>CM054059.1:212268319-213752123 GCA_028641055.1 Alopecurus myosuroides | reverse complement strand
GACTCCAAGTGGGAGAAGAACTCCGACTGCGTGGCTATCCGCAAGCTTGTCGCTCACGAGGTCGCCCAGTATGCTGACACGGCGACCTTCATCGACGGCCTCACCGAGCCTGACACCGAGGTGGACGAAGGCGAGGAGGAGGACGACGATGAAGAGACGGACTTGGAGGAGTTGGACCTGAGCTGCTTCGAGTCTCCTGGTGGCAAGGCCGGGAAGGGGAAGGCCGCATTCGTCGCGGGTAGCGACGAGGAGGATGAGAGCGAGAAGATGTCGATCGACACCGCCGCGCTCGAGTTCGGCACCTCGTCAGGAGCTGCCCTCGACGACATGATCAGCCTTCGTGCCCAAGCCTCTGGCTCCACCTCGGCGGCAGGGCCCATCTCGGTGGCCACGGCCACTTCAGACCGGGTAGCCACCGAGCCCGACACCGAGCTGGCGAAGACCGTCTCCGTTAACTCGGAAGCGGATGCGACCAAGACCAGCGCCGAAAACGAAGCTGCAAAGACTGTTGATGCCAGCTCGGAGGCAGACGCGACCAAGGCCACTACTGAAGATGAAGCAACCAAGGCCAGCACCGAGAACGTTGCTACCTCGACATGATTTTCTCCTGCAATCTTATTGCTCAAACACTTATCAAATCCCCGGGATGCCGGGTGCAGATGTATCAAACTACTTATGTTTTTGCTTGCTACTCAATTTTATTCACGCTTGTTATTTTCAATTTAGTCAATTTGAGCAGCCCTGGCTCGATGCCGGGTTGCGTTTCCATGCAAGTCCCCTCGTTGCATTTCTTATTCACTCTTTCTTTTCGTCTCAGCTCTACCCGCAACTTGTTGCTTTTTTGGTATTCGAGTCACAAGAGTTCAGAGGCAGAGTTGCAAATACTTAACCACTCAGAAACAAACATAGCAACGCAGCCCACCACTTAACCGAAAAGAAAAGATCAGTAATAAATGCACCCTACTCGGTTCCTGCACTCTTCCTTTCCTTAGTAATTTTTCTTGTGCTCCTTGACCATTTGCTTGTTCTCTTGCTTGCCATGAAGCCGGGTTTCGGACAGCAGCAGAGTCGAAGAGTTGGCACGTAGGTTTAAACACAATACTCAATGTACTTATGAATTTTGAAGCAGAGCAACCGAGTAGACAAAGAGTAAAGCCGAGTAGAAACACTTAGAGCAATTTTGGACGAGGGTAGTCCCCGAGTTCAATTTCAGATTGCAAAGTAGAATTGAGAGTACATACACATTTTTGCTCACGAATGAAAGCGACAGAGTAGAGCTACATTCCAGGGACGCTTGGATTCCTCTCCAGCTTTGTTTACCATGTTCTTCTGGGATGGCTGTACGTCGTTGTGCAAAGCCTTGCTCACAATGAAAGGTCCTTCCCAAGGAGGAGAGAGCTTGTGCATCCCGGCTGTGCGTTGCACGAGCCTAAGGACCATGTCTCCTTCTCGGAAAACCCTTGGGTTCACCTTTCGGCTATGATAACGCCGCAGGTTTTGCTGGTAGATAGCCGAACGTGACAGAGTCAGCTCTCTTGCTTCTTCAAGCAGGTCAACGTCGTCTTCTCGAGCTTCTCTCGCCTCCACCTCAGTGTAGAGGGTTACTCGGGGGGAGTCATGCTCTAGGTCTATTGGCAATACGGCCTCAGCCCCATATACCAAGAAAAATGGCGTGTAGCCGGTTGACCGGTTAGGGGTAGTCCTTAGACTCCACAACACCGCTGGCAACTCGTCTAGCCAACACCCAGGTGTTTTCAGCAGTGGCTCAATCAGCCTTGGCTTTATGCCGGCTAGCACCATGCCATTTGCTCTTTCAACTTGCCCGTTTGAGGCGGGATGCGCGACTGACGCAACGTCTAGTCGGATATGCTTATCTCTGCAGAATCGCACCATTGCTCCTTCAGCAAAGTTTGTGCCATTATCCGTGATGATGCTGTGCGGGTAGCCATATCTCAGGATCACATCCTTTAAGAAACTCACGGCTGTGGCTCCATCGCACTTCCGAATAGGCTTCACTTCTATCCACTTGGTGAATTTGTCAACCATGACCAAGATGTGAGTCATGTTGCCTCTAGCCGGCTTGAAGGGACCAACCATATCCAAGCACCAGACAGCAAATGGCCAAGTAATGGGAATGGTTTTCAATTCGGAAGCAGGCAAGTGGATCTTACTTGCAAATCTTTGGCAGCCATTGCACTTCCTCACGATATCCTCAGCTTGCTTCAAGGCAGTGAGCCAATAGAACCCATGCCGAAAAGCCTTCTTGACCAATGCCCGAGAAGAGGCGTGATGCCCACACTCTCCTTGGTGTATCTCTACCAGAATTTCTTCTCCTTCTTCTGGTGCCACGCAGCGTTGCAGCACACCAGTGGCACTTCTCTTATGCAGCACATCTCGGAATATGGTGTATCCCTTGGATCTTCTCTGAATTTGTCTTGCAGCAACTTCGTCTTCTGGCAGGGTACCGTCCCTTAGAAAGGATAATATGGGCATGGCCCAACTTGGTGTCTCCCGTGTAGGAAACACTGGTTCGTCCACTTCCATTGGAACGGGTACCTCTGTCTGCTCAGAAGGGTTAGGAGCACTTCTCTGAAGTCCTGAATGGTTGGCGAGAACCTCCTCAATGAATGCGACAGTCCCCGAGTAGGGAGCGGCAGTCCCCGAGTAGGGAACGGCAGTCCCCGGGTTCTGTGTTGCATTCTCCCAGTCAATCTCCATGGGCTCAGCTTCCTCACTTGGCAGAGAAGGAACAAAAATGGATTCCGAGTTGGGGGATGGCTTGATGGATGGCTTCCTCAAATGCTCCAAGGCAATTCCCGCCGGGATGGATTGCCGAGAAGATCCCAACTTGGACAGCTCGTCTGCTGCTTCATTCTCTGCTCGGTGGATGTGCTGGAACTCGCAGCCTTCGAAAAATCCAGTCATAGACTGCACTAGGAAGCGATACGATGCCATGTTGGCATCGAGAGCATCCCAGGTGCCAGAAACTTGCTGCACCACGAGATCGGAATCACCATAGCAAATGATGCGCTGCACGCCAACCTCCTTGGCTACTCGCAAGCCGTGCACCACGGCTTCGTACTCGGCAACGTTGTTGGATGCCTTGAAGTGAATTTGCAGCACGTACTTGAGTTGATCTCGCTTGGGTGACGTAAGCACTACGCCCGCACCAAGCCCTTCCTTCACCTTGGAACCATCAAAATGCATCCTCCAATAGTTGGAAACTGGAGCAGGAGGTTCATACTGCACCTCGGCCCAGTCCACCAGAAACTCCGCCAGAATCTGAGACTTGATGGCTTCTCTTCTCGCATACGCGGGAGCGTACGCGGCTAGCTCAATCACCCACTTGGCTACTCTGCCACTCGCCTCCTTGTTGCCCATGATATCCGAGATGGGAGCAGAGCTCACAACAGTGATAGGATGCTCCTGGAAATAGTGCTTCAGTTTCTTGGCGCCCAGGTACACGCCGTAGGTCATCTTCTGGTAGTGCGGGTAGTTCTGCTTGGAGCTTGACAGCACTTCGCTAAGATAGTATACGGGGCGCTGCACACTCTTGCCTTCTTCTTCTCGCTCCACCACAATCACCACGCTGACTACTCGGTTAGTAGCAGCAATATACAGCAGCATTGGCTCCTTGGGTAGCGGACTAGGCAAGATGGGAGCGCTACCCAGCATCGCCTTCAGCTCATTGAATGCCACGTCTGCTTGTGTAGTCCAGACGAACTTGTCACTCTTCTTCATCAACTGGTAGAGAGGTAGGGCCTTCTCGCCCATTCGGCCAAGGAAACGGCTCAGAGATGCCAAACAACCAGTAAACTTTTGCACGTCCTTCAAGGATCTCGGCAAAGACATGCTCTCAACAGCTTTTATCTTTGAAGGATTAGCCTCAATGCCTCGACTAGATACCAGGAAGCCGAGTAGCTTGCCAGCCGGGACGCCAAAGGTACACTTACTCGGATTCAGCTTCATTTTGTACTTGCGTAGGTTAGCAAAGGTTTCCTCAAGGTCGGCAAGCAGAGTATGTGTTTTATTCGTTTTGATGACAATGTCATCTACGTACACCTGCACGTTCTTGCCGAGCTGATCGTGCAAGCATTTCTGCATGCATCTCTGATAGGTCGCACCCGCATTCCTCAAGCCAAAACACATGACACGATAGCAGTAAGCCCCGTACGGGGTAATGAAAGCAGTCTTTATTTGATCGGTAGGATTGAGAGCTATCTGATGAAAACCCGAGTAGGCATCAATGAAAGACAAAAGCTCACAACCAGCTGTGGAGTCGATAACCTGATCGATGCGAGGTAGCGGAAAAGGATCCTTGGGGCAGGCCTTGTTCAGGTCGGTGTAGTCGACGCACATGCGCCACGCGGTAGCAGCCTTGGGGTCCTCCTTCTTCTTCTCGACCATGACCGGGTTGGCTAGCCAATCCGGATGCAGTACCTCCATGATGAAATTGCTTATCAGCAGCTTGGTGATCTGATCACCGATAGCCTTGCTCCTCTCATCTCCGAAACGGCGCATAGCCTGCTTCACCGGCTTGGCGTCTGGACGCACATGTAAAGAGTGCTCAGCCAACTCCCTCGGGACACCTGGCAGATCTTCATTGGACCAGGCAAACACATCCCGATTCTCACGGAGGAAGTGGATGAGCTCGCCTTCCTATTTCTCCGCCAACCCGGAGCCAATGATGGCAACTCGGTCGGGGAACTCAGGGTCGACCTGGATCTTCTTTGTTTCCTGAGAAGCCTGGAACGCGGTGCCGTACTGGGAGCTCGGCATCCCGGGTGCAACACCTTGCGCAGCCTACGCCATGGCCACCACCTCATGTATCTTCTTCTTCTCGGCAGCAATCACCATCGACTCTGCCAGCTGAGAACCAGCAGAGGCACACTCTATCGACTTCTTGTAATCGCCAGCGATGGTAATCACGCCATTGGGACCAGGGATCTTCATCTTCAAGTATGCAGTGTGGGTAGAAGCCATGAACTTGCTCAGAGCAGTCCTGCCGAGTAGAGCATGGTAAGGGCTTTGATGGTCCACTACTTCAAACTGCAGCCTCTCTGTGCGGCAATTCCCCCGAACGCCGAATAGCACGTCTATCCACACTTTGCCCATTGGAGAGCAAGAAATCCCCGGCACAATTCCATGGAAAGTGGTCTTGCTGGGTAGCAGCATGTTCTCGCCGATTCCGAGCATCTCGAGTGTATCCTTGTACACGATGTTGATGCTGCTGCCGTTGTCGATTAGCACCTTGCTGAACCTCACGTTCTTCTCGGGACCCAGGAAAGTAGGATCTAGCACTAAGGCGTAGCTATCCGGGTTGGGCATTACCTTGGGATGGTCAGCTCGGGATCACGTGATCTCTACATTGCACCAATGCATGTAGTGAGGAACGGCAGGGATCACAGCATTGACCTCCATAGCACGCCTGTGCTGCGACTGCTTGTCGACAGGCTCGGAAGTGAAGATCATGTAGCTCTCGTGGTGCTCTTGGTACTGGTTGCGGCCCCCATCATCATTGTTGCCGTTGTTGTTGCCTTGGAAGTTGTTGTTGTTGCCTCTGTTGTTGTTGTGGTTGCGGTTGTTGTTGTTGTTGCGGTAACCCTCGTTGTTGAAGTTGCGATTGGCTCCTAAAGCCACTTGATTCACGTTTTCTCTTCTCGGGAAGACGGGAGGCCGAGCTGCGGGTGCGCGAACAGGCTGAATAGGAGCATTCACGACTGGTAGGGGAGGAGGAGGCAAGCCTTCATTCCTGATCAGATCCCACCATTCGCACTGCCGAGTAGTGTGGTTAGCTGGCCTCGAGGGGTGCTGAGTGTGGAAGCTGCACGGGCCATCCTTCATGTCGTCAAAGACGAACTTCTTAGCCGGCTCCGAGTTGCCGCTACCCGGCTGAGGAGCACGGTATGGCTTCTTGTTGCCTTGGCCCTGATTCTGGTTGCGCCCGTACTGGGCTCCAGCAGGTTTTTGCCCTTGGCTACTCCCAGCTCCTATACCCACAGCATTCACCTCCTCAGGGTCATACCGAGTATCTATTCGGTCACCCCTGCGCTTGTTGCGGAACTCATTGCGCTTGAAGTTTCTTCTCGGCTCGGAGGAATCCATCAGTGGCTGAGTAGGATCACCAAGCGCGTACTGATCCGCGATCTTGATGGTCTCCGCCAGAGTGTTCGGCATCTCCCTCTGCAGCCTCTGCCACAACATATTGCCGTGCTTGCACCCTTGCGCAAACCAAGTGATGGCCTGCGCCTTGTTCACACCTTCACAGGTGTTCCGCAATGTGCTCCACCGAGTAAGATACTCGCGATCCGTCTCGTCTTCTCGCTGCTTGCAGGCTGACAGCTGCTGCGGCCTATTCGGCCTCTTGTACGTGCTGGTGAAGTTGCTCATGAAGGCCTCCGAGAAGTCCAGCCAGCAATTGATGCTGTTCTTGGGCAAGTTGTTGAGCCAAGTGCGAGCTGGACCCTCGAGCATTTGCGGAACATACCGCACAGCCCACCTTCTGTTGCCGCTCGCGATGTGAACCGCGGTGACGTAGTCGTTGAGCCAGTCTTCTGGTTTGGTGCTGCCGTTGTAGCTCTTGGTGCCCCTTGCGAGCTGGAAGTTCTTCACGGATGGCTCGTTCATGATGCGCGGGCCAAAACAGTCAGGGCCGGGAGGCCCCTTGTTCTCTAGCCGCGCGGATAGATTGATCCGATCCAGCTTGTACCGAACATCAGCAGGCTCCAGCACGCGCTCTCCTACGCGGTCCAAGATATCGTACCCGGCTAGCCCCATAGCCGAGTTGCCGTCATCGTACCTGTCCTCCTCCATGGCCACAGGCTGCTCCACCAGGTTGGCTACTCGGTCAACCGCACGCGGCTGAACAGCAACTGCCTGGTGAGGCCTCCGCCGAATAGGCTGAGCAACCTGCTGCCGAGAAGGACTCAGACGATCTCCTCCTCGCGTTTGGCTATGAGCTTTATGGGCTTGAAAGCCTGCTCCAGCAGAGTTGTGTTTCTGGCCGGACTGTCGCGGCACAGCGAGCTGTTTCGCGGCGGCAGTCGGGTCGTACACCTGCATTTGCCTGTTCTTGCCCGAGGTGCCACTGCGGTCCCTCTCGCGACTGGGGTGCGGGGATGAGGCCTGATCGTTGGATCGGGCCGCATCCGAGTGCACCACCTGCGAGCCGCCAGCACCCGGGTTGGCTTTCCGGAACTCCTCATTCTGCCTAGCGGCCTCCAACACCAACTCGTTGAGCCTTTCTTGCTGCCTAACGCGCGCGTCGCCGTCGAGATGAGGCAACTCGACGGCTACAGCCTCTGCAGCTCTAAGTGTTTTGGCGGGGGTGCTGTACCTAGGCCTAGTGGAAGTGTTTGCGGTGGCAGACTGACTAGGAACCTCTCCAACGGTCGCCATTTCGGCACCTAAGTTGCGCCGAGTAGTACCTACTTTGCTAGCTCTCCTAGCGACTGGCGTGAAGCCGTGAGCCTTGTTGTACTCGATCTGGTCTAGACTTAGCTCAAGCCTAACCTTATCTAACTCCGCCTGCTCGGCAAGGAGTTCCTGGCGCTACCGGTCGAGCTGCTCCTTCATGTTCAAGAGCTCGAGGTCGGTGGGAGGCGGCATGCCAGTTCTTCCCGCAGACGCAGTGATGGTCGGAGTAGTGGAGAGAGGGAGGTTGCAGTCCTTCTCGTAGGGCTTGTGGGTCTTGCCGCCAGCACTCAGGCCAGCAAGATCGTCGATGATGACCGCAGCGCCAGTGGAACTCTTGCCGGCGTTCGCAGCCAGGCCGGCCACCATCACCTCAGCGCTGTTCGCAGAAAAGCGCGTAGGCCTTCCGCGAGCAGCGATGACAGCATGAGGATCCTCTGCCACCAACACCTCCTCCGGGAACTCGTTGACGATGGCGGTGGCGACGTAGACGAGGTGCGAGCCGAAGGAGATCACCGTGCCGCCCTCCGGCATGGCTCTGCCGCCGAAGTCGCCTGCGTTGTCGGTGACGAAGTCGAAGGAGCCGAATCTGTGGACAAGGCCACCAACTACGCGCTCCGCTGAAGAAGATCCCGTCCGAACAGAAACTCCAGCCAGCGCCGCTGGTAGCCCCACGGTGGGCGCCAACTGTCGTGGTGGCATCAAGACAGATGCCATGGGATGGCTAAAGATGTGGGGACGATGGACGCTGGAGGTGCTCGGGGAGGGATCACGCGACGAGTAGCCGCGTGAAGTAAGACAATAGCACTGCAAACAACATGATCTACCCAGGTTCAGGGCCCTCGTGAGGAGGTAAAACCCCTACTCCTGCCTTTCTTTTGATGTATTGAAGTCTCTCCGAGTAGCCACATTACAATGGTTCTTGCTACCGAGTAGCCACTCTTCTCTCTACGTGATGAACTAGGTCAAGAATATGCTACCAGGGTGTGAATTAGGTCAGCCTCGTGCGATCGATCCCTCGCGCAGGACGCGGCGGGGCACCTTATATACACGGTGCCCAGCCGGATACGTCCAAACACAAACAAGTGTCGACATTGTGTGCACATCGTCCTTCTTCCGAGTTCCCGCTGACAGCTTTGGTTCCTAATCTTGTCCTGTCCGGAAAGTCGTTGCGCAAAACCAAGTGAACAGTCTGGTATCACTGCGCTTAACACAGAGTAGGTCCCCCCTATCCTGCGACGGCCTGCTGCCACACTGTCGCTGTCAGGCACGCCGTCCCCAGATGAACAGTGGTGTGAATAGTGCCAAGTACGGACCCCGGATACGCGGGATTCTGTGTCAGAACGGCTCCTTTGACTTCTGGCCCGAGTAGGTTCCCGCCAGTTTTACTCGGGCCACCTCTTCTACTCGAACAAATATAACTTGCTTGATTCCTCCTTCTGGTCATCTTTCATGTAAGACCGAGTAGCAGTCGACCGGGTAGCAGTTACCGGGTAGGCGGCTACTCGACCAAACATCTCCTCTGACCTTGCCTTTAGCACTTGCCTTTACCCTACTCGGGGGTAACCCCCCGACAGTTGAGGAGTGTAAGTGGCGGAGTATTGATGACGGATGCCTTCTTCACTAAGGAATTCATTCAATGTATAGTTCTTGAACTCCGAACCATTATCACTCCTAATGGCCATGATGAGCACATTGTGTTGACGTTGCACTTGGTTGGAGAAGTCGATGATAGCTTGTTGAGTCTCACTCGTGCACTTGAAGAAATAAACCCAAGTGTATCTTGAAAAATCATCGACAATCACCAAACAATACTTCTTGCCTCCAAGACTAGCCTCGGGCACGGCACCAAAAAGATCAACATGGAGAAGCTCCAAGATCCTTTTTGATGAAATAATAGTCTTGGAGGTGTGCGCCTTATCATGCATCTTCCCTTCAACACACGACCTACAAACGCGATCCTTCGAAAAAGACACATCTTCTTTTAGTCCAACAATTAGGCCACCTTTGTGGAGACTTTGCAAAGTTCTCATGTTAACATGGGACAAGCGGCGATGCCACAACCATCCACGTCCGCCTTCCCGAAAAGACACATTGCTTGAGTGTTGGTTGACTTCGAAAAGTCCACCACATACAACTCGTTTTCAACATGTCCCACGTGAGAGACGTCAAGAGACTTGCTCCTCAAAAGGACCACAATATCACCATCAAAGAAGACGGAAAACCCATCTTACTTAGAGAGCGGACGGAAAGTAAATTATAACCAAGGGATTCGACAAGCATGACGTTCACGATAGTGATATCGGGAGCCACCACAACCTTGCCAAACCCGGATACCTTTGACTTGGACGAGTCCCCATAGGTGACGGTTGCTTGGATGTCATTTGGTCGCAACTCCGTCACAAGTTCTTTTCTTCCGGTCATATGATTAGTGCATCCACTATCAAGAATCCATTTAGTCCCACCGGAAGCATAGTCCTACAAGAGATCAGTGACTAGAGTTAGGACCCGAGATGGGTCCCTTCATGTTAGCAACAAGGGTCTTAGGAACCCAAATAGTATAGTCAATGAAACCCTCAATAGGGCCAACATATTTAGCTTGCACAACACCATAATAATCAACATATAAGAAATGGTGTGGATTGTTAGTTCCCGCGGAGGTGCTACGAGTAGTGGTGTCTCTCATGACATTACTACTTGAGGCAACATTGCTTTCTTGTGCGGGTGTGCTACGAGTAGTGTTGTCCCTAATGACAATACCACCCGAAGCACCATGTTGGTTCTTCTTCTTGTTCTTCTTCTTCTTGTTCTTTTTCTTGGCTACATAGCCAAGACCTTGCTTACCCACTTGTTTCCTAGGAGCACTCAATTGAGGTCTAGTGATGACCGCGTTTGAGCTTGGGGCAATCTCTTGTGGAGTGGATAACACAACCTTCTCAACTTGAGGGCTTTTTCCCTCGAGCCTTGCTACCTCGTCCTTCAACCTAGCATTTTCCTCAATAATATTTGCATGATCACAAGAAGAAGTAGAGGTGCTAGGATGGTTAGATTGAGTAAGTTGAGTTTGAAGTTGTTCATGCAACTCTTTGAGGGATGAGTGTTGGCTTTCCAAAGCTTTGTGAGCATTGGTTAGCTTTTCAAATTCCTCGGTTAGTTTACCATGACCAACCCCAAACTCGACTTTATCCTTTTTAGCCTTTTTATATTTAGCAATGGCAAGATCACGTTCCTTAATGATTTTAGAGACAAGTTCATTATGGGTAGTTTCAATAGTTTCAAGTTCATCCTCTAAAGAAACTCTACCATTATGCTCTTCTTCAAGAGTCATTGAGAGGGATGCAATTTCATCCGCATCCCTTCTCTCAATCTCACCTTTCTTCTCAAGGGCCTCTTGGGCCTCTCCCAATTGCCTCATGAGGTGCTCAAAGTACTTCTTGGTCTCCCCTTGCATGTTGGACATAAAACGGTCCAAAGAGGCACTTTCCTCTTCTTCTCTAAGACTAGCAATGTGTTCTAGTTCACTAGGAGTCTTAGAGTTAGGAGAAGATGATACCTCCGTGGCTTTAGCCATTAAGCACTTGGCATTGCGTTGAGTGATATTTTCATTGGGGGATTCAAAGAGGGATGACGAAGATGGAGTTGAGGCAATAGCTAGAGCGGCCACTTCACTTGTTGTTTCTTCTTCTCGATCACTCCCGGAATCATACTCCTCTTGAGTCAAGAGCACAAACTTGGTGGGAGATTTCATGTTGAAAGGTTTCTTCTTGAAATGAGGTTTCTTGTATTCAACCTTGGACTTGTCCTTGCGAATGAGCTTGCCACTATGGTGTTCTCTATTCTCGTAGGGGCACTCCGCAATGAAGTGATGCTTGTCTTGACAATTGAAGCAAGATCTAACTTTTTGAGCCCCATCATTTCCATAGCGAGACTTAGTCTTCTCCTCAACAAATTTCTTGCCCTTGGGGGGATTGTTCCAAAACTTTTGCACGGTAAGAGCAATGAGATCCTTAAGAACGGGATCATAGTCTTGTTCCTTCAATGGAGGAAATGCCTCTTCACCATCTTCTTCATTCTCTACCTCTCTTGACAAAGCCTTGGCCTTCAAAGCAACGGATGCTCCTTGGTGCATTCCAATGGCCCTAGCACGGTTGTCAAGAGCATTCTTGGTTTGCACTTTGTAAGAGCACAATTCTTGCATCACTTGAGTTGAGGTCATGGTGGAGAAATCATGTCTTCCTTGAATGCTCTTCATGTCCATGCCCTCAAAAGGCATCACGGCAATCATGTACTTTCTCTTGATCCATTCATCGTCAACATACTTTGCACCCGCATTAGTGAAGGCGGTGGCAAGAGTTTTGAGTCTTCGATACATGTCAACGTGATCTTCTCCATCACGCATGAAAAATCCTTCGGCCTCATTGGTCAAGGTGTCATAGCAATCTCGTTGCATGCTCTCATTCCCAACAAACATGACGACTAGTGCATCCCATGTTTCTTTGGCGGTGGAGCAATGTTGAAGATGTGGCATGTGGTTTGGACCCACGGCTTGTTGGAGGATGTTCAAAGCGGTGTAGTTTAGTTGGCAATCTACGGCCTCTCTTCTTGTGAGATTCTTGGGGTCGAAGGGTTTGTATCCGTCACGAGTGACCCTCCAAAGATCTATACAAGAAGAATTCATGTGAGTCTCCATATAGTATTGCCATTCACGAAAAGAATATGCATCAATTTTAGGTGGATCTCCCCTAGGGATTATATGAGGATGGGGAACGGGAGGATCGGGAGTATAACCTCCGGGGACGGCATGAAATCCTCCCTCTCCTTCCGTACTAGATTTAGCGGATTGTTCGGCGGAAGCATTTTTAAGTGGTTCACCATCTACCCCTTTCTTAACACCCTCTGGTTGTTCCGGAGGGGATGAGCCGGTTACCTCCGGTCCTTTGGCTTTGAGGAGTTGTGCCATGAATTGGCGCATCTCATCAAATTTTGTGTCTATGGATGAGGTCAATGAAGTTCTCAATTCATTGAGATCATCCATGGTCACATTGACATCGGACCGAGTGTCATCCACCTCATCTCCCATACTTAAACTCTTAGGCGGTTAAGCCCGATAGAAGAGCCGAGGCTCTGATACCAATTGAAAGTAAAGTATAGGCACCTAGAGGGGGGTGAATAGGTGCTACGACCAATTTTAATTTTTCTTAAAGTTTAGGCTTGACAATAAGGTAAATTCTCTAGATAATGCAACTAGTGGTGAATTTACCTATATGATAAGGCAAGCAATTAATGCAACAAGTACAAGTAAGTAAAGAGAGTGAAGGAACGAGGTCACCAAGGTGAAGGACACGGAGACACGATGTATTTCCGAGTTCCTCCTTTTTAGGGGAGTACATCTCGTTGGAGGGGTGTGAGCTCGCCACGAAGGCCTACTCAACGCCACTAAGGCCTCATCCTATTCTCCGATGAACTTCGCCACAAAGGCCTAGTTCACCTTCCACTATTGAACCCCTTTGAGGCGGGGATCGAATCCTTTACAAACAACTTGGGGCACACACCCCACAACCAAATTGGGGGCTCCCAACACTTCTTGAATCACCAACAAGTAACAAGATGCCTAGGTTCTCCACAAGAGGAAACCCTAGGCAAGATCCCTCAATCTAGAGAGGGAGAAATGAAGAACGGCTCGGTGAAGATGTAGATCGGGGCCTTCTCATTCAATCCTCCAAAGATCTTCTAGATTGGGTGGAGGGATTGGGAGTTATGAGAGATTTGGTGAGTTCTTAAATGCTCATAAATGCTAAGGGGAAGAACTAGATCTTGGAGAAGAAGAGGAGGGGAATTTATAGCCCCTCCTCACAACTAGTCGTTGTGCAGGAAAAAGGGGACTGGAATATCCGGTCCAAGTTTGGACCGGAATATCCGGTCAGCCTGTACCACGCAGATCTGCAGTGCTGTACCGGATTATCCGGTTGCTCCCGAATAATCCGGTACAAATAATCCGATAGGTGCCAGCACGCATATCTTCTAGTCCTTAGCCATTTTTCCACTTCTTCATCAGCAACCGAATATCGGTATGGATATGAAATATCCGGTTCAAATAATCCGGTTGACTCCAGCAGCTCCAATCTTCCAGTCCTTAGCCATGTCTGCGCTTCTTCTTCAGTAACCGGAATATCCGGTCCGGATGTGAAATATCCGGTACAAATAATCCGGTTGTATGCAGCGCGCAAAACTTCCAGTCCTTAGCCATTTTTCGCTTCTTCAACACCAACCGGAATATCCGGTCCAATATGAAATATCCGGTCCGAATAATCCGGTTGGGTTCTGTCCCAAATTCTCAGGCCAAACTTCACCGACTTTTCGGTGATCGATGCCGATGTTAAGTATAACACCTGCACGCTTAACACCTCGATAAATAATGTACTTAGTATTGTTAACTAACACACAAAACTATGGGAAAACGAAATGCACTTTCAATCCTCCAAGACCTTGTCGTCTTGGGCATCAATATGCTTCAAAGCTCTTCTTATCCTTTTGATATGACGGGTTCGATCTCCTCATTATTGCGAGGAGGGATCACTTGATCATCTTGATCATTTGGGTCCCCATCTTGACCAACTTGGCCTTGATCATCATCATCATCATCAACAACAATATTTTCAACACTTGCCTCAACTTGAGGAGAGGATGAAGAGGATGGTTGATCTTGTCCTTGAACTTGACTCGCATTAGTGAGAGGAGTGGGTACGACTTGCGGAGTCACTTGGTCAATGAGAGGAGGGTCTTGAACATGTTCTTGGTTAGGTGTAGTAGTTGGCTCCTTGGCTTGTTCTTCTAGTGTAGAGGAGGGCTCCACTTGTGTGGAGCATATTCCTTCTCGAGTCGCCATAAGGTGTCCCTCAATGGGGCAGAAAAATCCCACACCCATCCTTCCTATGTTTCTTGAGGTATTTCAACATCTACATTAGAAACATGAAATTGCGCCACTTGGGAGCCATCATTTTCCTCGAAAGCCACACTACAAGATTCTATGACAATCCGTTAAGTCTTGTCATAGACTCTATAAGTGTGGTATTCGGCACCGTAACCAACAAATATACCCTCAATAGTTTTGGATTGAAATTTAGACAACCTAACTAGGGATGCAAAGTGGGATCCCACATATCCCACTTGTTGTCCCACTTATACCTCATTTGTATGTGTTTAGTTCAATTTTTTGTCAAAGTTTTTAAACTAACCATATAAGTGGGACAATAAGTGGGATATGTGGGCTCCCACTTTGTATCCCTAAACCTAACACCCTTGATCAAATAGAAGCACTTACAACCGAATACACGGAAGTAGGAGACGTTGGGCTTGTTGCCGGTGAGGATCTCATATGGTGTCTTGTCCAAGCCTTTGCGGATGTAGAGGCGGTTGGAGGAGTGGCATGCGGTGGATATGGCCTCGGCCCATAAATATTGGGGAGAAGTGTACTCGGCCAACATGGTCCTAGCCATATCCAAGAGAGTGCGATTCTTCCTTTCGGCAACACCATTTTGTTGAGGAGTATAAGTGGCGGAGTATTGATGACGAATGCCTTCTTCACTAAGGAATTCATTCAATGTATAGTTCTTGAACTCCGAACCATTATCACTCCTAATAGCCATGATTTGCACATTGTGTTGATGTTGCACTTGGTTGGTGAAGTCGATGATGGTTTGTTGAGTCTCACTCTTGCACTTGAAGAAATATACCCAAGTGTATCTTGAATAGTCATCGACAATCACCAAGCAATACTTCTTGCCTCCACGACTTGCCTCGGGCACGGCACCAAAGAGATCAACATGCAGAAGTTCCAAGATCCTCTTGGATGAAATAATAGTCTTGGATTTGTGCACCTTGTCATGCATCTTCCCTTCAACACACGACCTACAAACGCGATCCTTTGAAAAAGAAACATTTTCTCTTAGTCCGACAATAAGGCCACCTTAGTGAAGACTTTGCAAAGTTCTCATGTTGACATGGGACAAGCGGCGATGCCACAACCATCCTACGTCCGCCTTCCCGAAAAGACACATTGCTTGAGTGTTGGTTGACTTCGAAAAGTCCACCACGAACAACTCATTTTCAACATGTCCCACGTGAGCGACGTCAAGAGTCTTGCTCCTCAAAAGGACCACAATATCACCATCAAAAAAGACAGAAAACCCCATCTTTCAAGAGAGCGGACGAAAAGTAAATTGTAACCAAGGGATTCGGCAAGCATGACGTTCACGATAGTGATATCGAGAGCCACCACAACCTTGCCAAACCCGGATACCTTATACTTGGACGAGTCCGCATAAGTGACGGTTGCTTGGATGTCTTTTGGTCGCAACTCCGTCACTAGTTCTTTGCTTCCGGTCATATGATTAGTGCATCCACTATCAAGTATCCATTTAGTCCCACCGGAAGCATAGTCCTGCAAGAGATCATTGACTAGAGTTAGGACTCGAGATGGGTCCCTTCATGTTAGCAACAAGGGTCTTTGGAACCCAAATAGTGTAGTCAATGAAACCCTCAATAGGACCAACATATTTAGCTTGCACAACACCATAATAATCAACATATAAGAAATGGTGTGGATTGTTAGTTCCCGCGGAGGTGCTATGAGTAGTGGTGTCCCTCATGACACTACTACTCGAGGCACCATTGTTTGCTTGTGCGGGTGTGCTACGAGTAGTGTTGTCCCTAATGACAATGCTACCCGAAGCACCATTTTGGTTCTTCTTCTTGTTCTTCTTCCTGGCTACATAGCCAAGACCTTGCTTACCCACTTGTTGCCTTGGAGCACTCAATTGTGGTCTCGCAATGATCGCATTAGAGCTAGGGCAACCACTTGTGGGGTAGATATCACCACCTTCTCAACTTGAGGACCTTTGCCCTTGAGCCTTGCTAGCTCATCCTTCAACCTAGCATTTTCTTCAATAATATTTGCATGATAACAAGAAGAAGTAGAGGTGCTAGGATGGTTAGATTGAGTAAGTTGATTTTGAAGTTGTTCATGCAACTCTTTGAGGGATGAGTGTTGGCTTTCCAAAGCTTTGTGAGCATTGGTAAGCTTTTCAAACTCCTCGGTTAGTTTACCATGACCAACCCCAAACTCGACTTTATCCTTTTTAGCCTTTTTATATTTAGCAATAGCAAGATCACGTTCCTTAATGATTTTAGAGATAAGTTCATTATGGGTTGATTCAATACATTCAAGTTCATCCTCTAGAGAAATTATACCATCATGCTCTTCTTCAAGAGTCATTGAGAGGGATGCAATTTCATCCGCATCCCTTCTCTCAACCTCACCTTTCTTCTCAAGGGCCTCTTGGGCCTCTCCCAATTTCCTCATGAGATTCTCAAAGTACTTCTTGGTCTCCCCTTGCATGTTAGACATAAAACGGTCCAAGGAGACCCTTTCATCTTCTTCTCTAAGACTAGCAATATGTTCTAGTTCACTAGGGGTCTTAGAGTTGGGAGAAGATGATACCTCCGTGGCCTTAGCCATTAAGCACTTGGCATTGCGTTGAGGAAGATTTTCATTGGGGGATTCAAAGAGGGATGAAGATGATGGAGAGGAAGCAATAGCTAGAGCAGCCACTTAACTTGTGGTTTCTTCTTCTTCATCACTCCGGGAATCATACTCCTCTTGAGTCAAGAGCACAAACTTGGTGGGGGATTTCTTGTTGAATGGTTTCTTCTTGAAATGAGGTTTCTTGTATTCAACCTTGGACTTGTCCTTGCGACTGAGCTTGCCACTATGGTGTTCTCTATTCTCGTAGGGGCACTCCGCAATGAAGTGATGCTTGTCTTGGCAATTGAAGCAAGATCTAACTTTTTGAGCCCCATCATTTCCATAACGAGACTTGGTCTTCTCCTCAACAAATTTCTTGCCCTTGGGGGGATTGTTCCAAAACTTTTGCACGGTGAGAGCAATGAGATCCTTTAGAACGGGATCATAGTATTGTTCCTTCAATGGAGGCAATGCCTCTTCTCCATCTTCTTCATTCTCAACCTCTCTTGACAAAGCCTTGGACTTCAAAGCAACGAATTCTCCTTGGTGCATTCCAATGGCCCTAGCACGGTTGTCAAGAGCATTCTTGGTTTGCACTTTGTAGGAGCACAATTATTGCATCACTTGAGTTGAGGTCATGGTGGAGAAATCATGTCTTCCTTGAATGCTCTTCAAGTCCGTGCCCTCAAAAGGCATCACGGCAATCATGTAGTTTCTCTTGATCCAAGCATCATCAATATACTTTGCACCCGCACTAGAGAAGACGGTGGCAGGAGTTTTGAGTCTTCGATACATGTCAACATGATCTTCTCCATCACGCATGAAAAATCCTTCGGCCTCATTGGTCAAGGTGTCATAGCGATTTCTTTGCATGCTCTCATTCCCAACAAACATGACGACAAGTGCATCCCATGTTTCTTTGGCGGTGGAGAAATGTTGAAGATGTGGCATGTGGTTTGGACCCACGGCTTCTTGAAGGATGGACAATGCGGTGTAGTTTAGTTGGCAATCTATGGCTTCTCTTCTTGTGAGATTCTTGGGGTCAAATGGTTTGTATCCGTCACGAGTGACCCTCCAAAGATCTATACAAGAAGAATTCATGTGAGTCTCCATATAGTATTTCCATTCACGAAAAGAAAATGCATCAATTTTAGGTGGATCTCCCCTAGGGATTATATGAGGATGGGGGACGGGAGGATGGGGAGAATAACTTCCGGGAACGACATGAAATCCTCCACTTCCTTCCGTACTTGACTTAGCGGATTGTTCGGCGGAAGCATTTTTATGTGGTTCACCATCTACCCCTATCTTGACACCCTCTGGTTCTTCCGGAAGGGATGAGTCGACCACCTCCGGTCCTTTGGCTTTGAGGAGTTCTGTCATGAGTTGACGCAGCTCATCAAATTTAGTGTCTATGGATGAGGTCAATGAATTTATCAAAGCATTGAGATCATTCATGGTCACATTGCCATCGGACGGAGCGTCAACCAAATAATCTCCCATACTTAAACTCTTAGGCGGTTAAGCCCGATAGAAGAGCCGAGGCTCTGATACCAATTGAAAGTAAAGTATGGGCACCTAGAGGGGGGGTGAATAGGTGCTACGACCAATTTTAATTTTTCTTAAGATTTAGGGTTGACAAGAAGGTAAATTCTCTAGATAGTGCAACTAGTGGTGAATTTACCTATATGACAAGGCAACCAATTAATGCAACTAGTACAACAATAAATGCAACAAGTACGAGTAAGTAAAGAGAGAGGAACGAGGTAACCGGTGGAAGCACACGGAGACACGATGTATTCCCGAGTTCCTCCTTGTTAAGGGAGTACGTCTCGTTGGAGGGGTGTGAGCTCGCCACGAAGGCCTACTCAACGCCACAAAGGCCTCACCCTATTCTCCGATGAACTCCGCCACAAAGGCCTAGTTCACCTTCCACTATGAACCCCTTTGAGGCGGGGATCGAATCCTTTACAAACAACTTTGGGCACACACCCACAACCAAATTGGGGGCTCCCAAATCTTCTTGAATCACCAACAAGTATCAAGATGCCTAGGTTCTCCACAAGAGGAAACCCTAGGCAAGATCCCTCAAGCTAGAGAGGGGGAAATGAAGAACGGCTCGGTGAAGATGTAGATCGGGGCCTTCTCCTTCAATCCTCCAAAGATCTTCAAGATTGGGTGGAGGGATTGGGAGTAATGAGAGATTTGGTGAGTTCTTAAATGCTCATAAATTCTAAGGGGAAGAACTAGATCTTGGGGAAGAAGAGGAGGGGTATTTATACCCCCTCCTCACAATTAGGCTTTGTGCAGGAAAAAGGGGACCGGAATATCTGGTCCAAGTTTGGACCGGAATAACCGGTCTGCTTTCTTCACGAAATCCTGCAGACCTGAACCGGATTATCCGGCTGCCCCGGAATAATCCGGTTCAAATAATCCGGCTCACTGTTGTGAGCAAATCTTCCAGTCCTTAGCCATTTTCGCACAACTTCATCAGCAACCGGAATATCCGGCTCGAGATGAAAAATCCGGATCAAATTATCCGGCTCATCTCTGTGAGGAAACTGGTCCATATTTTTCCAGACCGGAATATCCGGCTCCTCCGAATAATCCGGTTCCAAATAACCCGGCTCACCTCTGTGAGCAAACTGGACCAGAATTCCCAAAACCGGAATATCCGGCTCCTCCGAATAATCCGGCTCCAAATAATCCGGTTGGGTTCTGTCCCAAAACTCTCAGGCCAAACTTCACGGACTTTTCGGTGATCGATGCCGATGTTAAGTATAACACCTGCACGCTTAACACCTTGATAAATAATGTACTTAGTATTGTTAACTAACACACAAAACAATGGGAAAACGAAATGCACTTTCAGAAACTCCACTTCCAGAAGAGCCAGATGACGATGCGACTGTCGCTGTCATGAATGCCTACCGTAAGACTAGAGATGAGTCTACGGAAATTAGCTGTCTTATGCTTGCACACATGGAACCGGACTTGCAGCAGCAGTTCGAGAATGTTGAGGCCTACGATATGATCGAAATCCTCAAAAGTATGTTCCAGGTTCAGGCAAAGACCGAGAGGTATCAAGTCTCTGAAGCTTTGTTGGGCTGTAAGCTGAAAGACGGCGATCCACTGAGTCCGCATGTAATCAAGATGATTGGTTACATACAGTCTCTGGATCGGCTGGGCTTCCCAATTAACGAAGAGTTCGCTACTGATATAATTCTGAACTCTCTTCCTAGTGAGTATGGTCCGTTCATCTCGAACTACCATATGCATGGTATGGATAAGAGTATCACTGAATTACATGGGATGCTCAAAACGGCAGAGGCTGATATCAAGAAAGGCGCTAGTCAAGTGTTGATTGTGCAGAATAAGGCTAAGTTCAAGAAAGGTTCTTGGACTAAGAAGAAGAAGGATAAGTCAGGAGGTAGCGCCCATGGCCCTGTCCAGAGTGCTCCCTCAAAGACTAAGCCTTCTCCTACAGCCGGAGCCAATTGCTTCTATTACAAGCAGTATGGCCACTGGAAGAGGAACGACACCAAGTATTTGGCTGACAGAGCCAAGAGTGGAGGTATGACTTCCGACTCAGGTACACTTGTGTGCAATGTAATAGACATTTATCTTGCTCATGCACCTAACAGTTCTTGGGTATATGATACCGGATCAGTCATTCACATTTGCAACTTGTTGCAGGGACTGGTAAGAACTAGGAGCGCGGCAAGAGGAGAAGTTGATATCCGGGGTCGGCAATAAGGCGAGAGTCGCTGCGTTGGAAGTCGGTATGATGCAACTTCATTTACCTTCAGGAGTTTTAATGGAATTAAATAATAGTTATTATGTTCCAGTGCTTAGCCGAAACATTATTTCCACCTCATGCTTGATGAGACAAGGTTATGAGTCGAATATTAATAATAATGGTTTTTCTTTATATTTGAAAGATATGTTTCATGACTTTGCACCCGTTCAGAATGGGTTATTTATTTTCAGTCTTGATAGTGAATCGGTCTATAACATAAATGTTAAAAGGTTGAAACCAAATGATCTGAATATGACTTACTTTTGGCACTGTCGGCTTGGTCATATAAGTTGGAAGCGCATGAAGAAGCTCCATGATGATGGACTTCTAACTTCGTTCGACTTAGAGTCATTCGAGACATGCGAATCATGCCTACTAGGCAAAATGACCAAGACACCTTTTGCAAGGAGTTGTGAAAGGGCGTCCGACTTGTTGGAACTAATACATAGTGATGTATGTGGTCCAATGAGCACGACAGCCAGAGGTGGTTATGAGTACTTCATTACCTTCACTGATGATTTGAGTAGGTATGGATATATCTATTTAATGAAATACAAGTCGGAAGCCTTTGAAAAGTTCAAGGAATTCCAGAGTGAGGTACAAAATCAACTCGGCAAGAAAATAAAGTTTCTACGGTCGGACCGTGGAGGCGAGTACATAAGTCATGAGTTTGATGACCATCTAAAGAGTTATGGAATAGTTCCTCAACTCACTCCGCCGGGTATACCGCAGAGAAACGGTGTATCGGAACGGAGAAATTGGACCCTATTGGACATGGTACGATCAATGATGAGTCGGACAGATCTACCTTTATCATTTTGGGGTTATTGTCTAGAAACTGCAGCGTTCACACTAAACAGAGTACCATCAAAGTCAGTAGAGAAGACCCCGCATGAGATGTGGACTAGCAAAAGGCCAAGTTTGTCTTTTCTTAAGATTTGGGGTTGTGAAGCATTTGTCAAGCGACTTCAGTCGGACAAGCTCACGCCCAAGTCGGATAAGTGTATTTTCATGGGGTATCCGAGGGAAACCTTGGGGTACTACTTCTACAACGGGAAGAGGGCAAAGTGTTTGTCGCTCGGAACGGTGTCTTCCTTGAGAAAGAGTTTCTCAGTCGGGAAGTCGGTGGGAGCACAGAGCAACTCGAAGAAATTCGAGAGGAACCGGCTAGGGGCGAGTCGGCGAGCGCCTTAGAGGCTGAGCCGGTCGTGGTACCTACACCGGTAACAGCACCTGAACCACGGAGATCTGCCAGATTACAAAATGCTCGTGATGTTTTACTGTTAGACAGTAATGAGCCGGCAACTTATTCGGAAGCGATGGTGGGATCTGATTCCGAGCCATGGCTTGGAGCCATGAGATCCGAGTTAAAGTCCATGGATGAAAACCAAGTTTGGAATTTGGTTGATCTGCCTGACGGTGCAAGACCCGTCGAGTGCAAATGGGTCTTTAAGAAGAAAACTAATATGGATGGAAATATTTCCGTCTATAAAGCACGACTTCTCATGAAGGGGTTCCAACAAGTTCAAGGAGTTGACTACGACGAGACATTCTTGTCTGTAGCGATGCTTAAGTCAGTTCGGATCATGTTAGCCATAACAGCCTATTTCGACTATGAGATATGACAGATGGATGTCAAAACGTCTTTCCTTAATGGAAATTTAACTGAGGACGTGTATATGATACAACCCGAAGGTTTTGTCGATCCAGCTAATGCTGACAAGGTATGCAAACTTCATAAATCCATTTATGGGTTGAAGCAAGCATCTCGGAGTTGGAACATTCGCTTTGATGAGGTAGTCAAATCGTTTGGCTTCATCAAGAGCGATCATGATTCTTGTTTATACAAGAAGTTTAGTGGGAGTAAAGTAAATTTTCTAATCTTATATGTGGATGACATATTACTGATTGGAAATGATGTCATGATATTGCAAGAAACCAAAGAGTCATTGGAAAGGAGTTTCTCAATGAAGGTTTTGGGTGAGGCGACATACATATTAGGAATCAGGATCTATAGAGATAGATCAAGGCGGCTCATTGGATTGAGTCAGAGTACATATCTGGACAAAGTTTTGAAGAAATTCAAAATGGAAGAGTCCAAGAAGGGATTCTTACTGATGTCCCATGGCATAAAACTTAGCAAGACTCAGTGTCCTTCGACGACTGATGAGCGAAGTCGGATGAGTGTGACCCTGTATGCTTCGCCAATCGGATCCATCATGTATGCCATGATTTGTACTAGGCCAGATGTTTCCTATGCTCTATGTGTTACGAGCAGATACCAGGCTGACCCTGGCGAAGCCCACTGGGCAGCGGTTAAAAACATCCTTAAGTACTTGAGAAGGACTAAGGAAATGTTCCTAGTTTATGGAGGTGATGAGGAATTCAGTGTAAAGGGTTACATGGATGCGAGTTATCTCACCGACTCAGATGATTCTCGTTCGCAATCTGGATACGTGTTCGTAATGAACGGAGAGGCTGTGAGCTGGAAGAGTTCCAAGCAAGATACGGTGTCTGCTGAGTATATTGCTGCCTCGGAGGCAGCAAAGGAAGCTGTTTGGATCAGGAACCTCCTAACAGATCTTGGTGTGGTTCAGGGCTCGTCCAATCAATTGGACGTATATCGTGACAACAATGGTGCTATCGCACAAGCCAAGGAAACCTAGACAACACCATAAGAACAAACATATACTCATGCGTTATCACCTCATTCGCCAGTTTGTCGAACAAGGTGATATCAAGTTATGCAAAGTACACACAGATGCAAACATTGTAGATCCGTTGACAAAGGCGCTACCACAGCCTAAGCATGAGGCGCACATGAGAGGTATGGGCATTCGATGCCTAGGCATATGATGTTAGGATGATTGACTCTAGTGCAAGTGGGAGACTGTTGGGAATATGCCCTAGAGGCAATCATGTATGATGTAATTCCCACTGTATTCATAAAGTTATTAAGTCGTCCTTGTTTTGAACATCTGATATATGTCATTGAATATGTGATTCGATTGTGGAACTATATATTCATGTTGTTCATACTAAATTGTCCTTGGTCATTAAGGTTGTGTTGGACACACACCCTAGACTAATGTGAGTGTTGGATGATGACACGATTCCACTTGTCATGGGCATGGTGATGCCATTCCAACGTTCACATACTTGGCTATAGAGTTTAGCAAGTCGGACTGACCCATATTGAGATGCAACGAGTATGTCGTCATTTGCATGTCTCAATCAATGTAATCCTTAGACCTGAGGTTGTCGCACAATCTGAGTTGTGGATCACCGACTTAGGTTCTGACAAACGCTGTTCTGTGACAAGGCAGCTATAAAGGCAAAGTTCGGGTCGAATGAGAAGCAAGCTGCGTGATGTGGATAATCAAGATGGGATTTTGCCCCTCCGAATAGAGAGATATTCTCTGGGCCCTCTCGAGTGATATGATTCAGGAAGCATGGCCATGCGCGACTCAGTTAAGTGTTAACTTTGTCTATTGACTAAAGAGTTAGTCAGATGAATCACATATTACGGACCGAGAAGAGAGTTGAGATATTTAAGGGATGATGATAAATCGCCTATAGCTCGACAAGGTATATCGTGAGGCAAAAGGGACTAAGATGAATATCACATTGAAAGGTATGTCGTCATGACTCAATGGGACTTGGGAGTCGGCACGTTCTGCTAGGAGCCGCTACCGATTGATCGATTGAGAGTCGGACTCCAATCGTGTCCAAGTCGCCATGAGCCTGCAGGGTCGCACACTTAAGAGCGGGAGAAATGTATTGGTCGGGTTGGACCCGAACCGGAAATGGACTGCGTTTGTGAGTCGGACTCACAGAGGGAATTGGCCACAAGTGTTGTGAAGCCCACTACCATTCGCTACATAAAGAGGGGCGAAGGTTGCCCAGCGGGCACGTTTTAGTCCACTCTCATGCGTTGGGAACCCTAGCCCCACTCAGTACAGCCGTCGCACCAGACATAGCAGTCCACCGTCAGAGCTCCTTCTCGTACGCGTGGATACCGGCAGAGGTGTTGTACGTTCAGCACTTCGACGTTCGTGGGATCGGATCGGCTGGATCGGATCGTGGGAGTGCACTGCCCCGACGCGCTTCATCGATAATCCGCAACCGCGCGTCTAGTGGTAATACTCGTGGCCTTCTACCTCGGCTAGATCTTGGATGCACCATGTGGAAAAGTTTTCGTTTATCTCTACGCGTTCCAACATTAGGAGCGGGTATTTGCATGGTTCTCCCTCAAGAATATTTTTCGATTTGCATCTTTCTCTTGCTTGAGGGAGTTTGGTTTTGGAAACTTTGGTTGTTTAAATTCTTATGTGTCGTGAACCTCGTATCGTATTATGCTTTGTGAACCTCGTATTATGCTTCGTGAGCTTATGATGTTATTATATTATGTGTTGTGTGCTCACTATTATTCATATTGCTCATATAACCATTGCGTCTAAATTCTCTCAACATGAAGGGAGCATACCTTTAAGGGGAGCTCCGTTCATGTTGTGTATTTAATTATGCAAATAGGGATGTTGTCATCAATTACCAAAAAATGGGGAGAATAAAAGATCATCGTCTGTTTGATAGTTATATGACGACTAATGTTTATTTGAGATATGAAAATGCCCAGGTT
Organism: Alopecurus myosuroides; assembly: GCA_028641055.1. Lineage (NCBI taxonomy): Eukaryota > Viridiplantae > Streptophyta > Magnoliopsida > Poales > Poaceae > Alopecurus > Alopecurus myosuroides. The sequence goes on along the minus strand of CM054059.1, from coordinate 213,726,749 downwards.
TATCAAGTATAAAAATTCTATGGGCTACAAATTTGTTTGGAATGAAAAGATCTAGTAGAGACAAAACTGGGAAGACAGTTTTTGCATGGAGCGGAGGCTCCGGTGAAACCACCGGAACCTCCGCCCAGCCTCCGGTGCGGGGTCCGCCCAAACCACCCTCTGGTGCATACGAGCAGAGGCCCGAGTAGAGCCTCCGGTGGAGTTCTGGTGGGCGGAGTCTCTGGTGAAACCACCGGAGCCTCCGCCATCTCCACCAGGACCTCCAAGGGGTTGGCCTCCGGTGGAGGATCCGCCAAAATAGCGCTCTGTTGGATAAGAGAGAATCCTCGAGCGGAGCCTCCGGTGCGGGTCCGGTGGGCGGAGGTTCCGGTGTACCAACCGGAGGTTCCGCCCTCTCAACTGGCACGCTAGGGGCTGGGCCTCCGGTGCGCTTCCGGTGCTGGCTCCGCCAAAACTGGGCTCTGTTGGATAAGAGCGGAGGCGCCACCCGAACCTCCGGTGCAGCTCCGGTGGGCGGAGTTTCCGCTCAATCCACCGGAGCCTCCGCCCCCTTGGCCCATCCGAAGGTCAGATCTGGATTGCGCGGCTGCGCACAGAAGAAGGCCACCGGAGCCTCCGGTGCAACTGGGACTGCACAACGACCACTTGTGGGAAGGGGTATAAATACCCCTTCCCCTTCCTCATAAATGCTAAGTTTTTACCATTCTCTCTCCTATCCATTAATGAAAGCTTCACCCACCTAGATCTCCCTCTCCACTCACCCACTCACTCCCATACTTTGTGGAGAGTTACAGGAGACCAAGATCCACACTTCCACCAAAGGAATTTCGAATCCATCCACCACAACCTAGTAGATCTAGAATCCTACTTGAGGCCTAGAAACCTTAGTAGATCTTGTGCTTGTAGCTTCCACCTTGTTGCAAGAAGCTACGAATTGCTTGAGAGCCTCCATCCATCTTGTGGAGTGACCTCGAGCTTGTGTAAAGGTTTGGTCAATGCCTCCAAGTCGACCTCATAGTGGAAACGAGAATCTCCCTCACCAGAGAAGCTCAAGGAGAATAAGGTGTGCACAACCGTGCTATTGAGGAATTCCTAGGTGGCTCCCCACCTCTCCAACGTATACGTAATGCTCATTGAGAAGGTACTACGGGAATCATATCCTTGTCTCCTTGTTTACACGTGTGGTTTATCTTGCTACCTTTCGTTTTACTTCTGTTGCGTATATTATCTGTCCACATAGGTTGCTTACCTAGATGCACATCTAGAGAACCTTATCTTATCTTGCTTAGCCCTACTAAAAAGAAAAGAAAAGAAAAATTGGTAGTCAACCTATTCACCCCCCCCCCCTCTAGTTGGCCATAGTGCACTTTCACATGGCTCTGCCACCTACCAAGTCCAAAGAGAAACTGAACCAGGTGGTGACCTCAAGCTCATAGGTCTTGAGCAAAAAGAAGAAGAGGTTCATTTCAGAGTTCAGGAAAAAATTTAGGCACGACCAAAACTTCTTTGTCAGAAAGGCCAATGAGGCCTTGAGGAACTACTCCCAGCAAAAAGGGGTTCGTGTTGTTTTGTTTTCTTGCTTTTATTAATTTCTAACACGCACCAGTATTGTTTCCATTTGATTAAACACTATTTTTTTTACTTATCGTCCAGCTGCCCTCTTCTGCCTTGATATGTGTAGGTCGACTATAAACTTCATATCATTTGTGGTCTGAATCCTAGTGTACCTGATGGGCCAAGCATTTTTCTCTCTAGGAGGAATTTCAAATCTGAGTATTTCCCATATCAACTTTTTGGCAACAGCCAAGCGTCCAAATTCTGCTCCAGAACTATTCTTCGCTCAATGTAGCAATAGTGTTAAATAGATGCGGGACATACCATCATGGTGTACCCCTGTATCTTATTCTTGCATAGATAATGGTATGCTTTCAGCTCTCTTCTCATGTAACACACTGGTATCTCATGGCAATTTCATTGTTTCATTATCAAGGTTCAGGAAAACAATGTTAGGTCCTTGCTTTCGTTATCAATATTGATTGCTTTTACATACATATCACAACATGCCTTTCCGATTCACCTTAAGAACCCCTGCCACTAGAAATATGTTGTGAATCCTTTATTTTTTACGAGCTGCATCTTCCTTTTGTTTCTCTTTAGAAATAGTAATTGTCATGGTCTATCTCCACATCATCTGGATATCAGGTTACACATATTACTCCCTCCATACCAAAATATAAGATGTTTTAGCATTTTCTAGAAAAATCATATCTAGACATGTTTAGTGTATAGATTCATATGCATCGTACACTAAAACATGTCTAGGTACGTGTTGTTTAGAAAACGCGAAAACATATTACATTTTGATACGGAGGGAGTACTTGTTATTTGTAATTATTACGACAAGAAGTGTTCTTACATATATGATGATAAGAAACACTGAAATGTACTAAAGTGTTCTAATATGGTTGTAAGAGATACCAGAAGCATTTTAACTCTAGCTGAATTGTTAATTTGTTAGTTTGCCAGTTTTTATTTATTTATTGATACACCTACAACAATTGTTTTTTTTGTATGTATGTATACTATCGAAGATTCAGTATCCTAAAATCGGGTGTTTGAAGTTTCTATTTGAAAAATCTATGATAGCGGAAGGGTAGCAAATATCAGTGTGACACTGTCTAGAGTCACATATGGCATTAAGTTTTAGTATATAAGTAGATATTGCGACATTACTATTATGAATGATTAAGAAATGCTAAGTTGGTACATACCGTAATACCGTAGGATGTAGATGTGTGCTCTGTTATGTGCTCTCGTAATTATCTAATTCCTTCTATTTATTGTGATGCAAGTTGGATGCTTCCCATATGAGTTCAATGGCGCAAAGATTGTGCATCATATAATGTGTCATATCATGGGTGATATAAGGATTTCAAGCTAATGGCTAAGGGAATACAGGGCACTCCCAATGGAATTTCTATCAATGCCTGCAATTTTAATTCTGATAACATGTGCTCAATGACACAAGATTGGATCTACTTTGATACCAATATGGACTCCAAGCTAGCAGAGATGAATCCAATTCCTAATGTGGCGAAAGAGTTGAGAGGTTGGAAGGCCAGAAGAATCTACTGATATGTTTCCTCTTTGTATGACGGGACATAATGTATTAGCTTGATATGATGTCTCTGGCCTCTCCGTATGATATATGGGAACTCGGTATGGAAAATGGCCCCTTGTAATAGCTCGTGGATTGTGGCGTGGAAGAATATAGTTGGAATCGTTCTCTACTGAATGTTGCTTGTTGTATCCAGGGGGAATAACACGATGTATTGCAGACAGCAAAAAAATCAGTTTGTAAGTCATCCGTGCTGGCAAACAGATTATCTTGTGAGCAGATCATGAGCGGACTAAGAATAGGAAAAGGAAAAAACTAGGCCAATACGACGTACTATCTAGATTCTCTACTCCTATGTAGTCCTTTTTGATGTTCAGACGTGATTACAAATAACAAAGAGTGATGGGGGGATAGTAACCCGGTAGGCCAACTCCAAGGTGTAACCCGGCCCAAAGGACGATGCGCGGGATCCGGCTAAGGATAAAGAAACTTCTGGAAGGCCCAAAGTTTGTAGGCCTCGTAACCCGGATTGTGGGTTGCGATAAGGAAATCTAGGGTTTGTAAGTAGAGTTCGGATATGATTCAAGCTGCGCCTTGGAGGGCAAGCCAGGGGGGGTACGGGTACTTTATAAACCGGCCCCTAGGCTTAGCTTGAGAGAGATTCACGAAATAATCATATCACCTATTATCGAGTATCCGGTATAACCCGAGAGCCATATTCGAGACTCGGCGAGTTGAGAGCCGATTCCTAGATCGCTTATCATCATGCTCTCTTTCGAGCTAAACCCTCTCCCAAATACCTGTGTCGACTTACCCCAAGATCAGTTACCTCTGGTAACATCTGCCGTGATCATCCCACGACAGTTGGCGCCCACCGTGGGGCCTGCGTCCAAAGGTGTTTACATCACGGGAGAAGCTCGGAAAAGCATGAGGAACCTCGCCGTCGGAGAAATCTACGTCAACGGCGAAGGAGAAAGGATGGTGGACGATTCCGGCTGGGAGCTAGAGTCGGATCACCTCGAATCCGGATCTACTGTGACGATCGGCCAGATCCGTATCTTCATCGGTATGGTACGTACGCTCGATTTAAAAGGACAATATCATGTGCATGTTACAGGGACTTCTAGCAGGGGCAAAGAAGCACTAAAACAAGCGGCGAATTCAGTTTCCTAGGCCGTTCCGGGATACTTGAGATGGGCGGAGCAAGAGGTAAAGTGGAGCAGAAGGGATCACCCGGGAGGAATAGTACGCCCCGGAATCTTGGCATTGGTGGTTGCGCCGCAGGTCAATGGTTACGAATTGAAAAAGGTCTTGATGGATGGCGGGAGCAGCATCAACATCCTGTATTGGGAAACCTTCTTGCGCATGAACCTCAAGGAATCTCAGCTGCAGAAAAGTTCAACAGTCTTTCATGGAATCGTACCGGGTCATTCGGCGCGCCCTGAAGGAAAAAATTACACTGGAGGTTGCTTTCGGGGAGTCAGTGGATAATTATCGAGTGGAGTGGCTCACGTTTGAGGTGGTCAAGTTGCATAGTCCTTATCATGCGCTGTTCGGAAGGCCGGCTTACGCTAAATTCATGGCTAGGCCGTGTTATGTATATTTGCAGCTAAAGATTCCGGGCCCTAAACAGACCATCACTATACATGGGAGTCGGGATATAGCCGCTGAGTGCGATGAAGGAGATTCAGTGATGGCAGAGCAAGCTTGCAGAAAGGAAGAACTCAAATATTACCGGTCTCAGGTGGATCCGGGTGATGGCACAGCATTGAGAAGGCCGGATTCCAAGGACGAAAGAGTAAAATTCAAGGCGGCACAGGACACCAAGAAAGTAGATTTTGTGGAAGGCGATCCCACCAAGCAGTTCACTATAGGGTCTAACTTGGAAAGCGGGCAAGAAAAGTCACTTGTGGAGTTCATTCGTTCAAATGCGGACGTGTTTGCTTGGACACCCAGCGACATGCCGGGTATCCCCACCGAGTTGGCAGAGCATAGTCTGCATGTAGATCCCAAGTCTAGACCAGTGAAGCAGGGTTTGAGAAAAATGAATGAGGAAAGAAGAAGAGCTATAGGTGAGGAAATCGCGCGACTATTAGCTGCAGGCTTCATCATGGAAGTGTTTCACCCGGACTGGTTGGCGAATCCGGTTCTTGTGATGAAAAAAACGAATGAATGGAGGATGTGCATCGATTTCACAAGTCTCAACAAGCATTGTCCGAAGGATCCGTTCGCGCTACCAAGGATAGACCAAATCATAGACGCGGTAGCCGGGAGTGACTTGCTGTGTTTCTTGGACGCATATTCGGGATATCACCAGATTAAACTCAAAAGGGAGGATTGGGAGAAAACATCGTTCATAACCCCTTTTGGGGCCTTCTGCTACAAAACCATGACGTTTGGATTGAAGAACGCGGGCGCAACCTACCAGCGGTGCATTCAGAAGTGCTTCGAAGACCAAATTGGACGCAATGTGCATGCTTATGTGGATGATGTGGTCATCAAGACCCGGAAGGCTGAGACATTCATAGACGATCTAAAAGAGACGTTCAAAAACCTAAGAAGATATCAGATGAAGCTCAACCCGACAAAGTGTGTGTTTGGGGTGCCAGCTGGCAAGCTACTCGGTTTTATCGTTTCAGAAAGAGGAATTGAGGCAAACCCGGACAAAATCAAAGCTATCCAAAATCTAAGAAAGCCGGAAAATCTGAAGCAGGTTCAAAAGCTTACGGGCTGCGTGGCAGCCTTGAGCCGGTTTATATCCAGACTCGGGGAAAAGGCAATACCCTTGTACCGGCTCCTGAGGAAATCCGATAAATTCGTATGGGATCAAGAGGCGGATGAGGCATTCGAGGCATTAAAAAAGCAGCTATCTGAGGCACCGGTGCTAGCGGCCCCGGGTCCCAAAGAACCTATGTTGTTATATGTGGCAGCTGGGCCCCGAGCCGTCAGTGCGGTAGTGGTAGTGGAACGCAAAGAAGACGGAAAAGGTTATCCAGTCCAGAGGCCGGTTTATTACGTCAGCGAGGTATTATCCGAGGCAAAGCAGCGTTACCCGCATTGGCAGAAGCTGGTTTTCGGAGTCTTCATGGCCAGCCGGAAATTGAAGCCGTACTTCCAGGAACACCCTATAACAGTAGTCAGCTCAATACCAATGTCAGATATCATCAGAAACTCGGACGCGACCGGAAGAATAGCCAAATGGGCGATAGAGATGGGGGATTATCATATCAGCTACGAGCCCAGATCGGCAATCAAATCCCAGGCCTTGGTCGATTTCGTTAATGATTGGACGCACACCGGAATGACTACCATAGTCCCAAATTCCGAGTCGTGGACCATGCACTTCGATGGATCGAAACAATACGAGGGATCAGGAGCCGGAGTAGTGCTAACATCACCCAAAGGAGATAAATTGAGTTACGTACTGCAAATTCACTTTGACTGTTCAAATAACGTGGCCGAGTATGAGGCCCTATTGCATGGCTTAAAGGTAGCCAAGGAAATGAACATTAGAAGGATACGATGCTTTGGAGATTCGGACCTTGTGGTACAACAGGTATCAGGAACTTGGGATAGAAAGGATGCAACCATGGCAGCGTACCGCAGGGAGGTTGACAGGGTTGCAGGATGTTTTTCCGGGTACGAGGTGGAGCATATAGACAGAAGAAAGAATGAGGCAGCAGACGCCCTGGCTAGACTCGGTTCGCGCAGAGAGCCGGTTCCACCCAACGTTTTCCTGGACGAGTTATGGCGACCGTCAGTTAAAACCGAGTCAGAGGAGGAACTGGCAAACCAAGACCCGGATGCAGCACTTGTGGCCACTATACGCACTATCCCTGAATGGACAGAACCGTTTTTGGCCTACCTATCACGGGGCGAGTTACCACAGCAAGAGGTGTTAGCAAGGCAAATTTTACGGCGAGCAAAGGGGTATTCTATCATCAACGGGGAATCATACAAGAGAAGTGCCGCGGGGGTCTTTTTGCGCTGCGTGGCACCAGAAGAAGGCCAACAGATCCTTAAGGAAATCCACGAAGGTGATTGCGGGCATCATGCCTCCACAAGATCCCTTGTGGCCAAGGCCTATCGACATGGATTCTTCTGGCTTACAGCCCTAGCAGATGCGGAACGGTTAGTAGCAAGGTGCGACGGATGTCAAAGGTACGCTCGCCAAACCCATGTACCGGCTATGGAATTACGGACCATCCCGTTAACTTGGCCGTTCGCTGTCTGGGGTATGGACATGGTTGGCCCCTTTCATATGTCACCTTGCAAGAAGACACATCTTTTAGTGGCTATCGATAAGTTTACCAAGTGGGTCGAGGTTATGCCAGTTACTAATTGCGAAGCAGCTACAGCGGTCAAGTTCCTGAAAAGAATTATTTACCGATTCGGGTACCCCCACAGTATAATTACCGACAATGGAACCAACATGTCCCTTGGAGAGATGGAAAAATTCTGTGGCAGCAATGGAATCCGGCTTGATGTAGCATCAGTCGCTCACCCACAGGCCAATGGGCAAGTGGAGAGAGCAAATCAAGAGTTGCTTCGCGGATTAAAACCACGACTACGAGTTCCATGTATCAGGGCCTCCGGTGCATGGGTCGAAGAACTTCCTTCCGTGGTCTGGGGTATAAATACTACACCCAACAGGTCCACTCAGATGACACCCTTCTTCATGGTCTATGGTGCAGAAGCGGTGCTACCAAGCGATATCATTCATGACTCACCGAGAGTGTCGGCTTATGTTGAAGTGGAGAACGAGAAGACCCGGCAGGACGCCGTGGATATGTTAGAAGAACAAAGAGAACAAGCCTTGGAAAGGTCAGCCATATATCAGCAGGATTTACGGAGGTATCATAGTCGGCGTGTGAAAACCCGGGTCTTCCAGGAAGGAGACCTGGTTTTGCGCCTGGTTCAGTCAAACGAAGGGAAACACAAGCTATCACCACCATGGGAAGGGCCTTTCATCGTAAGCCGGAATCTGCACAATGGGTCATATTACTTGATAGACGCAAGGGAAGAGTCGGCCACAGTTAACGACACCGCTCATACCACTGCACCTATGCAAGAAAGAGACAGACCATGGAACGTGGCTCAACTACGCCCGTATTATACTTAGCAAGGATTATGTTGGCACGTGGAATCAAATGATGTAACAGGCAGCAGGTTTCAGACGTACTCTTTTCCTATCCAGGGTACCCTTGGGGACTGGACGGGGTTTTAATGAGGCGGCCTGCTGACCCAATTTTTCATATCAAATAAAGAGGCGATTATCAAGAAAAGAGGTGGTTATTATCTATACTTCCAGTACGGTGTGTATCTTTAGGTCTTGAGGGCTGGTCGCTCATATAGGCACAGTTGCAAACTCAAAAGACCCGGCCTTGATGCCAATGAGTTATAAGGGCCGGTTACTCGAAAACGAGTGCGGCTACAATCTTATAACCGGACAAAGAAGTCCAAATTTCTCGGCTATTCTTACTTAAGCTCGATGTGACTCGCAATAAAGTGGCATGATTTGTTCGCTTACGATTACAGTCAGCCATGAAGCCCAAAGGGACTTGCCTGACCCTGTTTTCGTATAGATGTAATAACATGGTATCCACGCGAAAGCCGGCTTACAGTACAAGATAGTCGAAAGGGTCATCTAAACCACAAGTTATGCAGAGTATAAGGCTGATAGCCGGAAACTCAACGGTTATTAAGCATAACTTCAAATCCTATGTGAAACCGTTCTGGGATTTTTGTGAATCTAGCAGCAGGCAAATTGTTTTCCTTTAAAAATCACGTGTCCTAGGCTCGGAAATCCGGGCCTAGGGACTCGCGAATTTCGAAAGAGAAATATATTATCCAGTTGCTAAAATTCCAAGAAGCCAAGCATCCGGGTCTTGGGGGCTTGGGGACTTAGAAGCAAGTCCGTTCGCCAAACACCCATGAAACCCGGAAGCCGGGTCTCACAAAAGGAAAAATAAAGAAGTGCGGGTATCAAGAATAAAGCGAGTTGGATATCAAGAACAAATAGGTGCAAAAGCAGATAAATCAAAAGTCCAGAGAGGCGTAAAGTGCATCAGGAATTTAGAGTGTATCACAAAGTTTCACTAAAAAGTATCAAAGGAGCACAGGCGCACCAGTTAAAAAATAAATTGTTTCACTGGCACTATGGCCGACTGATGCATATGAAGTAATAGATGTCACTCGATATTCTAAGCCGCAGGATCCATCTTGGCTTTGCCCTTGCCGTCGCTTGTGGTAGCAGCGCCACTCGGGTTAGTAGCAATGCCGACTCGCGCGGGCGGAGGGACGGCAGGAGTAGAAGTAGCAGGCATAGAGTCGGCTTCGGCCTTCTTCTTGGCAGCTTCTTCCCTTATCTTGGCCGCCTCCTCCTTCCACCCGGCAAGCATGTCGTATGGCTTGGGGCGGTCCGCCTTGATGATCTTGTCGTTAACATCGTATGCAGGAAGAATGGTATCAATCTCCAAACTATCGGCAATAACGCTAGCCGGATGACGGATTTCTTTTTGGATAGCCTTGAAGTCCTTAGGCGAAAACTTGGATCCATCTGGGTTGAACTCCGGAAACCCGCCCATCAGCTTGGCTGGCTCTAGCTTAGGAAAATAAGCTTTAGCCAGTGCAAGTCCTCGGGTCACACCAAATCGGCAAGATGAACGCTTCCAGTGCCAAATCCACTCAGGGATAGTGGAGCCGAATTCTAGCAATTTCTTCATGTTGCTTGGCTTGATACTCGGCAGTCGCAGCTCGTCAAGAATCCAACCAATTCCGGCACTAAGCTGCCAGATAGTGTCCTTGATAAGCTTCAACTTGATAGTGTCATCTTCTTCAGGGGCTACATCACACGGGCCTGTTAAAAAGACAAAGAAAAAGTAATAAGTAAAGGGATACGGTTGTCCATCTAGAGAGAATCAGGGTCACGCGTGCTAAAATTCAAAGATCATACCAGTTGCAACACGATGGATATCAGCAATCTGCACTGAAAGAGTCGTCAGCCTATCTTCAGCCGCGTGAGCTCTTTTCCGGTACTTCCTCATGATTTTTTGGCTCCTACGAGTTTCAGTTTCAGCTGCTTCGCGAAGGGCCGTTTCCTTTTCGATACGCTTGGCGGCCTTGGCTAGCTTCTTCTCAGATTGCGCAACAAAGTCCTACGAGAAAACACGAAGAAGGGTCAGTCGGAAATATCGTGCAAAGTTCCAAGCAAATTACTTAGTAATTCACTTCGAACTTGGGGACTGTATAAGGAAATAGATGGTTTTACTCGGGTTTACTTTGTGTTTGGTTATCAAGGCATCTAGGATATTTTCTTCATTGGCCCTCAAAGTGTAAAGGGCATCGAGCATCTGAGCAAACGTCATGTCTTCAGGGCGAAGTCTTGAAGGGCCGGAAGATTGGCCTTCCGGTTGAAGGGCTTTTCCGGGTCTTGGGGTCGAAACCCGGACCGTCTGAGTGTCCGGGTTAGGAGAACCCGGCTTGGTCTCTAAGATGATATCTTCATCTACTTCTTCAGAGGACTTGGGTGATGCGGTTTTCGGTGGAGCGGGGTCCTTAAAGGGGTCTTGGTCCTGTCCATCCTCAGCCTCGTCATCAGCCGCAACATCCATGTTAATATTTGGCTCCTCATCTCCTTGCTTTTCCGCTTCAGGAATATCCGGGTCACTAATGGTAACTTTGACACTAAAGGGAAAGAAGGAGATAGTGGTTAGTGGCACGTATTAAAAAGGTTAATAAGTGCAAAAGAATATTGAATAAAGGTCATTTACCCGGTGTTCACGGCATAGTCCGGTGGGAGCTCGCTGCTGGAGGCGGATGATGTTGTCAAAGGTACCGGCTGCGGTACCCGGAATTGCCCGGCGAGTGGATGATTAGGAGATGGACGGCGTTGAGGAGATTTGGGAGGCTGAGGTGGAGGAGTGCTAGCTCGGTGAGCAGGTGAAGTGGAGATACCCGGGTTAAGGGGATCATCCCCCGGGGAACTCCGGGTCACCCTACGTTTAGCCGAGGGGGGATCCTTCAAGAATGGTGAATGTGATAATTGTTCATTAAGTTTATGCATAGTATCAAAGGAGTAGGGCTCAGAAGACATGGAGGAGAAGGGAACCTTTGCAACTACCCCTCTGGCCTTCCTCTTGGTTCCGACTGTGGTTTCCTGGTCGTATTCGGTGGCTTCTGGGTCATCTTCTTCTTTTTCCTCCTCGTCCTCTAACCCTGAAAGATTGAGTATGTATCAAACGAGGAAAAGATGGATGGTAGGAAAGGTAGCACAGGTAAAAGGTGAATATAAGATTAGGGAAAATACCCTCATCGTCTTCAACCGGTTCTTCCTCTTCTTCCGGGTCTTGGGAAGGAGGAGAGGTTTCAATCCTCCAGAAGGGATCGTCAGCCTGTGATCAAAGAGATGAAAGCAAGAGTTAGAAACTGAAACAGGTAAAAGTGTCGAAATAAGCTAAAGGAACCAGGTCTTACCGCTGGAGCTGGGTGCTCTCGAGTAAATGGGGATAACCCGGCGATATTTCTTATTGCCTCTAGCTTCTCTGTCAGGAAATTTTTGATGGTCTTGTTGGTGTCCCCAGCAGCAAAGTTTTTGGTGGAGTATCGGAGCGAGTCCGTGATGTGCCCCGAGTATTCACACAACAACTTGGTGCGAATGGAGTTGGGCTGAACCCGGAAATCTACCCAGGTCTTCACCAAATTAAGGCCAAGAAGGCCTTGGGCCGAGAGAGCAGCTAACTTAGCCAGCAAAGGCTGGATTGCCTCCCTGTCAGAGTCGGGGGCAAAAGAACTGAAAGATTCGGAAGGCTCAAGGAGACTCTCCGAGTAACCTGGCAACTTCCTCTCGCCATCCGGGGAAGTGTCATGGCAATAAAAGAAAGATAGTTGCCAGTTTTTGACGTGGGAGTTCAGGTTGAGAGTTGGCATTGGTGAGTGCTTGCAGCGTTGGATAGATACCCCACCGCAAGTAAGAAGTGCTCCGTCACCGCTCTCGCGGCACGGTTTGCACTCGAATAGTTCAATAAAAAGAGCCAGACTTGGAGGAACGCACAAGTATGACTCGGATAAAACGATGAAGTGGGTAATATTCAACATAGAGTTGGGCCCTATGTCGAATACTCGGAGGCCGTAGTGGCTTAAGACCTCCCGGAAAAAAGAGTGACCCGGAGGACGGAATCCCCGGGTCACGTGTTCGGTGAAGCAAATTACCTCATTTCCGGCGGGAGTGGGCCGGGTCTCGTCGCCTGGTGCCCTCCAGTGTATATCCTTTTGAGAAGGGAGGATTCCTAGCTCGGCCATCCCATCCAGCTTGGCCTTTGTCGCTGTAGACCGACCCCAGTCTGCTGATATGGTTTGGGTAGCCTTTGCTGGGGCCGGCTGTTTTCCTTGCCTCTTCGGAGCCATAGGGTTGACCTGCAGAGTACAAGAGATGTGGGAAATGAGACTCGGAAATATTGGATTATCCGAGTTGGGGTGTTAGAGACAGCATGAAGACTCAGAAATATCCGGGTAACGTATCACGGAGCAAAAAATTACGAGTTGTCCGAGTGTTAAATACGGTTGTGGAAATTACTAGTTACTTACGTGTTGAGGTGAGTTTGGTGTGCACGGATGGTTGCCCATGCCTCTACTACGAGCAAAGTAACTGGAAAAGGAGGATTTTTGGGTATTAATAATATGCGCGGAAATTTGGGCGAAATGGATCTAGGTTAGGAAAATTTGTGAAAGGTTCTATGAAGAAATTAGAGATTAAAAGTGATAGGAGGGTGGTGTGAGATCGTCCCACCGGTCCTTGGAGGAACTAGCAAGTATCTAAGTGGTTTCAATTTGGTGCAGTAAGAGCAATGGCTCGCGGATCGACCAAAGATCCAATCTGAAAGAAAATCTGGAAATTATGGGCCAAATTGATGGATACGAGATGCTTACCGGAGAAGATTGGAGCGGTGCGCGGCGGTGATAGATAGCGCGCAGTGGATACTTCCTTGCAACGGTTGGCCAGATGTTCACGGACGCGGTGAATAAGTTCGACGGGGGTGCGGCACGAACTGCGGCGAGTTGGATCCGCGGGCATGCGCGAGGTCTCTGTGGAGGCGCCCTGTGGATTCGAGCACGAAAGCAAAGGGAGGAAGAAGGAGGAATGAGCCATTGGGATTAGGTTAATCCTTAAGTGCCTATTTATAGGGTGCGGGAGGGTAAACCTAGGCTAACGAACGAGAGCCGGGAATTACGGATAAAATCGCATCCGCCCGGATTTTCCGAGGTATGCGTCAAGAGTTAGGCGAGATTTTCAGAATGATCGTAAGGCGTATCTTTTCTGTAGTTATCGGATGGGTTAAACAAGTAAAGTGAGATGGGTCTTCAACATCGTTACCAGGGTATTTTCCCGGGAAGATGAGCGATGGATTCGGAAAAGGCCGAGTTACTATATGGCCACCGTGGAGTTGGGCCTGACTGTTTATCGAAGAAGTCTAACCCGGCCTACTTGAATTGGTACGTCTGATATTCTTGCAGGGAATAGCCAGCGCTTCTAGGAGGAATCCAGGAAGCCCAGGCTATTCTGGGGACTACTGATGGGGGGATAGTAACCCGGTAGGCCAACTCCAAGGTGTAACCCGGCCCAAAGGACGATGCGCGGGATCCGGCTAAGGATAAAGAAACATCTGGAAGGCCCAAAGTTTGTAGGCCTTGTAACCCGGATTGTGGGTTGCGATAAGGAAAGCTAGGGTTTGTAAGTAGAGTTCGGATATGATTCAAGCTGCGCCTTGGAGGGCAAGCCAGGGGGGGTACGGGTACTTTATAAACCGGCCCCTAGGCTTAGCTTGAGAGAGATTCACGAAATAATCATATCACCTATTATCGAGTATCCGGTATAACCCGAGAGCCATATTCGAGACTCGGCGAGTTGAGAGCCGATTCCTAGATCGCTTATCATCATGCTCTCTTTCGAGCTAAACCCTCTCCCAAATATCTGTGTCGACTTACCCCAAGATCAGTTATCTCTGGTAACATCTGCCGTGATCATCCCACGACAAAGAGGTCTCTGCAGTCCCTTGGATATTATAGAGAATTGAAAGGGCATGATGAGCAGCTCTCTGCAAAGTTCCTACATTCTACTTTGGGGCGTTTGAACTGGTCTATACAGAGAGAGCAGAGAATGTATCTCTCTATTGTCAAGAGTAATCAGTCATATATTATTGTATCCATTTGCAGCTTTTTACTTTTGGAAACAGTAAGTTGTGTATTGAAAAATGAGCAAAATATCAGCGCAATGGATCGTCACTGGAGGACTCATGACGGTTGAGGGCACCCGAGCCGGCGGATCACCGGCTTTTCGTCTTGGCTGATTAACATGGCTGTGTTAAGGGTAGGCACTTGCAATGGCCAGTCCCGGTGTGCGCACACCCAACGCTTTCATCATGGCGCGGTGGCGCCACAGCGGCAACCATGAGGAACCATCTCAACTTCACGAAAAAATTACGTATGCGTACGCGTATTGGAACTCAGTATGATTCATTAATTATCTTCCGTGTATATCAATTTCTACACGTGATTAACAAAGAAAGTTTAGATTTAATTAATTTGTGGTGTGTGTTCATGGTTGCACATTTTCCAAGGGGAAACGCTTACCTACCCCCGGGGGATTTCGTGGTTTGATCCTCCTGCACGAGGGTGCGACACGTGTCCTATGTCTTGTACCAAAAAGGACAGGACCACCTTGACCGGTCGCTCTTATCCCCTTCGTCTTCCTTTATTCTTCATCGTTTCTTCCTCTTTCTCAGTGCATGATGCCGTGGAAAGCTCGGCAAGCTTCTTCCCCAATACGCGCCTCCGCGGCCTAGCCAGACGTCGCCCGGCCATACGCCGCCAGCTTAAATCATGTCCATGTCCTCACGGACTGGCATCAAAATCCCTCCCGCTCGTTTATCTCTTATATCTCCGACCTGTATGGTTAGCCCTCTCCGGCGAGGCCTATCTTCGGCTACTGTCGGTTGCCTTCGATTGCCCTGTTTGGCTACGCACCTCGCACCAAGCAGCCATGGCTGCTGCTCACCGAAACGGCAGTGCTTCGACCAACACCATACCAGGAGCTGCAACCAGCGAGCGGCAAAGCTCCACGCGACGGATGATGGTGATACAAACTCCAGCTGGCGATGCTACATAAGGTGACCCATGGTGCTACAAACGCCCGCCGGAGTTGCTATGGAGGGCGACTTTTAAACTTTTGCAGAGCAATTGGACCGAGTTTGTAGAACAAACTTGTTAAATTTTTGATTGTTCCTGTGGAGAAAACAGTGATTTTTTGGTTCTTTAACAACTTAATTTTTTGTTCCACTTCTTGTGCTATTCTCATTTGATATAAAGACCATGTTATGAATTTTACACAACATTTGGACAAAGTTTGTAGAAGAAACTTGTTTAACTTTTGGTTTATTGTTCTGAAGGAAATTGTTGTTTTCAGGGATTTAATCAATTCAATTTTTGATTCCCTCTTTTTTGTGACCCTGATTTAACATATTAAAGTATTGGTTATGTTTTGAGCTCAATTGGAAAACGTTTCCAGAAGTAACTTATTTGAGTTTTCACCTTCTCACATTTTTTGCATTTTTCAAGTAATAAGGCATTTGTTTTTCTCCAACCAAACCTTGCCAAAATATAGATGGAAGCTTGTAATAACAAGTGAAAAAACCCACCACTTATGTTTTGAAGTTTTTTAAGTTGTGAAAATATTTGAATTCAAGATGGAGCGAGAAATTTTGCATGTCTTTTCCTTTTATTAACTTTTGGAATTTTTCCAAAGTTTTCACAACTTCCATAAATCAATCTTAAAACTTTGTCAACAATTTGGAAGCTGACAAAATAGTTTTGTTTTTCCGTTTGAGCAAATACAATTTAGTAGGAAAATTGCAAGGATGGAATTTGAACAATATGTTGAACATTTTTATGAGTGGTGCTGCCACCTCTGTAGTTAGTTTTCAGCATTTTCCTTAGTTGATAATTGTTTTCTTCTGAAGTTTCTTATTTGCGCAATTGCATTGGTAATGAAATTTAGTTTTTGAATCGACCCAACTAAGACTTTCTCACTTTTCAATTATGGTAATTTGTCAGTTAAGATAGATGCTTATGATGCATGAAGAAAGAAAAGGTGAAAATTTTACCCAAACTTTGTAGTAGCTTTCTGTAGCAGCCTAGGGTTGTTATAGACGCCCTCGATGAGGCCTTTCTCACCTTATAAACCTCGAGAAAGATGGGGACCAGAAGCTCCTTCATAACAGATATAGTTGTTGTACTTCTGTACTGAAACCGAAGGCAATCTACATGTGACTTTGTGAGCCTAGACAATGCCACACTTGCTCTTTTACAATAGATATATTTGCTATCCTTCCCACATGGTATAGATTTATCGAAATATCAAGTCTAAACACATGCACTTCCACGTTCCAATCCATTACTCACTCCGTTCCAAAATAGATGACTTCCTTTTGTCCAAACATGCATGTATGTAGACATGTTTTAGTCTACATATATGCATATTTAGACAAACAGAAGTCATCTATTGTGGAATGGAGGGAGTACAAGTGTACCATGCCTGAGTTCGAATAGATCATATGATGAATGGCGTAATTACTACCTCGGAGACATCATATATGCCTAATAGTTTACATGCCATCATAAAAAGAGGAAACATGTTAAAAGATTCTACCCTTCCATGCTCCCAACATTTTAGCCACATTAGAAATCGGATTCATCTCTGGAAACTTGGAGTCCATATTGGGATCAAAATAGATCCAATCTTCTATCATGGTGCACATCATATCAACATTAGAATCGCATGCGGTGATAATAAATTCATTCAAAGTGCCGTGTTTCATGTGAGCCATTAGCTTGAAATCCTCGTCCGACCCACAATATGTCTCATCATATGGATGCACAATCTTTGCCCCACTAATCTCACAAGGGAAGCATCGAACTTGCATCAAAATAAGCAGGAGTTAGATTCTTAAGAAAACACATAGCAGAGCACACATCTAAATCCTACAATATGTCCTCATTTAGATTTTTTTAATCATTGATAATACAATTGTCACAGTATATACTTCTAAACTAAAACCGAATGGGAACTGAGTGCCAGTGGCTAGAGGCTACGAGTGCACGCCAAGCCTCTCGGGTTCAAGTCCCAGCTACGACCGCGTGCTCTCATAAACCGGGATTCTCATCTACCTAATAACATAGTATCAAGGGAGGGATCATTCCCCCTTTGGTCACGTTTATACTAAAACTGAATGCGGTATGTGATCCTACACCATGCCACACACCACGTCATAACACATTTACAATCCTCCCACATCATATATTAGCCGGCTCTTCTTTGGTAAGATAAAAATGCCCACTAAGTGTCGTTGTATCAATAAATAAAAGCAAAGAGGCAAACTAACAAATCAAAAACTCAGCTACAGTTTTTAGGTACTTCTATGGTATCTCTTACAACCATATATTACAACATTATATTGTACATTATCAATATTTCTTATCATCATAATAAAAAGTAATATAAGTATATCTGGTATTCAGATGATGTGTAGATAAACCATGAAAATTATTATTTATAGAGAGAAACAAAATAAAAAAACATTTCTATTTAGCCAGGTCTTCTCATAAATAACAATATATGTATCTCTGACATGTTCATCAACCATGACAATTACAATTTGTAGAGAAGCAAAAGGAAAAGGCAGTTATATTTGGCAGGTGGTGGCAGTGGTTCTTATCAGCATCCAAACAAAAGATCTACAACATCTTTGTAGTGGCAGTGGTTCTTGAGGTGAAATCGGAAAGACATGGTGTGATATGTACATATGTCTGTAAAAGCAATATAATCAAAGCGAACACCTAATAATAACCTTTTTCTGAACCTGTTAATAACTAAAAAATGACACCATTAAATAGCCACGAGATACCAGTGTATACATAAGAATAGAGAGCTGAGAGCATACCATTATCTATGCAAGAATACGATACAGGGATGCACCATGATGGTCTGTTCCGTTTCTTTTTAACACTATTGCTACATTGAGCAAAGAACAGATGTGGAGCTGTGAGAGTAGAATTTGGTCCCTCGCCTGTTGCCAAAAAGTTGATATGGAAGTGCTCACATTTAAAATTCCGCATAGCAAGACCAACACTTGACCCTTTAGGTACTTTAGGATTCACACCGCACATGTATGAAGTTTATAGTGCACCTACAGGTAATAAGGTAAAAGAGGGCAGCCAGCCGATAAGTGAAAAGGTAGATTTAAGCAAAATGGTGTAAGTTATGTTAGAATTCAAAAGCAAGAAAACAAAGAACAGAAGCAAATGAACCAACCTTATTTTGCTTAGAGTAGTTGGTCAGCACCAAGCTGACCTTTCTGACAAAGAATTTTTGGCCGTGCCTAAATTTTTTCCGGGATTCTGAAATGAATATTTTCTGTTTTTTGCTCAAAACCTGTGAGCACGAGGTCAGTTGCTCCTCAGACCTTGTAGGTGCCACAAAAATGGTGAGGTGGTCAACTGCTACGTTGGTGAGTTTGCATTGCTTCAGTATAGCTAACACCTCGACGGACTCCATGTTCAAGGCACATGTGACAAATTCCACCAGCGCGTCAGGATCAGGGTGCCACGAAGCAACCGCCGCTTGCCTATAGGCATTGCAAAGGTAATTGTCCTCACACGAATCTTGAGCATGGCCATGCTTTTTTTTTTTTTTGCCTTGTGGATGGCCTTATGGACATCAGCATCGCTGCAGAACAGATACCAGACATCATCGTGCTCTGTGAGAGAGGGGAAGCAGGTGCGAAGGAGGGCAACAAGGCCATAAAGAGAGCAGTATTCGCCACGTGCAAGCATGTCTGTGCATATCATGTCAACCTGAAATTGCAGCACAAACTTCCTAGGCGTGGGGAACATTTTGCCGTACCAGATGGTGTTGAGGATAATGTTGGAGACAGGATCCCTAGGGCCATAGCAATATCCACCCTTGAGGAGGCTGCTGTGGTGACACTTACGCAATCCATCCCGAGGAAGCTTGGCAAGTGCCTGTAAGTAGAGCCCATGAATCTTGCCGAGGAGCAACAACGTCAAAGACTGCGTGTATCTGAATGTCGACGGAGACCCAAGCCTATTATGTGCCTTACTACCCTCTATAGACTCTGTGGAAGTCGATGCCTGCTGGATTCTGTTCTTCTTCTTGTGGCTGTAGATGTCTGCTCGCTTCTCTTTCTCTTCTTCTTGTTATTCTCCTTACCACCAAGATCCAGTGATCGGTTCAAATATTTTCCGTAGCTCAGACCGTCCAGCGACCGCCGGGCTATGGTCATACCGTTGGCCTTCTCCCGGGAAAGCGGAACCTCGAAGACGGATTTGTCGCTGGTGTCGGTGATGATCTGGGAGAGGATCTTGGACTCCGGCGCATCCTCGTCCTTCTTGTCGGACGGTGGATTAAAATACAGTTAGAAAACTCTCCGCCCGAGCGATAGGAGACCAGAAGTATACTAGTAGTACCCTCAAACAAATTTCAAAAAAAAAAAAAAGTAGTA
The DNA here is from genome assembly GCA_028641055.1 of Alopecurus myosuroides. Lineage (NCBI taxonomy): Eukaryota > Viridiplantae > Streptophyta > Magnoliopsida > Poales > Poaceae > Alopecurus > Alopecurus myosuroides. The sequence goes on along the minus strand of CM054059.1, from coordinate 213,707,057 downwards.
CCCTCAAACAAATATGTTAGTGAGTTTCGTTCCCCTAGCGAAAAAACTAGTGTTTAGTCTTCCTCGAGGTGATCTCCGTATCCGCCCCGAGTGTGTTCGTCGACCCCTCCTCGATCCGATCCCTGGCGATCGGGGGGAGAGGAATAGGGTCGATCCCGCTAGCTGCTCCCTATGGCGGAAGCGGGAAGTGCTGGCGGGTCCAAAACCGCCGGAGGGGAGAAAGTTGAAGATTTTCTAAACAGACTTGATCTCCGAGACGAAGGCGAAGAAGAATTTGTCTGGGAGGATGAAGCCGAATCGTCGGATTTCCAAGCCAAGTGGCTTGCAATAGCCAAGGTGCACACGAACAAGGGATTCAGTCCGTCGGCATTGTAAGCAAAGATGAGATCGGCCTGGAACTCTGCTCAGTCGGTCAGATGGAGGCTAATTGAACCTAATTTGTTCACAATTCAGTTCCAATGTCTAGCTGATTGGAATACAACAATCTTAGGTGGACCGTGGTTATTCAGAAATCAAGCAGTGTTGATTGAAAGCTATGATGGGTTCACAAATCCGAGTTCGATAACACTGGACAAACTCGAGGTATGGGCCCGAGTGCTTAAGCTCCCTGATAACTATCTCAATAAAGGTGTGATTAAAGGTATGTTTCGGAAGATGGGCACAATTTCAGAGGTCCAAATTCAGTTACCTGCTGGTTATGTGGGGTCCTTTGTTCGTATAAGAGTTAAAATTGAGGTGAATAAGAAGCTTATGAGATTTGTTTCAATTACAAGAGCAGGCAAGAGGGAATGGTATCAAATTAAATATGAGAAACTCCCAAGTTTTTGTTGGCATTGTGGGCTAATCGGTCATTGGTTTGAAGAATGTGGTACAGGTGAACATGATAAATCGAAATTTGAGTGGGGGGATTTTATTTTGGCCGAGGAAGCTAGGAGCAGGGCTCCATTACGCCCAGCTGGCCGTGGGTCAGGAAGAGGAAGAGGAGATGGATCGATGGGGAGAGGCTTTGGAAGAGAGAGTAAGGCAAGGAACGATATGACGGAGGATCAGGATTATCAATAATACCAATGGTCATATTAGTTGGAGATTTAATAGTTTGCACTCAAATATTGATGAAACTGTCCCAACTGATTCAGATATTGGAGGTTTAATGGCACTTGCGGAGGAGGGCTTGGGAAAGAAGAGAGTAGAAGATGATTCTCTGGCCGAGAAAAGGTGGCAGTGGAGGAGCTATCGTTCTCCATGATAAGCAGACTCCGGTGGCGGCTATTGTAAACCATATTGAAAATCCAAGAAGTGATATAGTGGATGCTTTAAATACACCTCAAAAGAACAAGAACAAGAAGAGAAGTAAAAAGGATGATGACATGGATATTTCTACTGTGAGCCAAGACGACAAGAATTTAAGATCGTCGGCACTCTTCGAGGGTGACCGCCGGGAGCAGTGAAAATACTAGGATTGAACTGCCAGGGTCTTGGGAGTGACCCGGCAGTTCGTTCATTGCTGGATGCCCAAAGAAACAATGATCCGGATTTAATTTTCCTGTCGGAAACGCATTTGGACAGTTATCTAGCGGAGTGTTTGAGAAGAAGGATGAAAATGGATCAAAAAATCGTGTGTCCAGGAGATGGAAGGAAAGGTGGCTTATTGCTTTTATGGAGGAACAATATTCGAGTTGAGCCATTGGAATTACATAGTAACTACATTCATGTTAAATGTTCAGTAGGTGATATTACTTGGAGATTTACAGGAATTTATGGGGAGTTCAAATGGGAGAACAAACACAAGACTTGGAGCCGTATGCGTCAGTTAAAGGACAATTTTAATATGCCTTGGCTCTGTCTAGGTGATCTTAATGAAAATCTTTATCTTCATGAGAAAGAAGGAGTAAATCCAAGACCACAACAGTATATGGAGGAATTTCACAAGGCTATTGATGATTGCGGTTTACATGATTTGGGTTTTATTGGTGAAGCTTTTACTTGGAGAAGAGGGAGAATCCGAGAACGACTTGACAGGGGTCTCACAAATGTGGAGTGGAGAAGTTTATTTCCGAAAGCCGCACTCAAAAATTTAAATTTTGTTAAATATGATCATAGGCCTATTCTTGTGGATACTAATTATTAATGTGTTCTCACAAATGTACAGGCACCCCCACTTCGGTTTGAGGCAAGGTGGTTCCGTGAAGAATCATTTGCTAATATTGTTAAAGATGCATGGGAGAGAGTAAATGAAGATCCTACTCTGCATAATATTCATGATAAATTATTTCGTATGCATCATGCTTTCCATGATTGGGATCGAAGGGTTTTAAAAGAAACCAAAGAGAAGATTGAAGGTGGCTCAAAAGGAATTGGAGAAGGTTATGGCAGTACCTATGAATGATGAGAATGATATTAAGAGAAATGAATTATCAGAATTGGTTGAATTTTTATTGGAATTAGAGGAGATTGAATGGTCTCAAAGAGCAAGATCTAATTGGTTAAAAAGTGGTGATATAAATACTAACTTCTTCCATGCTTTTGCTTCAGCTAGAAGGAAGAAGAATATGGTGAAAAGCTTAAAGGATAATGGGGTTATTCTTGAAGACATGGATGATCTAAATAATCATATTAGGAGCTATTTCTCTTCTCTGTTTACTTCGGAGGTTGATCACACAGACCCAACTATTCTTCAAAAAGTGCAACATAAGGTAACAAATACTATGAATAACTTACTGGATGCTCCTTTTAATGATGAGGATGTTAGAAAAGCAATTTTCAGTATTCGTGATTTAAAAGCACCCGGACCTGATGGTCTCCATGCAATTTTCTTTAAGAAAGCGTATATTAGGGAATGATATTTCAGCTGAGGTTCTTCAAGCAATAAATTCCAAACAAATCCCTCCCGAGTGGAATGACACTGTTATTGTCATGATTCCGAAAATTGAGTCCCCTGAACTGGTTTCTCAATTTCGGCCAATAAGTTTATGTAATGTCCTTTACAAAATTATTTCTAAGATTCTCTCTACTTGATTGAAGAGTATTGTGACGCCCCGAGATCGGGCACTATGCAGATTTCGGCATTTCCACCCAAATCCGCATAATAACCGATTCCAGGTTGCCACTTGTGATAACATTACAACAGTTCACGAATAATCCACAACAACAACAGAAGAGGTATATACAAGACGACTCAAACGAGTCAAGGATACAACTGATACAATACAAAGATCCAAATGGCAGCGGAAGAAACAACATAGCGTCCGACTACGGACAAGATACAAATTGGACTAAGAGTTCTGAAGATAACCGAGAGCGTCCAGTCCCTGCCCAGGCCAAGCCGGAGGGATTCCCAAGCTAACGTCGTCAGACTTCAAACCTGTTGACTGCAATGTTGAATATGCAGCCACGAAATGGATTCGTGGGTCAGTACGGTTAAGTACTGGCAAGTGGATAAACCATACTCACAAGATACCAGCGTAACCCATCATCACAAGATACAAATACTTTGGGTACAACGGAAAGGAAGGGATTATTGCAAAGAAACGGCAGCTGGCTGCACTAACTAACTACAGAGACGCGCTACAACATCCGGCTAACAGAAAGAAGATAAGATAGCGTATCCGAACCAACTACAACTACTCACCAAACAATACCCATCCAATGTTACCCCCTACTAAGGAAGCAACCCAAGAAAACTCACACGGTTGATTAAGGTGACCATTTTTATGGTGGAGGTAATCTATATTACTAGTCAAGTTATTATCGTTAAGTGTAAGTTGTCTGAGTACTTATTAGCCAGCACTTTCACCAAGTCATCCATAACCGCGGACAACACGGCTTCCCGAGAAGATTTAACCCTGCAGGGATGCACCAATTTGGCCGTACACGTAAGAATATCCCGCCAGACGGGGGATCAACCCACCAAGCGAGGTACTCAACACAACCCAACTCTTCTTCGCATCAAGCCCAAAGAACCTCGTGCAGTTGAGCGCACAACTAATCAAGCCCCACGAAGAAAAGGGGACCCTCATAGCACTCTAAGAACGTGTCTCCCTAAATGCCGACTACAAAAGTTCCACCCTGGCGCCAAGGGTTCGCACCTGCATATGCATGCGGAAAATGGAAAACCCGAACTAAATGAGGCGATTTGGACGAGATGCGAATCGAATCAAAGTTGCGGGGGGCGCCCATACTCGCTTCCCACATGCGGTTAGCGCGCTCATCATGGATCAGTAGACAAGACCCTTTTCCTAATTAGGTTCGACACTAGCAGGCCTCAAAACCACGCCGGGCCTCCTGCCGGTGCCTTATCAGCAAATTATTATTACCCAACACATTAACATGTTTTTGATTGAATTGAAACCCAACTATCGACTAAACAGGTGATAGAACAAAGGACAACAAGACTCGAGCGCAAACAACACTAATCATGCAACTACGACACGGGGGCCAACAAGGTAAACAAGCAACAGTTAATAGGAAGTGGAAGGAAATGCTATATCATGGCTGCAAGGTAAACATATGATAGGATCGAGACACAAGCATCGAATCATAAGGCTAGCATAAGAACAACAGAAAGAATCGGTAACAAGTGATGAAAGGCAACACGAGTAGCAAGTGAGTATACTTGCCTGGAATCCAGCAAGTAGAGGTACATCCGAAGAACTTGTCGTTGCTCACATCATCTCAGCGTCCTATCCGCGAAGAAGCAACGAACTAGAACAAATACCGGCTACAACAATTACTACTACGGCAAAAGATCCAGCATGATCCTATTTTATATGCATGACATGGCAAGATGCAACACCAGATGCAAATTAGGCAATTTAATCGGAACCGGAGTCCGGACAAGTAATTATGGTTCAAGTTGTTTATCTAACCATCATATTAAATGTTGTTTAGCATGGCAAACAATAAATATGTGTGCTAAACAATATTAAATGGAATAGGGCATTATTTAAAGTAATTACCCCAACACATTCCATATTTAAATATTAGATAAACATGCATAACACAACTAAATTGCAAAATGCAAGATGCAAACAAGGGCATGGATGGCATATTAATATTCCTTGCATTTTTCTGGTTGGAAAGCATATTTTATTTGTAGAATTTGGATTTTAGATGAGCAAGTTATTAAATTGATAATTTTAAATGCATTAATTAAGAAATAGTTGTTTTCAGCAATTTGAATTATTCAAAACAGAAAACAAAGTTGATATTTGCAAATTTTAGAGAATTTTGATTGGAAAACATATTTTACTTTTCAAATTTGGAGTTAAAATGAATTAGTTATGATTTATGCAATTAAATCAATTTAAATTGAGCCGGAAGCCCAACATTTAATTTAGGAGGTTCACGTTATTTATCTACCCATCAAGATTAAATGTTGTTTAACACGGCGAGATAATATAAAGATGAGCTATGCAATTTTAAATGGAACCGGAACAATATTTAATTGTCCCAACTCATTCCATATTTACTTATTAGGTGACATTACTATTACCCGCACCCACAAGATGCAATGCAACACATGAATGAGATGACATTTTAATTATAGTTGATATGTTATAGAAAATAGGGCATAGGTATAGGGGTTTGGGTTTGGGGTGCACACGTGTGGGGAGGATCTTTGTGTTCGACGCCGGAAAGAGGAGATCTTCGGGGCAACGTCGGTGTCTTCAGGACGTGGAGGAAGTAGACGAAGAATGGGAAGTAGACGAAGTCGTCGATGTCGTGGAAGTCGTCGACGTAGTCATAGTAGAGGAAGTAGTCGACGTCGAGGAAGTAGTCGAAGTAATCGTTCTCAAACCACACGATCATCGTCGTCGACGTAGTCGTTCAACGTCCGGAGTCGATGTAGTCGTAGTAGTCGTGGGCGAGCCGCTACCGCATAGTCTTCGGGGTCGGAGGTGATCGTGCCGCATCTCCGGTCGATGAGAAATTCATGGACGCGCACGAAGGCGGCCAACGCAAAGCGGACATGGTAGGATCTTGTCGAGGTTCCGTTACGAGGATCTTTGCGGTGAAGACCTTGTCGGTGGGATCTTGGCGGTCTCCGTTCGAGGAGGAACTTGGCGACGAGGTACGGGTCGGGGTAGCGGTACTCGATCACGGTTCCTTGTCGGTCTTGTCGACGGTCGAGGTAATTGTCGGTGAGGAACGTGGAAGTGGCGCCACTACAGCTCCACACGAGCACCCTCGTGGTGTCGAACTTGGCGACAGGATCTCCGAGACACGCACGGTAGAAACTTGTAGCCGGGCTGACCAACGCCTTGCAGACATTCAACCAAACACTTGGTGGGCGTGCACCGGCGGAGGCATCGGGATCGTGGTGGAGGAGCTTGGCTCGCCGTAGTTGAGGCAGGAGGCGGAGAGGCTCGCTGGCCGAACTGCAGTAGGAGGGCGCCGAGGTCCGCGCGAGGTGCTGCCGGCAACGACGGCGTGGTTGGGGCGGAGGAGCAGGGAGGCCGGCTCCCTTCCCGTGCCGGAGCTGCTGCGGGTGGAGGCGGAGCTCGCCGTCGTGGGGTTGGGGCCGGGCGGCGCCATCTCCGGCGACGGTTGGAGGCGGGGGACGGCCGGCCGGAGGCAGCGGCCGGAGCAGGAGGTCGGCGACGGCGGAGCTGCGGCCGCGGGAGGAGGCGCCGGTGGCGGGGCGAGCTCGGAGGAGGGCGGTAGGGCGACGGGAGGATGGGGATGATGGGGTTGGGGCCGGCGGCGACGGGATCGAGCTGGGCTCTCCCCCTGGCGGCGCTCGACGGGAAGGGGATCGAGGGAGGAGGACGCAGGCGTCGCTGCTGCGGGAGTTGGGTCGATCGATCGATTCCTTTTTTTCTTCCGTGCGTGCGTGCGTGTGTTCTGGGTGTGTGGCGTTGCGTGTGGGGTGGAAGGGTACGGGGAGATGGGGTGGCCGGCTGGGCCTGTTGGCCCAGTTTCGGTTGGGCTGCCCCTCTCTCCCAACGTTTATTTTTATTTTTATTATTATTGTTGTTATTGTTCAAAGTCTTTGGCAGATCAAATTAGGAAAAAGAGAAAGTAGTTGTAGAAAATAAAAATTTAGCAGTCTAAAATATGCGATGTCATTTGATGCATGAGACATGATGCACAAAAAGAAAGGAAAGAAAAAAAAACTAACTAATTGGGGAAAAATCCCCGGGCGTTACAAGTATTCTCCCAGATATTATTTCTCCCAATCAAAGTGCCTTCGTACCAGGTAGAATGATTACTGATAATATATTGATTGCATATGAATGTGTGCATAAAATCAAAAATAAAAGATCTGGACAGTCTGGGATTTGTGAAGTTAAATTGGATATGCACAAAGCGTATGATAGAGTTGAATGGATATTTCTGAGAAATATGATGGCTAAACTGGGCTTCAATGATAATTGTATTGATTTAATGATGGCTTGTGTAAGTTCAGTTAAATATAAAGTGAGATTCAATTCTCAAGAAACCGAGGAATTCCTTCCTACTAGAGGTATTCGTCAGGGGGACCCTTTATCCCCGTACTTGTTCTTATTATGTGCTGAAGGTTTATCTAGCATGTTGTAGTAGGAAGAACAAGCTGGTGACATTGAGGGAATTAGAGTGCGCAGAAATGCACCATCACTCTCACATCTTTTATTTGCCGATGATTCTCTGATTCTCATGAAAGCAGATGTTCTAAATACAGCTTCCTTACAGCAAGTGTTGGATTCTTATTGTAAAAATTCAGGAGAATTGGTGAGTTTAAATAAGTCGAGTATATTCTTCAGCCCTAACACTTCTGTTGTTTCTAGAGCTGAGATTTGTCAGGAATTACATATTGATACTAAGGCATTATCTGATTAATACCTTGGTTTACCTGCTATGATTGGAGTGGACCGTACTGATTGTTTTAAACACCTTATTGAGAGAGTCAAAATGAGATTAAAAGGTTGGATGGAGAAGCAATTATCTGTGGGGGGTAAATAAATCTTAATCAAGGTTGTGGCTCAAGCTATCCCTCTTTTTGCAATGTCAATATTCAAATTAACAAAGGGTATCTGTAAGAGTATTAATGATCTTACTGCTCAATTTTGGTGGGGTGATACTGAGGATTACAAAAAGATGCATTGGTTCTCTTGGTGGAGAATGTGTTTCCCTAAATGTGATGGAGGTATGGGATTCAGGGATCTCCACTTATTTAATTTATCATTATTAGCTAAACAATCATGGAGGCTAATCACAAATCCAGAATCCCTTTGTGCTCGTATTCTTAAGGCTAAATATTTTCCTAATGGGAGTATCTTACAAGCTGGACCAAAGAGTGGATCATCTTTAACTTGGCAAAGTATACTTGCGGGTATTGCAACTTTCAAAAGGGGTTATATTTGGAGAATTGGTTCAGGTGAGAAGGTGAATATTTGGTCTGATCCTTGGGTTCCTTCAAGTCCTGACAGGAAGGTAATTTCACCTAGAGGGCAGTCTATTCTTACTCGGGTTTATGAGCTTATTGATCCGGGAACAGGGAATTGGGATGAAAATCTTATTAGAGGGAATTTTAACCCTATTGACTCGGAAAGAATATTGAGAATTCCTCTAAATTATCAAGCTTTTGATGACTTCATTGCATGGCACCCGAATAGGAATGGGATTTTCTCTGTAAGATCGGCTTACCATGTCGAATGGAGCCATTCTTTTGGTTCTAATGGAAGTTCAAGACAGGGACCTTCATCGAGACCAGAGGTATGGAAACAATTGTGGAAACTCAAAGTTCCTCCAAAAATTTTGATTTTCGGATGGAGGCTGCTTCATGGTATTGTCCCTGTTAAATGCATTCTTTCAAATAGACACATTGGTTTAATTGGTGAATGTCCAATTTTTCATCAATCGGCTGAAGACATTAAACACCTCCTTTTTTATTGTTATCCGGTGGTTGAGTTGTGGAAGAATATGGGCCTCACGGATTTTATTCAAGGACATATTCAACAGGAAAGGTTAGGTTCAGTTATTCTAGAAAATATCCTTATTTCGGATAATATACAGTGCCCTATTATGAATGATATTGGAGATAAAGAAGTAATTCTTATTGGAGGTTTGTATTTATGGTGGATAAGGAGACAGGTAACACATGATGAGTCGGTTCCCCCTGCATGGAAATGGCCTATCTCTATTCTATCCATTGGTAGTAATTTTCAAAAATCAATTTCTCGAAGCACAGCTACTGATATGATAAAGTGGTCTAAGCCTAAACCTGAATTCATTAAGGTCAATGTGGATGCTTCTTTTCATCAAGGTATTGGTGCAGGAGCTACTGCTGCGATTATTAGGGATTCTCGGGGTAACTTCATTGCAGCTAATTGTTCCTATGTTACTCGAGGGGCTGATGTTATTACTCTAGAAGCACTTGCAATGAAGGAAGGACTTATGTTAGCTAATGATCTTGGTTTTCACAAAGTTGAAGCGGAATCTGATTCACAAGAGGTCATAAATTTTTGTACTGGGCAGTCTCAATGGTGGGATTCGGCGGCGGCAATTTTCGCGGAGTGTGTGGATTTATCTACCTCTATTGGAACTGTTGAATTCAAGCATTGCCCTCGTGAAGTTAATAGTGCTGCTCACGAGATTGCTGGTTATAGTTTTTGTAAGCATATTTCGAGTACATGGCTTAACGATCCCCCGGGATGGTTAATCAAATTCATTGTGGATGATGTAACAATACTTTAAGCTTCAGCAGTAGGTTTCTTACACACTCTTTTCCTTACCAGGGTACCTACGGGGACTGGAAGGTTTTAATGAGACGACATGTTTGCTTAATATAGTGTGCTTTAAATTTCAATAAAAAAAGTAGTACCCTCAAACATTTAAAACTTCAAACCAGTTTAAGAGTTGAGAATTAACATTTTTTTGGCACTTTGAAGGGTTGAAAAATAGGGGCAAAGACTAGAATCCTTAAACCCAACCCTTATAAAGTAAAACATGGAATAAAAAGAAAGAAAAGGAGAGCTCGGGGCGGCGCGGCTGCCTCTGACCCGCCTGGCCTCTGCGCGGTGGCGAGGAGAGCTCGACGAGGCATGGGGGCGGCCTGCCTCTAGCTGCGGGAGGCGGCTGGGGGCGGGAGGCCGCTGTCTATGGTGGCCGGGAAGCGGGAGACCGCCTGGCGTGGGAGGCGGGGGCGGGGCACGACGCCTGGGGGAGGTCGAGGAGGTGGAGAAGAGGTTGAGGAGGCCGGCAGGAGACCGGACGGCGAGGAGAAAGCTCGGGCGGAGGCGGCGGTCACGCGCTTCGGGTGGCTGCAGCACGGGGAGGGAGGCGTCAAACGGTTGATCCGGCGGCGAGGTGTGCGGGCTCGCGCGCGTCGATGGGAGGCGAGGGGCGGCCGGAATGGCGGCGGACGTCGGCCGCCAGCTCGGGTGGGCGCATGCGGGAGGTTGGGGACGGGGACAAGCCCTTCCGCGCGACGAAGGAACACGAGTGCGGGTTGGGGTAGTTTTCGCTCCCAACCCTCACTTCTAAAGGTTGGGATGGGGTTTGCGGGTTGGATCCTTAATTTTTTTTTAGGGTTAAGAGGTTCTAGTCTACACATTTTTTTCGCTCGGAAACTGTAAAAAAGCGGTTATTTATAAGGGTTTGAGGATTTTAGGGTACTACTAGTGATGCTCTTAGGCCAATAAAAAAGGTACTTAGAGCATACCCAAGGCTATCCGCCCCCAAGGTCTGTTTTGGTTTCCGCGAACCAGTTTGGGTAAAACCCCATTCCAACAGTCCCCTATACGGACCGAGGGAGGAGGGGGACATATCGAGTTTCCTCAAAACGTGGGGTGGTCCGCAATTGTCCCCCTGACCCGCCTGTCATAAATAAAGGTGTCATTGTCCCAAACTCTTGCCACCGTCCACTCCGCTCCTAACCCTCGCCGCCTCTGCCATGGAATTGACCCGCGGCCGGTAGTCGGGGATGATGAAGCCGAAGAGCACCGCGGAGCCCAATCCAACCCTGAAGACGTCGCCTTAGCCGGAGTCGAAGAAGCGGCAGTGCCAGCGGGTGAAGCGAAAGATGAGCTTGAAGTAGTAAGAGACCATCGCCGCCGCCACTGTCGAGACATCGGAGTAGAATTCATAGACGGAGAGTACAATGTGAGGTTAGGTTTAGCTATCGACAAGGATCAACCTCCCGGCCGGCCCCCGGCTAGCACGCGCCGCCATCCCCCTGCTCCGCATCTCTGCTCGGCCGCCCCCAGCCAGTCTTCTCCGCCGGCCGCCTCCACGCTACGCGCGCCCACCGCGAGTACGCGAGGCGAGACCTCCGCCGGCCGGCTGACCACCGCCACGGTGCCACGCCCAGGGCTGGCCCGGCCGCCAGCCACCGCCACACCTCTGCCCCAGGACCAGGATCAGGAGCTGCTGGACTACCGCCTAGGACTGCCTCTGCCTGCTGCTGGCCGGCCGTGGCTCACCTCCCCACTCCGAGCATCTGAGAGATGCCGACGAACAAGCCGAGTGGATACAGGTCGAGGAACAAGAAGTTGTTGCAACAGCGGCCAGAAATCCGAAGATGGCACGCAACGAGCAGGTTGATTTCCTCTTTGAATTTTAGTTTTAATTTCGATGTCTACTTGTCTAGTGACGAGAGATTGCTCAAAGATTGATTTTGATTACAATGTTGATGGACACGTAACAAGCAAATGTTTCTGAAATCTTTGATCTAGCGAATGTTGTTGCCGATCCTGCAGTTCGGAGAGCTACTGAAATCATAAATAAAATGAGATGTGCATATTTCTCAAGAGGCCGTAATCGTTTAATCGGTCCTTTCTAGATACATGGTATACCAAATATGATTGGTTAGAATATAGTGTGGAGTTGTTTCCATTGTATTCTATTTAAATCTTCAAGCAATAGTTCACACTTTGGATACAATGTTTTCATAAAGACAGAGTTTAAAAATTGGAAGAAAGCATCACATAATTTCACATCTCATATAGGTGGACCAAATAGCATTCACAATAATGCAAGAGTTAGTTGTGAAGATTTCAGAAATAATGCAACACTTAGTTGTGAAATCGAATCTATTTAAACCTTTCTTGTATTGAATACACTTGCTTTTCTCCCTAATTTTTTTTTGAGATTATTTGTTCGACCTGGCTCGGTTTATTTCCTGGCTCCGCCACTGGGTCCACTCTATGTTTATAAAACATTTCAATTTATTGTGGCTGTTGGTTGTGGTTCGCTCCTTGTTCCTCACGTATGTATATGTCGCATTTTTTTTGTTATGATGTGCATAGTATCAGGCTTATACTCAATACAAATAGACCCCATAGGGATTTTAATATTTTACGGAAACTTGAAGAAACGAATAATGGTAATTATAACCCGAGATGGGGTGTCATGTTTAATGCTATTATTCATAGCTTGGACTTGAGGGAGATTGAGCTATTGGGCCTGCAATATACATAGGCTAGCAAGAGAGATACTCCAACTTTTGAAAAAGTAGACATGATCTTAGCGACTGTAGATTGGGAACATAAATTCCCTATGGCTATAGTTCAATTTTGACTAGGACAAAATTTGATCACACCCCTCCCTTTGTGGATTTTGGGGCCCGAGCTCATGTTGGTAATAAGTCTCGTTTTTCACTTGAACTTTCGTGGCTTAGAGTGGAAGATTTTTATGAGATAATTGCGGCAGAATGGGCTGAAGTTGTGAAAGGGGATTCGGCCATTGAGGTATGGCAGAATAAAATTACATGCTTAAGACGTTTTCTTAAGGGGTGGGCTAAGAATACAAGTGGTAAATACAATGTAGAAAAAGACAGGTTGCTTGAAATTATTGATGATCTTGATATCAAAGCCGAGAGTATCCATGTTTCCGTGGCTGAGCGTGATACTTTGAGAGACGCAAATGGTCGCATTTGTAGTCTTCGAAGGGAATAAGAGATTAGATCGGCACAGAGAGCCAAGGTTAAACATATTCAGGAGGGTGGTGATAATACTAAATATTTTCATCTTATTGCCAATGGTAAACACGGAAAGAAAATGATCTTTCAGCTTGAGCAAGACGAGGGTACTATAGTTGGCGAGGAAAATTGAAAAACATATGTTACGGAGTATTACAAAAACTTTTTTGGGATTCTTTGCACAATGATATCTCTTTGGATGAGTCTATTATTCATGATATTCCACAGTTATCACAAGAAGAAAATGATATTCTTACATCCGATTTCTTAGTGAAAGAGGTGTTCGAAGCCATTTCGGAGATGGAATTAAACAAAGCTCCGGGACCGGATGGGTTTCCTGCGGATTTTTATAAGACCTTTTGAGAGGTAATTAAGCATGACCTGATGGCTATTGTTAGTCAGTTGAAACAAGATAATCTTCAGTTGTTTAAACTAAACTTTGGAGTAATTACCTTGCTTCCTAAAAAAGATAATGCGGTGAAAATTCAGCAATATAGACCTATTTGTTTTCCCAATGTTAGTTTTAAGATTTTCACAAAAGTGGGTACTAATTGTATTACTCAGATTGTGCAAAAGGTGGTTGGGCCTTCTCAATCGGCTTTTAACCTGGGAGACACATTTTGGAAGGGGTCGTTTACGAGGGGATGAATCCTGGACTTATCGGGTGAGGCTACCCGGTCCAAGGCCCAAGACCTAAGCTTAAGAAGAGGTGACTCAAACATTTCTAGAAGGTCCAATCAAGGCCCACCCGCAAAGCCTTGCGGGTCAAGAAGGAAACTTGTAACCGACCTAAAACTAGGGTTTGTATCCCCTCGGGTATGGTTCGGGACCTGGCCACCTATATAAGGACAGGAGAACTACCGAGAGGGGGATCTAAGCAATACCGCACCACCAAAGCCTTGAGACCGAGACCATACTCTCGACTCGAGCACCCCCAATTGTAACCGATCTATTGATCATACAGATCGACAAAAGCAGGAGTAAGGGTTTTACCTCTACGAGGGCCCCGAACCTGGGTAAATCATGCCCCCTGTTAGCCGACGATCGTCACCAACACCTACACGTTCTCCTAATCGAAACCCTATAGGTTCACCCGAGGGACTTGTTGAGATGACTATTCGACAATTGGCGCCGTCTGTGGGAACGGCGGGCGCTAGATCTACGGCATCTTCGGCCTCATCATCACCAACCTTCAGCTGGAGCCCCGGAACATCGACTTCAGCAGATCCGATCCAATTCGGGTCGATCATCATCGCGCCCCACTCGCCGGAATCGCACCCGGCGTTCAGTGGATTGGAGAAAAGCGTCAGCCTGACGTTCGGGAGCCTCCACTTCCACGCCAACAAAGCAGGAATCCTGCACTTCCAAGAGCAGTCCGATCTCGAAGGATCAGACTCTGAATCAATCTCGAGCCCAACGACTTTCGATTCGGTGCCCAACTACGCTGGTTACAATCTAGCGCCCAGCGGCGGATCCATCCGCCCCAGCACTCACAACTTCCACACCATCGCTGCTGAGGAACCTTCTCGGGGCGGCAAAACTTGTCAATCTACGCCTAGGACTCGCGGACCATATCTGGCCCAGGTCTGCATGGCAGGATCGAACGAGCCACCCAAAGAAACTGAAGACAACCTGAAGAAGCGAGAGCACATCAAGGTGTCGCGAGAAGCCTGGCTCAAGGCAAAGACTGCTGTACATTCAAGCCAGCCGATTGAAGAAGGAGCCCCTCAGAAAGATCTAACTGCATACCACTATCATCTAGTGAAAGCAGCGGAATTGATCAACGAAGCTCGCAAGAATCTGGACGAGCAGAAGAAGTTGGCGGACGAGTCAAGTCAACGATGTGCGGCGCTCTCCAAAACATATTCGGTAGGGAACAATCCCCCTAAGAAAAGATACGTCTCAAAGACCGCAGCCATGAGGTGGGGGGACGTGATTGTATGACAAACAATGACACCAGGTTTTACCCAGGTTCGGTACGTCGCAACTAGGCGGCGTTCCTATTCCTGCAATCTCACTAATCAGGACTAAAGCCTGAGGTATACAGAGTACAATGTGAGGTTAGGTTTAGCTATCGACAAGGATCAACCTCTCGGCGAGTTAGCCTCTACCTTTGTGATTCTCCCATGCTTCAGTGTTTTCTTTCATACGGTCAAGAAGATCCCATTTAGCTTCATCCTTCATACGTGTAAATGAGAAGCATGCAATAAATCCTTATCATGAAGAGGAAGCCTTGCATAGAAATTATTAATAACAATATTACTAGGGAGCTCATGAATGGGGCATTTGAGCATTAGTAACTTGGATCTCCCCCATGCTTGGGAAATACTCTCTCCGTCATGAGGCCAAAAATTATATATATAATTCCGATCTCTATGGATTTCACTTGGAGGATAGAATTTAGAATAAAAGAGAGGTACAATTTCCTCACATTCAATAGTGTGGCTATTTTCACCAGTTTGAACCATTCAGAGGCTCGGCCTATCAATGATACAGAGAACTATTTCCTCTTCACTTGGCTCATCGTAATACCTGCACACTTGAACAACTCGAATAATTCATGTAAAAAGAGCAAATGATCACCAAGATGGACATTTCCATCACCTGAATAGCAGTTATCCATAACATGTTTAACAATCTTTATAGGTTTTTTATAAGGATCCGAATCATCAGGCGGCGGGTCACTTACTACCCTAGCAGTGGCAGCAGTGCCCGCAAATAAGGACTAAAGAGGAGTTCCAAACATAGCGTAATAAAGCAGTAGACAGTAATAAAAACAGCACTTACAGCAGAAGCTTCCATTATCAATTCCACTTCCCAATAGCGCTTCACTCCCCGGCAATGGTGCCATAAAATAGTCTTGATGACCCACAAGTATAGGGGTGTATTGTAGTACTTTTGATAAATATGAGTGTCGAACCCAACGAGGAGCAGAAGGTGTTGACAAGCGGTTTCGATGAAGGAATAACTGTAAATACTGGAAAATGGATTTGAAGGGGTTTTTGTTATCGCAGATAAATAAAGTGCGAGTAAATAAAATGCAGTAATAATAATTTTAGCAAGTGGCCCAAGCCTTTCTTCAGGAAAGGACAAGCCCGTGAGTTTACCTATGATCAACAAACGTTCTCGAGGACACACGAGAGGTTTCTGTCAAGTGCTTTTGTTCCATGCAGCTGAATAATTTTGGTGTTTTGATAAGTGTTGTGTGGGTGAACCTATGCTAATGTACCGTCCCATCCAAGAATAATACATACTTGTGATTGTACCCCTTATAAGCATCCGCAACTACAAGAAAGTAATTAATAAATAAATCTAACCATAGATTTAAACTCCGGGATCCTACGCTCCCTTGTGTAATGATTTCCTAACGGTGGTTTAGGTTTCTGTCACTCCGGCAACCCCATAATTAGCAGCCAAATACATGATGCATTCCCCTAGGCCCATAAATGGTGAAGTATCATGTAGTCGACGTTCACATGACACCACTAGGAGAATAACACCACAACTTAAATATCAAACATTAATTAGTATTCAACATTACTTCACTACTAACAACTTGACTTCTCCCATGTCCTCAAGAACAACACGAACTACTCACAACATATCATATGGATCATGATCAGAGGTGATATAATGGATGATAACAATCTGGTCATAAAGTTCAAACACCAATAAATCTCACAAGCATCAACTACTAACAAGTAATCTGCACCCGGAGAGAGATCTAATGCAAAACAACGATAGAGGGCCCTAATTGTTACAGAGGGATGAAGGTGGATGGTGAGGGTGAGGGTGATGGTGGTGATGATGATGACGATGACGGTCTTGATGATGCCCGGAGTGATGACGGTGACGATGGCGGTGATTTCCCCTCTTCGGAGAGGAATTTCCCCGACAAATTTCTCCCTGCCAGAGAGCTTTTCTCTCTCGGGTGTTTTCCGCCCCGAGGGGGCGGAGTAGTAATTCTTCGGGGATGGAATGAGGCTTAGGGTTCCCTAGGGGACAAGCACGCCAAATATGACCCCCAGAGGTGGGCCAAGGTGGCCACACCGGTAACACCTCAAGATTTGGTCAGCTTGGGGTGCCCCTAGGTGGCGCGGCCAGGGGGAGGGCGCGCCAGCCCTAGGTGTGGGCCCCTGGTGGCCCCCCCTCTCCCCTTCTAGCTGAGTCCCCCCTATGAACTTTTAGGAACCCCCGGATGTCCCCCTTCTTCTTCTGATCTTCTAAAATATGGTATCTCGATGGTGCTTTTTCCATCAGATTTCTGGCCCCGCAGTTTATTCTCCAAAAATTATAAAACATGCAAAATCAGATAAAATAACATAAGAGATGCACCATAACATGAAATATATCGATGATAACAGAAAATTATGATGTAAAATAGTGATGCAAAATGGACGTATCAGTAAACTCCCTGTGTCTCCATTGTTTTCCCTTCGAAAGCTTCCCTCTCAAAGCCTCTTGAGTTTTGGCAAAATGTGTTTAGCCCCCATTGTTTGAACCCCTAGTAGCTACCATGTTTGGATAGAACAACCTCTCCAACACATCCCATGTTTCTTTGGCGGTGGAATATTGTTGAAGATGAGGTATAATGTTTTCACCCACGGCTTGTTGAATCATTTGCAACACGGTGTAGTTGAGTTGGCAATCTACCACTTCTCTTCTTGTCAAGTTCTTGGGCTCACGAGGCTTGTATCCATCTTGAACGACCCTCCAAGGCTCAATGTAAGAAGAGTTCAAGTGAGTTTTCATATAATATTGCCATTGACAAAAATAATGTGCATCAGTTTTAGGAGGTTCTCCTCTCGGATAAATATGAGGATGTGGGATAGGAGGATCGGGAGTGTACTGTCCGGCGACATTGTGTTGGTCCTCCTTTTCATCCTTTCCCTTAGGAGATGAGTGTTTTTATAGGAATGAGTTCCACTTTTAGTTCCTCCACCCTCCTCCTCATCTTCCTTATCATCCGGAATTTCTTTCGAAGGAATAGAAGATGGTACCCTTAGCTTTCAAGAGTTGCATCATAAATCACGCAACTCCGTCATTTTGGCATTCATGCATGAGGTTAGGGAATCTTTCATTTCCTTGAGATCATCCATAGTGACTTGATCTGCGGGCTCGACGTCTTCCCCTCCGTTGACCATACTAAAGTCTTAGTCGATCAAGCTCAAAACAAGAGCCGAGGTTTTGGTACCAATTGAACGGATAGTATGGACACAAATAAGGTGGGCGTTGAATAGGTGTTACTTCAAAATTTAACTCTTTTTCGATTTAGGCTTGACACAAAGGTAAATTCTCTAGTTATGCAACTACGGTGAATTTACCTATATGACATGAACAACACTAAGCACGATACAGACAGAAAGTAAAGGAGAGGGAACAAGGTAACCCAATCGGAAGCACGCGGAGACAGGTATGTAATCCCGAGTTCCTCCTATAGAGGGGAGTACGTCCCGTTGGAGGGTTGTGAGTTTCTCCACAAAACCTAATCAATGCCACAAAGGCCTCCCATATTCTCAGATGAACCTCGCCATAGAGGTCTAATTCACCTTCCACTATTTATTCCCTTCGAGGCAAAAAATTGGTGCATTTACAATAAGCTTGAGGCACACACCCACAACCGAATTAGGGGCTCCCAAGAATCACCAACAATCTTGCTTCAATCAACACGTAAGCATCAATGGAGTCTAGGTTTTCCATGAAGAAACCCTAGACTCAAATCCCTCGAGTGAATGAGGGCGAAATGAAGAACAACTTGGTGAAGTTGTAGATCGGGGCCTTCTCCTTAAATCCTCCAAAGATCAACAAGTTTGGGTGGAGGGAATGGGAGAAATATTTCTTTTGGTGAGCTCTAAAAATTGATCTTGAAGGCTTGGCCGAACTAGAGATCTTGGAGAAAAAGGAGGGGTATAAACACCCTTCACTAAATGTGGCCGCTCTGGAGTGCAGGAAACAACCAGAATTTCCGGTTCAAACTTGAACCAAATATTTTGGGTGTCGTTGACCAAACCGGAAATTCCGGTTTCTGAAAAAATTTCCGGTACCAAATATCCGGTTGGCTTCTGCTCGAAATGCTTATGGGACTTAGCCAAAACTAGATAACCCTGTTGGCTCGAAATTTCCGGTTCGAAATTTCTGGCTGACTTCTGTCACGAAAAAGCTTGCTCCTTAGCCATTTTCTTTAGGTCCTAGAGGAAACCGGGTAATCCAATTTTCCTGAAATTTTTGGTTCCGGCCACCTCCAATGCCAGGGAGATTTCTTTCCTTAGCCGTTTTTGCTGAGATTCTTCAGAATCGGATAATCGGGTTGAATAGAAATTTCCGGTTGAATTCTGAATCTGCAACAAATTGGTGTTTGATGCAACGGATGAATTTAACGACGTGCACCACTTAACACCAGATCAAATATATCACTGGTATTGTTAACTAACACTCAAAACACTAGGGATCAAGAAATCCTCTTTCATCCGCTGCTATAGTGTCTGGTGCAGGGTCCCAGGAACTACATAACTTGTATCTGCATAGCAAGGTCGTGGTTTTTGCGTAGAAAGTTTGGCAAAAAAATTAAATTCCCGTTGCGCAACCCAGCATATACTCATCCTCGAGTAGATGGTCCTCAGAGGTGTAGTTCTCCTCGGCGCCGGAAAAAATGCCGCACCATTGGAGGTAGTTGGAGGTGGAGAGCTCGACAATGACCGTAACGACGATGTTGATGCTTGGGAGGGCGGCCACGAGCACCATATGGCAGCTTTGGCGGTGGCCTTGGTCGCAAGATCAAGAGTTGTAGGTTGTGGAAGCGTCATGGGGAGAGAGGATCGAAAACCTAATCTAGTACCATGAAGGCAATTGGAATTGTTGAACTTATTTTGATTGGATCCCTTGTTAGATTATATAGTACGAGGAGGTGTCTTGGTTGTCAAATAAAGATATTATAATTTAGGTAACAATCTAAACTAATTCTGATCCGGCTAACTTGACGTGTTCGTTACATCTAACACTCTCGCCGAGCCGATGACATAGGAGTACAATGCGGGGTTGCGAGCGAGACGGAAAAAGTCGCCTTTCATAGTTGTCCAATGAAAACTCATTACTTCATACTTGCATCGGATTGTTCTTTACATCGGTTATTTCTCTATCGAACGAGGAATCTCATAGCCGAAATTATGTTTACCGAAAATACGGTCTTTGACGATGATGGACTGTCGCACCCTTATTTCTAGGGGATACTCATCGGGCCGAACTGGATAGCAGATGCTGGGATTATGGGGCATAACTGCTCCCACGTCCCAGCTTCCTGGTAGGCCTGCGCTTATGCGCGACAACACAAGCCCTGCTATTCCATCGTCGATGTAAACTATCCACTAGAGATCAAAGGCACTACTGTCGACGTACTTCATACCAACCACACATGGTACGTCAACAGCGTTAAACGAATGATAATCACAACATATCTCTATGACACAAAAGATTGAAATAAGGTTGCAAATAGCCTTCACTAAGGCAGAGAATAGCAGATACAATCATCCAGAGGACACATGTCCCAACATAACATTCATTACATCAGCGGAAGCAAACAAAGGTGTCTGAGTACAGACAAGAACCAAATAGGCCTAAGAGGCCGGAAACGAACAGACGGAGCCCATCCACGAAGTCTCGGATCCTTCCCGGGTCCGCTATCTACTCGTCAGCAGTCTCGTCATACTCCATGTAGTTGCCACCATGTAGATCTTCGGAAACGTCGGTCTGCGGAAACCACAGCCCCAAAGGGGTCAGTACATAAACGTACTGGCAAGCAAGACTCACAGTTCACCAAAGTGTAACCCGTCAACACCAAGCACAGATGCCTTGGGTTCAACGAAAGAAAAGGGGTATGAAAGATGCTGCAACTGGCTGCGCTAACCAACTAGAGAAACATACTACAACTGTCGGCTAACAGAAAGGAGATAAGATCGAGGATTGTAACCAACTGAAGGATAACTTCAAACAAACCCATCCTGGATCTCGCCCCTTATCCAAAGAAGCAATCCGAGGATGACTCACACAGTTGAGTTAATGATGGTTCAAATTATTGTGTCAATAAGCCTATTACTAGTCAAGTTGTTAATCATTGGGTGTAAGGTTGTTAATCATTAGGTTTAAGTTGTCCTGAGTACTTGTTAGCCAGTACTTTCACCAAGTAATCCATAACCGCGGAAAACACGGCTTCTCGAGAAGATTATCCCTGCAGGGTTGCACCAATTTGGCCGTACACGTATGAATAACCCGCCAGATGGGAGATCACCCCACCAAGCGGGGCACTCAACACAACCAACCATTCTTCGCATCAAGCCCAAAGCACCTTGGGCGCACGGCTAATCGAGCCCAGAAGAAAATGGACCCTCATAGCACTCTAAGAACGTGTCCCCCTATATGCCGACTACGAAAGTTCCACCCTGGCCTGGGCTCGCAAAAACATGCATGCGGCAAATGGAAAACACGAACTAAATGAGGCGATTTGGACGAGATGCGGATCAGGTCAAGTTGAGGGGGGGCGCCCATACTCGCTTCCCACATGCGGGTAGTGCGCTCATCATGGATCAGTAGACAAGACCCTTTTCCTATTAGGATCGACACTAGCAGGCCTCAAAACCACACAGGGCCTCCTGCCGGTGCCTTATCATCAAATTTATTATTAATAGTAACATTAGCACGATTGATTGATTAAACATCGAGCCCCCACAACGTAATAGAAATATTAACAGAAAGTAACGGGTAACAGACTCGAGCAAAACAACCTAAGCATGCTAGTAAGACACTGGCTCAACCAAAGGGGTGATAGGAGTGGAGGTGAGGCAATATCAAGGTTAAGGGATTCATGTGATGGGTTCGTAACAGAATCAACTACTACTAAGGCTAGCAGAAAAGAACAACGGAAAGTATCGGTTATCAATGTTGAAAGGAACACAGTGGTTCATGTGAGTGATAACTTGCCTGCAAACCCAGTAGCCTGGTACTGAGCTAACTCCTTAGAAGGGGTGTCGTAAGTATCGTCGGTCTCAACGTCGTCGTTTATCCAAGAAGAAGCAAACAAACAAGGCAGAAATATAACCAATCAATAACATGGCATAGGTGCACAAACATGGGATGATGCATGATAGTTTAATTGATGCATCAAAATAAAACTAGTTGACAAGACAACAACATGATTAAATGGACCCATATGCAATTGGATTGCATATGGAAAGCCCATGGATTATGGTTGAATTAATTGTTTTACAACTAATCAAATTGTGTAAGTGAATTAGCATGATGCATGGATGAGGAAACAGCAAAATAACAACAATAGAATCAAATAGAAATAAGGTTTACCAAGTTTAAAAATTCATTTATTAAGTTATGGAATTTTGGTTACTTAAAGGTGTTACACAAGCATTTGTTGTTTTCACCAATTTTAATTGTTCAGAATAGATAACAAAGTTTATATTTGAAAAGAACACAAGATTTTGGGTGGATTACATGTTTCACTTATTGAAATAGGAGTTAGGATGAATTTATTATGACTTAAACAATATTAAACAAGTTTTAATTGAATTTAAAATAAGCATGAATTTTAATTTAATTTTATTTGTTCAAAACATAAATTCAAATTCACAATTGAAAAGTTCATACTTTTCTAGTTTGAAAACATATTTTGCATGTTCAAAAATATTTTATATTAAGCAAGTTATGATTTTATCAGTTTTAATTGAATTAAACAAGTATTAAATTATTTAGGCAATTTAAATTATTCAAACAATGAAACAAATTTTATATTTGAACAGGATATTCAAAATGGTATGAAAAACATATTTTATTTGCCTTATTTGGAATTAGTATGAATTATTTATGAATTGTTGCAAATTACATTTGAATTATTCAAATTTGAATTTTAAATGTATTTGGAAAATTCAAAACAGTACACAAATGGATTATTTGGAAAGATCATTTGATTTAGAGCAATAAAAATATATAACTTTTATTTTTTTAGAGTTATAGATTAAAAGATATTAAGGTTTTGCTTCTAGGGATTAATTCTGCCATTTAAATGATTTTGGGAATAAAAACAGAATGTGCAAACATTTGTTACAGAGTTGTACCCTACCCACAGACACTGCCCCGTGGGCCTGGTGGCCAGCGTGGCGTGTGAGGCAGTGAGGTGGCGCAGAGGGTCGCTGACCCGTGGGCCTGGCCCTGCGTGCGCAATAGTGAAAAAAAGGTGGGATAAATCCCCTAGCTGGGAATCGAACCCGCGTGCTAGCTTGCGTGCGGAAGGCACTGAACCGATGCGGTGCTGCTGTTGTTTTGGTTCAGATACAGAAGGGTTTTCTTTTCAGACAAAAAGGCCAGGCATTTGTTTCTCTGACGAAACTGACGGAAGAACGTTTGCAATCGACACAGCGGACAGCAATCGATCCCAGCGACCTCGACGAGCAACGATTTCGGCGAACAGAGGGAAGTGGACACGCGCGGGACGTACATACGATAGCAGTGAGCAGAGGGAGGGAGAGGGAAGGAGGAGCAGAGGCTCACATCGAGTGTCTCGTCGTAGACGTTCAGACGACGAAGCAGAAAAACGGCGGAAGTTTCCGGCGATGGCGCGGTCGCCGTGGTTGCTCCCAGCAACCGGCGAGTAGACGGGGCGGCTGAGGCAGTCGCCGTGGTTCCATTCCGGGCCACGGGGCTGCCTCGAGGGGGCCGTGCTGGCGGCGCGAAGAGAAGGCAGAGGGGGTTGTGCTCGGTTGGTTTTCAGCGGTGGCGATCTTCAGAGGAGCGCGGGAGGTGGCAGAGGTAGCGAACGGCGGCGAGGAGGGAGATAGCTAGGGGAAGGTGGCTAGGGTTAGCAGTGGGTAGGTTAGTTATAGGGGCCGCGAGCTCGTACGGCGCGCCATCGAGCGGGGAAGGAGAGATCGCATGGTGGAGAAGACGACGTACAGGGTGACATCACCTCGAGGAGGAAGAAAAACGACAGAGTGGAAGGGGTATCGGGCCAAAAAACAGGGAAACGGGCTGGGCTTCGTTCTCTCCCCCCTCTAACAGATTTCTTTTTATTATTTCTGTTTCATTTTTTTTTTTTTTGCTGAAACCAAAATGGAAGAAAAAGAAGGCTTTTAGGTTAATAGAAATTTTAGAAAAATTAGTGTTAGCTAGTTAGGTTAAAAGAAAACAAATGCCAAGTTTGGTTTTTCAAAATATTAATTTTTAATTACTGTTTTGTAATTTAAGTCAATATTTAAAAGAATGCTTCTTATTTGGTTTTTATTAAAAATCAACATGTTTATTAGGGGAACCCCAATGATTAAAATAGAACAATTGGTTTGGTTATAATGCTGATTTTATAAATTGCATTTGGGTGCTGTTTGAAAACACTTGGTTGAATTGGAATATTTGCAAATTAATTGGTTAATGATTGAAAACAACAAGTTTAATAGGGTGAGCCCTATTATTAAAATGATTAAAATGATTAGAATAGTTTGTTAGCTTTCATGAGTTGGAATTTGGTGTTGTTTGAACTTGAGTTTTGAGTTTGAAAGCAAATTGGGAATTATTTAATTGAAATGAAAGCACCATTTTATTTGTTGATCAATGTGGAAAACATGACAACAAATGGTTGGTTTTATTTGAGATTTTTATTTCCAAAGATGTAACAGAACAAGTATGAAAACAAAGCATTTGAAATTGTTTGAGTTTCATTGTGAAAACAAATAAGAACAGATGCAAAACAAATAGTAAACAAGGCAAACAATGAAATAAATATGATGCCATGATGCAACACTTTAATAACAAGAAATCAAACATTCTAAATGGTAGGTTTTCATACTTGGGATGTTACAAAACGCCCCCCTTGAAGGAATCGCGCCCCGAGATTCCTACTGAGAAAAGAAAAGGTCCGGATACTTCTTGGGAAGATCCACTTGAGCTGTGACACGTGAAACACATCGTGCACATTGGATAGTTTCTGGAATTTCAAAACGATAGGCAACCCTGGCAACTCTTCTGGAAAGATGTCAGGGAATTTGGAAACCACCGGAACATTTTCAAGTAAGGGGAGAGGTTTTGTATTGAGGGTGTATAGCTGGATGGAACTTGATTCTTTCGGAGAATAGACTATCTGGAATGTGGTGATTCAGGAATGCTTCCTCGAAACAACCCCAGGTGATAGGAATGCCAGCTCTCATAGCCTGGAACCAACAACAACAACAACAACAACAACCTTTCTGGGCAGATAGACTTGATATTTGGGAAGTTTTGATTAGACGCCGGTAGTAAAATTGAAGTGGAAAACAACAACAAGATTTCAACGGACGAAAAGGATGTTGAGAAGAACAGGATATCAACATCGGGGAAAATGAGAACAAAACTCCTGAGGTACTACGGAAAAACCCATCCGGGCTTCTAAAGGATCAATATCTACTGCTTAAGGAATAGAGGATCTGCTTCCGGGGCTTACACGCCTCCGTTCTCAGTCATGAGTAGGCAACATGATAAATCATGTCACAACCACCTCCATTCCTATGGTCTAGTAGATATAACCATCCTAGAGAAACCAGAATACGTGAAATCCTAACTTGAAAGTTTAGATGAGAAGGGAAAACAACGTTGCACTTCCTTACCAGAAAAAGGGAGGGTGGGTGGGGAAAGGAGAAAAAGAACAGAATTCCTACTCTCACGTTTCATTTTTCCTATATAGCTACAAAATAGTTTCTAGACTCAACTGCGACCAGTAAAAAGGGATCCTACAGGCAGACTGGCTCTGATACCATTTGTCGCACCCTGATTTCTAGGGGATACTCATCGGGCCAAACTGGATAGCAGATGCTTGGATTATGGGGCATAACTGCTCCCACGTCCCAGCTTCCTGGTAGGCCTGCGCTTATGCGCGACAACACAAGCCCTGCTATTCCATCGTCGATGTAAACTATCCACTAGAGATCAAAGGCACTACTGTCGACGTACTTCATACCAACCACACATGGTACGTCAACAGCGTTAAACGAATGATAATCACAACATATCTCTATGACACAAAAGATTGAAATAAGGTTGCAAATAGCCTTCACTAAGGCAGAGAATAGCAGATACAATCATCCAGAGGACACATGTCCCAACATAACATTCATTACATCAGCGGAAGCAAACAAAGGTGTCTGAGTACAGACAAGAACCAAATAGGCCTAAGAGGCCGGAAACGAACAGACGGAGCCCATCCACGAAGTCTCGGATCCTGCCCGGGTCCGCTATCTACTCGTCAGCAGTCTCGTCATACTCCACGTAGTTGCCACCATGTAGATCTTCGGAAACGTCGGTCTGCGGAAACCACAGCCCCAAAGGGGTCAGTACATAAACGTACTGGCAAGCAAGACTCACAGTTCACCAAAGTGTAACCTGTCAACACCAAGCACAGATGCCTTGGGTTCAACGAAAGAAAAGGGGTATGAAAGATGCTGCAACTGGCTGCGCTAACCAACTAGAGAAACATACTACAACTGCCGGCTAACAGAAAGGAGATAAGATCGAGGATTGTAACCAACTGAAGGATAACTTCAAACAAACCCATCCTGGATCTCGCCCCTTATCCAAAGAAGCAATCCGAGGATGACTCACACAGTTGAGTTAATGATGGTTCAAATTATTGTGTCAATAAGCCTATTACTAGTCAAGTTGTTAATCATTGGGTGTAAGGTTGTTAATCATTAGGTTTAAGTTGTCCTGAGTACTTGTTAGCCAGTACTTTCACCAAGTAATCCATAACCGCGGAAAACACGGCTTCTCGAGAAGATTATCCCTGCAGGGTTGCACCAATTTGGCCGTACACGTATGAATAACCCGCCAGATGGGAGATCACCCCACCAAGCGGGGCACTCAACACAACCAACCATTCTTCGCATCAAGCCCAAAGCACCTTGGGCGCACGGCTAATCGAGCCCAGAAGAAAATGGACCCTCATAGCACTCTAAGAACGTGTCCCCCTATATGCCGACTACGAAAGTTCCACCCTGGCCTGGGCTCGCAAAAACATGCATGCGGCAAATGGAAAACACGAACTAAATGAGGCGATTTGGACGAGATGCGAATCAGGTCAAGTTGAGGGGGGCGCCCATACTCGCTTCCCACATGCGGGTAGTGCGCTCATCATGGATCAGTAGACAAGACCCTTTTCCTATTAGGGTCGACACTAGCAGGCCTCAAAACCACACAGGGCCTCCTGCCGGTGCCTTATCATCAAATTTATTATTAATAGTAACATTAGCACGATTGATTGATTAAACATCGAGCCCCCACAACGTAATAGAAATATTAACAGAAAGTAACGGGTAACAGACTCGAGCAAAACAACCTAAGCATGCTAGTAAGACACTGGCTCAACCAAAGGGGTGATAGGAGTGGAGGTGAGGCAATATCAAGGTTAAGGGATTCATGTGATGGGTTCGTAACAGAATCAACTACTACTAAGGCTAGCAGAAAAGAACAACGGAAAGTATCGGTAATCAATGTTGAAAGGAACACAGTGGTTCATGTGAGTGATAACTTGCCTGCAAACCCAGTAGTCTGGTACTGAGCTAACTCCTTAGAAGGGGTGTCGTAAGTATCGTCGGTCTCAATGTCGTCGTTTATCCAAGAAGAAGCAAACAAACAAGGCAGAAATATAACCAATCAATAACATGGCATAGGTGCACAAACATGGGATGATGCATGATAGTTTAATTGATGCATCAAAATAAAACTAGTTGACAAGACAACAACATGATTAAATGGACCCATATGCAATTGGATCGCATATGGAAAGCCCATGGATTATGGTTGAATTAATTGTTTTACAACTAATCAAATTGTGTAAGTGAATTAGCATGATGCATGGATGAGGAAACAGCAAAATAACAACAATAGAATCAAATAGAAATAAGGTTTACCAAGTTTAAAAATTCATTTATTAAGTTATGGAATTTTGGTTACTTAAAGGTGTTACACAAGCATTTGTTGTTTTCACCAATTTTAATTGTTCAGAATAGATAACAAAGTTTATATTTGAAAAGAACACAAGATTTTGGGTGGATTACATGTTTCACTTATTGAAATAGGAGTTAGGATGAATTTATTATGACTTAAACAATATTAAACAAGTTTTAATTGAATTTAAAATAAGCATGAATTTTAATTTAATTTTATTTGTTCAAAACATAAATTCAAATTCACAATTGAAAAGTTCATACTTTTCTAGTTTGAAAACATATTTTGCATGTTCAAAAATATTTTATATTAAGCAAGTTATGATTTTATCAGTTTTAATTGAATTAAACAAGTATTAAATTATTTAGGCAATTTAAATTATTCAAACAATGAAACAAATTTTATATTTGAACAGGATATTCAAAATGGTATGAAAAACATATTTTATTTGCCTTATTTGGAATTAGTATGAATTATTTATGAATTGTTGCAAATTACATTTGAATTATTCAAATTTGAATTTTAAATGTATTTGGAAAATTCAAAACAGTACACAAATGGATTATTTGGAAAGATCATTTGATTTAGAGCAATAAACATATATAACTTTTATTTTTTTAGAGTTATAGATTAAAAGATATTAAGGTTTTGCTTCTAGGGATTAATTCTGCCATTTAAATGATTTTGGGAATAAAAACAGAACGTGCAAACATTTGTTACAGAGTTGTACCCTACCCACAGACACTGCCCCGTGGGCCTGGTGGCCAGCGTGGCGTGTGAGGCAGTGAGGTGGCGCAGAGGGTCGCTGACCCGTGGGCCTGGCCCTGCGCGCGCAATAGTGAAAAAAAGGTGGGATAAATCCCCTAGCTGGGAATCGAACCCGCGTGCTAGCTTGCGTGCGGAAGGCACTGAACCGATGCGGTGCTGCTGTTGTTTTGGTTCAGATACAGAAGGGTTTTCTTTTCAGACAAAAAGGCCAGGCATTTGTTTCTCTGGCGAAACTGACGGAAGAACGTTTGCAATCGACACAGCGGACAGCAATCGATCCCAGCGACCTCGACGGGCAACGATTTCGGCGAACAGAGGGAAGTGGACACGCGCGGGACGTACGTACGATAGCAGTGAGCAGAGGGAGGGAGAGGGAAGGAGGAGCAGAGGCTCACATCGAGTGTCTCGTCGTAGACGTTCAGACGACGAAGCAGAAAAACGGCGGAAGTTTCCGGCGACGGGGTGGTCGCCGTGGTTGCTCCCAGCAACCGGCGAGTAGACGGGGCGGCTGAGGCAGTCGCCGTGGTTCCATTCCGGGCCACGGGGCTGCCTCGAGGGGGCCGTGCTGGCGGCGCGAAGAGAAGGCATAGGGGGTTGTGCTCGGTTGGTTTTCAGCGGTGGCGATCTTCAGAGGAGCGCGGGAGGTGGCAGAGGTAGCGAACGGCGGCGAGGAGGGAGATAGCTAGGGGAAGGTGGCTAGGGTTAGCAGTGGGTAGGTTAGTTATAGGGGCCGCGAGCTCGTACGGCGCGCCATCGAGCGGGGAAGGAGAGATCGCACGGTGGAGAAGACGACGTACAGGGTGACATCACCTCGAGGAGGAAGAAAAACGACAGAGTGGAAGGGGTATCGGGCCAAAAAACAGGGAAACGGGCTGGGCTTCGTTCTCTCCCCCCTCTAACAGATTTCTTTTTATTATTTCTGTTTCATTTATTTATTTTTTTGCTGAAACCAAAATGGAAGAAAAAGAAGGCTTTTAGGTTAATAGAAATTTTAGAAAAATTAGTGCTAGCTAGTTAGGTTAAAAGAAAACAAATGCCAAGTTTGGTTTTTCAAAAGATTAATTTTTAATTACTGTTTTGTAATTTAAGTCAATATTTAAAAGAATGCTTCTTATTTGGTTTTTATTAAAAATCAACATGTTTATTAGGGGAACCCCAATGATTAAAATAGAACAATTGGTTTGGTTATAATGCTGATTTTATAAATTGCATTTGGGTGCTGTTTGAAAACACTTGGTTGAATTGGAATATTTGCAAATTAGTTGGTTAATGATTGAAAACAACAAGTTTAATAGGGTGAGCCCTATTATTAAAATGATTAAAATGATTAGAATAGTTTGTTAGCTTTCATGAGTTGGAATTTGGTGCTGTTTGAACTTGAGTTTTGAGTTTGAAAGCAAATTGGGAATTATTTAATTGAAATGAAAGCACGATTTTATTTGTTGATCAATGTGGAAAACATGACAACAAATGGTGGGTTTTATTTGAGATTTTTATTTCCAAAGATGTAACAGAACAAGTATGAAAACAAATCATTTGAAATTGTTTGAGTTTCATTGTGAAAACAAATAAGAACAGATGCAAAACAAATAGTAAACAAGGCAAACAATGAAATAAATATGATGCCATGATGCAACACTTTAATAACAAGAAATCAAACATTCTAAATGGTAGGTTTTCATACTTGGGATGTTACATGGACCGAGGTCCTTGCTGCTCCTTAAGAGCAATTCTAGCAGCAGCGCCTGAAAACTGCAAACTGAAAACCAAGTTTTCAGTTCATGTTTTTGTCGGTTTGAAGGCTCAAGAAGTACTATCTCGTAGCAGAACCCGTAAATGGAACTGAGAAATTCGATATTTCATTGATAGTCGAACATCTGCGCGAAAGTTTGCATACATAGATAGTTGTTGTGGCCGAACTATGACGAACCTAGGGACTACAGCGAGCTCCTAGAAGTACTGCGACCACCAGAGCATGTCAATGGACTCCTAGGAGTCGTCCTCCGCCACCTTCGTCCAGTACGCCGCACACTCCATGTGTGCGCCGTCCGCGGCGGGGCCCGCCTGGAGGAGCTCCATGTGCGCCTGGCGCAACTGCTGGAGTTGCTTCTCCTCCGTCGTCGTCTGGGCGCAAAGGAGAGCCACCATCGCGTCCACTTGTTTGTCGGGGACGAAGTCGTCTTGCGAGAAGGTGGAGGCGAAGGCCGCCGGTCCGCTGTGGAGGAAGCTTGCGGGTGACGAGGGTGCCGCTGCGAGGCCCGCCTACGGGAGCTCGGTGTCCGCCGGTGGAGCTCCCTTCGCCGCAGTTGGAGCTCCCTTCGCCGCCGTTGAAACCCCCACAGCGCATCCTGCGGTCGTACTCCTCCATGGCGCTGTAGCGGAACCTCTCCGGGATGAGCACCCCCGCGCGGATGAACCTCCACGCCCCCCCCCCCCCCCCCACGCTTGCGGCCGACGTCGGAACGGACAAGCCGCTTGCGCTCAGGGTCATCCTCGGCGTCGCCGCGGCCTCTCCCAGACCCACCCGAGCTAGGGCTACGCGCCATTGTACAAGGCTTTGCTAGATCTATCGCCGTCGCGGGGTTATTGCTCACCAGAGGTGGGGATTCGTTGAGGCAATTTGTCGTTTTCGGCGACGCTAGGTTTTCGGTCTTGACCCGAAAACAGCTCGCGCTGCCGAATAAATACAGATTGGGAGGGAGGATTCGGGGGCCTGTAATCCGTTTTTAGGCCGGGCCGAGTTTTCAGTCTCTGCTAGCGCATGAAAATTGAGCCCAACCCTAAAGCCGACGGAACTTTACAGTTCCGGCCATTTTAGGGATTCTGCTAGAGATACTTTAAGGCCTTGTTTAGTATCGGTGTATTTTTATCCCCAAGTGGATTGGGGGTTAGAGGAGGTATGAGGAAATTTTTGTCACCGATCAATCCCTACAAATTCCCGCAAATACTCTTCCACCATAATACACTTTCATGTGATATAGTTTTTAATGTAGACAAAAATATGGTGGTTGGTGGTATATTTTTGGAGAATACCCTCGCTAAAACCGGAGTAGTAAACGGACAATTGCGAATTTTTAGGATCCAGGATATTCCCCTTCACTTCACTAAAATTAATTCCAAATACAATAAAAGTAAACAATCCCTAAGTATTGCCGACATCCTACTTGCTGCGGCGGACGGGCTATTCAGACGTCCAGCTAAGTTTTGCATATATTTTTTAGACCCGATACTGTGAGTATATAGAATACTACCATAATAGAGATCGACAACGGTGTCTGCCCTGGAGGCGTAGACTTTCTACATTTCTGCGGTGCCTCCAATCTTAGAATACAAACCTCTGGCTACGCGCTATATATACACATCGCTGCGGGCATCGTATAGTCACAGTGTTTGGCTTCAAAGTTTCAACCCACCATTACCATTTGAGCCTAAAGATCGAGCACGAACACGCTTGCGACATGGCCGGTGGTGGCTTCGTGCCAGCCGACGGCAGTGCGCACGACTACGGCGGTGGCGTGACTTTCTCCGTCGTGGTGACCTCCCTCATGGCCGCCTCCTGCGGCCTCATCTACGGCTACGACAGTGGCGTCACAGGTCCGTTTGTACTGTACATATGCTGATTAATTGGCTTACTTCCAAGGCACACTCTGGTTCAAGGTTAAGGTAACTACCTAGGCTGATCCTAACCGTGCTGAATCAGCTTAACTAGGATATGTTTCTCTTGCTAGGTTGTTTAGCTTAACTGGCTCTCTGTAGGATGCGATCAACTGAATGAATGGACAGCCTATGCGCATAATGATAAATTTAAATGCCGGTAAATCATTCGACGGCGACCGATTTTTAAATATCTGATCCATCGATGCATGTGATCCAGGCATACGTTAACGTACCGATCACGATATATATGCCTTAAACTATGTAGTACTACTCCCTCCGTATCACAATATAAGATGTTTTAGCATTTTCTAGACAAAACTTATCTAGACATGCTTTAGTGTATAAATTCATATGCATCTTACACTAAAACATGTCTAGTTTCGTTTTGTCTAAGAAATGCTAAAACATCTTACATTTTGATACGGAGGGAGTAGTATGTATAGAATTATTGCACTAGCCAGTTATCTCAACACTCCCCCTCACGTCTAGGCTATTTTAGTCCTTAGCGTGGGTTTGGAGCAGGCCGCAGAATCTTTTTTCTTTTGTTTTTAATACTGCGTGAGCAGGGTCTCGAACTCGAGACCTCGTGGCTCTGATACCATATAGAATTATTGCACTAGCCAGTTATCCCAAAAGTCCGAACTGATGGAAAGGGGCTAGGCGTGTATTTATATTTCAACAGTATGTAGTGTGGTTGAGAAAATACTTTATATGTATATGGCCGGAATGGCAGATGCTTTCGGAATAAAATAGGCACGGACACAGCGGCCATGCTCGGGAAAGTCAGACCCCAATTATGCGGTAATAGACCAAGGATGATACAGTTGATGTCCAACTAAGGATTATAGAGAATCTACAGATGTTAGAGATAGTGTCAAATATGTGTACAGATTATACTTTTTTTAATAGGTAATCCAGCCTCTGCATCAGTTTAAATTTAAATATTTTTTTACGATAAGTTAGATATTGGAGTCGAACACTTTGTACTTAGACTACTATATATAAATAAATACCTAATAATAATAATAATAATATATAATAATAATAATAATAATAATAATAATAATAATAATCTTTACCTAATAATAAAGAGAGGAAGGCTTCTTCCGGTCCAACCTGACGTTTTACCATTTTGCCCTTCCACCAAAATCTATATCTTTACCTATATTATTATTGGTCGGTAGGTCGTATTTGTTTTGGCTGTTTTCAAGGTCTCGTGTTGGTTCCTGTTTCCATGTCTCTTGTTGGTTTACGTTAAGTTTCTAGGACGGTGGATTACCAGTTTTTGTCCACTTGCTACGTCTCCATAGAGTTGCGTAGAGTCACGTCTTGATTGCTACTGGATTTGCCAACGTACATCATGTATAAGGAGGACTCGATCTCTGGGTATTAGTACCGGCCGGAATACATATACTCCGTATATATGAACGAAAAGCATATGGCTGTGTCACACCCTAGACTTTAGGGCTATATATTCCACCGTGCAGCGCCTTCTCTGTATCTTGTACTCCTCGACACGAAAACCAGACGGATCTGAATCGATCTGCTCACGCATAGCAAAACGCTACTCGCGCTCGCCATAGCGTCCAAGGATCAAATCAACTATGCCTGGCCAGAAAGAGGATTAATAGAGGCTAACAATAATACGACGTGCAAACACAGGAAGACTCACGACGAGATGGATTGTCACTTCAAAGCTAATAATAAGGCTCATTGACGGTGTCTGGCCGGCCGTGTGTGCCGGACATGGTCGCCGGCACCAACAATCTCCCCAACAGCCAGGACGTGGGTCTCCCGGCGTGGGTCGCAAGCTTGGATTGGAGTCGAAATGGCGCCGGCTTTTGATGTGTTCATTAGGACGCTGCTGGAGGCAGATGATAAGCTGGTATTACAGGAGAGAGGCATTGCTGGAATGAATAATGTCAAAAGTAATACTACCATCGACTGAACCAGTCGTCTTCGGCTGGTGCACTGAATACGGGGATTGGATTCAACACACCTTGATTCATCAACGACAGGCATAAATATACAGATTCATTATGTGCTTGACAGAGATAAAGATCGTGTGCCCTCCGCAAATACCACAACTGACAGACGTGAGAGGGAGAAAGTCAGAGAGAGGAGTGGTGGTGGTGTGTGTGTTGACTAGGTACAAGGTCATACAGACACAAGTACACACATCACCCGTTGTCGCAGTGCTTCCGGCAGCAACGAGATATACTCCTACGCCGCCCTGCCTCCAGCAGCAACGACATGTTCCTCTACGCACGCTCGAGTATCCAACCGCACATGCAGTGTGCTGGAAAATATTGGTACATATCAAATGAAGCCCGCATGATTTGTTGATTGAATATGATAAATTAATTTGTCTATTCAGACTCCATGCTTTGCTGACTGGATCTTACAAAATAGGTCGATAATTATACGTCTTACAAATTGCATAAGAAAATGAAGTGAAAAATAGAATTGGAACAAATGTAAGGTACATCTTGTAAAATAAAAAGGGACTCCATCAACACGGTATCTTGTATGTTTTTGACAAAATAAAATTATATCGTGCAGTTTTAGTTCCAAAAAATCAATAAATAGAGATTAATGGAATTTAAAGAATGAGAAATGGTGAGTCCATAGAAATTTTAGTGCAACACACAACATGGTTTTTCTAAAGAGCTCTCCAAACTAACATATAGAGTCAAATTTGACACTTGAGCTAGACTTCCATTGGTTATGATTACAGTGTCCATTGATTATTAAGAATAATTGGGTTAGGACATTTTTTAAACAAAAAGTTGGGGTTTTTTTCCGTTGCAACGCACGGGCATATTTTGCTAGTAATAATAAAGAGAGGAAGGTTTCTTCCGGTCCAACCTGGTGTTTTACCGTTTTGCGCTTCCACCAAAATCTTTATTATCTAAAAAGCGCTTAAGGTGATATCTCCCGCACGCACGGTACAGGAATCACTGAAAATACCAATCCGTGGCACACAAGGATTGCTAATCCACCCGGACTGGTTAAGAATCGCTAGGAAAACCGTCCGACCTACCAACTACCAAACGCTGTTATTATTGTAAAGAAAAACTACCGGTCGCTGTTGCCCAGCTTCATAATGGACTTAACTTTACACGTATGGAATCCAATCCAACGTATGTCGCTTGCGCTTCTTTTGTTTTTATGTCTGCTCATACAAGTGTATCGGTCAGGCCCAGACAATAGATTGGCCCGGCGCACTCCCGATCGGACCCGCTCACTTTGATTCTATCCATTGTTGAGAGCGTAGACCATAATCATCTCAGAAAAAAAAACATAGACCGTATCCTATCCGAATAGTAGTGCCTAGGAATATCAATCTACCAAAGCTTAAAAAAAAGGAATATCAATCTACAGTCATAATTTGAAGGCAAAGTCGAAGGTGTACTAGAAATCTAGAATACCAAAAAAAGAAGTTGAAAGCGTACTAGGAGTCTAGGACTAGGAACCGCTGCACCTAGGAGACGAGCTCCTAGCCGCCAAGATCCTCTCCCGGCTCACCACGTTCCCGAGTTCAGGCTCTAGAGCAGCCGCCGTCTCGGCGTGAAACTCCCGTCTCCGCATATCGTGTGCTAGAATGCTATCTCCTCTACCCATGATCTAGCTCGCCATGCCTCCCGCCGCCACTGGCGTTGAGATGACGCTTCGCTAGGTTTGGAAGGCGAGCTAGCCTTACGAAACGTTGTTTGTGTCGATCAAGATAGTGTGGCAGCCATGAGAACCAGCGGGAACCGACCGGTGGCGCGCGCTTTCGACGAGGAGCACGGCGTGACCTCCACCATTGCACTACCGTCAGGCGACCAAGTCCTCTCATGACTGATGGAGATACTGAACCACCTTTGAGTCCGCATGTGGGATGTCGGCAAGCCAAAACGTCCTGATCTAGGCCCCCCACGCCTGCCAAAGGACGAACGAACGATCGATCTAATAAGAAGCTGATTACTGATGCAGAAAACAGAAAAGGTAAGATGTAAGTGCGGTTCTCTTCCGTTGATTAGTTTTGTTTAGTCTCCGGCGCCGCATTTTGATCTACCTCCCTTGATTGTACGGTGGAATAGGGGAGGTTGGAGCGAGCGATGGTGCGCATCCTATCTTGGTCATGTCGTTGAAGGGGGGTCCTTTTCTTTCCAGTTCTCCCTTTCGACGTTGAAGGGGGAATTTCCAAGATGTGGCCGAAAATGAAAATCTTTTTCCATGGCTGCTATTGTCAGATCAGCTCATACAGAATCTGAATTCCAAACTCCACCCAGGGTGTTTAGTATGCACTATGAGGATGTGTGGTTCCAAACTCTGAAACCAGAAGCACCTTAGTATTGGCAATGTGTTCAGCTTCCTTAGTTCTTCAGGGATGAAGAAACTCTTGAGTACTTTTTTTTACTCGAGAGGTATCCATACTGCATGAGGATGAGGGGAAGGTGTGGTATTGATTTCCACTGGCGTCATATCCGATATGTGCCAAGACGGAAGGCAGACATCAATGGTTTTACCTGGATTCTCTGCTACAATGACGATTTCCAGCTCCCAAGATAAGATCGGAAGAAGAATTGATGTTGCATCGACTTATAGAACTGTAATAAAGTATGCAAATATTTTTACATATAGAAAGAAATTGATGTGGACTCTCACTAATTATGTCCTTTGATCACTTTGCACTTGATTTTCGTCCTTTTATATTATTTGCACCAAGTGACATACAATAAATTGATCAGAAATTGCATGGAAAAAATATTGCACTCCTTTTGTCTCCGTCTCGAATTAATCGTCGTAAATTCGTCAAAATATGGATGTATGTAGACGTATATCAGCGTACTTATACATGTAGATTTTGACAAATCCACGACGATTAATTCGAGACGGAGGGAGTAACAAAAAATAGAAGTTGTATCTCAAATATTTTTTCATAATTCCATTACAACACACTCGTTCTTTGCTTTTAGTAAATTCGGGATAATCTCTGATACATCATTAGTTTATCCCATGTCATTTTGTTCTAAATATTTCACCTTAATTTTTTTTTCTTTTGTACAATACTAAGAGACCAATTTATTATCCTTATATTTGGTCTAAACTTGTTTGGCCGTAGCAACGCACGGGTATTTTTGCTAGTATATATACATCGAGCTTTTTTATGGTGATTGGGACGGAACCACGGGTTCCGTCCGGTTCCGTCAAGTATGTCTTTTTAGGCCGTTGATTATCACATGATTTTTGGTAACTGTTGGATGAAAATATGTACAATTACAGTATCGGCCTCAATTTTTGTTGCGGATAGCCAGGTATTCGTGTGATGGTGTCTGACAGATTTGAAGATTCATCAAGGAGCAACACACATAAGGGTGCATACGCACGTACATTACATGGAATTCCTAGTTAGTTGCGTACAAAGCACATTAATCATCCTGATACGTATGTTACAATTATTTATATGGTATGCGGCCGACCGGCCGGCGGCCGGAAAGGTCCATCTACAGACGTGGCGATATTTCTTAGAAGCATGTGCTCATGTCAACCGATCTAAACGTGTACCAAAAACGTGCATGCACCTGGTGGCTTGGTCAACCATGCACGTATGTTGCAAGTATTTATATGGTATGCGGACGGAAAGACCCATCTACAGCGTGGCGATATTTCTTAGAAGCATGCGCTCGTGTCAACCGACTAAACGTGTACCAAAGACGTGCATGCACCTGGTGGCTTGGTCAACCATGCACGTATGTTGCCAGTATTTATACGGTATACAGCCGATCGGCCGCCGGCCGGAAAGGCCCACGTACAGACATGACAAGCACATTAGAAGACGATCCAGCATATTTTTATTTTCTTTGCAGGAACTTAGGCATGAATCAACTTGACACGGCGTCCCATGTATAGGTTCTGCGCGACGTAGACGACGGGAGTATGCCGAGCAATTACAATATTGTTTTCAGGAATTTTGGTACGTGTAACTGTGCAAAGTGCAACCTCAGAAAAATATTTGGTACAACAATTCGTACCGTGAACACAATTTTAGTTCCGTCCACACGCTATTTGAACCGTCCTCACAATTTTTTTGGTACCGTCCCCACGCTTTTGGTACCGTCTCCATAAAATCTCGGTTCCATCCCCACGTTTTTGGCACCGTCCAGTTTCGTCAGTCCGGTTCCGTCTATTTTACGACTGTTAGATCGGGTTGGATAGACGGTTTATAAAAATGCCAACCACTCTAAAACTTGTAAAATACATCACGGATAGCTAAAGTAGGACACGCTTAAGGAGTGGAGATTTGGTGCTCCCAAGCACTAGTGTTCCCGTTGTTTAAAAAATTAAAAAGATATATTTAAAATTCTGAAAAAACATACAGGTATAGTCAAGAATGTATTCTACAAACATGCAAATTTTCACTTCCAAATACTTTGTATTCCGAATTACACAAAAATGGTAAATGTGTGTATCTGAGTATGACTATTTCAAATCTTCGAATTTCATCATATTTTGTGTTTTTTGTGTAGACAATAATAGTTTTTATTTGAAATTGAAAATTTGCACTTACAGGATACACAATCATATTCATATACCTCCGGATTTATTTTCAGATTTTTCTAAAGGTAAGACGGCGGGAACACTAGTGCTCGGAAAGTCGGAAGCACAAAACACTTTCCGACGCTTGAGCACTCATGGTAGCGGTGACTGGACGGACGTGACATGGTGACCGTGATGTGTCGAATGGCCTCGGTGGGCTTTTTGTCGATTACACTATTTTTATTATGGTGTTATTGTCGTCTTTAATTCACGATCGTTCGATGTATACCTAACGGATAGAAAGCAATCTATGACAATTTTATAAAAAGACACCCAAATTTGAGATATGGCATATGCCCTTGCCCTTTACATCTCATATGGCTACCAAATGTTTCAACAAAATAAATAAATTCACTTAACAAGTTAATATCGTTACAAAATATACAGCGTCTTAACCATTTGTTTCATGTGTGATTCACTTAGTTTCATTATGGGTTGGTTTATGTCAAATGGTGTTTTACTCCATGACAAAGCCCCCGGGCATTATGCACACTTTTATCATGTTAAAAAGAGCTAGGTTCCGAGACAAGGACCAACGATTGAGACGGTTCAGGTTCATCCTGTTGGATGCCCTTCTGTCCTACTGTTTTTGAGATATAAGTTGAGGCGGTCGGTCTCTGAGGCATTCTTTGTTGGCCTGTTGGCTGTTTTTATGTTAGCGGTTCTGTAAATCTCCATGGGTATTTTACTTGCAAGCAAGAATTATCTCTTCATTAACCACGACAATTGTGATCATGCCACAAATCAGAGCGCGTGGCAAGAGCTTCTGAGGCTTACACATGTGTACACTTTTGTCAAGTCAGGTGGCGTGACGCAAATGGATTCGTTCCTGAGCAAGTTCTTCCCGGAGGTGCAGAGCGGGAGGAAGAGCGCGCGGAACGACCCGTACTGCAAGTACGACAACCAGTGGCTCACCGCGTTCTCGTCGTCGCTGTTCATCGCCGCCTCGTTGTCGTCCTTGGTGGCGAGCCGGGTGACGAGGAGGGTGGGCCGCCAGGCCGTGATGCTGTTCGGCGGTGCCATGTTCCTTGCTGGTTCTATCATCAACGCCGCCGCCGTGAACATCGCTATGCTCATCCTCGGCCGGATGCTACTGGGCTTTGGTCTTGGGTTCACATTGCGTCCTGGGGGGGTATGCGCAGGCCTAGTGTAATGAATTACTTCTTCTTCTTGCCGCAGGCAGCTCCCGTGTACCTCTCCGAGACAGCGCCGGCGAGGTGGCGCGGCGCATTCACGTCGGCGTACAATATGTTCGTCGTCATCGGCATACTGTCCGCGACCATCACCAACTACTTCACCAACCGCATCCCCGGCTGGGGCTGGCGCGTCTCACTCGGCCTAGCGGCCGTGCCGGGCGTCGTCATCATCGTGGGAGCCTTCTTCGTCCCGGACACTCCCAGCAGCCTCGTCGTACGCGGCCACCCCGATCGGGCTCGAGCGGCGCTGCAGCGTATCCGCGGGATCCATGCCAACGTCGACGCCGAGTTCAAGGACATCGTCCGCGCCGTGGACGAGGCACGCCAGAACGACGTTGGCGCGTTCCGGAGGCTATTCAGCAAGCAGTACCGGCACCATCTGGCGGTTGGGTTGGCCATACCCGTGTTCTACCAGTTCACTGGCATGATCGTCATCTCCGTATTCTCGCCGGTGCTCTTCCGCACGGTGGGGTTCAACAGCCAGAAGGCTATACTCGGCTCCGTGATCAATAGCATCACCAACTTGGTCGCAACGTTTCTGTCCACCTTCGTCATGGACCGCACCGGCCGCAGGTTCCTGTTCATCGTCGGCGGCATAGGCATGATGCTCTGCGAGGTATCCCTAATCATTGCCGTACTGTCACTAGCGTGTGCTACTGCTAGTGTAGTTTATAAGTGTTTAATGCATCGATCGATATTCTAACATGTTGCTGCTGAACAATCAAGGTTGCCATTTCGTGGGTCATGGCGGGCCATCTCGGGAAGCACCAAGGGGTGACGATGCCGCGGAGCTACGCGACCGGCGTGCTAGTCCTGATCTGCCTCTGCACGTTCAGCTTCGGCTTGTCGTGGGCGCCGCTCAGGTGGGTGGTGCCGAGTGAGATATACCGCGTGGAGATCAGGTCGGCCGGGCAGGCCATGAGCATCTCTGTCTCGCTTTGTCTCGGCTTCGCGGAGCTGCAGGTCTTCATCGCGCTCCTATGCGCCATGAAGTACGGCGTATTCTTGTTCTACGCCGGTTGGCTTCTGATAATGACCATCTTCATGGCGGCGTTCCTGCCGGAGACGAAGGGCGTGCCCTTGGAAGCCATGCAATCGGTATGGACACGACATTGGTACTGGAGGAGGTTCGTCGGGGATGCCAAGCAGGGAAGTCAAACCAACAATGTGAACAGCGAATAATATCATAATATGTGCAATTAAAATTGTAAAATTGTTTGGACTGATATTGTACAATTTCAGATAAAAATGTAGTTTGACTTTCGAACAAAATATGAGTTTGTGTTTATTCAAATTGAAATAATAATTCAGTTTAACCTCAGTCGCCTAAATCACCGTTGGATTTGGTTGATAAAGATTTGTCGGGGATGCCAAGCAGGGAAATCAAACCAACAATGTGAACAACGATTAATATGTGCAATTAAAAATTGTAAAATTGTCTCGACTGATATTGTAAAATTTCAGATAAAATGTAGTTTGACTTTTGAACAAAATATGAGTTTGGTGTTCATGTAAATTGAAATGATTTTTCAGTTTTGCTAATTCTTAGTCGCCTTAGAGTTAACTAAATCTCAGTCACCTAGAACACCGTTGGATTTAGTTGATAAGATTCGTGCAGTTTGCTTTTTTCTTTTCTGCTAGTGTTGCCGCGCCGGTGGTGGTCTGTGGGTGTTGTTCCTGCGTGGGTGCGGCCAACTATTTTGCTTGTGTTGGTGTGGACCCTCTGCGCTGTTGTCAACTTGTCATCCATGTGTCGG
Organism: Alopecurus myosuroides; assembly: GCA_028641055.1. NCBI lineage: Eukaryota > Viridiplantae > Streptophyta > Magnoliopsida > Poales > Poaceae > Alopecurus > Alopecurus myosuroides. The sequence continues at coordinate 213,665,232 of CM054059.1, read as the reverse complement.
GGCCCAAATTTATTCTTACCGGATGAAATTACAGAATTAGTTGTCATCACTTGATTGGAGAGGACGGAGAGCTCACCCTGAAAATCAGGGGGAAGATTAACGTGGGGTGTAACACGTACGTCCGTTAGCACAATTCCGTAGCAACCCGTCCGTAGGAGTAGGATTTCCGCAAATTTATTGTGGCTGTTGGCTGTGGTTCGCTCCTTGTTTCTCACGTATGTATATGTTGTATTTTTGTTGTCATGATGTGCTTAGTGTCATGCTTATACTCGATACAAATAGAACCCATAGGGATTTAAATATTATATGAAAGTTTGAAGAAATCAATAATGGTAATTATAACCCGAGATGGCGTGTCATGTTTAATGCTATTATTCATAGTTTGAACTTGAGGGAGATTGAGCTATCGGGGCGGCAATATACATGGGCTAGCAGGAGAGATGCTCCAACTTTTGAAAAAGTAGATAGGAGCTTAGCGACCGTAGATTGGGAACATAAATTTCCTATGGCTATAGTTTAAGCTTTGACTAGGACACGATCTGATCACACCCCTCTCTTTGTTGATTTTGGGGCCCGAGCTCATGTTGGTAATAAGGCTCGTTTTTATTTGAACTTCCGTGGCTTCGAATGGAAGATTTTTATGAGATGATTGCGGCATAATGGGCTGCAGTTGTGAAAGGGAATTCGGCCATTAAGGTATGGCAGGATAAAATTAGGCACTTAAGACGTTTGTAGTAAATACAATATAGAAAAAAAAAGGTTGCTTAAAATTATTGATGATCTTGATATCAAAGCTGAGAGTATCCATCTTTCGGTGGCTGAGCGTGATACTTTGAGAGACGCAAATGATCGCATTTGTAGTCTTCTAAGGGATTAAGAGATTAAATGGGCACAGAGAGCCAAGGTTAAACATATTCAGGAGGGTGGTGATAATACTAAATATTTTCATCTTATTGCCTATGGTAAACACAGAAAGAAAATGATCTTTCAGCTTGAGCAAGACGAGGGTACTATAGTTAGTGAGGAAAATTGAAAAACATATATTACGGAGTATTACAAAACTTTCCGGGGATTCGTTGCACAATGATATCTCTTTGGCTGAGTTATTATTCATCATATTCCGCAGTTATCACAAGAAGAAAATGATATTCTTACATTCGATTTCTTAGTTAAAGAGGTGTTCGGAGCCATTCTGCAGATGGAACCAAACCTAGCTCCGGGACCGGATGGGTTTCCTGCGGATTTTTACAAGACCTTTCAGGAGGTAATTAAGCATGACCTGATGGCTATGTTTAGTGAGTTGAAACAAGGTAATCTTCTGTTGTTTAAACTAAACTTTGGAGTAATTACTTTTCTTCCTACGAAAGATAATTGACGTGGGGATGACTCCCAGGCCTATCGAATGAGCCTACCCGGTCTAAAACCCATTACTAAGGCCCAGTATGAGAGGCCACCTCCTGGTTCTAGAAGGTCGACCTACGGCCCACCCGCAAAACTTGCGGGTCAAGATGGAAGGAATCCACCGACTAGAGCTAGGGTTTGTAACCCCCCCCCCCCACGGGTACGAGTTTGAGACATGACCATCTGTAAAGGGGCTAGGAGAACCACTCGGGGGGACATCCAATCTAGAGAGAGAACACACCATAGAAGCCGCAACTCGAGATCTAATCTCTCGATCTGCGCACTCGCCATTGTAATCAATCCGCATAATACAAAGACAAACAAGCAAGAGTAAGGGTTTTACCTCCACGAGGGCCCCGAACATGGGTAAATTGTGCCCCCTGTTAGCCGTAGTGATCACCAGCGCCCACTTTGTTCCTCTACTCGAAACCCTACCAGCTCATCTAAGGGATTTGTTGATATGAGTCATCGACAATTGGCGCCGTCTGTGGGAACGGCGGGCACTGGGTTCGCGGTCTCGCCGGCCTAATCTGCACCGAGCTTCAACTGGAGCCTGGAATTCTGGGCTCCTACGGAGTCGATCTGCTTTGGGTCGTTCGTCTACACGCCCCACTCGCCGGCTTCTCGCCCGGCTTTCAGCGGACTCGAGGAAGGCGTCAAGATGACGTTATGCAATCTCCACTTCCGCGCCAGCAAGGAGGGAATCCTGCGCTTCCCCGACTCCCCGGCGTTCGACGGATCTGACGTCGAATCCATCTCAGAATCGAGCCGGGCCTCCGTCCGCCGTAACAGGTGTAACTTCCACACCATCGCCTCGGAAGAACCCGTTGACCTCAACGGTGACTATCCCGACACAAAGACTCACGGGTAATATCTGGCCCACGTCTGCATGGCTGGACCCGAAGACCAGCCCGCTCAATCAGAGGTCAGCCTCGCAGCGAGGCAAAGACTCAAGGTCTCTCGAGCCACCTGGGACCAAGGGAAGGCAGCGGTGGAAGCAGGTCGCCCGATAGAAGAAGGATCCTCCCAAGAGGACCTGCTATCATATCATTACTTCCTGGCAAGAAAGAACCAGGAGATGATAAACCTCTGCAAGGAACTCGACGCGCGCCAACGTGCGACAGAAGCTTCAAGCGCGCATAGAGAAGAGCTCTCCAAAACCCGCGACTCGGCGGCGAGCCATTCTGTCCGAACGGGGAAGTACGTCTCGAAGACCGCCCGCATGGACCAGACATTCCTCAGCGAGATCAGCAAAACCATCGAGACCTCCCTCATGCACGTCGACGAAGAAGGCAACGTCCACCCGATGACTCCTGCTGCCTCAGTCCTGGCCGCCGCCACCTATCTACAAGCGAACCAGCCGCCCGAAAATGACCCCCGCGCGGAGCAGCATCGCAAAGTGCGGAAGGGACTAGGCATGGCCGGAGCAGCAATCGCCGCCCAAACTCGCAACAAAACAACCACCCCTGAGGAGGATAAAACACCTTGAGCAGAAAAAACACCTCGCAGATGCGAGAGCACGTCGCCCCATAGAGGGGATAGGGAATCCCCCCGACGCCCCAGAGGCAAAGAGGCGTGGTGCCGCGGCGACAGCCCGTGCAACGATGACGACAGCCCGCGACATCGTGACGATAGCCCGCGACATCGCGGAGGCCGCTCGCGACACCGTAGCAAGGAGCGACGGCGGGGAGACAGTCGCGACCGAGCCCACTACGACGCATGGGACGACATCACTCAAAACAAGATCGACAGGGCCCGCGCGTACAGGATGCGCGCTCGCTCACTATCCACCTCCTGAGACGAGGAAGCCTGAGGCGCGTTGTGCTTCAGCAGGAGCATCCGCAAGGCGCCAATGCCCAAAAGATTCAAGCTCACCTCAGAGGTCCCGAAGCACGACGGCTCGAAAGAACCTAGGATCTGTCTCTCGGATTACCTAACCGCGGTCAAGTGCCAACGCGGAAATAAGTTGACTGACATGCAGTACTTAAATCCGCACCTCGTTGGGGCTGCCCGAAGCTGACTTCAGGGCAAGCCACACATGTGTTACAGATCCTGGGACGATTTCACCCACGACTTCCAGAAGAAATTCCAGACGACATACAAAAGGCCCACGTCAACCGAAGAGTTGCGGCCCTGCAAACAGAAGAGTGGCGAATAAACTCGCGAGTACATCCAGAGATGGACTACCCTCAGAAACACAGCTGGAAACATATCAGAGGAGGCAGCGGTCGAAGCTTTCACGAAATGCGCTCGACGCGCAGTTTTTCGCAAAAAACTAGGTCGATTAGCACCGAGAACAATCGGCGAGCTGATGGTAATGGCGGACAGGTGGACAAACGGAGAGGATTCTATATGCAATGAGAAAACCTCCTCGCCCATGGACGACGACGATTGCAACGCCGACCGCAAGAGGAAAAATAGGTGACACTCTTATCAAGATGATCAGTCGGAATTTGTGGCAGCCAAGTTCACGCAAAATCGCGATGGAGGGCCCCGCGGAAACCACGAGTGGAAGCGGAAGCCAAAGCCATATGAGAAAACGCCCGAAGAGGACCTCGACGGATACTGCTCCCTGCACATGTTCACGGACAAGCACACGGGCAAAGTCAAGGCTACCCACCTCCTCAAGGACTGCAGAAAGTTCAAAGACATTCACGAGGCATACACGAGGAAACACCAGGCATCCCTCAACCAAGGATACCCGCAACTACCGGGAGGACACGCGGTCGTGCCACCACCACCCCAGCCTCCGCCCGTAGGACAACACCATTTGGTGTTAGCCACAAACCATGCACCAGCAAACCCAGCCGGTGAAAATCAAAGGGGCCAACAGGTACCCGAACCCACAAGGGCTCATAGGCATGATACATAAGGTCTGATCATCTCGAAGAATCCTGAAAACCAACACCCGCCAGGTGAACATGGCAGTACAAGCTCCACCATCCAAGCCCGAGTACCTGAATATGTCCGAGCACCCGATCACCTTCTCCATAGAGGACCACCCTCCACGGGTGTATTGACCAGGGCACGCAGCACTCGTCATCAAGGCACAAATAGGCAACTACGACCTAGCGAGAGTATTCATGGACGGGAGACGCGGGATAAACATCATATACGCGGACACACTCCGCAAGATGAACAAAAACCTGAAAGGAATCACAGATTCAGATACATCCTTTCACGGGATAATCAACCTGGGAGTCATACTTGGGGATCCAAGCAACTACAGGCGGGAGTTCCTCGACTTTGAGGTGGTCGATTGGCCTTCATAGTACCACGCCATCCTCGTCCCAACAGCGTTCGCGAGATTCATGGCAGTACCCCCATTACGCCTACCTCAAGCTAAAGCTGCCAGGAGAATACGAGGTAATCACCATAAACGGTGACTTCCAGAAATCTGACTAGTGCGACAACGACTTCCATGAGATCGCAAAGTCTTTCGGGATGCAAGAGGAGTTGGAGGAGTTGGCAAAACCATGGATAACTCTGTGATGCCACTCACCAAAAGAAACGCCCCAGATCTCGAGTTCAACCCAAGCAGTGACACTCGAAAGCATCAAGTCCACCCGACAGAACTTGTGAAGACGACGATGGTGTCGACCACCCTCTCGTCCGCATAGGAAAGCGCGCTCGTCGAACTCCTCCGTGAGTACTCGGAAATCTTCGCCTGGCAGCCATGGGATATGTCAGGGATTCCCAGGGAGTTCGCCGAGCACTCACTGGAAGTATTCAAGGATGCAAATCCAATCAAACAAACCACCCGACGTTTCTCCGACCCGAAGCAGCGTGCACTCGGAGAAGAGGTGAACCGGCTATTAGCCGCAAAGTTCATCAAGGAGATCAAGATTTCCACCTAGTTAGCAAACCCGGTGCTGGTCCCGAAGAAAAATACGGACGTATTCCTTCGCGTGTGCATCGACTACACGTCGTTGAATAAGCACTGCCCCAAGGATAATTTCCCGCTCCCACGGATCGACCAGATCATCGACTAAACTGCAGGTTGTCAACGCCTCTCCTTCCTGGACGCATACTCGGTCTATAGCCAGATCAGAATGAAGCAAGAAGACGAGGAAAAGACAGCATTCATCACACCACACGGTGTATACTGCTACACGACGATGCTGTCGTGGGATAATCACGGCAGACGTTACCAGGGGTAACTTATGTTGGGGTAATTCGACTCTGGCGTTTGGGAGAGGGTTTTGCTCAGGGGAAATCATGCTGACAATCAATCTGGTAGCTCTGGCAATCAAGTCACCAAGTCTCCGATCTAGGGTTACAATCTCAACTCTCGTGTTACAGGGGATACTCGAGTAACTAGCAAAACTCGCATTAGTCTAACCCTGGGAGTCGGTTTATATAATACCCGGCCCCCCGGCTTCCTATCCAAGGCGTACTCGGAGTCCTACCCGGTCACCGCATACAAACCCTAAGTTTCCTTATCGAAACCCACAATCCGGGTTACGAAGCCTACACTCCTGGGCCTTCTAGAAACTCCCTTTCCTCAAACCGGGTCTTGCGCAGCTCCCTTTGGGCCGAGTTACACCTTGACGTTAGCCTACCGGGTTATCATCCCTCCATCAGTAGTCCCCAGAATAGCTTGGGCTTCACGGGATCCTCCTTGAAGCGCATGCTATTCCCTGCAAAAATAATAAACATACAAGTTCATAGAATACCGGGTTAGGATGCTTTGATAATAGCTAGGCCTAGCTCCACAGGTGGTCCATATAATAACCCGGCTTTCTCCGAGTCCAACATCGTTTTCCCGGTTAACACTCCGAGGAAAACACAGAAGACCCGGCTCACATCGTTCATTAGTTAATCCGAATATCGCAGATACGATCTGCTCTGATCTTTTCCGGATATCTCGCACGAACACTTAACACTTATCCCAAAAAATCCGGTCGGGTATCTCCTTTCCCGAAATTTTGGCTCCCGCTCCTTAGGCCTAGGGCACTCCACCCGCACCTATAAATAAGTGCTCCCAGGGTAACCCTAAGCACAACACTTCATTTCCCCCATCTCCTTCATCTCCAATCTCCCTCGGCGCTCCCTTGCTCGAGCTCAAGGCCACGCCGCCACGGCGTCTACGGGCACACAGCCGGAAGCGTACCGCTGCCGCCTGCGCTCCGCATCGGCTCGCGCCGCGCCGCCGTTGACCACCGCCGCCGTGCCCCCGAGCAACTCACCGGCAGATCCAAAGGGCCACCACGACTGCGCCATCTGCCGCCGCCGCGCTCTCCTCCCAACTCCACCGGTAAGTCATCTTCTTCGATGGATCTCACATCCAATCTTACTCGAACTGGATTAGTTTTAGATCTGCTCTTGGATGGTTTTCTTGCTCCGCATCAATTGGATACCCATGCTTTTGTTCTTTCACAACCAACAATCAAGATAGATCCAATAGTACACCTCACGATGCACCTCTATTACCTGTAGTCACAAATTTCCCTGTAGTTTTCTCCGTCTAGATCCAATCTGTCAAAGTTTTTCATAGTTGCTCTTTGGTTAATCGGATAATCTGTCATTTTCGGGTCTTAGATTACTTACACTCTGCACTTTTACTCCTGTTTTTAGACTACGCACATGGCACCCAAAGCCAGCACGAAGACCAAGGGGAAACAGCCGGCGAAGGCAAAGCCGACTCAATCTATATCCGCCAACTGGGCGAGGTCCACTGTGACCAAGGCAAAATTAGATGAGCTCGCAGAGTCGGGCGTCCTCCCCGCCCGGGAGGATATCCACTGGCGCGTCCCTGGGGAGGAGACTCGGCCCACTCCGGGTCTCGATGAGGTAGTGATTTTCGTAGAGCTCGTGATCCGGGGTTTTCGCCCCCCGGGTCACCCTTTCTTTCGTGAATTGCTAGATCACTACAAACTCCGAGTGTTTGATATAGGTCCCAACTCTATGTTGAACATCACTCACTTCATCGTTCTGTGCGAATCATATTTATGCATTCCTCCAAATCTTGCGCTATTTCTTGGACTGTTCCAATGCAAATCGTGTCGCGAAAGCGGTGACGGGGCCCTCCTGGCTTGCGGGGAGGTATCTATCCAGAGGCAGAAGAACTCCTTAATGCCGACTCTAAGCCTCAACTCCCACGTCAAGCACTGGCAGAAGACCTACTTCTACTGTCAGGATTCCTCCTCACCCGGTGAAAAGACTTTACCGGGTTTCTCCGAAGGCCTTCTTGATCTTTCCGACAACCTTAATTCTTTCGCTTCTGAGTCGGATAGGGAGTCCATCCGGCCCCTCCTTGCCAAACTCCCTGTTCTTTCGGCCCAAGGCCTTCTTGGGCTCAACTTGGTTAAAACTTGGGTAAACTTCCGAATCCAACCAAACGCCGTCCGGCCCAAGCTGATGTGCGAATATTCGTGGCACGTTACGGATTCACTCCGCTACTCACTGAGGAACTACCCAGCCGCTGATACAAACAAGATAATCAAGAGTTTCTTGACTGAGAAAATGGACGTGATCCGGACTGTAGCCGGCTTGGAGCCGTTTACTCGCGATAACCCGGCTCCAGCGGTAAGATCCGGCCTTAATTCTTTATCCTTATACCTTTGTCTGATGTAATCACTAGTTTTTACCATTGTACTCTTATTTCAGGAAGACAACACTTTATGGAAGATCGAGACCCCCCTCCTTCCGAAAACTCGGAAGAGGACGAAGAATCGGCCGACTCAGACGAAGGTATCATCCGGGTTTCACCTACCCCCATTTCTGTTAACTTGCCTTCCCACACTTTCTCTTTTTCCGACTTTACACTATGTTTTCCAGGGATGGAGGATAAGGAGGACAAGGAGGATAAGAAAGATCAGGAGGAGACCCAGAGTGATGAAAGTGAGGCAGAACCGGAAGCTGAGGTTGGGGCCAAGAGGAAACCCCGAGGGGTCGTATTCAAGGTTCCATATTCCTCTATGTCCTCCAAAACGTATTCATTTGCTAATATGTGCGAGCTTAATCAACGATTGTCCGATTCACCATACTTGAAGGAGCCCCCTACGGTCAAGCGCAGGGTAACCCGGAACTCCCCGGGTGAGGATCCTCTCAACCCGGGTATCCCTTCGTCCCCAGCCCGCCGTGCCGGTACTTCCCAAACCCATCCTTCCAATTCACCTCGAAACCATCCTTCTCCCAATCACCCCCTGGCTGGACAACTCCGAGTCTCACTTTCTCAATCTTTATCAGCCTCGTCCGGATCTAGCAACGATCTTCCGGCAGATTTCTTCGTGAATACCGGGTAAGCTAGCTGTCCTGCTATTTGATATACCAACACTTTCCATGAGTTTCCTTCATTATATACTAACTGACTGCTTTATTTCCCTCAGAGCCAAGGTCACAACCAGTGACCCGGACAATATGGATGTTGATGACCCGGCTAAGGAGGATTCGGTTGATACTGTGATGGCCGCGGCAGGCGGCGCTGGAGAAGAACAAGTACCGTTGAAAGATCCGGCCGATCAGGAGGCCATGTATCCAATCCCCTCGCATACGCCCGGGGATGACGATGTCGTGATCCTGGGCACAGGAAGGAGTGAGCCAACTCCCAATACCCAGGCGACCCGGGTGTCCCCCTCCCCCCCCCCCCCCATGAAGGAGAAGACTCCATCTCCGGGTAACCAGAATCCCGGTTCTTCCAACCTGGAGCTCGGCAAACTTTCCTACGACGAGATGATGAATGCGCTCTTTGCTTTGAAGACGACTGAAAGAGATATCCTGGAGGCCATGGCTGCTGAGCACCAGGTAATCCTAATCAACATCACTTATATACTCATCTAGTCCCCAAGTTCCGAGTGTAACTAGGAAAAGTTGTACTCGGTACTTCCTTTTATATCCGGCCTTTTCGTATATCCGACTAACCTTTCCTTTTCCCTCCTCCACAGGCGCAAGTGACTCGTTCTGAGGAGATTTTGGCCAAAACCAATCAGCTCCTCGAGACCGAGTCAAAGCTGCGGGCAGGGCTTGAGGTTGAAGTACAGAACCTCGAAAAAGATGTTGAAAAGTACAAGAAGAAATACCGCGCTGCCGAGAATACGTTGAAGAAACTCTCGGCTCAAATAGCCAACACTTATCGCGTCTTGCTTGGTAAAAATCTGTAACTCGCTAAGTATATTGCTTTACATACGATAACTGAGTGTTGTTGCTTTAACCCTTTCTGTTTATACTACAGGTCCGGGTGATGCTGCCCCAGACGAAGATGACATTGAAAAGTTGAAGACCCTGAAAGGCGTTATCCGACAGTTTTCTGCCGGCACCAAGTGGATCCTGGAAGCCGTGCAGTGGCCGGCTACGGGCTATTGTGGCTTGGACACATTGCTTGAAGCGTGCTCCACTATCCCCGAGTGGATCAATCTCTGGAAGCGCTGTTCGTGCCGAGTTGGGGTGACCCGCGGGCTTATGCTGGCCAAGGCTTATTTCCCCAAGCTTGAGCCGGCAAAACTTGTGGCCGGTTTTCCCGAGTTCAACCTTGACGGCTCTAAATTTTCCGCCAAGAACTTTAAAGCTATTCAAACTGAGGTGCGTCACTCGACGAGCCAGATCGCCGACGGTCTGGAGTTAGAGAGGATTGTTACACCTTATGACACGGACGACAAGCCGATCAAAGCAGATCTTCCCAAGCCCTTTGACATGCTGGAGAGGTGGAAGGCGGAATCTGCCCAGAAGAGGGAGGAAGCTGCAAAGAGGAGGGCTGAGGCCGACACTGCGCCTTCCACCTCTACGCCGGCTGTCCGTCCACCAGCTTGCGCCGACTCTGCTGCCAATCCAGGTAAAGGTGCTGAGAGGACCGCTGAGGAGCAAGTCCAAGACCCGGCTGCCAAGGACAACGTTCAAGACTCGGCCAAGGATGCCGAGTGAAGTTTCTTTTTTCACTGCCTCAAACACTTTATTCGGCCAATGGGCATCTAAAACAGTTATTCTTTTGATAGTGCGTCTGTGCACTTTTCGGTACTATTTCCTTGGTTTGTAATACGTTAAAAACCTTAATAGCTTTCGTGGCCCTTTTGGCTTTTTGCGTGAATATGATATTTCCTAGCTTTAGACTTTTCATTGCTGGTTTTCCGACCTTCGCTATTTTTCCTTTTGTGAGACTCGGTTTCCGGGTCTCGGGGGCTTTGACAAGTGGATTTTTCCCAAGTCCCCAAGTCCCCAAGACTCGGTTTTTTGGGTTTTTAAGCTGAATAGCTAGACAATTTGTTACTTTTTCGAATTCCCAAGTCCCCAAGGCCCGAATTTCCGAGTCTAGGGATTGGAGTTTGTCAAAAGAACAAGTTTGTTTCTGCTAAGACCCAAAACTTAGAGTTGCTCACGTAGGTTTGAAGTTATGCTTAATATATTTTGAGTTTCCGGCTGTTAGCCTTGTACTCTGCATAACTTGTGGTTTGGATGACCCTTTTAACCTTCTTTTACTATAAGCCGGCTTTCGCGTGGATGATCGATGCTGCTATAACTGCATAAAGACAGGGTCAGGCAAGTCCCATTGGGCATCATGACTGATTGTAATTACACGCTAGCAAAGCATGCCACTTTTTGCGAGTCACATCGAGCTTAAGCAAGAAAAGTCAAGAAAATTTGGCTCTGTTGTCCGGTTATAAGATTGCAGTCGTACTTATTACGAGTAATCGGCCCTTATAACTTAATGGCATCATGGCCAGGTCTATGAGTTTGCAACTGTGCTATTTAAGCAATCAGCCCCCAAGACCTAACAAATAACACTTACCTGAAGGAAAATAAGAAAACAACAGGAATATAAGAAACTTGAAAAAAGACACACAAAAAGAAACGATATTATTGTTTAACCATCTCTTTATTGATATGAGAAAAGTTAGGTCAGCAAGCCGCCTCATTAAAAACACTCCAGTCCCCTTAGGTACCCTGGATAGGAAAAGAGTGCGTCTGAAACCTGCTGCCTGTTACATCGTGTAATTCCCCTTGTGAATCTAGCCTATTCTAGGTGTAGTAGGGACGAAGCTGAGCCACGTTCCATGGTATTTCTCTTTCTTGCATAGATGAAGTTGTATGAGCGGTGTCATTGACAGTAGCCGACTCTTCCCTTGCATCTACCAAGTAATACGATCCATTGTGCAGATTCCGGCTTATGATGAATGGTCCTTCCCATGGTGGAGACAACTTGTGTTTTCCTTCCTTTGACTATACCAGGCGCAGAACCAGGTCTCCTTCCTGGAAGACCCGGGTTTTGAGTCGCCGGCTATGATATCTCCTCAGGTCCTGCTGGTATATGGCTGATATCTCCAAAGCTTGTTCCCTGTGTTCTTCTAGCATATCCACGGCGTCCTGCCGGGTCTTCTCGTTCTCCACCTCGACGTAATCCGACACTCGAGGCGAATCATGAATGATATCACTCGGCAATACTGCCTCTGCACCATAAACTATGAAAAACGGTGTCATCTGAGTAGATCTGTTAGGTGTGGTGTTAATTCCCCAAATCACTTATGGTAACTCCTCGACCCATGCGCCAGCAGCTCGGATGCACGGGACTCGCAGCCGTGGTTTTAGTCCACGAAGTAACTCCTGATTTTCCCTCTCCACTTGTCCATTAGCCTGTGGATGGGCCACTGAAGCTATGTCCAGGCGGATGCCATTGTTTCTGCAGAATTTTTCCATCTCACCCAAGGACATGTTGGTTCCATTGTCCGTTATTATGCTGTGAGGATACCCAAACCGATAGATAATCCTTTTCAGGAACTTGACTGTCGTGACTGCTTCACAATTGGTAACTGGCATAACTTCCACCCACTTGGTAAATTTATCAATAGCCACCAAGAGATGGGTCTTTTTGCAGGGTGACATGTGGAAGGGGCCCACCATGTCCATGCCCCAAACAGCGAACGGCCAGGTTAGTGGGATTGTTTGCAACTCCATAGCCGGCACATGGATTTGGCGAGCGTACCTTTGACATCCATCGCACCTTGCCACCAAGCGTTCCACGTCTGCTAAGGCTCTGAGCCAAAAGAAGCCGTGCCGATATGCTTTGGCCACAAGGGATCTTGTGGATGCATGATGCCCACAGTCACCTTCATGGATCTCTTTCAGGATCTACCGGCCTTCTTCTGGTGCTACACAGCGCAAAAAGACTCCTGCTGCACTCCTTTTATATAACTCGCCATTGATGATGGAATAGCCCTTTCCTCGTCTCAGAATTTGCCTTGCTAAAACTTCCTGTGGTGGTAACTCGCCCCGTGATAAATAAGCTAAAAACGGCTCTGTCCACTCAGGAACGGTTACCATGGCCACAAGCTCTAAATTCGGGTCTTGGTTAGCCACCTCTTCCTCAGACTCGGTTTTGACAGATGGCCGCCATAACTCGTCCAGGAAAACATTGGGTGGAACCGGCTCTCTGCGCGAGCCGAGTCTTGCGAGTGCATCTGCTGTCTTGTTCTTTCGCCTGTCAATATGCTCCACCTCATACCCGGAAAAACACCCGGCAACCCTGTCCACCTCTCTGCGATATGCTGCCATAGTTGCATCCTTCCTATCCCAGGTTCCTGAGACCTGTTGCACCACAAGATCCGAATCTCCGTAGCATCGTATCCGCCTGATGTTCATCTCCTTGGCTATTCTCAATCCATGTAATAATGCCTCATACTCGGCCACGTTGTTAGAGCAATCAAAGTGAATTTGCAACACGTAGCTCAGTTTATCTCCTTTGGGTGATGTAAGTACCACCCCAGCTCCTGATCCCTCGTACTGCTTAGAACCGTCAAAGTGCATCACCCAAGACTCGGAACTTGGTGTCATTGTTGGCATGCTTGTGTGAGTCCAATCATTGATGAAATCTACTAAAGCTTGGGACTTGATTGCTGACCTGGGCTCGTAGTTGATATGATAATCTCCCATCTCAATGGCCCACTTGGCTATTCTGCCTGTTGCATCTGAGTTTCTGATAATATCCGACATTGGAATAGAGCTAACCAACTGTTATGGGGTGTTCCTGAAAATATGGTTTCAATTTCCGGCTGGCCATGAAGACCCCGAAAACCAACTTCTGCCAGTGTGGGTAACGCTGCTTTGCTTCCGATAATACCTCGCTTACGTATTAAACCGGCCTCTGTACCGGGTGATCTTTTCCATCCTCTTTACGCTCAACGACAACCACTGCGCTAACCGCCCGGGGCCCAGCCGCAATATATAGTAACATGGGCTCCTTAGGGCCCGGAGCTGCTAAGACTGGTGCCTCAGACAATTGCTTCTTTAGTGCCTCGAACGCCTCATCCACCTCTTGATCCCAAACGAACTTGTCGGATTTCCTCAAGAGCCGGTATAAGGGGATTGCCTTCTCTCCGAGTCTGGATATGAACCGGCTTAATGCTGCTACGCACCCTATAAGTTTTTGAACATGCTTCAAATTGTCCGGATTTTTCAGACTCTGGATAGCTTTGATCTTGTCCGGGTTTGCCTCGATTCCTCTCTCGGAAAGAATGAATCCGAGTAATTTTCCTGCTGGAACTCCAAACACGCATTTTGTGGGGTTAAGTTTCATCTGATACCTTCTCAAATTCTTGAATGTTTCCTTTAGATCGTCAATAAATGTTTCCGCTTTCCTGGTCTTGATCACCACATCATCCACATAAGCGTGAACGTTGCGTCCAATCTGATCCTCGAAGCACTTCTGTATGCATCTCTGGTAAGTTGCACCAGCATTCTTTAGCCCAAAAGTCATGGTTTTGTAACAAAAAGCCCCAAAGGGGGTTATAAACGATGTTTTCTCCCAGTCTTCCTTCTTGAGCTTCATCTGGTGATACCCGGAATATGCGTCCAGGAAACATAATAGGTCACTTCCAGCCACTGCATCTATGATCTGATCTATCCTTGGAAGGGCAAATGGATCCTTTGGGCAGTGCTTGTTGAGACTCGTGTAATCTAGCACATCCTCCACTCATTACTCTTTTTCAGTACTAGAACCGGATTTGCCAGCCAATCCGGGTGAAATACCTCCATGATAAAGCCGGCTGCCAATAGCCGGGCAATTTCTTCTCCTATAGCTTTTCTTCTCTCCTCATTCATTTTTCTCAGGCCCTGTTTCACGGGCCGAGACTTAGGATCGACGTGCAAACTATGCTCAGCTAACTCCGTCGGGATACCTGGCATATCACTAGGCGTCCAAGCGAAAACATCTTGATTTCCGCGAATGAACTCAATGAGCGCCTCTTCTTGCTTACTGTCTAGGTTAGATCCTATAGCAAATTGCTTGGAGGGATCACCTTCAACAAAAGCCACCATCTTTGTGTCATGTGCCGCCTTGAATTTTGCTCTCTCATCCTCCGTATTTGGCCTCTTTAACGCTGTTCTATCGTCCGGGTCTACTTGAGACCGGTAATACTTGAGCTCTTCCTTTCTACAAGCTTGTTCCGCCATTGCCGTGTCTCCTTCGTCACACTCAGCCGCTATAACCCGGCTCCCGTGGATGGTGATGGTCTGCTTGGGACCCGGGATTTTTAGCTGTATGTATACGTAACACGGCCTGGCCATGAAGTTGGCGTAAGCCGGCCTTCCAAACAACGCGTGATAGGGGCTACGCAACTTTACCACCTCGAACGTGAGCCACTCCACTCGGAAATTATCCTTTGATTCTCCAAAAGCGACCTCCAATGTAATCTTCCCCTCGGGGCACGCCGAGTGAACCGGTACGATCCCGTGAAAAACCGTAGAGCTTTTCTGTAGCTGAGACTCCTTGAGGCCCATGCGTAGGAAAGTTTCCCAATATAGGATATTGATGCTACTTCCGCCATCCATTAACGCCTTTTTCAACTCATAACCATTAACCTGTGGCGCAACCACCAATGCTAAGACTCCCGGGTGTTCTATTCTTTCTGGGTGATCCTTTCTGCTCCATGTCACCTCTTGATCCGACCACCTCAGATATCTCGGGACAGCCGAGGAAACCGAGTTTACTGCCTTTTTGAGTATCTTTCTATCCTTGTTAGAAGTTCATGTGGTGTGAACGTGGTACTGGCCCAATTGCTTGGGGTTGGCCTGGAAACCTCCAGCTCCTTCCTGATTGTTACCCGGATTACCACCTCCTGGGTTGCCTGCTGGGGGTGGGCCGTTACCTGGGTTACCACCCGGACCTGGTCCTGCTCCCCGGCCTGCACCTCGCATTGCCTTCTGTATTTCCTCATTCTTCCATCTCTGTAAATACACGCACTGTTCCAGCGAATGATTGGCCGGCCTATCGTTCCTGCTATGGCGCGGACAGGGCATCCTGAAGGCCTCTATATGGTTAGCCGGCCTTGGCGGCCCTTGGTAATTTCCTCCATTAAAGTTTCCTCCGTTGAAATTTCCCTCTGCTCTGGGTCTTGCAAACCCGGCCTCTGTGTTAGCTACAAACTCAGAACTTCCCTCGTACGGGCGCTTATTCTGGTTGTTTCCATTATTTCCTCCATTGTTACCCGGCGCAGATCCATTGCCGGGTCTTCCACTATTGCTTGCATTAGCTTTGGCTTTCTTGTCATCAACATCCTCCTCTGTGGTATCCGTGGCGGCGTGCTTGTTGCAGGCGTCCATCAACTCTCCCATAGTAACCTCTGAAGCATTCTGACTAGATTTCATGCGTGTTAGCTTTTGCACTAGGGGTATGTACTTGCATGTTTTTGCCATAGCATGTAGCGCATCTTTTGGCTGAATATCCGTAGACGAGTGAAGTATTTCCATAACCCGGCGCACCCAACTGCGCGCCGACTCACCCTTCTTCTGGACACATCGTTCTAGATCGTCGATTGTGAATAACTTCCTGCACGTCCCATGGAAGTGCTTGATAAATGCAACTTTCAGCTCACTCCACGAATTGATGGATTTTTCTGGTAGATTATTGAACCATAACTTTGCTGCTCCCTCTGACATCATTAAGTACATGAACTTGGCTTGAAGATTTTCAGATGCGTTGCGAATCGACATGGCCATCTCATAGCTGCTCAACCAGGTTTCTGGATCCATAGTCGGCTCATAGTTCACCACTTTACCCGGTTCCTTGAACTTATCCGGGTAGGGCTCGGCTCTGATGGCGTCCGACAAACACTTGGGCCCGGCTAAAATTGCCGGTACTGGCCTTACCCGGGAAACATGCGATCCGGCGACAAGTGCGGCGGGGGGTGCATCCACTACCGGCCCTCGTATCGCAGACCCGGCTGCTGCGCGCCTGGCTCGAGAACTGTCCACGATAGCTTGGGCGGCTGATACTGCGGGTGTTGCCGGTCTACGGGGAGGAGGCGGCATTTGCTGCTGCTCTGCTCTCCGCCGTGCTGAGCTCGTCTGAATATTACCGGTGTTTCCGTTATGCTGGCTAACATACGGCGTTCCATGCATTCCACTCCTATTATCCGGGTAATTGACTTGCTGAGCCACTGCCGTGCGCAATAAATCTATCGCCCGCCGGGTCTCCTCCGCATGGGGTGACTCTCTTACGGGGATGCGATCCAATGCCAATGTTGCTGCATATACATTATCCATGGGGTTGTTGAAGTGACCCGGTGGTGTACGAAATCGTGATGGTGGTGGTGGTGGTGCTGTGTTGCCAACAGCAGCCCCTGTCTGCAACGTGGGTAATCCGGCTTGTACGTTTGCTGGATGTCCTCCTCCGGTCGCACGCTGATGTACAGTTTCCTGATTCACGGCTGGAATTGGTTGATCTTGGGGTGTGATGAATAGCGTGGCCGGGTTTAGAATTCCACATGTTGCCGGTAATCTCGTCTGGTATCTCTGATGCATCCTGGTCGACTCAACCCGGAGCCGGTTCTCCAATGCTTCCAGCTCACGTTGGTGCGTGGCTACCCCTTGCTTCTCTGCTTCCACATCTCTCCTTTGTTGCTCCAACGCACGGCGGGCTACATCCAGATCCCTAGCCCGCGCCTCGGCGTTTTCCGGGGTTATCACCGTAGCTAGCACCGTGGGATCCAGGATCGAATTGTTACTGAACAGGGCGGGGTGTTGTGGGTTGGAAGGGCCCGCCCCTGGCGTTCTGTTCGCCATAAACCCGAACATATTCCTCTGCAATTCACTTTCCGGGGTGTTGCTGGTGACTGAAGCCGACTCTCCGTCAACCCGGGCTATGACCGGATTTCCATCAACCGGGTTTTGTTGCTGAGCCAGTGCTCGCGCTGCTCCGACCGCGGCCGTGGTCACGTCCCCCTGATTGAGATTGGTTGCAGGGGCCGTGTAGACCGCGACCTGGCGCGCAATGCCTGGTGAAGACTCGTATTCCTCCTCATCACAACTATCCTCCTCGTACCGGTCCTCCAGCAGATGCAGGATAGACTCGGTATCATCTTCTCTCATGACCCGGCCACGCGGGGTCCATGCCGGCTCCTCCGGCTGTTCCCTCTTCGTGGTGGGCTCTTCTATCGGATCTATCGTCCCGACCGATTCTTCTCCATCCGACTGAACGCAGGTTGCTCCTCCTGACACAGAATCATATCCAAAATTGTCGGGGATTGAACTGGACGTACGTACCATGCCAATGAAGACGTTGACCCGGCCAATTGTGACGACACATCCGGATTCCAGCAGATCCGACTCTGGCCCCCAGCCAAAATCATCCACCAGCTTCTCTCCTTCGGGGTTGGTGTAGATCTCGCCGATGACGAGGTTCTTCATGTTCTCCCGAGCTTCTCCCGTGATGTAAACACCTTTGGACGCAGGCCCCACGGTGGGCGCCAACTGTCGTGGGATAATCACGGCAGATGTTACCAGGGGTAACTTATCTTGGGGTAATTCGACTCTGGCGTTTGGGAGAGGGTTTTGCTCAGGGGAAATCATGCTGACAATCAATCTGGTAGCTCTGGCAATCAAGTCGCCAAGTCTCCGATCTAGAGTTACAATCTCAACTCTCGTGTTACAGGGGATACTCGAGTAACTAGCAAAACTCGTATTAGTCTAACCCTGGGAGCCGGTTTATATAATACCCGCCCCCCCCCCCCCGGCTTCCTATCCAAGGCGTACTCGGAGTCCTACCCGGTCACCGCATACAAACCCTAAGTTTCCTTATCGAAACCCACAATCCGGGTTACGAAGCCTACACTCCTGGGCCTTCTGGAAACTCCCTTTCCTCAAACCGGGTCTTGCGCAGCTCCCTTTGGGCCGAGTTACACCTTGACGTTAGCCTACCGGGTTATCATCCCTCCATCAGATGCCCTTCGGGCTCAAGAACGCAGGCACCACATATAAGCGCTGCATGCAAAAATGCCTCACCAAGCTAATTGGCAAGAACGTACAAGTGTACGTTGACGACATCATCATCAAGACTCAAGTGGAGGACACACTCCTCGAGGACATAAGGGAAACCTTCGATGCCCTCAACGCGTACAGAATCAAGCTTAACCCGACAAAATGCGTCTTCGGGGTACTTGCAGGCCAACTCCTCGGCTACTTGGTCTCTGCCTGAGGAATCGAGGCCAACCCGGAGAAAATTCAAGCCATCATGACGATAAAAGAACCGACAAATCTCCGTGGTGCGCAACAACTCACAGGGCGATTGGCAGCCCTCAGTAGATTCATCGCAAGGTTAGGCGAGCAAGCCCTTCCTTTTTACAAATTGCTGAAGAAAACATACAAGTTCAAGTGGACCGATGAAGCAAGGAAGGCATTCATCGATCTGAAAACAGCGCTACAAAGCAGGCGAGTATTGGCCACACCTCAACAAGGAGAACCTCTATACCTGTACCTGGCCGTAACTAACCAAGTGGTCAGTACGGTAATGATGACAGAACAGAAGAGGGAAAGATGCACGGCGTGCAGAGACAAATATACTACCTGAGCGAGGTACTCTCACCATGCAAACAGTGATACCCTCACTACCAGAAGCTCGCATATGGTGTGGTCTTCACATCTCGAAAACTCAAGCACTACTTCCAGGAGCATACCGTCACGGTGCTAAATGATGCATCACTCGGTACAATCATGAACAACCCCATGGCATTGAGAAGAATAGCCAAGTGGAGCATCGAGCTAGGCGCCTGGGATATAATATACGCAGGGCGAAATGCGCTCAAGTCATAGGTAATCGCAGACTTCCTCTCGGAATGGATGGAGCTACAAACTCCAGGACCCCCAGAATACTCGAGCTCCTAGATCATGTACTTCGACGGGTCGAAAAGGAATGAAGGAGCATGAGTCAGCGTCATCCTCATGTCACCAAGGGGAGACAAACTACAGTTCGTCCTGCGACTCGACTTCCCACTCGATGACCCAACATCCAACAACGACGCAGAATATGAGGCCCTCCAGCACGACATGAAGATGGTGGTCGGCTGCGGTGCCACTCGACTAATGATCTACGGAGATTTCAACCCAATTGTGCAGAAAACGATGAAGGAGTGTGATGCAGTCACGGAAAACATGATTGCGTATCGCCACATGTACATCCTGCTCGAGGGAAGCTTTAAAGGTTTTGAATTGAGGCACATTGCACGTTCGAGCAACAAGGAAGCTGACAGACTAGCAAACATCGGGTCAACATACGCTCCGGTCCCCCCAGGTACAGGTATATCGGGTCAACAGACTAGCAAACATCAGCAAAAGATCAATCAAGCTCAAGAAGGCCATAGCGGGACCCATAGCAACAGAGACGGGAGCCAGCCAACATAGTGCTCTCATAGCCCTCACCCATCAAATCCCGCGGCAAATCTTCCTCGTTGAGCCGGTATGGATGCACAAGTACCTCGATTACCTGCTCAGAAAACAGCTCCCAGGGGACGTCTCTGAAGCAAGGCAGGTAGTACAGCGCAGCAAATCCTTTCGGGTGATCAACGTTGAACTTTATAAGAAAAGCATATTGGGAGTCCTTCAGAGGTGCATCGCACCTGAATATGGAAAAGAGCTACTCCGAGATATACACCAAGGCGATTGTGGACACCATGGCAATTGGAGAGCAATCGTAGGCAAGGCCTTTCGAGCAGGATTCTGCTGGCTCACAATGTCCCGAGACGCTAAGGACCTGGTCGAGAGATGCGACGCCTGCCAACGATTCACACCCAAACCACACGCACCTATCACGGATCTCCACATGATCCCATTGTCCTGGCCTTTTGCTCAATGGGGGCTCGATATGGTTGGACCACTCTGCAAAGCAACACCCAGAGGATATACATACCTACTGGTCGCAGTTGACAAGTTTACAAAGTGGAAAGAACACACAAAGTGGTCAAGAACTTCTCTCCCAAATCCCACCAAAGCAACTAATGCTATGGAGGGAGGAAGGAAGAAGAACAAGGAAAACAATAAATAAATCCCTAGATCTAGATCCAATAGGTTTCTCTCACAAAGAGGAGGGATTGATTGGTGAAGTGGTAGATCTAGATCTACTCTCTCTTTTCCCTCATATGGAAGAAAGAATCATTGGAGGGATTGAGAGATAGCAAGCTTTTGGAGGTCAAACTTTCCCAAAAGGTTAGGGAAGCATTGGGGAAGAAGGGCCCCTTAAATAGGTCACCCAAATATCCAACCGTTGGGGCAAAATCGCGCAGGGGCGGTACCTCCGGTGAAACCACCGGAACTACCGCCCTCGAATGAGTTAGAACACCAAAAGGGCTGGAAAACTGCCCCAGGCAGCGGAACCTCCGGTGGTTTCACCGGAGGTTCCGCCACGGGCATCCCGAAAGGGTTTCCGGCGGAACCAGCACCGGAACTTCCGGTGATGGAAAAAAGTGCAGAACACCTGATACGAAAACGGCCGTAACTTTTGCGTCCGGACTCCGTTTTCGATGTTTTTGGGCTCGTTGAGATCGCAGCGACGAGAACTACAAGAATATGCAGAGAAACATCATAGTACAAAATGGGAATATAAAACCAAATGATGAAAGGTTTGACCTATCAATAAAGGACAACCAGTAGAAACCTCCAACAGCAAAAATGCGATAAGTTTTTCATATGAAATCCATTTTTGATGAACTTAAGCTTGACATGAAGAACATGAAAAGATCTAAAACCTCACATGGAGAAAACCCAAATAAGAACCAAGAAGGATGATGCCAAGTATGCAAAGGTTTGAGCTCTCTACGATAGATACGATCAAGATATGCATTCAAGAGCCCCTCTTGATACTACGGTTATCTATCCTATAATCCGGTCTCCCAACTAGAATAATGAGACCGGTAAAATAGAAACCCTATCTAAGTCATACATTTGTCTTGCGCAATCCAATTGAGCTATATCATGACGATCTTAATCACCTCAAGTTGGACCACCTTTCTTGATTGCGCTTCGTTTCGTGAAGACTTGTAAATTGCTCCCCCATAAGCTAATATTACAGAGCTTGTCACATGACCATATTCACTTGACCATAATCTCCATATGGGTGGCAAGCTTTGCACACCTACTTGATCAACCAAGTATCTTCTCTTTATTCATGATGATGATGACTTGAAGGTAAATGAATATTCACACAATCTCCTTCTTTAAGACATGCTTGTAATATGGTCAATAGTAGCATGACAATTCTTCTATTGATCATATAGATATATTCATTAAGTGATGATCTTGCTAGCATCCAACCTTGAATCCAACACATGGAGTTCAAGTGGTGCCAATGGAAAAACCTATAAGAATGTCTCAATGCAAACATTAGTCCATAAGGATTGTCATTAATTACCAAAACCATACATGGGGGAACCATACACTTTCAATGCCAAGGAAGCATTCACACAGGACGATGAAGCACGAAATGTGTTGCACCGTGTTGGGGGGGGAGATCATGCAGCTGTATGCCATAGACATACAACAGCCCGAGAAGGAACAGATGGAGGGGAGAAGACAAACCTCGGACGACGTGCTCCGAGAAAGCAACGCGCTCGTTGGCACGTGGACTAAGAACCTCCTCTCCTTTCACCGGCATTCGCACGCGCCTCGAGTCTTCAGGAGGAAGTTGTCCCTCCCTCTGCATCGTGGAGATGCTCTTCTTCGTCCCGTTCAACGGGGCCATTCGCCCGTCCTTTTCACCAGGGCGGTCGCGGAAGCGCTGGCCACATCCTTGCCGGAAGCCACGGACATGATATGTTTGCTTTCCCCCACCGCCCCACCCCGCCATTGGAGCTCGTTCTCGCAGAGGAAGATGGGCGCGCTAGAGGAATAAAAAGATGAATAGATCCGGGGAAAGTAATTTTCCCCTAAGGACCACTCTTTATACTGTCACCGGGCCACCATGAGTCGTTGATCTGCATGGAAGAAACACACGTGGACCGCATCCCAGCTTCTACACGCTGGACTGAAACGAAGAGGCGGAGGGCGGTTACCCCGCACGATCTTTAACGCAAGATCGTGCGTAATTACTGCACGCCCACCAGAGAAACCGGCGCACTACGGTACATCTCCTGTCAAAAGCTGACAAGATGGGCCGTACACGCCCTGCCCCATTGTGTCAAGTCCCATCGGGAGCAGGCGAGTGCGCGGTGATGTCATCGCACGCCTCATAACACGAAATTTCTTTCGTATGAACCCAGAGAAAAAGCTCACCTCGCTCGAGGATTGTAAAAGTAAAAAACAGTGGCACTCGCTATTATCAAGGACAAAAGGCAGCGCTCGCTGCCCAGCCAGGAAAGAATCACGAGTATGCGGCTCCCGTAAGTACCACAACTCCACATTATGTATGAACACATCACTTAACAAATCCCGGGTCGTTCGACCGTCAAGGCACATCCGTATGCCGTATTCTTCGAATACGAAGGTAAGACCCAAGGAGCTCTCCTATGGGCCTGGAATCGTACTCGAGCCGTGTTCTCCAGAAAAGTTTCTATGTCAACCACACGAAGAAAAATCCTAGCGGACGCGCCGGGCACCGCCCTTTTAAGGCTAAGTTTGACTCGATAAGACCTCCACCGCCCAGTCGCAATGATCACCTCACCGAATTCGAGTCGAAGGTCTCGAGTTTGTATATGGCAGGATTTGTTTTTGCCCAAGAGCAATTAATTGGCCCCGATCTCTCGGGTGAGCCAAGCAACTGAGCCATATCCTTCTACGAAAAAGCCAACGATGGCGCATTTTATCGCTTGATAATCGAGTACCTACAAAACAGGGTTCACACCCTTCGATCTAAGAAGTTTTCTTCCCAGTCGCACGATCCTGAAACCAGACTTAAGTGTTTACTCGACTACTCACATTCGAACAAACACTTGGGGGCTACTGACGTGGGGATGACTCCCAGGCCTATCGAATGAGCCTACCCGGTCTAAAGCCCATTACTAAGCCCCAGTATGAGCGGACACCTCCTAGTTCTAGAAGGTCCACCTACGGCCCACCCGCAAAACTTGCGGGTCAAGATGGAAGGAATCCACCGACTAGAGGTAGGGTTTGTGACCCCCCGAGTACGAGTTTTAGACCTGGCCACCTATAAAGGAGATAGAAGAACCACTCGGGGGGCATCCAATCTGGAGAGAGAGAACACACCATAGAAGCCGCAACTCGAGATCTAATCTCTCGATATGCGCACTCGCCATTGTAACCAATCCCCATAATACAAAGACAGACAAGCAGGAGTAAGGGTTTTGCCTCCACGAGGGCCCCAAACCTGGGTAAATTGTGCCCCATGTTAGCCGTCGCGATCACCAGCGCCCACTTCGTTCCTCTACTCGAAACCCTACCGGATCATCCGAGGGATTTGTTGATATTAGTAATCGACAATAATGCAGTGAAAATTTAGCAATATAGACCTATTTGCCTTCCTAATGTCAGTTTTAAGATTCTCACAAAAGTGGGTACTAATCGTATTACTCAGATTGTGCAAAAGATGGTTACACCTTCTCAATCGGCTTTCATGCCTGGGAGACACATTTTGAAAGGGGTCGTCATCCTTCATGAAACCATTCATGAGCTTAATAATAAGAAAATGGATGGGGTTATTTTTAAAATTGACTTTGAAAAGCCATATGATAAAGTTAAGTGACCCTTTCTCCAGCAAGCCTTGCGTATGAAGGGATTTGCACATGAATGGTGTAAGTTGATTATGTAATTTTTTCAGGGAGGAAATGTTGGTATTCGAGTGAATGATGACATAGGTCATCATTTTCAAACGAAAAAAGGGCTAAGACAGGGAGATCCTTTATCTCCTATTCTTTTTAACATTGTTGGTGATATGCTAGCCATTCTTATCACACGGGCGAAGGAGGATGGACATATTGGTGGTCTCATTCCTCACTTAGTGGAGGGAGTCTTGTCTATCTTGCAGTATGCTGATGATTTCTATATTATTATTGGAACATGATAAAAACTGCCAATTTAAAGCTAATTCTTTATATTTTTTAGCAACTCTCGGGTCTCAAAATTAATTTTCACAATAGTGAAGATTTTTTTTTTGGAAATGCTAAAGAGGTAGAGAAAAAGTATAAACAAAATTTTGGTTGTCAGTCTGGTTCCTTACCTTTTAATATTTAGGCATTCCTATTCATCACGGAAAACTTAGAAACTCCGAGTGGCATCTGTTGAATGTAATTTTGAGGACAAACTTGGATGTTGGAA
The DNA here is from genome assembly GCA_028641055.1 of Alopecurus myosuroides. Classification (NCBI taxonomy): domain Eukaryota; kingdom Viridiplantae; phylum Streptophyta; class Magnoliopsida; order Poales; family Poaceae; genus Alopecurus; species Alopecurus myosuroides. The sequence goes on along the minus strand of CM054059.1, from coordinate 213,640,371 downwards.
AGGAAAGTTATTGCCTTATGGGGATCGTTTAGTTCTTGTTAATTCGTTATTAACAAGTTGGCCCATGTTTATGTTCTCTTTTCTGGAAATTCCCAAGCGTGTCCGAAAGAGACTAGATTTTTATAGATCTCGTTTTTTCTGGAACATCGACGATATTAAACGCAAATATAGATTAACCAAGTGGACACCATTTGTAGGCCTAAGGAGCAAGACGGTTTAGGTGTTGAAGTGCTAGAGCTAAAAAAAACAAATGCTTGCTAAGTAAGTGGTTGTTTAACCTTTTAATGAAGAGGGTGTTTGGCAGGAATTGGTGCAAAGCAAATACCTTCGTAGCAAAACTTTAGCTCATGTCGAGGCACAACCCCTTTTGGAAGGGCCTAAGGAAGAGTTCTTTCGTAGAAACTCTTTTAAAATTGATAATAGGGGAACAACTAGATGTTGGGAGGACACTTGGTTAGGTCCAACCCCTCTTAAAGATCAGTACCCTATCTTATATAATATTGTGCAACATAAAAATGTTGCGGTGCATGATTTTTTTTCATAATGCTCCACATCTTAACATATGCTTTAGAAAAAACCTTGTTGGGAATACGTGGGAGACGTGGTCTCATCTATGTTTGCGTTTGATGAATGTTTCTCTTAGTAATGCTCCTGATATGTTTCATTGGAAGTTGTCTTATGATGGTCTTTTCTCGGTAAAATCTATGTATGAGGATCTTATGAATGGTCATACCATATTTCTCAAATCTTATTTGTGGAAGTTGAAAATTCCTCCTAAGATTAAAATATTTATGTGGTTCTTAAATAAGAAGGTCTTGCTTATTAAATATAATCTAGCTAAGCGAAGCGTGAAAGGATACACCCATTGTTCCTTTCGTGGGAATGAGGAGACGATTGACCACTTATTCATCTCGTGCCTTTTGCTGAACTTATTCATCATTCGAGCTTCTCCTATGTACTGCTGCTGTATTCGTCTATTCGATCAAACCAATTAATTTATGTTGTAGTGTACTCATGAACCAACATTTGCAGTCACCACGCACAATATACGTATTTTCTTACTAATATAAGCGGCCTATATACCGAGCGAGCACACAATTGATATGTTTGGACACTCATGAACCATTGAAAACACGTACGGCAGGCAGTGACGTGGATCAGGTGGACCCATTGCCAAACTTGTTGTCCTTGACGAACCTGCCCCAGTACCAGTGGCGCGCGAAGACGTGGCCCATGGAGTCGAGCGGGACGCCCTTGGTCTCCGGCACGAACGCCATGGCGAAGGCGGTCATGACGACGAGCCAGCAGGCGTAGAAGATGAAGATGCCGTACTTGAAGCAGCAGAGCATGGCGAGGAAGCACTGCGCCTGCACGAAGTTGAGGCCCAGGTTGAGCGCCACCGCCGTGCCCTGCCCCGCCGACCGCACCTCCACCGGGTATATCTCCCCCGGGATGGTCCAGTACAGCGCGCCCCACGACCAGCTGAAGCTCGCCGAGAAGACGCACGTCAGGACCAGCACCGCCACCGCGTACCCCTTGCCCATCTTGCTCCCGTTCCCGAGCTGCGACCCCACGATGCTCGCCATTGCAACCTGCAACCAAATGCAAAGCCCAGGCGCGCGCGGGTCATCTCATTTGTGTGTCCAAGGCACCTGCTGGCTGCTGGGATTGATCGAGAATGTACGCCGCATGCAGGTTTGTTGTATACATGCCTGGCAAGTGAACATGAGCGCGCCGCCGATCATGAAGAGCAGCTTCCGGCCGTAGCGGTCCATGGCGAAGCCCGAGGCGACGACGCCGCCGATGTTCATCAGGCCGAGGATGACGGCGCCCATCAGCGCGGCGTCGCTCCCGAACCCCACTGTCCGGAAAAGTATCGGCGAAAAGAAGGCCGTCACGGTCACTCCCGTCAGGTTCAGGAACACGGGGAACGCGACGGCCATCACCAGGTAGGGCCTGTACTCCCGCCGCAGGATCCTCCGGAACGCGCCCTCCTCGTTCCGCCTCTCATGCTCCACGGCGGCGAGTATGTCGTTGAACTCCGCGTCAACGTCCACGCCCTTGCCGCGCACGCGCTGGAGGGCCGCGCGGGCATGGTCGTTCTTCCCGCGCAAGACGAGGCTGCTCGGGCTGTCCGTGATGAGCGCGGCGCCAGCCACCATTACCGCGGCCGGGACCGCCGCGAGGCCCAGCGACAGGCGCCAGCCCCAGCCCGGGATCCGCGCCGTGCCGTAGTTGATCAGGGTGGCAACGAGGTACCCGATGCTGATGAACAGCGGGAACGCAGAGATGAACCCGCCGCGCCACCGCGGCGGCGACATCTCGGCGAGGTAGACCGGCGTGGCCTGGCCGGAGAAGCCGAGGCCCAGGCCGAGCAGCGTCCGCCCGACGATGAGCATGGCGAGGTTGGCTGCCGCGGCGTTGACGAGCGCGCCGACGAGGAACATGGTGCCGCCGATGAGCATGATGGCCTGGCGCCCGACGCGCCGGGTGACGCGGCTCGCCACCAGCGTGCCCACCATGCCGAACGCGTAGAGCGAGGAGGTGAAGGCCGTGAGCGCCTGGTTGTTGTACGTGCAGTACACGTCCTTGCCCGCGCGCGCCGCCGTCCCCTTGAGTAGGCCCGGGAAGAACTTCTTCAGGAATGACTCCATCTCCGACACGCCCCCTGATCGACAAAAGGTGTGTCATGAACGAGATTTTTTTTCAGGTGAAGGAAAATTATTCATCAATTGGAAAGTAACTATTTCGAGCGTCATTTGTTACATTACAGTTACTTGTTGGTAAATTAGCTGCAGATAATCAGATAGCTGGTTCTTAGTGTTGTTTTCAGCAAATGGATTCAAATACTGCTAGGTGATACTTTTTGACACAATTTTTTCCCGATAAAAAGTATTCTATTGCTTGCGAGCATTAAACATTACTTTTTTGTTTTTTGTTTTTTGCATGGATGAAACATTACATTCGGCGTCTACATATCATTTCTCGATGACACAAATACTACCGTATAATTTAGCAGTCACCATATCCGTTTTTTTTAAAAAAAGCAATCACCATATGATTGTTTCGGCCGGCCTGTTATCTCATCCAAAAAATCCTTTCTTGTCGTCGAGGTCGTGCGGTGCATCAGTCGGATACGACACGTCGTTCCTAATCCCGGCGGATCCTAGCTCCCTTTCGCGATAGCAAAGCAACACATAGCACAAAATCGAATAGCCTGTAGTATCGAATAAACCAGAGCTAGGCCTAGCCACTAGTTGGAGCGGGAAAAGCGACTACACATCGGCACATCGCTCTCCTTTTCGCTCGGAGAAACTGAGAAACGTATCACAATCTCGCGAGGAGATGCGTAGCAATCATCACAGGCTTGGTGGGTGAGTCCGGCGAGAAAGCCGGATGCCTCCCCGGAAAAACCGGGACGGCTCCTTATCCCGTCGGAGATGCCGTCCAAAAGTGGTGACGCGCGGGGCGCCGCTGACAATTAAAGGTCACCGGACTCTGCGAAACACCGAGCTGAAATTTGGGGCTGCTCTGCTCGTCGGAACGTGGAACCGATGAGAACTGTGCCTGAAGTGACGTGTGTACTGGCGCTCCACGAGACTTGCGGAGAGTCTGGTGACAGGGCCATCCAATTCGGTCGAATTGTCCGTGTTGAGTGACTTGCGTCCTCCCCTCTGGTCCCTGTCGAGATGAAAACCATGGCAGAAGAAATGGCGGGGCCCTCGCAACTCGATGCGCCCTGCAGTGGCCGTTTCAGATGGACAGGTGAACGGACCGTTTGGCTTAACTCACGTACGGGCTCGATCTCGCGGGATAAAAATATCTTGCTGCGATTCTCCCGGCCCTGTGCTAGGCGCAGTTACCGTACCGAGAGTGTAGTTTCAGTTGTAGTAGGAGTACTAGTACGCCCGCACGTCGAGATCCCACGGGAGGGCAGACAGGGGCTTTCAATTGGATCTAGTCGTACCATTTTAAAACTGTTCACTCTGTGATCGATCGTGGCAGATATGGGATTAGATTAAAAAATTGCAGTCCGATTTGGAGATACTACTGCTTGGGGATCGGAAGTGGAACGGAATTGCCTTGCGTACGATTGTTGGTGTACGAATTCTGTACGACCTCTACGTGGCTTAATCTCATGTCCTTAATTATTCTTGGGCTGGACCCACCAAAACAAGCCATGCGCGAGAGATGCATGTGGGACTGCTGTCGTATGGCAATCGGACACAAAACATCGTACGTGTAGCAACACTCGGAAGTGGAATAAGCTAGGCAGAAAGGAAAAATAATTAGTAAGCTGCCACGGACATCCCTCCGCCGATGATGATCGATCCAAACTCCACAGAGCGAGAAACGAAGAGCGTACAGTACGCCGGCCGGAACCCACATCCATGTTAAAGAGAAATACACCGGCATCGAGGGGGAACGACGACGCACCTGAGATTCCAATGTCGTAGCCGAAGATGAGGCCGCCGGAGGCCGCCATGAGGCAGGTCACCACCACGGGGACGGTCAGCGCGCCGCCGTAATCCGGCATGCCGCCGCCGTTCAGCAGGGACCCGCCGCCGGGCATCCGGTCAACCCCACAACCAACCTGAATCGCGGCCGCGCGCTATCGACCACCGCGATGGAGCAGCGCGAGGTGGACGACGAAGTATGACAGCGAGCGAGCGGGTCGAGCGAGCAGTGCTGACGACGTTGACGCTCCTTGGCCTTGGGAGCTGCTGCTGGTGTCGCCTGGCCAAAACGTTGGTGTCCAGGCCTCCAGGGAGAGCTCTTTATATATTGCCTTTGCCTCCTCGAAAGTATTGCTGACTTCACTCATTCACACAAGAATATTACTGTACAGCTTTTCTCTTCCGCCCCGCCCATAAAAAGGGCATCTTTAGCTGGAACGGCTAATAATATCGAATGCTATGGCAATAACAAAACGTCAAAAACGAAACGGGAATCACTCCAACACAAAGTTTAGCACGATTTAAGTACTCAACTTTGGCTTAAAATATTGTGAGTATGTTTACCTATCGCGGTCTCAGAAATGTGAGCCCGACTCCACTGGACCGCGGTGCACTGTACCCTTGTCACACAAAAAAAGGATCACACGACCATATGGTTTTATCCGTCCAGATCGTGGTATGTGTTCGGACTACTATGGATCGTACTTGTAGCGTAACGATTTTCAGGCTAACTTTAGGGGTGGCTGCACCCTGTAAGATGGGAATATGGGGTATAAATGCTGCATTGAAAAGGCAATTTCTTGTTCTATTAGGATTTAAAGTAAATCAACTCCTTCCTATTAGAGCAACCTTTTGCAGCTGTGACTAAGATTTCTATTTGAATTGAGTGTCACCGGATCACTTGTTTAAATATTTAACGTGGAGATCTTTAGTCGCATAACCACCAAGCATTTACAAATGATTTTTTTTCACATAAACAGCACACAATTACATATAAACAACATATTTTGCACATAAAACCTATGTAATCCTCTCCTTCTGTTTTTTCCTTCTTTTCTTCTTGTTGTCCGGGTTCCGTGGTGGTGCGGCAGGGGCCGTGGCTGCGGGCGGCGAGAACGGCTCTGTGGCTCGCTGGTGGCGCTCAACAGGGAGGTGGTGATGGTGGTGGCCAGCTTCGACGAAGGCCGCCAGCGAGCCGCTTCCTCGCGGTTCTGCAGCGCCCGCTGCGAGCCGGAGCTGGGCCAGATCGATCATTCCTCCGGCGACGGCGGGCCTTGAGGTGCACGACCTCGTCTGCGGGGTGGTCACCGGCACTGGCACGGTGCGGCATGCCCTTCGACGACGGCAGGCGACGTGCTGGTGGCCGACGCGCCACACTCTAGCACGGACCCGATCTGGGCCAGACGGGACCCGTTCTGGGCTTTGTGGGCGGGGGGTTTTCCTTTCCCTTCCCGTGCTGGTGTTGGCGCCGCCCAGTTGTGAGGTTGTCTCCCGGTGGGTCAGAGTCACGGGGGCACTTGCTATGATTAGCGGCGGCGGTGGCGCTCTTTGCTGAAGTGTGGCTACAGAGCTTTACGGGCCCCTTGGGGCTCGGCCAGACCAGTGAAGGCCTGGTCTGCTCTGTGGCTGCATCCGGTCGGCTACCACCTTTCGGCGGTGGAGGTAGATCCCTCCCGCGTGCTAATGCTCCGTTTATCCTCGTATGGACTCTTCTACTCAGCTCTATCGACCTCGCTACTTGGGCCACGGTGGGACGACGGAGATGACTGCAATATCATGGTGGCGTCCAATATGGGCGGCAAGATCGGTGGTGGCTGACGGAGCGTGAGGTTGTGGTGCTTTGGAGGTCGGGAGAAATCTCTGTCGTTGAGACACTGACGCGGTGACGCCCTCGGGTGTTGCCATACTTCCTGAAGGGCGTCTGAGTACCTCCTTCTCACCCCCCGGCATACCAGGGGAAACCCTAGGACATGCTCCCGAAAACCATTGGAGTTGTCCGGCCAGTAGCGGTGAAGTGGAGATGACTCCCGAACCTATCGGAAAAGCCTACATGGTCTGAGGCCCAGCACTAAAGCCCAGGACAAGGAGCTACCCCGTGGTTTTAGAAGGCCCAACAACAGCCCACCAGCTATCTACGGTCCTTGACGGAAGCCCGTTAATCCAATCTCTGGCTCCATCCAGTAACATTAGGGGAAGGAAATTTACATCCTCTAGATCTGTCTCGTTGTTAATCTGGACGGTTGTATAATAGTCTGAGAGGCAGGTATCCGGGTTTGTACTACCGGTATATTTTTGATATGTTGGACCAACTTTGCGAAGCCAGAATGTAGAGTTATTCTTCGGATCCTGTCAGTGAAACACTTAGGTCCAAAGTATAGATCATTTCTTTCCGCTCTATCAGCGTGAACGGAGTATCTACCGGCTGAATGGATAGAAGGGGATCTGCTCCTTTCTTTTCCATTGTTGCGCGAGCTTGCTTTTCCGGGGTTATCCCTATTTCCTCCGTTATCGTGTCGTTTGGAATAAGGTGGAGTTCTACTCATGTGTATTTCCTTATTCCTAGGAGGAGTACGGGATCTCTCATGCCTGTGAGGGATGTCGTCTCTTCCATCTTTTTCAGCAGGGCGTCTCGGAGGCGGCATTGCTTTTCCGTCTTTCCGGGTTTTTTTCCCGATCTCGGGGGTTCATTCCGCCTTTTGGCGGATGGGATCCGGTTCTGGATGCTGCATCCTTGTTATCTGGATTTTTCATGTCCTTTCTCAGATCTCTTTCTTCTCTTTTGAATTGCCTGAATCTCCAGGTTCTTCAGGTCCAGGTGCTCCAGCGGCGCATGTGGCTGTTTTGCATAGGGTCGAGTCGTCATGCAACTTCCCTGATCTTGCCTGCCCACGCTGCTGTTGTTGCAATGATTTTCCTAAGAAAACATACACCCCTTGAGGCTTTTTGCCATTGGAGTACAAATCATTGTTGTATATAGGTTCGCCGTTGGCATCCATGTCGTTTACTTGCTTTTGCCAAGCAGGGTTTTGGAACCGTTCCTTTGGCGGCAGTACTTCCGGTCTTGCGATTCCGGGTAACCGTGTAGGTTTTATGCCAGATCTATTCCTTCTCTCGTACTCCTCGATTTCTTCCTGTTGAAACTTAATGTCAGACTGGGTTTTTAGGAGGTTTTCCCGAGTTCTGAATAGATGTTGCTGTTACCTTTGGAGAGCTTGTCTCCTGGCTTCCAGCACTTCAGGGGGCTCATGGAGTCCCACTGGTGTTCGAAGTAAATCCCGTTCGTCCTTTTCTGACATCTGCGGAACAGAGATTTCCTTCGTTTTCTTCTCCGCAGGCTTGACACCGCTTCCTCCTCCTACTTCCAGGTTTTCGTTGGCTGGATCTGCCAGTTTTTTCTTCCGGAGTTTGTACTGGAGTTTCTTGGAAGCCTTGTTTCTTTTCTTGGAAGAGGGAGGTTTTTTACCAGGTTCATCTTCTGTCAATTCCTTGACATCAGGGTAAGTTGGAGTGGTTTCACCATCCTCTCTTTCCTCATCTAGCGGAGGTGTTTGGGGGGCTTTCCTGACTTTCGACATCCGTGCTATCAGCCGGTTTTTCCATAAGTACTTCATTGAATCCCTCTTGAAAAGATTTGACCTTTCTTTCGAAAGCATCTTCGTCTTCATCTTTGGAGTCAAGTTCATCTAAGCCGGGTTCCGATTCCAATCTCACCTCGATGGCGGCTAGTATGGAATCGGCTTCCGAGTTTGTCGTCACGTTGACGGATGTCGGATCTTCCACCTCTATTGGGGGATTGTTTTCTTCTGCCTCTTCCACGGGATTTCTTTCATCCGTGTTTTTGGCGATCTCGGATTGCACCATACCAATAAAGTGCGATCTCATTGCAGGCATCTCCGAGGAGGCGGCAAATTAAGCAGGATATCGGCGATCTGAGCAAAATCCGGCATCATAGTTTTCTTCAACTGGGTACAGGGCGGGTGGGATAAATTTGCTTCCACCAGAGAATCTCATTCCTCTGCAGTTAATACGATAAATATGTTTGCAGATCCAATCGGTAAAACGCAGACACTTACCAGATGATTCCGTGCTGGCATGTATGATCCGTTGTCGAGGAAGCGCCCGACGTCGTTGTCGAATTCCAAGCTTCCGACAGTTATGGTATTGCCGAATCTGCCGAATATCCCCGATCGAAACATAACGCCTGACGTCGCTGGCCCCACGGTGGGCGTCAACTATCGGGACATCGGAATAGAGTTCATAGACGGGGGTGCCATGAGACTACTAATAGAGACGTGGTAGTATGAGGAACAAGAACACCAAAGTTTACCCAGGTTCGGTACGTCGCAAGGCGACGTTCCTACTCCTGCAATCTCACTAAATCAGGGCTGAAGCCTAAATTATACAAAGTACAATGTGAGTTGGTTTAGCTACTCGACAAGGATCAACTTCTCGGCGAGTTGGCTTCTAGCTAATTGTCCGTATGTTTCTTCTCTCCCGTCCGGCTTTATATAGATAGTCGGGTTAGGGCTTACAGAAAGGAAACCTAGAAGACTACAGTAAGTTTCTAACTTGGAAAGCAGGAATCCGCCTTCTACTCCAAGCCGTACCACGTGGGTCGTGGTCTGGGTTCTTCTAGAATCTGGCTTCCGTGCGTTAGCTTACTAGGCCGCATAATGGACCGTGATCCATTACTATTCATGCCACCCTGGTAATCCGGCTCTTTGGGACACTATCAGATATACCCCTAATCAGTATATATCCGACACTAACTAATTTTGGTTTTTCATAACACCTACCCTAGAAAGTGATCGAGATTTGGGTTCGGGCTATTCGGGATCGGGTGTCAGGAAATATGCCCGGCGTGAGCAACCGGGTCGGAGTCAAGGGTCAACGCCGGGCAGTATCAGGTACCCGGGTCATCACATGTAATGTATTAGTGTAACGTGCGGCATGAAGCGTGATGAGCACACACGTAGTTAAGAGGAGCAGCCCCTGAGTATCAGGTGTGGCCGAAGCAGGTTAAAAACATGAAAAAGACAACTTATCGACTTGTATCAAAGGAACTTATCTTTGTGTGATGTTGGCGTTGATGTGACCCAGACGTAGTGGACTATTTGGAATCGAGTGACTAGGCGGAGTCGCCAACATCACTAGAGTCGATGAGGTAGAGCCCACAAGGTTTAGTCGACATGGCATCGGACTCGCCTTATCATATTTGCAATATGCTCAATACTATCGTCATCATTCTTCTTCTTGATCATATCAAATATTCATTATAATCAGTGATCTTGATGGCATCCAACCTTGAATCTAACACATGGAGTTCAATCGATTTCTATGTACAAACCTATACAAATATCTCAATGCAAACATTAGTCCATAAATGTTGTATTAATTACCAAAACCATACAAGGAGACACCATACTCTTTCAAAAACCTATGAAATTGCACAAATCTGGTCCTATTGGCATTAAGGAGACATTCTTGCTAGCCGCAGTTATTCCTAACAAAGAGGTGGTTGTTGCAAACCCAATTGGGAAGAGGATGGTTCAAAATTCCTCCAATCATAAATCTCAAAAGGCTGGTAGTGTTGCAGAAAATAAATTGTTGTTGGAAGGTGTCGAATCCCTGACTCAACAAATCCCTTCGGTGAACCTATCGGGTTTCGATTAGGAGAACCCATGAGCGCTGGTGGAATCGTCGGCTAGACAGGGGGCGAGATTTACCCAGGTTCATGGGTTCTCCTAATCGAAACCCGATAGGTTCACCGAAGGGATTTGTTGAGTCAGGGATTCGACAATTGGCGCCGTCTGTGGGAACGGCGGGCGCTGGATCACCGGCATCTTTGGCTTCATCGACATCAAACTCTCGTTGGAAACCGACAACTACGGCTCCGAACAATCCTGTACGGATCGGGTCTGTCGTGGTCACACCGCACTCGCCGGAATCGCGCCCGGTATTCGAAGATCTGGAGGAGAGCGTCACCCTGACGTTCGGGAGCCTCAAATTCGTGACGAACAGGGACGGGATCCTCCACTTCTCGGATGAATCGGAAACTGAATCTAGAGCTGTCGACTCACGCCGTCACCTGGAGAAAAGCGGCGAGTCCATCCGCTTCAACGCCAATGACTATCACACCCTCTCGACAGAGGAACCATCAAGAATTCAAGGAAACCTTCGACCTACGCCTAGGACGCACGAGCTTCGACTAGCTCAAGTCTGCATGGCAGGATCGGAACAAGGCTCGGAAACAGAACACAGCGCGACAGAGCGCAACATAATCGGCGTTTCGCGGGAATCCTGGAAACGAGCGAAGGAAGCTATGCGAACAAGCAAGCCACCCGCAGCCGGATCCTCACACGAAGACATGGTTGCCTACCACTATCACCTAGTGAGAGCAGCCACGATTATCAAAGATGCTCAGGTAGATCTGGCCCGCCGAAGAAGAGCGGCGGACGAATCAAGCCAGAGACGAGCTGGGCTGTCTGTAACGCCCTCGGTTGGAACCCGACCCGCGAGGAAAGGACACGCATCCACATCCAGGAACGATGAATCCATACCCGAAACAAACAGATCAATCACTCCTTCTCTCATGCGAGTCGACGACGACGGCAACGTGTACCCGCAAACTCCCGCTGCTGCGGTTCTAGCCGCGGCAACCTACATGCAGATGAACCAACCGACAGAAAGCGACCCTCGGGCAGAGCAATACAAGCAAATACGAAAAGGACTCGGATTGGCAGCCGCAAGGCTCGCCTCTCACGATCGCAAGAAGGCCGAGGAGCAGCAGGAGAAGGAGCGACGGGAGAAAGAGAAAGATAAAGAAACGCCCCGCAGGCACAGTAGCACTTCACCAAGGAGGGATAAGTCACCACGCCGTGGTCGAGGAAAAGAAGCTAGACGCCGCGGCGACAGTCGAAGCAGCAGTGAAGATAGCCGGAGAGACAGAAGCTCGCGGCACCATAGCAGCCGCTCGAGAAAACGAAGCAAGGAACCAAGGAAAGATGACGACCGCGACCGGCCAGAATACGACGCGCGATCAGATCTCGCTCAAAAAAGGGTGGATAAGGCAAGGGCTTCGCGATATCACGAGCGCTCTTCGTCCGGCTCCTCGGATGACGAAACCTGCGGAGCACTCTGTTTCGCTCGCAGCATCCGCGAAGCACCTCTACCCAAAAGGTTCAAGCTCAGCACGGAGGTGACGAAGTACGACGGCTCACTCGAGCCCTCTCAATGGCTAAACGACTACCTCACGGCAGTAAAATGCCAACGTGGGAACAAGAACATGGCTATGCAATACCTCAATTTGCATCTTACCGGCGCGGCCCGCAGTTGGCTGGAAAGAAGACCAAAATCTTGCTACGCATCGTGGGATGATTTGCACCGCGATTTCTGCAAAAATTTCCAGTCGACTTACAAGAGGCCAGCTACAATCGAAGAACTACGAGCATGCAAGCAGAAGAGTGGCGAGTCCACACGCGAGTACATCCAGCGATGGACCACGCTCAGGAATACCGCAGGAACTATCTCAGAAGAAGTAGCGATCGAAGCCTTCGCAAAAGGCGCCAGAAGAACTGCTTTTCGAGAGGAGCTAGGCAGAGCTGCACCCAAGACTATCGGAGAGCTAATGATCATAGCCGAAAAATGGGCTAACGGAGAAGATGCGGTGCGCAACGAAAGAGCATCGTCACCCGCACACGATGACGATCGTCACGGTCGAAGAAAAAGAAGAAAATATTAGGATCATGAGGATAGAGAGGAGTTGGTCGCCGCGGAAATCACGCGAAACCGCGATTCCGGTCGCCGTGGAAATCGCGAGTGGAGACCAAAGGCTGAAGAAAAATCCCCCGAGGAAGACTTTGATGCATACTGCTCGCTACATCTATTCACAGATAAGCGCACGGGCAAAACTAAGGCAACACACCTGCTTAAGGATTGCCGAAAGTTCCATAACATCTCGGACGCACTCGCGAGGAAAAGATCTGCCTCCACTCAAAATTACCCGCCGCTTCCAGGAGGAGGGCACCAAGGATTCCAGCCGCCACCACCACCACCTCCACCCGCAAATCCAAACATGGCGCTAGCTGCAGTACCCGCACCACCACAGAACGCCGGAGCCAACGCGTATCCGAACCCGGCAGGACAACTCGCAATGATCCAGAAGGTATGCCCCTCTCGCAGAGCTCAAAAGACTAACACAAGTCAACTATGCATGGCAGTGCAGACACCGCCAACAAAGACCGAGTACCTGAAAATGGCGGATCAGCCAATCACGTTCTCGATGAAAGATCACCCACCACGAGTCTATCGACCAGGACACGCCGCCCTCGTCATCCAGGCGCAAATTGGCAACTACGACTTAGCCCGCGTATTCATGGATGGGGGCAGCGGCCTCAACATTATCTACGCGGATACACTCCGTCGGATGAACAAGAACCTGGACGGCCTCCCGGAATCAGAAACATCCTTCCACGGGATAGTTCCAGGCAAGTCAGTCCGTCCACTCGGAACAATCAACCTAGAAGTTGTGCTAGGCACGCAGAGCAACTACAGGAGAGAGTTCCTCGACTTCGAAGTTGTCGACTGGCCTTCACAGTACCACGCCATCTTGGGTCGAACAGCGTTCGCCAGATTCATGGCAGTACCTCACTACGCCTACCTGAAGCTCAAATTACCTGGCGAACATGGCGTAATCACCATTGACGGAGACTTTCAGAAATCCAACAAATGCGACATTGAGTTCAACGAGATCGCAAAATCTTTCGGGATGCACGAAGAACTTCAAGAGCTGGCAAAAACCACGGATCACTCCGTGATGCCCCTCACGAAGAAAAATGCGCCTGAGCTAGAGTTTAGCGCCAACAGCGACACCCGAAAGCATCAAGTGCACCAGACAGACTCTGCGAAGACAGCGATGGTTTCAACAACCCTCTCGCAAGCATAGGAAAGCGCGCTCGTCAAACTCCTCCGTGAGTACTGGGAAATTTTCGCCTGGCAGCCCTCAGATATGCCAGGAATACCCAGGGAGTTTGCCGAGCACTCACTCGAAGTCTTTCCAGACGCAAAACCCATCAAACAGACCACACGAAGATTTTCAGAACCCAAGCAGAAGGCGCTTGGAGAAGAAGTAAACAGATTGCTAGCTGCGAAATTCATCAGGGAGATCAAGATATCCACTTGGTTAGCAAACCCGGTGTTGGTCCCCAAAAAGAACACGGATATCCTTCGGGTGTGCATCGACTACACGTCATTAAATAAGCATTGCCCCAAGGATAATTTTCCCCTCCCGCGAATCGACCAGATCGTGGATTCTACAGCAGGCTGCCAACGCCTCTCCTTCCTGGACGCCTATTCGGGATACAATCAGATCCGAATGAAAAGGGAGGATGAAGAAAAGACAGCATTCATCACACCTCACGGTGTCTACTGCTACACAACAATGCCCTTCGGGCTGAAGAACGCAGGCGCAACATATCAGCGATGCATGCAAAGATGCCTCGCCAACCTCATTGGAAAGAACGTGCAAGTGTATGTTGACGACATTGTCATCAAGACTCGAGTTGAGGACACACTCCTTGAAGATATTAGAGAAACATTTGACGCCCTCAACGCGTACAGGATCAAGCTCAATCCGACCAAATGTGTCTTTGGCGTTCCGGCAGGAAAACTTCTCGGGTACCTGGTATCCGCCAGAGGCATTGAAGCCAACCCGGAGAAAATACAAGCCATCTTAACCATGAAGGAGCCAACCAACCTGCGCGGAGTCCAACAGCTCGTAGGGCGATTAGCCGCACTAAGCAGATTCATCGCACGATTGGGAGAGCAAGCATTACCCTTCTACAAGTTGTTGAAGAAGACAGACAAATTCGAGTGGACATCAGAAGCTAAGCAAGCATTCGCAGATTTGAAGCGGTCATTGCAAAGTAGGCGCATCCTCGCAACACCGCGAGAAGGGGAGCCACTTTTCTTGTACCTAGCCGCCACAAACCAGGTCATCAGCACAGCAATCGTGGTCGAACGACCTGAGGAAGGCAAAGCGTACGGAGTTCAACGTCCAATATATTACATCAGCGAAGTGCTCTCACCATGCAAGCAACGCTACCCTCACTACCAGAAGCTCGCATATGGAGTCGTTCTTACCGCCCGCAAGCTCAAACATTATTTCCAGGAACACGCCATTACAGTGGTTAATGATGCGTCACTCGGGACGATCATGAACAACCCTATGGCATCCGGAAGAATAGCAAAATGGAACATCGAGTTGGGCGCTTGGGACATCACTTACGCAGGACGCAGCGCAATCAAATCCCAGGTACTTGTTGAATTCCTAAGCGAATGGACAGAACTGCAAACGCCAGGACCACCCGAGTACACGAGTAATTGGATAATGTACTTTGACGGGTCCAAGAGAAACGAAGGAGCAGGATCTGGAATTGTTCTTATATCCCCTCAGGGAGACAAGCTGCAATACGTCCTACGACTGGACTTTCCACCAGATGATCCAACATCAAACAACGCCGCAGAATACGAAGCCTTGTTGCACGGAATGAAGATGGCAATCGCCTGGAGCTACTCGCTTAATGATCTACGGCGACTCCAATCTCATTGTGCAACAAACGATGAAAGAGTGTGACGCAATCGCCGAAAACATGATCGCGTACCGCGGCATGTACAATCTACTCGAAGGAAGCTTCAAAGGATGCGAGCTAAAGCACATCGCAAGATCCAGCAACGAAGAAGAAGATCGACTGGCAAACATGGGTTCCACGAATACACCCATACCACCAGGAATATATTTCGAACGGATGATCAAACGACCGGTCAAAATCAAGAAAGCTGCAGAAGCGATAGCAGTGCCAGAAACAGAGGTCAGCCCGCAAGTCGCCCTTATCGAGCTCATTCATAACATATCACGACAGGTTTTTCTGGTCGAGCCAGTCTGGACGCAGAAATATCTCGACTACCTGACCAACAGACAGCTGCCGGCTGACCCACGCGAGGCTCGACAAATAATCAGACGCAGCAAATCCTTTCGGGTAGTCAATGGGGAATTATACAAGCAAAGCATCTCGGGAATACTTCAGCGCTGCATCGCACCCGAAGATGGCAAAGAATTGCTCCATGAAATCCACCAAGGAGACTGCGGACATCATGCTAGCTGGAAAACAATAATGGGGAAGGCCTTCCGAGTAGGATTCTACTGGCTGACAGCAGCTACCGATGCAAAGAACCTGGTCGAACGATGCGATGCCTGTCAGCGATTCGCACCAAGACCACATGCACCTGCTACGGAATTGCACATGATACCCATTGCCTGGCCCTTCGCACAATGGGGGCTAGACATGGTCGGACCACTACGCAAGTCCACCCCTAGAGGATATACACACTTGCTGGTCGCAGTCGACAAATTCACCAAATGGATCGAGGCCACGCCAGTAACTTCGGCTAGTGCCCAATGCGCCGTCAAGTTCCTCGACTCCATTGTATGCAGATTTGGTGTGCCACACGACATCATTACAGACAATGGTACAAATTTCACAGCAAAGGAAACGCAACAGTTCTGCGAGGAAAAGGGCATCAACTTCAAGTTTGCTTCAGTTGCCCACTCGCAAACGAACGGACAAGTCGAGAGGTCCAACGGCTTAGTTTCGGCTGGCATCAAGAAACGCCTACTCGATCGTCTACACCCCGCCGCAGGACATTGGGCAGATGAACTACCCTCCGTACTATGGAGCCTCCGCACAACTCCTAACCGATCTACGAAATACACGCCATTTTTCATGGTATACGGGGCAGAAGCAGTCCTCCCCGAGGACGTTCGATTCAGCGCCCCACGAGTTGTGGCCTACAGCGAAGAAACCTCTAATAGGGCACTCGCGGAAGATATGGATGCACTCGACGAAATGCGGGACATCGCACTCGCCAGATCCGCAGTATATCAGCAATCCCTGCGAAACTATCATAGTCGCCGCATACGCCGCAGAGCATTCGCGGTTGGAGATCTAGTGCTGCGACTCAAGCAGAAGGAAGGACACAAGCTCGAACCACCCTGGGAAGGACCCTTCATCATACACGAAGTCATACCAGGCGGAGCCTACAGGTTGAAGAATCCATCGACTGAAGGAATCTATTCCAATCCTTGGAATATTGCACACCTCCGCAAATTTTATCCCTAGGTTTACTTGTTCTCACAACAAATAAGGCTATGCTAGCCACTCTTGTAGCTCGAATACATGGCTTCTCAGTCATCGCAATAAAAACATGGTTTCTCCATCATATTCACTCACAACTTCCTATTTTTACACGCTCAAAAGTTACAGGAACACACCCCATAAACACACGGGGGCTACACCTACAACTAAGCATTACAGGAAAAAAGCATACATACAAGGTTATACACCTTACAACAGTTTTTACAAACTATACAAGGTTACAGGATATGCACATCCGACAATCAATCAAAGCGCTGAGCATTCTCAGTCGCCAAAACTCTATCTACCTCCTCACAGGACAATCGGATGATTTTCTCCGCTGCGGGACGAACAACATCATAGAAGGGGGAAATATCATCGATTGGATCATCTGGGAGCCTGGCTACGGAGTTAAAATCTACTTCAGGATACCATATTCGGACAAAGGATAGAGCTACAACCGCGCCGCATGTCATTTGATTGCGCACACACGCGCGAACCTCTCCCTCACGTCCAAACAACCTGAGAAGATAGCTCCAGTCTTTGGGACCCCTTTCGAGTGGGTAGAAAGCAGCGTTCATCGCGATCAGGACCTCGTGAAAAGAACTCACGAGAATTCTCGCTTGCAGAACACGGAACTTCAGGGTGGCCATTACAAATCCTCGACTGCGATCAGACCAGAAGTTACTCGCATGAGGATTTTAGCTACCAGCCTCCTGAACTATGTGGTTTTCCACCCACTGCTTTTCTTCCCTGTCATCAGGTCTGACAACTGAAGAGCAAGCATGCTTGATCATCTAAGGAACAAAGCAAAAGGAAGACACGGGGGTTGTATTACTTACACAGCAAATCCCTCGCAACCAACGATAATTCATCCATCAGAAACTGCTCACGTTCAGCCGCCAGTTTCTGCTTGGACTTCGCCACATCGGCTATACCGCGCAGAGCTTTAAGCTGACGCTCACCCTCAAGGACCTTATCACGAAGACCAGCATAGGTGCCAACAGCGGCAACAAGGGGATCTACTGGAGTCGCATGTCCACTCGAAGATTCTGCAACTACCCCGGTAGCCTGGAAGAATACAAGGAAAGAAGTAAGAAGCCCTATTCGAAGTATTTCTAGTCGCACATCCGACAAAAGTGCTCGGGGGCTACTCCCATCGGGAGAAAATACACAAACTACGGGAAGCAATTTCCAGAACGAACACTTCGATTAAAGACGATCAAATTACGGGAATACATCCCAAGGTTCATTACATTCACGAAGGAAAGGAAAAAGAAGAACAAAACTAAGAAGCTACAGTGGTGCTCCCACTAGCGGCAGTCGCCCCTCCTTTCAGTCGAGCAAATAGCTCAGACAGCTTCCGAGCAAGAATGGTGGCCTGCTCGCCAAAACGAGAGAGCCGTACCTTTTTGCCCGTCGAGGGGTCGACTGGAAGAGCCGAGTAGGCCTCCTCCAAACCGTTGACTCCGTGTGCCAGCGCGAACTGGATCACAGTCTTCGCGCCAGACTCCGACTGGGCGACTGCGTAAGCATCCAGGATATTGCCCTCCGAGAAGATCTTCAGCAGGCCGTCTAGCGCGGATGGAGGTACAACGTTGGCGAGGAAGCGACTGTGCAGTTGCGACAACACTTGGGTGGCATCGCCAATCAAGGAGCACACTCCTTCGGCGTGCCTCTTGAGTTGAGCAAGTGTGTCGGTTAGCACATCTACTCGCTGGATCCCAGGGATCTCCAAAGGAACATCCAGAAGACCGGCAAAGGAAAAGAATGTCAAAATTTCGCAAGTTCACCAAGATAAAAGATACAATTGCGAGAGCCTAGGCCACTTACCCGCGAAACGCTCAGCAAGGGGACGGAGGAACGTGACAAGGTCAGAGTCGACCTTATTGCCAGCTTCCTCTTGATCCTTCAAATCTTTTCTCGCATCCGCGAGTTGCCTATCAAGATCCTCCGACCGCATGCGGGAGGCCTCCGGCTCTTGTCGAACAGCCGCCAAATCAGCTTCCTGAGTGGTTGCCCGCTCAGAGAGCTTGACTTTCTCGGACTCCGAATGTTCGAGTTGAGCTGCGTAATAACAGTTGTTAGACATCAAGAATGGACACGAGAACAGAAACAAAAGAAGACAATGAGACTTACTCTTAAGGAGCTCGTTCTCGGTGTGGAATCGACTGCAGTGTGACTGAAGTCTCTCGCATTCCGATTCGGCAAGAACAACGCGGCGACCAATCGCCGCAAGCGAGTCAACAAGCGACTGCAAAAGTACAGAAGTAGAAGAATTAGAAGATATAAATTAGAGCCTGTACCCGATTGAATTCAATCGACTACAGCCTCGGGGGCTACTCCCATCGGGAGCACTGTCGTGCACCCGATAAAAATCAAGACGAAGAAAATAAAACAAGATTTTGAGCCTGTAGCCGATCGCAAGCAATCGACTACAGCCTCGGGGGCTACTCCCATCGGGAGCACTGTCGTGCACCCGATAAAAATTCAAAGACAAACTACAAAGTTTACCTGGCCCGTGGCGTGGGAGAGAGGATCTGCGGAGCTGTCCGTCGCTTCTTTCGAAGCTGAAGTCCTGGCGGCAAAGCTAGGAGCTTCACGTCCCGCAGTCGCCGCATTGGGGGCTGCGCTGGGAGAATTCTGGACGGTGCCAGCATTGGGAGTTTCACCCATAGTTCCTGATTTGTTCCTCTTTTCGGGAGGAACAGAAGAAGCGTACCTGCGAGGGCTGATGGCCTGCACACTGCAGCAAAAAAGAACAAGGTATCAAACATAAGCACAGAAGAAAGAACGTTCGACTAAGAACGAGGAAAATAACTTACTCGTCATCTTCATCTTCATCCAGCAAATCCGCGTTCCAAGCGGTTGCGATTTCTGGGAATGAAGGTGAAGGGGCGAGGGAGCGAAGTGGAGTCGCGGAGATAGGGGCCTTCCCGGGCGATTCCTCTAAGGAATTATCCTTGGAAGTAGCCTCCTTATCGTCCTCTACCCGACAACGCTTGCAATGACGAAGGCCGCCATTCGAGCCCTCCGCATCATCCGAAGAATCGTCCTCGGAGCTCGAGGAAGCATCGGCTACACTGGTATTGGCTAAGCCGTCCAGGTGACTCGCCAATAACTCCGAGGCGTCCTCTCCCGCAACTGGCGGGTAGCAGTTCGCCACCGCTAAGCTCTTCAAAGAAGGCAGAGGAAGGCAAGAAAAATTTCAGTCGACCAAAGACTCAAAGCAAAGAAGAAAATAATGACAGACAAGAAGGATAAAACTAACCGCGGATGGTGGAGGTTTCGAAGCGTCGAAGGCTTCGACTGTGCAGTCGGGGAACTTCTCCCCCACCTTCAAGCTGGTGACAGCCGCGATTTTCTTCTCGAACTCAACGTTCGAAAGTTCCTCGCGGTTCACTCGGCTAGGGTCTTCAGCGCCTTGATATTCCCACATGGTGGAAGGCCTTTGCTGCAGCGGTTGGATCCTGCGCTTCAGAAAAATACTCGCCAGGTGCAGCCTGTTGAGTACCACTCCGGCGGTTTGATCCCGGAGAGCGGACACTCTTGCGGGTAAGGGCGTGACGACCTGGGTTTCTTCGGCTGACAGCTTGTGCGCCGAGGACTTCCGCCTCTTCAAAACAGCGAACGGGTGGAATTCCACGATCCCACCCGAGCTGTTGTCGATGACGTAAATCCACTTTTTCCGCCAGCCTTGGGCGGAGTCGACGAAGTGCATGTTAAAGTAGCTGCTCTCCAGTCGCGCCTGGATCCCGAAGCCGCCTGTGCGCAGCGGCTCGCCAGGCTCGGAGTCCACCCGCGATTTCTCGCGGAAGATGCGAACTTTGAAGAGGGCCTTCCAAAGCGCCCAATGAGAGCGAATGCCAAGGAAGCATTCGCAGAACACGATGAAGCACGAAATGTGCTGCACCGCGTTCGGAGGAAGATCGTGAAGCTGTATGCCATAGACATACAGCAACCCGAGGAGAAAAGGATGGAGAGGGAAGGAAAGACCCCGAGACACGTGGTCCGCGAAGACCACGCGCTCGTTCGACTGCGGGTTTGGTACCTCTTCTTTCTTCCCGAGGCGCACCCGCTTCTCAGATTCAGCCGGCAGCAGCCCCTCCCGCTGCATCTCCTTGATGCTCTTCGCGGTGGTATTGGGCGAGCGCCAGTCGCCAGCCCGAGGCGCAGGTTGCGCGGAAACTTCTCCGGATGCGGAAGCGGCGGCACCACGTCTTTTGCCTCCGACCATGGCTAACAGTGTGAGCTCGAGCGCAAGGAGGAAGATGAGCACGAGGAAGAAGATGGTTGAAGGCGAAGGCTGGGAAAATTTTACCGCAGCGCTAAGTCCCGTATTTATACACGGAGCGGGTCAATCTCAGCCACTCGATGCGCTACGTGGCACGTATCGCAGCCACCACGTGTGAAGATGAAACGAAGGGGCGGTGAACGCTGTTCCGTGCCACGATCTTAACAGAAGATCGTGCGCATTTACTGCGCGGTTCGCGTAAAAAACGGAAGCGGCGTCTCGTTTCCCGGTCAAAAAGCTGACTAAGTGGGCCAGCCCATCTGCTACCACTCCATCAAGTCCCATCGGGAGGAGAAAAGTGCGCCATGACGTCATGGCACGCATCATCAAATTCAAGAACTTTCGAATGGAAAATTCAAACACGAAAATAGCTTCGTATGAAATTCCTTCGATTAAAGGCAATTCTTTTACGAATAAATCATGGAGCAAGACCTCTTTAAAACAAGAGAACTATCCTATACACGAAAACTCTTTCGTATAGGCGCAACAGTCCAAACATGAAAACTCTTTCATATGGGCACGACTCTCTACAGTACGAAAACTCTTTCGACTGAATCTTAAACAATCATTCGGGTAGAAAGAACCTACCTCCATTCACACATGATATTTCTACATCATAAAAACCTGAATTGTTTAGCCGACTAGGAACATCCGGATGCCATATTCTTCGAATATAAAGGTAAGACCCAAAAAGATCTTTCTTAAGGGCCTGGAATCGCACTCGAACGCTGCGTCCTCCGGTATAATTCCGTGTCAACAACACGAAGAAAAATCCTAGCGGACGCGCCGGGTACCCTCATAGGTTAAGTTCGACTCGATAAGCCCACAACGGCCCAGTTGCAACAATCACCTTATCGGGTTCGAGTCGGAGGTCTCGAATCTGAGTAGGCCAGGAATGTTTTTGCCCTAGTCGCAATTAATTGGCCTCGATCTCTCGGGAGAGCCAAGCTACTGTGCCACATCCTTCTGCAAACAAAGCCGCGATAACAGGCACTTAAGTCGCTCAAACTCGAGCATAAGGACTCATTGCACAGGTAATACACCCTTTAAAACAGTAAGCAGCCAAGCGGTTTGACGAAGGCATGGATCCTGGACCCTGCGAGTAAGGACACCCCCTCTCAGGCCTTCTGGTCAAGGCCCAAAAGGAAGCGCCCTTGGAGTATTCTAGAAGGCCCATGTGAAGCCCACTCGCATCAACTTGCGGGTTAAGTTAGGGAATTTGTAACCGACCCAGCTAGGGTTTGAGTCCTCTCCGGGTGGAACTCGAGACCTGGCCGTCTATATAAGGCCAGGAGAGCCCCCAAGGAGAGGACCAAGTAATACCGCACGACCAAAAAGCCTCGGAACTCGAGATCTGCTCTCGATTCGAGCAACCTGTAACCGATCTAATCCTCCAATACAGATCAGCAGAAGGCAGGAGTAAGGGTTTTACCTCTTCGAGGGCCCCGAACCTGGGTAAAATCTCGCCCCCTGTCAAGCCGACGATTTCACCAGCGCTCATGAATTCTCCTAGTCGAAACCCGATAGGGTCACCTGAGGGATTTGTGGAATCAGAACTTCGACAAGTGGCGCCGACCGTGGGGATCGCGGGCGCTGGATCACCGGCATCTTCGGCTTCATCGACATCCAACTCCCGTTGGAAACCATCGACTACTGCTCCGAACAATCCCGTACGGATCGGATCCGTCATAGTCACGCCTCACTCGCCGGAATCACGCCCGGTGTTCGAGGATCTCGAGAAGAGCGTCACCCTGACGTTCGGAAGCTTCAACTTCATGGCGAACAGAGACGGAATCCTCCACTTCTCGGATGAATCTGAACCCGAATCTGGAGCCGTCAACTCGCGCTTCCCTATGGAGAAAAGTGGCGAGTCCATCCGCTTCAACACAGTCGACTACCACGCCCTCTCGACAGAGGAACCATCTCGGGTACGGGAAGCCTTCCGATCTGCGCCTAGGACGCACGAGCCACGACTGGCCCAAGTCTGCATGGCAGGATCGGAACAACCCTCGGAAACCGAATACAGCGCAACCGAGCGCGACATAATCGGCGTTTCGCGGGAGGCCTGGAAGAGGGCCAAGGAGGCCATGCGGCGGAGTCAGCCACCCGCGGCAGGAGCCTCACAAGAAGACCTAACCGCCTACCACTACCACCTAGTAAGAGCGGGCTCAAACATCAAAGAAGCCCGGGCGGATCTAGCCCGTCGCAGAAGAGCGGCGGATGAATCAAGCCTGCGGCGAGTCGAACAGTCCCTTGCACCCTCAGTCGGTACCCGACCCGCGAGGAAGGGACACGCAACATCGTCAAGGGGCCACGATTCCGTGACTGCGACCGACAGGTCGACCACGTCTTCCTTCATGAGGGTCGACGATGACGGCAATGTCTATCCGCAAACCCCAGCTGCCGCGATCCTAGCCGCAGCAACCTACATGCAGATGAACCAACCGACGGACAGCGACCCTCGGGTGGAACAGTACAAACAAATTCGCAAAGGACTAGGATTGGCGGCCGCAAGGCTCGCTTCCCACGATCGCAAGAAGACCGAAGAAGAATTGGAGAAGGAGCGACAGGAGAAAAACAAGGATAAAGGAACGCCCCGCAGACATAGAAGTTCATCCCCGAGGAAAGACAAATCGCCACGGCGTGGTAGAGGAAAAGAATCCCGCCGTCGCGGCGACAGTCGAAGTAGCAGCGACGACAGCCCGAGAGACAAAAGCTCGCGGCGCCACAGCAGCCGCTCGAGAAAGCGAAGCAAAGAACCAAGGAAAGACAACGACCGTGACCGGTCCGAATACGACGCGCGATCAGATCTCGCCCAAAAGAAGGTGGATAGGGCGAGAGCTTCACGGTATCGCGAACGCTCCTCATCCAGGTCCTCAGACGACGAAACCTGTGGAGCGCTCTGTTTCACTCGCAGCATCCGAGAAGCACCTCTACCCAAGAGGTTCAAGCTCAGAACGGAAGTGACTAAATACGACGGCTCGCTCGAGCCCTCCCAGTGGTTAAGCGATTACCTCACGGCAGTAAAATGCCAACGTGGGAACAAGAACACAGCCATGCAATACCTCAATTTGCATCTTACAGGCGCGGCCCGCAGTTGGCTGGAAAGAAGACCTAAATCTTGCTACACATCATGGGACGACCTGCACCACGATTTCTGCAAAAATTTCCAGTCGACGTACAAGAGGCCAGCCACAATCGAAGAACTACGAGCGTGCAAACAGAAGAGTGGCGAATCCACACGAGAATATATCCAGCGGTGGACCACACTCAGGAACACCGCAGGAACCATCTCGGAAGAGGTGGCGATTGAGGCCTTCGCCAAAGGAGAGAGAAGAACCGCGTTTCGAGAAGAGCTAGGCAGAGCTGCGCCTAAAACCATTGGGGAGCTAATGATCATAGCCGAAAAATGGGCTAACGGAGAAGACGCGGTACGCAATGAAAGAGCATCGTCGCCCACGCACGAAGAAGACCGTCATGGGCGAAGAAAGAGAAGGAAATACTACGACCACGAGGACAGGGAGGAATTAGTGGCGGCAGAATTCACGCGAAACCGCGACTCTGGCCGCCGCGGAAGTCGCGAGTGGAAACCAAAGGCAGAAGAAAAGTCCCCCGAAGAGGATCTTGATGCATACTGCTCGCTACACCTGTTTACAGATAAGCGCACGGGCAAAACTAAGGCAACACACCTTCTCAAGGATTGTCGAAAGTTTCTTGACATCTCGGATGCTCTTGCGAGGAAAAGATTCGCATCCACTCAAAACTACCCGCCGCTGCCAGGAGGGGGACAACAATTACAGCCGCCTCCACCACCTCCTCCACCAGCAAACCCAAACATGGCGCTAGCCGCACTACCTGCGCCACCTCCACAAAACAATGGAGCCAATGCATACCCGAATCCGGCAGGACAACTCGCGATGATACAGAAGGTATGCCCCTCTCGCAGAGCTCAAAAGACTAACACAAGGAAACTATGCATGGCAGTGCAGACACCGCCAACAAAGACCGAGTACCTGAAGATGGCAGATCAGCCCATCACATTCTCGAAACAAGACCATCCACCACAAGTCTATCGACCAGGACACGCCGCCCTCGTCATCCAGGTGCAAATCGGAAATTACGACCTGGCTCGCGTGTTCATGGACGGCGGCAGTGGAATCAACATCATCTACGCGGATACACTCCGTCGAATGAACAAGAACCTGGACGGCCTAACGGAATCAGAAACATCCTTCCACGGGATAGTTCCGGGCAAGGCAATCCGTCCACTCGGAACAATCAACTTAGAAGTTGTACTGGGCTCTCCAAGCAATTATAGAAGGGAATTCCTGGACTTCGAAGTCGTCGACTGGCCCTCACAGTACCACGCCATCCTTGGGCGAACAGCGTTCGCCAGATTCATGGCAGTACCACATTACGCGTACCTGAAACTCAAGCTACCCGGCGAATACGGTGTGATCACCATCGACGGAGACTTCCAGAAGTCAAACAAGTGTGACATAGAATTCAATGAGATCGCGAAATCTTTCGGGATGCAAGAAGAACTTCAAGAGCTGGCAAAAACCACGGACCACTCCGTCATGCCCCTCACGAAGAAGAACGCGCCTGAACTGGAATTCAGCGCCAACAGCGACACCCGCAAGCACCAAGTGCACCCGACGGATTCCGCCAAGACCGCGATGGTTTCCACAACCCTCTCGCCAGCATAGGAAAGCGCGCTCGTCAAACTCCTGCGTGAGTACTGGGAAATTTTTGCCTGGCAGCCCTCAGATATGCCAGGAATACCCAGGGAGTTTGCCGAGCACTCACTCGAAGTCTTTCCTAATGCCAAACCCATCAAACAGACAACTCGACGATTCTCAGAACCCAAACAGAAGGCGCTTGGAGAAGAAATAAACAGACTGCTAGCCGCCAACTTTATTAGGGAGATCAAGATATCCACCTGGTTGGCAAACCCGGTGCTGGTCCCCAAGAAGAACACGGACATCCTTCGGGTGTGCATCGACTACACATCGCTGAATAAGCACTGCCCCAAGGACAATTTTCCTCTACCACGAATCGACCAGATCGTGGACTCTACGGCAGGCTGCCAACGCCTCTCCTTCCTGGATGCTTATTCGGGGTACAATCAGATCCGAATGAAAAAGGAAGACGAAGAGAAGACGGCATTCATCACACCCCACGGTGTCTACTGCTACACGACAATGCCCTTCGGGCTAAAGAACGCAGGCGCAACATATCAGCGCTGCATGCAAAGATGCCTCGCCAATCTCATTGGCAAAAACGTACAAGTGTACGTCGACGACATCGTCATCAAAACTCGAGTAGAGGACACACTCCTCGAGGACATCAGAGAAACGTTCGACGCCCTTAATGCATATCGGATCAAGCTCAATCCGACCAAATGCGTCTTCGGCGTCCCTGCAGGAAAACTCCTCGGGTACCTGGTATCCGCCAGAGGCATTGAAGCCAACCCGGAAAAAATACAAGCCATCCTGACTATGAAGGAGCCAACCAATCTACGCGGAGTCCAGCAGCTCGCAGGACGACTAGCCGCCCTAAGCAGGTTCATCGCACGTTTGGGAGAGCAAGCGTTACCCTTCTACAAATTACTAAAGAAGACGGACAAATTCGAGTGGACACCCGAAGCTAAACAAGCGTTCGCAGACCTGAAGCAATCGCTGCAAAGCAGGCGCGTCCTTGCAACACCTCAAGAAAGGGAGCCGCTCCTACTATACCTAGCCGCTACAAGCCAGGTCATCAGCACAGCAATCGTGGTCGAAAGACCCGAATACGGCAAAGCATACGGAGTCCAACGACCAATATATTACATCAGCGAAGTGCTCTCGCCATGCAAGCAACGATACCCTCATTATCAGAAGCTGGCGTATGGAGTTGTTCTCACAGCCCTAAAGCTCAAACATTATTTCCAGGAACATACCATTACAGTGGTTAATGATGCGTCACTCGGGACAATCATGAACAACCCTATGGCATCCGGAAGAATAGCAAAATGGAGCATCGAGCTGGGCGCCTGGGACATCACCTATACAGAGCGAAAAGCAGTAAAATCTCAAGTACTCGTGGAATTCCTCAGCGAATGGACAGAGCTACAAACACCCGGACCACCCGAGTACACGAGCAATTGGATAATGTACTTCGACGGATCCAAGAGAAACGAAGGAGCAGGAGCTGGAATCGTTCTTATTTCGCCTCGGGGAGACAAGCTACAATACGTCTTGCGACTGGACTTTCCACCAGACGATCCAGCCTCAAACAACGACGCAGAATATGAAGCCCTGTTGCACGGGATGAAGATGGCAATCGCCTGTAGAGCTACCCGATTAATGATCTACGGTGATTCCAATCTCATAGTGCAGCAGACGATGAAAGAATGCGACGCCATCGCTGAAAACATGGTCGCATATCGTGACATGTACAACCTACTCGAAGGAAGCTTTAAAGGCTGCGAGCTGAAACACATTGCAAGATCTAGCAACGAAGAAGCAGATAGACTGGCAAACATGGGTTCCACCAATACACCTATACCGCCAGGAATATACTTCGAACGGATGATCAAGCGATCAGTCAAAGTGAAGAAAGCTGCAGCTGCGCCAGAAACAGAGGTCAGCCCGCAGGTCGCGCTTATCGAGCTTATTCACAATATATCACGACAGGTTTTCATGGTCGAGCTAGTCTGGACGCAGAAATATCTCGACTACCTGCTCCACAGACAGCTCCCGGCCGACCCACGTGAGGCTCGACAGATAATCAGGCGTAGCAAATCCTTTCGAGTAGTCAACGGAGAATTATACAAGCAAAGTATCTCGGGAATACTTCAGCGTTGCATCGCACCTGAAGACGGCAAGGAATTGCTCCAGGACATACACCAAGGAGACTGCGGACATCATGCTAGCTGGAAAACAATAATGGGAAAAGCTTTCCGAGCAGGATTTTACTGGCTAACAGCAGCCAACGATGCAAAAAGCCTGGTCGAACGATGCGACGCCTGCCAGCGATTCGCACCAAGGCCACACGCCCCTGCTACGGAACTACACATGATACCAATAGCTTGGCCCTTTGCACAATGGGGGCTAGATATGGTTGGGCCACTACGCAAGTCCACGCCAGGTGGATACACACACTTGCTGGTCGCAGTCGACAAGTTCACCAAATGGATCGAGGCTATGCCAGTAACCTCAGCAAGCACCCAATGCGCCGTCAAGTTTCTCGACTCCATTGTATGTCGATTTGGTGTGCCACACGACATCATTACAGATAACGGTACAAATTTCACAGCAAAGGAGACACAACAATTCTGCGAGGAAAAAGGCATCAATTTCAAATTTGCCTCAGTCGCTCACCCGCAAACGAACGGACAAGTCGAAAGATCCAATGGCTTAGTTTCGATGGGCATCAAGAAGAGACTACTCGATCGTCTACACCCCGCCGCAGGACACTGGGCGGAAGAGCTACCCTCCGTACTCTGGAGCCTGCGCACAACTCCTAATCGATCAACGAAGTACACGCCATTCTTCATGGTATACGGGGCAGAAGCAGTCCTTCCCGAGGACGTTCGATTCAGCGCCCCACGAGTTGTAGCCTACAGCGAAGAAACTTCCAACAAGGCGCTCGCAGAAGATATGGATGCACTCGACGAAATGCGCGACATCGCACTCGCAAGATCCGCAGTGTATCAGCAATCCTTGCGCAACTATCACAGTCGCCGCATACGCCACAGAGCATTCGCGGTTGGGGATCTGGTGCTGCGGCTCAAACAGAAGGAAGGACACAAGCTCGAGCCACCCTGGGAAGGACCCTTCATCATACATGAAGTCATCCCAGGCGGAGCCTACAGGCTAAAGAATCCAGCGACCGGAGGGGTTTACTCCAATCCGTGGAACATCGCACACCTCCGCAAATTTTATCCTTAGGTTTGTTTGTTATCACAACAAAAATAAGGCTATACTAGCCAGTCCTGTAGTTCGAATACATGGCTTCTCAGTCATTGCAATAAAGACGCGATTCCTTCATCGTATTCACTCGAAGCTTTTCATTCTTTACATGCTACAAGTTACAGGTACACACCCCCTAAAACACACGGGGGCTACCCTACAACTAAGCATCACAAAGAAACAACATCAAATACAAGGCTATACACCTTACAACAGTTTTTTACAAACTATAAACAGATTACAGGATATTTACATCCGAAAATCAGTCAAAGTGCTGAGCATTCTCAGTCGCCAAAATTCTATCCACCTCTTCAGAGGTCATTCGGATAATCTTCTCCGCCGCAGGACGTACAGCATCATAGTACGGCGAGATATCCTCGATTGCATAATCTGGGCGCCGAGCAAGGGAGTTAACATCTATCTCAGGGTGCCATATGCGGACAAAAGAGAGAGCTACAATCGCGCCGCACGTCATCTGATTGCGCACACACGCGTGAACTTCTCCTTCACGTCCAAACAAACTGAGAAGATAACCCCAGTCTTCGGGACCTTTTTCAAGTGGATAAAATGCAGCGTTCATCGCAACCAAAACCTCGTGAAATGAACTCACGAGAATTCTCGCCTGGCGGACTCGAAATTTCAAGGTGGCCATCACAAAACCCCGACTGCGATCAGACCAAAAATTGTTCGCATGAGGTTTGGAGCTACTAGCCCCTTGAAGGATGTGATTCTCTACCCACTGCTTTTCTTCCCTGTCATCCGGATTAACGACTGAAGACAAAAACACAATCAGTCAGATAAGGAAATAAGGAAGAAAAAGACACGGGGGCTGCACTACTTACAAAGCAAGTCCCTCGCGACTACAGCCAGCTCATCCATCAGGAATTGTTCGCGTTCAGCTGCCAATTTCTGCTTGGACTTCGCCACATCGGCTATCCCGCGCATAGCTTTCAGCTTGCGCTCACCCTCCTGGACCTTATCACGAAGGCCCGCAAAAGTGCCAACAGCGGCAACAAGTGGATTTACTGGAGTACCACATCCACTCGACGTTTCTGCGACAAACCCAGTAGCCTGGAAGCATAAAACGAAAGAAGTAAGATGCCCTACTCGAGTCAATTCTAGTCGCCTATTTGACAAACGCTCGGGGGCTACTCCCATCGGGAGACAATGCACAAACAAAGGGAACGAATTGCAAGATGAATTCTTCGCTTAAAGGCAACAAAGGTACGGGAGTACATCCCAAGGTTCATTACATTCAAGGAGAAGAAAAAGGAAAAAATCTATGAAGCTACATTGGTGCTCCCGCTGGCAGCAGTCGCCCCTCCCCGCAGCCGAGCAAAAATCTCAGACAGCTTCCGAGCAAGAATAGCGGCTTGCTCGCTAAAACGAGAGAGCCGTACCTTTTTGCCCGTGGAGGGGTCGACCGGAAGAGCTGTGTATGCCTCCTCCAAACCTTCGACTCCATGCGCCAAAGCGAATTGTATCGCGGTCTTCGCACCAGATTCCGCCTGTGCGACCGCGAAGGCATCCAGAAGTTTTCCTTCTGAGAAGACCTTCAGCAGATCATCTAGCGCGGGTGCAGGAGTGGCGTTGGCGAGGAGGCGACCGTGCAGTTGCCCCAACACTTGAGTGGCATCATTGATCATGGAGAGAACTCCATCAGCGTGCCTTTTAAGCTGGGAAAGTGTGTCGGTTACCACATCCACCCGCTGGAATCCAGGGATTTCTAGAGGAACATCCAGAAGACCTGCAAAGGAAGGAAAGAATACTTAGCAAAGTACAGCGAAATGAGGAATCAAAGTCGCAAAATCCCAACACACTTACCCGCGAAGCGCTCAGCAAGGGGACGGAGGAACCCGACAATGTCGTTGTCGGCCTTACTGCCAGCTTTCTCTAACTCCTTCAAAGACTTCCGCGCATCTGCAAGCTGTCGACCAAAATCTTCTGACTGCATGCGGGAAGCCTCTAGCTCTTGTCGAATGGCCGTCAGGTCAGCCTCCCGAGCAGTTACCTTCTCAGAGAGTTTGACCTTTTCGGATTCTAAAAATTCAAGTCGAGCTGCAAAGAGATGCTTGTTAAAACTCAAGAATGAACGGAGTGCAAAAGACAGGGAGATGATAAAGCTTACCCTTGAGAAGAACGTTTTCAGTCTGAAGTCGACTACGGTCCGCTCGGAGCGACTCGCAATCCGACTCAGCGAGAACGACGCGGCGACCAATCGCCGCAAGAGAATCAATAAGCGACTGCAGAAGTACGACGACAAAAGAGTTAGAAGGATTAAATTAGAGTCTGTACCCGATTATTTACAATCGACTACAGCCTCGGGGGCTACTCCCATCGGGAGCACTGCCGTGCACCCGATAAAAACGAAATCATGAAGAAAAATTAAACTAGACTTTGAGCCTGTGGCCGATCGCATGCGATCGACTATAGCCTCGGGGGCTACTCCCATCGGGAGCACTGCCGTGCACCCGATAAAAACGAAATCATGAAGAAAAATTAAACTAGACTTTGAGCCTGTGGCCGATCGCATGCGATCGACTAAAACCTCGGGGGCTACTCCCATCGGGAGCACTGTCGTGCACCCGATAAAAATAAAAAATGGTTTGAAGACGGAAGATCTAGTTTACCTGGCCGGAGGCGCGAGACAGCGGATCCGCGGAGCTATCCGTCACTTCCTTAGAAGCAGAAGCCCTGGCGGCAAAGCTGGGAGCTTCACGTACCATCGTCGCGGCTTCGGGGGCTGCTCTGGGGGAGTTTTGGACGGTGCCCGCGGTGGGAGTTTCACCCGCATCCTTGGCCTTATTCCTCTTCTCGGGAGGAACGGCAGCGGCGTACCTGCGAGGACTGATCGTCTGCAGACTGCACCGAAAGATAGAAACAATCGATATTGAAGCACGGAAAATGTTCGACCAAGATTAAGGAAGAAGCACTTACTCGTCATCCTCGTCGTCATCCAGCAAGTCCGCGTTCCAAGCGGGCGTCATCACTGGGAACAAAGGCGAAGGAGCAAGGGAGCGAAGTGGAGTCGCATGGATAGGAGCTTGACTGTGCGATGCTTCCAAGGATTTATCCTTGGAAGTAGCTTCGTCCTCATCTACCCGACGACGTTTCGTCGGAGCGCCATTCGAGTCCGCAACGTCATCCGAAGAATCGTGTTCTGAACTTGAAGAGGCGTTGGCGACGCTGGTGTCAATCGTGCCGTCTTGATGACTCGACACTTGCTCTGAGGCGGCTTCCCCCGTAGTTGGCGGGTAGCAGTCCGCCATAGCTAGGCTCTGCAAAGGCAAGAAGAAGACAAGAAAAACATTATCGACTAGGACTCAGAGCGAGAAAAAGGAACAACTTAAAGATGAAAAAAGAGAAAGAAACTAACATCGGCTGGGGGAGGATTTGAAGCGGCGAAGGCTTCAACAGAGCAATCGGGGAATTTCTCCCCCACCTTCAGTCGGGTGATACCCGCAATTTTCTTCTCGAATTCTACATTCGAAAGTTCCTCGCGGCTTACTCGACTGGGATCCTCTGAGCCTTGATACTCCCACATGGCGGAGGGCCTTTGTTGAAGTGGCTGGATCCTGCGCTTCAAAAAGATGCTCGCCAGATGCATCCCGTTGAGCACAACTCCCGCGGTCTGATCCCGGAGAGCAGCTACTCTTGCGAGTAAAGGTGCGACGGTCTGAGTCTCTTCGGATGACATCTTGTGCCCCCAAGACTTCCGCCTTGTCAAAACAGCGAACGGGTGGAACTCTACAATCCCACCCGAGCTGTTGTCGATGACGTAGAACCACCTTTTCCGCCAGCTTTGAGCGGAGTCGACGAAATGCATGTTGAAGTAGCTGCCTTCTTGTCGAGCTTGGATCCCGAAGCCGCCGGTGCGAAGCGGTTCGCCAAGCTCGGATTCCACCCGCGATCTCTCGCGGAAGATCCGGACCTTGAAGAGCGCCTTCCACAGCGCCCAGTGCGGGCGAATGCCGAGATAGCATTCACAGAACACGATGAAGCACGTAATGTGCTGCACCGCGTTCGGGGGGAGATCGTGAAGCTGTATGCCATAGACACACAGCAACCCGAGGAAGAAGGGATGAAGAGGAAAAGAAAGGCCTCGAGTCACGTGGTCCACAAAGACCACGCGCTCATTCGATTGAGGATTGGGTACCTCTTCCTTTTTCCCGAGACGGACTCGCTTCTCCGTCTCCGCCGGCAGCAACCCCTCCCGCTGCATCTCCTTGATGCTTTTCGCGGTGGTGTTGGGGGAGCGCCAGTCGCCGGCGCGGGGCGCGGGTTGCGCGGAAGGTTCACCGGACGCAGAGCCGGCAGCGCCGCGTCTTTTTCCGCCAGCCATTGCTTGCAGTACGAGCTTGAGCGCGGGGAAGTCGAAGATGAGCGCGAGGAAGAAGATGAAGACAGAGAGCTGGAAAAGTTTTACCGCAGCGCTAACACCCGTATTTATACACGGGGCGAGGCGATCTCAGCCGTACGATGCGCTACGTGGCACCTATCACGGCCGCCACGCGTGAGGATGAAACGAAGCGGCGGCCAGCGCTGTTTCGTGCCACGATCTTAACAGAAGATCGTGCGCATTTACTGCGCGTCTCGCGTAAAAACCAGGAACGACGTCTCGTTTCCCGGTCAAAAAGCTGACAAGGTGGGCCACCTTCTGCTGCCACTCCGTCACGTCCCATCGGGAGAAGAGGAGTGCGTCATGACGTCATGGCATTCGTCATTCAAAACTAAAATCTTTTCGAGTGGAAGTTCAAACGCGAAATTATCTTCGTATGAATATCAATTCCTTCGGATAAAAGCAACTTTTCCATGAACAGTTCATAAAGTAAGACCTCTTCGAACAAGAGAAAAATACCCTATGCACGAAAACTCTTTCGTATGGGCACAACATCCCGAACATGAAAACTCTTTCATACGGGTTTAGTTTTTCCAACACGAAATTTCTTTCGTATGGAGCTCAAATAAATCAATCGGGTAGGAAAAACCTACCTCTCCTACACATGATAATCTTACATCATAAGAACCTGGATTGTTCAGCCGACTAGGCACATCCGGATGCCGTATTCTTCGAATATGAAGGTAAGACCCGAAAAGATCTCTCTTTTGGGCCTGGAATCGCACTCAAAAGCTGCGTCCTCCGGTATAATTCCGTTTCAACAACACGAAGAAAAATCCTAGCGGACGCGCCGGGTACCCTCATAGGTTAAGTTCGATTCGGTAAGTCCACAACGGCCCAGTCGCAACAATCACCTTATCGGGTTCGAGTCGGAGGTCTCGAATCTGAGTAGGCCAGGAATGTTTTTTCCCTAGTCGCAATTAATTGGCCCCGATCTCTCGGGAGAGCCAAGCTACTGTGCCACATCCTTCTGCGAAAAAAGCCGTAAAAACAGGCGCTTATATTGCTCGATACTCGAGCATGATGACCCATGATACAGGGAACACACCCTTTTGAAAAACAATGACTGTCAGAGCAATCTTCCATAAAAATAAGGAGAGTATGACCGCCTACTCGACTGGAAAAGCCCCAGTCAAGCACGCGCTCGGGGGCTACTGACGAAGGCATGGATCCTGGACCCTGCGAGTAAGGACACCCCCTCTCAGGCCTTCTGGTCAAGGCCCAAAAGGAAGCGCCCTTGGAGTATTCTAGAAGGCCCATGTGAAGCCCACTCGCATCAACTTGCGGGTTAAGTTAGGGAATTTGTAACCGACCCAGCTAGGGTTTGAGTCCTCTCCGGGTGGAACTCGAGACCTGGCCGTCTATATAAGGCCAGGAGAGCCCCCAAGGAGAGGACCAAGTAATACCGCACGACCAAAAAGCCTCGGAACTCGAGATCTGCTCTCGATTCGAGCAACCTGTAACCGATCTAATCCTCCAATACAGATCAGCAGAAGGCAGGAGTAAGGGTTTTACCTCTTCGAGGGCCCCGAACCTGGGTAAAATCTCGCCCCCTGTCAAGCCGACGATTTCACCAGCGCTCATGAATTCTCCTAGTCGAAACCCGATAGGGTCACCTGAGGGATTTGTGGAATCAGAACTTCGACACGGTTTATTCAAAAGAAAAAGCAAGGCCAAGAAAAGTTTGACCGTCTACTCGACTGGAAAAATCCCACTCGAGCAAACGCTCGGGGGCTACTGACGAAGATATGGATTCTGGATCCTGCGGATAAGGACACCCCCTCTCAGGCCCAAGGTGAGGGCCCAAGAAGAGGAGCCCTTGGAATACTCCAGAAGGCCCACGTGAAGCCCACCCCGCACTAAACTTGCGGGTTAAGCTAGGAAGCATGTAACCGACCTAGCTAGGGTTCAAGTCCTCTCCGGGTAGAACTCGAGACCTGGCCGCCTATATAAGGCCAGGAGAGCCCCCGAGAGAGGACCAAGCAATACCGCACGACCAAAAGCCTTGAACTCGAGACCTACTCTCGATTCGAGCACCACCTTTGTAACCGATCTAATCTTCAATACAAATCGACAAGAGGCAGGAGCAAGGGTTTTACCTCTACGAGGGCCCCGAACCTGGGTAAATCTCGCCTCTTGTCTAGCCGACGATTCCACCAGCGCTCATGGGTTCTCCTAATCGAAACCCGATAGGTTCACCGAAGGGATTTGTTGAGTCAGGGATTCGACAGACGGGGTTAATGACCCTAGTGTCGTCTCGATTCCCATAAGTTTGGCTGTAGGTGATGCTACATCATTTGAGTTGGCCACTCGGGAGGGCTCTATGAGTGAGACACTCAAGGAACAAAAAAAATGGAGAATGTTTGTCGCAATGCGCAATCGATGGAGGCTGTGAGTGAGTTGCAGCCCCGCCGAGTACAATGAAAATCTTCTGCCTGAACTGTCGTGGCTGCGGGAAGCCTGCGACATTTCTCCTTGCGAAGCAGTATTGTCCAAACTTGTTTTTGTCTGTCTGAAACTAAACTGTCAGCAGATAATTCACAAAGCTTACGTTAGAGGGAGTAAACTGTACTGGCCTCAGTGGAGGGTTGGTGCTTATGTGGAAGACAGACACAATTGTACAACTTAAATCCCAAAACAAGTCGCACTTGGACGTCTTTGCCAGCAATGACAGTCTTTGCGAGGGTGAATGGAGGTTCACGGGTTTCTATGGTGAGCCGCGATGAGAGCATCAGAAAGATTCTTGGTATCTCTTAGATTTTCTCCAGAATGTGACCGACCTTCCTTGGTTTCGGAGTTAAAGAACCGGTCTTTTATGTAAATGGCTATTTAAACTACTCAATGAGGAGGGTGTACGGAAAGAATTGTTGAAAAACAAATATCTTTATTCCAAATCTCTATCTCAAATTCAGGCGAAACCTTCAGATTCACCGTTTCGGAAAGGCCTCATGAGAGAAGAAGGAATTATTTTCTAGAGATTCCTTTCATGTCGCAGATGAGCAGAACACAAGGTTTTGGGAAGATACATGGTTAGAAGTTTCACCGTTATCACAACAATGTACTTCTCTATATAACATTGTCCAACGAAAAAAAGATGTCAGCGCAATCTTGTTTAACGTTTAATGGATATTTTGTTGTCCACCGAACATGATAGTATTGTTTGGCGTCTAACTAATTCTGATGTGTATACGGTCAAATCTAGGTACCTTGATCTTTTAAACGATAACACAACATTTCTTTGAAAATACATTTGAAAACTAAAGGTTCCTCTACAGCTTTGATTTTTTTATGTGGTTTACTTGTCGCAAATAGTTACTTTCCAAGATTAATTTGTCAAAAAAAATTAGCATCTGTAGCACTACGTGTTGTTTCTATGACGAGAGTGAAACGACTCCACACCTTTTTATCGACTGCTATCTTGCTAAATTAATTTAACATGTTGTGTACATGTCCTTTCATATAGCTCTTCCAACTAATATCACTAATATGTTTGGGGATTGGTTGCTTGTACCCATAAAAAGAAAGGCTCAAATCAGGGTTAGAGGCTCGCGCTTTACTTTGGGCTATATGGCATGTACGTAATGGAATCATTTTTAACAAGTCGAAAAATATTCTTTCTTGCAGGTGATACTTTCGGGCATCCACCGGACTCGTATGTGGTCTTATCTTCAGTCGGTGGAGCGCCGTCAGAACATGGATTCTATGTGTGCACATCTCAAATTGGTGGCACCGGAGTTCTTCAGCCTATTTGGGTGGCAACTTAACTATAGCCTTACATGTTAATGCAAATTCGTTGCATGCTACTGACTTTTCGGATGGTTGATATATGTTTCAGCCTTATGTGATCCATGAGATGTAATAGTTTGATGCACTTTGGAACTTTAATAAAGAATAAAAAGCCGCACACATAATTTTGATATAGAGGCGGACGCTTTCCCATCTTAAAAAATAAAGAAAAAAAAACTGTTTTGTATCTCTATGATGCTATGAGTATCCACAAAAATAAGTAGGCACCGGTTTTCACGTGGGTGTCGCAGTCAAATGCAGCACCAAGCTTCAAGGGAAATACTAGTACTGCTACCTAAGAGTATAAGCAAATATAGCCGGCATAGCTTGCGTATAAATTTGGCTTATGTCGTGCTGGTCATGCACTCATGCTCCATTACCAGCGCAAGATGGCTCGTGGTTGTCGCGTTCTGACTGCAAGCCGAATGTACACCCCTGCTTATCACATCACGGCGCTAACTTTCGGGTTAGGCGAGAGCGAGACGACGACGCGAGTGGCTAACTTGGGGTCATGCAACGCGTTTCAGACTTTCAGTCACTCGTGTAACTCAAACTTTTCTTGTGAAAATTAGGCACCACTCTCCAAATTAGTGATGTCCTATGTTGTTTCGTTAGCACAGGCGTTTGGCCAACACTTGAGACGGCTCCCGAAGGTCCTCGCGGGAGAGCTGATAGCTCAGCCTCCCACTTGGAGCGCGCGCCCATCATTCGGCCGTTGAAAGAGGGGTCAATGGCCGAGGTCGATCGATCCCGGCCCCGAAAATGGATCCATCTCTTCCGACCGCCGGAGTCAGCAAGATGGGGCCGCACGAGTAGTGAGCCTATCCCCCCCACCACGATGCCCCGCTGTCGGTTCGTCGCTGGGCGCACGTCGCGGCGAGGTGAAGTGCGTGGGGGGCGAGAAGACGGTAACGGCGACGGAGACGGGGATGCTCGGCCGTTTCGGAGGTCACACGACACCGGGGCACCGCGCGCACGGGCGAGGTCTTTGTCGAAAGGATGGGCACTGGGCAGCCAGGCCGCGCTGCGGCTTTTCAAGGGCAGCAGCATCTGCGTGCAGTGGTTCTAGACTGGCTAGCTAGGCTTGTAGCGTACTGCAGGTAGTATCTTGGCTTTGAGGGAAATGATCTACAGGGGTGGCCCGGTAGATGTCCTTTCAGGCTGATAGTACATCACTAATTTGGAGCGGAGGGAGTAGTGCCTAACTTTCGAACCAAAAGTCTGAGCTACAAAAACTCGCTACTAACGGCTGACTGAATGAATGTCTGAAACCAGTTAACAGAAATTCACGGCCGTGGAAACACTAGGCTCTAGGTATTCCGGGCGGTAGTTCACCGTTTCTGCGTTTTCGGTGGTTTGAATAGATTCGTCGTCGTCCGACTCGATCAGGTACACAGCCCGCACTCCCTGGTGATGTACACTGAAGTTCGCCGGCAGGCACAGTGGCGAATGAATTCGCCTAGCTAGAAATGGCAAATGGGGGCACACAAAGTAAAGCATATGGCTTAGCAGAATACTGAGTGCCACCGTCTTTATCGACGGCGGCGAGCAGAGCAGAGCAGATCAGATCAGCATTGCCACCCATTTCGTCCGGTATCGGTCCAGCGGTGCGATTATTCCGTGATTCGGTGTGTCCATAGCTGATTGCTCATTCTCTGTACGTGCATCGCGATCGCCGTCGAGGGCGAGAGCGAGATCGAGGCGTGCGCGTCACGAGACTCACGAGTCACGATCGGATCCACACGGCGTGCTCGACCTTTGCTGGCGCAGCATCGCCGGAAGCACCGCATCTGCGCAAAGCCGACCCCAACGCCGAGCGGCAAGCCCCACCGCCTGCCCCACGGACCGGATCCCCTCGCGCGGCGCGGGCCACAGAAGGACACGGCAGGCACCATAGCGAACATCGCCGCCGTGCAGCCGTACTGCCGAGTTGGCTCCGGCCAGGAGCGGGAACACCGGCAGCTTCGCTGCTGCCACGGCCCACCTCACACTACCTCAGACACTGCTTTTTTTTTTGAGAGAAACCTTCAGTTCGGCCTTGTATAATGGGCTCTGTGGAGGAAAGCTGGCACCTGGCAGTAGAACTGCAACTGCAAACCGACTCAAAAAAAAAAGAAAACTGCAACTGCAGCGGAAAATACACAGCATTGAATGGGCCGGGTTGCTCTGTAACAGTATCTCGAGCAGTCGCGCTATCCCCGCGCGCCCGAAAAACCGCCAGTTATACAGCGCGCTGTCCAGCGCGGCATGCTTCAGCAGTCGGGAGATAAGGGCGCACGGGTCAAAAAAAAATTAAAGCTCGCGGCCAAAAGCCCCAATCCGGGTTGCTAATTTTAAACTCCCGGTACAGCGCGCGCGACCATGCGACAGCGCCCGCGAATCCCAACCGCCGAGCGAAATCTCCGAGCGCGCTCGCCGCTGCCCCTCCTGCTCGACGCCGGCGATGGAGAACTACTCCTGCGCACCGCCAACGTCTCCATACACCGCCGGTTTCGCTAACCCTAGCGCCGCCGCCGGCGGACAAGGTGTCGCCCGCGGGCTGTTTATGGCGCCGCGGATGAACTCGGGAGACGGCCGTCCGCCGCTGGCGCCCTCCCATTCGGCGCCCGGCTCAAGGACCGCGCACGGAGGACAGCAGAAGCGCCCGACCGTTGTCGCGCCGACCGCGGCCTCCACGGCGAGGAAGACGTGATCTTTGCAGGGGCGCAAGGCGGTCGCGGCGACGAAGCAGCAGCCGCCACCAGCGGGCGCGACGCTGCAGCAGCCTCCACCGCCACCGCATCAACCGCTGGCCGCCACAGGCTTCGCAGTGTATGCGCCCGCGCGCAACGTGTTCGGTGAAATGCCCGAAAGGTATTTTCGATTACAAACTTCATTTTTTGTACGTGTACGATGAACTTGTCGTCTTACATGCGTGTTTCTTCTTATTGGCGTAGTGTTGATGATGAGTCCTACTTGGCAACTATGAATGTTGAATCAAATAATGACAATTGGACTCAAGAACATGGTTCCCAACAAGATTGGTCTCAAGCATATGGCTATGAAGAAGGTGACGAAGTCGATGAAGAAGGTGAGGGCATCGTTGAAGGAAAAGGAAGAGGCACTAGCTATACTTCACAAGAAGATGTGTGGCTATGCAAAACCTATTGCGTTGTTGGATTGGATGCATCCGTTGGCACGGACCAAACTAGAGACACCTATTGGACGAGGATGAATGAGTATTTCGATGGCGGTAGAGGAATGAGGAGTGGCATTGGTACCACGGTACCCGCGGCACCACAGCCGGGTATATTCATGGTTTCCTTGATGTCCCAAATGCTTTTTTTGAGTCTCACCGCCGACGATCAAGATGAGGAAGATGGCGATGATGTGGATACCAATGAAGAAGAAGAAGAAATTTCTTGTTTCAAGTTATCGTGTGTGCTTGTTCGTAGAGTATGGAGGCTATGAACTATGTTGAGTTTTATTTGAACCATGTGGTTGTTTTGTAGACTATGGAGGCAAACTATGTTCGAAATTTATGCATTTTGCTATATATTTGTTGCATTTTGCTTTGAAGAGCGTCGGCTGGACGCGCGCGCTCGTTTTTGCGCAGCTGCGTTTGCGCTCTGCACGTACGCGCGCTGCAAACGGAGCAAAGAATGCGCTTCTGCATTTGCATTTTCAGGCGCCGCGCTGGAGCAGCGATCGCGCGGTCGCTGGATATGCTGTTTCGCGCGCGCAGCGATCGCGCGACTGTTGGAGATGCTCTAAGGGCATGTACGATGGATGTCTTTAAACTTACTCCACGTCATGTATAGACATCTTAGGAGACAACCTGTACAAGAAGAAATATATTTAGCTATTTGTAGCTACCAAATCGCGGGGGTTCATGGCAGGTTGTTGCCGTAGAAAATGGATTCAATCTAACGCACTGCAGACCACCCAGTCCATACAATGGCAAACAACCCGTTGCTAAGCATCGACATTTGCGCTTATAGACCGTCGTTAATTTTACAGACGGACTGGGCCAATTTTCGATTTCTCTCTCCCCCACGTAATCTGAATTCCTACGTGTGCTAAGTTACACACGGGTGAGTAGATACGGTTGTACATGCCCTAAGAGCAACTCGCAAAACCGCGACGAAAAGCTTGCCGGTCTGTCCAGCTAATATGCGGGACACGTCTTTTTTTTTGTCCGAACAGACACTTCATATCGGGCAGGCCCGACAATTTTTTCGTGGATTCCCGAAATACATCGCTTCTAGCGCAATACGTAAGGGACGGAGGTGCGTTTAGGGAACACACCCAGCATCCGCGCCGCCGTCCTCCGCCCCCATGATACGTCCATTTTGCATCACTATTTTATATCGTAAGTTACTATTATTCATCGATATATTTCTTATCTAGAGATGATACTTATGTTATTTCATCTATTTTGCATGTTTTACAATTATTGGAGAATAATTCACCGGGACCAGAAATCTTCTCGAAAAAACACAGTCAAGATACCCTATTTCTGAAGACCAGAAGAACAAGGGGGACATCTGAGAGGTCTTATATCGCCAGATGACGGAGGTAGCCAGGAGGGGAGCTAGAGGGGGGACACCAGGGGCCCACACCACCTGGTGGCGCCCCCCTTCTTGGCCGCGCTGCCACATGGTATGGCCACCCTGCCCCACCACTGACATCCCCCTTTCGCGTACTTCATCCCCAGGGAACCCTAAGACCTGGAGAACCATCGAGGAAATACTCCGCCGCCTCCTCGTGGCGGAAAACAACAGAGAGAGAAAAGCTCTCCGGCAGGGAGAAATCTGCCGGGAAAATTCCTCCTCTGAGAAGGGAAATCAACGCCATAGTCGTCTCTCCGGGCATCATCAAGATCATCATCGTCATCATCATCACACCAACACCATCATCCTCACCATCCACCTTCGTCCCGCTGTAACAATTAGGCTTCTATGTCGTTGTTCTTCACTAGATCTCTCTCCAAGTGTGGATTACATGTTTGTAGTTGATGCTTACGAGATTTATTGGTGTTTGCACTTTATGACCAGATTGTTATTCATCATTATATCACCTCTGATCATGATCCATATGATGTCTTGTGAGTAGTTTGTTTAGTTCTTGAGGACATGGGAGAAGTCAAGATGTTATTAGTGGAATTATGTTGAAGTAATATCTAATTGTTTGATATTTAAGTTGTGGTGCTATTCTTCTAGTGGTGTCATGTGAAC
Source organism: Alopecurus myosuroides (assembly GCA_028641055.1). Lineage (NCBI taxonomy): Eukaryota > Viridiplantae > Streptophyta > Magnoliopsida > Poales > Poaceae > Alopecurus > Alopecurus myosuroides. The sequence goes on along the minus strand of CM054059.1, from coordinate 213,598,073 downwards.
ATCGACTACATGACACTTCACCTTATGGGCCTAGAGGGATGCATTGTGTATTTGGATACTAATTATGGGGTTGCCGGAGTGACAGAAACCTAAACCCCCGTTAGGAAACCGATGCACGAGGGAGTGTAGGATCCCGGAGTTTAAAGTTGTGGTTAGATTTGTCTTAATTACTTTATTGTAGTTGCGAATACTTGCAAGGGGTATAATCACACGTATGGGTTAGTCCTAGTAGGGCAGTGCATTAGCATAGGTTCACCCACACAACACCTATGAAAACAATAAATATTAATCAACTATATGAAGCAAAAGCGCTTGACGGAATTCCCATGTGTCCCCGAGAATGTTTAGTTATCATAAGTAAACCAACCGGATTGTCCTTTACTCTAAGAAGGATTGGGCCACTTGCTACAATTATTATTACTGTCTTTTATTTACTCACACTTTATTTATCTGCTATATCAAAAACCACCAAAAACCTATCTGCTAGTGTTTACAGTGAATTCTCTATCCAACCTGCTTGTCAACACCTTCTACTTCTTGTTGGGTTCGACACTCTTACTTATCGAAAGTACTACGATATTCCCCTATACTTGTGGGTCATCAATACTATTTTCTAGCGCCGTTGCCGGGGAGTGAAGCACTATTGGTAAGTCGAATTGGTAAGAGAAACTTTTACTGTGAGTGCTATTTTTATTTTTGTCTGCTGCTTTATTTCATTATGGAGAGATTTCCATTTCATTCCCTATTTGGGAGTACTACTGCCACTGTTAGGGTAGTAGATGACCCGTTGTCTGCTCAACTGGATCCTTTTAAAATACCTATGAAAATTGTTGAACATGTTATGGATAACTGCTATTTTGGAGATGGAACTGTCCATCCTGGTGACCATTTACTCTTTATACATGAATTATGCGAGTTGTTCAAGTGTGCAGGTCTTTCAATGGACCAAGTTAAGAGGAAAGTATTCTCTTTATCACTGAAGGGAAGAGCTGTGGAATGGTTTAAAATGTTGAAGAATGGTCGGTCTATTGGATAGGAGGAAATTGTACCTCTCTTTCTTTCTAAATTCTATCCTCTAAGTGAGATTCATAAAGATCGGAATCAATTATACAATTTATGGCCTCATGACGGAGAGAGTATTTACCAAGCGTGGGGGAGATTGAAGTTACTATTGCTCAAATGTCCCATTCATGAGCTCCCGAGTAATATTATTATTAATAATTTCTATGCAAGGCTTTCTTGTCATTATAATTATTTATTGGATGCTTCTTGTTCTGGATCATTTATACGTATGAAAGGAGAAGCTAAATGAGATCTTCTTGACCGTATTAAGGAAAATACTGAAGGATGGGAGAATGACAAAGGAAGAAAGTCAGGTATAAATTATGATTATGAATGCACTAAATCTTTTATGGGAACCGATGATTTTCATAATGTTAGTGCTGCTTATGGTCTTGACTCTCAAATTCTTGCAAACAGTTTTAAAGATTTTTCCTCCTACCTTGATATTCCCAAAAAGAAATGGATCAAGTACCATCCACCTTATAAAGATACTGTTAATTGTGTTCCTACTAGAAATATAGAAGTTCATACTGTTAATCCTGCTGTGTCTGAACCTTATATTAAGGAAATGCCTTTCCCTGCTAAGGTAAAGGAACATTCTATTATAGCTAGTGTGGTTAACAAAATTACAAATAAATCTATAGAACCTCATGAACAAATAACTGTTGAACCTATAGTAGCAATAGTTAAAGACCTTGTCTTTGAAAGTGTAGAAGATGGACACATTATTTTTTGTGAAGATGCTTCTAATATTGTTTCACATCCTAGTAGATCTAGAAAAACTAGTATTCTTGTGCTTTCTATTAGAATAGGAGATCATTGCTATTATAGTTTATGTGATATTGGTGCAAGTTCAAGTGCTATTCCTTATAGAGAAATCATGCATGAAATTGGCTCTTGTGAACTTGAAGAAGTTGATGTGGTTATTCAGCTTGCTAATAGAGAAACTATCTCTCCAATTGGTATAGAGATGTAGAAGCTTTATGTGGTAAAACTAAATATCCTGATGATTTTCTAGTACTTGGTGCAGCTGCTAGTAAAGCTTGTCCTATCATTTTTGGTAGAACTTTCTGAAACATTTGTGGAGCTGTTATAGATTGTAAGAAAGAGAAAATATTGACTCAATTTGATGGAAAATCCTATGAGTTTAATTTTTCTAAATTTGCTAGAGCTCCTTATGAAACTGAATTGCCTAATGAAGATTTTACAGTTGAACAACTTGCCTCTATTTCTCTTGCTCCTAACAATGCTTTGCATCAATACATGGAGGACCACGAAAGTCAGGTCTTTATGGAAGAAAGAAATGAGATTGACGATATTCTTTTTCATCAACCAGCGATGCTGAAACACATTTTACCTGCGGAAGACTTGGGTACCACATTACCACCCAAGGAGGATCCCGTTTTTTGATTTAAAACCTTTACCCGATGATCTTAAATATGCTTATACTGATGATAAGAAAACATATCATGTTATTATTAGTTTTAAACTTTCAGGTAAAGAAGAGGAAAGGTTATTGGAAATATTGAAGAAACACCAAGGAGCCATTGGATATACTCTTGATGATTTGAAAGGGATTTCTCCTGCTATATGCCAACATGCTATTAATATGAAACCTGATGCAAAGACAGTTGTTGAACATCAACGCCGTTTAATTCATAAGATGAAGGAAGTGGTCAGAAATGAGGTATTGAAACTCCTTGATGCTGGTATTATTTATCCTATTGCTGATAGTAGATGGGTAAGTCCTATGCATTGTGTCCCTAAGAAAGGAGGAATTACTGTTGTGCCAAATGAAAATAATGAGCTTATTCCTCAAAGAGTAGTAGTTGGTTATAGAATGTGCACTGATTTTAGAAAGTTAACAAAGTTACTAAGAACGATCATTATCCTTTACCTTTTATTGATCAAATTTTAGAAAGGTTGTCTAAGAAAACTCATTTTTTGCTTTGTTGATGGTTATTCTGGGTTTTCTCAAATTGCTATTAGGAAACAAGATCAAGAGAAAACAACTTTTACTTGTACTTATGTAACTTATGCTTATAGACGTATGCTTTTTGGTTTGTGTAATGCTCCTACCATGTTTCAAAGATGCATGTCTGCTATTTTTCATGGTTTTTGTGAGGAAATTGTGGAAGTATTCATGGACGATTTCTCCGTCTATGGGACTTCTTTTGATAACTGCTTCACAATCTTGATAAAGTTTTGCAAAGATGCGAGGAGACTACTCTTGTTCTTAATTGGGAGAAATGCCACTTTATGGTAAATGAAGGAATTATTCTTGGACATAAAATTTCTGAAAGAGGCATTGAAATTGATAAAGCTAAAGTAGAAGCAATTGAGAAAATGCACTGTCCCAGGGATGTTAAAGGTATTCGTAGTGTTCTTGGTCATGTTGGTTTCTATAGGAAGTTTATTAAAGATTTCTCTAAAATATCAAAGCCTCTTACTAATATCCTCAAAAAAGATGTATCTTTTGTTTTCGATGATGATTCAAAAAAGCTTTCAAAACTCTAAAGAAGGATTTAATTGCTGCTCATATTGTTCAACCACCTGATTGGAATTTTCCCTTTGAAATTATGATGGTAGTGATTTTGCTATAGGTGTTGTTCTTGGACGACGAATAGATAAGAAATTGAATATTATTCATTATGCTAGTAAGACTCTTGATGCTGCTCAAATGAATTATGCTACCACTGAAAAAGTGTTCCTAGCTGTAGTTTTTTTGCTTGTGCTAAGTTTAGACCTTATATAGTTGATTCAAAAGGTACTATTCATACTGATCATGCTGCTATTAAATACCTTATAGAAAAGAAAGATGCTAAGCCTAGGATTATTAGATGGGTGCTTCTTTTACAAGAGTTTGATTTGCATATTGTAGATAGGAAGGGTGCTGAAAATCTTGTTGCCGGTAATTTGTCTAGATTGGAAAACATTGCTTATGACCCTATTCCTGTTAATGATAGTTTTCCAAATCAACAGCTTGCTACAATAAAAGTAAACTCCCGAGATAGTCCTTGGTATGCAGATTATGCTAACTCTATTGTTTCCAAGTATTTGCCTCCAACTTTTACAACTCAGCAAAGAAGGAAATTCTTTTATGACCTGAGGCATTATTTTTGGGATGAACCGCACTTATATAAAGTAGGAGTAGATGGTATTATGCGAAGATGTGTTCCAGAACATGAACAACAAGAGATATTGAGAAAGTGTCATGGTAGTGCTTATGGAGGACATCACCACTACCAAATTCCGCGCGGTCTGAGACGTTTCAATACCGTTGCGGATGGGCTCCAAACCGTCGCTAATGGCAATCCGGTACGTTTTGCGCGACGGAAGGAAAACGTATCAGATCGACTGTCATGGACGATTCTGCGACGTTTATATGAACACTAAACCGTTATAGCTATCCGCAACGTACAGCAAATCGTCGCCACCAGTTGGGCCGTCCGGACTAGGCCCAATAAGCATTAATGTTTTTATTTCGTCGCTATGAGGCGACACGTGGCAAACGAGGTTCTAACGGCCGTTATCGTAATCAGCTGACATGGCAAAACGTGGGAACGTTTTTTTTACGTCACCAGTCTTGACCAATGAGGCGAAACCATGTGGACCAATCGAAATACGCCACATGGAAACAAAATGATGCCACGTCGCCTTCTTCTGGGACAAACTCTGTTCGTCCCGGGCTACCCAGCGACGTTTTTTTCCGTCGTGTGTGTCGACCAATCAGGAGAAAGCATGTGGAACAATCAAAATACGCCACATGGAAAAAAATAGCGCCACATCGCCTTCTTCTGGGACGAAATCTGCTCATCGCGGGCTACCCATCGCCTTTTTTTTCGTCGCTGAACTCGTGGCACGTGCACCAACCAAATGGTGCCACGCAACGTCTTTTCCATGACGTTTTTTTCCGTCTCGGATTTGGGTGATGTCGTCATCGTGCCGGGGACGTTATTTTTACGTCGTCTAATCGCCCACTCATAGTAGGCCACGTTGGCTGGGCATACATCGCCACGTGTCGGTATTTGCCTTGACGGACTTTTACGTTACATTACCATGATGTCGGTTTTGGTGCTATTTGGGTGGTTACATCATCGTTATAATTGCCAATTGCACACAGGCAGAAAAGGAAACCACATAACAGGCAACAAATACTTAGTTTTTCTCACAGAATATCAAACCAACATACAGAACCACAGTTTCAAGGACCACGCATCTGCTCAGACAGCATCTCAAGTAGGGAAACTCCTTCTAGTTGAGATTTCTTTAGCGCACCTTGTTGCTTCCGAATCTCTTCCATATCAACTACAAACTTCAGCCTCAGTTGCTCGGATTCTGCTTTCGCCGTCGTCATATCAGCAATTGTTCTGCGCACATTCACATCAAGCTGTGGTTCAGTCTCAGACTGTGAAAGACATGATTCCACACGAGACTTCTTTGAGAAAGTATGCTTTCCACTCTTCGGCATGACAACTTCACTATCATCCTCGTCCTAAACCTCTGAAGCAGATCGAGACATCACCCTTTTCTTGCTTGCCTGTCAAGCATGCAAAGAAAATAGATAAAAAAAACAGATGACAAGAATGTACAAAACATAGATGAAACTAGCAGATGACAAGCATGTACAAAAAATTAATGAAAACTGACAGATTATAGTCAAAAAATGCTGTGTGTCATGAACTAGCAGATGAGAAGCATAGATAAAACAGCAGGTGTCAAGCATGTGAGGAAGATAGATGAAAATAGCAGATGACAAGCATGTACAAAAAATTGATGAAAACTAGTAGATTATAGTCAAACAACGGTGTGTGTCATGAACTAGCAGATGAGAAGCATAGATGATACATCAGGTGTCAAGCATGTGAGGAATATAGATGAAAATAGCAGATGACAAGTGTAAGGCCCCCAGACCAGCAGTCTGAAACCCTCCATATGCATACATTCACGATCCCAGAAAGATCAGTCGTGAACAACATACAAAGTTGGCACACAGAAATACATCATCCATTACACGAATTCATAAAGGCATTACATAAAAGATCACATGATCAAGTTTAACGCAACTGCCACATGGGGCAGGCAACTTATCAAACACAGCGGGAGACAAATTAAACACAACGTAGATGAGCCCAAGTCACGTCTTAACCTACAGGCTGCTGACCCGGAGACGATCCTAGTTCGCAAAGCCGTCAACTCCGTACTTCTCTTCATAGATATCCTTCGGAGGCTCCTTCTCAAAGTCTGGCAAGTAGATACCAGGGGCGAAACCATAATGAGTACATTTGAATGTACTCAGCAAGACATCCATCATGTCACTTACTAAACATGCAAATATGCTTATATGGTGGAATAGGTAGGCTATAAATAGGGTTCACTATCAATGGTGTTCATATATGATGACACCACAGTTGCAGTCAGGTTAATCTGTATCTTCGTTGAAGAAGATACTTCAGAAGAAAATCATATAGTTTTATTTCTCTTGTAGATATCACATGTACAAGAGGTTTTGTAAAACTTTGTTAAAGAATATTTTCTCTTTGCAAAACTTCTTGGAATCAGTTTCCAGAGTTCTTGCTTAGAGTAGAAAAGGTTTTCTTTGCAAAACATTTTGTGTTGTATAACAACATCTGGCTTTTCATCATCGACGATACCTCCACGGTATAAGTTTCCATTCCTTTCCGAACTTCACAAGTTCAACCACTTCCTTTCCAAAATTCCCTTTCAAAAACTTCCTCTTTTGAAAACATTGACACAATGCTAGCTACATGGCCATTCAACTGTCCATATCCGAGGACGCGGCTTCTTCGAAAAAGTTGTACTCTGCAGAGGTGTACACATCCACCAGATCCAGTACACCTCCCGTGAACAATCACGGACTGTAACAACAGTATGTAAACATCAGGTATCTGATCATAACCATCCACTATGTTCAAGCTAGAATGTGTCTATCTCTCAGTTGAGTTTTACCGGTCACCCCCGGCACCGAGCTAATCCCTGCCAGCCAGGATGCCTCAACTGATGCGACCGGAGGGAAAATTAATCCCACACTTTTTATGTCTCAACTCTTGACAACAATTCGGTTCAAGGGATTCCGTCCCTTATAGCGTTTGAGATAGAACACACACTAACAAGGACAAACTTCCAGTTAAGCCCCGTGCCCATGTTGGGGTAGGGTGGCAGTACGGTAAAGGTTGTCCGGCGAAGACTAGGTTATGTGTCATTTTTGAAAACACCACTTTCTCAAAAATGACCACTTCCACATTCCTCCGGAGAACAAGGATCCGCCTTTTCTCCGGGTTTTTCCGTAAAGCCTTTGTTTTGTAGAATCACAATTTTAGGGTGTCCACTTAGGGACTAGTATGTTTGATGGTAATAAATACCATATGGTGGCTTATGGGCTTGGTATTACCAAGTTTAACTACTGGCATAATAGTAACCTATAATATAGTATAGTAGTAAATTCCACATCAAAAATAGTTTTGATAATCAAGTTTTTGTAAAACTTCAGAGGTAAAACATGCATGATAGATAATGATAAGTATTGTATCAGCAAGCATCAGGATGGCTTGCCTGGTATCTCCTTGTGTCCCTGGGTTTTGGAGTGACTGGAACTTGAAACAGAGCTTCACGACACTTCCTTCCTCTTCGTTTTTCTAACGTCGTAAAAAGAATAAAGGACACACATTCAGAACCAATCAAGGCAAGCAACCATACGTAACAATACATACAGCAAGGAAACTAATAATAACCAATCACACAATTATTAATGAGGCAAACAATCAAGCAAACACACTTGGCAGAAATGCCATTTAATAAGACAGCTTAAGGTTGGAGGAACATATCTCACAACCTCAATATCATGGATTCAGTGGGTGTGCCACTCTCATACCAAGATATTAATAAACCCAAAATACACTTAGCTTCACAAGGGTGAGACTACTAAAAGTATATAAAACATGCACAATAATAATCATGGCAATGGGTCTGTCAACGAAACCACAAAAAGAACAAGATAGCTAATCTACTAAGCCTAAAATCACATCAAGAATAAATAAGACACATGATTTGCAAAAGTTACTTTTACAAATCAGTGAGCCTACACAAGTGCAACAAGGAAATAGACTCATCATAAAACACACAATTTCTCATAGTGAGAACCATAGAAACACTGACTAAAAAGGAGGAATCCTATAGACATGTTTCTACTAAAAGTTTGCTATGCAAGCATGCATAATAAGTAAAGTACTAAAATGCAAACAAGGAACCATGTTATCATAATGGAAATGAAAAACATGTCCTCATGCAAGGATACACAATTATCTACCAAACACAAGTTGGCAGGAAAAACAATTCAACACAAAAACTGTTAAGGAAACTAGTACTACTTAAACATGAAGAATCAATGGATGCATTTCAATCAAGCAATTGAAATACAACCAGAGGGTCCATGTCATAAAAATAGGAGTGAAAAACATCTATACTTGCTATAACAAAAATATGCCATTTAACAAAACAATGCATCAATTTGCAGGGCAACTCCTACATACTAGTGGTAATAAAAAGGGCATTACTAGAGGAATCAAACAACACTCCAAAGATGGATTTTTCCTAGCAAGCCACACATTATTATAACCACTTACAAACAGAAGCATACACATTTTAATTTAGCACTAAAAAATCCAAAGCAAAAATACTAGGCACTCATTAGTTAGAGAACTATATAAAAGAATATACATCTAGTGTGGGGGAAATAATGTTTCCACCAAAAATGCAATGACACCAGTGGGTGTTCCACTAGCATATCAAAGCATTAAGAGGTCACAATGCCTCTGGTCACACTTTATAAAAATTAACAAAAAACTAATCTAGCATCTAGTGCATTAACCATACTAGTAGAAAATAATAGGATGCTAAAATAAGCAAGGTAATGCTACTCATGCTATTGTTTTCACACAAGTGAAAACTCTAGGGGTCAAGTACTCATAAAAACATAATCAAAATGCTACTGGTCCTATGAATACAACACAAAAATATGTGGCTACACAACCACAAATGTTTATGTCAAAAATTCCACACATAAATATAAGTATCCACATGGTGCTGTATCTAATATCTCAACACAACAATCCAATTGCTTGCACACAAATTAATCAATCAAAAATTCTATGCAAGTAATAACTAGAGATAAAACATATGCTATTAACAAAAATCCTACTTCTTCTCAACTCAAGTCCACACATTCTAACATGCTAAAATAGTTAAGTAACACTTAGAAAACAAGTTCACACAACTTACACATGCTAGAAAACAATATTGCAACTCACAAATTTATTCACACAATTTAATTATCTAAAATGCCAAAATGGCAGAAATATGCATTTTAAAGATCTGTCCACCAAATTTTCTAGGATGCTCTAAAAATTAAACCAAGCTAGGTTTGGATAGTCCTAAACATGTACAAGACCATCCAGTTGAGTTTGCATCAAAAATCATTTTTAATAATTTTATAAAAATCACCAAAGTGCTCTCTGGTGTTTTACCAAATTGCATGCCATTTAAAAAATCCAATTAATTTGGAAGAAAGGTTAATTGTTACTCTTAGTAAATTTCAAGGTCTTTCCAATGCAATTGTCCTCACTTCATTCTGAGTTGTGAAATAAAAATGGTGTTCATTTTTCTGTTTCTGGTACCTGTTGCCAAATCATTTTTAATTTCTAATCTGTTCATTCAAATGTAGATCTACAAGTTGGAGGTGGTTTAGATTTAGTTGATGTACAACTGTGATTTTTGGTTTGGTCAAATTCACCTTTTATATAGGTTTTTATGCCCAAAAGTAAACATGCAATGTTTCTGTAAAAATAAATTGGAAAGACAAACTTGTTGGGCTAGATCTGCTAATTGGGCCGGCTAGATCCAGTCTCACCGCAGCGGGATCTAGCCGCTGAGGCTGACGCGCGGGCCCGGACGCCACGGGGCTGCCACGCAGGCGAGCGCGGGCTCCACCTGCCAGTTTGACCAGCCCAGCGCGGGTCCAGGGCTCGCTGACGCGAGCGTGACCTCACCGCGACGTCACGCCGGCGGGAGGAGAACTCCGGTGAGGTCCTAACTAGCGATTTCGGCCACCGTTTCGCAAAATAGAAGCATCCTCACGTCGCTCTCGACTCGAGGAAGCCAACGGGCGCACTCTCGTTTCCTGGAAGTGGCCGGAGGGCGGCGGCGACGGCGCGCGCGGCGGCCAGAAGGGAGCGCGGCACGGCGGCGAAAAAGAGGGAGAGGGAGAGGGGAAAAGGGTGGCGGAGGACCGCGTGCTCACCATAAACGCCATGGAGGGCTCGGAGAAGGAGGAGGAAGCTCGAGGGCGGAGGAATCCCTCGCCGGAGCTCCGTCGGGCTCGGGGAAGAACTGGATGGCGCGGGGTCTACGGGTCGTCTCTCCACGATTCCTTTCGCAGGGAGGGCCACCACGACAAGGCGAAGCTGTTGGTGCCAACGGCTAGCGGCGGCGAGCTCGGGAACGTCCGAATCGACGGCGAGCTAGAAGCTAGGGTTCCGATTTGGGGTTCCTGTACAGAGAGAGAGAGAGGAGAGCTCGTGGGGGGGAGAGAGAGAGGGGGCAATGAGGAGACAAGGGCACATGGGGGGCCTCTTTATCCACCTCGAGTTGCTTCCAATCGAAGGCATGGCCTAGGGCTTCTGTATCTATAGAGAGGCTAGAGGTAGAAGATGAGTGACTCAGCTTTCAACTAGGTCCCTGGAATTTTACAAATAGGTCCCTGTGTTCTCTGAAAAAGGATGATTTCCCTAAGCAAAAAAAGTCAAAAATTTAAATCCTTTTGCCCAAAATTCTAATTAGTTGATATGTACAACATATGTGAAAATTGGCTCAATTGGAGAAACTTTATAATTCAAAGTTGTTCAAATTTGAATTCTTACATAAATGGACATTGAATTTATTAACCTACTTAGGAGCTTCCAAAAATGATAATTTTTGGCACACATTCCTTATTTGATGTGTTACTTATGTGGTAGAAAATGCAAGTCATTTAGAGTTACTTCATAGAACAAACTTGTTCAAATTTCTAAAAGGTTCTGTCAAGAAAACAGGGTTTTTTGGCAACTTAAATTATTCAAAAACTTGTGCCCTTTTGGTTTTCATCCTTATTTATGTTATAGAGAACGTGGTATTTATTTCATGGCATTTGGAAAAAGTTTGTAGAACAAACTTGTTCAAAATTCCAATTGTTGCTGTGGAGAAAAACCATGTTTTCAGGACTTTAATGGATTCAATTTTTGGTCTCCTCTTGTGTGTGTTCCTTATTTGATATAAGTAAGCAATGGTATTAATTTCAGATCATTTTAAGAAAGTTTCCAATAGTAACTTGTTTGAGTTTTCTGTTTCTAGAAATATTGGAAATTCAATTTAATAAGGCATTTGGCTTTTCTTTAACAATGCTTTGCCAAAATATTTATGTGACTAGAGATAGCAAGTCAATGCTATCCAATACTTTTGTTTTTAAGCTTGCAAGGTTGGAAAAACATTTGATAAGATTTTGGTGAAGCATCTAAGAATGCCTCTTTTTTCTGATAATCTTTTAGGGAAATTTATTTAGTGTTTCCTCTTTCTTAATTTAGGCCTTGGAATAATATTCAACAAGTATGGGATTCATAAGATAGTTTTGGAAAACTCTTTGATCAATATTTACTTTAGAAAATATTGTCAAGGTCATTGGAACAATATGTTGAATATTTTTAGTTCACTGCTTTGCTATCTTTTTAAGTTTGCAAGTTTATATAATTAGTTTGTTTCGTTGCACTTAAACAAACACAAACAAAGGTTATTTGTCAAGCAATTAGCAAAACAACTGTGTTATCAGGTACTGCAAAATTGGGATGTGACAGGTCTTCCCCCCTTAAAAAGAATCTCGTCCCAGAGATTCGCAAGCGAGGACTAAGGGAGGGCCAACAAACACAATGTTAGTGTTGGAGTGCCGGTGCTTCCCCCCTTTGACTTTTCTTGGGAGGCGGGGTACTTCCCTAAATTTTAGCAAATTCTTTTCACGGGAGTTGGGTGTCATACTAAAAACCTTAGATCCAAACACCCATCTTTCAGAAAATCTCTAATTATCAATTCACTCAACCGCCAATTTTTAAAATTTCTGATAACGTCACTACAAAATTAAGGTTAGTGCAGAACTACCTGGAAACGTACCGTCAATTATTACAAGAGTTCCTAGCTATATTCCCACATCTTACATACCACATATGGAGTGGTGTACCACTCTCATAACAAGGTATATAAGAAGCTAAAAATATAGCTTGTGGGTGCAAAGGTTAGGTTGCTAAGGTAAAACAAATAGACAGAACAATACCCATGGCAGTGGGTATTACTCACCACAAGCAACTATCACTTAAATATGTTCATGATTTTAGTTGGATGTTTTAGTTTCATAAGATACTCTTAAGCACATCATAACACAAGTATAAACTCATGCTAAGGTAAAACATTTAAACAAAAACCAATAAGCAAGCAAACAACACCACAGATGAATAGACTATTTATTCACTAGGTTATTGTTTATTAGAGGTTTTGGAATCCGTCAATCATGAAAATTTAGCAAACAACCAGTAGCTAAAAACCAATGAATTCAATCATAAAGATACTCTAAAATACCATCTTCACACAAGATAAAACTCCTATTACACCGGCATAAAAAAAAACAGGACTGCACAAATAACACACTAGTATGAAAAATCTACACCAGCATGCTATAAGAGATAATCATATCCTATAACCATAGAACATGAAACTAAATAATTCATGGCATGATAACAGAAGTAATAACTTCCTAAACATGCTATATCAACACATATAATCATAAAATAAAAAGAGGGTAATACTAGAGCAAAAATCATCATTTTCTAGTGGTGAGACTAGTTTCACTCTAGAGAAGCAAACAATACTATCATGATGTTTAAACTTAAACAAGCAATTCATGAATATAAATGTACCTAATAACAGTACACAAAACTTAATCATGCTAGTAAGCACAAACATCAAAACAATCCCATGAAACAACTATTAAACATGCATAAATTAATTCTAGCAATTTATGTTTTTCTTAAACAATTACTAGCAAACAAGCAAGGTATAACTCACACAACCAGTAGCTATGCAATTAATGAAAAGTTATCTAAACCTTTTCAAAAATCCATACACTCAAATTAAAAATATTCACAAACAATCTACCAATCAAGAGGGATTTATTTTATTTGCGAACAATTTAATTTTTGCACACGATAGTGAAACATTTCTTAACATGATACCCCTAAGGAATATTATGCTAACAAAAGGATCACACCTAAACATATTAGTATTTACTAATAATAAATAAACTTCTCACTTGCATAGGTGAGAACAAACAATTATCTTTTTCCATGGTGGAAAATAGAAATCAATCACATAGTGAAACATGCTATTTCCACACATGTGTATGGTTGGGGATTTTCATCCTCAAGCCAAAATGAAAAGGGACCAGTGGGCTATGGCCTACTAATACCAAGTAAAAATAGGTACTAAGCCTATGGTTACTCATGAAAAACTTTGCATACAAGATAAAAATATAAGGCTATTTAATCTAGTGAAGCAATACTAGTGCATATTGATAGCAATGCTTACACATGCTTTACTATTAAGAGACATGCATGCTAACAGAGGTACAAGCATCAAAATAACAGTACCTATATGGTACTGGACTCAAATAAAACATAGCACAAAATGCACTAAGAAAGTATACACAGATTTAGCTCTCACAATACTTTCAAATAATAAACTAGAAGGTAACAAATGGTATTTCATTTTTATTCGAGTTTCCAATCATGCACACACTTTCTAGGGTAGATTTATTGTAATAAAACAACATAGTAACAAGTCCTAACAACTCCATATAAGTTAGGAAGAAAGATTGAATAAAACACAAATTTATTTCAATCAAGAGCACACAAAGAAACAAACACCGGAAAACTGCTGTTTTCTAGATCTATCATATCCATTCCATCGTTCACTTTATTTCTAAACCTCGAATTTCATAGTACCTACAACGTCTACTAAGATTTGATTTCCAAAGTAGATACACCCGATATCCTATTGACTAGTAAACGAATAGGTCATCATCTTATTTTCTCGTGACTTCTCCTTTTTACCAACTAGATTAAAAGGTGTCTTAAATCACTTAATTCCTTGGTTTAGAAAGAGTTGTCAGTAGTTCGCATGCTTTGGTTAGGTGTCAACCTAAGATTAGGCAAAACATGTTAGTCTTGTTAGTTTCCTATTTAATTATGTTTGTCTGATAAGATACGACTAGCGTCATCGTACGTCGAACATTGAATTGTGCTCTTTGGATTGGTTTTTGAGGTGGTTGCGCATCATGGCATGTGAAGACTTCTTTTTGCACCTTTCTCCAGAGGAGGGAGGTATATAACTTTCTAAAAGGGGATTTCTCTTGTTTGGTCTTTTAAAAAGGGACATAAAAAGGTGCGACATTTAGCCAACAGAGCAAAACGAGTCTTTTGCAAACAAACAAACACAGAGGTTTTGGTCAGTATTGGTTGGTTTATTCACGCCTTTTATTCTTTGAGGGTTGTCGTTGTTGGAGCTTTATCTGTTGGAGTGCAGCATTGTTAGCAACGCTAGCAGCTCGTGTGGCTTGATGGTCCTCTATTATTAGGCCCAATGGTGCTTTCATTGATTGTGGGGGAGATGGTGGTGGTTCACGACGGGTGGCATTATGAAGCGAAAACAAGTATAAGTCTAAGCAACAAATTCTTGTTTTTGAATGCTATACAAACATTTTTGCTTGCAAAAATTTAACAAGAGGAGATTCAAAAACAAGAGCGGAGCAAGCACAAATCTGCAAATTTTGAGCACCCCACAGACATATAGAAGCCTAGATGAACCAAATTCTACACCACACAATAGCACAAAGTCCTACGGACACACATAAACAAGCCAAAACACACAAGAAAGGCTCCATTGGAGCTACGTCGGGGGAGACGACTCATGGGGTAATCGCTAAATTACTCCAAACTAGACTGATCCAAAAAAAATCCTAGAAGTGGCTGAAGAACTACATCTACTTCTGACCATCATCACTGTAGAGCTAGGTAATTATTTTGGTCTTCTCGGGACATCGGCAAGTATAATTTTTTTTGGATAGAAACAAGATACTAGAAGTAAAGTTTTGATAAAACTTTTAACTGAGAGAGGGAATACTATGCAACAATCTGTTTTTGAAACGCCAACTATTTTCTGAGCAGAAAACTTCAAAAATGAGAGATGTTTCAAAAACAGAGCGGAGCAGTTGCAAACAAGTAAGAAATAAACTCTTAACCGAGAGAGATACCAACTCTGTAAGGCCCGCCCTTCGAACCACTGTTCAAGGACGCCCTTGATATGCATTTAGAATCTTTTGAAAAGATAATAAGGAGGGAAAATATACTAAAATTCCCTTAGATAAAAATAATTTAGATAGTAAGTAGGATTTTACTCAACAATACTTTTCTTTCCTATCTGACGTCCATGCTAACTAAGGTCTCCTAAGGTCAGGATGGCTCTGATACCAACTCTGTAAGGCCCCCAGACCGGCAGTCTGAAACCCTCCATATGCATACATTCACGATCCCAGAAAGATCAGTCGTGAACAACATACAAAGTTGGCACACAGAAATACATCATCCATTACACGAATTCATAAAGGTATTACATAAAAGATCACATGATCAAGTTTAACGCAACTGCCACATGGGGCAGGCAACTTATCAAACACAGCGGAAGACAAATTAAACACAACGTAGATGAGCCCAAGTCACGCCTTAACCTACAGGCTGCTGACCCGGAGACGATCCTAGTTCGCAAAGCCGTCAACTCCGTACTTCTCTTCATAGATATCCTTCGGAGGCTCCTTCTCAAAGTCTGGCAAGTAGATACCAGGGGCGAAACCATAATGAGTACATTTGAATGTACTCAGCAAGACATACATCATGTCACTTACTAAACATGCAAATATGCTTATATGGTGGAATAGGTAGTCTATAAATAGGGTTCACTATCAATGGTGTTCATATATGATGACACCACAGTTGCAGTCAGGTTAATCTGTATCTTCGTTGAAGAAGATACTTCAGAAGAAAATAATATAGTTTTATTTCTCTTGTAGATATCACATGTACAAGAGGTTTTGTAAAACTTTGTTAAAGAATATTTTCTCTTTGCAAAACTTCTTGGAATCAGTTTCCAGAGTTCTTGCTTAGAGTAGAAAAGGTTTTCTTTTTAAAACATTTTGTGTTGTATAACAACATCTGGCTTTTCATCATCGACGATACCTCCATGGTATAAGTTTCCATTCCTTTCCGAACTTCACAAGTTCAACCACTTCCTTTCCAAAATTCCCTTTCAAAAACTCCCTCTTTTGAAAACATTGACACAATGCTAGCTACATGGCCATTCAACTGTCCATATCCGAGGACGCGGCTTCTTCGAAAAAGTTGTACTCTGCAGAGGTGTACACATCCACCAGATCCAGTACACCTCCCGTGAACAATCACGGACTGTAACAACAGTATGTAAACATCAGGTATCTGATCATAACCATCCACTATGTTCAAGCTAGAATGTGTCTATCTCTCAGTTGAGTTTTACCGGTCACCCCCGGCACCGAGCTAATCCCTGCCAGCCAGGATGCCTCAACTGATGCGACCGGAGGGAAAATTAATCCCACAATTTTTATGTCTCAACTCTTGACAACAATTCGGTTCAAGGGATTCCGTCCCTTATAGCGTTTGAGATAGAAC
This sequence comes from Alopecurus myosuroides, assembly GCA_028641055.1. Classification (NCBI taxonomy): domain Eukaryota; kingdom Viridiplantae; phylum Streptophyta; class Magnoliopsida; order Poales; family Poaceae; genus Alopecurus; species Alopecurus myosuroides. The sequence continues at coordinate 213,581,163 of CM054059.1, read as the reverse complement.
ACACACTAACAAGGACAAACTTCCAGTTAAGCCCCGTGCCCATGTTGGGGTAGGGTGGCAGTACGGTAAAGGTTGTCCGGCGAAGACTAGGTTATGTGTCATTTTTGAAAACACCACTTTCTCAAAAATGACCACTTCCACATTCCTCCGGAGAACAAGGATCCGCCTTTTCTCCGGGTTTTTCCGTAAAGCCTTTGTTTTGTAGAATCACAATTTTAGGGTGTCCACTTAGGGACTAGTATGTTTGATGGTAATAAATACCATATGGTGGCTTATGGGCTTGGTATTACCAAGTTTAACTACTGGCATAATAGTAACCTATAATATAGTATAGTAGTAAATTCCACATCAAAAATAGTTTTGATAATCAAGTTTTTGTAAAACTTCAGAGGTAAAACATGCATGATAGATAATGATAAGTATTGTATCAGCAAGCATCAGGATGGCTTGCCTGGTATCTCCTTGTGTCCCTGGGTTTTGGAGTGACTGGAACTTGAAACAGAGCTTCACGACACTTCCTTCCTCTTCGTTTTTCTAACGTCGTAAAAAGAATAAAGGACACACATTCAGAACCAATCAAGGCAAGCAACCATACGTAACAATACATACATAAAGGAAACTAATAATAACCAATCACACAATTATTAATGAGGCAAACAATCAAGCAAACACACTTGGCAGAAATGCCATTTAATAAGACAGCTTAAAGTTGGAGGAACATATCTCACAACCTCAATATCATGGATTCAGTGGGTGTGCCACTCTCATACTGAGATATTAATAAACCCAAAATACACTTAGCTTCACAAGGGTGAGACTACTAAAAGTATATAAAACATGCACAATAATAATCATGGCAATGGGTCTGTCAACGAAACCACAAAAAGAACAAGATAGCTAATCTACTAAGCCTAAAATCACATCAAGAATAAATAAGACACATGATTTGCAAAAGTTACTTTTACAAATCAGTGAGCCTACACAAGTGCAACAAGGAAATAGACTCATCATAAAACACACAATTTCTCATAGTGAGAACCATAGAAACACTGACTAAAAAGGAGGAATCCTATAGACATGTTTCTACTAAAAGTTTGCTATGCAAGCATGCATAATAAGTAAAGTACTAAAATGCAAACAAGGAACCATGTTATCATAATGGAAATGAAAAACATGTCCTCATGCAAGGATACACAATTATCTACCAAACACAAGTTGGCAGGAAAAACAATTCAACACAAAAACTGTTAAGGAAACTAGTACTACTTAAACATGAAGAATCAATGGATGCATTTCAATCAAGAAATTGAAATACAACCAGAGGGTCCATGTCATAAAAATAGGAGTGAAAAACATCTATACTTGCTATAACAAAAATATGCCATTTAACAAAACAATGCATCAATTTGCAGGGCAAGTCCTACATACTAGTGGTAATAAAAAGGGCATTACTAGAGGAATCAAACAACACTCCAAAGATGGATTTTTCCTAGCAAGCCACACATGATTATAACCACTTACAAACAGAAGCATACACATTTTCATTTAGCACTAAAAAATCCAAAGCAAAAATACTAGGCACTCATTAGTTAGAGAACTATATAAAAGAATATACATCTAGTGTGGGGGAAATAATGTTTCCACAAAAAATGCAATGACACCAGTGGGTGTTCCACTAGAATATCAAAGCATTAAGAGGTCACAATGCCTCTGGTCACACTTGATAAAAATTAACAAAAAACTAATCTAGCATCTAGTGCATTAACCATACTAGTAGAAAATAATAGGATGCTAAAATAAGCAAGGTAATGCTACTCATGCTATTGTTTTCACACAAGTGAAAACTCTAGGGGTCAAGTACTCATAAAAACATAATCAAAATGCTACTGGTCCTATGAATACAACACAAAAATATGTGGCTACACAACCACAAATGTTTATGTCAAAAATTCCACACATGAGGGAATTTTTCCATAACATTCTCATAGTCATGACAAAGCTACTCATGCTTTTCTACCAAATCAAATGCAAGATAGCAGAGGTGATACTAACAAAATATAAGTATCCACATGGTGCTGTATCTAATATCTCAACACAACAATCCAATTTCTTGCACACAAATTAATCAATCAAAAATTCTATGCAAGTAATAACTAGAGATAAAACATATGCTATTAACAAAAATCCTACTTCTTCTCAACTCAAGTCCACACATTCTAACATGCTAAAATAGTTAAGTAACACTTAGAAAACAAGTTCACACAACTTATACATGCTAGAAAACAATATTGCAACTCACAAATTTATTCACACAATTTAATTATCTAAAATGCCAAAATGGCAGAAATATGCATTTTAAAGATCTGTCTACCAAATTTTCTAGGATGCTCTAAAAATTAAACCAAGATAGGTTTGGATAGTCCTAAACATGTACAAGAACATCCAGTTCAGTTTGCATCAAAAATCATTTTTAATAATTTTATAAAAATCACCAAAGTGCTCTCTGGTGTTTTACCAAATTGCATTCCATTTCAAAAATACAATTAATTTGGAAGCAAGGTTAATTGTTCTTGTTAGTAAATTTCAAGGGCTTTCCAATGCAATTGGCCTCACTTCATTTTGAGTTGTGAAATAAACATGGTGTTCATTTTTCTGTTTCTGGTACCTGTTTCCAAATCATTTTTAATTTCTAATCTATTCATCCAAATGTAGATATACAAGTTGGAGGTGGTTTAGATTTAGTTGATGTACAACTGTGATTTTTGGTTTGGTCAAATTCACCTTTTAGATAGGTTTTTATGCCCAAAAGTAAACATGCAATGTTTCTGTAAAAATAAATTGGAAAGACAAACTTGTTGGGCTAGATCTGTTAATTGGGCCGGCTAGATCCAGTCTCACCGCAGCGGGATCTAGCCGCTAAGGCTGACGCGCGGGCCCGGCCGCCACGGGGCTGCCATGCAGGCGAGCGCGGGCTCCACCTGCCAGTTTGACCAGCCCAGCGCGGGTCCAGGGCTTGCTGACGCGAGCGTGACCTCACCGCGACGTCACGCCGGCGGGAGGAGAACTCCGGTGAGGTCCTAACTAGCGATTTCGGCCATTTCGCAAAATAGAAGCATCCTCGCGTCGCTCTCGACTCGAGGAAGCCAACGGGCGCACTCTCGTTTCCTGGAAGTGGCCGGAGGGCGGCGGCGACGGCGCGCGCGGGGCGGCCGGAAGGGAGCGCGGCACGGCGGCGAAAAAGAGGGAGAGGGAGAGGGGAAAAGGGCGGCGGAGGACCGCGTGCTCACCATAAACACCATGGAGGGCTCGGAGAAGGAGGAGGAAGCTCGAGGGCGGAGGAATCCCTCGCCGGAGCTCCGTCGGGCTCGGGGAAGAACTCGATGGCGCGGGGTCTACGGGTCGTCTCTCCACGATTCCTTTCGCAGGGAGGGCCACCACGACGAGGCGAAGCTGTTGGTGCCAACGGCTAGCGGCGGCGAGCTCGGGAACGTCCGAATCGACGGCGAGCTAGAAGCTAGGGTTCCGATTTGGGGTTCCTGTACAGAGAGAGAGAGGAGAGCTCGTGGGGGGGGGGGAGAGAGGGGGCAATGAGCAGACAAGGGCACATGGGGGGCCTCTTTATCCACCTCGAGTTGCTTCCAATCGAAGGCATGGCCTAGGGCTTCTGTATCTACAGAGAGGCTAGAGGTAGAAGATGAGTGACTCAGCTTTCAACTAGGTCCCTGGAATTTTACAAATAGGTCCCTGTGTTCTCTGAAAAAGGATGTTTTCCCTAAGCAAACAAAGTCAAAAATTTAAATCCTTTTGCCCAAAATTCTAATTAGTTGATATGTACAACATAAGTGAAAATTGGCTCAATTGGAGAAACTTTATAATTCAAAGTTGTTCAAATTTGAATTCTTACATAAATGGACATTGAATTTATTAACCTACTTAGGAGCTTCCAAAAATGATAATTTTTGGCACACATTCCTTATTTGATGTGTTTCTTATGTGGTAGAAAATGCAAGTCATTTAGAGTTACTTCATAGAACAAACTTGTTCAAATTTCTAAAAGGTTCTGTCAAGAAAACAGGGTTTTTTGGCAACTTAAATTATTCAAAAACTTGTGCCCTTTTGGTTTTCATACTTATTTATGTTATAGAGAATGTGGTATTTATTTCATGTCATTTGGAAAAAGTTTGTAGAACAAACTTGTTCAAAATTCCAATTGTTCCTGTGGAGAAAAACCATGTTTTCAGGACTTTAATGGATTCAATTTTTGGTCTCCTCTTGTGTGTGTTCCTTATTTGATATAAGGAAGCAATGGTATTAATTTCAGATCATTTTAAGATAGTTTCCAATAGTAACTTGTTTGAGTTTTCTGTTTCTAGAAATATTGGAAATTCAATTTAATAAGGCATTTGGCTTTTCTTTAACAATGCTTTGCCAAAATATTTATGTGACTAGAGATAGCAAGTCAATGCTATCCAATACTTTTGTTTTTAAGCTTGCAAGGTTGGAAAAACATTTGATAAGATTTTGGTGAAGCATCTAAGAATGCCTCTTTTTCTGATAATCTTTTAGGGAAATTTATTTAGTGTTTCCTCTTTCTTAATTTAGGCCTTGGAATAATATTCAACAAGTATGGGATTCATAAGATAGTTTTGGAAAACTCTTTGATCAATATTTACTTTAGAAAATATTGTCAAGGTCATTGGAACAATATGTTGAATATTTTTAGTTCACTGCTTTGCTATCTTTTTAAGTTTGCAAGTTTATATAATTAGTTTGTTTAGTTGCACTTAAACAAACACAAACAAAGGTTATTTGTCAAGCAATTAGCAAAACAACTGTGTTATCAGGTACTGCAAAATTGGGATGTGACAACAAGCATGTACAAAAAATAGATGAAAACTAGCATATTATAATCAACCAACTGTGTGTGTAATGAACTAGCAGATGAGAAGCATAGATGGAATAGCAGGTGTCAAGCATGTGAGGAAGATAGATGGAAACCATGTTGAAATGACAACGACAACCTTAATTACTACAAGTGGATTTCACGGCCTTAATTAGCTGGCCAAAATGTCTTATAGTATGGAATAAAGGAAGTAGCACAAAATATATGGCGCCACATTGATCAAACAGTTCAACACAAGATAAGAAAGCTGCACCCTAGTTGTTGCGATATCATGAAAGAATGTTGAGCTACCGGGTTATGGAATAACCTGCAGCTCATTGTCCACGCTGGATTGTGATTGATATGACACGACTCCTTCAGTGGCATATGATTCCTCTTCAACATCATACATAGGCATGTACTGAGATCCAGAGTCTTGCTTCTTGGTCTTTTTGGGGGGGGGGGGTACAGTAGGACATGAAAGAAAACTTGATGGCTTTACGCCCAGTTCATGCATCTTTGCATTGTTTGCCATGATAGTTCTGGCACACTCTTCTTCAATGGGGTGTAGTGGCGATTCTAACATGAATAAAGAACTAAAAGTAAAGTACAAATATAACACTTCATAAGAACCTAATACAGCATAAATAATTAAGGCACTCATCTTGTAAGAACAGTCCAGTGCAAGTAATATAAATTCTAATCCTAACTAAGACTGATAGGATCACAAGCAAAGTGACATTAAACCTAATACGTAGTATACAAGCTAGATTGTTGCAAATGAGCAAAGTTTTACCAAGCAAGAAGGCCCCCTTCCTATTTCCATTACAAGAAACCGTTTAGAGAGATTTATTGCATCAAACATTAGCAGTATAATTAAGATAATAATGAAGCATCGAACATACAATTAAACAGACAACCAATTTAGAAAGATTAACTGCATCGAACATAAGCAGGATAATATGGAAGCATCAAACATACAATTAAATAGACAAAATCAATTTAGAGAGAATAGTTGCCTGCGTCTTTAGGGTCTTATGTCTTGCTGTGTTTCTTTCCTTCAATCTTCACTCGTTTCAGCGTGCTTGGAGACATTGACATTGATGTTGCGGCGAGGTTGGAGACAAGGTGGCAGATCTGGATGTACGGCGAGGTCGATGGCGAGGTGGCTGACCGGCGAACACGACATCGAGGTGGCTGACCGGCGAACACGACATCGAGGTGGCTGACCAGCGAGCACGACGCGAGGTGGAAGATAACGTACGACGAGGTTGGAGACGATGTGGCAGACAGGCGAGCACAACGGCGAGGTGGCGGATCTGGACGACAAAAAGGTTGGTGATGTGGCAGATCTGGAGGGTGATCTCGACGGCGACGAGGGAGTTCTGGCAAGAGAGCTATACGGAGAGGTGTGAGACCAGGGGAATAGAGGATCTGTTTTGGGAGGACAAGGAGGAGTGGATATTTCGAAATAGTGGATTTCTCTTTCGGCGAGAGGGCCGATCGAGGGGAGAAGGCAGGGTTTCGGAACGATTACAGAAATTCCCTCCAGGCTAAAGGTTGTCAGTTGTGTGCGGGAGGGCTGAGAAGTAAAATATCCTTGCACGATAAAATTTGGGCGGGCTGTCCTGGCGCGAATTTTTCAGAGCGACGCGAAATTTTGGCGGAACTCTAGGAAACTTTGCTAGCCGTCCGATGCTGATGGGTGGCTTACAAATATTGAGCATTTATGAAATTATTTAGTACTAAAGATTGTGAAAAAATCCCAAAAGTATTTTACCTAAAATCCTGGAAAGGGTCAATTATGTGGAATACTACTACATGTTGATTGGTTGCTTGAACTTTGCTAGCCGTTGGATGCTAGACAACTTTTTTGTCTACACCTATCACCGGTGTCGGAAGGGGGTAGACCACTATTCTTTTTTGATTGGTTCTGTTAAGTTAGGCCATAGTTACATGGATAACCCAAATCTATATCTACTTGTAATAAGATTCCCTCCAGTTCACCTGAAGAAACCATAGCCATGATGGGGGAAAAGACGGAACTGTCGTTCTAGCCCCTCTACGTGAGCCGGAAGGGGGTTGAAAATTGGAACCAATTTCTTGGTTTTGTTAGGTTAAGCACAAGGAACACCCAAGACAATAGTAGCGCCCACCTCTTGGCAAGATTTCCCCAGTTCCGTCAGATCCGGTACTTTCGGCTCTAAGTAGTCCTCGGACATTCTTAGAGAATCCGACACCGGTGAAGTGCGGCCTAACACAGAGAGACAGGGAATCTTGCGCATCCAAGACCCATGACACACTCTAACACACATGGTATGGCATACGCTGGGATTTGGTGGCATTCGGATGATTCGGAGCCCCCTCTCTAAGAAACCATAGCCCCGCTGGGAAAAAGACGAAATTGCCGTTCTAGCCCCTCTACGTGAGCCGGAAGGGGATAGGAAAGTGGAACCAATTTATTGGTTGTGTTATGTTAGGCCCAATGAACACCCAATACAATTTTAGGTCCTACCTCTTGGCAAGATTCCCCCAGTTCCGTCAGATCTGGGAGTTTCGGGCTCTAAGTAGTCCTCGAACTCGCTAGAGAGAATCCGACGCCGGTTAATCCCTAACACTGGGAGTGAGGGAATCTTGTGCATCCAAGACCCATGCCACACTATAACACACGTGGTATGACATACAATGGTATTTGGTGGCATTCAAACGATCCTGAGCCCCCTCTCCGGAGAAACCATAGCCCTGATGAGGAAAAAGACGGAACTGTCGTTCTGGCCCCTCTACGTGAGCCGGAAGGGGGTAGAAAAGTGGAACCAATTGATTGGTTGTGTTAGGTTAGGACCAAGGAACACCCAAGACAATTGTTGGTCCCACCGTTTGGCAAGATTCCCCCAGTTCCGTCAGTTCCGGGAGTTTCGGGCTAATCCTGGAACCCGCAGAGAGAATATGACGCCGGTGGAGCCCTAACACAGAGAGCGAGGGAATTTTGGTCATCCAAGACCTATGAAACACTCTAACACACATGGTATTGCATAACATGGGATTTGGTGGCATTCAGACGATCTGGAGCCCCCTCTCCGGAGAAACCATAGCCCCTATGTGGAAAAAGACGGAACTACCGTTCTGGCCACTCTACGTGAGCTGGAAAGGGGTAGAAAAGTTGAACCAATTGTTGTTTTGTGTTAGGTTAGGCCCAAGGAACACCTAAGACAATGTTGGACCCACATGTTGGCAAGATTCCCCGAGTTCCGTCGGTTTCGGGAGTTTCGGGCTCTAAGTAGTCCTTGAACCCGCCAGAGAGAATCCGACGCCGGTGAAGCCCTAACAGAAAGAGAGGGAATCTTGGGCATCCAAGACTCATGAAACACTATAACACACATGGTATGGCGTACCATGGGATTTGGTGGCATTCAGACGATCTAGAGGCCCTTCTCCGGAGAAACCATGGCCCCGCTAGGGAAAATGAAGGAACTGTCGTTCTGGCCACTCTACGTTAGGCGGAAGGGGGTAGAAAAGTTGAACCAACTTCTTGGTTGTATTAGGTTAGGCCCAAGGAACACCCAAGACAACGATAGGACCCACCTCCTGGCAAGATTCTCCGAGTTCCGTCAGTTGCGGGAGTTTAGGGCTCTAAGTAGTCCTGGAACCCGCCACAGAGAATCCGACGCCGGTGAAGCCCTAACACAGAGAGATAGGGAATCTTGGGCATCCAACACCCATGACACACTATAACACACATGCTATGGAATACCATGGGATTTGGTGGCATTCAGACGATCTGGACGCCCCTCTCCGGAGAAACCATAGCCCCGCTGGGGAAAAAGACGGAACTGTCGTTCTGGCCCCTCTACGTTAGGCGGAAGGGGGTAAAAAAGTGGAACCAACTACTTGATTGTATTAGATTAAGCCCAAGGAACACCCAAGACAATGGTAGGGCCCACCTCTTGGCAAGATTCCCCGAGTTCCGTTAGTTCCGGGAGTTTCGGGCTCTAAGTAGCCCTGTAACCCGCTAGAGAGAATCCGACGCCGGTGAAGCCCTAACTCAGAGAGAGAGGGAATCTTGGGCATACAAGACCCACGACACACTATAACACACATGGTATGGAATACCATGGGATTTGGTGGCATTCAGACGATTTGGAGGCCCCTGATCCGGAGAAACCATAGCCCCGCTAGGGAAAAAGACGAAACTGTCATTCTGGCCCCTCTACGTTAGGCGGAAGGGCTAGCAAGGTGGAACCAACTGATTGGTTGTGTTAGGTTAGACCCAAGGAACACTCAAGAAAATGTTTGGTCCCACCTGTTGGCAAGATTCCCCGAGTTCTATCAGTTTAGGGAGTTTCAGGCTCTAAGTAGTCCTGGAATCCGCCAGAGAGAATCTGACGCGCCGGTGAAGCCATAACAGAGACACTACAATAGGAACCCCCCTTCAACAACGTATCGATGTGTTGTTATATGTCCCTATATGTGTTGCCAGGATCTACACCAACGGATTAGACATGTGTTGCCGTTGGTGGCGTTGCAAGGGTCCACAACAATATATATACATGTGTTGGTAAAAGGCCCATAGAAGTGTTGTAAGATAGCAACGGATATAGTTAGAGCCTAACAATACTTCACATACGTTGGTAGCTACCCGACAGAAAACAATTTTCAAACGGATAACAAATCACTGAAACAACCAGAAGCTTTGCTATATAGCATGCACAATTATTATGGAAATGCCAACATTGCATAGGAGTCATAATATATTGAACAAATGGGTCTCATATATTAAATATACTATGTTTAATTACAAAGAACATGATCCAAAGTATACAATATTAGAAGCTATCTAGTGGTATCCCAATTCCGACCTTGCGATCAGCTTTTCATCGATTCTACAACATAATTTTGAAACATTGACCTTCAAGAGGATATTCTAATTATCTTGTAGTATCCCCATTCTCAGACCTTGCAATCAACATCTGGGCAAGGCATCATCAATTTATCTTGGCAATCTGCAACAATAAAATGAGACAAGTAACTTACTAGTCAGGTGCAGGTAAAGTTAAAAGGGGAGCACCTTACAAAATTTAAAAGAGGGGTACCAATCATCACTAGCTAAGTAAACAAATAGTACTATGAAACATCTTCCAAACACATTGATAATTGTTTTCGTATGAATAAATCATCGAGTTTCAAATCATTATTTGTAAATTGACGATGTCGTATTTATCTTAGTTGCCCTTCTCAAGTTACAAATATTCACCACTCATTCAAATAAGAAACTGCGTAAATTCACACATTACCATATACTAAATAAAATAAAATAAAATTAGTGAGTACGTACTAGGGAATATGGCTTATATACAACCAGGGCGAAAAGTACAAAATAGGGAAAATCAAGAGCTTCAAATATTATCTTTGTGGGGCTATGTCAAACAAGCATAGAGGAATTATCCAGTCGGCTCCTTTTTGTGCAGAAGCTTCCCTATATATGTATGGTACAGTTGTGCTCTAAAGAAAAAAAGCCTTGTCACCATGCCAAGTTATATTTAAAACAATCTGCCAAGAAAAGGATTTTTTAGCAAATAAAAGGAAAATGTTTTAATCGGGTTACTTTGTGTTCCCTTACAGGTATATTTAAGAGATCAGAACCAATGTGCTGAATAATTTGGTACTACGTGTTCTCCTCAATTTGGTACAAAAGGAACCCACTTCAGCAATACATAGGTAGCAGCAGTAAATAAGATGCACTGTTCAGATCAGAACACGAATATATACATGTTGACAATAACAGAGTGTCGTTGAAATTAACGATTCTAGAGTAAAAAGGAATATTATGATGGAGTGATGTATATGGGGCTCTTCATTTACAACAAAGTGTGGGAGAGAAGTCAATAAGTTTTCATAAGAGTAGTAAAGATATCGATAGTAGTGTTGACATGTTCGTCTAAGGCCTGTCCCAATGCACCGTCTCTTAGCACGTTATCATATGTCTAATAAAAACTTAAGAGACAACATGTACAATGCATTGTATCTTAGATGTTGTATCTAAATTAATGATTTTGACCTCATGCATGCATTTGATTGGCCTAGAGCCTTTTTTTGCCTATGGCCACGTGCCAAGGTTGTATCTTAGCTAAGATACAACCTCATTATCTCTCTTCATTAACTATAGTACCACATAAGAAAAATGCCTATAAAACCGTGCTAAGAGACTTGCATTGGGATAGGCCTAATGTATCTTCTTAGGAGTACAAAAAATTCATCTACTGTACCTTCAACGTCCTTTAATGAAAGGTCTTTGATGACTTGTTTATATCTAGGATATAAATATGACATCAGATTGGATCATCATGCGCTGAACGTCAATCAAAAAATAAAAAACCTAATGCATCGCAAGAAACAATTTGTCAGAAAACAGGATGCAAATATTCTTCTCGAATTAATACATCAAAATAAATAAAGCTAAGTAGCAAAAATTTGCGCATGGTGAACTAGATAGAAAATTTACAGAGGCAAGACTAAAACTGAAATACCTATAAAGGACAAGCGGATGATTGGTGTTGTCGTGATCTACAACAGCATAACAGGGAACTTAGGCCTGTCCCAATGCACCATCTCTTAGCACGTTATCATATGCCTAATAAAAACTTAAGACACAACATGTACAATGCATTGTACCTTAGATGTTGTATCTAAATTAATGATTTTGGGCTCATGCATGCATTTGATTGGCCTAGAGCCTTTTTTTGCCTATGGCCACGTGCCAAGATTGTATCTTAGCTAAGATACAACCTCACTATCTCTCTTTAATAATTATAGTGCCACATAAGCAAAATGCTTATGAAACCGTGCTAAGAGACTTGCATTGGGATATGCCTTAGTCAGATGTTCCAATACTAACAGTACGGGTGGCTAAGAACTAGAGGATCCTGTTGAGACATGGATCCGTCACTATGCTAGCCCCAGGCGATGGATCAAGTGAGATCAACAAGGGGATCCATGTGGTGGTGGCTGAGAAAAAAAAGCATTGTAGCACGTACATACATGATGTTGTGTCCTTGTGGTTGCGGAGGTGGAGGACGACCTTGTAGCAGAGCTTGCGCTAGACATCGCGGCCGGCGGCAGGCCGGAGTAGATGCGCTTGTGCCACTTCGATACAAACCTGGCGCAGATCTGAAACTTAGACTGGTCGGCCCTCTAGAGCTCCTCGTCACCGGCACAGATCCTGGCACCCGGTGGCTCTACAAAGGTAATTGGATCATCCGCACAACCCTAGGTAGTAACCGAACCACATCAGCCCCTCCAATTATTTAAGGGGGGGGGGGAATGAGTTAGAAAAACTGGTCGCGGATATTTGTGGAGACCAAAGAGGAACAAGGGGAGAAGGTGGGTACGGGAGGAGGTTAATATTTTTATTTATTTATAGAAGAGAGGAGGTTAGCTAGATATGCGTTGCCATAGGTATGTTGTCCTTGTAGTTAGAGAGAGGGAATCTTGGGCATCCAAGACCCATGACACACTATACACACACATGGTATGGCATACCATGGTGTATTTGGTGGCATTCAGACGATCTGGAGGCCCCTCTCCAGAGAAACCATAGCCCCGCTGGGAAAAAGACGAAACTGCCGTTCTGGCCCCTCTACGTGAGCCGGAAGGGGGTAGCAAAGTGGAATCAACTACTTGGTTGTGTTAGGTTAGGACCAATGAACACCCAATACAATGTTAGGTCCCACCTCTTGGCAAGATTCCCCGAGTTCCGTCAGTTCCGGGAGTTTCGGGCTCTAAGTAGTCCTGAAACTCGCCAGAGAGAATCTGACGCGCCGGTGAAGCCATAACAGAGACAGACAGAGAGAGAGGGAATCTTGTGAATCCAAGACCCATGACACACTATACACACACACAAGGTATGGCATACCATGGTGTATTTTGTGGCATTCGGACGATCTGGAAGCCCCTTTGGAGAGAAACCATAGCCCCGATGGGAAAAAGACGGAACTGTCGTTTTGGCCCCTCTACGTGAGCCGGAAATGGGTAGAAAAGTGGAGCCAATTACTTTTATGTGTTAGTTTAGGCCCAAGTAACACCCAATAAATTGGTAGGTCCCACCTCTTGGCAAGATTCCCCCATTCCGTGAGATCCGGGAGTTTCGGGCTAAGTAGAACCCGCGGAAGAGAATCTGACGCTGGTGAAGCCATAACAAAGGGAGTAAGGGAATCTTGGGCATACAATACCAATGCCACACTCTAACACACAAGGTATGGCATAACATGGTAATTGGTGGCATTCATACGATCCGGAGACCCCTCTCTAGAGAAACCATAGCCCCGCTGGGAAAAAGACGGAACTGCCGTTCTGACCCCTCTACGTGAGCCGGAATGGGGTAGCAAAGCGGAACCAATTGATTGGATGTGTTAGGTTAGTCCCAAGTAACACCCAAGAAAATTTTAGGTCCCACCTCTTGGCAATATCCCCCCCATTCCGTGAGATCTGGGAGTTTCGGGCTCTGAGTAGTCCTAGAACGCACGAAAGAGAATGCGGCGCCGGTGAAGCCATAACACAAAGAGTGAGGGAATCTTGGGAATCCAAGACCCATGACACAATATAACACACATGGTTTGGCATATCCTATGATTGGGTGGGAATTCAGACGCTCCGGAGCCCCTCCCTAGAGAAACCCTAGGTATGCTGGAGAATAAGAAGAAGCTGCCGGTCTGGCCCCTCTACGTGAGCCGGGAAGGGGTAGAAAAGTGTAACTAATTGCTTTTTTGTGTTAGTTTAGGCCCAAGTAACACCAAATAAAATGGTAGGACCCACCTATTGGCAAGATTCCCCCTGTTTCGTCAGATCCGGGAGTTTTGGGCTCTAAATAGTTTAGGCACCCGCTAGAGAGAATCCGACACCGGCGAAGGCCTAACACACAAACAGAGGGAATCTTGGCATACAAGACCCATGACACACTATAACACACGTGGTATGACATACCATGGGATTTGGTGGCATTCAAACGATCCTGATCCCCCTCTCCGGAGAAACCATAGCCCCGATGAGGAAAAATACGAAACTGTCGTTCTGGCCCCTCTACGTGAGCCGGAAGAGGGGAGAAAAGTGGAACCAATTTCTTGGTTGTGTTAGGTAAGGCCCAAGTAACACCCTATACAATGGTTGGGCCCACATTTTGGTAAGATTCCCCCTGTTCCGGGAGTTTTAGGCTAATCCTGGAACCCGTAGAGAGAATATGACGCCGGTGGAGCCCTAACACAGAGAGCGAGGGAATGTTAGCCACGCAAGACCTATGACACACTCTATCACACATTTTATGGCATAACATGGGATTTGGTGGCATTCATAAAATCCGGAGCCCCCTCTCCGGAGAAACCATAGCTCCGATGTGGAAAAAGACGGAACTGCCGTTCTGGCCACTCTACGTGAGCCGGAAAGGGGTAGAAAAGTGGAACCAATTGCTTTTTTGTATTAGGTTAGGCCCAAGGAACACCCAAGACAATGTTGGTCCCACATGTTGGCAAGATTCCCCGAGTTCCGTCGGTTTCGGGAGTTTCGGGATCTAAGTAGTCCTTGAACCCGCCAGAGAGAATCCGACTCCGGTGAAGCCCTAACAGAGAGAGAGAGGGAATCTTGGGAATCCAAGATCCATGACACACTATAACACATATGGTATGGCGTACCATGGGATCTGGTGGCTTTCATACGATATAGAGGCCCTTCTCCGGAGAAACCATGGCCCCGCTGGGGAAAAACACAGAACTGTCGTTCTGGCCCCTCTACGTTAGGTGGAAGGGGGTAGCAAAGTGGAACCAACTGCTTGGTTGTATTAGGTTAGGCCCAAGGAACACCCAAGACAACGTTAGGGCCCACCTCCTGGCAAGATTCCCCGAGTTCCGTCAGTTCCGGGAGTTTCAGGCTCTAAGTAGTCCTGGAACCCGCGAGAGAGAATCCGACGCCGGTGAAGCCCTAACAAAGAGAGAGAAGGAATGTTGGGCATCCAAGACCCACGACACACTATAACACACATGGTATGGAATACCATGGGATTTGGTGGCATTCAGACGATCTTGAGGCCCCTGATCCGGAGAAACCATAGCCCAGCTGGGGAAAAAGACGGAACTGTCGTTCTGGCCCCCCTACGTTAGGCGAAAGGGTGTAGCAAAGTGGAACCAACTGCTTGGTTGTATTAGGTTAGGCCCAAGGAACACCCAAGATAATGGTAGGGCCCACATCTTGGCAAGATTCCCCGAGTTCCGTTAGTTCTGGGAGTTTCGGGCTCTAAGTAGTCTTGGAACCCGCCAGAGAGAATCCGACGCCGGTGAAGCCCTAACACAGAGAGAGAGGGAATATTTGGCATACAAGACCCAAGACACACTAGAAAACACATGGTATGGAATACCATGGGATTTGGTGTCATTCAGACGATCTGGAGGCCCCTGATATGGAGAAACCATAGCCCCGTTGGAGAAAAAGACGAAACTGTCGTTCTGGCCCCTCTACGTTAGGCGGAAGGGGTAGAAAAGTGGAATCAACTGCTTGGTTGTATTAGGGCAGACCCAAGGAACACCCAAGAAAATGGTTGGGCCCACCTGTTGGCAAGATTCCCCGAGTTCCATCAGTTTAGGGAGTTTTGGTCTCTAAGTAGTCCTGGAACCCGCCAGAGAGAATCTGACGCGCCGGTGAAGCCATAAGAGAGAGAGAGAGAGAGGGAAAATTGGGCATACAAGACCCATGATGCACTATACACACACGTGGTATGTCATACCATGGTGTATTTGGTGGCATTCAGACGATCTGGAGGCCCCTCTCCAGAGAAACCATAGCCCCGCTGGGAAAAAGACGGAACTACCGTTCTGGCCCCTCTCCGTGAGCCGGAAGTGGGTAGAAAAGTGGAACCAACTGCTTGGTTGTGTTAGGTTAGTAACAATGAACACCCAACACAATGGTAGGGCCCACCTCGTGGCAAGATTCCCCGAGTCCCGTCAGTTCCGGGAGTTTAGGGCTCTAAGTAGTCCTGGAACCCGCCAGAGAGAATCTGACGCGCTAGTGAAGCCATAACAGAGAGAGAGAGAGAGAGAGAGAGTGAATCTTGGGCATACAAGACCCATGACACACTATACACACACATGGTATGGCATACCATGGTGGATTTTGTGCCATTCAAACGATCTGGAGGGCCCTCTCCAGAGAAACCCATAGCCCCGCTAGGAAAAAGATGGAACTACCGTTTTGGCCCCTCTACGTGAGCCAGAAAGGTGTAGAAAAGTGGAACCAATTACTTGGTTGTGTTAGGTTAGGCCTAAGTAACACCCAATAAAATGATAGGTCCCACCTCTTGGCAAGATTCCCCCCGTTTCGTGAGATCCGGGAGTTTCGGGATAAGTAGAACCTGCGAAAGAGAATCTGTCGCCGGTGAAGCCATAACACAGGGAGTAAGGGAATATTGGGCATCCCATACCCATGCAACACTCTAACACACAAGGTATGGAATATCGTGGGATTTGTTGGCATTCAGACGATCCGGAGTCCCCTCTCCAGAGATACCATAGCCCCGCTGGGAAAATGATGGAACTGTCGTTCTGGCCCCTCTACGTGAGCCGGAATGGGGTAGAAAAGCGGAACCAATTGCTTGGTTTTGTTAGGTTAGGCCCAAGTAACACCCAAGACAATGGTAGGTCCCACCTCTTGGCAAGATCCCCCCATTCCGTGAGATCTGGGAGTTTCGGGCTCTGAGTCCCTGGAACCCGCGAAAGAGAATGCGGCGCCGGTGAAGCCATAACACAAAGAGTGAGGGAATCTTGGGAATCCCAGACCCATGCCATGATCTAACACACATGGTTTGGCATACCCTAGGATTGGGTGGTAATTCAGACGCCCCGGAGCCCCTCCCCGGAGAAACCCTAGGTCTGCTGGAGAAAAAGAAGAAACTGTAGGTCTGGCCCATCTACGTGATCCGGAAAGGGGTAGCAAAGTGGAAATAATTTCTTGGTTGTGTTATTTTAGGCCCAAGTAACACCAAATAAAATGGTAGGACCCACCTCTTGGCAAGATTCCCCATTTTCCATCAGATCTGGGAGTTTCGGGCTCTTAATAGTTTTGGAACCCGCTAGAGAGAATCCGACGCCGGCGAAGGCCTAACACACAAAGAGAAGGAATATTGGACATCCAAGACACATGAAACACTATAACACACATGGTATGGAATACCATGGGATTTGGTGGTATTCAAACAATCTAGAGCCCCTCTCCGGAGAAACCCTAGCCCTGCTGGGAAAACAGACATAACTATTGTTCTGGCCCGTCTACGTAGCCGGAAGGCGGTAGTAAAGTGGAAGTAATTACTTGGTTGTGTTAGGTTAGGCCCAAGTAACACCAAAGACAATGGTAGGGCCCACCTCTTGGCAGTATTCCCCCTGTTTCGTCACATCCGGGAGTTTTGGGCTCTGATTAGTCCTTGGACCCGCTAGAGAGAATCTGACGTCGGTGAAGCCTTAATACACAGAGTGAGGGAATGTTGGGACTCCAAGACCCATGAAACACTCTAACACACATGTATGTCATACCATGGGATTTGGTGGCATTCAGACGATCCGGAGCCCCCTCTCCGGAGAAACCATAGCCCCGCTAGGAACAAAGACGGAACTGCCGTTCTGGCCCCTCTACGTGAGCCGGAAGGGGGTAGCAAAGTGGAACCAACTTCTTGGTTGTGTTAGGTTAGGAACAATGAACACCCAATACAATGGTAGGGACCACCTCTTGGCAAGATTCCCCGAGTTCCGTCAGTTCCGGGAGTTTCGGGCTCTAAGTAGTCCTCGAACCCGCTAGAGAGAATCCGACGCCGGTGAAGCCCTAACATAGAGAGGGAGGGATTCTTGGGCATCCAAGACCCACGACACACTATAGCACACATGATATGGAATACAATGGGATTTGGTGGCATTCGGACGATCTGGAGGCTCCTCTCCGGAGAAACCGTGCATACCCCGCTGGGAAAAAAGACGGAACTGTCGTTCTGGCCCCTCTACGTTAGGCGGAAGGGGGTAGAAAAGTGGAACCAACTTCTTGGTTGTATTAGGTTAGGCCCAAGGAACACCCAACAAAATGGTAGGGCCCACCTCTTGGCAAGATTCCCCCAGTTCCGTCAGATCCGGGAGTTTCAGGCTCTAAGTAATCCTGGAACCCGCCAGAGAGAATCTGACGCCGGTGAAGCCCTAACACAGAGAGAGCGAGTTAATCTTGGGAATACAAGACCCATTACACACTCTAACACACATGGTATGCCATACCATGGGATTTGGTGGCATTCAGACGATCCGGAGCCCCCTGTCACGACCCCGGACCCAGGGATATACATACTGTTATGTGCTCCTAGCCATGGACTCACAAGGGCTTCAGGGTTACCAGCCCCGGCCGCAACAAACAACGGCAGGCAGACTGGATTCATCGGCACGTAGTCCGGATCCCCAGTCTACTACTCCTTGTATCCATGCTAGTCATAACCAACTATGCATATCGAAGCGTCCACGAATCGAATGAAACTGAAGGAAACGGGACCAAAGCTATACAAAGATGCTATGTGTCCAGAAAGTGCAACAACAATCGAGGGTTACTGGGGTTACCTCGCCCCAGGCCGATCATATCGACAGGCGGGCTCGGACATGGATCATCGGCTCCACAACCCCTCGACTGCGACAACTATGCAGGCATAGCCAAAACTGTATAACAATGAGCTCGAAACCAACAACCGATCAAAGCAGTACTCTAAACATGAAACTTGTATTAACAGAAGTTACTAGAGTATAGATTACAAGCAGAGGTCACACGACCCAACATTACATCAGACAACGGAAGGAAAATTATGTTGCTAATCAACAAGAACCAAAAAGGCCTAAGAGGCCGCAACATAAGGCGACGTCCCAGCCCATAGATTCCAGGCTGCTACCTGGGAACCCCGAACTACTCGTCGATGTCCACGTTGAACCACCACTGAGGTGACGAACTCCACCTGAACCAAAATTAAACAAACCTGAGTACGGGAGGTACTCAACAAGACTTAATTAACCTATTATATACCTGCTAGTTTCAGAAAGGGTTTTATGAAGGCTGATTTGCGTAAAGCAATCTTTGTTTTCCAAATAGAGGAGGAATAGCACGTCTCATAGAATGTTTTCAAAACAGATGAGAAGCTCACTATTGTAACCATCATCTTTTGAATCCACCAACATTATTTCCAGCACCTCACATGCTACAAGGATCACCCCTCCCGGCATCTCCGGGGAGGCACCCTTCATCTATTGCATCCATGCATTGTCAACATCTTTTACGTCACGTTCAAGTTATCTATGACCCCGTGACTTTCACCAAGTCGTCCATAACCGTGGACACGGCTTTCCGAAAGATTTATCCCTGCAGGGTGGTACACTTTACCCACACGTACCATCCGACTCTTAATGCCAAGCTATTGGCACAATTCCGACGATGTGCCGGCAGAGTGTGGTTGGCCACGACCTTTACCTTGTCGAGCCCTATCCATGAGTCAACCCAAACAGGGCCACCCCGTCAACAGGGAGTTGGCCACCTCCTGACGGCACCTGTTCTGTGAGTCGGGAACAAGATCCGTGTACGTCCATCACTTGTCCCGGTCACGCCCTAAACACCTCCAAAAGGTTTTTGACTCACACGCAGATGGAAATCCCAAACTACGTGACTCACGGATAGAACCAAACAAGTTAGTTAGTCGAGCGCGGTCTGTTAGGCCCCGCGTGTGGTTGCACGCTCAGTCTTGGTTTCCGCGGCGAGACCTTACTCCTAGGGTTGGCAAGTACGGAACGAACAACCACTTCCCAAGTGGCCTCCTGTCCAAGCCTTAGTCAAGTTAACCACACAGTGCTCATCTTACCACGTCATCATATCATACTAGGTTATCGCAACTCTGATTCATCAACCGGATGGAGCAGAGGTAACAAACATATGAAACTAAGCAGTAGCAGATATGAGGCTCTGGCGATGCGCACAAGCAAATCTATGGCGGCTAGGAGCAGTGGATCAGGTCATTGTGGCAAAGCAATATATAGGTGAACTATATCTAGTAGCATCAAATACTTTAGAATCGAATGCAAAGTACGAGAATCAAATGTTGTTCGAAAACATATATGAGCAGATAAGAGGTTATGCTTGCCTTGGTTATAAGAAAACCAGATAAACTCTTCAGGGATAAGTGCTTGACTTGTCGGTTAGGATCAAGTATTCGTCATTTGGATTGCTGGCCTTCTCTTCGGAGCCACGTTCTACCGAGGGGGAACAAACACCGAAAAGAAGAAATAACAATCAACACATGACATTGATGCAATGCACAATATGTATGCATGAGCAGATTAATGCACTGAAATAAAACCCTAAACATGCTCGTTGGGTTGCTAGGGTTCATATGCCAGTTAGGCATTTTTACTGAAATTATCCCGAAATAGACCCCGGAGGGGGTTTCGGGCGATTATGAACATGAGTACCATTTTAGTTGCTCAAATGAGGTTGAAAACATCATAAATAGGTTGCACTTGTCATTTTGAGCAATTTGGTATATAACTTTTATTTTTCTAATTTTATTGAATAAAAACTTATTTTTCTATTTTTAAATGAATTAACAATATTAAATAATGTTCATTTTTCAACTTGGTCAAACATATATGAAAATGACATTTTTGGGTAGAGATCATTTTTCTGAACACAACCATATTTTTACTTCATTTTTCTGATTAATATTTTAAGAGATATTGATTTTACAATTTTATTATTTTTCTGAAATTTTAAAACACAGGTGGGGTCCAAGTGTCAGTACCAATTCCGTTTAAAAGAAATTAAATAGAAATCTGCCTTATGACGCAGGCATGACGTCGAGGTGACGTCACCCGTGCCCAAAATCTCTCTGATCCGATTCAATCCGTCGATCCTGTGCGGGGTTTTGGAATCAGTTCATACCATGAGATAGACGGAGGTGTGGGGAGGCTAGAGGTGGCCTCGGCTGACCAAGAGGTCGCCGGAGAGCTCACCGGCGAGCTCGGCGCGGCGGCGGAAGTTGGCCGGAGGCGGCAGGGAGCTACAGGGGGTTAGGGGGCGATAGGGATTCACAGGGAGACTCACCACGGCTGGGTGAAGCTCGTGGGCTGGTCGTAGAGGCGATGCGGCGCCGGAAACGACGGCGGCGAGCTCGGGGAGCCGCCGGCCGGAGAGGAGGAGGAGGCCCCGATTCCGGTGATGTCAGCCTCCTCGGTTCACAGGAGTTGTGGAGGAGGGAGGGGGCACCCTGGCGGATCTTCCTGCGCCATCAGTTCGTCCGGGGGCAGCCGGAGTCGGCGACAATCGGCGGCGGCCGTGGCAGTAGGGTTTGGTTGCTCGCCGGGGAAACTTACAGAGAGAGGAGGGGGTTCGAGGGAGAGGGAGAACTGAGAGGCCTCCTCGCTGTCCTATCCCCTCGACGGGACGGCCAAGCATGAGGTGGCCGCGCGAGGATGGAGGCATCGACACGCAGCTCCTCCTACTGGCAGGAGGTTGAAGAAGACCACGTTTTTTTACAACACCCCCTCGAGTTCCTGGATTTTACAGATTAGCCCTTTTCTTTTTTAAAAGAGGACAGGAAACAAAGTTTTGAGGGCCTTTTTGGAAGAATAAAATTTGGCAAAAATTATCTTTGGAAAGCTTATAAAATTTCCAACAACACCATGTGTTTATTTGGTGTAATTGAAACATTTTTCAGAACAAGATTTTGGGAACCAAAATAAGTACTTTCTGTGAGATTTCATAAACCATTTAAATTCCAAATTTAAATTGGTTAAAACATGATTTGAATTTTGTGGTTTCATGCATGTATGATATGAACAACACCACACACACCCTGTTGTATCAAAAATTGGGGTGTTACACCCCCTCTCCAGGGAAACCATAGCCCCGCTGGGAAAAAGAGGGAACTGTCGCTTTGGCCCCTCTACTTGAGCCGGAAAGGGGTAGAAAAGTGGAACCAATTGCTTTTTTGTGTTAGGTTAGGCCCAAGGAACATCCAAGAAAATGGTTGGGCCAACCTGTTGGCAAGATTCCCCCTGTTCCGTGAGATCCGGGAGTTTCGGGCTCTGAGTAGAACCCACGAAAGAGAATCTAACGCCGGTGAAGCCATAACACAGGGAGTAAGGTAATATTGGGAATCCAATACCCATGCCACACTCTAACACACAAGGTATGGAATACCGTGGGATTTGGTGGCATTCATACAATCCGGAGGCCCCTTTCCAGAGAAACCATAGCCCCGCTGGGAAAAAGACGGAACTGCTGTCCTGGCCCCTCTACGTGAGCCGGAATGGGGTAGAAAAGCGGAACCAATTACTTGGTTGTGTTAGGTTAGGCCCAAGTAACACTCAAGACAATGGTAGGTCCCACCTCTTGGCAAGATTCCCCCATTCCGTGAGATCTGGGAGTTTCAGGCTCTGAGTAGTCCTGGAACCCGCGAAAGAGAATGCGGCGCCGGTGAAGCCATAGCACAAAGAGTGAGGGAATCTTGGGAATACAAGACCCATTCAACAATATAACACACATGGTTTGGCATACCCTAGGATTGGGTGGGAATTCAGACGCCCCGAACCCCTCCCCGGAGAAACCCTAGGTCTGCTGGAGAAAAAGAAGAAACTGCCGGTCTGGCCCCTCTACGTGAGCCGGAAAGGGGTAGCAAAGTGGAACTAATTGATTGGTTGTGTTATTTTAGGCCCAAGTAGCACCAAATAAAATGGTAGGACCCACTTATTGGCAAGATTGCCCTTGTTCCGTCAGATCCGGGAGTTTCACGCTCTAAATAGTATTGGAACCCGCTAGAGAGAATCCGATGCCGGCGAAGGCCTAACACAATAGAGGGAATCTTGGGAATCCAAGACCCATGACAGACTATAACACACATTTTATGGCATACCATGGGATTTGGTGGTATTCAGACGATCCAGAGCCCCTCTCCGGAGAAACCCTAGCCTCGATGGGAAAAAAGATGGAATTGTTGTTCTGGCCCGTCTACGTAGCCGGAAGGGGGTAGTAAAGTGGAAGTAATCGGTTGGTTGTGTTAGGTTAGGCCCAATTAACACCCAAGACAATGGTAGGGCCCACCTCTTGGCAGGATTCCCCCTGTTTCGTCACATCCGGGAGTTTCAGGCTCTGAGTAGTCCTTGAACCCGCTAGAGAGAATCCGACGCCGGTGAATCCATCACACACCGAGTGAGGGAATGTTTGGCATACAAGACCCATGGAACACTCTAACACACATGGTATGTTATACCATGGTATTTGGTGGCATTCAGACGAACCGGAGCCCCCTCTCCGGAGAAACCATAGCCCCGCTAGGGAAAAAGACGGAACTGTCGTTCTGGCCCCTCTACGTGAGCCGGAAGGGGGGTAGACAAGTGAAACCAATTCATTGGTTGTGTTAGGTTAGGCCCAATGAACACCCAAGACAATGGTAGGGCCCACCTCTTGGCAAGATTCCCCCGCTTCGCTGGAACATTGATCTGTTGATCAGAAGTCAACCTTTTGGTCTACCTCTATGACCAGCGTCGGAAGGGGGTAGACCACAATACTATTTTGCTTGGTTGTGTTAGGTTAGACCAAAGCTACATTAATAACCAAAATCTAGCTATACTTTTAACAATATTCCCTCCGGTTTGCCCGAATGGGGGAGCATCGACGGTTCGAGTCCTATAAGTGTAGTGCATAATCTTCCTATGTGATGCCGGTGAAACCAGTCACACCTATGGGTAGTATATTGGCCCCTCCCCACCTTGACCCCAGCACACGTTTATAAGTATTCTTAGTGCTCCACCATGGTTTACGTAGGATTCTAACACTTTAGAGCCCAACGCTTCACTAGAACATTGATCTGTTAACCAGAAGTCAACCTTTTGGTCTACCCCTATGACCGCGTCGGAAGGGGGTAGAACACAATACTATTTTGCTTGGTTGTGTTAGGTTAGGCCATAACTATATTAATAACCAAAAATCTAGCTATACTTTTAACAGTTTTCCCTCCGTTTTCCCCGAAAAGGGGGCATCGAGGGTTTATAACTAAACTGGAGTAGTACATATATATTAGTAAGTATAGATCATTACATTCTAATTAAAAATACGGCGGGAAATATAAATTAGGCCTAACTATCCTAGACGCCGGTCCGGCCGTTCTCCTCGTCGTCGCTCGCTACCATGCTGGCCTGGTCATCGTTCAGCGCCATGGACGGTGCACGTGTCAGAGCACGCGTCCCGTCGGAGTAAATGGCAGCGACATGCAAACCGCAATGACCCTGGCGCCGCTTGGGGAGCCGGGAAGGCTGCATACCGCGTTAATGCTAGGTGTGCTGCAGAGGTGAAGCACCATCCCGCCGCCTGGTGCAGGTCGCGTCCCGTCATGGCCATTACGCGCGGCAGGCTAACCACCACCTGCACGACGCCGTGTGCATGTCCAAGGCGTGTGAATGCAGTGGCGTGTTGGCACGTAACCACATGTTCGTCACCTTGGCTGCATACACATGGTAGTTGTGTTGGCACGTACCATTATTTGTAGTGAACTTGACAAAGATTGGTACCACGTTTTGCAAGCAAACATGTGCCATATCGTTTTGTACGCGTACACGTATAAAACGGTATCCTCTTTTCTACACGTACGATAGAGACTTTGATATTCGCTGACTTGGTGGGGTGAGCTTTGTGGTGAATTTGGGTCACTGATTGGTGGACCCGCGGCGTCCCGGGCCCCACTTTCCGGCGACCAAATGTCATATCATTCTATGTATACTAAGTCAGCCGGCGCGTTCCCACCATGCATGCGCACACGACATGGCGACCAGTCGAAACGGGGCGGCCTCGAAACGGCACTCTGTATATAAAGCTCCTTCCGCATCGCCTCTGTCCCCCATCCATTCTCCCCCCATTTCTAGCAAAAAACCCCACTCCGCATCGTCTCCCAGCCCTCCTTCTCTCCCAACTGCCGAGTACACAACCGCGAGGCGGTTCCGCAGAATGGAAGATTCGCAGCAGAAGAACGACCGCGTCGCCCCTTCTGTTGTCGTCGCCGCAGGAGCCGCCCATGACGGTTCCAGTTCGTCGCAGCCGCAGGATGTCGTCGCCGCCGCAGGTTCGTCGGCCGGCCATGGCGCTTCGAGTGCACCGCCTGCTCTTGCCGCGGTGGAGGCGCCTGCTGGTTTCCCTCTCCTGGCAGATCTGGGTGATCCCTACGGGGATCGCCAGGCGTTCGACGAGGACGTCGATGACCAGGACCCTGAGGTATCTATGTCCAGGTCGGCTTAGTTTATTGTCAAAGATCCAGGGTTTGTGCACGACTGCACGCAAGCTCGGGCTTCTAGTATTTGTAGTTGCATGTATACTTTGGTTTTTTTTGTAAAGTTTGGGCTTCTGGTGTTTGCGGTTGCATCTGTTCTTTAGGGGTTCGAGGTTTTTTGTATTCGGGATTAAAATGTTTGTAGTTGGATTTGTACCTAGGGGTTCGAGGGTTTTTTGTACACGCAAGTTCAAGATTCAGAGGTCTGCTTGCATCTGTACTTAGAGACCAAAGGGAAAAACATTATAGAAAAATAGACATGTACTAGACACTAAATTAACAATATAGATGTACTGAATATAGATGTCATGCTGTGAAACTAATAACATCTTTGCATGAATCTTTTTAAATGATCTTCTATATAGAGTTATGGATGATCAAATATAGATGAGAGTTGATTCAGAGGTTATAGTTGCATCTGTACTTAGGGGTTCGCAGGTTTTTTGTATTTTAGGGATTCAGAGGTTGTAGTTGCATCTGTTCTTATGGCTTCTAGTTTTTTGTGTGCATGTTAGCATGCATGTGAGTTAGAGATTCTACGTTTTTTGGAAGCATTTTTAATTTGTGTAGTTATTTTGCCTCGTAGACACTCTTGACGCATTATGAATTTATTGCAAAATCACATATTGTACCCCCGTGCATGATAATTACTTGATCCAGTTTGTGCATATAATTAAAGAACGATTCTTGTATGATATTTTTGATCTGGTAAGGTATAATAACATGTCCTGATTAGAATATTAATCTGTTGAATGTTATCTTAGATCATCAATGAATTTCTGATGTGTTATTATCTTTTTTTGTGCATTAGTTCACCAAATATATATAGTGGAAACTGTAATGTTGTATAAAATTCGACACATTTTTCTCAATATTGATGTCCTCTTTAGGGCGCATCTGCTAAATAAGTTACTTGATGAAGTGTATGCAAATAAATGAAGAACTATTTCTTTATGTTCTTTGTGATCTGGTTAGGTATATTACTCTTTTGCCAATAAGATTGTGTTGCTAACTTTTGTTTTATTGCAAATTTGCAGGAAGAAGATATGGAAGTCGGCTCGGATGAGAACGATATGGCTGCGAAGAGCATACATGTCCTGAGGAAGCTGCACGCGGGCACCATTCGGTACCGTCGTTACGACAACTTGTTCTGCCCTTTCTGTGTTAGAAAGGTATCCAACGATCGCCACAGCTTGATCCGACATGCCGTCGGTGTGGGAAATGGCTCCGAGTATCGTGCGCCCCATGTTAGGGCCAAGCACGCAGCCTACAGCGTCTTCCTGAAGAAGCAGTTTGCGCAGGATATCCTCACAGGTCTTGCGGAACCTCCTCCTCGGCCTTTCTCCAACGAGGCCAGGAGGACTGTGAAGGCTCGGAAGCGGGAGAACATGTTCCGCGCCCTTACTTCAACGAGGCCAGGAGGGCCATGAAGGCTCGGAAGTGGCAGAACATGATGTAGCTGATGCTGGTGCACTTGTTGTTGCAGCTTGCACGATGTGTTTGTGTTATCTCTTACTTCTGGTAGTGTCGTCTGGTGTGTGCGTAGTAAGAACTTTTAAAGAACCTCTATCATGTTGGTATGTAAGAACCTAATATGTATATTATATTAGTATATGTTTCTTAACCCGATCATGTTTTAAGGATGTCAAAAGACTTATTAGGCATGATTTAGAAATAAGTGGATGTGACAACTCATTGATCCGGTCGATCAATGAATTGTCACATCCCTTCACTACTGGATCATGCCTAATAAGCCAATAGTTGGTGCAACATCACAAATGTGAGTAACAAGACTCGATCTTTGATGTGTGGAAATGAGTCAACCCCTCCCCCGCCACTAGGCACTGTCTTATTTTGAAATTATTTTCTAACTAAAATAAAGAAGAATCCGAAGAAGTAGAATAAAAATGCGATCAGATGCTAAGACTCTTTTCCTTTTGCTTCTTTTTTTTATTTTTTATTTTCAATCCGAAAAACAAGAATAAATTATCACTAACAGCCGCGCGCCAAATCTCCACGGAATCAGCCTCACGCAGGGTCCCACTCGCCAGCGTCTACGCGCCAAATCTCCACCACACAGCGCTCCTCGCCCACTTGGCTACTCCTCCACTGAAAGCGACCTCCACTGAAATCCTCCACTTCGCCCTCCCGCCCCAAGGGCGGATGCCACGGCTTCGCCCTCCCCCTTCCTCGGTGTCGTTCTCAAACAATGACTGGTAAGCCATGGTTCCCTCGCTTCCCATCCTCAACCAAACGATGCGATGTAGGTTAGATGCCGGCAGATCTAGGTTTGATACCGGCGGATGTAGGTTAAATGCCGGCGGATGTAGGTCACCGTTGATGTTTTAAGTTACCACCGGCCATGGATCTAGCTCACGCTACCGTTACATGGCCCTCGGAGATTGTTTCCCCCACCCAGATGGAGATCGACCTGAACAAGGCCTCGGAGCTTGGAAAGCCCCCTGTTATTCAGATAGCCGAGGTAAATAGCATATAAATTAGTCCTATAGCCAAATGTTCTCTTAAGATTCATCTATCTCCTTTCGCCTTCGTCGACACTTCTTCGATTTTATTCTTTTCGTATTTGGCTATAGGACCACAGTGCAGGCTATGACTTCTGCAGCATGTCGCGTACTGAAATTCAGAAATTGGTGCAGTAGTCAGTTGAGACAATTCAGAAATTGGTGCAACAGTCAGTTGAGACAATTGAATCTCATCGTCTCTCTGAAGTTTGCAAACTGGCTGATGATACTAGCGCTGAGAAGCTAATCTATTTCGTCTACTGAGAGGACAGGCTGGACAGGGCGATGAAAGCTTCAAAAATGCTAGCACTCGAGTTGGAACTGCGGGAGCAAAAGAGAAGCTATATGATCATGCACGGCTTGGTTACTAAGCTTGATTCTGAGCTGAAGAGTGCGAAGAAAACTTTGAAAGTAGCCGAAGAGAAGTGCGACATGTTCCAGAGGGGAAAAGACACCCTGTTGGAGAGTGCGAAGGACACCAATGTGAAGTTGAGATACATTCTAAGTTTCTTGCAAGATTATGGAATGAGGTAAGCTCTTTAATTAGATTATGTCAACCTGCAATGCTTGCCAATGAGTCCAGCTGTTATTCATTTCTCTGTTTTTTTGCATGTGCCGATGATTAAACTGTGCAATTCTAAAATCCAAAGGATTACTCCCCAGTACCTAGTAGCGTTTACACGGAAATTGTTTGTTCATGCTCCCTGGTCCTGTGGAGCTTGACCCTTTGGACTTTTTTGCAATGTATGTATGAGGCTTGCTTATTTTATGTTCATTCTCTGTTCTGTGTGCTGATGATTAAACTCTGCACCTTTTCTCGGTGAGATATTGGCACTTACCTAGTGTTGTATACAACTACATTTGTTCTGCATCTTCCTTGGTAAGTGTTCGATGATCTCATTGATTTCTGTGTGCTTCTTTACTATGAGGCCCGAATTCTGATTTTGTCTGTAATGCATGAGCCATATTGGTTCTGCATATTCCTTGGTAAGTGTTCGATAATTTCATTGATTTGTGTGTGCTTCTTTACTATGAGGCCCCTATCTAGGCTTGGTTCTCTGCCGATGATTAATATGCAGCAATGTCTCCAACAGTTGGCGTACCATAGAAAAAATAGTGCCATATTTGTGTTTGATCAGAGTGCCGATGATTAAACTGTGCAAGTTAAAATGCAGAGGGAGACTCCTCTAGACCTAGTAGCATTTACAAGGACCTAGTAGCTTGTTTATGCCACCGGGTCTAGCGGTTTATCACCTATGTACTTGTATCATTTGTACACGTGAGGCAGTTTTGTCACTCATCTTTGTATATTTGGAAGTATATCTGCTTCTTTTTTGTAGATGTGCTAAACATGTATGATGCTTTTCTACTAGTGTTTCTGTGGACGCGGTTTCGGAAAGTTCCAGTGGATAATGCGAACCTCTGGATGTGGCTTCGGAATGCATGCTGACATAGGAAAATATCCGTTGGATGATGTGAAACTGTGGATGTGGCTTCGGATTGTATGTTGGCATAAAAAAAGTTCTGGTTAACTGTGGACCTGTTGTTGAACCTTTTGTGATGCTAATTTCAGTTACTATAAATCTCCTATGTTTCAGAGTGCATGTAACCGGGATGATGGCGCAGAACAGACATCGAAGAGGGCGAGGAGGCAGTATATTAGTATTAGTACTAGGGTATCCATTGTTGCAAATGTAAAACCATGTCAATTCATTTCCATTTCAGAGTGCATTTTATAATTTAGGTCTCCTATATATTCGGTAATTTGGTTGCACTCACCACGTGGGATACCCGGTCAGCTCTCCTCCCCACTCCTAAACTGTGGATAATGCAGCGGCTCCCCATACGGGCGCATAACGCTCTCCTCTCTACTCCCAAACTGCCCGTCTGTGCCACACCTCTCTACTCCCCTTCGTTGTGCGTAGATCCAACGCTACCATGTCTGGCCGTCGCGAGGAGGGCCGCCAGCAGCAGATCCACAAGTACTTTCCCCGGCGCAACGTGCAAGGCGCGGAGCGTGCGCGTTCCCGCGAGGCGTACCGACGCGAGGTGCATCAGGCCAACTCGTCCCGCGCACCACCTCCTCCGGCTCCACCCATCGCACCTTCGGACGTCGAGGAGGAAGAAGAGGAGGAGTATCTCGCCGTCGAGTTCCACAACGAGGCCCTGTAGTGGCCCCACATGCAGGCGGGGATTTTAGCATCCTTGGAGAGTTTCGCAGCAGAAGAGCTCCGGCAAGCGAGGCTCGCCCGGCTTTTCACTGTCAAGCTAGAGGCCGACACCGCGGAAGCGATCCGCCATTCGATGCAGAATGAAGATGCGGCGGCGCTGGCTGAGCGCGGCGGCGCACCCTTGGCTAGGACGCTAGGTCCGGTGATGATTTCGAAGATTATGTGTTTCAAAAACGGCTTGTTCACTGTGATGTTAACTGTGATGATTTTGAAGATTATGTGCATGCTTAATTTCGAAGATTATTGTGCATGCTTATTTACCGTGGATGACAAGTGGGGTCCAGGCATCAACTGGTCGGTCGTAGCCTGTCAAACCAGTCAAACAGGGAAGGTGTGTGGCCCCAAGAAAAATTCATGACGTTCTACGTGACCAGACAAGTTTTGTCAAAGGCAACTGGGCTCTTAGTGGGCTACTGGGCCGGAGACGAAAATCCGCGACGTAAAACTAGCAAAAAGTTGAGCAAAACCGCATAGAAGGTTCTACAATCAGGTTTCTATTGGCCTACTCTCTTTAAAGATGCATGAAGTTTATTTTATCTTGTGATGAATGTCAAAGAGTTTATAATATTTCTAGATGCAATGAAATGCCTATGAATTATTCTCTTGTTATTGAACCATTTGACTGTTGGGGTTTTGACTTCATGGGTCTGTTTTCTCCTTCAAATGGTTATACTCATATACCTTTTGATGTTGATTATGTTATTAAATGGGTACAAGCTATACCTACAAAGAGTGCTGATGGTGAAACCTCATTAAAAATGCTTAAAGATGTTATTTTTCCTAGGTTTGGTGTGCCTAGATATCTTATGACTGATGGAGGTTCTCACTTTATTCATGGTGGTTTTAGAAAAACCCTTGCTAAATCTGATGTTAATCATAGAATTGCCCCAGATTATCATCCTCAAAAAAGTGGGCAAGTAGAATTATAAAATAGAGAAATTAAATCTATCTTGCAAAAGACTGTTAATAAATCTAGGAAAAATTGGGCTAGTAAGTTAAATGATGCTTTATGGGCTTATAGAACTGCTTATAAAAATCCTATGGGTATGTCTCCTTATAAAATGGTTTACGGAAAATCTTTTCACTTGCCTTTAGAATTAGAACACAAATCTTATTGGGCAGTGAGAGAACTAAATAGAGATTTTAAGCTTGCCGGTAAGAATGCTTGATTTGAATCATCTAGATGAATGGAGCAGTGAATCCTATGAAAATGTTAGACTCTTTAAAGAGAAAGTTAAAAAATGGCATGATAGGAGAATTCTTAAGAGAGAGTTTCATGTTGGTGAGAAAGTTCTATTGTATAGGTATTGTCTCAGATTTTTTGCAGGAAAATTACTCTCGAGATGGGAAGGACCTTTTGTTATTGAAGAAGTGTATCATTCGGGTGCAATCAAAATTGTTTCCCTTAAAGACACCACTACACAAGTGGTGAATCGGCAAGACTCAAATATTATATCTCTAGATATTCTTATGATGACGATGTTGATACTATTCAAGTGGTGACCCCGGAAGATTTTATTAGAGAGAAGATTCCAGAAACTGCAGAGTCTGTTTTCGAATAGGTAAAGTTTTGGTAAGAAAAGTTCGCGTTTTACAGTCCAACTTATATTTTTGCTGTTTTTAGAAAATATGAAAAATAATGAGCCAAATAAGGGTAGGAGAAGGTGCCCGAGGGCACCACACAACCTGGTGGCTCGAGCCCACCCCTGGTCGTTGTCCCAC
Organism: Alopecurus myosuroides; assembly: GCA_028641055.1. NCBI lineage: Eukaryota > Viridiplantae > Streptophyta > Magnoliopsida > Poales > Poaceae > Alopecurus > Alopecurus myosuroides. The sequence goes on along the minus strand of CM054059.1, from coordinate 213,549,456 downwards.
CCCAGTTTTTGGATTCTTGTACTGTGCTTAAGAAGACAAAAATTAGGGCCAACAATTTTTTTTAACAAGATGATTGTTTGAACCAACATGTGTTTATGATCTTAATAATATTTGTAACACAAGTTTTATTTCTGGATAAAACCAATACCAAATGTTTCTGAAAAATGTTCCTGATATTTTTCCTGATGTTTTCCTAATATTACTTGAGTGGATTTTATTCCAAGACTTGGATCATTCTTGTTTGCATCTTAAAACAAATTTTTAACTTTGTTGGATCCAAGAAAAACAAGTTTTTAAAATGATTTATGAAAGTTTTCTTTTAAGTTTTCTATGGAAAACAATTTCTGAAAATAAAGCCAAGTACCTCTTTTCTACCTTTGTTTTCATCAAGCTATAAATTGTTAGTTTATGATTTCTTGACATTTAATTAATCCTTGATATATGTACTACAAAACCATAAGCTTAGTTTTATTTTTGGACAAATAAAAATTATCTTTTGCTTGTTGTTTTTGTGGTATAAAATTAAGGCAGAAAAAGGCATTTTTGAGAAACAGATAAAAACAGAAAGTATACCTTTTTCCACATTGTTTTCATGGCCTTAATCTATTTCAAAATTGTTTTCAAAAGTTGTTTCTGAAAGTATATAACATGGTTAACAAGTCCACACTTTGAAAACCAATTTTGGGAATCAATTGAACCCTGAAAACAAACTCAACTTTTCCAACATTTTATCTGTTTCAGACAATTAGAGAAAATTTCTAAGTCCTAAGACTGAATTTTCTGAATTTGCAGTGAACAGTAAGAGATACACTTTTGCACATTAGATTTCTTGATGTTTCTTTGCACATTTGGAAGAGTGACCATGCCTAGTGTGTTCATCACAGTATAGACTCGAGCCAGGATATTTTAGCTAGCTTCTAGAAGCCTTAGGCAGGAAGATAAAGGAGAGAGAAGGTGGTGATGTGGCAGTATGGGAAGTCCATGCCACTTTACCCAGTTGACCTTTCCCTTGCCTCTCCTTGCACCCAAGGGCCAGGATAAGCCTTGCCCCATCGTGGTCTTGATCTAGGACACCAGTGCACCAAAATGGAAATGACCAAAAACCCCAGAGCGCCTCAATGCCATTGCCTGGCATGAACCCGAGCTCCCCTTTTTTGCCCTCACCCTCTTCCCCTTGGGTATAAGTACCCAGAGCCGTGCCCTTGCGCCCCTGCACCCCTCCCACTCCCTAGTACCTCCCCAAGTTGTTTTGGAGCCCTGCCCAAGCCCCTGCAGCGCGCCCGAGTGGTGCACACGCCGCCGGTGACCACCACGGCCACGGCGAGGTGCAGCCCTGCCCGAGCCTCCTCCTCCCCTCCCTCTGCCCTGGATAGCTTCCCCTAATCCCCCTGAGTCTCCCTGACAACCTCCCGAGGTTGTATAACCTGTAGATCGACGCTACCGTCCGGGAGCGCCGCCGCGGGCATCTGCCGCGCGCCGTCGCTTGGAGCTGCACCCGTCGCCGCCGACCGTCTCCCTCGACGCCCCTGCCCTCCAGCACCTCCCCCGAGCCGCGCCAACCCCTCCCCGAGCCCCTAGTTGAGCTCCCCGTTCTTTTCGCCGCCGGCCCGTACACGAGAGAGAGAGAAGAGGGGCGAGAGGAGGAAGACGCACCCGCGCCGTCGGATCTTAGATCCACGGTCGCGTTTAAACCGCGCCCGTTCCCGTGCCCTCAGCGCAGTTGGGTTGCGCAGCTGATGGCTAGGTTGAGACTCCAAGTGCAGAGTGTGTAGCTAGTGGCAAGCATTCTTCCCCACGAGGGTGACTCGAGTGTTTATATCGAACTCTTGAGGAGCCAGTATTTCAGCAGTTGTCTTCCAAGCTTCCTCCAGGATCCTGCAAACAAGTAGAGAATTTTGTGCCCTCAACCTCACCAAGTGGTTGTCAAGCACAAGATGTGAGACTTCTAAATTGCAATGCGAAACTGAAAGTAAATGTGCAATAATTAAATCTACTACTAAATGCAAATGAGAAAATAAATATGCAATGGATTGTTTTTGTATTTTTGTGATGCAAGTGGTGATGGAGATAATGTAAATTCGAATTGGAGATGCAAGTAAAGTAAAGTGCAAGTAAAGTAAATTGCAGCAAAGTAACTAGAGTGTTTTCTTATAATTAAAATAGGACCGGAGTTCATGGTTTCACACTTGCATTCTCTCAAATAAAGTAGTAGACGGTGGACATAAAGAATTACATGTGAGATTACAATAACATGTTTAACATTGAGTACTTTCATATGGGCATCACGTCCTAGCATAGAGATCTCTACGGTCATATTGATCCCTCTTATACTCCACCAAGATGCGAAATAAATCATAACACCTCGATAATTAAGAAAAAACCAGAGTATAGCTTTAAGCAATGTGACATGAAGTTGAAGTAAGAACTTGCTAGATCTAGTCATGGAGATTGATTAGTGTCACTTCAAATCCCCGGTAACAAGGTACTCCTTTTTATCCCTTGTGAGGTAACTAAGAAAGGTTTAACAAAACCTAAGTGGATCGCTGAACTTCTGTCACTTCCACAGCACTAGCCACCCCCCGTTACTCCAACTAATGCACCCATCACCCCACACACGCTCTCAAGAACTAGATTGGTCAAAGCTAGCAAATAAGAACGGGGTACATAAGATACATCTACTCAAATAACTCAAGAGAAACAATTGCAATCTCAGATTCAATAACTCATAGAAAAGATCCACCACATAGGAATTACAACGGTGCCCGTAATCATGTGAGGCAGCTCATACGGATCTAATTAGTGAAGCACATAGAGAGAGAGATACAAGTGCTACTTCCACAAACCCATAGCCCTGGGGTGGACTACTACCTCTTCATGGAGATGTCGATGGAGATGACGTTGGAGGGGTAGGAGATCACACCGGCGGCGCCCCGCCAGAGTTTTCCCCCTCCAATCTGGAACTTCTGGTCTCTGTTTCGGTGTTTCGGCGGCGCTCTTCTCCGTAAGGGTATGGGGGACCCTTTTTATAGTCGGTTTTAGGTCAAGACAGAGTCGGTAAGTCGAAGATGGAAGGAATTGGGGCCACATGGGCCAAAAGGGGGCCTCGCATGGGGCCAAGGAATCTTGCCGCATGGATGGTCCTCTTTTGGGCCTCCTTGCCCAATTCTCGTGGATCCTTCGCCCGCAAGTCTTCTCCTTCCAAGAAAATGACCCTCGCAGATTTTCAGGTGATTTCGCAGAAGTTTGCCCCCTGAAACGTCAAAAATATAGAAAACAGGGTTTCTGACAGGCAGGGTTAATTCCATAAAAGTTGGGGGACTTTGTAATTTAACCCCAAAATACTATAAAACATTGAATTATACCCTTATATGATGCAATATGTAATAGAAAACAATGTGAAAATATGCAAAATTCATCTATGCATTTTACATGCATCAGCAGCCCGTTAGCTGGGCCGCAGCCACGCAGATTCAGCCCGTGCTGCCTTTTCTTTTTCATTTAACTTTTAACAGAAATTGATGCATTTATTTTGGACGTTGTAAAAATAATAAAAATGCAAAATAAAATCTGATAAAAATCATGAACCAAATTATATGAAATCTAAACCATATAAAATTTGTAGATCTATGTTTGGACCAATATTTTGGACACAAGGACTGTTTTGGCAATGACTGTCTGTGAGAATGATTTGAACATAACTTTTAAAATACTTAACCAAAATGAACACAGTAAAATCTTCTGGATAGGTATTGAAAAGATCTATCCATAGAACTTGGCCTCACATCAAGGTGAGTTACCAAATGAAAATGCCATCAAGTTTAATAAAAGACCAGTAGACTCTTCTATGATTTTTAGAATGAGTTCAAAAATGAATTTTGTAGTAACTCCAATTGGATGAGTTTGGTATTGACTAGATCTATGTATTCCTAGATTAGATTAATTTATGGAGCTCTAGATTAATTGGGGTGGACAGATCTAAAAACAACACTTTTCTGTTTTTGTTTCTTTGTGTGTTCTTTAATGAAATGAATTTGTGTTTGATTTAATCTTACTTCCTAGCATGTACAAAGTTGTAGGAATTGTTATTAAAATGTTTTCTTACAGTAGATCTACCTTAGAAAGTGTGTGCATGATTGGAAACCTAAATAAAAATGGAAATATCATTGGTTGCTTTCTAGTTTTATTATCTTGGAATTGTGTGTGAGCTAGATCTTTGTGTGCTTGATTGACTAAGTTTATGCTATGCTAGAGATGGATCCAGCACCATTTTGGTACTGTTATTTTGAAGTTAATGCTCCTGTTAGCTTGCATGTTCTTTTGTAGCAAAGCATGTGTAAGTCTTGTTATTTTGTCCTCACTAGTATTGTTTCACTAGGATGAATAGCCTTGTTTTATTTATCTTGTATGCTAATGTTTGTCATGAGTAACCAGAGGCTTAGTACCTCTTTTGCCTTGGTATTAGTGGGCCCATAACCCACTGGTCCCATTGCATTTTGGTTGAGGATGAAAACCCGTAACCATACGCATGTATGAAAATAACATGGTTTAATTATATGACTGATTGTTATTTTCCACCATGGAAAATATATTTGTTTGGTTTCACTTATGCAAGTGAGAAGTTTATTTCATCTTTGTAAATACTAGTATGATTGATGTGATCCAGTTGTTATCATAATATTCCTTAGGAGTATCGTGTTAAGAAATGATTCACTATTAAGTGCTAAATTAAATTGTTTGCAAATAAAATAAATTCCTTTTGATTGATAGATTGTTTGTGAATGATTTTAAATTGAATGTTTGGATTTTTGAAAAGGTTTAGATAACTTTTCATTGAGTGCATAGCCAATGGTTGTGTAGCCTATACTTGTTTTCTTGCTAGTAATTGATTTAGGAAAACAAAAATTGCTAGAATTAATTTATTCATGCTTAATAGTTGTTTCATGGAATTATTTTGATGTTTGTGCTTACTAGCATGAGTAAGATTTGTGTACTGTTATTAGGTAAATTTATGATCAGGACTTGCTTGTTTAGATTTAAGCATCGTGGTAGCATTGTTTGCTTCTCTAGTGATGAACTAGTGTCACCACTAGAATTTGTGGTTTGCTCTAGTATTGTAATTTTTATTTTATAAGTGTATGAGTTTATTATAGCATATTTAGGAAGTTATTACTTCTTTTATGATGCCATGAATTATTTAGTTGCATGTTATATAGTCGTAGATTGTAAGTACTCCTTATAGCATGCTTGTGTAGATTTTCCATACTAGTGTGTTATTAGTGCATTCCTGTTCTTATGCTTTTGATAGGAGTATTTTCTTGAGTGATGATTGTGTTTCAGATTATTTTTATAACTTGATTATTTGGTTTTTAGCTACTGGTTGTTTGCGAAATTTTTCATGATTGATGGATTCCATAACTTCAAGTAAACATTAATGTAGTCTATTCATCTGTGGTGTGTTTACCTGCTGTTTGGAAATTGTTTGAGTGTTTACCTTAAGATGAGTGTCATGTTTGTGTTAATTGTTGTGCTAGTGTTGTTGTTGTGCTTAGGAGTATCTTATGAAACTGAAACATCCAACTTAAATCATGAACACATTAAAGGATAAAATCCCTTGTGTGTTGCTAATACCCACTGGCATGGGTATTGTTCTGTTTGACCGTTAGTTTATCCGAGTGACCTAACCCTTTGCACCCACAAGCTATATTTTTAGATTCTTGTATATCTTATTATGAGAGTGGTACACCACTCCATATATGGTAAGTAAGATGTGGGGTATGGTTTTCTAAACCATACATGGTGTCTGACGAAAGTTTTGGACCCTGAGAGTTATGTGAGATAGTTTTCGCGATAACGCTTCGAGAGAATCCGTGAGTGAACGTTTGCTTGCTGTATGTGTTGTTTAGCTTAGTTGTTTGCCCTTTAGACCTGAATGTGTGTATTTTATTCGTTTACGATGCTAGAAAACGAAGAGGAAGAAGAAGCCGTTGTGGAGCTGTGCGTCAAGTTCAAGTTACTTCAAGGCCAGGGACATTAAGAGATTTAAGGCAAGCCATCCTGATGCTTGCTGATATTACACTTATCATTATCTATCATGCATGTTTTACTTCTGAAAAGTTTTACAAAACTTTGATTTCCAAAAGAAAACTATTTTTGAAGTGAGTATCACTTCTATTAATACTATATACTATTACTATGCCAGTAGTTGATACTTGGTGTTACCAAGCCCATAGCCACCATATGGTATTTATTACCATCACATATACTAGTCCCTAAGTGGACACCCTAAAATTATGTTTTTACAAAACAAAGGCTTTATGGAAAACCCGGAGAAAAGGCCAAGCCTTATTCACCGGAGGAATATTGGAGTGGTCATTTTTGGGAAAAAATGGTGTTTTTCAAAAATGACACATAACCTAGTCTTCGCCGGACAACCTTTACCGTACTGCCACCCTACCCCAACATGGGCATGGGGCTTAACTGGAAGTTTGTTCTTGTTAGTTTGTGTTCTATCTCAAATTGCTATAAGGGTCGTCGAGCCCTCGAACCGATTGTCGCTAGGTAGAAGATACGGGGCATACAAAGTGAGGGATTAAGTTACCCCCCGGTCGCAGCAGTTGAGTCTCCTGACTAGGCAGGGCGGGACCTGGTGCCGGGGAGATTATACTCAACTGAAGAGATAGGCACATTCTAGCTTGAACATAGTGGATGGTTAGGATCAGTTATCTGATGTTTCACATACTGTTGTTACAGTCCGTGGTTGTTCACGGAAGGTGTACTGGATCTGGTGGATGTGTACACCTCTGCAGAGTACAACTTTTTCGAAGAAGCCGCGTCTTCGGATATGGACAGTTGAATGGCCATGTAGCTAGCATTGTGTCAATGTTTTCAAAAAGGAGTTTTCAAAAAGGTGTTGAACTTGGGAAGTTCGGAAAGGAAGGAATCTTGTACCGTGGAGGTACCGATGATGAAAAGCCAGAAGTTGTTTTACAAAAAGTTTTGAAAAGAAAATCTTTCTTCTCTAAGCAAACATCTGGAAACTGATTCCAAGAAGTATTGCAAAGATAAAACTTTCTTTTACAAATATTTACAAAACCTCTTGTACATTTGATATCTACAAGAGAAATAAAAACTATATTATTTTCTTCTGAAGTATCTTCTTCAACGAAGATACATATTAACCTGACTGCAACTGTGGTGTCATCCTCTATGAACACCATTGATAGTGAACCCTATTTATAGCCTACCTATTACACCATATAAGCATACCCGCATTTGGTAAGTTACATGATGGATGTCTTGCTGAGTACATTCAAATGTACTCATATTGGTTTCGTCCCTGGTATCAACTTGCCAGATATTGAGAAGGAGTCTCAGAAGGAGATCTATGAGGAGGAGTACGGAGCTGATGGCTTTGCGAACTAGGATCGTCTCCGGGTCAGCAGCCTGTAGGTTAAGGCGTGACTTGGGCTCTACCGCGTTTGTATGTGTTTAGTCTTCCGCTTTGTGTGTTGTGAGTTGTCCTACGTGATAACCATGTAGGCTTGGTCCTATGACCATGTGTCTTTGTAAGTGTTTGTGCAACAGTGTAATGGATATTGTATCTGTGTACCAGCTTGATATGTTGTTCACGATTGAATTTCCTGGGATCGTGAATGTATGCATATCGGGGGTGTCCTTGAACAGTGGTTGTGGGGCGGACCCTACAGAGTTGGTATCAGAGCTATCCTGACCTTAGGAGACCTTAGTTAGCATGGACGTTAGCTATTACTCTACTAGTTAAAGTTAATAACACCAGATCACTAGGATGACTGTTTTCCAAATGGAATTCTGTACTCCATCCCCTCTGTGTGTCAAAAACTCTTTTTGCACTAAAAAAAAAGAGGAGCATCTTAAAACTTTGCACCCGGTTACCCAACTTAAACTATACCTAAACATTTGTGTAGATGGCAGTTGTCTTCACCCATTCCTTCCGGCTAGGATCACAAGCACCCTGCTACCGCCGCTTTGAAGAGGATTTGATCAAGATGACTCGCCTGATCGGTCGTCCCATACCTGAGTTGAAGGGAGCCCAGTTTCACAAGGATGGACGAGAAATGTCCTGGTTGGTTGTCTGCACCATCCGTGCACCGTTGCTAGCACCGTCAACCCCATATATCACTTGGGAAGTGGTGGAGAGCAGTTGGGAAAATGGTATCCTGAGAGTGATGCAGCTGACCATTGCCAAGCTCGCGAACTTCTTCCACCGCAAGTTTGCAGGAACCCCCTACAGCTACTTTGGAAGACGCGACGAGGACGACAAGCCAATAGAAGTCACTGGAGACTTTGTGTTTGCACGTCACTTCCAGCACCTGGAAGGACAGTTGTACAACACCCAGCTCTCCCTTGACAGAGTTAGAGCAGATTATGACTTCCGAGGCAGAGAGATAGACCAGCTAGAAGCCAGTCTTGGTGCATCTTCGGCTACCGAGCGTCGTCTCAAGGTAATGAAGAAGACCATGAAGTACACTGACTCCCAACACCGCACAAGAGTGAAAGCCCTTCAGCTTCAGCTTGCGGCCAGCAAGACCAGAATTGAAGAGCTGGAGGAACAGCTACGCGCTTCCTCGAGCACTTAGGATTACCGCAGGATATTAGGAGTTGTGTTGCTTCCACCTAGACGCTTGTTTGTCTGTATTGTGTGAACTCTGTTAGAGCTTTGTGTGTGCCAGTTGCGCTGTAAGCCTTATGCTATAGCCTTGTGAACCTTTAAGCTAAGTACGCTTGTTAAGACTCGTTTTCACATGGGTGTTAGTCTTTGTTGAGTTGGCGATTGTTTCTTAGATGCTTGCTTGTTGTTGTGTTACCTGCCGTTCTCATCTCCGTTTTGAGCCGGTGCGCGTCATGAGTTTTTAAAACCAACACCACCTTTAGTTGCTCTCGTCTTACATCGTTCTTTGTCTTTAGCATGGCCAGCGATCTACCTCCATCACCTGAGCCGAACAGTTGCTCAACTGTTTGCTCTGTTGAGAGAAGAAAGTGAAGCCGCTCGTGCTGAACACGTAGCCACCCATGCTGCCCTGGAACAGTTGACTCAGCTTGTCCTCACCAACGCTGAGAATACTGTGATCCTTATGAGAGGATACCAGCAACTGCTTGCTGGAGAGAGCCGCAAAAGGAAGATAGTGACGCCAGGAGAAACTAGTTCATGGGTGACTCGCAGTGTTTTGCCCGCGATGCCACAATCTTCAAGGAGGCGTGTGAAGGTCAAGCCTAGAACCCCGGGTTGCTTTACCTATGGACAGGAAGGACACTTTGCTTGCGAATGTTCCAAGAAGAACCGTGTTCTAGTTCATCCTGAAGAACCCCAAGAAACCCAAGGTCTAGCCCAGAAGAAACGCAAGAATCTGATGAGTGGACCTCGAGACCAAGATGATGTTGCAAGATCATCTGCGACTCATGCCCTAGCCAATGGTACGCTTTCGAACCAAACCTGTGAACCCCCTAGCTTTGTTTGTCGTCGTACCCTGAAAAACCCGACGTAAATTGAACACTAGGAGTGTCACGTCGGACTAAATAAAATCTTAAATAATTAACGATACTAACAAAATCTCATCTAATATTAGTATAACACCCTACAAAGTAAGTTAAAATGTTGCCACCCTAGAGAGTTGGTAAAATGGTTTCATCTAATTCTAGTTCGAGACCTTACAGAGTTGGAGACCTTACAAAGTTGGTAACATAACCTCATCTAGTTTTAAGCTTAAAACCCTACAGAGTTGGCTCATCAAATTTTCGTTTAAATACCCTACAGAGCTGGTATCTAAAGCCTAATACCTCACAGAGTAACTTACAGAGTTGATATGTTACAGAGTTGGTATCACCCATTTAAAAGAAAAACGTGTAATCAACTTTTTCAAAAAAAGAAACACCAAGAGAAAGGTGCCTTAGGATGTTCTATGACTCTTGAAGGAAGTGAAAGGTTGGAAAAATAATATTGGATGGATAAAACTATGATCGTTACTAGGCAACAAGATCTCTCGTATGTATGTATTGGAGGAACCAAATCTCAGAATATGAGATGGTCGAAAACTCATTGAGGTTTAGCTTAGGAAGGAAAGATTGAGGATCATATTATTTTTAGTGGATTTGAGTTATGATATAATATCCGGGGATAACCAGTTGTGGACCCCAAAGATTTGGAAGTTATCAGTAACTAAGTTTTGTAGTTTTTGAAGAATGGTTGAAGTTTAGAAAGATTTGTGGATATGAAATGATGATTTTGGATTTTAGGAAAAATCAATATGACTTCGATTTAGTAGATGATTATTCTTGATGATATATTCTCGGAGCTTGTCACGCTCTTTTGAGATTGTTGGAGGAAAATGATTTAGCTTCGATCATGAGAAAAGAGTTTGGAGATTTTGAAACGACCTTACAGAGTTGGTAGTACACCGAGTTGGTATAGCTTTATGATCTTGATAAAATATCTTTGAGGGAAACAAATGACTTGAGACTCGATTATATTGGAGTAAGAGGAAGATAGTGGATTTTCCTGGATTTTGGAGATGAGCAATGGAAAGCTCATGCTAAATAATTGTTGGTGGATGTCCATTAAATTGATCATATGAGATTGGAAAAAATAGGTATGTGTATAAAGGATAAACCCTAGTTTGATATCATGGTTTTGAGGAACAATAAGTTCGAGGTTTAGAACATGGCACCCAAACCTTTGAAAAGAAAACAAATTTACCGGTGAATTCTGGTAAGATTAATCAAAGGGGGGAAGCCCCTGTAAATAATGTTACTAATCACCAACACATGTTTTGTAAACAAATCATCTAACATTGTTGTTTTTACCATGCCCTGTTTTCACTTGCCTGCGAATCTCGGGACGAGATTCTTTTAAGGGGGGGGGAGGTCTATCACACCCCAGTTTTTAGATTCTTCTACTGTGCTTAAGAAGACAAAAATTAGGGCCAACAATTTTTTTTAACAACATGATTGTTTTAACCAACATGTGTTTATGATCTTAATAATATTTGCAACACATGTTTTATTTCTGGATAAAACCAATACCAAATGTTTCTGAAAAATGTTCCTGATATTTTTCCTGATGTTTTCCTAATATTACTTGAGTGGATTTTTATTCCAAGACTTGGATCATTCTTGTTTGCATCTTAAACAAATTTTTAACTTTGTTGAATCCAAGAAAAACAAGTTTTCAAAATGATTTATGAAAGTTTTCTTTTAAGTTTTCTATGGAAAACAATTCCTGAAAATAAAGCCAAGTACCTGTTTTCTACCTTTGTTTTCACCAAGCTATAAATTGTTAGTTTATGATTTCTTTACATTTAATTAATCCTTGATATATGTACTACAAAACCATAAGCTTGGTTTTATTTTTGGACAAATAAAAATTATCTTTTGCTTGTTGTTTTTGTGGTATAAAATTAAGGCAGAAAAAGGCATTTTTGAGAAACAGATAAAAGCAGAAAGTATACCTTTTTCCACATTGTTTTCATGGCCTTAAACTATTTCAAAATTGTTTTCAAAAGTTGTTTCTGAAAGTATATAACATGGTTAACAAGTCCACACTTTGAAAACCAATTTTGGGAATCAATTGAACCCTGAAAACAAACTCAACTTTTCCAACATTTTATCTGTTTCAGACACTTAGAGAAAATTTCTAAGTCCTAAGACTGAATTTTCTGAATTTGTAGTGAATAGTAAGAGATACACTTTTTCACATTAGATTTCTTGATGTTTCTTTGCACATTTGGAAGAGTGACCATGCCTAGTGTGTTCACCGCAGTATAGACTCGAGCCAGGATATTTTAGCTAGCTCTAGAAGCCTTAGGTAGGAAGATAAAGGAGAGAGAAGGTGGTGATGTGGCAGTATGGGCAGTCCATGCCACTTGACCTAGTTGACCTTGCCCTTGCCTCTCCTTGCACCCAAGGGCCAGGATAAGCCTTGCCCCATCGTGGTCTTGACCTAGGACACCAGTGCACCAAAATGGAAATGACCAAAACACCCAGAGCGCCTCAATGCCATTGCCCGGCATGAACCCGAGCTCCCTTTTTTTCCCTCACCCTCTTCCCCTCGGGTATAAGTACCCAGAGCCGTGCCCTTGCGCCCCTGCACCCCTCCCACTCCCTAGTACCTCCCCAAGTAGTTTTGGAGGCCTGCCCAAGCCCCTGGAGCGCGCCCGAGTGGTGCACACGCCGCCGGTGACCACCACGGCCACGGCGAGGTGCAGCCCTGCCCGAGCCTGCTCCTCCCCTCCCTCTGCCCTGGATAGCTTCCCCTAATCCCCCTGAGTCTCCCTGACAACCTCCCATGGTTGTATAACCTATAGATCGACGCTGCCGTCCGGGAGCGCTGCCGCGGGCATCTGTCGCGCGTCGTCGCTTGGAGCTGCGCTTGTTGCCGCCGACTGTCTCCCTCGACGCCCCTGCCCTCCAGCACCTCCCCCGAACCGCGCCAACCCCTCCCCGAGCCCCTAGGCGAGCTCCCCGTGCTTTTCGCCGCCGGCCCGTACACGAGAGAGAGAAGAGGGGCGAGAGGAGGAAGACGCACCCGCGCCGTCGGATCTTAGATCCACAGTAGTGTTTAAACCGCGCCCGTTCCCGCGCCCTCAGCGCAGTTGGGCTGCGCAGCCCGTTAGCTGGGCCGCAGCCACGCAGATCCAGCCCGTGCTGCCTTTTCTTTTTCATTTAACTTTTAACAGAAATTGATGCATTTACTTTGGACGTTGTAAAAATACTAAAAATGCAAAATAAAATCTGAGAAAAATCATGGACCAAACTATATGAAATCTAAACCATATAAAATTTGTAGATCTATGTTTGGACCAATAGTTTGGACACAAGGACTGTTTTGGCTCTGACTGTCTGTGAGAATGATTTGAACATAAATTTTAAAATACATAACCAAAATGAACAAACTAAAACGTTCTGGATAGGTATTGAAAATATCTATCCATAGCATTTGGCCTGACATCAAGGTGAGTTACCAAATGAAAATGCGATCAAGTTTAATAAAAGACCAGTAGACTCTTCTATGATTTTTAGAATGAGTTCAAAAATGAATTTTGTAGTAAATCCAATTGGATGAGTTTGGTATTGACTAGATATATGTATTCCTAGATTATATTAATTTATGGAGCTCTAGATTAATTTTGGTGGACAGATCTAGAAACAACACTTTTCTGTTTTTGTTTCTTTGTGTGTTCTTGAATGAAATGAATTTGTGTTTGATTTAATATTGCTTCCTAGCATGTATAAAGTTATAGGACTTTTTAAGTTGTTTTCTTACAGTACATCTACCTTATAAAGTGTGTGCATGATTGGAAACCTAAATAAAAATGGAAATAGCATTGGTTGCTTTCTAGTTTTATTATCTTGGAATTGTGTGTGAGCTAGATCTTTGTGTTCTTGATTGACTAAGTTTATGCTATGCTAGAGATGGATCCAGCACCATTTTGGTACTGTTATTTTGAAGTTAATTCCCATGTTAGCTTGCATGTTATTTTGTAGCAAAGCATGTGTAAGTCTTGTTATTTTGTCCTCACTAGTATTGTTTCACTAGGATGAATAGCCTTGTTTTATTTATCTTGTATGCTAATGTTTGTCATGAGTAACCAGAGGCTTAGTACCTATTTTGCCTTGGTATTAGTGGGCCCATAACCCACTGGTCCCATTGCATTTTGGTTGAGGATGAAAACCCCTAACCATACGCATGTATGAAAATAACATGTTTTAATTATATGACTGATTGTTATTTTCCACCATGGAAAATATATTTGTTTGGTTTCACTTATGCAAGTGAGAAGTTTATTTCATCTTTGTAAATACTAGTATGATTGATGTGATCCAGTTGTTAGCATAATATTCCTTAGGAGTATCATGTTAATAAATGATTCACCATTGAGTGCTAAATTAAATTGTTTTCAAATAAAATAAATTCCTTTTGATTGATAGATTGTTTGTGAATGGTTTTAAATTGAGTGTTTGGATTTTTGAAAAGGTTTAGATAAATTTTCATTAAGTGCATAGCCACTGGTTGTGTATCCTATACTTGTTTGCTTTCTAGTAATTTATTTAGGAAAACAAAAATTTATAGAATTAATTTATGCATGCTTAATAGTTGTTTCATGGAATTATTTTGATGTTTGTGCTTACTAGCATGAGTAAGATTTGTGTACTGTTATTAGGTACATTTATGATCAGGACTTTCTTGTTTAGATTTAAGCATCATGGTAGCATTGTTTTCTTCTCTAGTGATGAACTAGTGTCACCACTAGAATTTGTGGTTTGCTCTAGTATTGTCATTTTTATTTTATAAGTGTATGAGTTTATTATAGCATATTTAGGAAGTTATTACTTCTGTTATGATGCCATGAATTATTTAGTTGCATGTTCTATAGTCGTAGATTGTAAGTACTCCTTATAGCATGCTTGTGTAGATTTTCCATACTAGTGTGTTATTAGTGCATTCCTGTTTTTATGCTTTTGATAGGACTATTTTCTTGAGTGATGATTGTGTTTCAGATTATTTTTGTAACTTGATTCTTTGGTTTTTATCTACTCGTTGTTTGCTAATTTTTTCATGATTGATGGATTCCATAACTTCAAGTAAACATTAATGTAGTCTATTCATCTGTGGTGTGTTTACCTGCTGTTTGGAAATTGTCTGAGTGTTTACCTTAACATGAGTGTCATGTTTGTGTTAATTGTTGTTCTAGTGTTGTTGTTGTTCTTAGGAGTATCTTATGAAACTGAAACATCCAACTTAAATCATGAACACATTAAATGATAAAATCGCTTGTGTGTTGCTAATACCCACTGCCATGGGTATTGTTCTGTTTGACCGTTAGTTTATCCGAGTGACCTAACCCTTTGCACCCACAAGCTATATTTTTAGATTCTTGTATATCTTATTATGAGAGTGGTACACCACTCCATATATGGTAAGTAAGATGGGGGGTATGGTTTTCTAAACCATACATGGTGTCTGACGATAGTTTTGGACCCTGAGAGTTATGTGAGATAGTTTTCGCGATAACGCTTCGAGAGAATCCGTGAGTGAACGTTTGCTTGCTGTATGTGTTGTTTAGCTTAGTTGTTTGCCCTTTAGACCTGAATGTGTGTCTTTTATTCGTTTACGATGCTAGAAAACGAAGAGGAAGAAGAAGCCGTTGTGGAGTTGTGCGTCAAGTTCAAGTTACTTCAAGGCCAGGGACATTAAGAGATTTAAGGCAAGCCATCCTGATGCTTGCTGATATTACACTTATCATTATCTATCATGCATGTTTTACTTCTGAAAAGTTTTACAAAACTGTGATTTCCAAAAGAAAACAATTTTTGAAGTGAGTATCACTTCTATTAATACTATATACTATTACTATGCCAGTAGTTGATACTTGGTGTTACCAAGCCCATAGCCACCATATGGTATTTATTACCATCACATATAATAGTCCCTAAGTGGACACCCTAAAATTATGTTTTTACAAAACAAAGGCTTTATGGAAAACCCGGAGAAAAGGCCAAGCCTTATTCACCGGAGGAATGTTGGAGTGGTCATTTTTGGGAAAATGGTGTTTTTCAAAAATGTCACATAACCTAGTCTTCGCCGTACAACCTTTACCGTACTGCCACCCTACCCCAACATGGGTACGGGGCTTAACTGGAAGTTTGTTCTTGTTAGTGTGTGTTCTATCTCAAATTGCTATAAGGGTCATCGATCCCTCGAACCGATTGTCGCTAGGTGGAAGATACGGGACATACAAAGTGAGGGATTAAGTTACCCCCCGGTCGCAGCAGTTGAGTCTCCTGACTAGGCAGGGCGGGACCTGGTGCCGGGGAGATTATACTCAACTGAAGAGATAGGCACATTCTAGCTTGAACATAGTGGATGGTTAGGATCAGTTATCTGATGTTTCACATACTATTGTTACAGTCCGTGGTTGTTCACGGCAGGTGTACTGGATCTGGTGGATGTGTACACCTCTGCAGAGTACAACTTTTTCGAAGAAGCCGCGTCCTCGGATATGGACAGTTGAATGGCCATGTAGCTAGCATTGTGTCAATGTTTTCAAAAAGGTGTTGAACTTGGGAAGTTCAGAAAGGAAGGAATCTTGTACCGTGGAGGTACCGATGATGAAAAGCCAGAAGTTGTTTTACAAAAAGTTTTGAAAAGAAAATCTTTCTTCTCTAAGCAAACATCTGGAAACTGATTCCAAGAAGTTTTGCAAAGAGAAAACTTTCTTTTAACAAATATTTACAAAACTTCTTGTACATGTGATATCTACAAGATAAAGAAAAACTATATTATTTTCTTCTGAAGTATCTTCTTCAACGAAGATACAGATTAACCTGACTGCAACTACGGTGTCATCCTCTATGAACACAATTGATAGTGAACCCTATTTATAGCCTACCTATTACACCATATAAGCATACCTGCATTTGTTAAGTTACATGATGGATGTCTTGCTGAGTACATTCAAATATACTCATATTGGTTTCGTCACTGGTATCAACTTGCCAGATATTGAGAAGGAGTCTCAGAAGGAGATCTACGAGGAGGAGTACGGAGCTGATGGATTTGCGAACTAGGATCGTCTCCGGGTCAGCAGCCTGTAGGTTAAGGCGTGACTTGGGCTCTACCGCGTTTGTGTGTGTTTAGTCTTCCGATGTGTGTGTTGTGAGTTGTCCTGCGTGGCAACCGTGTAGGCTTGGTCATGTGACCATGTGTCTTTGTAAGTGTTTGTGCAACCGTGTAATGGATATTGTATCTGTGTACCAGCTTGATATGTTGTTCACGACTAAATTTCCTGGGATCGTGAATGTATGCATATCGGGGGTATCCTTGAACAGTGGTTCTGGGGCAGACCCTACAGTCATGCCACCACATGGTGTGGGCGCCTTAGAGCCCGTCTCAGGCCCGTTTTATCCATGTACTTCCTTTTGTTATGTAACTTTTTGCTATATAATCCCCCGAATCCCCCGAGGTCCGTATATCATTTTCTCGTCATGTTTTCATTTCGTTCTGTTTCTGTCAGGACTGTTCTCAGTTTTAGAGGCACCATGGTCTCCGCCAACAACAAGGGGAAGGATCGTATGGAAAATGATCTCCAAGGTCCCAAGAACAATAACATGGATCAGAGCGTCAAGAGGGAAGTAAAGAGGATATCATCAGGTAACGTTGGACGTGCTTTTTCTCATAATATGCGGGGACCAATACCATCAGTTCAAGGCATTAGATCCTTCCCTGGAGTAGAGGAAGCTCTTCGAGTCGCAGATGAGATTTGTGATCGATATCGAGCTCTAAGGATGGAGGTAGAGATACTTCAAGAGGAGAACAACAGACTTCGTGAGATGCTGTAGTGTTTCCGTACTTTAATCAAGGATTCACCACCACCACCGAAGGAGTAATTTATCATTGGTATTGGCATCCCCTTGGCTTGTTCCAAGCTCCGGGGAGTGCCACGGTATCACACCTTTATCTTTCACCTTTTTACTTTTTAGTAGTCATGTCATGAGTAGAGAAGTTATTGAAAGAGCATTTCCCTACATTTTGTTTTGATGTCTGTTGACAACACAATTAGAGCACTAATGTGTGCTCAGTATTTACAGGCTTATATTATATATCATGGTATTTTTAATAGTGTGCCAAACCCCTTTGAGATCATTGAAGAAATATATCTTTTTGGTGAGTTTTCTGTCTAGGGCGGTACTACCGGGTTTTTCCCAGTTGCGTACTGGAATCTGGGTGCAAGCTTCTGTCTAATTCGGCACTACTGGGCTCGTCCGGTAGTTCAACTTGGTACTACCGGACCCGCCCGGTACTACCGACCATGGTTTGCTTGCGTGCGCTGGTAGAGCTGATGGAATGCTGTGGGGCGGTACTACCGGATCAACATGGAAGCACTGTCTTGAACCCCCCAGCTTCTATTAAGTTCGTCACTACCGGGGGCGTCCGGTAGTTCATCGCGGTACTACCGGATCATCCCGGTAATACCGACTGTGGTTTCCCTCTGCGATGCAGCATTGATCAAGGTGAAGAGAAGCAAGGGCGGTACTACCAGAGGTCGTCCGGTAGTACCGGGTGAAGCAATAAATGCTCCAAACGGTCAGATTCGTGGGATGGGTATAAATATCCCATCCCCTTCTTCCCCAAGCTAGTTCGTCCAAAACATTCAAGTGTATTTATTGAGCTCACCAAATCTTCAATTACTCACAATCCCTCCACCCAAACTCGTTGATTCTTGTAGGATTGAAGGAGAAGGCCCCTATCTACATCTCCACCAAGCCGTTCTTCATCTCCCCCTCATTCACTTGAGAGATCTATTCTAGGGTTTCCTTGTGGGGAACCTGGACACCATTGCCGCTCTTGGATTCGTGGTGATTGTTGGGAGCCCCCAATTTGGTTGCGGGTGTGTGCCCCAAGATTGTTGTAAAGGATTCAATTCCTGCCTAAAAGGGGATCAATAGTGGAAGGTGGACTAGGCCTTTGTGGCATTGTTCATCGGAGAATAGGGTGAGGCCTTTGTGGCGTTGAGTAGGCCTTTGTGGCGAAACTCACACCCCTCCAACGAGACATACTCCCTTAACAAGGAGGAATTCGGGAATACATCATGTCTCCGCGTGCTTCCTATCGGTTACCTCGTTCCCCTCTCCTTTACTTGTGCTTGTATTGTATTTGTTGTTGTTCTTGTCATATAGGTAAATTCACCATAGTTGCATTATCTAGAGAATTTACCTTTGTGTCAAGCCTTAATTTGAAGAAAAATTAAAATTGGTCATAGAACCTATTCACCCCCCCTCTAGGTGCTCATACTATCCATTCAATTGCTATCAGAGCCTCGGCTCTTATTATCAGGCTTAACCGCCTAAGAGTTTAGTATGGCTGATGATCCGGATGTCACCGGTTCTGTGGTGCAAGTAACTATGAATGATCTCAAGGAATTGCAAAATTCCTTGACCTCATACATGGAGGAAAAAATGGATGAGTTGCAAACTCTCGTGTTGCAACTCATGAAAGCCAAGGAACCGGAGACATCCACTTCATTCTCGTTGGATGAAAATCCGGAGGGTGCCAAGAATGGGGCAAATGGTGAACCACCTAAAGATGCTTCCGCTAAGAACTCCACCGATAAGGGTACAAAAGGAAAAGGAGATTACACCTCCGTTGAGGGGAACTACTCTCTCGATCCTCTCGTCCCACATCCTCATATAATTCCTAGAGGAGAACCTCCTAAACTTGATGCACATTCTTTTGGTGGTTGGCAATATTACATGGAAACTCACTTAAACTCTTCTTATATTGAGCTTTGAAGGGTCACTCGAGATGGATACAAGCCACATGACCCCAAGAACTTGACAAGAAGAGAAGTAGTAGATTGTCAACTCAACTACACTGCCTTGTCCATCATTCAACAAGTCGTGGGTCCAAACCACATGCATCATATTCAAGAATATTCCACCGCCAAGAAAACATGGGACACTCTTGTAGTCATGTTTCTGGGCAATGATTGCATGCAAAGGAATAGGTATGATACCTTGAGCAATGAGGCCGAAGGATTCTATATGCATGATGGTGACAACCATGAAGACATGTATCGGAGGCTCAAGACACTTGCCACCGCATTCAATAATGTTGGTGCCAAATATATTGATGTGCTTGGATCAAGAGGAAGTACATTAGTGCTCTCATGCCATTTGAGCCCGCGTACTTGAAGAGTCTTCAAGGAAGACATGACTTTGCCTCTTTGACCTCAACTCAAGTGATGCAAGAGATTAGCTCCTTCCAAGTGAAAACAAAGAATGCTCTTGACAACCGTGCTAGAGCCATGGGCTTGCACAAAGGAGCATTCGCTACTTTGAAGGCCAAGGTTGTTTCAAGGGAGGTTGATTATCAAGAAGCTTGCATTGAGGACTTTTCTTCTTTGAAGGATCAAGAATATGACCCCATGCTCAAAGATGTCATTGCTCTTGTCGTGCAAAAGTTTTGGAAGAATCCATCCAAGGCCAAGGCATATGTTGAGGAGAAGACCAAGTCTAGCTATGGCAAGGAAGGGACATAAAGAGTGAGGTATTGCTTCAATTGCCAAGACAAGTACCATTTGATTGTGGAGTTCCCCTATGAGAATAGGGAACATCATGGCGGAACACTGATTCGCAAGGACAAGTCCAAGGTTGAATACAAGAAGCCTCATTTAAAGAAGAAACCCTTCAACAAGAAACCTCCCACAAAGTTTGTGCTAGTGACTCAAGAGGAGTATGATTCCGAAAGTGATGAAGAAGGAGAAGAAACCACAAGTGAGGTGGCCGCTCTTGCTATTGTGTCAACACCATCATATTCATCACTCTTCGAATCCCCCAATCAAAATCTTCCTCAACCCTCCGCCAAGTGCTTCATGGCTCATGCCTCGGAGGTATCACCTTCTCTAAACTCTAAGACTCCAAATGAATTGAGTAAGAATACTAGTCTTAGAGTAGAAGATGAAATTGCCTCTTTGGATCGTTTTATGTCTAACGTGCAAGGAGAGACCAAGAAGTACTTTGATCTCTTCATGAGCCAATTGGGAGAGGCCCATGAAGCTCTTGTGAAGAAAGGTAAGATTGAAACAAGAGATACAGATGAAAAGGCATATCTCTCTATGACTCTTGAGGAAGATCATGAGGGTCGAGTTTCTCTTGAGGAGGAACTTGAAACTATTGAAGAGTCACATAATGAACTTGTTGCTAAAATAATGTGGGGACCCCAGACTAGCAGTCCGAGACCTCCAGTATTCATACATTCACGATCCCATGATCAGTTAGTCGTGAACAACATACTCGAGTTGGCATTGCAGATTACAACATCCACTACACGAATACACGTCTTACACAACTGGTCACCTGAATCAGTTGAAAACAACTGCCACGCAGGGCAGGAAAACACACTAAACAACGGAAGTCTTCAAAACACACTCGTGGTGAACCCAAGTCATGCCTTGACTACCTACAAGCTACTCACTCGGAGACGTTCCTAGTTCGCACTGCTATCAGCGATGCCACCTTCTTCAGGTTCTCCTGATTTCTGCTCAAAGTCTGGCTACGACAATAGCCAGGGACGAAACCAATATGAGTACATTGGATTGTAGTTGCAAGACACCTCAAATGAAAGCTAAAAATGCAAGTATGCATATATAAAGATGGCAGGAAGGCTGTAATAGGGTTCAACTAGCCATGATGAATTTAAGACCCATCATAGTTGCACAAATTTTATTTTTTTTCTTTGTTGAAGAAGATACTTCAAAAGATATTTAATTTCTCTTATAGACATTGCATATACACAAGGTTTTGATAAAGCATTCTAAATAAAAGAAAGTTTTTCTTTGCAAAACTTCTTGGAAGATCACATCTTCGAAAACATCATTTTTGGTACCTCAAAAGTACAATCTTTTCCCTTTCCAAGTACCTCCCAGGTACAATACTGAAAACCCTTTCGGACCTTTTTGAAAACATTGACACAATGCTAGCTACATGGCCATTCAACTATGCATATCCGAGGACGTGGCTATTCTGAATAGTTTTACTCTACAGAGGTGTACACAATCTACAAGATCCAGTACATCCGACATGAACAACCACAGACTGTCCAAGACAGTATGCAAATATCAGATAACTAGTCCTAACTATCCACTATGAAAGTGCTAGTAAATGGCTACCTATTATACTGGGTTTGTTCTCCCCGGCGCCGAGTGAGTCAGCCGTATCGATCCGGTTTCCCCTGACAACACACCTCCATGGCAGGAGACCCAACTGTTGCAACCGGTGGCGAACTTAATCCCCACACTCTGAATGTCCCATGCTTTCCTTTCTGGCGACAATTCGGTTCGGGGGACTCTAACCCCTATAGAACATTGAGGCAGACACGGACTAACACCGACAAGCTTTTACTTAGACCCCGTTCCCATATTGGGGTAATATGGCAGCACGACTTGGTTGTCCGGCGAAGACTAGGTTATGTGTCATTTTTGGAAAACAGGTCGAAACCATTTCCTCCTTGACAAACCTCCCTCGGACAAGGTCCCACCTTTCCTCGGGGTATTTCCAAAGCTTCGGCTTTCCAAAAACATCAAGTTAAAATGTCCACTAAGAAACTTGAGTGAATTAAGAGATGATACTAAAATATCTAAAGGGCTTGGTAACACCAAGATTATACACTGGATAAAGCATAATATAAACATAATAAAGGTAGTGCTATAGTCCACTTACAAAAATAGTTTTTGAATCAAAATTTTGTAAAACTTTAGAAGTAAAATATGCATCATAGATAATGATAAGTAATCAACAAGCAAGCATTTAGAGTGGCTTGCCTTGGCACTAGTCTTGGTCTTGCTCTTGAAATAAACAAGAGTTGCAATAAAAACCTCTCCGAGAAATAATACCGTCCTCGTTATCTAACGTCGTAAAATAAAAGGAAACACAACCAATCAGAACTAAACAAAGGCAAGAACTTCATAACAAAGTAAACATACAGCAAGAAATTCATCAAACAAGTACACTCACAAACAATATTACTAGGGTACACACCAACCAACAAAACATGCACAGACAATACACATGAATAACACTAGAATAGATGCTATGGATCCTCAACCAAAATGGCATGAGTCCAGTGGGTGTCCCAGTATCATAACATGCCCAAATAAGGTTAAATGACTCTCTGGTCATTTAAGAGGATGAACAAAATAACAAGAAAACAATCTAGAAACAACTACACATGCATAGGAAAATAAAAACAAGCCAGACTACAAGCCCATAGTAACACATGCTTTTCTAAACATGGAGAAATAATATAAACAGTGGCTAAGCAACCTAATAACAGAGACATATATATACTAAACATGTCATGGCATCACTCAATACATGAAAATAATCATAGAGCAAAATAACCACTAAAACTATAGATGGAAAAAGGGCTATTTAGACATGCATACATGCATAACAATAATAGATCACCACACAAGACTTATTCTAACAAGATATATCTATAAGGCAGCATACATATAATAGAGAAAAACAACACCTGGACATGCTAGTAATATCAAAATAACAACCTAATCAATTTATCAAAAAGCTAAGCATACAAATGACATCTATGGCAGAAAAACATCTAAAACTAACATAGCTTGACAAATTGATCTAGATCTCACTGAAGCATGCAAGCAAGCATAACATGCTAAAATAACAGTAGATATGCTATTACAATCAATACTAGATCAATCACTCAAAATAGCTTACTAACATATCAAAATAACAAAAGTGACTCATAATTACTAAGAAAACATCTATAGGGGGTGAAACCCTATCAACCCAAGACATGCACCTAATTATCCTAACATGTTAGTAGCACACAGAAATCACATCACAATGATGGATTTACCATCCTACACATGCTAGGAATCATAATTATAACAAAAATATTTTAACACAATATTTAAGACAGGCATAACAACAATGAGTAGAAAAGGGCTAAACACTAAATAAATCACCAAGTCTATTTTGAAACTCCTAAAATCATGAAAACCTAGGATTAGGTACTCCTATTCACTAGAAAACCAACACAATTGGATTCAGACCAAAAATCATCACCAATAAAATTAAATAAACCACATAAGTGCTCTCTGGCCTAAAACTAACATGCATGTAATATTCACTCAACAACTCAAGTCAACACAAGGTCAACTTCCACAGATAGATATCAACAAGGGCTACTCATAACAATTTAGTTTGCATGTTTTCAATACATAAAACTCAAGTTATTAATTAATTGGTTAAAATGAGTACTTCTGCCATTTATTTTAGTTATCCTAAAATATAGCACAAAGATAGATCTGCAAGTTGCAGGTGGTTAGCAAATAGTAGATCTACTACTGTGATTTTTGGTTTGGCAAGTTTTACTCATTTGCATTGCCATTCTGATTTAAACCTAACACCCAAAAATAGATCCACAGGAAAAGAATAAAGCAACCTGCAAAAAAACAGAGATGGGCCAGATCTGCTTCTGAGGAGAGCATAGAGGCCGGTGAAAGCGAATTGGGCCGGCCCGCCAGTGGTTCCCACACGGAGAAGGGGGGCAAGGCCCGTCCTTGCGGGTTCAACCCGTCAGTGGCCTGGACGATGAACCGGTACCCGGCCGTTGTATCACGATCCGACGCACGACGAGACGTCGCGTCGTCCCGCACCGGCGATAACCTGAAAGGAGCAGCGGAAAAAGATGGCACAGCGGACCGAGGCGGAGCATTGGCGGAACCTCGCCGTGGGAGGCTACGGGGCCCTCCTGGTCACGCGGTCTGGTCGAAGAGAACCTAGGAGACAGCGCGAAGCCGGTGCCCCTTCTAGCCCTTACAGGGAAGAGCTCCCATCCGGAGTTCGACGAGGAGGTTGGCCATGGTCACGGATGGCGGCGCACCTGTGATGAACAAGAAGGAAATTAGGGAGGGTCATGGAAAAATGGATAAGAGGGGAGTCCATGCGAGCAATCGGCAAGGGAGGAGAGTCCCTGTACCTTCCATTTGACGTGAGATCGCCGGCGGAGATGATGAGTTCGATTCCGGCGATAGGACAAGAAATGGGGAGGGGTTTCGATGCTAGGGCTCGATTAGAGAGTGGTGGAGGTGGTGCGGCATGGTTTAAAACGAGGAGGTGGCTCGAGGAGGTCTAGCCGCGGAGCAGGGCGCTCAGCGCTCATGGCGGCGACGGTGGTTGCGGACGAGCTGGCCAACGAGGTGTTCTTCAGGAGTTTTGAGGCCAGGGAGATATGGCATGGTGAGGGCGTTCTCCCGGCGAGATAAGGAGGCAGGAAGTGCACGGGAGCGTCAGAAATCAGTGGCGCTTGCTCTGCACCCATAGGTGTTTGACTGCCAGGAAGGGATGAAGGAGGGCGAGGGGAGGGAAATGGAGTGCACGGGTGAGCTCGTAGTGACCCCGTGAAGTTTAAGGACAAGGTGGGGGAGAAATGCGGGGCGATTGAGGCAGAGCTCGACGTCCACCTGTGATGTTGCTTGGCATCTAGCCCATGGAGGAAGTGTGGAGAAGAAGGGAGGTGGATTTTGCGGTATAGATCATGTCCAGGGTGTTGAGTGAGAAGTTTTCCACCACCCATAGCAAGAGAGAAGTAGAGAGAGTGCAATGATTGACTAGTGGAGGCATGAACTCAACACTGTCCAGAAATAACAGAGATGTTTTTTGCTTGTTTTCACAGAAATTGTGAATAGAACATATGTGAAAGATCATGTCCATTGGATAGAGGATGAAAAATGGAGTCTAGGGATGGTGGCCACATAAATTTCTGAAAATACTTTCACAAAATTTTGGGAATTAAAAAATGGCAGAAAAAGTTTTTGAATGTTTCTCCAAATTTTTCAACACAACTTCCAAATTTTTTTCTATAAATAAGTCCCAAATCACCATAGGTAGGTTGGGTAATTTTTCCAAGATTTTAGGAAATACTTTTCTTCACAAAATATTTAAAAGTCCATTTCTGGCCTTTTGGAAAATGGAAAATAATAAATAGTAAAATGTTTTTAAAACAAATATTCTTGAGTAGGGATGAGAGAATATATAATATAGGTGTCAAAAGTGATTTTAAATAAACAACTCTTTTGAAAACATTTGTGGCACCAAGTGGAAAAAGGGTGAAAACAAGGGTTTATTTAATAGGCCAAAAACCATGAGAGAAGAATAATTAAATGGCCATTGAAAAATAAATGGACCACATGGATATGATGTATACGTCATGGAGATGACAAGGGTAGGTTCATGGGGCTTGAAAACAATAAGGAGTGATTTTGAGTAACATGGAAAAGGTGCTTCAAGATAATAGAGATATGATCATTATTTTGGGGATGCCTTCGAAAGGACTTTGAAAGAAGATACCAAATTGTTTCAATATCCAAATTAACAGCTTGGATCCATATAAAGGATAGGGGCAATGAGATACATGAAGGTACATTGATGAATAGAACAAGATTTTTCATAGAAACACGTCTGCAAAGTTGGAAGTTTTAAAGGAAACAAAAGATGAGATAGAAATATAATGGAATATGATATTGATGCTTGGTCTTGTTATTACTAGGTTTTAATAACTTAAAACAACACACATATATATATATGGAAACCATTATAATCACTCCAATGCAAACATAAGGGAAGATCACACATTAAGCAGGGAAAATAACAAGACAAACAAGATCACTCAAGCAACTGAGTTCTTCAATTCCATTTTCAGGATGTTTTCTCAAGTGTTAATTAGAGGTAGTGATCAAGACATACCATGATAAGAGGATTTTGTAAAGAGGTTCAGCTCAAGGCTTGTTATTTCCAAAAGAATATAATTGAGGTAAAAAACAGGGGTAATGTAGTCCCTTCTTAGGGGTTTTGCAAAGAAGGAAGTGAGATGGGGTTTTTGAAACACTTGCAAAAATATCTTGGTTGAAAAACATGTAGGAGAGGATTACCTCCAAAATACTTTTCATCTAGTTTTGGAAAATATCTTTTGTTTTCTCAAAACTTGGCATTTGGGTTTCTTCTAAAATCAAAACATTTTCAAAAAGGTTTTTGCCAAAAGAGGGTGATAGATGAAGGTGATAAGTTTTATTGTCATGACTTGATCACAAGGGTTGTATTTTAAGGAAGTTATTTGGTTTTACCATTAGGTGTTAGAAAACTCAAACACAAACACAAGCACAAACAAAACATCAAGCAAGTAGAGGTTAAACACAAACATTAGTCAAATATGTCAAAAAGTTTTTGTTAGCCCTGATTTTTGGGTTATTGAAAATAAGTTTTTCCCGTCTTCCAAAAATTGTGTTGTACAGCTCTTCCCCCCTTAAAATGAATCTCGTCCCTGAGATTCGTAAGTGGGTACTATAAGAGCGTAGCAACAAACGAGAGTCTCGGGCTTCTTCAGTTTTCGTAAAAGATGATCCTTTGACGAGGTGGTCTTCGGAGAACTCAATGAGTTGACGTGGGCAGAATTTTGCTTGCCGCTGAACTAAATAGCTTCACTCGATGCTCTTTTCCCTTGTTGTATATGTTAGTAGGGCGACACAAGCTAATGAAGGGTCTTTATTTTGCTGCTTCGTAGACCATATGTCTTTGGCTTGATCTCTTCTTCTTTAGGAGTATCACGGGTAGTTAACCATGACAACAATCGGGTCTCACAGGGCGTCAGGTCCGTAGACTTGACTCTCTCCAATTACTGCTATGAAAGCTATTAGGTATTCCTATAAGCTTATTTGCTTCTTGAGTGGTCGACAGCGTTGAAGTGCAGATGCTCCCCCCTTTGAGTATTCTTGGTAGGTTGTCGATGGATGATCTTCATCTTCTTCTTGGTTTGGTGGCGAAGGCAGATCGTCGAAGAATTCATTGGGTCTTGAGCTTCACGAAGCTTTGCAGGCGTCTTCATTGGTGGTTTAGAGTCTTCCAGTTAGCTTTCCCTCTGGAAAACTAGATAGTACCCTTGCAAACTTGGGTTAGATGTTAGTCTAAAATTAGATAGTTATGTTAGTAGTGTTAGACTGGTAAAGTTTCTGTTAGAGTTGCGAGACACATCTCGCTTCATCCGGGCTTGAATCTGCATTCTTCGTCCTTCTTGATGTGTCTTGATGTAGTTGCTGAAAATTGGTGTGTGAAGTCCTCTATCCGTCTTGAAGAAGATTTCAGAAATCTTGGGCTCTCGGGCTGAAGTAGAGAGTGTTCTATACCTTGCACTTCTCCTGAGGGGATGGGGGATACAAATTTTAAAAAGGGGGTTTTTCTAAGTCAGACTTTTGAAGAGATACCAAAAGGTGCAACTATGGCCGACAGGGCAAAACGAGTTTTTTTGCAAACAAACAGGAACAAAGCAAGGGGTAAAAGTGTGGTGACTTTGTTTTGCCAAAAAGGCATGCGTGTTAAACACACAAGCAAACAATTTTCAAGGCACACACAACAAGGGAGCATGTAAAAACATCACGCATATGCAGTGTTCCAAATATCATCCGATATGCCGATTTATCGGCCGATTTATCACTTATCGGGGGGTGACCGATAAGATAAATGGATATCGGCGGAATTTATCATTCGGGCCATTTTATCGGTCTTGCAAGCTATTTATCGGTCAATACGCCGATAAATCGGCCGTTATATCGATTTTCCAGCACTAGAACATGTGATTAATGACATCCATCATAATTTTTTTAGTATTATTGAATACAATATATCTATATATCATGATCCGAATTTTAGTGCCGATATAGTATATTTTATGTAATATTTTATTGCAACAATTTAGGATTTACAAGAAAAATGGTCGATAAATAGTCGACCGATAAAATCGATTTATCGGCCGATAAGCCGATATATCTCTTATCATGGGCCGACCGATAAGTTAACGATAAGCGATATCCTGAACATTGCGCATATGTAAAACACACAATTAGCACACAAGCAAAGGACAAACAAGGTACCTTTAGTACCGGAAAACGTCTAATACCGCTGAAGAACAGGTAGCTCAAGCAAAACAACTAAGCAAAACCTATCGAATCCTATGGGTCTGGGTCGACCAAGGGTTGTTGAAGTCTTCATGTTGTTGACGTTGTTGTAGATTGTCGTTGTTGAGCTTGATACTTGGCAGAGTCTTATGATCTCTAGGATTTTCTTTATGTCATCCAGGTTGGATAATCTTGACGGTGAGATCACTTCAGTGTTGGAGTTTGTAGCGGGACTTCGGTATTTTCGCATAATTCATCTTGATGTTGAGGTCTTCAGAAGGAAGATTCTTTTTCTTCGGATTGCTAAGTACTAAGGTCTTCTTGGGACATCGTCAAGTATGTAATTTTTTTAATAGAAAAGATAACCGAAGAAAACTTTTTGGTAAACTTTTAAATAAAAAACAAAGTTTTATGAACTCATGTTTATTTATTTATACAAAATATTTTGAACCATGAAAACAAATGAGAAAAAGGGTATGTTTACTATTTTCTCGGTTTTTCTCCATATTTCTGTTTTATAAACCAAACAATAATTTTGAATATGAGAAGGATGGAAACTATGCTTAGGGTTCCTTAGGTAAAAACATTTTAGGTAGTAATATAGTTTTTACCAAAATATCTTTATTTTCCTATCTGACGTCCATGCTAGCTAAGGTCTTCTAAAGACAAGATGGCTCTGATAACAACTCTGTGGGGGCCCAAGACTAGCAGTCCGAGACCTCCAGTATGCATACATTCATGATCCCATGATCAGTTAGTCGTGAACAACATACTCGAGTTGGCATTGCAGATTACAACATCCACTACACGAATACACGTCTTACACAACTGGTCACCTGACTCGGTTGAAAACAACTGCCATGCAGGGCAGGAAAACACACTAAACAGCGGAAGTCTTCAAAACACACTCGTGGTGAACCCAAGTCATGCCTTGACTACCTACAAGCTACTCACTCGGAGACATTCCTAGTTCGCACAGCCATCAGCGATGCCACCTTCTACAGGTTCTCCTGATTTCTGCTCAAAGTCTGGCTACGACAATAGCCAGGGACGAAACCAATATGAGTACATTGGATTGTACTTGCAAGACACCCCAAATGAAAGCTAAAAATGCAAGTATGCATATATAAAGGTGGTAGGAAGGCTGTAATAGGGTTCAACTAGCCATGATGAATTTAAGACCCATCATAGTTGCACAAGTTTTATTTTTTTTCTTTGTTGAAGAAGATACTTCAAAAGATATTTACTTTCTCTTCTATACATTGCATATCCACAATGTTTTGATAAAGCATTCTAAATAAAAGAAAGTTTTCCTTTGCAAAACTTCTTGGAAGATCACATCTCCGAAAACATCATTTTTGGTACCTCAAAAGTACAATCTTTTCCCTTTCCATGTACCTCCCAGGTACAATACTGAAAACGCTTTCCAAACATTTTGAAAACATTGACACAATGCTAGCTACATGGCCATTAAACTATGAATATCCGAGGACGCGGCTATTCTAAATAGTTTTACTCTACATAGGTGTACACAATCCACAAGATCCAGTACATCCGTCGTGAACAACCACGGACTGTCCAAGATAATATGCAAATATCAAATAACTGGTCCTAACTATCCACTATGAAAGTGCTAGTAAATGGCTACCTCTTCAACTGGGTTTGTTCTCCCCGGCACCGAGTGAGTCAGCCGTATAGATCCGGTTTCCCGTGACAACACACCGCCATGGCAGGAGACCAACTGTTGCAAACGGTGTCGAACTTAATCCCCACACTCTGAATGTCCCATGCTTTCCTTTCTGGCGACAATTCGGTTCGGGGGATTCTAACCCCTATAGCACATTGAGGCAGACACGGACTAACACCGACAAGCTTTTACTTAGACCTCGTTCCCATATTGGGGTAATGTGGCAGCACGGCTTGTTTTTTAGGCGAAGATTAGGTTATGTGTCATTTTTGGAAAACAAGTCGAAAACATTTCCTCCTTGACAAACCTCCCTCGGACAAGGTCCCACCTTTCCTCAGGGTTTTTCCAAAGCTTATACTTTCCAAAAACATCAAGTTAAAATGTCCACTAAGGGACTTGAGTGAATTAAGAGATGATACTAAAATATCTAAAGGGCTTGGTAACACCAATATTATACACTCGATAAAGCATAATAGAAACATAATAAAGGTAGTGATATAGTCCACTTACAATAATAGTTTTTGAATCAAAATTTTGTAAAACTTCAGAAGTAAAACATGCATGATAGATAATGATAAGTAATCAACAAGCAAGCATTTAGAGTGGCTTGCCTTGGCACTGTTCTTGGTCTTTCTCTTGAAATAAACAAGAGTTGCAATAAAAACCTCTCCGACAAATAATACCGTCGTCGTTATCTAACGTCGTAAAATAAAAGGAAAAACAACCAATAAGAACTAAACAAAGGTAAGCACTTCATAAAAAAGTAAACATACAGCAAGAAATTCATCAAACAAGTACACTCACAAACAATATTACTAGGGTAAACACCAACCAGCAAAACATGCACAGACAATACACATGAATAACACTAGAATAGATGCTATGGATCCTCAACCAAAATGGCATGAGTATAGTGGGTGTCCCACTTTCATAACATGCCCAAATAAGGTTAAATGACTCTCTGGTCATTCAAGAGGATGAACAAAATAACAAGAAAACAGTCTATAAACAACTACACATGCACAGGAAAATAATAACAAGCAATACTACAAGCCCATAGTAACACATGATTTTCTAAACATGGAGAAATAATATAACCAGTGGCAAAGAAACCTAATAACAGATACATATCTACACTAAACATGTCATGGCATCACTCAATACATGAAAATAATCATAGAGCAAAATAACCACTAAAACTATAGATGGAAAAAGGGCTATTTAGACATGCATACATGCATAACAATAATAGATCATCAAACAAGACTTATTATCACAAGATATATATATATATATATAAGGAAGCATACATATAACAGAGAAAAACAACACCTAGACATGCTAGTAATATCAAAATAACAACCTAATCAATTTATCAAGAAGCTAAGCATACAAATGACATCGATGGCAGAAAAACATCTAAAACTAACATAGCATGACAAATGGATCTAGAGATCACTCAAGCATGCAAGCATTTATAACATGCTAAATTAACAGTAGCTATGCTATTACAATAAATAATAAATCAGTCACTCAAAATAGCTTACTAACATATAAAAATAACAAAAGTGACTCAAATTACTAGGAAAACATCTATAGGGGGTGAAACCTATCAACCCAAGACATGCACCTAATTATCCTAACATGTTATTAGCACATAACAATCACATCACAATGATGGATTTACCATCCTACACATGCTAGGAATCATAATTATAACAAAAACATTTTAACACAATATTTAAGAAAGGCATAACAACAATGAGTAGAAATGGGCTAAACACTAAATAAACCACCAAGTCTATTTTGAAATTCCTAAAATCATAGAAACATAGGATTAGGTGCTCCTATTGACTAGCAAACCAACAAAATTGGATTCACACCAAAAAGCATCACAAATAAAATTAAATAAATCATAGAAGTGCTCTCTCGCCTAAAACTAACATGCATGTAATATTCACTCAGCAACTCAAGTCAACACAAGGTCAACTTCCACAGGTAGATATCAACAAGGGATATTCATAACAATTTAGTTTGCATGTTTTGGATACATAAAACTCAAGTTATTAATTAATTAGTTAAAATGAGTACTTCTGCCATTTATTTTAGTTCTCCTAAAATATAGCACAAAAAATAGATCTGCACGATGGAGTTGGTTAGAAAATAGTAGATCTACTACTGTGATTTTTGGTTTGGCAATTTTTACTCATTTGAATTTTCATTCTGATTTAAACCAAACAGCCAGAAATAGATCCACAGGAAAAGAATAAAGAAACCTGCAAAAAAATAGAGATGGGCCAGATGTGCTTCTGAGGAGAGCACACAGGCTGGTGACAGCGAGTTGGGCTGGCCCGCCAGCGCTTCATGCACGGAGAAGGGGGTCAAGGACCGGCCTTGCGGGTTCAGCCCGTCAGTGGCCTGGACGATGAGCTGGTACCCGGCCGTTGGATCACGATCCGATGCACGACGAGACGCCGCGTCGTCCCGCACCGGAGATGACCTGAAAGGAGCGGCGGAAAAAATATGGCACGGCGGCCCGAGGAGGAGCTTCGCCGGAATCTCACCGTGGGAGGCTATGGGGCCCTCCTGGTCACGCGGTTTGATCGAAGAGAACCTGGGAGACAGCGTGAAGTCGGTGCCCCTGCTAGCGCTTGCAGGGAAGAGCTCCCATCCGGAGTTTGACGAGGAGCCAAGGCATCCGGCCATGGTCAAGGATGGTGGCGCACCTGTGATGAACAAGAAGGAAATTAGGGAGGCTCATGGAAAAAGGGATGAGAGGGGAGTCCATGGGAGCAATCGGCGAGGGCGGAGAATCCCTGTACCTTCCATTCGACGTGAGATCGCCGGTGGAGATGATGAGTTCGATTGCGACGATAGGAAAAGAAATAGGGAGGGGTTTCGATGCTAGGGCTCGATTAGGGAGTGGTGGAGGTGGTGTGGCATGGTTTAAAATGAAGAGGTGGATCTAGGAGGTCTAGCCACGGAGCAGGGCGCTCGGGCCCCATGGCGGCCACGGTGGTTGCGGACGAGCTGGCCAACGAGGTGTTCTTTGGGAGTTTTGAGGCCAGGGAGATAGGGCATGGTGAGGTCGTTCTCCTGGCGAAAGAAGGAGGCAGGAGGTGCACGGGAGCATCGGAAATCAACGGCGCTTGCTCTGCACCCGTAGGTGTTTGAAATGGAGTGCATGGGTGAGCTCGTGGTGACCCCAGAAGTTTAAGGACAGGGTGAGGGAGCAATGCGTGGCGAGTGAGGCAGAGCTCGACGTCCACCTTTGATGTATCTTGGCATCTAGCCCATGGAGGAAGTGTGGATAAGAAGGAAGGGGTTTTTTGGGGTATAGATCATGTCCAGGGTGTTGAGTGAGAAGTTTCCACCTCCCAGAGCAAGAGAGAGGTAGAGAGAGTGCAATGATTGACTAGTGGAGGCATGAACTCAACAGTGTCCAGAAATAACAGAGATGATTTTTGCTTGTTTTCACCAGAATTGTGAATAGAACATATGTGAAAGATCATTTACATTGGATAGAGGATGAAAAATGGAGTCTAGGGATGGTGGCCACATAAATTTCTGAAAATACTTCTTTCACAAAATTTTGGGAATTAAAAAATGGCAGAAACAATTTTTATATGTTTTTCCCAAATTTTCAGCACAACTTTCAAATGTTTTTCTATAAATAAGTCCGACATCACCATAGGAAGGTTGGGCAATTTTTCCAAGATTTTAGGAAATACTTTTCTTCACAAAATATTTAAAAGTCCATTTCTGGCCTTTTGGAAAATGGAAAATGATAAATAGTAAAATGTTTTTAAAAAAATATTTTTGAGTTGGGATGAGAGAGTATATAATATAGGTCTCAAAAGTGATTATTAATAAACAACTCTTTTGAAAACATTTGAGGCACCAAGTGGAAAAAGGGTGAAAATAGAGGTTTACTTAATAGGCCAAACACCATGATAGAAGAATAATTAAATGGCCATTGAAAAATAAATGGACCACATGGATATGATGTATAGGTCATGTACATGACAAGGGTAGGTTCATGGGGCTTGAAAACAATAAGGAGTGATTTTGAGTGACATGGACAAAGTGCTTCAAGATAATAGAGATATGATCATTATTTTGGGGATGCCTTCTAAAGAAATTTGAAAGAAGATACCAAAGTGTTTCAATATCCAAATTAACAACTTGGATGCATATAAGGGATAGGGGAAATGAGATACATGAAGGTACATTGATGAATAGAACAAGATTTGTCATAGAAACACGTCTTCAAAGTTGGAAGTTTTAAAGGAAAGAAAAGATGAGATAGAAATATGATGGAATATGATATTGCTGCTTGGTCTTGTTATTACTAGGTTTTAATCACTTAAAGCAACACACATACATAGGCAAACCATTATAATCACTCCAATGCAAACAAAAGGGAAGATCACACATTAAGCAGGGAAAATAACAAGACAAACAAGATCACTCAAGCAACTGAGTTCTTCAATTCCATTTTCAGGATGTTTTCTCAAGTGTTAATTAGAGGCCGTGATCAAGACATACCCTGATAAGAGGATTTTGTAAAGAGGTTCAGCTCAAGGCTTGTTATTTCCAAAATAATATAATTGAGGTAAAACACAGGGGTAATATAGTCCCTTTTTAGGGGTTTTGCAAAGAAGGAAGTGAGATGGGGTTTTTGAAACACTTGCAAAAATATCTTGGTTGAAAAAAATGTAGGAGAGGATTACCTCCAAAATACTTTTCATCTAGTTTTGGAAAATACCTCAAAACTTGGCCTTTGTGTTTCTTCTAAAATCAAAAAAAATTCAAAAAGGTTTTTGCCAAAAGAGGGTGATAGATGAAGGTGATAAGTTTTCTTGTCATGACTTGATCACAAGGGTTGTGTTTTAAGGAAGTTATGATCATTGGTTTTACTGTTAGGTGTTAGCAAACTCAAACACAAACACAAGCACAAGACAACATCAAGGAAGTAGAAGTTAAACACAAACATTAGTCAAATATATCAAAAAGTTTTTGTTGGCCCTGATTTTTGGGTTATTGAAAACAAGTTTTTCCTGTCTTCCAAAAATTGGGCTGTTACAAATAACTAAAGAGTGTGACCTTGCAATTGCTAAATATAAGAAATCTAAAAAGGATAAGGTTGAGTTTGGTGTTGGTCATGATAAACTAACTGAGGAGTTTGAGAAGCTTATCAAGGCCCACAAATCCTTGGAGAGTGAACACTCTACCCTCAAAGAGTCACATGAACAACTTCAAACTCAACTCAGTCAATTCAATATCCCTAGTACCCCTACTTCTTCTTGTGATCATGCAAATATTATGAGGAGAATGCTCGGTTGAAGGAAGATCTAGTAAGTCTCAAGGGCAAGAGCCCATGTGTTGAGAAGGTGGTGGCCTCTAAGACACAGGTTGTCTCCAAGACACAAGTTTTTGCTCCTAGACCACAAGTGGGCAAGCAAGGTCTTGGCTATGTTGCCAATAAGACGAACAAGAACAAGAAGAAGAACAAAAAGAAGGCCATGCCCGCACAAGCTAACAATGTTGCTTCGAGTGATATTGTCATTAGGGACAACACTCCTCATAGCATTCCCGCGGGAACTAACAATCCACACCATTTTTTATATGTTGATTATTATGGTGTTGTGCAAGATAAATATGTTGGTCATATTGAAGGTTTCATTGAATATACCATTTGGGTTCCAAAGACCCTTGCTGCTAACATGAGGGGACCCTCCTTGGGTTCTAACTCTTGTCAATGATCTCTTGCAGGACTATGCTTCCGGTGGGTCTAAAGGGATAATTGATAGTGGATGCACTAGTCATATGACCGGAAGAAAAGAACTTGTGACGGAGTTGCGCCCAAATACAAATGAGGCAACTGTCACTTATGGAGATAAGTCCAAGTCTAAGGTAATGGGGTTTGGCAAGGTTGTGATTTCTCCTTATATCACTATCGTGGACGTCATGCTTGTTGAATCCCTTCGTTACAATTTACTTTCAGTTTGTTCATTAGGGAAGATGGGTTTTTTCATCTTTTTTGATCCTGATATTATGGTCCTTTTGAGGAGCAGGACTCTTGACGTCGCACACATGGGACATTCGAAAATGAGTTGTTTGTGGTGGACTTTTTGAAGTCTACCAACTCTCAAGCGATGTGTCTTTTCGGAAAGGCGGACGTGGGGTGGTTGTGTCATCGTCGCTTATCCCATGTCAACATGAGAACTTTGCAAAGTCTTCACAAAGGTAGCCTTTTTCTCGGACTAAAAGAAAATGTTTCCTTTTCCAACGATCGCGTTTGTATGGCGTGTGTTGAAGGAAAGATGCATGATGCCGCCCATAAGGCCAAGACTATTATTTCATCAAAGAGGATCTTGGAGCTCCTCCATGTCGATATCTTTGGTGGCGTGCCCGAGGCAAGTCTTTGAGGCAAGAAGTATTGCTTGGTGATTTTAGATGACTATTCAAGATACACTTGGGTTTATTTCTTCAAGTAGAAGAGTAAGACCCAACAAACCGTCATCGACTTCTCCAATCAAGTGCAACGTCAACACAATGTACCAATCATGGCTATTAGGAGTGACAATGGCACCGAGTTCAAGAACTACACTTTGAATGAGTTCCTTAGTGAAGAGGGTACTCTTCATCAATATTTTGCCACATATACCCCTCAACAAAATGGTGTAGCCTAAAGGAAGATTCGAACTCTTATGGATATGGAAAGGACCATCTTGGCGGAGTACTCTTCTCCCCAATATTTATGGGCTAAGGCCATATCCACCGCATGCCACTCCCCAACCGCCTCTACATCCGCAAGGGCTTAGAAAAAACTCCATATGAGATCCTCACCGACAACAAACCCAACGTCTCCTACTTCCGTGTCTTCGGTTGTAAGTGCTTCTATTTGATAAAGGGTGTTCGGTTGTCTAAATTCCAATGTAAATTTTCTGAGGGTATATTTGTTGGTTACGGTGCCGAATCCCACACTTATAGAGTCTTTGAAAAAACCTCACAGATATTCATAAAATCTTGTAGTGTGGTTTTCGAGGAAAATGATGGCTCCCAAGTAGCGCAATTTCATGTTTCTAATGTAGATGTTGAAATGCCTCAAGAAGCCATAGGAAGGATGGGTGTGGGATTTTTCCGCCCCATTGAGGGACACCTTATGGCAACTCGAGAAGAACTATGCTCTACTCAAGTGGAGCCCTCCTCTACAATAGAAGAACAAGCCAAGGAGCCAAGTGTTACACCTACCGAAGAGCAAGTTCAAGACCCTCCTATTGTTGACCAAGTTACTATGCAAGATGCAACCACTACTATCATTCATGCTACTTGTAGCATCCCAACTTTTAATAAAGATGGAATACCTGTGTTATTGTGCTATTTCCTGGACCAATTGCTAGCACCATAGTACAAAATGAAATATCATGCAAATGCATCAAATTCTATTACATCGCATGATCCACTCTTTACAAAATAGTATTACAACTTGCATAGTCTTAGAAGACTAGCAGAAAACAAAGATATACAGCGGAAAACATAGTACACATTGAGCCCATCTTCTTCATGTGCCACAGGCAAAACATGTTGGCGATAGTCTCGAGATCCTAAACGAAATCCTCACTCGTCTTCAGAAACATCTACAATATGGAATATGCAGCCACAAGGGAGTCAATACAATTTAATGTATTGGCAATTAACACTATGGTGGATATAAATGGCAAGACTAATACTACATGCTCATTTGGCTGAGTGGCGTTTTGGCTAAGTTTGCATAAAGCCAGTTTTCTCCTATCACTTTTGTAAGACAAACTTTTCTTTTCAAAGGGTGGCAACATTGGATTAAGATCCAAGCACCACAACTACTGTTCACTTGGTCAAAATTTTACTTATTGAAAATGGTGATGTGATTCTTCCGTCCATCCTTGTCCAGCTGCTCATAGTTGTCCATAACCGGGGACACGGCTAAGATCTTAGTTTGCTGACTCTGTAGAGTTTGTGCACTTTCACCTTCAGACTCAAATCAGCCCAAACATCATATACACTCTGAGTGCATTAAGGAAAGGAGAAGATTGAGACGAGATCTTTCAGAAGCAAGAATTCAACCTAATGGCAAGACCCGTTCCACCTATAATTATGCTACATCTGCTTGTCAAGCCCAGGCTGAACCCTCGCAACTTAATTAATCAAGACAGAGCCCATATGACTAAAGGCTGCACTGGAAGCAATCTAAACTTGGGGAACATCATAATCACTTTGTTCCTGGGTGGCATTCCTCAAGTGAACACCCCTCGGAAAGACACTCAACTCTCATCAGCCAAACAACCAAATCCACCCAGATGGTTCATTGAAGTTGTTACTTAGAATTTTTCCACAACATCAAGTAAAAATCATTTGTCACGTTGCATAGCATCTATCTAGTTCTAAGGCTATAAATAACAAGGATAAAAGAGATGGCTACACACTACTAGGATAATAGCATAGCATAATATAACTTAGTAAAATTTCCTATCAATGCATACTACTCAAAAATCAACTAATGCATATAGAAAATAATGGGTAGTTGATGATGTGTTACTTGCCTTGTTGAAGTTGGTGAAGATATCACACTCTCTTCACAAAGGATCGTTGCTCTCCGTACAATCTACTCATTGAAAACACAATAAGAAAATAAACAAACATGCTATCAAGCAACATACAAGTGAAGAGATCATACAAAGCAATAACATAGCCAAAGGAGTTTTAACCTAGTGGGCTAGGACAAGGTCTAGGTTTGAGTTGAAAGATTAATTCTCTAATGGTCTCATACTTGTTAAGGAAATTCCAATGGTTTACTTGGGAAGGACTAGGTTTAGTTTGATGTGATCTAACTTTATTATAACCATACTTGTCGAGGAAGTTCCAAGAGTTCACTAAGAATAAACATATTACTTCTTCAACTAAAGTAATACATGCAAACACTTGGTCATATTCACATTAAAAAATATTTGAGTGACTATGTTAGTATTTTCCATTGTGGTTAGGGTAGGTCTACTAACTTCATCATCAAAGGGAAAATATTACTAAGTCTTGGGTTTTCCATTTGGGTCAATGATTGGACAAAAATAACTTGTTATTCTTCAACTTGTATGGATTGCTTCTAGACCTCATGTGATTGCCTTCTTGAAGATCATCAACATGCCATCTAAGTTGTTTCCTTCCTTGGTGTGGTGCTTCTCTTGGTCTTGATAGTCTTCATGGTTTTCTCACTAGTTGTTTCCCAAGTGGTGTGGTCACAACTAAGTGTTTTATTTAACAAATGTGAAAATATCACTAAGTCAAAATAGAGGGGAAATGAGACAAGAGGATAGAATGGGAGAGGTGAGTCTTCTTCTTCATTTCTTCATGTACTTGCACTTGATGGAGTATGCTTCAGATTGTTGTGGATCCTAAGTCATTTCTTCAATGATCTTCCTTGTTTCTCTTCATTTTTCCATCAAGGTGAAAGGAGAAGAATAGAAAAGGGAAGGAAAAAGACTTAGAGAGAAAGGGGGTTAGTCTTCTGGAAGTTTCTCTGGTTTTCTTCTAAGTGCTTCCACTTCTTGGAGATGCTTCTGAAGTTTGTTTTATTTGCTAAGTCTTCATTCGTCTTCTATCTTCATGTGGAAAAATCTCTAGATGGTTAAGTCATCCATTGCACTTCATGGTTCCCACAAATCCCAACTTGGTGAAATCTTGAAGCAAGCATGGGGAGACAATAAGTTGATTGAAACATTTGTACTAGTGTTTTTAGGTTCATTTCTTGGCTAAGTTTAAGTTGAAACCTCACTAAGGACTTAGCCTTGGTTTCATATAGCCATACACACATAGAACCACTTAAGCAAAAATATTTCCTAAGTCATTTTTAATATGGTGTGAAACATGTGTGTGATAACTTGGCCTAAAATACATGGCTATGGCTCATATGGGTCCAAAATTCTATGGCACTGGTTTCTATGGATTAAGGTTGCCATATGGAGCAACATTGCTTAAGAAAACATGTTAAAATTATTTATAGAATTCAAACTAAGTCAAATTTGCTCAAATGGCCATATAATTCTAAAATCAATTTTAATTTGTTCATTTTTTTTATTTTGGGACAGTATGAAATTAAACATTATAAGGTTTCCAAATATATTTTATTTACAATTTTTGGATTTGTAGAATTTGAATTATGCCAAAATTCATCAAACAAGCATATTTCAATTTGAACAAATTTAAGTTTGTCAAATTTTAATTTGTCCAGTGCCAAAAGATTCTAAATGTCAAGGGCTTTTCAAAAAGTCCAAGATTGCTAAAATTGGGCTTATGGATCAAAAGTTATGATAGATCTAAGATACAGGGACTAATCTGTAAAACTGCCAATTAATTCTAGCGGGGGAAGAAAACAAATAAAGGCTAGGCCACGTGGGAGCTCCTGATTGGTTAGTTGTGCTGACGGGGCTGCTGACCGTGCACGCTGACGGGGCGCTGACGTGGATAAGTGGTTGGATCTGGGCGTTAGATCCAGATCCAATGGTGGCGTACCCCTTCAGGGCGGATCTAATCTAGCGCGTTAAAAATAGATCCAACGGTGAGGGGAGGTTGAGGTTACCTCCGCCGGAGTTGGTCACCGGAAATGGCCCCGCGGTGGCCGGAGGCGCAGGGAGTCGACGGAGACGGCGATCCGGTGACCTCCGCGCTCGATAAAGACCACGATGAGCTTCGCCTCGACACGGTGAAGCCGATGGTGTGCACGGTGTGCACGGTGGCGGCCTCGAGTGGTGGCGCGGTGATGTTCCGAGGCGGCGCAACTCCGGTGGTCGCCGGGGACGTGGTTCCGCTGCGGGGGAAATCAAAATAAAAGGATGAGGAGGTGCAGGGAGTTGAGGGGAAGAGGAGGGGCGGGAAATGGGCGGCGGGGACCTGCTTCTGTGGCCGGAAGTGAGGACAGACGGCGGCGGCAGTGGCAACTTCGGCGAGCAATACCGAGCAGCCTCTCGGTGCTCTCGGGCTAGGGTTTGGGGAAAAAGGACGAGGGGCTCGGGGGCCTCTTATAGATGCAGAGAGGGGAGGGGAACACGGCCTTAATGGCCTTGATTTGATGGCGAAAATCTCGGCCGAAATGGCCGTGGCTTTCCTTCCGTGAGGAAGAAGAAGGGCGACGTCAGCTGACGTCATCTTTTCTTTTTATTTTTCTTTTCTTTTTCCCTGCCAAATAAAAACCTTAATAACTTCTGTTTTAAATATCCAAATGACATGAAACTAATTTCTAAATTCTTGAAATTTCAAATACTTTCCAACAATACCACTTTTGAAAACAATTCAACATATTTTATTTTTGAAATTTTGGAAATTTGAATAATTCCTTAATAGTTACTTAATGTGATTTTTAATTTAAAAATTTATAAAACATAGTTATTGGTCAATTAAAAATTCAATACATCCTAAATGTTGAAAACATATTTTTGAAAGTCCTTTCATCTTGTTTTCACAATTTTTATATTTTGAAAATATAAATAAAACACTAATAGTACTTTAAGGCCATTTTAAAATTTAGAAAATAATAAATTGATGTTATTGTCTAAATAAAATTTCAGAGACATTTTACATGTCATATAATATTTTTGGAAAGCCATTTCTAAACCATTTTCACATTTTATAATTTTAGGATATGAAGGATTTACTAATAGTAACTTAATGGTATTTAATTAGTTCATATCAAATAATTTATATTGTTGATTAATAAAATTTGGAATAAAACCACAAGTCATAATATTGTTTTCAAAACCCTCTTTTATGTTATTTTCAAAACAATGCATTTTATTTTCACACCTTCATGTTTAAAACTTGGAATAACAACTTAAAGTTATTATTAGCAAATTTTATTCTCATCAAATACTTTTGAGGCTTAGAACTTCATTAAGGGTTATAATTCTTTGATTTTTGTTGCCATAAAATATCTTCAAATTTAATATTGGAGTTGTAAATATTTTGGGTAAAGGTTTGTTGATAAAAACATATTCCCTTTATATAAAGAAACTTATTTTTGAATAAGGTTTTAGGGTTTAAGGAACAAGGGCATAACTGGACTTCCAAATCCAATATACTTGGTATAGGACCTAATATTTCATTTGTGTTGAGTTTTATTTGTTTTTGGTGACTTGTATTGACATGAAAACAAAAGTTTCAAATTTTTATGATTTTTGAGTTTTTCCAAAAATCAGGGATGTTACACTAGTCAAGGTCAAGGCCAAGATCAACCTTCTTCATCCTCCTCTCCACAAGTTGAAGCTAGTGCAAATGTTGATGTTGATGATGATGATGATAATGATCAAGGCCAACAAACCGGTCAAGACGGGGACCCAAATGATCAAGATGATCAAGTGATCCTCCTTTTTATAATGGAGAGATTGAAGCCCATCGTGCTAAGAGAGTTAGAAGGTCCTTGAAGCTTATTGATGCATCCGATGACAAGGTCTTGGAATATGTTCAAAATAAGAGATCTACAATAAGGAAATTGGAAAACTTTAGTGAGCATCAAGCTCACATATCCATGGTGGAACCAAAGAAAGTATTTGAAGCTCTTGAGGACTCTTATTGGTTGGAATCTATGCATGATGAGCTCAATAACTTTGAGCCTAATAAAGTTTGGAAGCTAGTTGAGAAGCCCAAGGATTGCCACAATGTTATTGGCACTAAGTGGATATTCAAGAACAAGCAAGATGAACATGGTATTGTCATAAGGGACAAGGCAAGATTGGTGGCTCAAGGCTACACTCAAGTGGAAGGCATTGACTTTGATGAAACATATGCTCCCGTGGCTCGCCTTGAGTCCATCCGTATACTTCTTGCCTATGCATCTTTGCATAATTTCACATTGCAACAAATGGATGTCAAAAGTGCTTTTCTAAATGGTCCATTGAA
The DNA here is from genome assembly GCA_028641055.1 of Alopecurus myosuroides. Taxonomy (NCBI): domain Eukaryota; kingdom Viridiplantae; phylum Streptophyta; class Magnoliopsida; order Poales; family Poaceae; genus Alopecurus; species Alopecurus myosuroides. The sequence continues at coordinate 213,506,331 of CM054059.1, read as the reverse complement.
AGAGGAGGTATATGTTAAGCAACCTCCGGGGTTCGAGAACCCCAACTTCCCTAACCATGTCTACAAGCTCGATAAGGAACTCTATGGACTTAAACAAGCACCACGTGTGTGGTATGAGAACCTTAGAGAGTTGTTGGAAGACCGTGGGTTTGAAGTTGGGAAGATTGACCCCACCCTTTTCACAAATAGGGTAAAGGGAGAGCTTTTCATATGCCAACTCTACGTGGATGTTATTATGTTTGGCACAACTAACCAAGCTTTTAATAATGATTTCTCAAAGCTTATGACTGAGAGGTTTGAGATGTCCATGATGGGAGATCTTAAATTCTTCCTTGGCTTTGAGATCAAGCAATTGGCTCGTGGGACTTTCATTTCTCAAGCCAAGTATACCCAAGACATGCTCAAGAGGTTTAATTTCCAAGGTACAAAAGAGAAGCCATCTCCTATGCAAGTCAAATGCCACCTCAAGCGCAATACGGATGGTAAATATTTGGACCAAAAGTTGTACCGTTCTATGATTGGTTCTTTGCTTTACCTTTGTGCATATAGGCCCGATATCGTTTTGAGTGTAGGTGTGTGTGCAAGGTATCAAGAGGCTCCCAAGGAAATCCACTTGGTGGCGGTCCATAGGATCTTTCGGTATTTGGTTCATACCTCAAGGTTTAGTTTGTGGTACCCAAAGGGGGCACAATTTTCTCTCAAGGGCTACACGGACTCGGATTGGGACGGTGATCAAGATGATAGGAAGTCTACTTCCGGGGCTTGCCAATTTCTTGGTAGGTCCTTGGTGAGTTGGTCTTCTAAGAAGCAAAATTGTATATCTCTCTCCACCGCCGAAGCCGAGTATGTGGCGGCCACTAGTGCTTGCACCCAATTGCTATGGATGAGGCAAACCCTCAAAGAGTATGATGTTCACTTGGATAAGGTGCCTCACATGTGTGACAATGAAGGTGCCATCAAGATCGCCTACAACCCCGTGCAACACACAAGGACGAAGCATATTGAGAATCATCATCATTTCATCCAGGATCATGTGGCAAGAGGTGATATTGAGCTAGCATATGTCTCGCGGACATCTTCACGAAGCCACCTGATGATGCAAGATTCATGTTCTTGAGGAATGAGCTAAATATCATCGATTCTAGGAGTTTGACTTGAGGATCTTGCACACACCCCTATAGTTGATACGTGTTTGGGTTTAGGTGTAGGGATATACATAGGGGGAGTGTCATCCTATCACATTGGGTTCTCCCTCCCCCCATTATGCCCAAAGCAAAAAATCATTGTTATCTCTCTTTTTGTAATGTTGAATTGTGAGCTTCAATGTCGAGAATTGGCAATGCACCCAAGATATATCTTCGCGGTGACATACCAACATTCTCTTACATGGTGGCTTAGGCCACCAACCTCTTCTTTGTGAAGAGTTGGATCTTAGTTGGGTTTTATTTGGATTTCATTGCATCTTCTCTCGTTTTCCTAGCTAAGTGTTTCTCTTAGGAAAATCTCTCTCACTTGGCCTTTCATTTGTTTGTTTCTTGCAAGTGAGGGGGAGAAGTACTATTTTTCAGTTTGGTCTTCCATCCTTTGCCTATCTCATCCTAGAAACCACTTTCTATTCTTGAACATACTCAAAAATTGACACTAGAGGAAGAGGAAGGGTGCCCCGGTACTACCGCCCAGCGACCGGCACTACCGTGCGTGTATACTTGAAAGCAGTTTTTATCTCAAACTTACACACCCGATACTACCGGACGCGCCCGGTGCTACCGTCTCTGGAGATAGAAACAGACTCTATCTGTGGAAATCTATACAGCCGGTACTACTGGGCCAGCACGATACTACCGACTGTGCAAAAGGAAGCAGATTCGTTCTGCCAAAACTTACACAGCCGGTACTACCGGGAGATGCAATTTCGACTTATATTACTAGTCGTGCGGGCTGGGGGTTATTTCCCACCCACACGAACTGTTCCCTCTCTGCTTCCCCCTCCCTCACCCTCGTCCGACTGGGCTTTCCCCTGCCGGAATCCGTCGTTTCTAGCTGTTTTTTCGCCGTGGGAATCTCTCCTGCACCGATCTCCTCCATGGCCTCCGGTATTTCTCCTCTCATTGCTCTAATTTTGGGTCCCCATTGATGCCTTGATGAACCCTAGATGAGATCTTGAGGATGGATACTTGTAGCACCGATTCCTTCGGTTACAATTGGATGGATGATTCACCTTAGGCTGTAAATAGCTTTGCCTAGTTCATTCTAGTTTAAACTTGTTGAACTCTCTTTGATTTCGTGCTTGGATTTGGAGCATGGAACCTGAAACTTGTGAGGCCGATACTACCGGACGCCGTCTGGTACTACCGCCTTTACAAGTTTGGGACAGATCAACCTGTGCAAACTTGAATAAACTAGTTTTAATCTCCATTTTTCTTGAGTATGTTCCCTCATCTTGTTTCCTATCCCTATCCCTCTGTTTCACAGGTTGTCGTGGTGGTTTTGGGTCTTTGGGAAAGGAACCGGTCACCTATTCTAGAAACAAGCGCAAGGCACCGGGAGACAAGTCTGTGACTGTTGAGGAAGATGAAAATGAGTTCATGGCTGATTTTCAGGCAGAGGCTGAGGTCATGCCCGCCCCTACCACCGCTAGGACTCGTGGTGGTGGTCGGGGTGGACATGGTGGTGCTTCTTCACAGCCCAAGGCAGTGGCTAGGAAATCTGCTCGTAAGCCATTCAACAAGTGGAAGCCCAAAGCTTATCAAGAATATAGGCAAGAAAATCCATATGAGCATGAGAGGGATTATTTTGATAATCCTCACTTCTTCACAAAGGACCAAGAGCGTGTCTACAATGACATCTATGTGGGCAAGGACTACTCCGTCACCATTCAACATACTCTCAACATTCCCCACATGAGGCTCCCCAAGTTCAAGGGCTACTTTGATGAATCCTTGGCCATGTGTGAAGAATTTGGGCTCATTCCCCTTATGAAGTTCAACCATCCTCACATCAAGTATTACATCATGCAATTCTACGCGATCGTTCACTTTGGCAATGATGAAGAGAGAACTTTAAAGTGGATGACCAAGGATAGGATGCTCTTGGCCATCATGAAAGAATTTGGTGCTCTCTTGGGATATGAGGATAAGGGGGCTCATGAGCCAAGTGGATGGAGATGCCATGACAACAACTCCTCTAGCAACAAGAAAACCATTGCCAGCATCACCATGGAAGGAGGTACACCAGGAAAAACTTCTCATCTCATTCGCCCATTTGAGATCCTTCACCGTATCTATAGGGATACTCTTGCTCCAAAAGTGGGGAATTGGGATGAGGTTCATGGTTTTGTGTTTTACCTCCTCAAGGGGTCCAAGGAGAAGCAAGGTATCGGGCAACAGTTTGATGTGATGGATTGGATCCATGAGGAGCTGTGGCTATCCGTGATTGACAAGAGGGACCCCATCTTTGGCCCTTATATCATGAAGCTTATCAAGAGGAAGTGGTGGGAAGCCACAAAGGAGGATATAATGAAGGATGGTAGCCCAGTGCTCAAGCAAGCCGTAAAGGAGCCTAGAGTGAAGGCTCATATGTCTTCCTCTGAGCTAGAAGCTGCTGCAGCCCAAAAAGCATCATCCTCTCGTATTTGTGTGAGGGCTGGAGCACCACCTGATGTTCCTATCTGTGTGGAGGAACCCTCTTGGTTCAAGAAGTTCCAGATCAAGGCCAAGAAGGCCTTTTGCCTCCAGCTCGACCTTCAGGAGCGCTTGTATGATGCTCACGTATTTCACAAGAAGGCTGCTTCTCGTCAGAAGAAGATGATGGCACAGATGGGTTTGCCCATGTCCTCGAGATCCGAGGATTCTATCACTCTCAAGGAGCAGTGGATATCCAAGCATAGCACGTGGAGCAGCCCCGACATTCCTTCCTCTTCCACACACCACGATCCCGAAGACGAGGAGTGACTTGGGTCATTATCCTCTTCTCCCTTTTTGGCATTTTATGAAAAAGCGGGAAAATTAGTATATTAGGTTGAGCCAGGATTTGCATGGGTGGATTCACAAGCTTGTTATCTTTGTTATCTCTCTTGCTTGTGTCTCCGTTTAGTTGAACTTTTCATTTGGTGTTGAACTTTTAAAAGTTGGAGTGTGGTGTAAGACTTGTTTTATATCGTTTAGGTCTATCTATCTATTGCAAGTCTTGTTCCTAGATATTTCTTCTCTTTGTGAATTAGTTAAGTTCACTTGTGCTATCAAATCTTTGCTCAACAATTGTGTTGTCATCAAACACCAAAAAGAGGGACATTGAAAAGCATTTCCCCGCATTTTGTTTTGATATTTGTTGACAACACAATTAGAGCACTGATGAGTGCTAAGTGTTTACATGCTTATATTATATATCATGGTATTTTTAATAGTGTGCCAAACCCCTTTGAGCTCATTGAATAAATCTGTCTTTTTGGTGGGTTTTCTGTCTCGGGTGGTACTACCGGAAGTCGTCTAGTACTACTAGGTTTTTCCCAGTTGCGCACTGGAATCTGCATGCAAGCTTTTGCCTAATTTGGCACTACCGGGCTCGTCCGGTAGTTCAACTCGGTACTACCGGACCCGCCCGGTACTACCGACCACGGTTTGATTGCGTGCGCTGATGGAGCTGATGGAATGCTGAGGGGCGGTACTACAGGATCAGCACAGAAGTACCAGGGTCACGGTACTATCGAGCCAGCTCGGTAGTACCGGTTTTTCTCTATTGAAGCTTGGACGCGCACTGTCTCGAACCCCCCAGCTTCTGTTAAGTTCGGAACTACCGGGGGTGTCCGGTAGTTCATCGCGGTACTACGGAATCAGCCCGGTAGTACCGACTGTGGTTTCTCTCTACGATGCAGCATTGACAAGGGTGAAGAGATGCAAGGACGGTAGTACCGGACGCTGTCCGGTAGTACCGGATGAAGCAATAAATGCTCCAAAAGGTCAGATTCGTGGGATGGGTATAAATAGCCCATCCCCTTCTTCCCCAAGATCTAGTTCGTCCAAAACATTCAAGTGAATTTATTGAGCTCACCAAATCTTCAATTACTCCCAATCCCTCCACCCAAACTCTTTGATTCTTGGAGGATTGAAGGAGAAGGCCCCGATCAACATCTCCAACAAGTCGTTCTTCATTTCACCCTCATTCACTTGAGGGATCTAGTCTAGGGTATGCTTGTGGAGAACCTAGACACCATTGTTACTCTTGGATTCGTGGTGATTGTTGGGAGCCCCCAATTTGGTTGTGGATGTGTGCCCCAAGATTGTTGTAAAGGATTCGATTCCCGCCTCAAAGGAGATAAATAGTGGAAGTTGGACTAGGCCTTTGTGGCGTTGTTCATCGGATAATAGGGTGAGGCCTTTGTGTCGTTGAGTAGGCCTTTGTGGCGAAACTCACACGCCTCCAACGAGACATACTCCCTTAACAAGGAGGAACTAGGGAATACATCGTGTCTCCGCGTGCTTCCTATCGGTTACCTCGTTCCCCTCTCCTTTACTTGTGCTTGTATTGTATTTGTTGCTGTTCTTGTCATATAGGTAAATTCACCATAGTTGCATTATCTAGAGAATTTACCTTTGTGTCAAGCCTTAATTTGAAGAAAAATTAAAATTTGTCGTAGCACCTATTCACCCCCCTCTAGGTTCCCATACTATCCGTCCAGTTACCATATAGGATGGTTTGTAGCTTGGAAGTATCTCTCCTTTAGTTGGTTATTTATGTATCCCTGGGTGTGAGTTGCCGCTATGAAATATTAATGAGAAGTTTTATCATTTACTTTCTGCACACCTTATTTTAGTTTGCAATTTCTATTATATGATTGATCTTGTTGTTAGTATTGGTATCAATATGGGAGCATCAAGTTAATTTGTTTGGTTTTGGCAAACTTAGCATTGGTCAGTAGCAACAATACTTTGAGGCTTAAGTAGAAAAGAGGGAGATGCACGTAGATATATTATTCCATTATCTTTCTCTCTTGTTGGCTCATAAGCTTGGTATTCTCAAGTTAAGATCGTGTGTACTTCCAAGGAAGATTGCATGATTATTTCTATCACATATATATTTGCTTGTTTTCCCTCAACTCTTATTCTTGCTACCCAGCCTTGCTAGCCGAAAACCTGTACTGAGAGGGAATGCTTCTCATGAATCCAAACCTTGAGCCGAAAACCATGTCATTTGTGTCCACGATACCTACCTATATGTGGTATTTAACCTCCACTCCAAGTAAATTGCTTGTGTGCTACCTTTAAAGACTTCAAAATTATACATGTTTTGTGCTCTATTTTAGCTGATGAGGACGTAGGTAGATAGTCTTAATTTCACTCGTTGATTGGACTTTACACATATCGACTAGTGGCACATACGCTTATCCAACTGCTAGAAGAGCTGGCAACAGGGTCCCCAGCCCCAAACTTGGTTACTATAAATTATCTTCACTCTTTTTGCCCCTGATTTATCAGTTAAATCATAATTATGTAAACAAAAGAGAAGTGGGATGATCTACTAACCCCAGTAGCGTCCTTCAATGGGAGCTGCTCTTGTAGAGTCTAGTTAGCATGTGACTTAATGTATTGTATGCTTGCTGATTCGTTGACATAGACATACACCTATCTTAAAATTGTTTTCATTTCCTCTGTTTATCAAATAAAAATCTCTAGCACATGAGTTAATTCCTGCTTCACTCTACAAAGGTCCTATCTTTTACTTTTATGTTGAGTCATTAAACCTATTCCTTTCTGTCTTAAGCAAGCATTTGAGTTGTTGTGATCCAACCATCTATATGTTGATTTATTAAATCATGTCTTTTATCCTTCCTTGTTTAGTACAATATTTTTTATCTGAATGAATATCACTTTGAAAGTTATCAATGATTGTAAGGAGACTGTTATGATTGAGCATGTAAAACTATGCAATATAAGCTCTAATATAAAGACTATGAGTATAATATGTTAATTGTTCTCTCGCCAAGAGCAAAGTTTGCCATCACCAATTATGATTTCCTTTTTGCACCCTTATTTTGACTCCCTCGGCTAGTTTCAAGTTAAGTTATATGAGAGGAAGTTGTTGTCTAGAATGACTTGTGTATTGATAAATGTGATGCTTCTTGTCTGTATTTTATTTATCGACACTTCACTCCATAAACCTATGGTCATGTTTACCGAGTTCAGTTTTGCTTGGGGACAAGCGATGTCTAAGCTTGGGGGGAGTTGTTACGTCCATTTTGCATCACTATTTTATATCGTAATTTACTGTTATTCATCGATATGTTTCATATTTAGAGATGATACTTATGTTATTTCATCTATTTTGCATGTTTTACAATTATTGGAGAATAATTCAGCAGGACCAGAAATCTGGTGGAAAAAACACCGTAAAGATACCCTATTTCTGAAGATCAGAAGAAGAAGGGGGACATCAGAGAATTCTGATATCACCAGATGACGGAGCTAGCCAGGAGAGGAGCCAAAGGGGGGCCACCAGGGGCCCACACCACTTGGTGGCGCCCCTCCCTAGGCAGCACCACCACGTGGTGTGGCCACCCTGGCGCACCACTAGCAGCCCCCTTTCGCGTACTTCATCCCTAGGGAACCCTAAGACTTGGAGAACCATCGAGGAAATATTCCGCCGCTTCCTCGGGGTGGAAAACAACAAAGATAGAAAAGCTCTCCGGCAGGGAGAAATCTGTCGGGGAAATTCCTCCTCGAAGAGGGGAAATCATCGCCATCGTCACCGTCATCGCTCCGGGAATCATTAAGATCATCATCGTCATCATCATCACCACCATCACCATCATCCTCACCATTCACCTCCGTCCCACTGTAACAATTAGGGTTCTATATCGTTGTTCTTCACTAGATCTCTCTCCCGGTGTGGATAACTTGTTTGTAGTTGATTCTTACGAGATTTATCGGTGTTTTCACTTTATGACCAGATTTTTATTCATCATTATATCACCTCTGATCATGATCCATATGATGTCTTGTGACTAGTTCGTTTAGTTCTTGAGGACACGGGAGAAGTCAAGATGTTAGTAGTGGAATTATGTTGAAGTAATATCTAATGGATTGATATTTAAGTTGTGGTGCTATTCTTCTAGTGGTGTCATGTGAACGTCGACTACATGACACTTCACCTTATGGGCCTAGAGGGATGCATTGTGTATTTGGCTACTAATTGTGGGGTTTTCAAAGTGACAGAAACCTAAACCCCCATTAGGAAACCGATGCACGAGGGAGTGTAGGATCCCGGAGTTTAAAGTTGTGGTTAGATTTATCTTAATTACTTTCTTGTAGCTGCGGATGCTTGGAAGGGGTATAATCACAAGTATGTATTATTCCTAGTAGGGCAGTGCATTAGCACAGGTTTACCCACACAACACATATCAAAACAATAAATATTAATCAACTGTATGAAGCAAAAGCGCTTGACGAAATTCCCATGTGTCCTCGAGAACGTTTAGTCATCATAAGTAAACCAACCGGCTTGTGCTTTGCTCTAAGAAGGATTGGGCCACTTGCTGTAATTATTATTACTGTCTTTAATTTACTCGCACTTTATTTATCTCCTATATCAAAAACCACCAAAAACCTGTTTGCTAGTGTTTACAGTGAATCCTCTATCCAACCTGATTGTCAACACCTTCTGATCCTCATTGCATTTGGCACTCTTATTTATCTAAAGTACTGCGATCACCCCCTATACTTGTGGGTCATCACCCCCTCCACAGCTACCTTAGAATCCTCAGACATGTAGTTCTTGGTCGTTGTCCTCTGGCTGCCACTCGGGTCACGACCTTGTATAATGGGCTTTATGGAGAAAATGACCCTCCTCTATTTTGAATGGGCTTTTAAAGTTGGCACCTGGCTGCAGAACTGCAACTGCAAACCGACTCAAAAAAGCAAACGCAATAGAAATACACGACATTAAATGGGCCGGGCTCCGGTGTAAGAGCATCTCCAGCCGTTGGAGCCCCGAGGCCGTTTTCCAGCGTAAAATAGCGCCTCCTGGGGTGTACGGCACTATTTTTTGGCATGGGAGGGGGCGCCGTTTCTCAGCCGTGACCCCAACCCAATAAGGAGAAAATAAACAAAATTTGAACAAAATTGGACGAACACTTGCAATTATAAACATATTTGGACTAATATAGCGGATACATAGGCAATTTGAACAAAGAACAGAAATTTAAACTAGTTTATGCCGAAGAGGTGGTAGAACTTGGTGTAGTCGCCGTCGTCGCTCGGAGGCCCATCCTTCTTCGGGGCAGCGTAGCTGCAGCTCGCCCATAGGTCGCCGCCATCAGACTTCTTGGGCGGTGCTGACCCCCCTTTATCGTCGAGCAGGATGACGCCCCACTCGTCGGTTGCGGCGGAGCGACGCCACTCGACGAGCTCCTCCAGGGCGCGCCTCTGCCTCTCCATCTCCTCCTCCACGTACTGTTCCTTGGACTGGGAGAGAACAACTTTGCTATCGTCGGTGGCCATGGCGGCACGTTCCTCCCTTCATGTCACCGGCTTCTTCTGCTTGACGCCGGACTCCTTCTACGGCCTGATGAGGCGAAGGTGACCGCGAGGAGGCGACGGTGCGTGGCCGTGTCCGCCCTCGTTGATAATGAGGTTGCCGCCACGAGTGCGCCTCTGCAGCAGCGACTCATGCGGCTCAGGATTGACGGGGGATATGGGAGACCTTCGCGCTGACCTCGGCGCCGAGTCCGACAAACGGGAGGTCACCCCCGCTGAGGAGGACGAGGACCCGGTGGCCAAGCCCCTTGGCATCCACGACGCTCCTCAAAGGAGAGAGAGGGACGATGGAGGGTACGCCAGTGGCGTATAATTGCCGGCCGCGACGGGCGCCAGGACGGCCCCGATAGTCCGCCCGGGCTCGCCCCACCAGACGAGACGTCCGCCGGAGTTCTGGTGGCCTGATACGTCCATTTTGCATCACTATTTATATCATAATTTTCTGTTATTCATCGATATATTTCATATTATGATGCATCCCTTATGTTATTTTATCTTACTAGGAAACATGCCCGTGCGTTGCAACGGGTGCGAAATATATCACAGGTTTGTGTCATTATGTCGTCCGGGTGCGTCAAACACCCGAGATTTGTTTTCCGGTGTGTGACTTTCAGGAGCAATTTTCATATTGTAGAAATAGTGGTATGATTATCTACTTATCTAAAAACCTAATGACATGCTGCATAAGTAACTAGGTTTTATAAAAAATAACAAGAAGAAAAATATTTCCAATCTTTGAAACGTTGTGACCCAAATCTACCCAGCTAATCATGTTTGTAGATTCAACAGCAAGTTGCTGTAACTTAATTTTGTAAACTGGGTACCGTTTCCTACACATAAGAGCATGCAAGGTGGTCTAAAAACAATATAAGACAAGTAAATTTGCTCCAGCGTTTACCTCTCTAGTAAGCCGTGCCTGTCAAAAAAAATACTTCCAATTCTCCCCGAGACCACTTCTTCAATGACATATTTTCCTACTCTTTAGACTTTCATAACGAAGCATTGTCAGAGAAAAAAAATACTCCCAATCCTTCCCGTCTTCACCCACAGCCCAACCTGCTGCGTGCTGCCCGCTGATTGCTGATCTGCACCCTGTTTGTCCTGCCGCTTCCCTATTGTATCTTCTTCGTTCAGTGACTGTCGAGTTGTGTGCTATTAGTCTTGCCGCGTAGCTTGCATCTCCGTCCACCACAGTAGTTGTGCGCTGCTTGTCCTTCACCAGCCATGATTGTATCTAGGACCAGGGCGCTCGCAGCAGGCCTTGGGCGGCGCCATGGGTCAGTCCTACGGTCCTGCCTCTCCATGGCGCGTGAAGGCGGCGCTTGGCCTGCCATGCCAAGCTCCGGCCCAAGGGCGCATCCGTGATTCCATGCCTTGGCTGCTCACCGGGCATGTTCTGAAGGTGATCGACTGATCGAGGACGCCGCTCGAACCTGCCAAGGACCCAGGTGTTGCCGCTACTTATCTGTCCGTTACCTATGCGGCTGTGCCTCGCCCTTGCACGCCTAGTGTGCCGCCGCGTAGGCGGCCTTCCCTACAAGCACGCCGCTATGTCCATCATCCCGTCCGCCCCTACGATCAGCAACGGGTGGTTTCGTTCCTCCCGCTGGATGAGGGAGAAGATGCTGGTCGCCTGCCTTCCTTGCCGATCCCCTGCCTTCCTTGCCGAGTTACGCGGCAAGGTAGATAGATGCTCCACTCCGACAGTGTGATCGCCGGGGACTTTAATCTCATAAGATCCCCGGACGACAAAAGCTCGGCCAATGTGGACCATCGACGGATCGAGTTGTTAAACGACTGCATCGCCGACCTTGCCCTTAAGGAGATTAGACGGGTGGGGGCCAGATACACTTGGTCTAACAACCGGGCAGACCCGGTCCGGAGCGTGCTGGATCGGGTTCTTGTTTCAGTAGACTCGGAGATGGCCTTCCCTCTATGCTCCCTTCGCGCACTCACTAGGATTGGGTCGGACCACACCCCCCTCCTGCTTTCGTCTGGCGGATCTAGTCCGCCGAAATTGAACCGTTTCCACTTTGAAAACTTTTGGCTTGAGAAACCAGGCTTTGTGGAAGCGGTTCAGGCTAGATGGACGGAGGCCGCGGCACACCCACCTCGCATGTTCAATGCGGTGGACTCCTGGCATCACTGCGCCCAGATGTCCCGCAAATTCATGCGATGGTGGGGGGCTAACCTGGGAGCGGAGGTAAAAAAGCGGAAAGCCTTGATCCTGGAGGAGATCCAATCTCTCGATCATTCCTCTGACTTGGTAGGGCTTACCGCGGAAGAGTGGCTTCAACGCTATGCCCTTGAATACTCCCTTATGGAGATTTATAAGGGCGAAGAGATCTTCTGGCGACAGCAGAGTCGCCAGAACTGGATCCTTCGAGGCAACGCGAATACAGCATACTTCCACGCGATCGCTAATGGTCGCCGCCGGAAATGCTCTATTCCGTGCCTCTAGGAGGGTGATCGTCTCTTGGAGGAACCGAGAGATATCTCCACCCATATTTACTCCTTTTATAAGGAACTGTTTACCGCGGGTCCCCGCTCGGGGACCTCGCTCGCCCAGGATCTGTGGTCGGCTGGGGAGCAGGTCTCGGAGGTGGAAAACGCGTAACTCACTCTCCCGTTTCTGGAGGACGAGGTGGCTCGCGCGGTCCGGGATATGAAGGCGAACTCGGCCCCGGGGCCGGATGGCCTCCCAGTGACCTTCTTCCAGAAATTCTGGGAGACTATTAAGGCGGTCATCATGCCAATGTTCCAAGAATTCTATATTGGAACTTTGGTGATGTCCCGCCTGAACTTTGGTGTGATTACCCTGATCCCCAAGATAGTGGGGGCCTCGGACATCCGCCAGTTTAGACCGATTACTGTCCTGAACGTTATCCATTGGATCTTCTCCAAAGTGTGTGCAGGTCGCCTAGCGCCGATTCTGGAACGCCTAACACATCCATACCAATTTGCCTTCCTAAAAGGCCGGTACATCCATGATGGGATCCTGGCCCTCCATGAAATAGTTCATGAGGTGAAATCACGCCGACAGAAGGGCGTATTTCTTAAGATGGATTTCCAAAAGGCGTATGACCGCTTAGAATGGCCCTTCCTTCGCCTAGTTTTGGAGCAAAGGGGAGTGGATAACCGGATGATCTGCTGGATTATGCAATTGGTCATGAGCGGGAACACCGCCATTAATATTAACGGGGCAGTAGGCCCCTACTTTAAACCCACCTGTGGTGTTAGACAGGGTGACCCGATTTCACCCTTACTATTCAACGCAGTTGTAGATGTCCTTGCAGAGGTCTTGGAGCGTGCTAAGACCTCTGGCCACATATCCGGGGTGGTGGGACACTTGGTACCTGGAGGAGGTGTTACTCACCTCCAATATGCGGATGATACCATGATCATGGTGGAGGGGTCGGAGCTCGACATTATCAACCTCAAGTTCCTACTTCTTTGCTTTGAATCCATGTCCGGCCTCAAGATCAACTTTGACAAAAGTGAAGTTGTGATTCTTGGCTATTCCGCGGAGGACCAACAACGGATTGCGGACAATCTTAATTGTAGGGTGGCACATTTTCCAGTATCATATCTGGGAATGCCTATCCGTGACTCTAGGATCCTTATCAGGGATCTGGACCCGCTAGTGGGGCGGGTCAGATCTAGATCCGAACCATGGCAAGGGAGGTTCACCTCCAAAGGGAGTAAGACTATCCTTATAGATTCCTGCCTGTCTAGCCTCCCCATGTATATGATGGGGTTATACTCGCTTCCGGAGGGCGTCCATGCCAGCTTCGATAAGGAATTATCTCGCTTCTTCTGGCAAGATGCGAAGGGACACCAGAAATATCATATGGTGAAATAGGCAGATATCTGCGCCCCCAAAGAGTGTGGGGGCATAGGGATATTGGCCTCCCGCCACATGAATAAAGCGCTCATGCTAAAATGGGTTTGGCGGATCCTAAGGGACGATGGTGGCCTTTGGCTGACTCTCCTGAAGGCGAAATATCTCAGAGGATGCCCGCTACTAGCATGTGAGCGGAAGGACGGATCACAGTTCTGGCGATCTATCCAGGCAATCAAGCATGAGATTCGCCATGGGATCTCCTTCTCCGTAGGAGACGGGAGAGGGACCATGTTCTGGATGGATCCATGGCTAGGTACACGCGCCCTTCGCCACGAGTTCCCGGAACTGTTTGCGATATGCTCAGACCCAGGAATGTTGGTGGCGAGGGCGGCCCAGAATGGGCAGTGGAATATTGGATTCCGTCGCACGTTTGGCCCGGTGGAGGCCGGCAAGTGGGAATCGCTTTTGGCTTCTCTTCCCCAGGCCTTAGGGCCCACACCGGATTCGGCCTCGTGGACCCTAACACCCTCCAGAACTTTTTCAGTGGGCTCGGCGTACCGGGCCCTCTTTGGAGGGCCCTCGACTCCTTGGCCGATCCATCTTTGGAAGGCGCCTATGCCATTGAAGATCAAGATCTTCACTTGGCAGTTATTACGTGATCACCTCCCTTCGGGGGTGGAGGTCACCAAGAGGTTTGGCCCAGGTGATGGGACCTGCCCTCTATGTGCGGTCCCAGAGACGGGGACCCATATTTTGTTCTCTTGCCCCGCAGCTCGCTTCCTTTGGAGCTTCATGGCTGAGCCACTGGGACCCGAGTGGCGAGCCCTGGACCTTAGTGAGTTCCTAGAAGCGCAGGCAAATCGTAACGGGAGGAGGAGACGCCTCTTCTGGTTACTGTTTGCCGCGATGACCTGGACCTTATGGACTATTCGTAATAAGATGGTTATCGAGCACGTCTTTCTGAGACGGGCCTCTGACTCTGTGTTTAAATTCTTGGCTTTCTTGCAGCAGTGGCACCCTCTCTGTAGGCAGCGGGACTTGGAGCGGCTGGACAGCGTGATTCACGACCTCGTGACGGCAGCGCGCCGCTTATCTTCTGCTTCCAGCCGCTGAGCGCTACTCTGATTTGTATCGTCCTTTTTTATTTGGTGTTTGTTGGGATTGTTTGTGCTGTTGCCCCAGCAGACTTTGGATTTCTCGTGTGTGTGTGTGTTTGGAAACTTGTTGTATGACTGTGGGTTGCTTTATTTATAAAGCGGGGCGTAAAGTCTGTTTCGAGGAGGTGCCGGTCGCTGGAAAACAATGGGTGGTGGCGGACGGCTTGCAGGATTCATGGCCAGGAGCGGCCTCGCGCTTGTCACGGGGTGGCCGGAGCTCCAAGACAAATGCGCCGTGTGCGACAACGATGAAGTTGTGCGCCAGCATGGATGCGCATACCCGCCACTACTTGTGTTGCTCTTGGGCTAGCCGCTACCAGAGCCCGCACTGGCCATGAGAGCAGCCGAGGTGCTGGTCCCCCTCCTGCCACAATGCTAATGTCATGTGCCGCCAAAGACGATATGCCGGTTTCTAAAACCAAGCACCAATTTTATATCACTTGGATCTGAGATAATCGTGAGCACCACCATGGATGCAGAACGCTTGAGCCCCAGGCTTCCCCCAACTTGGCTCTCTAGGATCCAATCTCCTGGCGCCACAAGGCGATGACACTCCTGGCGTGTTGTGCTAGCCCTGACCATCCATCGCGGGCATACTCTCCAGCAGGGCGGCGCGAAGCTGGTCGCGAATAACCACGATGCTGCTGCGTCTACCGTTAAACGATGATCTGCATGTCTCTATAAAACTAACCACCAAGTTCCGCTCCTTTGATCTTAGGCAAGTCGAGGACTTAAATACGAAAAGAAAATCAGCTTGTATGGCATCAGGACATTGGAGTTGTCTTCGACTTAGAAACCGAGCCAAGCACAAGGATGGATCACGAGGAAACCACGGACAAACATTGACGGACTAACAAAGAAATCATATCAGATGACCTTGTTCGATGGTGTAGAGAGATCGTTTTGGATTCTTTGTAAAGGCAAAAGGCGGCACCTGTCTCTGAATCGGAATATATATCTAGACGACCGGACAAAGGATCCAGGCAGACGTGTGCATGTAGAAGTCTGAAACGATTAGGAAACCAAGGTTGCGAACTTTTTTTTTACTTATGGATGGCACACGTGTGTAATTTTGTGCAACTTTAGGGGTAATTCGGATGACGTACCAAACCAAACCAAACCAAGGAAGCCTTGACGCCTTTATTATTAGGTATAGATTTTGCATGTTTTATAATTTTGGAGAATAAACACCGGGACCAGGAATCTGATGGAAAAAGCACCGTCAGGATACCATATTTCAGAAGATCAGAAGAAGAAGTGGGATACCGGGGGTGTCCTAAAAGTTCAGAGGAGGAACCGAGCCCGAAGGAGAGCCAGAGGGGGGCCACACCATGCGGTGGAGCGCCCCCCCTTGGCCGCGCCACCTAGGGGTGTGGCCACCATGGCCCACCTCTAGGGGGTATTTTTCACATTCTTGGCCCCCAGGAAACCCTAAGCCTCATACCATCGTCAAAGAATTATTCCGCCGCCGCCTCGGGGTGGAAAACACCCGACAGAGAAAAGCTCTCTGGCAGGGAGAAATTGCTGGGGAAATTCCTCTCCGGAGAGGAGATATCAATGCCATCGTCACCGTCATCGCTCCGGGCATCATCAAGATCGTCATCGTCATCATATCACCACCAGAACCATCACCCTCATCATCCATCGTCATCCCGATGTAACAATTAGGGGCCTCTATCGTTGTTTTGCATTAGATCTCTCTCCCGGTGTGGATTACTTGTTAGTAGTTGATGCTTGTGAGATTTATCGGTGTTTGCACTTTATGACCAAATTGTTATCATCCATTATATCACCTCTAATCATGATCCATATGATGTCTTGTTAGTAGTTCGTGTTGTTCGTGAGGACATGGGAGAAGTCAAGTTGTTAGTAGTGAAGTAATGTTGAATAATATTAAATGTTTGATATTTAAGTTGTGGTGTTATTCTCCTAGTGGTGTCATGTGAACGTCGACTACATGATACTTAACCATTTATGGGCCTAGGGGAATGCATCGTGTATTTGGATACTAATTGTGGGGTTAGTGGAGTGACAGAAACCTAAACCCCCATTAGGAAACTATTACACGAGGGAGCGTAGGATCCCGGAGTTTAAAGTTGTGGTTAGATTTATTTCTTAATTACTTTCTTGTATTTGCGGATGCTTGCAAGGGGTATAATCACAAGTATGTATTAGTCTTGGATGGGACGGTACATTAGCATCTGGTTCACCCACACAACACTTATCAAAACACCTAACATTATTCAACTGCATGGAACAAAAGCACTTGACAGAAACCTCCCGTGTGTCCTCGAGAACGTTTGTTAATCATAAGTAAACCCACCGACTTGTCCTTTGCTGAAGAAAGGATTGGGCCACTTGCTGCAATTATTACTACTGCATTTTATTTACTCGCACTTTATTTATATGCAATATCAAAAAACCCTAGAAATCTATCTTTCAGTACTTACAGTTATTTCTTCATCGAAACTGCTTGTCAACACCTTCTGCTCCTCGTTGGGTTCGACACTCTTATTTATCGAAATTACTACGATACACCCCCTATACTTGCGGGTCATCAAGACTATTTTCTGGCGCCGTTGCCGGGGAGTGAAGCGCTATTGGGAAGTGGAATTGATAAACAAAGCTTCTGCTGCAAGTGCTGTTTTTATTACTGTCTACTGCTTTATTACACTATGTTTGGGTCTCCTTTTGAGTCCTTATTTGCGGGCACTTCTACCACTGCTAGGGTAGTAAGTGACCCACCGCCTGATGATTTGGATCCTTATAAAATGACTATAAATATTGCTAAACATGTTAGGGATAACTGCTATTCAGGTGATGGAACTTTCCATCCTGGTGATCATTTGCTGTTTTTTACATGAATTATGCGAGCTGTTCAAGTGTGCAAGTATTACAATGAGCCAAGTGAAGAGGAAATTATTCTCTATATCATTGACATGTCGAGCCGATGAATGGTTCAAACTGCTGAAAAATAGCCAGACTATTGGATGGGAGAAAATGGTGCCTCTCTTTTATTCTAAATTCTATCCTCCCAGTGAAATTCATTGAGATCGTAATTATATATATAATTTTTGGCCTCATGAAGGAGAGATTATTGCCCAGGCATGGGGGAGATTGAAGTTACTAATGCTCAAATGACCCATTCATGAGCTCCCGAGTAGTATTGTTATTAATAATTTCTATGCAAGGCTTTCTCTTCATGATAAGGATTTATTGGATGCTTGTTGTTCTGGATCATTTACACGTATCAAAGATGAACCAAAATGGGATCTTCTTGACCGTATTCAAGAAAACATTAAAGGATGGGAGAATCACAAAGGTAGAAAGTCAGGTATAAATTATGACTATGAATGCATTAAAACTTTTATGTCATCCGATGATTAGTTAGTATTGTTTATGGTCTTGATTCTCAAGTTGTTGCAAAGTTATATAAGGCTTTTGCTTCCTATTTTGCTATTCCTAAAAAGGAATGGGACAAGTACCATGCACCTTACAAAGATACTGTTAATTGTGTTCCTGCTAGAGATATAGAAGTTCATATTGTTGATTCTATTGTGCCTGAACCTTATATTGAGAAAATGCCTTTCCCTGCTAAGGTAAAAGAACATTCTATGTTAGCTAGTGTGATTAATAAAAGTGCAAGGAAACCTATAGAACCGGAGGAACAAATAATTGTAGAACCTATAGTAGCAATAGTAAAGGACCTTGTTTCTTAAAATGTAGAAGAGGGACACATTATATTTTGTGAATATGCTTCTAATATTGTCTCTCATCCTAGTAAATCTAGGAAACCTAGTGTTCCTGTGCTATCTGTTAGGATAGGTGATCATTGCTATTATAGTTTGTGTGATATTGGTGCTAGTTCTAGTGCTATTCCTTATGAGCTTTATAAAGAAATCATGCATGAAATTGGTTCTTGTGAACTTGAAGACATTGATGTGATTATTCAACTTGCTAATAGGGAAACTATTTCTCCGATTGGTATTGTTAGAAATGTGGAGGTCTTATGTGGTAAAACTAAATATCCTGCTGATTTTCTAGTACTAGGCACTTCTGCTAGTGATACTTGTCTTATTATATTTGGTAGACCTTTCTTAAACACTTGTGGTGCTGTTATTGATTGTAAACAGGAGAAAATCCTTACAAAGTTTGATGGAAAGTTTATGAATTTAATTTCTCCAAATTTGCTAAAGCACCTTATGAAGATTAATTACCTAATGAGAATTATAGAGTTGAACAATTGGCTGCTCTTGCTGTTCTCCTAACAATCCTTTGCAGCAATACATGGAAGACCACGAAAGTGAGGTCTTTAGGGAAGAAAGGAATGAAATTGACGATATTTTCCTACATCAGCCAGCGATGTTGAAACATAATTTGCCGGGGGAAGACTTGGGTACCACATTACCACCCAAGGAGGATCCTATTTTTGATTTAAAGCCTTTGCCTAACAATCTTAAATATGCTCATATTGATGATAAGAAATTATATCCTGTTATTATTAGTTCTAAACTTTATGGTAAAGAAGAGGAGAGATTATTGGGAATGTTGAAGAAACATAGAGGTGCTATTGGTTATACTCTTGATGATTTGAAGGGGATTTCTCCTACTATATGTCAGCATGCTATTAATATTGAACTTGATGCAAAGCCAGTTGTTGAGCATCAACGCCGTTTAAATCCTAAGATGAAGGATGTGGTAAGAAACTAGGTATTAAAACTCCTTGATGCTGGCATTATTTATCCTATTGCTGAAAGTAGATGGGTTAGACCTGTGCATTGTGTCCCTAAGAAAGGAGGGATGACTGTTGTGCCAAATGAAAATAATGAACTTATTCCTCAAAGAGTAGTGGTTGGTTATAGGATGTGCTTTGATTTTAGGAAAGTTAATAAAGTTACTAAGAAAGATCATTATCCTTTGCCTTTTATTGATCAAATATTAGAGAGGTTTTCTAAGAAAACTCATTTCTGCTTTCTTGATGGTTACTCTGGGTTCTCTCAAATTGCTGTTAGAAAGCCTGATCAAGAGAAAACAACTTTCACTTGTCCTTTTGGAACCTATGCTTATATACGTATGCCTTTTGGTTTATTTAATGCTCCTGCTACTTTTCAAAGATGCATGTCTCCTATATTTCATGGTTTTGTGAAGAAATTGTGGAAGTCTTCATGGACGATTTCTCCGTCTATGGAACTTCTTTTGATAATTGTTTGCAGAATCTTGATAAAGTTTTGCAGAGATGTGAGGAGACTAATCTTATTCTTAATTGGGAGAAATGCCATTTCATGGTTAATGAAGGAATTGTTCTTGGACATAAAATCTCTGAAAGAGATATTGAAGTGGATAGAGCTAAAGTTGAAGCCATTGAGAAAATGCCTTGTCCGAGGGATGTCAAAGGTATTCGTAGTATTCTTGGTCATGTTGGTTTCTACAGAAGGTTTATTAAAGATTTCTTTAAAATGTCAAAGCATCTTACTAATCTTCTTCAGAAGGATGTACTTTTTGTTTTTGATGAAGATTGTAAAGAAGCTTTTGAAATTTTAAAGAAGGCTTTAATATCTGCCCCTATTGTTCAACCCCCTGATTGGAATTTACCGTTTGAAATTATGTGTGATGCTAGTGATTATGTTGTAGGTGTTATTCTTGGACATCGAATAGATAAGAAGTTAAATGTTATTCATTATGCTAGTAAACTCTTGATGCTGCTCAAAGGAATTATGCTACTACTGAGTAAGAATTCCTAGCTGTAGTTTTTCCTTGTGATAAATTTAGGCAGTATATTGTTGATTCTAAAGTTACTATTCATATTGATCATGCTGCTATTAAGTACCTTATGGAAAAGAAAGATGCTAAGCCTAGGCTTATTAGATGGGTGCTTCTCTTACAAGAGTTTGATTTACATATTGTGGATAGAAAGGGTGCTAAAAATTCTGTTGCTCATAATTTGTCTAGATTAGAAAATATCTCTGATGACCCTATTCCTGTTAATGATAGTTTTCCTAATGAACAGTTACCTACAATAAAAGTGAGCTCTCAAGAGAGTCCATGGTATGTTGATTATGCTAACTTTATTTTTTCCAAGTATTTGCCTCCTACCTTTACAGCTCAGCAAAGAAGAAAATTCTTCTATGATTTGAGGCATTATTATTGGGATGATCCACACTTATATAAAGAAGGTGTTGATGGTATTATGCGAAGATGTGTTCCTGAAAATGAACAACAAGAGATAATGAGAAAATCTCATAGTAGTGCTTATGAAGGACATCACGTTGGCGATAGAACTACACATAAGGTTCTACAATCAGGTTTTTATTGGCCTACTCTCTTTAAAGATGCTAGAAAGTTTGTTTTATCTTGTGATCAATGTCAAAGGGTTGGAAATATTTCTAGACGTAATGAAATGCCTATGAATTATTCTCTTGTTATTGAACCATTTGATTGTTGGGGTTTTGACTTTATGGCTCCTTCCCTCCTTCAAAAGGCTACACTCATATTCTTGTTGCTGTTGATTATGTTACTAAATGGGTAGAAGCTATACCTACTAAAAGTGCTGATGGTGAAACCTCAATAAAAATGCTTAAAGACATTATTTTTCCTAGGTTTGGTGTGCCTAGATATCTTATGACTGATGGGGGTTCCCATTTTATTCATGGTGGTTTTAGAAAAACTCTTACTAAATATGATGTTAATCATAGAATTGCCTCGCCTTATCATACTCAAACTAGTGGGCAAGTCTATACCTAATGATAATAAAGACGTTAATGCTTCATTGGTTTGGTTTGGTTTGGTTTGGTAGGTCATTAAAACTGCCCCTAAAGTTAGACATAAATTACCCACCACTGCCACCGGTAAGTTGCATACAGAAAAGAACTCACGGAAAAAAAAACTTCACGTTTGGTTCACCGATGGGTTCGTTTGGAACTTTTCTGGTTTCCAACTTTGATGAAAAGAACTCGCGCAAAAAAAAAACTTCAGGTTCGGTCCGCTGGTGGGTTCTTTGGAACTTTTCCGTTTGGTTTCCAACTTTGATAGATCCCATCATCCGTTCTCCGTACGTCACAGCGAGACGCTGCAAAAACTTGTCTAATGCGCTCCATATGTAGAGTCTGTCCTGGCGAGGTACACGTTAGGCCACGGAGATAGAACTTGTCATTTCCGGAGAACCTGGCGAGGTACGCATGGTCGCCGAAGAGCCTGACGAGTTATGCCTAAGCGAGGCAACGATTTGGCTGGCGACATAGCTGAGGATGAGACGATCCCGGCACTGGTCGTAGACCGTGGCGACGGGTTGAGGATACCACTCCATCGGCGCCTAGCTCGGCGGAGGTGACCACGCGACGGCCGACGAGCGGGAAGGGTAACACCTGATTAGATAATGGCGCCCACGTCTTCTCCCCAAAACGTTGTGCTCAATAGCCTCCTCCTCGCCATGGATCGTCACCTTCCAAAGTTTGTTCCTCGCGCACGCAAGATGTCCCGTCCAGTTCATATGCGCTAGACGTGCGTGTAACCTCGTTGACTGTTTGCCGGCCCCGTTGGCCATCCGCCGCGCCAGCATGGTGATCCCCACGCATTTGTCCTCCACGCCTGCCTCCCCACCAACAACCCTCGCTGCTGGCCCTGAAGGTTTTAAGGGAGGCGGGGATTAGAGGGCGGAGAGGCTTCGCCGACTATGCCGCTGATGTGGTGTGGGTGGCGGAGATGAGAGAGGGTCGCGGAGGAGAAGGGGTGACGAAGCCGGTCAACCTGTTCACATCGCGCTCGACACCGATCCGCCGTGAGCCCCCCGCAACCTGCATGTTCTTTATTCAACGCCCTGTCGGCGTTGTCCCTGTGAATCTTTGATGCTTTGTTCTGTCAGTCTACCACGTAGTTAATTGATTGCTGACGTTTATTTGTGCATTCGTTCAAGCTGAGGGCAACAACATCAACGAATTGCATTGTGAATTCATGATCATAGCGAAACCGGTGGCGACGTTCGTAGCACTGGCCTGGACGTTCGTAGCACTTTTTTCTCCTAATACAGTTTAGTTAAAATGGAATCTTCATGTTTTCATAATATTATGACGTGCCTATTTTTTTCCACATGTGACTGTTCGTTGCATTATATTTGAATTTGCTACGACGAAAATAAAATAGAGGTCGTGGCAACACACGGGCATTAAGCTAGAAAAGTTCATAGTGAAAGAGCTTAGAAATATGTAGTTTGTATGTAGAATGTTATCTCCAGTTATACATGTATTTGCCTGGCTTAGAAACGTGGCTTAGAGACAGGAATTTTGTTCCATTAAAATTGGCTCCAAAGATTTGTTTCTCTGTCATGTCACAATTATAAAAGCAGTTTGGTCAAATGGTCTCACATAGTGATTTTTGCACCTCATGGTAAATCATCCTTCTTAATAACTGAATACAATTTGAACCAGTTTGGGTTGTTACATGCGAGGCTACAATACACCTTATTCACTTCATTGGCTTTAGTCATACCACAAATATGATAACCAAGCTTATTGTGTTGGGATTGATCACGTTAAACTTTTGTGGATGGTGACAGCAGCACGATTATTCTTATTGTCATGCAACACTCTCATAATTTAAAGTCGCAAGCGGTCCGATGAAATGAACGCTTTGTTTCAGTTTTATTTCCTTTCCTTGACTAATATTGATGAAATGATATTTCAGCAACAGAAGCTAGGGTGCCACTTTTCATTCAGTTTCAGAGAGTTTTCTACTTGACATCTGATATTATGTTTCATTCTTGATTATCTTAATAAACTAGAAAAGTTCATAATCAAAGAGCTAAGAAATATGTAGTTTGTATGTAGAATGTTATCTCCAGTTATACATGTATTTGCCTGGCTTAGAAACGTGGCTTAGAGACAGGAATTTTGTTCCATTAAAAATGGCTCCAAAGATTTGTTTCTCAGTCACGTCACAATTATAAAAGCAGTTTGGTCAAATGGTCTCACATAGTGATTTTTTGCACCTCATGGTAAATCATCCTTCTTAATAACTAAATACAATTTGAACCAGTTTGGGTTGTTACATGCGAGGCTATAGTACACCTTTTTCACTTAATTGGCTTTAGTCATACCAGAAATATGATAACCAAGCTTATTGTGTTGGGATTGATCACGTTCATCATGAACAGGTGGACAATGTGACCATCATCAAGGATAGTGGAAAATAGGAGAAATTTCAACACACATGGGTTACTAGGGGCGTGAGGACTTTTATGTTCCGTTGCAACGCACGGGCACGTTTGCTAGTAGAATTATCAAATAGAGAGATCAAATTTATCTTGCAAAAGACTGTTAACAAATCTAAAAAAAATTGGGCTAAAAAATTAAATGATGCTATGTGGGCTTATAGAACTGCTTATAAAAATCCCATGGGCATGTCTCCTTATAAAATGGTTTATGGAAAAGCTTGTCACTTGCCCCTAGAATTAGAACACAAAGTTTACTGGGCAGTGAGAGAGCTAAATAGAGATTTTAAACTTGCTGGTGAGAAAAGGTTGCTTGACTTAAGTTCTTTAGATGAATGGAGAAGTGAAGCTTATGAAAATGCTAATCTTTTCAAAGAGAAAGTTAAAAGGTGGCACGATAAGAGAATTATTAAAAGAGAATTTCATGTTGGTGAGAAATTGTTATTGTATAGGTCTCGTCTCAGATTTTTTTGCAAGAAAATTACTCTCGAGATGGGAAGGACCTTTTGTTATCGAAGAGGTATATCGTTCGGTGGCAAATAAAATTGTTTCCCTTGAAGACAACTCTTCACAAGTGGTGAATGGCCAAAGACTCAAGCATTATATTTCTGGAGATCCTTATAATGAAAATGTTGATTGTATTCGAGCCATGATCCCAGAGGAATTTATTAAGAAGCATATTTCAGAGACTGCAGAGTCAGTTTTCGAATAGGTATCAGTTTTGGTAAGAAAATGTTCGCAAAACATCTTCCAACTTTTATTTTTACTGTTTTTGGAAAATATGAAAAATTATGAGGCGGAAACGAGGCGGAGATGGAGCCCGGAGGCTCCACACCATGGGGTGACGCGGGCCCACCCCTGGCCGCGCCAGCCTATGATGTGGGCGCCCCAGAGCCCCTCTCCGACTCGTTTTTGACCTGGACTTTCCTTTCGTTATGAAACTTTTTGCTGTATAATCCCCCGGACCCCTGAGGTCCGTATATTGTTTTCTCGTCGTGTTTCTGTTTCAATATGTTTCTGCCAGATTAATTCTTCAGATCTAGAGCAACAATGGCCTCTCCTGGATCTCCCAAAGACAGTTTCTTTGAGAACGTCGTTAACCCGTACATGAACGAGTTGAAGATGCATCCCAAGTTATTGCTTCTCAAGGACGGGAAGGTGCAGATTGAAGATGTTCGGGGCCCTAGAGGAGAAGGCAGTCTGGGAGATAGGATGGAAGAACTGGAGCAAGAAGTTTTTAGGTACAAGAAGATGGCCGAGCGTGAAGTTGAGATCATCGACAGGATAAAGACAGAACAAATCGCTGAATACAAGAGGGAGAATTTGAAGCTTTGGGAGGAGATTTTCTCACTCACCAAGACCACCAATGATTTACAAGCACAACTCTATGATGTGCAGAACCAGAACTGTGAGTATGAGAACATGTTTAAACGTATAAGCTCTGCTGCTAGTTTCAGCATGTTGGAGACCAGGACATCATTTGTGGATGGAGAACCTTTACCTTGGAAGACCGAGGATGATAAGGATTCACCACCACCACCGAAGAATTAATTCGTCATTGGTTTTGGCATCCCCTTGGCTTGTTCCAAGCTTGGGGGAGTGCCGCGGTATCACATCACTATCTTTCATCTTTTTACTTTTTCAGTAGAGTCATATCATGAGTAGAGAGGTTATCATATAGGATGGTTTGCAGTATGGAAGTGTCTCTCCTTAGTTGGTTATCGTTGTATCCTTTGGTGTGAGTTGCCGGTTTGAAATATTAATGAGAAGTTTCATCATTTACTTTATGCACACGTTATTTTAGTTTTCAATTTCTGCCATATGGTTGAGCTTGTTATTAGTATTTGGTATCACTCTAGAGATCATCAAGTTAATCTACTCCCTCCGATCCATATTAATAGGTGCTGAAGTGCATGTATCTAGCAATAAAACATGTCTAAATACATCCACTTCAGCACCTATTAATATGGATTGGAGGGAGTAGTTGGTTTTGGCAAACTTAGCTTGGGTCAGCAGAAATAATAATTTCAGATGCTAGTATAAGAAATAGAAATTTTCCTATTAGCTCATAAACTTAGTATTCACAAGTTAAGATCGCTTGGGTTTCAATGAAGATTGCATGATTGGTTTTATCATATGTATATTTTTTTTGTTTTCCCTCAACTCTTATGCTTGCTGCCCAACCTTGCTAGCCAAAAACCCTGTACTAAGTATGAGCTCTACTCGTGCATCCAAACCCTGTACCAAAACCTTGCCATTTGTGTCCACCACACCTTCCTATATGTGGTATTTCACCGTCACTCCAAGTAAATTGCTCATGTGCTACCTCTAAAACTTTCAAATTACTCCTGTTTTAGCTCATGAGGACGCAAATAGAGAATCTTTATCTCACTTGTTGATTGGACTCACACACCTGGACTAGTGGCTTCATCCGCTTATCCGAATGCTAGATGAGCTGGCAGCGGGGTTCCCAGCCCCAAATAATAATACAAATTAGCTTCACTCTTTTTGCCCCTGATTTATCAGTCAAAGCATAATTGTGTAAACAAAAGAGAAAGAGGGATGACCTTCTATACCAGTTGCGTCCTTCTATGGGAGCCGCTCTTGTGAGTCTAGTTGTCTTGTGACGTACTGTATTTTTTGTTTGCCATTCGTTGACATAAGCATACACATCTCTCAAAATTTAGACACTCCTCCACGGTTTGTGATTGTTGGCAGGCACCCGAGGATTCGGTTAACATGGATTGTGTAAGATGGATGGGAGGAGTGTCATGCATTTTATACCTCTTTTTATTAAAATAAAATCTCTAGCACATGAGTGGTCAATGCTTCCCTCTGCGAAGGGCCTTTCTTTTACATTTATGTTGAGTCAGTAAACCCACTTCCTTCTGTCTCCAGCAAGCATTTGAGTTGTTGTGATCTCATCATCTGTATGTTGATTTATTCAATCATGTTTTCTATCCTTCTTTGTTTCGCACATGCTTTATTATCTGAATGAATATTACTTTGAAAGCTTTGTATCACTGTAAAAGAGTTGTTATAATTGAACAAGTTAAGATCTACAATATAAACCTTGTTATAAAGACTTCACCTAAGATAAGTATGATTTCATTAAATGTTCTCTGACCAAGGACGAAGTTTTCCATTACCAATTTTGATTCTCTCTTTTGCATCTTTGTTTGTGACTCCCATTACTCGTTTCAAGTTAGGTCATATGAGAGGAAGTTTCTGTCTAAAATGATTGGTGCATAGATAGATGTGATGCTTCTTGTCCGTATTTTATTTATCGACTCTTCATTCCATAAACCTGTGGTCATGTTTTCTGAGTTTAGTTTCACTTGGGCACAAGCGAGGTCTAAGCTTGGGAGGTTGATACGTCCATTTTGCATCACTATTTTATATCATAATTTTCTGTTATTCATCCACATATTTCATGTTATGATGCATCCCTTATGGTATTTTATCTTATTTTGCATGTTTTATAATTTTTGGAGAATAAACACCAGGACCAGGAATCTGATGGAAAAAGCACCGTCGGGATACCATATTTCAGAAGATCAGAAGAAGAAGTGGGACATCGGGGTGTCCTAAAAATTCAGAGGAGGAACCCATCCAGACGGAGAGCCGAAGGGGGGCCACCAGGGGCCCACACCATGGGGCGGCGCGCCCCCTGGCCGCGCCACCTAGGGTTGTTGCCACCCTGGCCCACCTCTGGGGGTATTTTTCGCGTGCTTGGCCCCCAGGAAACCCTAAGCCTCATACCATCGTCAAAGAATTATTCCGCCGCCACCCCGGGGCGGAAAACACCCGAGTGAGAAAACCTCTCTAGCAGGGAGAAATCTGCCAGGGAGATTCCTCTTCGGATAGGGGAAATCACCGTCATCGCTCTGGGCATCATCAAGATCATCATCGTCATCATCATCACCACCAGCACCATCACCCTCATCATCCACCATCATCCCGCTATAACAATTAGGGGCCTCTATCGTTGGTTTGCATTAGATCTCTCTCCCAGTGTGGATTACTTGTTAGTAGTTGATACTTATGAGATTTATCGATGTTTGCACTTTATGACCAGATTCTTATCATCCATTATATCACCTCTGATCATGATCCATATGATGTCTTGTGAGTAGTTAGTGTTGTTCTTGAGGACATGGGAGAAGTCAAGTTGTTAGTAGTGAAGTAATGTTGAATAATATTTAATGTTCGATATTTAAGTTGTGATGTTATTCTCTGTCACGACCCCGGACCCAAAGATATACATACTGTTATGTGCTCCTAGCCATGGACTCACAAGGGCTTCAGGGTTACCAGCCCCGGCCGCAACAAACAGCGGCAGGCAGACTGGATTCATCGGCACGTAGTCCGGATCCCCAGTCTACTACTCCTTGTATCCATGCTAGTCATAACCAACTATGCATATCAAAGCGTCCACGAATCGAATGAAACTGAAGGAACGGGACCAAAGTTATACAGAGATGCTATCTGTCCAGAAAGTGCAACAACAATCGAGGGTTACTGGGTTACCTCGCCCCAGGCCGATCACATCGACAGGCGGCTCGGACATGGATCATCGGCTCCACAACCCCTCGACTGCGACAACTATGCAGGCATAGCCAAAACTGTATAACAAAGAGCTCGAAAACCAACAACCGATCAAAGCAGTACTCTAAACATGAAGCTTTATTAAGTAGGTGTTACTAGAGTATAGCTTACAAGCAGAGGTCACACGACCCAACATTACATGAGACAACGGAAGGCAAATATGTTGCTAATCAACAAGAACCAAAAAGGCCTAAGAGGCCGCAACATAAGACGACGTCCTAGCCCATAGATTCCAGGCTGCTACCTGGGAACCCCGAACTACTCGTCGATGTCCACGTTGAATCACCACCGATGGAGTTCTTCTCCTGAACCAAAATTAAGCAAACCTGAGTACGGGAGGTACTCAACAAGACTTAGTTAACCTATTATATATCTGCTAGTTTCTGAAAGGGTTTTATGAAAGGCTGATTTGCATAAAGCAATCTTTGTTTTATAAATCGAGGAGGAATAGCACGTCTAAAGGAGTATTTTCAAAACAGATGAGAAGACTACTCAACTTATGAAATCATCATCTTTTCATCCACCAACATCATTTCCCAACACCTCACATGCTACAAGGATTACCCCTCCCGGCATCTCCGGGGAGGCACCCTCCATCTATTGCCTCCATGCTTTGTCAACATCTTTTACGCCACGTTCAGGTTATCTATGGTCTTTGCCTTCACCAAGTCGTCCTTAACCGTGGACACGGCTTTTCGAAAAGATTGCCCTGCAGGGATGTACACTTTACCCACACGTACCAACCGACTCTTAATGCCAAGCTATTGGCACAATTCCGACGATGTCCCGGCAGAGTGTGGTCGGCCACGACCTTTACCTTACCCGACCCTATCCATGAGTCAACCCAAGACAGGGCCACCCCGTCAACAGGGAGTTGGCCATCCTCCTGACGGCACCTGTCTCTGTGAGGCGGGGTCAAGATCCGTGTATGTCCATCACTTGGCCCCGGTCACGCCCTAGCGGAGCATTTTGTTTTCAAAAACGTTTAAAAGGTTTTATTTGCGGTGCCGAATGGAAATCTCAAACTACGTGACTCATGGATCTGGCCAAACAAGTTAGTTGGTCGAGCGCGGTTACTTAGACCCCGCGTGTGGTTGCACGCTCAGTCTTGGCTTCCGCTCGAGACCGTAATCCTAGGGTTGGCGAGTATAGGACGAAAAACCACTTCCCAAGTGGCCTCCCATACCAGCCTTAGCCAAGTTATCCACACGATGCTCATCTCACCACGTCATCATATCATACTAGATTATCGCAGCTCTGATTCATCAACCGGATGGAGCAGAGGTAACAAAATGTATGACTAAGCGAAGCAGATATGAGGCTCTGGCGATGCGCACAAGCAAATCTATGGCGGCTAGGAGCGGTGGATCAGGATATTGAGGCAATGCAGTATATAGGTGCGCTATATCTACTAGCATCAAATACTTTGGAATCGAATGCAAAGTACGAGATTCAAATGTTGTTCGAAAGCATATATGAGAAGATAAGAGGTTATGCTTGCCTTGGCTATAAGAAAACCGGATAAAGTCTTCAGGAATAAGTGCTTGACTTGTCGGTTAAGATCAAGTATTCGTCATGGAGTTGTTGGCCTTCTCTTCGGAGTCAGGTTCTACCGAGGGGGAAACAACACCGAAACAAAGAAGAACAATCAACCATGGCATCGATGCAATGTGCAATATGTATGCATGAGCAGGTTAATGCGCTGAAATAAAGCCCTAGACATGATCGTTGGGTTGCTAGGGTTCGTATGTCAGATATGCCTTTTTACTGAAATTTAGCCCGAAATAGACCCCGGAGGGGCAATTCGGACGATTCTGAAAGTAGGTACCATTTTAGTTGCTCAAATGGGTTTAAAAACATCATAACTAGGTTGCTTTTATAATTTTGAGCAATTTGGTATATAACTTTTAATTTTCTATTTTTGGTGAATAAAAACTTATTTTTCTATTTTAAATGATTAAAAAATATTAAATAAAGGCCATTTTTCAACTTTCTCAAACATATATGAAAATGGCATAGTTGGGTAGATTTTATTTTTTTGAACAATTCCATGTTTTTATTTTATTTTTCTGAGAAACATTTTGGAAGATATTAAACTATCAAATTTTATTTGTTTTCTGGAATTTCTGGAAATATTAAACAGAGGGGATTATGACATCATTTTGATGTCACTGTGTCGTCACAGGGGGGATGGATTCTCTCTGTGAGCACGCAATCGATCAAATTCGTGCTTAACTCGGAAATCAAATTATACAGCGAGGAAGAGGAGATCGAGGGGATCCGAGAGGTACCGACCGGTGACCAAAAGGTTGCCGGAATGCTCGCCGGCGACGAGCAACCGCGGCGGCCTGCGGCGGAGCTCGGTGCGGGGACGATACAGAGGGAGAGGGAGGGGATGGAGGGTACCGGGGAGCTCGTCACGGCGCTAGGAATCTCGTGGGGTTGTCGGGGTGGCGAGGAGGCGCCGGAAGTCGGCGGAATCGGCCACGGCGGCGGTTGCCGGAGTCGGAGGTGATGCACACGGCGGCAGGGATTCCGGCCTTCCTCGACCGATTCCTTTCACAGGGAGATAGAGCAGGACGAGGCGTTCCTCGTGGTGTGCTCGGAGTAGCCCGGCGCGTTCCAGGGCAGCGCCAAAACGCGACGGCCGGCAAGCTAGGGTTCGGTCCTGGAGCGTGCGTTACACAGAACGAGAGGGAGGGCAGGGTAGCGAGCAGGAGGGATGAGTAGTGCGTGTGGAGGGCTCTCCTCACCCTTATCCCATCGGAAGAGAGAAAGCAGGACGTGGCTGGAGGCGTCGTCGGGGAGCTTCTGTCCTCCCGGCAGAGGTTGAAGAAGACAAAAGAACTCTTCCTGGAAACCCCCCTAAAGCTTCAGAGAAATAGCAAATAGGTCCTTTTCCTTACTAGAACAGAATAGGAAACATACTTTTGAGGGCCTTTTTTAAAACAGAAAATTTTGGCAAAAATACATTTTGGAAACCTTACAAAATTTCCAACCTCACCATGTATTGCTTTGGTGAAATTGAAATATTTTCCAGCACAAAAATTTGGGACCCATTTTAAGTACTTTTTGTGGGATTTTCTCAAACCATTTAAATTCACAATTTAAATTGGTTGAAACATGATATAAATTTTTGTTCGCATGCATGTATGATATGAACACAACACCACAAACCTTTGGTAGCAAAACAGGGATGTTACAAATCTACCCCCCTTACAAGAATCTCGTCCCGAGATTCCTGAAGGAGAAAGAAAGAAGGAACACCGGTTTTGAACAATCTTCTCGAACCTTACGGTTCTCTTCTCGAAGCTGTTGATCCGTAGCATCATGAAGTGTTGATTGGCTACACCTTAGGTAAGAGGGAAACTCTTAGGAAATGATCTTCACGAAGATCGAGTATCCCATGGGTAAATCATGACAGGGATGTTCATAAAGAGATTTTGAGTTAGCAGGCATGAAACACATCAAGATAACGGAGGAAATAGGAGATGGTTTCAAGTGTTCGGACGATTGGTCTTGAAAGGATTTAGAATATGAGCTTTGCACAAGACTTTAAATCCTTTTGGAAAAGAAAGGTTGGTCAACTTGTGACATAGAGGTTTCTTCAAACAGAAAACCAAAATTAGGAAGGATGGTCTTGAACATCACAAAGTAATATCCGTCGACGAAGGAAACACGAGGAAACACAATAACCGTGTGTCGGAGAAGATTTGATACAAGATCATGTTCACTCTTCAGAGTGGACACGGAAGATAACGGAACTTTCATTCCGTCAATTTTTTGTCGAAATCTTTGTCAAAGATCATGATGTTACTTCTCAATGGAGGATGAGTAACCAAAGGATGTTGGAACACCGTAATTAAGGAGGAATTCTTGGTCACGCCACAAGCATGGGTAACCAACGGGGATTGAAACACCAGAAGGAATAGGGAATCTCTTTCATATGGTGGATTTGACGTAGCAATACGGTTACCATATGGTTAAGACCCCATGGCTGAAGTAACTGACAAATTCACACAATGTGTGAGATGAACAGAACTTCAGGTACCAACAACTTGAAATAGGGAACTGATCAAAGGCGGTTACAAAACACCACGAGATGTTTTCATGGTGAACTTGTTTCCACTGAAAGAAAAGTTTGGAGGATCAACTGAGAGGTATTGGAAAGATCAACTTCCAAGTTATCTTGGACGTTCTAGATACCAAGATCAGGCTTACGGTAAGCCGTGAGTAGATCTTCAAGTGAAAGTAGAACTCCGGTTTGGAAAAACTGTGAGGAAAACTTGTTGAGAACGAGCCACACAAGAGTTCTCACAGGGAGTGGTTGTTCTTACGGATTCAAGGGGATATGACATTAGGCCTTCCGGCTAATTGTGTCAACCACCACATCAACCATGCCGGATTCTGAAAAGACCTAATTCAATACCTTTGAGGAAACACCAACCATCGTTTCTGCTTGAGATTCAGCTCTGGTTAGTGGGTTGATAACTCAGACTCAACATGTTTGACCAAAGAGGTTGCTCCGGTTACCAACGAGACACATATGCTAGATTCTCAAGGTATGGACTATGATGTCGAGCTCAAGAAGATGAGCAGGATTATGGAACTCATGTATCAGCAACTTGTGAAAGACGGTTGCACCTACATGACTTACTTGCAATGAAACACATCAGAGTCCTTGTTGGGGAGATGATACAAAGATAACGAAGTTCGTAGACTACTTCTCTTTACGAACAATCAGTCAGTGGCTTAGGGTGGATGTAAACTTCTTCGTATAGATGGAGGTAACAACCTACCATCTCAAGAATAGCCCACACATACATGACCGACTTGGAATGACTCCCGAGGTAACAAGAAAACTCTTCTCAGATCCATGACGACAACTTTCACCATAAGCACATGGATCGGGATAAGTCACTTCGAACATCCAGAACACAACTTCGTGATGACACAAAGATGGTTCTCGAGAATTTCCAACATTAATGACAATTGTTCAACATGAACCTCATTAAGCATGGAGAAAACAAGGATGTCATCGTTGGGTTCAACAACACCCTCATCAAATACTCCAAGGAGAAGGGTTCATATGATATATGAACGAGGCAAAATATTGGTCAGATAAAAGGACATGAAGGTGTACTCGGGCAAAACACTATGAGTGAAAACCCATATAGATAGTCCTTGAATCTGGCCTCGATTTTACGATAGCCCAAATCAAATAAAGGTTAGAATGGTAGCATTTCCACTGAGGAGATTCTATCATTCTTCAATAAGATGAGAACTAGACATCCCTTATCAAAGGATCAAGTAGGCGGAGCTTTTGCCTTTCAACTCTCCAAGTTGTTGTTTAAGCTCAACCAACTAGTCCAGGATATCCAGCGGGGTTCCTTGGAGAAAGAAGTAGTTCAAATACCCCTTGTGTAGACATCACGGTCAGGTAAAACCTGGTGATACTTCTAGAAAGACAACCAGAATATCACAACCTACCGGTATGTCTCGAAGTTTGGAAGGAAACTTGCTTTTCAAAGCACCCGATAAGGTCTTGAGAGCTTCGGCATGAACCTAACTCTCTGATGAGGAATGTGCACCGAAATAAACAGATTTGATGACACGGTCAACTTCAAAAAGAGGCTGGGTGACCAGTAGTGCTAAAAAGGGTACAGATGTTTCTTAGACTTTTCAAAGCAATAAGAATTGCTAGGAATAGCTGATACACATGTCGATGAACAGACCCATCGTTCTCAAGCATTCAATCTTGGAGGAAGGGGGAGTGAAAATGTATAAGAGCATCACTTCATCAATAAGGCCATGAAATTGAACATAGCCTCTTGATATGTAAGAGTGTGATACTCGAAGGTAGAACAGATTAGAAGCTGATGAAACTTCTCTAATCTGCGGATTATAAAACTTTGACCCGGTACTAGAGATGAACGAGGTACTGGAGTTTGTTTCTCCTGGCATTCCAGGGTGGAATGTTCTGACGGAAAACAAGAGCAAAGGCATTGGAAGGATCCAACACACATATGCAACTTGATGTCCAAAACAACGGGCGGAGATTTGAGAGCAAGTAGAAGATAGGAGCACACTCAGGAGAATTCCTAAGATCACGTTGATTGCACAGGGCAATACTCACTTGTAGAACCCATGCTAAGAAGAGAAGTATAGCTGAACCAAGAACAAAAATATGTGGAACTCATGATGATCACTCTTGTTGCGATCCTTCTGATTCCAAGAGGAAGCCTACGGCTATGAGAGTTGGAAATTCCTACCCACCCTGAGGTAAACCAAATTCCTCAGGATTCAACGAAATAGAACTTGGGTTAAAGGTCAGCATCCGGTACTGATAGAGTGAGCATCACATGGTTATGAAACCACATGATTCAACCCACCACAATTCAGCACATTCCGGGACCTTCGGTTCAAGTCCAAGGTTAGAAACCAAGAGAAAGGAGTAACTGCTCTCTTAGTGTCTTAAAGGACACTATGAATAGCAATCACGAAGTGTATTTCCAAGAAGACAAACATAGCTCCGGAGGAATTTGAGCAGAGGGTAACGGATACATTCGAGATGGAAAGCAGATCTCGAGGTTCAAGATTTGGGACATTAGAACAGAAGTGCGTGGAATCCACACAACTCTGAGAGATTATGAACGAAAGGGAATCTCCCAGTTTAAGAAATAACGGAGTATGGAACACACACGACTCTAGAAACTTTTTAACACTAGGTCAACTTGGATAACAACGTCCTTGCCAAAGAAGGCACCTAGGTTTTGAATGACTAGAAGAGATAGCAAAACCTTTTCAAATCAAAACAGGTAAGGTGACCCAGAGTTAGAGTGATACCAGATACGGAGTAAAAAGAACCCTAAGAAGGTTTTTCACAATCATTTGAAGTTTCCAAATAGTTTTCACAAACACTAGACTTAACATCGACCGAGCAGTAAGGTTTTCCTACAGGTAGTCCTGCTCTGATACCATGACTTGTCACGACCCCGGACCCAAAGATATACATACTGTTATGTGCTCCTAGCCATGGACTCACAAGGGCTTCAGGGTTACCAGCCCCGGCCGCAACAAACAGCGGCAGGCAGACTGGATTCATCGGCACGTAGTCCGGATCCCCAGTCTACTACTCCTTGTATCCATGCTAGTCATAACCAACTATGCATATCAAAGCATCCACGAATCGAATGAAACTGAAGGAACGGGACCAAAGTTATATAGAGATGCTATGTGTCCAGAAAGTGCAACAACAATCGAGGGTTACTGGGGTTACCTCGCCCCAGGCCGATCACATCGACAGGCGGCTCGGACATGGATCATCGGCTCCACAACCCCTCGACTGCGACAACTATGCAGGCATAGCCAAAACTGTATAACAAAGAGCTTGAAAACCAACAACCGATCAAAGCAGTACTCTAAACATGAAGCTTTATTAAGTAGGTGTTACTAGAGTATAGCTTACAAGCAGAGGTCACACGACCCAACATTACATGAGACAACGGAAGGCAAATATGTTGCTAATCAACAAGAACCAAAAAGGCCTAAGAGGCCGCAACATAAGACGACGTCCCAGCCCATAGATTCCAGGCTGCTACCTGGGAACCCCGAACTACTCGTCGATGTCCACGTTGAATCACCACCGATGGAGTTCTTCTCCTGAACCAAAATTAAGCAAACCTGAGTACGGGAGGTACTCAACAAGACTTAGTTAACCTATTATATATCTGCTAGTTTCTGAAAGGGTTTTATGAAAGGCTGATTTGCATAAAGCAATCTTTGTTTTACAAATCAAGGAGGAATAGCACGTCTAAAGGAGTATTTTCAAAACAGATGAGAAGACTACTCAACTTATGAAATCATCATCTTTTCATCCACCAACATCATTTCCCAACACCTCACATGCTACAAGGATTACCCCTCCCGGCATCTCCGGGGAGGCACCCTTCATCTATTGCCTCCATGCTTTGTCAACATCTTTTACGCCACGTTCAGGTTATCTATGGTCTTTGCCTTCACCAAGTCGTCCTTAACCGTGGACACGGCTTTTCGAAAAGATTGCCCTGCAGGGATGTACACTTTACCCACACGTACCAACCGACTCTTAATGCCAAGCTATTGGCACAATTCCGACGATGTCCCGGCAGAGTGTGGTCGGCCACGACCTTTACCTTACCCGACCCTATCCATGAGTCAACCCAAGACAGGGCCACCCCGTCAACAGGGAGTTGGCCATCCTCCTGACGGCACCTGTCTCTGTGAGGCGGGGTCAAGATCCGTGTATGTCCATCACTTGGCCCCGGTCACGCCCTAGCGGAGCATTTTGTTTTCAAAAACGTTTAAAAGGTTTTATTTGCGGTGCCGAATGGAAATCTCAAACTACGTGACTCATGGATCTGGCCAAACAAGTTAGTTGGTCGAGCGCGGTTACTTAGACCCCGCGTGTGGTTGCACGCTCAGTCTTGGCTTCCGCTCGAGACTGTAATCCTAGGGTTGGCGAGTATAGGACGAAAAACCACTTCCCAAGTGGCCTCCCATACCAGCCTTAGCCAAGTTATCCACACGATGCTCATC
The DNA here is from genome assembly GCA_028641055.1 of Alopecurus myosuroides. Classification (NCBI taxonomy): domain Eukaryota; kingdom Viridiplantae; phylum Streptophyta; class Magnoliopsida; order Poales; family Poaceae; genus Alopecurus; species Alopecurus myosuroides. Next base: position 213,469,416 of record CM054059.1, on the reverse strand, counting down.
TCACCACGTCATCATATCATACTAGATTATCGCAGCTCTGATTCATCAACCGGATGGAGCAGAGGTAACAAAATGTATGACTAAGCGAAGCAGATATGAGGCTCTGGCGATGCGCACAAGCAAATCTATGGCGGCTAGGAGCGGTGGATCAGGATATTGAGGCAATGCAGTATATAGGTGAGCTATATCTACTAGCATCAAATACTTTGGAATCGAATGCAAAGTACGAGATTCAAATGTTGTTTGAAAGCATATATGAGCAGATAAGAGGTTATGCTTGCATTGGCTATAAGAAAACCGGATAAAGTCTTCAAGAATAAGTGCTTGACTTGTCGGTTAAGATCAAGTATTCGTCATGGAGTTGTTGGCCTTCTCTTCGGAGTCACGTTCTACCGAGGGGGAAACAATACCGAAACAAAGAAGAACAATCAACCATGGCATCGATGCAATGCACAATATGTATGCATGAGCAGGTTAATGCGCTGAAATAAAGCCCTAGACATGATCGTTGGGTTGCTAGGGTTCGTATGTCAGATATGCCTTTTCTACTGAAATTTAGCCCGAAATAGACCCCGGAGGGGCAATTCGGACGATTATGAAAGTAGGTACCATTTTAGTTGCTCAAATGGGTTTGAAAACATCATAACTAGGTTGCTTTTATCATTTTGAGCAATTTGGTATATAACTTTTAATTTTCTATTTTTGGTGAATAAAAACTTATTTTTCTATTTTAAATGATTAAAAAATATTAAATAAAGGCCATTTTTCAACTTTCTCAAACATATATGAAAATGGCATAGTTGGGTAGATTTTATTTTTCTGAACAATTCCATGTTTTTATTTTATTTTTCTGAGAAACATTTTGGAAGATATTAAACTATCAAATTTTATTTGTTTTCTGGAATTTCTGGAAATATTAAACAGAGGGGATTATGACATCATTTTGATGTCACGGTGTCGTCACAGGGGGGATGGATTCTCTCTGTGAGCACGCAATCGATCAAATTCGTGCTTAACTCGGAAATCAAATTATACAGCGAGGAAGAGGAGATCGAGGGGATCCGAGAGGTACCGACTGGTGACCAAAAGGTTGCCAGAATGCTCGCCGTCGACGAGCAACCGCGGCGGCCGGCGGCGGAGCTCGGTGCGGGGACGATACAGAGGGAGAGGGAGGGTATGGAGGGTACCGGGGAGCTCGCCACGGCGCTAGGAATCTCGTGGGGTTGTCGGGGTGGCGAGGAGGCGCCGAAAGTCGGCGGAATCGGCCACGGCGGCGGTTGCCGGAGTCGGAGGTGATGCACACGGCGGCAGGGATTCCAGCCTTCCTCGACCGATTCCTTTCACAGGGAGATAGAGCAGGACGAGGCGGTCCTCGTGGTGTGCTCGGAGTAGCCCGGCGCGTTCCAGGGCAGCGCCAAAACGCGACGGCCGGCGAGCTTGGGTTCGGTCCTGGAGCGTGCGTTACAGAGAACGAGAGGGAGGGCAGGGTAGCGAGCAAGAGGGAGGAGTAGTGCGTGTGGAGGGCTCTCCTCACCCTTATCCCATCGGAAGAGAGAAACCAGGACATGGCTGGAGGCGTCGTCGGGGAGCTTCTGTCCTCCTGGCAGAGGTTGAAGAAAACAAAAGAACTCTTCCTGGAAACCCCCCTAAAGCTTCAGAGAAATAGCAAATAGGTCCTTTTCCTTACTAGAACAGAACAGGAAACATACTTTTGAGGGCCTTTTTGAAAACAGAAAATTTGGCAAAAATACATTTTGGAAACCTTACAAAATTTCCAACCTCACCATGTATTGCTTTGGTGAAATTGAAATATTTTCCAGCACAAAAATTTGGGACCCATTTTAAGTACTTTTTGTGGGATTTTCTCAAACCATTTAAATTCACAATTTAAATTGGTTGAAACATGATTTAAATTTTTGTTCGCATGCATGTATGATATGAACACAACACCACAACCCTTTGGTAGCAAAACAGGGATGTTACATTCTCCTAGTGGTGTCATGTGAACGTCGAGTACATGATACTTCACCATTTATGGGCCTAGGGGAATGCATCGCATATTTGGCTACTAATTGTGGGGTTACTAGAGTGACAGAAACCTAAACCCCCGTTAGGAAACCATTACACGAGGGAGCGTAGGATCCCGGAGTTTAAAGCTGTGGTTAGATTTATTTCTTAATTAATTTCTTGTAGTTGCGGATGCTTGCAAGGGGTATAATCACAAGTATGTATTAGTCTTGGATGGGACAGTACATTAGCATAGGTTCACCCACACAACACTTATCAAAACACCTAACATTATTCAGCTGCATGGAACAAAAGCACTTGACAGAAACCTCCCGTGTGACCTCGAGAACGCTTGTTAATCATAACTGAACCCACTGGATTGTCCTTTGCTGAAGAAAGGATTGGGCTACTTGCTGCAATTATTACTACTGCATTTTATTTACTCGCACTTTATTTATCTACAATATCAAAAACCCCTATAGATCTATCTTTTAGTATTTACAGTTAATCCTTCATCGAAACTGCCTGTCAACACCTTCTGCACCTCGTTGGGTTCGACACTCTTATTTATCAAAAGTACTACGATACACCCCCCTATAATTGTGGGTCATCATGGCCCGAGACCATAGGCGCGCCATTCCTGGAGATCAGGCGCTGCTCGCACCGCTGCTGGAAATACGCTGTCCAGATGGCGTAGTTGTCCGGCGCCCAGCGGGGATCCAGCTGGGCCTCCAACAGCATTGCAGCGCGGATTTCGGCGATCTCCGCCATGCACTCCGCGCGGTGGGCACGGGCGACACCGGGACACCTTTGGCTCTCAAACGCCAGGTGCCAGGCACGCGGACGTCGGGTGGCGTGGGGTAGTTCGTCTACTCGAGGAGGCGAGCTTCCCGTTCGTGCAAATGGTGGCTGTAGAGGCCCCTGACTAGCAAGTCCAAGGCCCCTCATATGCATACATTCACGATCCCACGAAGATCGGTCGTGAACAACATACGAAGTTGGTACATAGATAACATTATCCATTACACGAATAATAGAGTCTTACACAAATGGTCCATGACCAAGTCTTAACAACTACCACGCTGGGTAGGCAAATAACACACACACACAACGGAAGATAACAAGACACAACATGGTAGCACCCGAGTCACGCCTTAACCTACAGGCTGCTGACCCGGAGACGAGCCTAATTCGCGTAGTCGTCGACATGGTACTCCTCCTCGAAATACTCTTCCAGAGGCTGCTCCTCGTATTCTGGCCAAGTAAATAGCCAGGGACGAAACCAATATGAGTACATTTGAATGTACTCTACAAGACATCCTTTGTGAAGCTTAATAGAATGCAAGTATGCTAATATGGTGGAGTGGGTAGGCTATACATAGGATTCACTATCCATGATGGATGAAAGATACATCATGGTTGATTTTGACATCTCTATATCTTTGTTGGAGAAGATACTTCAAAGAAAATAATATGGTTTCTCTTGTAGATATCGCATATCCAAGAGGTTTTGTAAAACTTTATTTAAAGAAGGTTTTTCTTTGCAAAACTTCCTGTAGAACACCTTCCATCTTTCCTTCATAAGTACCTCCCAGGTACATAGTTCCTCTTCCAGTACCTCACAGGTACAAGTCCTTTTTCCAAAACAACCTTTTTGAAAACATTGACACAATACTAGCTACATGGTCATTCAACTATCCATATCCAAGGACACGGCTATTCTGAATAGATTTACTCTGCAGAGGTGTACACAATCCACAAGATCCAAATCATCTGCCATGAATCACCCATGGACCGTTCAGAACAGTATGCGAACATCAGATAATTGATCCTAACTTTCCACTATGGTCAAGCTAGTATATGACTATCCCTTCAACTGGGTTTGTTCTCCCCGGCACCGTGTCACACACATCCATGGCAGTTGACCCAACTGTTACATCCGAAGGGAAAATTGATCCCACACTTTGCATGTCTCGTATCTCCCTCCTGGCGACACTTCGGTTCAGAGAATCGCATTATCCATAGCATTTGGGATAGAACACACACTAACATGAACAAGTTTCTAGATAGGCCTCTTGCCCATGTTGAGGTAGATTGGAAGTACATCTTGGTTGTCCAGTGAAGACTAGGTTATGTGTGTTTTGTAAACCTTTTCAAAAACATTCCGCTTTGCCTCCTCTAATGAACAAGGTCCCACCTTTTCACCGAGGGTTTTTCCTTGAAGCATTTGTTTACAAAAGCAAATTTTAGGGTGTCCACTTAGGGACATAAATATTATTAAAGTTGGTGGTATTTATATACCATATGGTGGCTAAGGGCTTGGTAACACCAAGTTTGACTATTGGCAAAGTGATAGTTACTAGTAATATTAGCCACAACAAAAAATAGTTTTGTTAACTATATTTTTGTAAAAATTAAGAAGTAAAACATGCATGATAGATAATGATAAGTGTAATAACATAAAGCATTATGATGGCTTTCCTTGGTATTGGTTCAAGTCTTGCTCTCGAAAATAGCAAGAGTGGAAATATGCCTCTTCTTCTCCAACACGTCCTTCCTCGTTTTCTAACGTCGTAAAAAGAAATAATGACACATAGTAAGAACCAACTAAGGAAAAAAATGGTACTAAGCAATACATACAGCAAGCAATTCACAAAACAAAACATCACTCCACAATCCAAAGGCAACTATTAATAAACACACATAAGCAAAAACTAGACTATTAGGAATATGCCTATGGTGGAGAAATTGTATTTCTCACCAAAATAAAATGGGACTAGTGGGTGTTCTACTAGCTTTCCAAGGCATTTGAGGGCCACAATGCCTCTGGTTGCACTTGTGGAAAAACAATATTCCACTAAACAAACATCACAAAACTACATATACTAGTGAAAACAATAGGGTGCAAAATAATTAAGCAATGCTACACATGTTTTCCTATAAAATAATATGCAAGCTAACAGAGGTTATAACATCCTAAAAAGAGTACAAAAATGGTACTGGACTCATCACATCAACATCAAAAACTCAGGTTCTAAACCTAACAATACAATGCCTGCATTTCTATTTAAATTAAATCAGTAGAAAACAATACTAGACTATTCCTTATTTCTATTTGTTTCCAAACAAGCCCAAACTTACTAACATACTAGTATTGTAAGAAAACATCAATATAACCGAGAGTAACACATCTACACATGCTAGAAAACAAGATTCTAAAACACAAACATTTAATCAAAACTATTTGCACAATATTTAATATAAACAGAAAAAGTGTTGAATCTAGATATGTATGCCATAAATAATCTAGAGCTCTAAAAATTACACCAAGCTAGTATTAGATATATATCTAAACATACAAAAACTCATCCAGTTGGATTCACATAAAAAATTATCATTAAACAACCAACAAAAATCCTAGAAATGCCTACTGGACATTTACCAAAATGCAAGGAATTTTATAAAGGAAGCTCTCCTTGATGAAAGGCCAAGTCCTAATGATATATCTACTCAAGGGATACTCAAAACATCTTGGTTTGCAAGTTTTGGATTTATATTTTTAAAGTTATACACAAAATGGATTAACAAATAGTCTCTGGAATTTTATTTACTATTGCAAAAATAAACCATAAAATCTAGATGTACAACTTGGATGTGGTTAGGAAAATGTTAAGCTACCGCCATGATTTTTTTTTTGAAATTGATCCCATTATTTATATTTTTACTAAGACAAAAGCTAGGGGTAATATTTCTGCTATTTTTAAAAGGAATAAAAATCACAGCGCACGAGCTGGATTCAAACGGCGCGGCCCATCTAGCGCTCCAAGTGGCCCAAGCGCACGCACGCGTTGCACTGCGCGACAAAGTGGCCAGTTCAAACGGAGCACAACGACGGGACGAGATCGCTCTCTCTCACGATCTACGGTCCTCACTCATCTCCCTCCTCTCTCTCTCTCAGTTTTCTCACCGGAGCACAACGGCGGGACGAGATCGCTCGATTGCTCACCCTAGGGCGTTGCAGGGCCATGGCGAGGGGTCGTGTCGCACCCGGACTTCTAGAGGATACTCACAGTCCGCTAAACAGTAGAACAAATGGTTTACGGGGCGTACCGGCACCCGCACCTCAATATGAGCAGGCCAACACGTGAACGTGTGACAACCATTCTCTACTATCCATCGTCTGCGTAAACTATCCCATAGAAATCCGACTACTTCCGTTGACGTACTTCATAACATACACACATGGTACGTCAACGGCATTTGAACAAGTGATATCACAACATATCTCTAAGACACAAAAGATTGAAATAAGTTGCAAATAGCTCTCATTAGAGCAGAGATAGCAAATATAATCATCCAGAGGACACATGTCCCAACAATTCATCATTACAACACAGCCGAAGCATCCAAAGTGTCTGAGTACAGACAAGATCCAAATAGGCCTAAGAGGCCGGAAACGAAAAGACGGAGCCCATCCACGATGTCTCGGATCCTGCCCGGGTCCGCTATCTACTCGTCAGCAGCCTCGTCATACTCCACGTAGTAGCCACCATGGGGATCCTCGGAAACGTAGTCTGTGGAAACCACAGCCCCAAAGGGGTCAGTACAGACAAGTACTGGCAAGCAAGACTCACAAGATACCATAGTGTACCCGACACCACCAAGTACAGATGCTTTGGGTTCAACGGAAGAATAGGTGATACAAAAGGGCGGCAACAGGCTGCTCTAACCAACTACAGAAACACGCTACAACTTCCGGCTAAAAGAAGGGGATAAGATAGCGTATCGTAACCAACTACAACTAACCTCAAACAAACCCATCCTGGATCTCGCCCCTTATCCCAAGAAGCAATCCGAGGATAACTCGCACAGTTGGATTAATGATGGTTCAAGTTGTTGTGTCAATAAGACTATCACTAGTCAAGTTATCATTAGTTAGGTGTAAGTTGTTCTGAGTACTTGTTAGCCAGTACTTTCACCAAGTCAACCATAACCGCGGAAAAAACGGCTTCTCGAGAAGATTTAACCCTGCAGGGGTGCACCAATTTGGCCGTACACGTAAGAATAACCCGCCAGATGGAATGCCTTCCACCAAGAGGGGCACTCAACACAACCCAACTCTTCTTCGCATCAAGCCCAAAGAACCCCGTGCAATTGAGCGCACGGCTAATCAAGCCCCACGAAGAAAAGGGGACCCTCATAGCACTCTAAGAACGTGTCTCCCTAAATGCCGACTCAAGCATGCGGATAGTGCGCTCATCATGGATCAGTAGACAAGACCCTTTTCCTAATTAGGGTCGACACTAGCAGGCCTCAAAACCACGCCGGGCCTCCTGCCGGTGCCTTATCATCAAATTAGCATTACCTCAAACATTAACAGGTTGATTGTTTAAACATCAAGCCCCAGAACATAATGAATAAGGTAACAATAATAACGGACAGCAGACTCAAGCATAAACACCCCTAAGCATGCTAGTAAGACTCAGGCAACAAGCAATGGGGTATAGGTGTGGAAGTGAGGCTATATCAGGGTTACAGGATAACATGTGATAGGATCGAACACAAGCAACGATTCATAAGGCTAGCAGGATAGACAACGGAAAGTATCGGTAACCAGTGTGGAAAGGAACACAATGGTTCATGTGAGTGAATACTTGCCTGCAAACTCAGCAGCCTGGTACTGAGCTAACTCCTCAGAAGTAGTGTCGTAAACCTCGTCTGTCTCAACGTCGTCGTCTATCCGAGAAGAAGCAAACAAACAACGCAGAGAGACAAACAATCAATATCGTGGCATAATGCACAATCATGGGATGATGCATGACAATTTAATTGATGCATCAAAATAAGCTAGTTGACATGATAACCAAATTAAATGGGCCCATATGCAATTTGGGTTGCATGTAGAAAATCCCATGAATTTAGGTTGGATTAAATGAGCTACAACTAATCATCATGTGTAAGTGGATTAGCATGATGCATGGATGAGGAAAACAGAAAGAAAACAACAATAGCTTCAATTTGAAATGAAGTTTACCAAGTTTGGAATTTTATTTATTAAGTTATGAAAATTTGCTTCTTAAAGGAGTTACACAAGCATTTGTTGTTTTCACCAATTTTAATTGTTCAAAATAAATAACAAAATTCATATTTGGAAAGAACACAAAATTTTAGGTGGAATACATGTTTCATTTGTTGAAAAAGGAATTAGAATGAATTAATTATGAATTAAACAATTTTAAACAAGATTTGAATGAATTTAATTCAATTATGGATTTATTTGAATTTTTATTTGTACAAAACGTTAAATAAAATTCAGATTTGAAAAGTTTACACTTTTCTGGTTTGGAAACATATTTTATATGTTCAAAAGGAATTTCATTTGACCAAGTTATGAATTTAGCAATATTAAATGATTTAAACAAGGTTTAAATTATTTAACCAATTTTAATTATTCAAAACAGAAAACAAAGTTTATATTTGAAAAGGTGGTTCAATTTGGCATGGAAAACATATTTTATATGTGACATTTGAATTAATTTTGAATTAGTTATGAATTTAACCAAATTTGTAATGAGTTGTTGGAATTTGAATTTTGAAATAATTTGAAATGTTCAAAACAGAACACAAATGGTTTTATCAGATAGAGAATTAAATTTGGTTCAGGATACATATTTTATTTGTATTATTTGGATTTGAAAATCAAAAGTTATTCAAATTTGGAATTCAGGGACTATTCTGCAAATTTAAAACAGCTAGATTTGGTTCAGGGGCCTAGGTGCGAAAAAGTATTACAGATTAGGCCCCTGGGGCTTTTTCTACCCAGCAGAACGACCCCTGGGTCACTGGCCTGTGGGCCAGTGCCCAGTTGGCACTGCGCTGGCAGCCTGCGTGGCCACCACTGCCAATGGCAAGTGGGGCCAGCGCATCCCGCGTGGCAAACCAGCAAAAAGCTAGGTTTTAATCCGCGAGGCGAGGGATCGATCCCTCGCCCTCGGGTACGCGCGCACGGTTCTGTTGCCACTGCGCTGCTGTCCGTTTGGTGACAGAGGAGGAGACGCGGGGAGGTTGAGGTTCAGTTAGCTACGCTAACTGAAACTGAACAAGTTTCAGTTATCTGAAACTGTACCGCACGGGGGGGCAGTCGCCGGCGGCGAGCTGCTGTGCTGCTCGCGTGCAAGGGTGCAGTGTGGTCGTGCGTGCTCGTGCAGAGGGAGAGAGGAGGGTGGAGTGCGTGGAAGAGATGGCGCTCACCAGGAGGAAAAGGAGGAAGGAGGAGGTCGATGGCGACAGCAGGTGGACGGCGGCGACAGCGAGGATGGCGGCGGCGTTGCAGGCCCCCTCGGGCTCAACGGAGGTGTCGAGGATGGAGAGGGAGCAGTGGGGACTCGATTCCCGCGCTCGTTCTGCTGCGAGGATGGCTAGGACGACGGCGATCGCCGGAGGTTCAGACGGTGGCGCTCGGTGGTGGTGCAGCACAGAGAGGAACGGAGGTGGAAGGAGGGGAAAACATGGCGGCGGCGGCGAGGGAGAGAGAAGGGAGGACTAGGGCTAGGGCAGAGCTCGGGCTCGAGGCCTAGGTTTTAAGGAGGTGGGGGACGCGCGGTGGCCGTTCCCTCCTTGCTGCTGTCGACGTGGGTGCCCCTGATCCTCTGCGGTACCGAGGTAGAAGGAGAGGTGGGGGGTACCAGGCCGTGGGGATGGTGGGCTGGCCCAACTGGGCTGGCCTGCCCACCCCTCTCTGTTTCCTTTTTTATTTTTCTTTCTTTCTCTCTTTTTTTTGCTGAAAAGGAAAAGGAAGAAAAGGATAGGTTTTTTAGGGTTAGAAAAATTTAGGAAATTTTTTATAGGTTAGTTATTATAAAAACATCATTGTGCAAACATTTGTTTTCCAGAAATGTTAAATTATGTTTATGTTTGTAATTTAAATGAATTTGAGCAATTTTTGTTATTATTTGAATTATTGAAAGAACAATTAAAATAGTTTGAACTTTCATGTTTATTAGAAACAAATGATTGGAGTGTTTTGTAATATTCATAAATTTCAAAATGGTTGCTGTTTGGAATTTTAATTGAATTTTGATTGCAAATTGAATTAAGTGAATTATTAAAAAGAACAAGTTAATAGTCTGAGCTTTCTATTTTAATGGAAACAAATAGCTGTTTTTATTTGAATAATTTTATTTGAAAATTGTAACAGAACAAGTATGAACAAAGATTTGAAATTTGATTTGAAAATTCAAATGGAAAACAAGGGAAAACAGATGGAAAACAAAGAAAAACAAATGGAAAACAAAGCAAAACAAATGCAATGATTAAGATGCCATGATGCAAAACATAAATTAACATGAATCTAACATTCTAAGGGTTGTTTTCATACTTTGGATGTTACAAAACGCCCCCCCTTCCTACTGAGAAGAGAAAAGGTCCGGATACTTCTTGCGAAGATCCTCTTTGGTCTCCCACGTTGCCTCTTTATCGGAATGATGAGACCACTGCACCTTCAAGAACTTGGTGCTCTTGTTGCGAGTCTTACGCTCGGTCTCATCGAGAATACGAACAGGGTGCTCCTCATAAGAGAGGTCCTCTTGCAGATCAATGGAATCATGATCAACTGCACGATCTCGATCTTTGAAACACCTCTTGAGCTGTGACACGTGAAACACATCGTGCACCTTGGATAGTTTTTCTGGAAGTCCAAGACGATAGGCATTTTCTGCACGCCTTGAGATAATGTTGAAAGGACCAATGTATCTTGGTGCAAGCTTTCCTTTGACACCGAAACGATGAGTGCCTCTGAGGGGAGTTACACGGAGATATGCTTTGTCACCAGGTGCATAAACCATATCCCTGTGCTTGCTGTCATAGTAGCTTTTCTGACGAGACTGAGCAACCTTGAGATTTTCACGAATGATATGAACTTTCTCTTCGGCTTCCTTAACAATGTCAGGGCCTAAGAGTGAACGTTCACCAGCTCCAGACCAATTGATTGACGAAAAGGATGTTGAGAAGAACAGGATATCGAAGCAACATTAGGGAAACACGAGACCGAACACTCCTGAGGTACTACGGAAAACCCATCCGGGTTTCTAAAGGATCAATATCTACTGCTCAAGGAATAGAGGATCTGCTTCCGGGGCTTACACGCCTCCGTTCTCAATCGTGAGTAGGCAACATGATAAATCATGTCACAACCACCTCCATTCCTATGGTCTAGTAGATATAACTATCCTAGAGAAACCAGGATACGTGAAATCCTAACTTGAAAGTTTAGATGAGAAGAGAAAACAACGTTGCCCTTCCTTACCAGAAAAAGGGAGGGTGGGTGGGGAAAGAAATAAAAGAACAGAATTCCTACTCTCACGTTTCATTTTTCCTATATAGCTACAAAATAGTTTCTAGACTCAACTGCGACCAGTAAAAGGGATCCTACAGGCAGACAGGCTCTGATACCATTTGTCGCACCCGGACTTCTAGAGGATACTCACAGTCCGCTAAACAGTAGAACAAATGGTTTACGGGGCGTACCGGCACCCGCACCTCAATATGAGCAGGCCAACACGTGAACGTGTGACAACCATTCTCTACTATCCATCGTCTGCGTAAACCATCCCATAGAAATCCGACTACTTCCGTTGACGTACTTCATAACATACACACATGGTACGTCAACGGCATTTGAACAAGTGATATCACAACATATCTCTAAGACACAAAAGATTGAAATAAGTTGCAAATAGCTCTCACTAGAGCAGAGATAGCAAATACAATCATCCAGAGGACACATGTCCCAACAATTCATCATTACAACACAGCGGAAGCATCCAAAGTGTCTGAGTACAGACAAGATCCAAATAGGCCTAAGAGGCCGGAAACGAAAAGACGGAGCCCATCCACGATGTCTCGGATCCTGCCCGGGTCCGCTATCTACTCGTCAGCAGCCTCGTCATACTCCACGTAGTAGCCACCATGGGGATCCTCGGAAACGTAGTCTGCGGAAACCACAGCCCCAAAGGGGTCAGTACAGACAAGTACTGGCAAGCAAGACTCACAAGATACCATAGTGTACCCTACAACACCAAGTACATATGATTTGGGTTCAACGGAAGAATAGGTGATACAAAAGGGCGGCAGCAGGCTGCTCTAACCAACTACAGAAACACGCTACAACTTCCGGCTAAAAGAAGGGGATAAGATAGCGTATCGTAACCAACTACAACTAACCTCAAACAAACCCATCCTGGATCTCGCCCCTTATCCCAAGAAGCAATCCGAGGATAACTCACACAGTTGGATTAATGATGGTTCAAGTTGTTGTGTCAATAAGACTATTACTAGTCAAGTTATCATTAGTTAGGTGTAAGTTGTTCTGAGTACTTGTTAGCCAGTACTTTCACCAAGTCAACCATAACCGCGGAAAACACGGCTTCTCGAGAAGATTTAACCCTGCAGGGGTGCACCAATTTGGCCGTACACGTAAGAATAACCCGCCAGATGGAATGCCTTCCACCAAGCGGGGCACTCAACACAACCTAACTCTTCTTCGCATCAAGCCCAAAGAACCCCGTGAAATTGAGCGCACGGCTAATCAAGCCCCACGAAGAAAAGGGGACCCTCATAGCACTCTAAGAACGTGTCTCCCTAAATGCCGACTACAAAAGTTTCCACCCTGGCCTCGGTTTCGTACCTGCATATGCGTGCGGCAAATGGAAAACCCGAACTAAAGGAGGCGATTTGGACGAGATGCGAATCGAATCAAATTGAGGGGGCGCCCATACACGCTTCCCACATGCGGATAGTGCGCTCATCATGGATCAGTAGACAAGACCCTTTTCCTAATTAGGGTCGACACTAGCAGGCCTCAAAACCACGCCGGGCCTCCTGCCGGTGCCTTATCATCAAATTAGCATTACCTCAAACATTAACAGGTTGATTGTTTAAACATCGAGCCCCAGAACATAATGAATAAGGTAACAATAATAACGGACAGCAGACTCGAGCATAAACAACCCTAAGCATGCTAGTAAGACTCAGGCAACAAGCAATGGGGTATAGGTGTGGAAGTGAGGCTATATCAGGGTTACAGGATAACATGTGATAGGATCGAACACAAGCAACGATTCATAAGGCTAGCAGGATAGACAACGGAAAGTATCGGTAACCAGTGTGGAAAGGAACACAATGGTTCATGTGAGTGAATACTTGCCTGCAAACTCAGCAGCCTGGTACTGAGCTAACTCCTCAGAAGTAGTGTCGTAAACCTCGTCTGTCTTAATGTCGTCGTCTATCCGAGAAGAAGCAAACAAACAACGCAGAGAGACAAACAATCAATATCGTGGCATAATGCACAATCATGGGATGATGCATGACAATTTAATTGATGCATCAAAATAAGCTAGTTGACATGATAACCAAATTAAATGGGCCCATATGCAATTTGGGTTGCATGTAGAAAATCCCATGAATTTAGGTTGGATTAAATGAGCTACAACTAATCATCATGTGTAAGTGGATTAGCATGATGCATGGATGAGGAAAACAGAAAGAAAACAACAATAGCTTCAATTTGAAATGAAGTTTACCAAGTTTGGAATTTTATTTATTAAGGTATGAAAATTTGCTTCTTAAAGGAGTTACACAAGCATTTGTTGTTTTCACCAATTTTAATTGTTCAAAATAAATAACAAAATTCATATTTGGAAAGAACACAAAATTTTAGGTGGAATACATGTTTCATTTGTTGAAAAAGGAATTAGAATGAATTAATTATGAATTAAACAATTTTAAACAAGATTTAAATGAATTTAATTCAATTATGAATTTATTTGAATTTTTATTTGTACAAAACATTAAATAAAATTCATATTTGAAAAGTTTACACTTTTCTGGTTTGGAAACATATTTTATATGTTCAAAAGGAATTTCATTTGACCAAGTTATGAATTTAGCAATATTAAATGATTTAAACAAGGTTTAAATTATTTAACCAATTTTAGTTATTCAAACCAGAAAACAAAGTTTATATTTGAAAAGGTGGTTCAATTTGGCATGGAAAACATATTTTATATGTGACATTTGAATTAATTTTGAATTAGTTATGAATTTAACCAAATTTGTAATGAGTTGTTGGAATTTGAATTTTGAAATAATTTGAAATGTTCAAAACAGAACACAAATGGTTTAATCAGATAGAGAATTAAATTTGGTTCAGGATACATATTTTATTTGTATTATTTTGATTTGAAAATCAAAAGTTATTCAAATTTGGAATTCAGGGACTATTCTGCAAATTTAAAACAGCTAGATTTGGTTCAGGGGCCTAGGTGCGAAAAAGTATTACAGATTAGGCCCCTGGGGCTTTTTCTACCCAGCAGAACGACCCCTGGGTCACTGTCCTGTGGGCCAGTGCCCAGTTGGCGCTGCGCTGGCAGCCTGCGTGGCCACCACTACCAATGGCAGGTGGGGCCAACGCATCCCGCGTGGCAAACCAGCAAAAAGCTGGGTTTTAATCCGCGAGGCGAGGGATCGATCCCTCGCCCTCGGGTACGCGCGCACGGTTCTGTTGCCACTGCGCTGCTGTCCGTTTGGTGACAGAGGAGGAGACGCGGGGAGGTTGAGGTTCAGTTAGCTACGCTAACTGAAACTGAACAAGTTTCAGTTATCTGAAACTGTACCGCACGGGGGGGGGGCAGTCGCCGGCGGCGAGCTGCTGTGCTGCTCGCGTGCAAGGGTGCAGTGTGGTCGTGCGTGCTCGTGCAGAGGGAGAGAGGAGGGTGGAGTGCGTGGAAGAGATGGCGCTCACCGGGAGGAAAAGGAGGAAGGAGGAGGTCGACGGCGACAGCGGGTGGACGGCGGCGATAGCGAGGATGGCGGCGGCATTGCAGGCCCCCTCGGGCTCAACGGAGGTGTCGAGGATGGAGAGGGAGCAGTGGGGACTCGATTCCCGCGCTCGTTCTGCTGCGAGGATGGCTAGGACGACGGTGATCGCCGGAGGTTCAGACGGTGGCGCTCGGTGGTGGTGCAGCACAGAGAGGAACGGAGGTGGAAGGAGGGGAAAACATGGCGGCGGCGGCGAGGGAGAGAGAAGGGAGGACTAGGGCTAGGGCAGAGCTCGGGCTCGAGGCCTAGGTTTTAAGGAGGTGGGGGACGCGCGGTGGCTGTTCCCTCCTTGCTGCTGTCGACGTGGGTGCCCCCGATCCTCTGCCGTACAGAGGTAGAAGGAGAGGTGGGGGGTACCAGGCCGTGGGGATGGTGGGCTGGCCCAACTGGGCTGGCCTGCCCACCCCTCTCTGTTTCCTTTTTTATTTTTCTTTCTTTCTCTCTTTTTTTTGCTGAAAAGGAAAAGGAAGAAAAGGATAGGTTTTTAGGGTTCGAAAAATTTATGAAAATTTTTATAGGTTAGTTATTATAAAAACATCATTGTGCAAACATTTGTTTTCCAGAAATGTTAAATTATGTTTCTGTTTGTAATTTAAATGAATTTGAGCAATTTTTGTTATTATTTGAATTATTGAAAGAACAATTAAAATAGTTTGAACTTTCATGTTTATTAGAAACAAATGATTGGAGTGTTTTGTAATATTCATAAATTTCAAAATGGTTGCTGTTTGGAATTTTTATTGCAAATTGAATTAAGTGAATTATTAAAAAGAACAAGTTAATAGTCTGAGCTTTCTATTTTAATGGAAACAAATAGCTGTTTTTATTTGAATAATTTTATTTGAAAATTGTAACAGAACAAGTATGAACAAAGATTTGAAATTTGATTTGAAAATTCAAATGGAAAACAAGGGAAAACAGATGGAAAACAAAGAAAAACAAATGGAAAACAAAGCAAAACAAATGCAATGATTAAGATGCCATGATGCAAAACATAAATTAACATGAATCAAACATTCTAAGGGTTGTTTTCATACTTGGGATGTTACAGGTCGTGGTCGACGTACGTGCTCGGTGCAGTGGAGGGGCACAGACAGTAGCAGACGAGGCGGCTCCGGTCGACGGCGCGAAGCAGCACTGCCGCGGCGGCTCCGACGATGGCGGCGCTCCTCCTGCAGCCAATCGGGCACGGGAAAGGGTTAGGGCGAGTCCACGGTGTACGGTGAGTGCGGCGTTGGTGAAAATGAGAGATGGTAAGGCTCGAGTCGAGCTCCACCTGCTCGGGGTATCCGCGGTGGCCGGCAGTGGATTTCTTGTCCGCGGCGCTCACTGTGAGCGTGCAAGGTCGATCAAGTGGTTCGAGGTGGTTGCGGTGAGGGTGTGGAGGGTAGTGGCGAGAGGGTGGCATGCGGGTTGCTTTATAGGCGCGGCGCCGTGGTCGGGTTCGTGGCCTCGCTCTCGGCCATGCCGCGGTGAGTACGGGCGCATGCTCCCGGGCGTGCCTCGACGTACAAACGGCGCAGCACTTTTCAGGTCGTCGAGGAGAGGCGCGGTGGTGGCGCGGCGTGGCCACAGTGCACGCGCACTGTGTGCCCACGGCCTGTCCCCTCCCATTTTCTCTCCCTCTGTCCCCTCTTGTTTCCCTCCCTCTTTGGTCTATCTCAAACGGATCCAAGGTATGCTATCACGAGTAGAAACATAGGGCTAGGGTTTAGGCAAAGTCTCAATGTCCAATTTGCACAAAAACAATCAAATTCATCCACTCAAACTTCTATCAAATAATAAGTTCAGAAAAATCCAGTTAACCAGACTTGGCCATTTTTGCTAAGTGTGGAAACAGACAGTTTCATCAAAAAGTTCATCTTGTTTTCAAGAAGCAAATGGATTCTAAAATTTGTTTTCCAAGTTGGAGATTGTTAATCACGATTTTTACTTTCAGAAACATTCTTTGGAAATAAATTTGGAATAGTGGAAGGCCTTAAAAAGAAAGTGGAAAAGGGATAGTTTCTGTTTTTCTCTGTTTTCCAAATAATCCATTTTTCTGTCTTATTTTTCTTCCACAAAAAAACCATGCAAATGATTGTTTTCTCACTCCATAAATTAAACTAAGCCTATAGATTTGTAGTCCATATATTAGAGAACAACTTTATGCCAAGAAGACATAAAATGGGATTCTCTAACATATTGAAAACAAGTGCTAGATATTGATACTTGACTAGTTTTTCAGAGATAGTTCCAAATAGAAACATCAAAATTTTCTATTGCCATTTTGTTTTCTTGATTCAAACAAAGTAAAATAATATTGTTAGGTTGAAATCAACCTTGGTAAAATACTTGGGACAAAAGTTCATCAAATCATCATATGGAAAACATCATAGAAACAATAGGAATCATCTGGAAAAAATGACATTTGATTTACAAGAAAATGTTGCTTGCATTGCATAGATACTCATGGTCACATACATATGTTGTCCCCATAAACATATCACAGAAGTTTTTATTGACTCTAAAATTTGCCTTCCTTAGCTACATTACAAGTGCACCAAAATATGGGGTGTGAGTGGCGGTCGAAGCTGTTAGCCACCGCACCATCGCCGGAGTAGATCTCAGCCATGGAAGAAGAGGAGCGGGCGAGAAGAGAGGTCTCAAAGAGGCGATGCTGGACAAGGGGATGTGGTGGCCGACGACGAAGGCGGGGGCTTTTATACCAGCCGAGAGCACGGGAGGGGTGTAGACGCGTGGGCGGGAAGCTTGGCGGTGGCCGCCGTGTGGTCGATTGGACGACTCGGCCAGTCTGAAAGGATGCCGAAGAGCATTGAATAGCGTGGGGAACAAGACAATTAGGACGACGACTAAACACGGTCGACCGGGCGGGCCCGCGGGCGCTCGAAACGTTGTTCGCGCCATTTTCCCTTCATCCGGGTTCCCAGTTGCCCCTAACGCACTGGGTTCGGCCTGGGTTCGCAAGGCGATAGTTTGACCCAATCCGACGCTATTTGGGCTCGTGGGGGCGCGACCGAACGAAAAAAATGGACGCCAGCGATATAAAGGGCTGCTGGGGGCGGCTGGAGATGCTCTAAGCTAGTAGCACCGGTGCTTGTGCCAATTTTAAAGATTTGTATCAAATATACTTACGAGTTTAATTTTATTTTATTTGAAAATAAATCTATTTGTAGTCAATAGTAAATTCCTCAAAGTGCAAAATCGTAATAAAAGTAGTATGAGCTACATACAAAATAACAAAAAGATAAATCTGTAGATTTGAAAATAGGCATTACCTAGATCCTCAATTTTGTTTTTTTTTTTTTAGTTCAGAATACAAAATATTTGAAGTTGATTGTTTGCATGCTTGCAGTATATATCATTATCTACTTACAGATTTTTTTTCAAATTTTTTAGAACTCATAAATAGTTTTTTTTTTTTTTTTGAATTGGCAGCACTGTTGGCTAGGTGCACCAAATCTGTTCCTTTCATGCGGCAATCATGCTATCCGATCGATCTGACAACCAATGAGGAAACTGATCGAATCCAGTCTAAACGGAGAAAAAAAAAAACTGAGAAATTTGGTGCAGGGGAAATCGGGCCGGGCGGGCGCTACCTAACAAAATGCTTCTCACGGACACACCCCTGCTCACCGGTCACCAGCTCTATACATTACCACGCTAATCGGGCATCTTGCTACTTGCCATAGCTAGTGATCAAGCCCGCGAGAGCGTGCCACACGGTGCAAATTTTGTAAGGATATAGCTAGGTGCGCTAGCTAGCTATGGCTGGTGGCGGGTTCGCCGCGGCCGCCGCCCCGTCCGGCGACTACGGCGGTGGCATAACCTTCTCCGTCGTGGTCACCTGCCTCATGGCCGCCTCCGGTGGCCTCATCTTCGGCTACGACATCGGCATATCAGGTACTTTACTCACGCGTGTGTACGCATTGCAATGTTACAGACTCGTCTTGCTCTCTGCGTGCGTGCACGCTCGTACATCGACCGGCGGTGATAAATATTTTGACCGACCGATCAGGGGGCGTCACGGCGATGGAGTCGTTCCTGGAGGAGTTCTTCCCGGGGGTGCTCCGACGGATGGCGGCCTCGCGGCGGGACCAGTACTGCGTCTACGACAGCCACGTCCTCACGGCCTTCACGTCGTCGCTGTACCTGGCGGGGCTGGTCGCGTCGCTCGCGGCCAGCCGCGTCACCAGGGCCGTCGGGAGGCAGGCCGTCATGCTCGCCGGCGGCGCGTTCTTCTTCGCGGGGGCCGCCGTGAACGCCGCCGCGGTCAACATTGCCATGCTCATCGTCGGCCGCATGCTGCTCGGCTTCGGCATCGGCTTCACCAACCAGGTATATTTGGTACACAGCAGTTTTCTGCAGCCGCAGAACAGTACAGTACAAACCACTGAGCTGATTACTGAATTTCGGTTATTTCAGTCTTTCAGGATCCTTATTTAAGCTGTAGCCAGCAACTTGTAGGCTGCACCTGATTGTTCTCAAATTAGTATCGGTAGTTGATTTGGCCTAATTTAAATCACTCCGTTTTCAACAAGTTTTTAGGTGGCTAGCTGGGGGTATACTATATTGATTTAACGTACATGAAAAATGTTTTTTCGAGCACAAATGAAAACATCTTATTGAATAACTCAATGCTACAGAAAAATAAGTCAATGTGAAAGCATCCATTGAAGTGATAGATTGCCGTGGGTCCTGATCTTGATGTGTGACGATAGATCTACACAGCGTGAGCGTGATAGACGAAGCTACCCACCCACCTACCTCGATGTGTTTTCATCAGGTAATAAAGCTCCGAATGAGGAAATAATTCTTCTCTACACATATTGGCCATGCAACCAGATGTAACGGCGCTTTATAATGATGGAGCTCATACAAATACTGGTAGAGACTTTTTTTTTTCCTAAATGGGAGACTTAGCTGTAGCCTCTGCATCGAATCGATGCACACAGTTTCGAAACGGTAGAGACTATCAAATGATACGTAGTAAAAATTCAGCTGGCGGGTTTCATGCAAACGAAAAATGACAGCAACCAAATCCGAAGATCTACAAACCACCTCATGTTTGATTAGCCAATTATAGCCAACCCGGCTACATTGTCTTCATCAGACAAAAAATGTTGCATGCATAGTGACACCGTAGTCCGTCCGTAATAGAAAAGTAGCTTATGTAATTGGCGCTATTTTCTTTGAAAAACTACAAATTATTTTTTAGGCGGAAAAATAGGAGAAGATGTATTATTTCAAAATACAAAACAAGAGCATTGTTTGCTTTATCATGTCCAATTGTGAGAAGGGAACGGAGATGGAGAAACGAGTTGAAATTGTGAGATGCAAATAGGTCTGGTTGGATGGGAGAACAGCCATAGAAATTCATCATGCTGCTTTTTACATAACTTCCCTCTTCATGCAAAAACCATAGCTCTAATTGAGTCAAATTCCACATTTTTTTAGAACGGTGTTTCTTTTTCTTCTTCTTTTCCATTTTCAAAGCTTCTCCCTCAATATAGGTGGGATTTTCCTACGTTCAAGTTAATTTCTTTGATCCCAACAATATGGCATTTATCTCTAATCTCAAAGCAAATCCAAATCTGGACGACGGTAAAATTAAGATATATATTTGGGCATTTTGAATTTTCCAAGGATAAACCACAACCGTTCACGTGTCATGCAAAATTGGAATGGTAGCTAGCTCGCCCCGTTGCTTCGTTTGTTCGCTGCCTCCCTGGTTAGCTGGGGCGTGTGGCTGGTTTTGAGCCAACCCATCGCTCTCGCGTCACCAAATTGAATAGTAGTGGTTGATAGGTCGTCACGTTTCATCTTTTGGCCAGTGTAGACAGTTAGTTGCAACATGCAGCTCGTGCAGGCACGCATGAGTGGCGCATCTCACTTGCCTTGATCAGGTGGAAGTTGCTAGTAGCTCCTCTGCTCATGTCGTCCGTGTTAGATTTAGCACAATCCGGTATAACCCCTATTCCTTGACCATTTTTCATGGTGTCACTCACAATAATCAATTTGAGGGTAAGCGTTAGGGATCTATAAATAATGCCACTGCAGGTTAACCAAACCAATCATGATCATTAGTAACCATTTAAGAGTCTTAATATGCAATTTGTTGAGTAATTAGGCATAATTTCCACTATTAATTTCAGAATATAAATCATGACAAAAACAGCTATTAACACGTGGAACTCAAACATACTAGATGCAGCATACAACATGAATAATAGCAACACGATCTCTCTAAACATGTAAACAGTAGACATGCTAAGCAGACAGATCAGGACACAGATTCCGTACTGATCGTTTGTAGTAACGTTGTTGATGACAACGTTGGCGATGACGGGTCGGAGTAGACGACGCTTGAGGCGACGGTACGCAGCACCGCCTGACTTGTTAGGCAGACGAGCCGTCGTGGAAGCAGCGAGCAGTCGCGCGAAGCGCTTCCCAAAAACCTAATTCGCCCCCTCCCGTACAGGATCACAAATGCGACTGGTTTCGGAGACCTGCTCTCCCGTTTGCCCGTGGACGCCGGCGCTCGGGATGGAGTAGACTACGTTGGCGGCGCAAGGAACGAGGTGTGGCAAAACCTAGATTGGTTTCGGTGTGTGTACAGCGCCCACGGTGCGCATCTTTTATAGTGCGGTTCGGAAAACGCTAACTGCAACAGCAAAATAAACATAAGTATTGTCTCGGCTCGAGGCTCGATTCACGAAACGCGATCGCGACGTGACGTGTCAAGTCGAGACGAGCGAGCGGAGGAGGAGTGCGCGAGAGTCTCTCTTGTTCTCACTCACCCCTACAACACTCCACCTTATAAGGTGGTGTGCAACTCCTCAAACTTCCAATGTGAGACTAAACTTCCCACTCCCACCACACACTTGTACACATGTGCCATTTTGAGATTTCAGAATTTGTCTATTGGGCTATCCACATACGGGCCCAATATTTCAGCACACACATATGGGCCAAATATTCCAACACAATTAGTCCAACGAGTACACGTGTGTGAGTCACGTGTCGAATTTGAATCTAAATTCAAATTCACAGGATTTACTCAATTCATATAGCCAACATATGAACAATCTTGCTTTCCTTGTGAATACCGTGTCGGACATTATACATCGTATAATTTCAGTATTTATAATACCTTATTCCAGTATATTAGTAACCGGCTTTTTTAAATATATTTCCTTAAGTACCATTCCACATAATTACTTTCAGGTTATTTTCATGATACTTTCACGTTAACGTTTAATTTCGGACACTCCACATCATTACTTTCATGTTATTTTCATGATACTTTCACGTTGAAGTTTAATTTCAGATAATATAGTAGCTATACAAAATGTTGCGAGTCATACATCCTACAGTCCGTGCAGCGCTAGCTGTCCATTGCGTACCTGTTGCACGAAATGGTCGATCCGATCACACTGGTTAATCCCCATGTACTAATCTCCCTTTTGCACACGTCGTCATTGATAACTATGTTTCACGTGCACGATGCGGATGTGAGTATGTGACCGTATATGGCAGGCAGCGCCGGTGTACCTGGCGGAGACGGCGCCGGCAAAGTGGAGGGGCGCCTTCACGACGGGGTTCCAGCTCTTCCTCGGCATCGGCAACCTCGCTGCCAACCTGACAAACTACGGCGCCGCCCGCATCCCTCGGTGGGGCTGGCGTCTCTCCCTCGGCCTGGCGGCGGTGCCGGCCACTGTCATCCTCGTGGGCGCGCTGCTCATCCCGGACACCCCCAGTAGCCTCATCATGCGCGGCCGGGTGGAGCAGGCGCGCGCCGCGCTCCGGCGCGTCCGCGGCCCGAGGGCGGACGTGGACGCCGAGCTGGAGGACGTGTCGCGCGCGGTCGAGGCGGCGCGCGACCACGAGCACGGCGCGTTCCGGAGGATCCTCAGGAGGGAGTACCGCCCCCACCTGGTGATGGCCGTGGCGGTGCCGCTGTTCCAGCAGCTCACCGGGGTCATCGTCATCGCATTCTTCTCGCCCGTGCTGTTCCAGACGGCCGGGTTCGGCGCCAACGGCGCGCTAATGGGCGCCGTCGTCCTCGGCGCCGTCAACCTCGGCTCGGCCCTCGTGTCCGTCGCCACCGTGGACCGCTACGGTCGCAGGCCGCTGTTCTTGGCTGGTGGAATCGTAATGATCATGTGCCAGGTGCGTACTGTATGACATCAAACAGGAGTGCTTCTTAAGCATGCACATATATCGACTCTACAACACACTGAAAGACACTGATGGTTTGCTTGATCAGGTTGCGGTGGCGTGGATCATGGGGTCGCAGATCGGCCGTGACGGCGAGTCCACGATGGCGAGGAGGTACTCGCTGGCGGTGCTGGCGCTGACGTGCGTCTTCTCGGCGTCTTTCGGGTGGTCGTGGGGCCCGCTGACGTGGGTGATCCCCGGCGAGATATTCCCGGTGGAGGTCCGGTCGGCGGGGCAGAGCATCAGCGTGGCCGTCAACCTCGGCGCCACCTTCGTGCTCACGCAGACGTTCCTCTCCATGCTCTGCAGCTTCAAGTACGCCACGTTCATCTACTACGCGGCCTGGGTCGCCGTCATGACCGCCTTCGTGGTGGCGTTCCTGCCGGAGACCAAGGGGGTGCCCCTCGAGGCCATGGGCGCCGTGTGGGCGCGCCACTGGTACTGGGGACGCTTCCTGCAGCCGCCGGCCAAGAATGCCGAGATGCTCATAAACTGACCGGCCACGTTTCCTGCATTTCCATCGTGGCCTCGTGGGTGTCCCTATGGTTTTCCGTCCCATACACGTTTTTTTTTTCTTTTTCTGAGGGAATCATACGTGTTGTGTTCGTGTCCAAAAAAGTTCAGCATTATTGTCTGTGGAATTAAAGATTGTTTCGTGGCGCTGTAACGTCATTCCTTAAAATAACATTCGTTGCCTTTATAAGTAAACGACTCATTTGTATACTGTATGTGAGTTAAATGGATTGCCACTCACTCAACCATGACTCCGTGGCCCAATGGATAAGGCGCTGGTCTACGAAACCAGAGATTCTGGGTTCGATCCCCAGCGGAGTCGTTATTTTTATTTATACTCGTATTTTCTCATTTGAGGCACTGCGGCAACAGGCAAGGTCAGCAAGCACCCGTTGCCAGAGCTTCGGCGTCGTTCTGGCATTGTGCCTTGCAAATTCGCATTGAGTTCCATCAGCGATACTGGAATAGCAAGGATTACTTCGTTCTTTATTTGCTGTACCAACCGCAACTCCTTAAAACACTAGTGCAACCCAGGAGAAATTAACAGAAATTTTGTTACAGGTCTTCCACAACATTTTTCCCCGACCTTTGCTGCCATAGAATGCTGAATGGTACGACACCAGCCTGACACATCTAAACCGTTCCATGTAAGCTCCAAATAACAGTCTTGCCAAGAGCTCAGGAGTGAGTCCACATAAAATTTATTGTAAAGGTTCTCAGTACATAAGTAGCACAAAACAAGGATAAGATCACGCAGAAACGTGCAGACCTGGGCCGAGTCAGATTCTGCTGACTCGTACATTATATTAGGGCCTAAGATATCCAACATAACTTAGATCTCCAAGTGTGAGGTAGACACGATGGCCAAAAAGAGCACGGGCATCACCCTATAGAGATGAGGAGGACTAGGCCAGTCCCGATTAGAGCCGTCTACAATTAGATGAGCGCAATGCTGCTCTCGCCACCAGGCGGCTTCCGGACACCGCCAAGGTAGTCTCGGGAAGACGCCTTTCCATCAGAGAAGATGTCGTTGCCGCTCATCTCCTTAAGCTTCGCCGAGCTCAGAGACTTGTCAGCCGAGCCAGGGGAAGCATCCTCCTTGAAGATGTTGTTGCCCGTCAGCTCTTGGAATTTCTGGTCGTGAATTTTCTTTGATGGCTTCGTTGCAGGATCCTCACTGAATGTGATGTTGCTTTGACCTCCAGCAGGCTACAAAGGCATTCCAAGCCATGCAGATAAAGAGTGAGATATTTATTATAGCAAAATCCATCAAGTCATGCAGACTGAATGCAACAAAGTGAAAAAAATGGACACGTTGTTCTCTGTGCTGACATCAGGGACTTACTGTGAGTAGGTCAGTAGCTGCGTAGCTGGTGAAATGGACATGCGAATTTTACAAATGCAGCCGAATATGAGCATGTTTATTAAGGTGAAGCTAGAAGCGGCTTCCAGTGGGTTGTTTGAAATGAAGTATCAAATAGGTGTAGCGTGCATGAAACAAAAGCATGTAGTTGACATAATATCAAAGAATACAAATCAGAGGAACAATGGGCTCCGGTATGGACTTTCTGATGGCTACCTGACTCCAGAAGGAGACAGAACAAAATGCGGAATCGAAATGTCAACACAAGCATCTCACTTACATTGGATACTCTCACTGATGTGTGGACACTTCTTGGTTGTGGAAGTGCAAAATCCACATTTCCTTGTAGCTCCATATTACGCGCAGCCAATGGCCTCACAGGGGTCTCAGGAGGTGGACCAAAAATATTGCTCCCGCTGAGCTCCTTGTTCTTGGCTTCAGAAAGCTGCTTATTGATTTTAGCTTCAGCGTCACTCTCAAATGTACCACTAAGCTCTCGCTGCTTAGCTACTTCAGGCAGTGAGGATGGCTTCTTTGGAGAAACACTCCCATCAGCACTAAATGAGATCTGACTCACTCCAGCCACAGTTTGCTGTAATGGGAAAGTGCAACAACAGATGATTGTTATTCAATATCAGTGAGTGATACTGTAGGAAGAAAAAAAGGTTTGAAATTTAATTAATGTTCCTAAAATAAGAAAACACAATCAAGAGATGTTGAAGATTCCAAACATCAAAGTGCATAAACTAAAACCCGACATAATAAGATATCTGCAGAGGTGCATTTTTTTAAGTCTCAAAGTTTGTTCTAGCAGGAAATGCACAAAGCATGGCTTAAATTTAACTTAATTCTCTGTCCAAGACAGAGTGAGTGTCCAGCAACACGCAACACTTACTAGTATTAATGGTGCAAGGAGCCATCACAATAATACCAAGAGAAGATACACATATTCGTCAACCAAATGGGGATATTGTGACATGCTTCTCAGAAAGCTAATTACCTGATACATCCTCACAGAAGTCCTGTTAGCAGAATTTGAAGACTCTGAATCACCATTCTCACCCTTTTCAGCAAATATCCCACTCCCGGTCATTTCCTTCATCTTTGAACCAGACATCAATCTCCTTTCACTGTGATAGGTCAACAAGGTTGAAACTTGTTATAAGTTCAATGTATCTCATCTTCAAGCAAATATAACATATATATGAATAAAAGGCACTTGACTAGAAGCACATCAGTCGCTTATACCACTAACCACAAGAATATTGGTACCTCCAAATTATCTCCCAGACGATAGCAATCATTCGATTGCCACATTATGAAAATGTATATCATCTTAAAAAATTTCAACTAGCATAATATCTTTAAGAAATCAAAATACTACCTTTATCATGCAAGCCAAGGTAATATCATCAGAGCCATCAAGACATGGTACGGAAGCAATTTCAAAAGCATTACTCACTGGAGTACATAAAACTAGAAAATATATTACTACTCCCGCTCAATATGACATTTCATTATGTATTGATTTGACATTGTAGTTTTTAATAGTTTTCCCATAAATTTGGTCAATCTTTACATTGTTTGATTTTGACCAAAATTTATATGCCTTCTTTCGAGGAACGGAGGAAGTATGATTTTGAATTTGGCTAACATGGCAAGCACTCCCCCGGATTCTCATAAACTGATATTTGTACGCACACTAAAGAACCCCCACTCCAGAAAATTGCAGGACATTGAATTTATTATCAACAATTACCATAACTAACACCAGAGAAAATAGAGCAAGCGGCAAGCAAGTACGCAGAGTCAGGCATCACATGACTCGGCATATTCAGCTAATTTCAAGATTTGTTTTTCTAGTACAAAGCCAGAAATACCGCAATTTGAATTAGACAGTTGCCACTCGCATCACTCAAATCATTTTCAAGCATCATTGATCATTACACTCTGGACTCTAGTACCACCACGTGAGAATTCGACAAGATTTCCCTAAAGCAGAACAGACTAGTACGTAATTATTAAGCCGTTGACGTCGATGGGTCAAACCATACATCCGAGCACAGCATGCATGACAACTAGATCAGATCGGGTGGATCAAATAGACAGCAGCGCACTACAAAACCACAGCTCGAGCAGATCAGGGCGTAATGCGGCACGGGGAGGCCCCAGATCTCACCTGTTGCTCAGATCCTCGGCATCGTTGTCGCTGACCGGCGCCCCGAACATGGCCGGCGTGATCCCCCCGGCCGGCTGCAGAAAGAGGCACGGCAGTCGCCCCCGAGTCAGCCGCATCGCACAGGGAACAGCAAAGGGATGCGGACAGAAATGAGCAGCAGCAGCAGGGCGAGGCAGACGCCGTCGCGCGCGCGCGCGTGCTTACCTTGAGGCTGGGACGGGAGGACGCGGCGGGCGAGGCGGCAGAGGCGTCGCCGCCCGTGGCCGACCACGTGAGCAGGTCAGCCGTCGAGGTGTGCGGGTTCCGCACCGGCACCGCCCTCTCCATTGCTGCCTGAGTCTGAGCGCCGCTGTGCTGCTGGCCTGCTACCCGTGTCTGTCTGCTTGGCGCTCGTTTCGCTCGGCCGGGCAGTGCTGCTGCTGCTGCTGCGTGGCGTGGGATAACCGTATAGTAGTAGCAACAACAAAACCTGTCCATTCCCGTCGGTGTCACGGAACAGTCATGTTACGCTCTCTGACATGTGGGTGGAGAAGATCTGTAGAGCCACTTGTCGGTGGGTTGTGGGTAGAGGTGGAGTGGAACGTGCTGGAATAGGCAGGTAGCAGACGGGAGCAGGAGATCCGGTGATCTGATATGTGTGCTGCGGGCTTAAGTACGTTGGATGCAGTAAGTATTTTCGGGTATGGGTGTAGAGGATCCTGCCCTGGCTTTGCGAGGGCCGGTGGGCACGTGCCTTGCCATTCCAGTCTTCGACAGGACGGGAAGTCCACGTCTGGCGTAGGCACCGTCCCACCGTGCAAACTGTAATGTCACGGTGTTCCACTGACGATCGGGTCGCGGGCGATGAGATCAGAGTGATCGAGTGACTAGGATAGCCTCGCGTGGGTGATGAAAGCGGGAGGTCATTAACGTTTGCTCAAGAAAACCACGTGTGAGTGCCAAGGCGGTTTCAACCGGGCAGCGCTAGCTTACGGGTGACCTATAGAAAGGTTAATATTCAGACATGTTAACTCTATTTATGGCAACTTCATAATTTTATAGTTATTTAATCCCTTCAAATAATTCATGAGTCAAAACAATTAGCATATGTTAGACAGAAAAGGAATCAGAAGACAAATACAAGGTAGGCAAAGGAAAGCGACACAGAGAAAAGAGAGAAAACGCTGCTTATAAGTGGGCCTCTGGCTGCATGTGCAATTAGCAGATAATTAGGAAGGAGTTGTGTGCGGTGTGGAATTTGACCGTCCCACCGATCACCCGTAAACGAGCTGCCCTGGTTTCAACCATGCTCCCAAACAATCTCAAAGAAAAAAAAAACTCGCGCTATAGGAAGATAGCGCCAGACTGAAATATGCTACTAGCGTGCTATTTGTGCGAGACAATTCTTAAAACGCTGTAGCATTTTTTTCTATGACTCCCAACAAACGTGGCTAAAATCGTTTTTTTACGCCATTACTAAAATTATCACGAACTATTACATGAACACATATAAACTAGTTTTATCGTCCCAAATTAAATAGTCTCAAAGAACTCAAACTAAAGTTAAATAAAACTCAAATTGAAGTGTTGCCGGCTACCGATTGTCCTTTTCTTGCCCACAAATGCGTAAGTCGATCATTTTGCAATTGTACATGACTGTTTTGATCTTGGATTTCTTCATGCATGGGGAGGAAATCACCAAACTTTTCTGGACGAAGATCAACAAACTGGGCAAGAAAGCCCTGATGATAATACGGGTGATCATCAACCTCGTCAGGTTCAGCGCGCTCACTCTCTATGATCATGTTGTGTACGATAACACAAGTTATCATAACCTACCACATCTGCTCTTTGGACCAGATTTGAGCAGGAAATCCGATGATAGCAAAACAAGATTGGAGCCACGTCAAATGTCCGCTCGACATCCTTCTTTGCACCCTCCTGTTCTCATGCAAAATAAGATTGGTTCTGACACTGGGGGATCGAGATTGCCTTCACAAATGTGGACCATCGTGCATATATGCCATCAGCTAGGTAGTATCCTTTGTCTTACTCGTTTCCATTGACCTCAAAGTTGCATGATGGAGCATGACCTTCGGCAAGTCTTGCAAACACGGTAGAGCACTGCAACACGTTTATGTCATTATGAGATCCCGTCGTACCAAAGAAAGCGTGTCAGATCCACAAATCTTTATCTGCCACAACTTTTAGTACGACATTGCAACCTCCAATATGACCTTTGCAAATTCCTTCCTAAGAGAAAGGACAGTTCTTACATCGCCAATGCATGCAATCGATACTTTCTAGCATCTCAGGCCATCCTCTAGGTTCATTCTATGCTAGGATCCAAGGTGTGTCAGTTTCATTCGGCTCTCTCGGATAGTTTGGTCCAAACACTGCCACCACGTCCCTCCAAAACCGCTACATGGTCTTCATGCATGACTCAGCCATGTGTAGATAGTCGTCCACTGTATCTGCAGGAGTTCCAAATGCAAAACATCTCAACGTAGTAGAGCACTTCTGAATGGATGAGAAACCAACCAAACTGGTGCAGTCTACCTTGCACTTGAAGTAGTCATCGTACCCCCGCTTGGCCATGACAATATGCAAGAACAAGTCCTTCATCCGAAAGTTGTTCTGGAAATATTCTTAGAATTGGAAAATTCGAACCCCGAAAGTCATAGAATTCCCGAAGGTTTCACGGAGTCCCGAAGAGACCTGGAGGGGGGCCTTAGGGGGCCCACACCATCGGGCGGCGCCCCCCCCTTGGCCGCGTCGAAGGGTGGTGTGGGGCTCCCAGGCCTCCACCGCCTTTGCCCTTTCGCCTATTTAATGCCCCCGAGACGTAAATCCTAAAGACATTCCACTTCGTCCCGAAAAACACCTGAGGCCGCCTTCATCGTCATCCCGAGATCGGGAGGGTTCTGGAGCTCTCCCCGGCACCCTGCCGGGAGGAGAATTCATCACCGGAGGGGTCTACACCACCATGCCCTCCTCTGAAGTGATGCGTGAGTAGTTCATCCCTGGACTACGAGTCCATAGCAGTTGCTAGATGTTTGTTCTCTCCACTTTGTACCTCATGTTTAGATCTTGTGAGCTGCCTATTGATGACCCACAAGTATAGGGGGTGTATCGTAGTACTTTTGATAAATAAGAGTGTCGAACCCAACGAGGAGCAGAAGGTGTTGACAAGCAGTTTCGATGAAGGAATAATTGTAAATACTGGAAAACATATTTGTAGGTTTTTTTGATATTGCAGATAAATAAAGTGCAAGTAAATAAAATGCAGTAGTAATAATTGCAGCAAGTGGCCCAGTCCGGCAAAGGACAAACCGGTGAGTTTACGTATGATTAACAAACGTTCTCGAGGACACACGGGAGGTTTCTGTCAAGTGCATTTGTTCCATGCAGCTGAATAATGTTCGGTGTTTTGATAAGTGTTGTGTGGGTGAATCTATGCTAATGTACCGTCCCATCCAAGACTAATACATACTTGTGATTATACCCCTTGCAAGCATCCGCAACTATAAGAAAGTAATTAAGAAATAAATCTAACCACAACTTTAAACTCCGGGATCCTACGCTCCCTCGTGTAAAGGTTTCCTAACTGGGGTTTCGGTTTCTGTCACTCCGGCAACCCCACAATTAGTAGCCAAATACACGATGCATTCCCCTAGACCCATAAATGGTGAAGTATCATGTAGTCGATGTTCACATGACAGCACTAGAAGAATAACACCACAACTTAAATATCAAACATTAAATATTATTCAACATTACTTCACTACTAACAACTTGACTTCTCCCATGTCCTCAAGAAAAACACGAACTACTCACAACACATCATATGGATCATAATCAGAGGTGATATAATGGATGATAACAATCTGGTCATAAAGTGCAAACACCAATAAATCTCATAAGCATCAACTGAAAGTGCATTTGCATCTTTGATCTCTCTTAGGTTTTAGAGCTGATAACAACACCACTAAGCTTCTAACAGTGCGTCAAGTATTTTAGGTTAGATCAACTAGACGCAAAAAAGGTAAAAAGAATTCCAAGACAAAGCCACCAAGATTAACTTGGTCCAGCGGTAGTACCGGGCGTGGCAGCGGTAGTACCGCTCTGCACAGGGAGCGGTAGTACCGCGCCCAGTACCGCCAGCAGTACCGCCAGGAGGAAATTGTGTACTGCCTCCAGCGGTACTGAAGCGGTAGTGGCTCGGTAGTACCGCTGAACTCTTTCTAATCTTGAGCAAATCCTTGCTCAGCGGTAGTACCGCTACTAGCTGGCGGTAGTACCGCTCCCTCCAGGAAGCGGTAGTACCGCCCCCAGTACCGTCTCTTCTACCGCTGGCTAGGAAATTTCTCTTTGTATCGCACGGTACTAGAGCGGTAATGGCTCGTTACTACGGCCAGCCACTTCGAATTAATTCAAAGTGGGTGGCCAGCGGTAGTACTGTGGCACACTCGCGGTAGGACCGCTGCTGGAGTACCACGGTACTTCAGCAGCAGTACCGCCTGCGCTCTGCGTGTGAGACACGCTAGTACCGCATGGATACCCAGGTGGCGGTAGTACCGCTGGGTCCAGCGGGAGTACCGCCGGGCACGAAAAGGGTCAAAACGGCTAGTTTTGGGATAGGGCTATAAATACCTCATCCCCTTCTTCCCCAAGAGGTTGCTCGTTCCAGCATTTAAGTCATGCATTTATTGAGCCTCCAAAAGCTAGATCGCTCCCAATCCCTCCACCCAAACTCGTTGATCCTTTGAGGATTGAAGGATAAGACTCGGATCTACATCTTCACGGACTCGTTCTTCATTTCCCCCTCTCTAGCTAGAGGGATCTAGCCTAGGGTTTCCTCTTGTGGAGAACCTAGGCATCTTGTTACTTGTTGGTGATTCAAGAAGAGTTGGGAGCCCCCAATTTGGTTGTGGGTGTGTGCCCCAAGTTGTTTGTAAAGGACTCGATCCCCACCTCAAAGGGGTTCAATAGTGGAAGGTGAACTAGGCCTTTGTGGCGGAATTCATCGGAGAATAGGGTGAGGCCTTTGTGGCGTTGAGTAGGCCTTCGTGGCGAGCTCACACCCCTCCAACGAGACGTACTCCCTTAACAAGGAGGAACTCGGGAATACATCGTGTCTCCGTGTGCTTCACTTTGGTTACCTCGTTCCCTCACTCCCTTTACTTATCGCTTGCATTGTGTTTATCATTATCCTTGTCATATAGGTAAATTCACCGTAATTGCATTATCTAGAGAATTTACCTTTGTGTCAAGCCTAAATCAAAAGAAAAATTAAAATTGGTCGTAGCACCTATTCACCCCCCTCTAGGTGCCCATACTTTACTTTCAATTGGTATCAGAGCCTCGGCTCTTCTATCGGGCTTAACCGCCTAAGAGTTTTAGTATGGGAGACGATTTGGATACCGAAACGTCCGTGGCAAAGGTGACCATGGATGATCTCAATGAGTTGAGAACCTCATTGACCTCATCCATAGACACCAAATTTGATGAGTTGCGTCAAGCCTTGGCGGAACTCCTCAAAGCCAAAGGACCGGAGGTAGCCGAATCTACTCCTCCGGAAACTAATCCGGAGGGCGCCAAGAAAGGGGTAGACGGTGATCCATCTAAAATTGCTTCCGCCGAAAACTCCACCAAGAAGGGCACGGATGGAGACGAAGGATATCACTCCGTTGAAGGACGATATTCTCCTGATCCTCCCGTCCCTCATCCTCATATAATCCCTAGGGGAGATCCACCTAAAATTGATGCTTTTTCTTTTCGTGAATGGCAATATTACATGGAGACTCACTTGAACTCTTCTTGTATAGATCTTTGGAGGATCACTCGTGATGGATACAAGCCATTTGATCCCAAGAACCTAACAAGAAGAGAAGCCGTAGATTGCCAACTCAACTACACCGCTTTGTCCATTCTTCAACAAGCCGTGGGTCCTAACCACATGCCGCATCTTCAATAATATTCCACCGCCAAGGAAACATGGGACGCTCTTGTCATCATGTTTGTGGGCAATGAGAGCATGCAAAGGAATAGATATGATGCCTTAACCAATGAGGCCGAAGGGTTCTATATGCTTGATGGGGAGGATCATGTGGACATGTACCGGAGACTCAAGACTATTGCCACCGCCTTCTCAAATGTTGGTGCCAAGTACATTGATGATTCTTGGATCAAGAGGAAGTACATGATTGCCATAATGCCATTTGAGGGCGCGGACATGAAGAGCATTCAAGGAAGACATGATTTCTCTTCCATGACCTCAACTCAAGTGATGCAAGAAATGTGCTCCTATAAAGTTCAAACCAAGAATGCTATTGACAACCGTGCTAGGGCCATTGGAATGCACAAAGGAGCATCCGTTGCTTTGAAGGCCAAGGCTTTGTCAAGAGAGGTTGAGAATGAAGAAGAAGGAGAAGAGGCATTGCCTACTTTGAAGGAACATGACTATGATCCCGTGCTAAAGGATCTCATAGCTCTCACCGTGCAAAAGTTTTGGAACAATCCTCCCAAGGGCAAGAAATTTGTTGAGGAAAAGACAAGGTCTCGCTATGGCAATGATGGGGCTCAAAAAGTGAGATCTTTCTTCAATTGCCAAGATAAGCACCACTTCATTGCGGAGTGTCCATATGAGAATAGAGAGCTCCATAGTGTCAAGCTCATTCGCAAGGAAAAGTCCAAGGTTAAGTACAAGAAAACTCACTTCAAGAAGAAACCATTCAACAAGAAGTCTCCCACCAAGTTTGTGCTCTTGACTCAAGAGGAGTATGATTCCGGGAGTGATGAAGAAGAAGAAACCACAAGTGAAGTGGCCGCTCTTGCTATTGCTTCTATTCCATCATCTTCATCCCTCTTTGAATCCCCCAATGACGATCTTCCTCAACGAAATGCCAAGTGCTTCATGGCTAAGGCCACAGAGGTATCACCTTTTTCCAACTATAATACCCCTAGTGAACTAGAACATCTTGCTAGTCTTAGAGTAGAAGATGAGAGGGTCTCCTTGGAACGTTTTATGTCTAACATGCAAGGGGAGACCAAGAAGTACTTTGAGTATCTCATGAGGCAATTGGGAGAGGCCCAAGATGCTCTTGAGAAGAAAGGTGAGGTTGAAAGAAGGGATGCAGATGAAATTGCATCCCTCTCTATGACTCTTGAGGAAGAGCATGA
Organism: Alopecurus myosuroides; assembly: GCA_028641055.1. NCBI lineage: Eukaryota > Viridiplantae > Streptophyta > Magnoliopsida > Poales > Poaceae > Alopecurus > Alopecurus myosuroides. The sequence continues at coordinate 213,435,097 of CM054059.1, read as the reverse complement.
TGGTAGAGTTTCTCTTGAGGAGGAACTTGAATCTATTGAATTAACTCATAATGAACTTGTCTCTAACATCACTAAGGAATGTTATCTTGCTATTGCTAAATATAAAAAGGCTAAAAAGGATAAGGTTGAGTTTGGGGTTGGTCATGGTAAACTAACCGAGGAGTTTGAAAAGCTAACCAAGGCTCACAAAGCTTTGGAGAGCCAACACTCTTCCCTCAAAGAGTTGCATGAACAACTGCAAACTCAACTTAACCAACCTAACAATCCTAGCACCTCTACTTCTTCTTGTGATCATGCAAATATCATTGAGGAAAATGCTAGGTTGAAGGATGAGCTAGCAAGGCTCAAGGGCAAAGGCCCTCAAGTTGAGAAGGTTGTGATTCCCACCCCACAAGTGGTTGCCCCTAGCTCTAATGTGGTCATTGCTAGACCAAAATTGAGTGCTCCCAGGCAACAAGTGGGCAAGCAAGGTATTGGCTATGTAGCCAAGAAAAAGAACAAGAAGAAGAAGAACAAGAAGAAGACCAATAATGGTGCTTCAGGTGGTATTGTCATTAGGGACAACACTACTCGTAGCACACCCACTCAAGCAAACAATGTTGCCTCGAGTAGTAGTGTCATGAGGGACAACACTACTCGTAGCACCTCCGCGGGAACTAACAATCCACACCATTTCTTATATGTTGATTATTATGGTGTTGTGCAAGCTAAATATGTTGGTCCCATTGAGGGTTTCATTGACTATACTATTTGGGTTCCAAAGACCCTTGTTGCTAACATGAAGGGACCCTCCTCGGGTACTAACACTAGTCAATGATCTCTTGTAGGACTATGCTTTCCGGTGGGACTAAATAGATAATTGATAGTGGATGCACTAGCCATATGACCGAAAGCAAAGAACTTGTGACGGAGTTGCGCCCAAATGACATAAAAGTAACCGTCACTTATGGAGACTCGTCCTCGTCTAAGGTATCCGGGTTCGGCAAGGTTGTGGTTGCTCCCGATATCACTATCGTGAACGTCATGCTTGTCGAATCCCTTGGTTACAATTTACTTTTCGTCCGCTCTCTTGGAAAGATGGGTTTCTCCGTCTTTTTTTATGTTGATATTGTGGTCCTTTTGAGGAGCAAGACTCTTGACGTTGCTTACGTGGGACATGTTGAAAATGAGTTGTTCGTGGTGGACTTTTCGAAGTCTACCAACTCTCAAACAATGTGTCTTTTCGGAAAGGCGGACGTGGGATGGTTGTGGCATCGCCGCTTGTCCCATGTCAACATGAGAACTCTCAAACAACGATTACGGATTACTATCTCTCTACGCGTTAGGGGAAAATAAAACAATGCGGGCGTGCCAGTGTACCAAGTACACAAAATAAAATATAGGGAAGTTTGCATTTTATTAATCTCTCAACGGAGAAACAAAATTACATGATCCCTTTACAATAACTATGCGCTCCGTGGCCTGCTAGCGCGGCCAATATGACTTGGGCGATTGTGAAGCTATGGTTCATGGGGCCTCGGAATGCTCCCGATTAATTACGTCCGTGAGTCAATGTCACGGACCACCTCCGATTAAGCTGCTGCAATGGTCGTCGCCTTCAAGTCTCGTCTTCTCCAAGTGCTCGGTGTAGACGATGATGATGATGTGGTGATGAAGTGGAAGGCGGAGCGGTACGTCCGTCGTTCCGATGACGCTTAGCCACATGCCTCCGGTTTGTCGATGTCCGATGATGAAGATGTCTGGCTTCGTCAGCTCAGACAGGTGGGTGGCCTTCGCCTTGTCGGTGCCCGACCTTGTGATGTCCGCCTCGTCGGTGTCGGACAGGATGGCTTGCCTTCGCCTCGTCGGTGCCCGGCAAGAAATGGTTCGCTTCATCAGAAAACGACATGTCGGTGAAGTGGCTTCACATCGTCGGTGCTACGACGATGTTGGGAAAGAATGTTGATGTAGAAGATGAAGTAGGCTTGAAACGTCGCCGTGCAGCAGTATGGCTTGGATAACGCCGAAATGAACTTGGCGATGTGGAACTTGTGGAGGTGTGTGTGAACTCCTAGAGTCCGGGAAGGTGACGATGTCGTCGTCTACCTCACGAGACGAGAGGTCCGCAATGGTGGCGATGTAGCTGATGCCCTCATGAAGGTATTGATGTAGAGGCGGTAGAAACTCCTGGTTGGAGGCATCTGGTAAGTTTGTGTGCAACGGAGCTGACTTCGGGGCATCCACGGCGAGGTGAGCCTTCTTTAATCCATTGGTACCTGTGAATAAGCAACATACACATTATAATTAGACAGTGGCGCCAGGTTGTACGCCGGCAGCCGTTCCGACATTTAGTGGAGATGGAAAGGACGTCGGCCTGCATGCCGCTCGCCACGCCGACGTTGTCGCGGAGATGGAGAAGACGCCATGTTGCATGTTGGTTGTATTGTTGATGTTGTCGCGGAGATAGAGATGACTCCGTACTACACGTCGGCCACCCCACCAATGCATCGGGAAGATGGAGGTGACGCCGGGCTGCACGGCGGCTGCCTTGTCGAGGTTGGCGTGGACATGGAGATGATACCAGGTGCCTCGCTGATGTTGTCGCCGAGATGTAAAGGACGGCGCCAGGCTGCACACTGGCTGCATTGCCGAGGTTGGCGTGGAGGTGAAGATGTATCCGGTCAGCATGTTGGCCGTCTCGCTGACGTTGTGGCGGAGATGGAGTTGACGCCGGGCCGCACGTCGGCTGTCCCGCCGACTTTGTCGCAGGGATGGAGATGAAGCCGGTCTGCATGCCGCTCGCCCCGCTTACGTTGTCCGGGAGATGAAGATGGCGCCAGGCTGGACGCCAGCAGCCGTGCCGACACCGCCCTGGAGATGGAGATGATGTCGGATTGAATGCCGACAGCCTCGCTGACGAAGATATGGATCCTGGACCCTGCGGGTAAGGACACCCCATCTCAGGCCCAAGGTTAAGGCCCAAGAAGAGAAGCCCTTGGAGTATTCCAGAAGGCCCACGTGAAGCCCACCCGCACTGACTTGCGGGTTAAGTTTGGAAATATGTAACCGACCTAAGGTTAGAGTTCGAGTCCTCTCCGGGTACGGTTTGAGACCTGGCCACCTATATAAGGCCAGGAGAACCACCGGTGGAGGACCAAGCAACACCGCAACACCAAAACCCTGAACTCGAGATCATACGCTCGACTCAAGCAACCACCATTGTAACCGATCTACTCATTAATACAGATCGACAGAGGCAGGAGTAAGGGTTTTACCTCTACGAGGGCCCCGAACCTGGGTAAATCTCGCCCCCTGTCTAGCCGACGATTCCACCAGCACTCATGGGTTCTCCTATTCGAAACCCGATAGGTTCACCTAAGGGATTTGTAGAGTCACAGATTCGACAATTGGCGCCGTCTGTGGGAACGGCGGGCGCTGGATCACCGCCATCTTCGGCTTCATCGACAACCAACTCCCGTTGGAAACCATCGACTACGGCTCCGAACAATCCTATACGGATCGGATCTGTCGTGGTCACACCTCACTCGCCGGAATCACGCCCGGTATTTGAGGATCTGGAGAGGAGCGTCACCTTGACGTTCGGGAGCCTGAAGTTCGTGACCAACAGGGACGGAATCCTGCACTTCTCGGAAGAATCAGAATCTGAATTTGAAGTCGTCGACTCGCGCCGTCATCTGGAGAAGAGCGGCGAGTCCGTCCGCTTCAACGCCAACGACTACCATACCCTCTCGACAGAGGAACCTTCAAGAGTTCAAAGGGGCTTCCGATCTACGCCTAGGACACACGAGCCTCGACTGGCTCAAGTCTGCATGGCAGGATCGGAACAAACCCCGGAAACGGAACATAGCGCGGCAGAGCGCAACATAATCGGCGTCTCGCGGGAATCTTGGGACCGAGCCAAGGAGGCTATGCGAACGAGCAAACCACCCGCAGCCGGAGCATCACACGAAGACATGGTTGCCTACCACTATCACCTAGTGAGAGCAGCCGCGACCATCAAAGATGCTCGGATAGATTTAGCCCGCCGAAGAAGAGCAGCGGATGAGTCAAGTCAAAGACAAGCTGGGCTGTCCCTAACACCCTCGGTCGGAACCCGACCCACGAGGAAGGGGCACGCATCTACATCCAGGAACATCGAATCCCTAGCCGGGACCAGCAGGTCGATCACTCCTTCTCTCATGAGAGTCGATGACGACGGCAACGTCTACCCGCAAACTCCTGCTGCCGCGGTTCTAGCCACAGCAACTTACATGCAGATGAATCAACCGACGAAAAGTGACCCTCGGGCGGAGCAGTATAAACAAGTGCGCAAGGAACTAGGACTGGCAACCGCAAGGCTCGCCTCCTACGACCGCAAGAAAGATGCAGAGCAGCTGGAGAAGGAACAGGAGAAAGAGAAGGAGAAAGAGGCGTCCCGCAAACATAGGAGCTCTTCGTCAAGAAGGGACAGGTCGCCACGTCGTGGGCGAGGGAAAGAAGCCTGGCGCCGCGACGACAGTCGAAGCAGCAGCGAAGGCAGCCCGAGAGACAAAAGCTCGCGACATCACAGCAGCCGCTCGCGAAAACAAAGCAAGGAGCCAAGGAAGGACGCCGACTGCGACCGGCCAGGACATGACGCGCGATCTGACATTGCACAAAATAAGGTAGATAAGGCAAGGGCTTCGTGATATCGCAAGCGCTCTTCGTCCGGCTCCTCGGATGACGAAACCTGTGGTGCGCTCTGCTTTGCCCGCATCATCCGCGAGGCGCCTCTACCCAGAAGATTCAAGCTCAACACGGAAGTGACAAAGTACGACGGCTCACTCGAGCCCTCTCAATGGCTAAGCGATTACCTCACGGCAGTAAAATGCCAACGTGGGAACAAGAACACAACTATGCAATATCTCAATTTGCATCTCGTTGGCGCGGCCCGCAGTTGGCTGGAAAGAAGACCAAGATCTTGTTACGCATCGTGGGATGACTTGCACCGCGACTTTTGCAAAAATTTCCAGTCGACCTACAAGAGGCCGGCCACCATTGAAGAACTGCGAGCATGCAAGCAGAAAAGCGGCGAGTCTACCCGCGAATATATCCAGCGGTGGACCACGCTCAGGAACACTGCGGGAACCATCTCGAAAGAAGTGGCGATTGAAGCCTTCGCGAAAGGCGCCCGAAGAACTGCTTTCAGAGAAGAACTAGGCAGAGCTGCACCCAAAACTATTGGAGAGCTAATGATCATAGCCGAAAAGTGGGCTAACGGAGAAGACGCAGTGCGCAACGAGAGAGCATCATCACCTGCGCACGATGAAGACCGCCATGGCCGAAGGAAAAGGAGGAAATATTACGATCGCGAGGATCGAGAGGAGCTGGTAGCGGCAGAATTCACGCGAAGCCGCGACTCCGGTCGCCATGGGAATCGCGAGTGGAGACCAAAGGCTGAAGAAAAATCTCCCGAGGAAGACCTCGATGCATACTGCTCGCTACATCTATTTACAGATAAGCGCACGGACAAAACTAAGGCAACACACCTTCTTAAGGATTGCCGAAAGTTTATTGACATCTCGGAAGCCCTCGCAAGAAAAAGATCCGCAGCCACTCAAAATTACCCACCGCTTCCAGGAGGAGGCCACCAAGGATTCCAGCCGCCACAACCCCTACCTCCACCAGCAAATCCAAACATGGCATTGGCTGCACTGCCAGCACCACCCGCACAAAACTCCGGGGCCAATGCATACCCGAATCCGACAGGGCAACTCGCAATGATCCAGAAGGTATGTTCATCCCGCAGAGCTCAAAAGACTAACACAAGGCAGTTGTGCATGGCTGTGCAGACTCCGCCAACAAAGCCCGAGTACTTGAAGATGGCGGATCAACCGATCACATTCTCAATGCAAGACCACCCGCCACGAGTCTATCGACCAGGACACGCCGCCATCGTAATCCAAGCACAAATTGGCAACTACGACTTGGCCCGCGTATTCATGGATGGTGGCAGTGGCATCAATATTATTTACGCGGATACACTCCGTCGGATGAACAGGAACCTGGACGGCCTTGCGGAATAGAAACATCCTTCAACGGAATAGTTCCGAGAAAAGCAATCCGTCCACTCGGAACTATCAACCTAGAAGTTGTGTTGGGCACTAAAAGCAACTACAGAAGAGAATTCCTCGACTTCGAAGTCGTCGACTGGCCTTCACAGTACCACGCCATTCTTGGTCGAACAACGTTCGCCAGATTCATGGCAGTACCACACTATGCATACCTGAAGCTCAAATTACCTGGAGAATATGGTGTGATCACCATCGACGGAGACTTTCAGAAATCCAACAAGTGCGACATTGAATTCAATGAGATCGCAAAATCTTTCGGGATGCAAGAAGAACTTCAAGAGCTGGCAAAAACCACGGATCACTCCGTGATGCCCCTCACGAAGAAAAACGCGCCTGAGCTAGAATTCAGTGCCAACAGTGACACCCGAAAGCATCAAGTGCACCCGACAGATTCTGCGAAGACAGCGATGGTCTCAACCACCCTCTCTCAAGCATAGGAAAGCGCGCTCGTCGAACTCCTCCGTGAGTACTGGGAAATTTTCGCAGCCCTCAGATATGCCAGGAATACCCAGGGAGTTTGCCGAGCACTCACTCGAAGTCTTTCCAGATGCCAAACCCATCAAACATACTACTCGACGATTTTCAGAACCCAAGCAGAAAGCGCTTGGAGAAGAAGTAAACAGATTGCTAGCAGCAAATTTCATCAGGGAGATCAAGATATCTACCTGGTTAGCAAACCCAGTGCTGGTCCCCAAGAAGAACACGGACATCCTTCGGGTATGCATCAACTACACGGCGTTAAACAAGCACTGCCCCAAGGATAACTTCCCCCTCCCGCGAATCGACCAGATCGTGGACTCTACGGCAGGCTGTTAACGCCTCTCCTTCCTCAACGCCTATTCGGGCTACAATCAGATCCGAATGAAACGGGAGGACGAAGAAAAGACAGCATTCATCACACCACACGGTGTATATTGCTACACGACAATGCCCTTCGGGCTCAAGAACGCAGACGCAACATACCAGCGTTGCATGCAAAAATGCCTCGCCAAGCTCATTGGCAAGAACGTACAAGTGTACGTTGACGACATTTTCATCAAGACTCGAGTTGAGGACACACTCCTCGAGGACATTAGAGAAACATTTGACGCCCTCAACGCATACAGGATCAAGCTCAATCCGACAAAATGCGTCTTTGGCGTTCCAGCAGGAAAACTTCTCGGGTACCTGGTATCCGCCAGAGGCATCGAAGCCGACCCAAAAAAAAATACAAGCAATCTTGACTATGAAAGAGCCAACCAATCTACGCGGAGTTCAACAGCTCGCAGGGCGACTAGCCGCCTTGAGCAGGTTCATCGCACGATTGGGAGAGCAAGCGTTACCCTTCTACAAGCTGCTGAAGAAGACGGACAAATTCGAGCGGACACCAGAAGCTAAACAAGCGTTCGCAGACTTGAAGCGATCGTTGCAAAGCAGGCGCGTCCTTGCAACACCGCAAGAAAGGGAGCCACTCTACTTGTACCTAGCCGCCACAAACCAGGTCATCAGCACAGCAATCGTAGTCGAACGACCTGAGGAGGGCAAAGCGTACGGAGTTCAACGACCGACCTATTACATCAGTGAAGTGCTCTCACCATGCAAGCAACGATATCCTCATTACCAGAAACTCGCATATGGAGTTGTTCTTACAGCCCGAAAGCTCAAGCACTATTTCCAGGAACACGCCATCACAGTGGTTAATGATGCGTCACTCGGGACAATCATGAACAACCCTATGGCATCCGGAAGAATAGCCAAATGGAGCATCGAGCTGGGCGCTTGGGACATCGCTTATGCAGGACGAAATGCAGTCAAATCCCAGGTACTCGTGGAATTCCTAAGCGAGTGGACAGAGCTACAAACGCCCGGACCGCCTGAGTACACGAGCAACTGGATAATGTACTTTGACGGGTCCAAAAGAAACGAAGGAGCAGGAGCTGGAATCGTACTCATATCGCCTAGGGGAGACAAGCTGCAATACGTCCTACGATTGGATTTTCCACCCGATGATCCGGCATCGAACAACGACGCAGAATATGAAGCCCTGTTACATGGGATGAAGATGGCAGTTGCCTGTGGAGCCACCCGATTAATGATCTACGGCGACTCCAATCTCATCGTGCAGCAGACAATGAAACAATGCGACGCGATTGCCGAAAACATGGTCGCATATCGCGACATGTACAACCTACTCGAAGGAAGATTCAAGGGATGCGAGCTGAAGCACATTGCGAGATCCAGCAACGAAGAAGCAGATAAACTGGCAAACATGGGTTCCACAAACACACCCATACCACCAGGAATATATTTCGAGCGGATGACCAAGCGCTCAGTCAAAGTCAAAAAAGCTGCAGGAACACCCACATCACCAGAAACAGAGGTCAGCCCGCAAGTCGCCATCATCGAGCTTATTCATAACATTTCACGACAGGTTTTTCTGGTCGAGCCAGTCTGGACGCAGAAATACCTCGACTACCTGTCCACCAGACAGCTCCCGGCCGATCCTCGCGAGGCTCGATAGATAATCAGACGCAGTAAATCCTTTCAGGTAATCAACGGAGAATTATACAAGCAAAGCATCTCGGGTATACTTCAGCGCTGCATCGCACCCGAAGATGACAAAGAATTACTCCAGGATATCCACCAAGGAGACTGTGGGCATCACGCTAGCTGGAAAACAATCATGGGAAAAGCCTTCTGATCAGGATTCTACTGGCTCACGGCAGCCACCGATGCAAAGGAGCTAGTCGAAAGATGCAACGCTTGCCAGCGATTCGCACCAAGACCACATGCACCTGCTACGGAATTGCACATGATACCCATCACCTGGCCCTTTGCACAGTGGGGGATAGACATGGTAGGACCACTACGCAAGTCCACGCCGGGTGGATATACACACTTGCTGGTCGCAGTCGACAAATTTACCAAATGGACCGAGGCCATGCCAGTAACTTCGGCTAGCGCCCAATGCGCCGTCAAGTTCCTCGATTCCATCGTATGCAGATTTGGGGTACCACACGATATCATTACAGACAATGGTACAAACTTCACGGCAAAGGAAACACAACAGTTCTGCGAGGAAAAGGGCATCAACTTCAAATTTGCTTCAGTTGCCCACCCGCAAACGAACGGACAAGTCGAAAGATCCAACGGCTTAGTTTCAGCTGGCATCAAGAAACGTCTACTCGATCGTCTACACCCAGCAGCAGGACATTGGGCCGAAGAGCTACCCTCCGTACTATGGAGCCTCCGCACAACTCCAAACCGATCCACAAACTACATGCCATTTTTCATGGTATACGGGGCAGAAGCGGTCCTTCCCGAGGATGTTAGGTTCAGCGCCCCACGAGTTGTGGCTTACAGCGAAGAAATCTCCAACAGGGCACTCGCGGAAGATATGGATGCACTCGGTGAGATGCGCGATATAGCGCTCGCAAGATCCGCAGTATATCAACAATCACTACGAAACTATCATAGTCGCCGCATACGCCACAGAGCATTCGCGGTAGGAGATCTAGTGTTGCGGCTCAAGCAGAAGGAGGGACACAAGCTTGAGACACCATGGGAAGGACCCTTCATTATACACGAAGTTATCCCAAGCGGAGCCTACAGGCTGAAGAACCCATCGATTGGAGGAATCTATTCCAATCCTTGGAATATCGCACACCTCTGCAAATTTTATCCCTAGATTTACTTGTTCTCACAACAAATAAGGCTATACTAGCCACTCTTGTAGCTCGAATACATGACTTCTCAGTCATCGCAATAAAATACATGGTTTCTCAACCATATTGACTCGAAGATTATTCATTCTTATATGCTAAATACTTACAGGTACCCACCCCATAAACACACGGGGGTTACGCCTACAACTAAGCATCACAGGAAAATTTATACATACAGGGTCACACACCTTACAACAGTTTTTACAAACTATACAACAAAACAGGATATATACATCCTACACTTATACACGGCGATGCGTATTCTCAGCCGCCAAAACACGATCTACCTCATCTGAGGTCAATCGAATAATCTCCTCTGCCGCAGGTCGAACAGCCCTATAATGAGGAGACATATCGTCGATTGGACCATCAGGAAGTCTAGCTATGGAGTTGAAGTTCACCTCAGGATGCCACAACCGGACGAAAGAGAGAGCCACCACCGAGCCGCAAGTCATCTGATTGCGAACACACTCGCGAATCTCTCCTTCCCGACCAAACACCCTGAGAAGATGGCTCCAATCCTCCGGACCACGTTGCAATGGATAAAAAGCAGCGTTCATTGCAATCAAAACCTCGTGAAAAGAACTCACGAGTATTTTCGCCTGGTTGATTCGGAACTTCAAGGTGGCAAGCACAAAACCTCGACTACGATCAGACCAAAAGTTATTTGCATGAGGCCTTGAGCTGCCAGCTTCTTGAAAGATATGGTTCTCCACCCATTGTTTCTCATTCCTGTCATCAGGTCGAACAACTGGAAAGAAAGGACATGATCAAAAGAGAGCACGAGATAAGAAAGACTAGGGGGCTGAACTACTTACAGAGCAAATCATTGGCAACAGACGCCAATTCATCCATCACAAATTGTTCACGCTCAGTCGCCAGTTTTTGCTTGGACTTTGCCACATCGGCTACCCCGCGCAACGCTTTCAGCCTGCGCTCACCATCAGCTACACGATCACGAAGACCTGCCAAAGTCCCAACAGTGGTGACAAGCGGATCTGTTGGGGCAGCAGGTCCACCTGAAGGTTCTGCGGCCACCTCGGATACCTGAAAAGTACAAAGAAGATTAAAGGAATAAGGTGCCCTACTCGAGATATATTCACCACCTATTCGACAGGTGCTCGGGGGCTACTCCCATCGGGAGCACACATACAATCGCGGGAAGCATTTCAGCAAAAGCATCTCGATTAAAATATTGGAAAAACGGGAGCACATCCCAGGGTTCATTACAATCGAAGTTGCAAAGTACAAACGAAATTAAACTAAGAAGCTACAGTGGTACTCCCACTCGCGGCAGTCGTCCCTCCCTTAAGTCGAGCAAACAGCTCAGATAACTTCCGAGCGAGGACGGCGGCTGGCTCGCCAAATCGACGAAGCCCTACCTTTTTGCCCGTGGAAGGATCGACTGGGAGATCCGAGTAGGCCTCCTCCAAGCCGCTAACTCCATGCGCCAGGGCGAACTGGATGGCCGTCTTCACCCCAGACTCCGACTGAGCGACCGCGTAGGCATCAAGGAGATTGCTCTCCGAGAAGATCTTCAGCAGGTCACCTAGCACGGGTGGAGATGCAGCATTGACGAGAAGGCGACCATGTAGCTGCGTCAACACTTGAGTGGCATTTCCAACCAAGGAGCAAACTCCTTCGGCATGCCTCTTGAGCTGGGCAAGGGAGTCCGTCAGCGCGTCCACCCGCTGGACTCCGGGAACTTCCAGAGGAACACCCAGAAGACCTACAAAGAAAAGAACGTCAAGACTCAAGACAACAGAAGACAAATTATAAGCCAAAGGTAACTTACCCGCAAAGCGCTCGGCAAGGGGACGAATAAAGTCGACAAGATCGGCATCCGCCTTGGTGCTGGCTTCCTCCAACTTCTTCAAAGCCTCTTGGGCAGAAGCAAGCTTCCCTTCAAGATCAGCCGAAGACATGCGGGAGGATTCCAGATCCTGGCGAACGGCTGCCAACTCAGCCTCTAGAGCTATTACCCGAGTAGAAGCATTGTCTTTCTCATTCTTCGAAAACTCAAGTTGAGCTGCACGGCAACACTTATCAGAATCGAAGAACTGATGGAAAAAATGCAAACAGAAAAAGAGGGCTAAGCTTACCTCGAAGAAGCTCATTCTCTGTGGTGAGTCGACTACGGTCCGCCCGAAGGATCCCGCACTCAGACTCAGCAAAAACAACACGGCGGCCAATCGCCGCAAGGGAGTCAACGAGCGACTGCAAAGAACACAGAAATAGAAGAATTAGAAGAGAAAAATTGGAGCCTATACCCGATTGCAATCAATCGAGTAAAGCCTCGGGGGCTACTCCCATCGGGAGCACTGCCGTGCACCCGATAAAACCAAGAAGAAGGAAAAGACAGACTTTGAGCCTGTAGCCGATCACATGCGATCAACTACAGCCTCGGGGGCTACTCCCATCGGGAGCACTGTCGTGCACCCGATAACAAATTAAAGGAAAGTAACAGAATTTACCTGGCCCTTGGCACGGGAGAGGGGATCTGCTGAGCTACCCGTCACCTCTTTTGAAGCTGAAGCTCCGGCAGCAGAACTAAGAACTCCATGTTCCGTAGTCGCCACATTGGGGGCTACGCTGGGCGAATTCTGGACAGTGCCAGCAGTAGGAGTCTCATCCGCAACTCCTGCTTTATTCCTCCTTTCGGGAGGAAGGGAAGAGGCGTACCTGCGAGGACTAATGGTTTGCAGACTGCAACAAAAGACAAAGCGTCAACATAGATGCAAAGGAAAACGTTCGACTAAGAACGAGGAGAAAGAAACTTACTCATCTTCGTCATCCTCATCATCCAGCATATCCGCATTCCAGGCGGTCTGGATAACTGGGAATGAGGAGGAAGGGGCGCGCATACGCAGAGGAGTAGCATTGATGGGCTCCTTCCTGGGCGTTTCTTCCAAGGAGTTGTCCTTAGAGGTGGCCTCGTCACCTTCCACTCGACGGCGTTTGTGATGACCGCCGCCCGAGTCCCCTGCGTCATCCGAAGAATCTTGGTCGGAGCTCGAAGAAGCGTCGGCAACACTGGTGTCGGCTGGGCCATGCAGGTTACTCGCTAATAACTCCGAGGCCTCCGCCCCAGATACAGAAGGATAGCAGGTGGCCATGGATAAACTCTATGGGAGAAGACAGAAGAAGTTCAGTCGACCGAAATCCATACCAAGAAAAAGTCATGAGAAAAGAAAGGCAAACTTACTTCGGATGGTGGAGGCCTTGATGCATCAAAGGCTGTGAGCGTGCAGTCGGGATATTTTTCTCCCACCTTCAAGCTGGTGATGGCCGCAATCTTTTTCTCGAACTCGACGTTCGAGAGCTCTTCATGGCTCACACGACTGGGATCCTCAGAGCCTTGGTATTCCCACATCATGGAGGGCCTGTGCTGCAGAGGTTGGATCCTGCGCTTGAGAAAGATACCCGCCAGGTGCAGCCCGTTGAGTACAACTCCAGCAGCTTGATCACGGAGGGCTGCCACCCTTGCGAGTAGTGGCGTGACGACCTGGGTTTCTTCAGCCGACAACTTGTGCGCCCAGGACTTCCGCCTCTTCAAAACAGTGAACGGGTGGAATTCTACGATCCCACCCGAGCTGTTGTCGATGACGTAAAACCACTTTTTCCGCCAGCCCTGGGCGGAGTCGATGAAGTACATGCTGAAGTAGCTGGACTCCGATTTCGCTTGGATCCCAAAGCCACCCGTGCGTAGCGGCTCACCGGGCTCGGAGTCTACTTGCGATTTCTCGCGAAAGATCCGGACTTTGAAAAGGGCTTTCCAGAGTCCCCAGTGTGGGCGAATGCCTAAGAAGCATTCGCAGAACACGATAAAGCACGATATGTGCTGTATCGCATTCGGAGGAAGATCGTGGAGCTGTATGCCATAAACATACAGCAACGCCACGAGAAACGGTTGGAGGGGAAAGGAAAGACCGCGCGACACATGGTCCGCGAAGACCACGCGCTCGTTCTCTTGCGGGTTGGGTACCTCTTCCTTCTTTCCGAGGCGCACCCGCTTCTCGGACTCCGCAGGCAGCAGCCCCTCCTGCTGCATCTCCTTGATGCTCTTCGCTGTGGTGTTGGGCGAACGCCAGTCGCTCGAACGCGGTGCAGGTTGCACCGAAGCTTCCCCGGATGCGGAAATGGCAGCGCCGCGTCTCTTGCCTCCCGCCATCGCTGCTAAGCACGAGCTTGGAGTAAGAAAGAAGATGAGCGCGAGGAAGAAGATGGACTGGAAGACGAAGGCTGGGAAAATCTTACCGCATCGCAAAGACCCGTACTTATACACGGAACAAATTGATACTGGCCACTCGATGCACCACGTGGCGCTCATCGCGGCCACCACGTGTGAAGACGAAACGAGGAGGCGGTGAGCGCTGTTTCCTGCCATGATCTTAACAGAAGATCGTGCGCATTTACTGCACGGTTTGCGTAAAAACCGGGAACGACGTCTCGTTTCCCGGTCAAAAAGCTGACTATGTGGGCCAGTCCTTCTGCTCTCACTCCGTCACGTCCCATCGGGAGGAGGAAAGTGCGCCATGACGTCATAGCGTGCATCATCAAATTTAAGAAAGCTTCGAATGGAAAGTTCAAACGTGAAAATAACTTCGTATGAACAAACTCCTTCGAATAGAAGCAACTTTTTCATGAACAAATCATGAAGCAAGACTCCTTAAAACGGAGAAAAATACCCTGCACATGAAAACTCTTTCGTATGGGCACGATTTCCCAAACATGAAAACTCTTTCATATGGGCATAAAACTCCTAACACGAAAACTCTTTTGTATGGATAAAAGAACTACAAAATCGAAAAATTACTCGAGTAGGCAGAACCTGCCTTTTCTCACTCGCATGATATTTTTACATCATAAAAACCTGGATTGTTCGGCCGACTAGGCACATCCGGATGCCATATTCTTCGAATATGAAGGTATGACCCGAAAGATCTCTCTTGAGGGCCTGGAATCGCACTCAAAGCTGCGTCCTCCGGCATGATTCCGTGTCAACAACACGAAGAAAAATCCTAGCGGACGCGCCGGGTACCCCCATAGGTTAAGTTCGACTCGATAAGACCACAACGGCCCAGTCGCAACAATCACCTTATCGGGTTCGAGTCGGAGGTCTCGAATCTGTGTAGGCCAGAAATGTTTTTGCCCTAGGCGCAATTAATTGGCCCTGATCTCTCGGGAGAGCCAAGCTACTGCGCCACATCCTTCTGCGCTAAAAAGCCATAAAAACAGGCACTTGCATTGCTCGATACTCAAGTATGAAAACTCATTATACAGGGTACGCGCCCTCTAAACAGGAAACAACCAAACTGGTTGTCCACAGGAAAGAAAGACCAAGAAAGATTTGACCGTCTACTCGACTGGAAAAATCCCACTCGAGCAAACGCTCGGGGGCTACTGACGAAGACATGGATCCTGGACCCTGCGGGTAAGGACACCCCATCTCAGGCCCAAGGTTAAGGCCCAAGAAGAGGAGCCCTTGGAGTATTCCAGAAGGCCCACGTGAAGCCCACCCGCACTGACTTGCGGGTTAAGTTTGGAAATATGTAACCGACCTAAGGTTAGAGTTCGAGTCCTCTCCGGGTAGGGTTTGAGACCTGGCCACCTATATAAGGCCAGGAGAACCACCGGTGGAGGACCAAGCAACACCGCAACACCGCAACACCAAAACCCTGAACTCGAGATCATACGCTCGACTCAAGCAACCACCATTGTAACCGATCTACTCATTAATACAGATCTACAGAGGCAGGAGTAAGGGTTTTACCTCTACGAGGGCCCCGAACCTGGGTAAATCTCGCCCCCTGTCTAGCCGACGATTCCACCAGCGCTCATGGGTTCTCCTATTCGAAACCCGATAGGTTCACCTAAAGGATTTGTAGAGTCACAGATTCGACACTCGCCGACATTGTCACCGAGATGGACATGACGCCGGGCTGCACGCCGGCTGTCTCGTCGATGTTGTCGCAGGGATGGAGATGACGCCGGTCTCCATGTCGGCCACCCCGCTGACGTTGTCGCGGAGTTGAAGATGACGCCAGTCCGCATGCTGGCTGTCTCGCTGACGTTGTCGCGGGGATGGAGATGAAGATGACTCCGGGCTATAGGCTGGCCGCCCCGCTGGTGCTGTTGCGGAGATGGAAGTGGCGCCGGGCTACATGCCGCCAGCGATGCACCGCGGGGATGAAGATGGCGCCGGGCTTCATGTCAACAGCCTCGCCACCATCGTCACGGAGGACAGAGATGAAGCCAGGCTGCACGCCGGCAACGTCGACGTTGTCTCCAGGCTCGTAGGGACAGCAGGTTGCACACTGTCCGTTCGGCCAACGCCGTCGCTGAAACCGAGATCACGCCGGGCCGCACGCTGGCTGCTTGTCGACGTCGTCACGTGAATGAAGAGGATGTTGGGCTGCATGCCAGCAGCAGCGTCAATGTCGCGGCGGAGATGAAGAGTGAGCCGAGGGCCGCGCCGGTTGCCGCCGTGACAACCCGTCGTGAAAGAGCATAAGACATGGAAACCGCATGTCTGCCGTCATTGTAAAAACCAGAAGAAGATTGTCTTGCTACTCGGTGCCTTACAAGGGCCGAGTCCTCACGTATATATAATAGGCTATGCGGCCTAGGCAGTACAGAGAAGTCCTAGTAGGACTCGAAGAGGAGTCCAAGTCGGTTTCATAGCCAACCGACTTGGTTTACAAGTTTCCTATTCTAATACCCTCCCTTAATCACAACTTACTCAAATTGAGATTACACTTAAATTCTTCAAAACTACGTACTGGCAATGATTTTGTGAATCCATCTGCAACTTGATCCTTCGAAGGAATAAACCGAATGTCTAATTGTTTCTTGAGAACTCGTTCTCTGACAAAGTGAAAGTCAATCTCAATATGTTTAGCCCGAGCGTGAAATACTGGATTGGCTGACAAATATGTAGCCCCCAAATTATCACACCATAAACATGGTGTTTGTCTGAGCTTGATTCCCAGTTCCTCTAGAAGAGATTGCACCCAAATAATTTCTGCTGTAGCATTAGCTAGGGATTTATACTCTGCCTCAGTACTAGATCTGGAGACTGTTGCTTGTTTCTTGGCACTCCAAGATATGAGATTGGAACCAAGGAAAACAGCAAAACCTCCTGTGGATCTTCTATCATCAAGACATCCTGCCCAATCAGCATCAGAAAAGGCACTAACCAACATAGAACTTGATCTGGTGAATGTTAATCCAATGCCAATGGTGCCTTTAACATATCGCAGAATACGTTTAGCTACTGTCCAATGCAAAGTAGTAGGGGCATGCAAATATTGGGAAACTTTGTTGACAGCATATGAAATATCAGGACGTGTCAAAGTCAAGTATTGTAGCGCACCAACCATACTCCGATAATTTGTGCTGTCTTCTGACCCTAGTAACCGACCTTCACTGGCTGTAACCTTTTCTGAAGATGATAAGGGAGTTGGAGCAGGTTTGGAGTGGGACATATTGACACGTGTGAGAATATCTCGGGCATATTTAGCTTGATGCAAAATAAGACCATCATCAGTGTGTTGTACTCCCATGCCAAGGAAGAAGTGAAGATTTCCAAGATCCTTGAGAGCAAACTCTGAATTTAATGCTTTGAGTAAGGCATTTGTGGCATCATTTGAGGAACTGGCAACTATGATGTCATCAACATATATAAGCATGTAGATAGTGACATGTGGCTTATGATAAATAAAGAGAGAAGTATCCGATTTTGATGCAAAGAAACCAAGAATAGTAAGCTGAGAGCTGAGTCGAGAGTACCATGCACGAGGTGCTTGTTTTAATCCATATAAGGCTTTGTCCAATTTGCAAATATAATCTGGTCTTTGTTGATCTTCATATCCAGGGGGTTGTCTCATATAGACCTCCTCTTCCAGAACACCATGAAGAAACGCGTTATTTACATCCAGTTGTCGTAAACTCCAACCTCTGGAGACAGCCACAGAGAGGACAAGTCGGATAGTAGCAATTTTAACTACTGGGCTGAAAGTATCCTCGTAATCAATTCCATAGCGTTGTTTGAATCCTTTAGCAACCAGTCGTGCTTTATATCTTTCAATGCTCCCATCAGCTTTCCTCTTAATCCTGTATACCCAACGACAGTCAATAATATTTGTGCCATGACGTGCCGGTACCAAGTGCCATGTATTATTTTTCATGAGTGCCATATGTTCATCATCCATTGCCTGTTTCCAATCCTTATGTGCTAAGGCCTCCTTTAAAGTGATTGGTTCTTCTGTTGAAGCTGAGAGACACCAACGTATAGTCCCATCTTTAAATTCCTTGGGCTTAACAATTCCACTCGATGCACGCGTTACAGCTCGTTCTGAAACATCATGAGAGCGCACAGTCTGAGGAGCCACAGAAGATCTGGTCTGACCGGGAGCAGGAGCAACATGCAGATCTGGCGCATGTGATCCGGTCGGTTCTGCGTGGCCCTGCGTGTGTCCATGGACAGAGGAATCTGCAGATGTAGAGGATCTGGCGCTGTCCTGTCGGGTGGATGAGGACCGAGGCGAGTCCGCCAGGTGGCGTGTCGCCACAGGCTCGACGGGGGTTGTCTCCTGCACGTGATCCGAGGGGGATCGGGGGGACAGATCAGGTGACGTTGGATCCAAGGACGATTCTGGACCAGAATCTTCATCATTGTCAGTGTTGTTTCCGTCTTCTTGTGACATATGATCAAAGTCTCCGTTTTGACTCAAATTTGCATCATTATCTTCCAAATTTTCTCCTGTTTCCTGCAGGGACTGAACAACATATCTAGATGGAATATTAGTCAAAATTGAATCATTAGTATGTTCGCCCCCATGCAAGGATTTATCAAGAAGAACAATGTCTTTGCGAAGCAATGCACCCGCATTTGGATGAAGTTTTTCAAAGGGAAAAATAGGCTCATCAAAAACGACATCACGGGAAATATAGACTCGACCAGTTGAAATATCGAGACATTTAACACCTTTATGAAGGGGACTATAGCCAAGAAAGACACATTGTTTTGAACGAAAAGCAAGTTTCCGTTTGTTGTAGGGACGAAGGTTGGGCCAACATGCGCAACCAAAGACTCGAAGAGAGGAATAGTCCGGTGTTGTGTTAAGCAAGCGATGAACCAGAGTATCATAATCTATGACCTTGCTAGGAAGCATATTTATGAGATATGTGGCGGTAAGAAAGGCTTCATCCCAAAATTTTAGAGGTATGGAGGCATTTGCAAGTAAAGCAAGGCCAACTTCCACAATGTGGCGATGCTTACGTTCAGCTGAGCCATTTTGTTGATGTGCATGAGGACAAGATACATGATGAGCAATGCCTTGTGTTTGGAAGAAGGAGTTTAGCTTTTCATACTCTCCTCCCCAATCTGATTGAATAGTGAGAATTTTTCTATCAAGCTTCCTTTCAACAAGTTGTTGGAAGTTTGAAAAAGCAGAATACACATCAGACTTCCTTTTAAGAAGATATATCCAAGTAAACTTGCTATAATCATCAATAAAACTTACATAGTAGTCATGTTTCCCAACAGAAGTAGGTGCAGGTCCCCAAACATCAGTAAAGACTAATTGAAGTGGAGCTGTAGATACACTGGTTGAGATAGGATAAGGTAACTGATGACTCTTAGCTTGTTGACAAGGACCACAAATAGACTCGACTTTCTTAGTTCTAATGAAGGGAAGTTTGTTTTTGCTAATGACTCGCCTAACAGTTGCAAAGGAAGGATGACCTAAACGACTATGCCACTTTGCATGAGTTGGTTTGGTGACGGCAAAGGCATGCTTCTGATTTGATGACACATATGATGAAATAAGTGGATATAGTCCTCCAACACAGCATCCTTTATGAATTATGTTCCTCGTAGCTTGATCCTTAATCAAAAAGAATGAGGGATGAAACTCAATAAAGACATTGTTATCGAGAGTAAAACGATGAACAAATAACAGATTTTTGGATGCATGAGGAACATGGAGAATATTATGAAGATGATAGTTTTGATTAGGGGTGCGAACAACTGAATGACCAATATGACAAATTTCCATACCTTGTCCGCTAGCAGTGTTTACTTTGTCTTGCCCCTTGTATTTGTCACGAACTGTAAGATGATTCAATTCACTTGTAATATGGTGTGTAGCACCGGTATCTGGGTACCAATTAGTGTCCACACCGTAGGAGGCATTATGCACCTCCTTATCATCATATGTATCTTCAGCATGATTATCCTCTTGATACCGATGCCAGCAATCATTGGCTGAATGTCCTTCGCGGTGATAGATCTGACACGTAACGTCGACCCAAGGAGAAGTGCGGCGACGGCCACGTCCACGTCCGCGTCCTCCTGAAGAAGCACCACCGCGACCTCCGCGGTAGCTAGGCCGATACTGTCGATCTCGGTCTTGACGTGGATCAATTCGTTCCTCGCGCTGCTGATAACCACCACGGGAAGCGGGCCGAGTGCCACGGCGATAGTCACCGCCACGGGTGCGTAATGCAGCATTGGCAGATGATTCGAAGCCTCCTGGTTGAGATACACCCTGAAGTTCGTGACGCTGGTCTTGGGCAAGGACTTGAGCATACAGATCAGTTACAGAAATAGGTGTTGTCATGAGACCGATAGCTCCAACAAGTCCATCATACTCAGGACCTAATCCAGCAAGAATAAAGGAGACTATTTCTTCATCGTCAAGAGGCTTCCCGGCAGCAGCAAGCTCATCAGCAATAGAGGACATCTTTGAGAAGTATGCGGGTGTTGTCATGTGGAGTTTCTTGGTATTAGCAATGGCAATTCTCAGATTTGTAATCTTGGAGCGACTTTGTGATGCAAACATATTTTCAACTGCTTTCCAAACCTCAGCGGCATGCTCGTAGCGGATGACGTGGGTGAGAATTTCCTTGGAGAGTGAATTGACGAGATAGCTGAGGACTTGTTGGTCTCGAAGAAACCATGACGCATACTCAGGATTCACTCGATCTGCAGTTTTATCTGTGCCGGCGGAGATAATTTTGGAGGGCATAGCCTCTGTCCCGTCGGCAATCCCGAATAGTTGTGCCCCTCGTAGGGACGGTAACACCTGTGCCCTCCAGAGCGGATAATTCATCCGGGTGAGCTTCTCTGATGGTTTCTCGAGGGAGGAACCGGTGGAGCTCGAGGAGGTGGCCATGGTCGGTGGCGACGGTGATCGGGTAGCTTGATTTTTGGCCGGTAGATCGAACTGGATGTATGGAAGAGACTAGGCGTCTGATACCATGTAAAAACCAGAAGAAGATTGTCTTGCTACTCGGTGCCTTACAAGGGCCGAGTCCTCACGTATATATAATAGGCTATGCGGTCTGGGCAGTACAGAGAAGTCCTAGTAGGACTCGAAGAGGAGTCCAAGTCGGTTTCATAGCCAACCGACTTGGTTTACAAGTTTCCTATTCTAATAGTCATAGGCGCGTGTTCTCCAGCCTAGAGATGTAGCGTGCCGACATAAGTGGAAGGAGACACTGTCGATCCGCTCACGAATGCACGTGTGCTGGTGCGAAGCTCTACGGCGTGCGTCCAGGGTGCCGTGGCCGTCAGCTTCGGCGTGTCATCCATGGCCTCCTTAGAGTGCGAGCCTGCACAGCTGTGTCGGGCGTTTCATTGGCCACTCCTCGAATGGTCGACGTGGGTGTCCCTGGTTGGCTTCGTGTGTGTGTGCGCCTTGTACGATGGCATCATCACAATGTGGGCCGCTCCGGAATGAGCTGCGGGCGATGGCGATGAGTTACACACGGACAATCCGGCGCCTTCATCTTCAGAACAGCTCATGATGGTGGTGAACATGACAGCGGGCTGCGCACCGGCAGCGCCACCATCCTGTCCTTTTGCATCATGTTGTGGCAGTCAAGACGACCACTGGCTTCACGCCGGCATCATGCCTGGCCGGACTGCAAGCCGGCAGCGCCTCCGCCTCGCCGTCTTGGTTATTATCAATGGAGAAGGTTATGGGCTGCATGCCAACAGCACCACAACGTCGGCATGAGTTGAATTGATGAAGACCAACGGCGGCCGGCGGCGGTCGTCAACCTCCATCTTGAAGTGATGGCGTATTCTCCACCTCGGTGTCCGCTGCCTAGGATTTCATGTGTCCGTATATCCCGGGATCGTGGCCGTTGGGTGTACGTGCTCCATGCGATGGCTTTTAAGGTTGGTCGGTACGTGAGAACCGCCGCAGTGTACTTCTTCTTCCTGGGGCTTCCTGCTAGATAGGAGAGACACAAATAGAGAAAGGGAATGGACGTAATGAGTATGCATCCATCACCGTGCATGGTCCGTCCTGGAGGGAGCTTCCTTGTTGCCATGGCGCGCACATGTTGCCGCCGCCGTGTCGTGTAGACCGCCGAGCTCGGTCTAGACGGACCATGGACACCGGCATATCACACGGCCAGTGTGAGGCTCCGGTACCTGGTCCTTTGCTATGAGCTAGGATCTACTTTTGGTTTAGGCGCGTGTGCCCCGCTGCCGCCGTGGTGTGCGTGATGTGCTGGGCCTTTCCTCCAGGCTCCAATCTGTATAAGAGAGAAAATACCAATAAAAGGAAGAACAACTGCCGTCATGTACGCCGCCATGGCGCGGCTTGTTGTCGCTGCCGTCGTGTGTATGTCGCCGGCACAGGACGCGAAGTGGCTTTCGTACGTATGTTGCTCCTTGTCCGGGTCCTGGACGTAGGCCGGCCGGCATAGCTTCACCGGAGCCGCTGTTCTGCTGGCCACCAGTACGGCCGTGCGGCAGAAGGCCGAGGCCAACCCTTCCTGTTTTCTCCCCCTGTTGGCTGTGCATCCTGTGCTCCTTTTATAGGCTGAATGAGATGTGAGAGCCGATAGCTACGCGGGCGCCGTTGCAGAGCCGTTTAGTTGTTGCTCTTTTTATGGCTTGGATGTTGACGTGATTATCTTATCCTAGCAGGTAAGCTTAGCCCATCGGCTAGCTTAATGCTCATCGGCACGAGTCTGCCTCGGACGTATATGATGGACGCAAGCTTTGCGCTGGCAGACTTGAACGTGTTGCGCCAGAAATAGGATACTGAACTCGTACATGCATGTACAGGCACGTGAGCTCCTACATGCATGCATGCGCACAGAGCTAGCTGCTGGTATTCAAGTAATGAGATTAGCATAATTAATTAAAATTAAGCCGGTACAAGTGTATGGGCACATGCATAATATCGTGTCCCAAGCCAAGACTTTTCTGCATCCATTGAGAGCTAGCTACCAGTAGGAGCTTGATTAATTGCAGAGATTAGCAAAAAAGCATGCAGCTCAATCTATTGCATGGTCATCATAATTTTGCCTTGATCAATGATACGTATATGGTATGTGTTTGCACCTACATACACAATAGGATGTCACGTGATTTTTTTTATTGCCCGGTACAAAATCACGTCAAATACGTGTATTCGGTTGTAAATGCTTTTATTTGATCAAGGGTGTTAGGTTGTCTAAATTTCAATCCAAAACTATTGAGGGTATATTTGTTGGTTACGGTGCCGAATCCCACGCATATAGAGTCTTTGACAAAGCCTCACGGATTGTCATAGAATCTTGTAGTGTGACTTTCGAGGAAAATGATGGCTCCCAGGTGGCGCAATTTCATGTTTCTAATGTAGATGTTGAAATACCTCAAGAAGCCATAGGAAGGATGAGTGTGGGATTTTTCCGCCCCAATGAGGGACACCTTATGGCGACTCGAGAAGGACTATGCTCTACTCAAGTAGAGACCTCCTCTACAATAGAAGATCAAGACAAGGAGCCATGTATTACACCTAACCAAGAACATGTTGAAGACCCTCCTCTCATTGACTAAGACACTACGCAAGTCGTACCCACTCCTACTACTAATGCGAGTCAAGGTCAAGGCCAACATCAACCATCATCTTATCCTCTCCTCAAGTTGAAGCAAGTGTTGAAGATATTATTGTTGATGATGATGATGATCAAGGCCAAATTGGTCAAGATAGGGATCCAAATGATCAAGATGATCAAGTGATTCCTCCGCGCAATAATGCGGATATCGAAGACCGTCGTGTCAAAAGGATAAGAAGATCTTTGAAGCATATTGATGCCCAAGACAACAAGGTCTTGGAGGATATTCAAGCTAGAAGATCCGCAAGAAGGCAATTGGCACATTTTAGTGAGCATCAAGCCCATATCTCTATGGTGGAGCCTAAGAAAGTGTTTGAAGCTCTTGAGGACTCCGATTGGGTTGAAGCTATGCATGATGAGCTCAATAACTTTGAGCGCAACAAAGTTTGAAGATTATCATTGATTCTAGGAGTTTGACTTGAAGATCTTGCACACACCCCTATAGATGAAACGTGTTCGAGCTTAGGTGTAGGCATGAACATAGGGGGAGTGTTATCCTAACACATTGGGTTCTCCCTCCCCCCCATTATGCCCAAAGCAAATACTCATTGTTATCTATCTTTTTCTAATGTTGAATTGTGAGCTTCAATGTTGAGAATTGACAATGTACCCAAGATATATCTTCGCGGTTGCATACCATGATCTCTTACATGCTGGCTTAGGCCACCAACCTCTTCTCTTGAAGAGTTGGTTCTTGTTTTTGGTTTTATATTGGTGTTTTCGTTGTGTTGGGTTGTGTTTTGTGTTGTGTCGGTGTTGGTTTGGGAATCACACTCCCTCTTTTCCTTATTTGATTTTTGAGTTTGTTTGCAAAAGTTGGAGTGTGTAGTACCATCTCAGTTGGTGTTCTAATCCCAAGCCCAAACAATCCCCCCTAAGACTTTTTCTCTCTCTGATTTTTCAATCTTATTGATCCCTTTGTGAAATGAAGTTTTGGCTAGCGGTACTAACGCCAATTACAAGCGGTACTACCGCTGTAACTGTCAGTAGTACCCAGCGCACAGTACTACCGTTGGGACATAGCAGTATTACCGCTGCAGGAGTTCATGCTCAGCACTGACTCGGCAGCGGTACTACCTCTCGCCCCAGGTAGTACCAGGTGGGCGGTACTACCGCTGCGGCAAAAATCTGGGGGATAAAAGAGATCTGGAAACGGGGGTTACCCTCATAACCCCCACTTCCCCATCTCCTCCCCACTCCGTATCTCGCTGCCGCCAAGCCTTCAGGTCGCCGGGGAGGGCTCTCTCCGGCCGTTGAACGCTCCTCTCTCGCCGGAGAACGCCCGGGGACCACTCCCAACTCCCCCTCCTCGACGATGAGCTCCAGTACTCCTTCTATCTCTCTCCCTCGAGCAATCTTGAGAGATGACGATTCCTAGGGTCTAGAGATCTCCTAGTCTAGGGGTAGTTGTTGTGTTTCCTACGTAGAAGAAATCTTATTAGCACTACTCGTTGTTTAGTTCTTACATTGGATTTGGTAGTCTCGGTTGGGTGCTTTGGTTGAATCCGCCAGCAGCGGTACTACCGCTTTCACCAGCGGTACTACCGCTATGGCTGGAACCGCTGGCAGCAGCGGTACTACCGCTTCCTATAGAACTGAAACAGTTAGAAGTTCTAGTTTGATTCCCTCTCACGGATCACTTTGATTGAATTTTCTCTTATCTTGTGCTATCCCCTTGTTGCTTTCTTAGGAGCAGGTGCTAGTGGTTCGAAGGGTGGAGGTCGCAAGCGTGTAGCCAAGCGAGTCCGCAAGAACCCCGAGGAAGATGAAGCCCCCCAGGTTATTCCACAGGGCATGACAAGGAGACAAAGGTCCATGAACATGAAATCCAAAGCAGCTAAGGACAAGTCAGTGGTTAACATGTCAGATGAGCAGTTTAGGAGGGAGAGGAGGACCAATCCCTATGTTCATCCTAGGGAAGCTCGAGCCAATGAGTGTTTCTGGACACGGTTTCAGGAGAGGATCTTCTATGAGGAGTATCCACTTAACAAAAATAAAGTGGTTACTCAATTCTCGATCAATGTTTCTTACATGAGAACCAAGATGGACTATTTTGGTGAAGCCCTGGAGATTTGTGAAGAATTTGGGCTTCTGGATTTCATTGAGCTGAACGAGGACTATGATGAGCATCTAGTGGCCTAGTTCTATGCCACTCTGTACTTTCACACTCATGAGAGGAAGATCACTTGGATGACGAAGGATCAGAAGTTCTCTGCGTCTTGGAGTCAGTTTGCTACCATTCTGGGCTTGCAGGACTTTGGTGAGACACCAGATGCTGATTTTTACTCAACATACTTCAGACTTCCTTATCCTGAGAAGTCCATGCCACTCACTGAGATGTATGACCTCTATATTACTGTACGTGTTGTGGTTGGCCAGTCCAAGCATCTGTTGCCAGTCTATGATATCCTCCATAGGATTTTCAGGAAC
Source organism: Alopecurus myosuroides (assembly GCA_028641055.1). Taxonomy (NCBI): domain Eukaryota; kingdom Viridiplantae; phylum Streptophyta; class Magnoliopsida; order Poales; family Poaceae; genus Alopecurus; species Alopecurus myosuroides. Next base: position 213,408,966 of record CM054059.1, on the reverse strand, counting down.
ACTTTGACTCCTCGAGTGGGAAACTTTGATCAGATCCATGGTTCTCTTGTTGACTTGATGGTAGTCTCTCACAGGCGTCGTGGTGATGGGCCGAGGATTGATATTATGGACATTCTGTAAAATGAGATGTACAACTGCATTACGAGGAGGAGAGTGCCTGTCTTTGCTGCGTTGGTCTATAAGCTTACCTCCACCACTTGGTGCAATGCCAAGCTTGCTGAGGCTCTATTGGACAATGATCAGGAACTGAAAACTCATGCTGTCAAGGATCTCCGTGTCAAGAAGCATGCCACTCCTCTACTTGGTCCGGATGATCTTGGTCCAGACACCGATGGCTCGAGTGACTCATACTTTGAGATGGAGGGGAGAGCTCAGAAGGAAGGCTTTCGCAAGTGGATGACTTCTACCTTGAAGAAGATCTTCTGTCGCCAGGTTGATATGGAGGACAAGGCATATCGTGCCCATGTTCATAGCAAGGAGGAGCGACAGCTGACACGTGACAGGTTTGCCCATCTGGGGGTACATGTTCGTGCTGGGTCTAAGGACAGGATTACAGCTTCTGTGTGGGTTGATCCCGAGCTTCTAGATGATGCCACTACTTCTCGCGAGCCCTGGACTCGTGGTGAGACCGATGAAGAAGTTGAAGATGTGAACTCGGAGGATGAGCGCAATCTTGGTAGCCCGGCTCGTGCGTCTAGCTCCGACGAGTGACCTCCACGGACGCTAGCATCGCCTCTTCCCTTTTTGGTGCCTTGATGCCAAAGGGGGAGAAGGTTCTATTAGGATCTGTTTATTTGCTTGGGTTTGTGTTTTGTGTGTCAAACTTTGTGTCGTGTGTGCTTGTGAGTTGAACCGGTTGTGTTAAGTTTGTGTGGTTGAACCATTTGAGTTATGGATTTGGTTTTTATGGTTTTTATCTTTATTCATCAAGCAAGTTTCATATTATCATATCTATTGTACCTTGCTAGGTTTCAAAGAGTTAGGGGGAGCACACTTTATAAAAGAGACCAAAAGTTTGCCTCATAAGAAAATTTCTATTATGTATCACTCTCTCGAAGTGCTCGTCCAAATTCTTTGTACCCCTCTTAGTTGTGTTGTCATCAATCTCCAAAAAGGGGGAGAATGAAAGTGCATTTGCATCTTTGATCTCTCTTAGGTTTTAGAGTTCATAACAACACCACTAAGCTTCTAACAGTGCGTCAAGTATTTCAGGTTAGATCAACTAGACGCCAAAAAGGTGAAGAGAATTCCAAGACAAAGCCACCAAGATTAACTTGGTCCAGCGGTAGTACCGGGCGTGGCAACGGTAGTACCGCTCTACACAGGGAGCGGTAGTACCGCGCCCAGTACCGCCAGCAGTACCGCCAGGAGGAAGTTGCGTACTGCCTCCAGCGGTACTGAAGCGGTAGTGGCTCGGTAGTACCGCTGAACTCTTTTTAATCTTGAGCAAATCGTTGCTCAGCGGTAGCACCGCTACTGGCTGGCGGTAGTACCGCTCCCCCCAGGAAGCGGTAGTACCGCCCCCGGTACCGTCTCTTCTACCGCTGGCTAGGAAATTGCTCTCTGTATCGCACGGTACTAGAGCGGTAGTGGCTCGGTACTACCGCTAGCCACTTCGAATTAATTCAAAGTGGGTGGCCAACGGTAGAACCGTGGCACACTCGCGGTAGTACCGCTGCTGGAGTACCACGGTACTTCAGCAGCAGTACCACCTGCGCTCTGCGTCTGAGACGCGCTAGTACCGCGTGGATACCCAGGTGGCGGTAGTACCACTGGGTCCAGCGGCAGTACCGCCAGGCACGAAAAGGGTCAAAACGGCTAGTTTTGGGATGGGGCTATAAATACCCCATCCCTTTCTTCCCCAAGAGGTTGCTCGTTCCAGCATTTAAGTCAAGCATTTATTGAGCTTCCAAAAGCTAGATCTCTCCCAATCCCTCCACCCAAACTCGTTGATACTTGGAGGATTGAAGGAGAAGACCTGGATCTACATCTTCACCGACTCGTTCTTCATTTCCCCCTCTCTAGCTAGAGGGATCTAGCCTAGGGTTTCCTCTTGTGGAGAACCTAGGCATCTTGTTACTTGTTGGTGATTCAAGAAGAGTTGGGAGCCCCCAATTTGGTTGTGGGTGTGTGCCCCAAGTTGTTTGTAAAGGACTCGATCCCCTCCTCAAAGGGGTTCAATAGTGGAAGGTGAACTAGGCCTTTGTGGCGGAGTTCATCAGAGAATAGGGTGAGGCCTTTGTGGCGTTGAGTAGGCCTTCGTGGCGAGCTCACACCCCTCCAACGAGACGTACTCCCTTAACAAGGAGGAACTCGGGAATACATCGTGTCTCCGTGTGCTTCACTTTGGTTACCTCGTTCCCTCACTCCCTTTACTTATCGCTTGCATTGTGTTTATCATTATCCTTGTCATATAGGTAAATTCACCGTAGTTGCATTATCTAGAGAATTTACCTTTGTGTCAAGCCTAAATCAAAAGAAAAATTAAAATTGGTCGTAGCACCTATTCACCCCCCTCCTAGGTGCCCATACTTTACTTTCATCAATTACTAACAAGTAATCCACACCGGGAGAGAGATCTAATGCAAAACAACGATAGAGGCCCCTAATTGTTACAACGGGATGAAGGTGGATGATGAGGGTGCTGTTGCTGGTGGTGATGACGATGATGATGACGATCTTGATGATGCCTGGAGCGATGGCGGTGACGATTGCGGTGATTTCCCCTCTCCGGAGAGAAATTTCCCCGACAGATTTCTCCCTGCCTTAGAGCTTTTCTCTCTCGTGTGTTTTCCGCCCCGCAGCAGCGGCGGAATAATTCTTCGAGGATGGAATGAGGCTTAGGGTTCCCTCGGGACCAGGGGGCAAAGATGACCCCTAGAGGTGGGCCAGGGTGGCCACACCCCTAGGTGGCGCGGCCAGGGGGCGTGCCACCCCTAGGTGTGGGCCCCTGGTGTCCCCCCTCTGGCTCTCCTTCTGGCTGTGTTCCTCCTCGGGACTTTTAGGAACCCCCGGATGTCCCCCTTCTTCTTCTGATCTTCTGAAATATGGTATCTCGACGGTGCTTTTTCCATCAGATTTTTGGTCCCGGTGTTTATTCTCCAAAAATTATAAAACATGCAAAATAAGATAAAATAACATAAGAGATGCATCATAACATGAAATATATCGATGAATAACAAAACATTATGATATAAAATAGTGATGCAAAATGGACGTATCAACTCCCCCCAAGCTTAGACCTCGCTTGTCCCCAAGCGAAACTGAACTCAGAAAACATGACCACAGGTTTATGGAGTGAAGAGTCGATAAATAAAATACGGACAAGAAGCATCACATTTACCTATGCACCAATCATTACAGACAGCAACTTCCTCTCATATAACTTAACTTGAAACAAGTAAAGGGAGTCACAAACAAAGATACAAAAGAGAGAACCAAAATTGGTAATGGCAAACTTCATTCTTGGTCAGAGAACTTTAATGAAATTATACTTATCTTAGGTGAAGTCTTTATAACAAGGTTTACATTGTAGAGCTTAACATGTTTAATTAGAACAACTCTTTTACAGTGACTTTCAAAATAATATTCATTTAGATAATAAAGCATGTGCTAAACAAAGAAGGATGGAAAACATGATTGAATAGATCAACATATAGATGATGAGAACACAACAACTCAAATTCTTGCTGGAGACAGAAGGAAATGGGTTTACTGACTCAACATAAAAGTAAAAGATAGGCCCTTTGTAGAGGGAAGCATTGATCACTCATGTTCTAGAGCTTTTATTTTAATAAACAGAGATATAAAATGCATGACACTCTTCCCATCCATCTTAGACAAACCATGGCTAACCGAATCCTCGGGTGCCTGCCAACAATCACAAACCGTGGAGGAGTGTCTAAATTTTGAGAGGTGTATGTTTATGTCAACGAGTGGCAAACAGAAAATACAGTACATCACAAGCCAACTAGACTCACAAGAGCGGCTCCCATAGAAGGACGCAACTGGTATAGAAGGTCATCCCTCTTTCTCTTTTGTTTACACAATTATACTTTGACTGATAAATCAGGGGCAAAAAGAGTGAAGAGAATTTGTATTATTATTTGGGGCTGGGAACCCCGCTGCCAGCTCTTCTAGCATTTGGATAAGCGGATGAAGCCACTAGTCCAGGTGTGTGAGTCCAATCAACAAGTGAGATAAAGATTCTCTATTTGCGTCCTCATGAGCTAAAACAGGAACACAAAACATGGGTAGTTTGAAAGTTTAAAAGGTAGCACATGAGCAATTTACTTGGAGTGGCGGTGAAGTACCACATGTAGGTAGGTATGGTGGACATGAATGGCAAGGTTTTGGTTTTAAGGTTTGGATGCACGAGAAGCATTCCCTCTCAGTACAAGGTTTTTGGCTAGCAAGGCTGGGTAGCAAGCATAAGAGTTGAAGGAAAACAAAGAAATATACATATGATGAAACCAATCATCCAATCTTCATTGAAAGCACAAACGATCTTAACTTGTGAATACTAAGTTTATGAGCTAATAGGCAAATCCCTTTTTCTTATACTAGCAACTCAAATTAATATTTCTGCTGACCCAAGCTAAGTTTGCCAAAACCAACTAGATTAACTTGATGATCTCTAGAGTGATACCAAGTACTAATAACAAGCTAAACCATATGACAGAAGTTGAAAACTGAAATAATGTGCATAGAAAGTAAATGATGAAACTTCTCATTAATATTTCAAACCGACAACTCACACCAACGGATACAACGATAACCAACTAGGGAGAGACACTTCCATGCTGCAAACCATCCTATATGATAACCTCTCTACTCATGATATGACTCTACTGAAAAAGTAAAAAGATGAAAGATAGTGATGTGATACCACGACACTCCCCCAAGCTTGGAAGAAGCCGAGGGGATGCCAAAACCAATGACGAATGAATTATTCGGTGGTAGTGGTGAATCCTTCTCGATGAGCTTATCAATAGATTTCTTCAGATCTTCAATCGCGAACATAGGCATACGCATCACCTCCATATTGAGATTAGTACAGTTTGCATGCCTGTCAGATGGTGAATCCCAGCCACCAAGATTTTTCCCCCACTCTTCCTTAGGTTGAGAGCTTCCTTCATCTGCACGGTTAGAACGATTCATATCCCACATAGAGGGAAAATCCCTATTGGGCACCTTTTTGCTCTAATAATCATGAATCAATGTGTGGAAGTCGTTCTTGACTCCTGCAACAGGTGTCTTCGAAGCCAGGGAGTAGCGTGGAACCTTCCCTCTGGTGCTCATCCGCGCGTTTCTCTTGATCTTCAAGGGATTAGTCACCACCCCCAATGCTTGCAACGGTGGCGCGTGGACGCACTCGTGGGTTTAATTCTACATCTCCTTCAGCTCCACTCTCGATCTCCTCCTCCGGCTTCAGGTCTTGGACATCATCTTCCTTGGGTCCCTTCCCCTTGTTGTCGTTGGCGGAGACCATGATGCTTCTAAAACTGAAAACAGATGCTGGCAGAAACAACTCGAAATAGAAACACGATGAGAAAACGATATACGGACCTCGGGGGGTCCGGGGGATTATATAGCAAAAAGTTCATAACGAAAAGAAAGTCCAGGTCGAAAACGAGTCGGAGATGGGCTCCGGGGCACCCACACCTAGGGCTGGCGTGGCCAGAGGTGGGCCCACACCACCCTATGGTGTGGAGACTCCAGGCTCCGTCTCCCCCTCGTTTCCGGCTCATAATTTTTCATATTTTCCAAAAACAGTAAAAATATAAGTTGAAATATGTTTCGCGAACATTTTCTTACCAAAACTGTTACCTATTCGAAAACTGACTCTCCAGTTTCTGAAATATGCTTCCTAATAAACTCCTCCGGGATCATGGCTTGAATACAATCAACATTTTCATTATAAGGATCTCCAGAAATATAATGCTTGAGTCTTTGGCCATTCACCACTTGTGAAGAGTTATCTTCAAGGGAAACAATTTTAATTTCCCCCGAATGATATACCTCTTTGATAACAAAAGGTCCTTCCGATCTCGAGAGTAATTTTCCTGCAAAAAATCTGAGACGAGACCTATACAATAGCACTTTCTCACCAACATGAAATTCTCTTTTAATAATTCTCTTATCATGCCACCTTTTAACTTTATCTTTAAAGAGCTTAGCATTTTCATATGCTTCACTCCTCCATTCATCTAAAGAACTTAAGTCAAGCAGCCTTTTCTCACCAGCAAGTTTAAAATCTCTATTTAGGTCTTTCACTGCCCAATAAGCTTTGTGTTCTAATTCTAGGGGCAAGTGACAAGCTTTTCCATAAACCATTTTATAAGGAGACATGCCCATGGGATTTTTGTAAGCAGTTCTATAAGCCCACAGAGCATCATTTAATTTCTTAGCCCAAATTTTTCTAGATTTGTTAACAGTCTTTTGCAAGATAGATTTGGTTTCTCTATTTGATAATTCTACTTGCCCGCTAGTTGGAGGATGATAGGGTGAAGCAATTCTATGATTAACATCATATTTAGCAAGGGTTTTTCTAAAACCACCATGAATAAAATGAGAACCCTCATCAGTCATAAGATATCTAGGTACACCAAACCTAGGGAAAATAATGTCTTTAAGCATTTTTAACGAGGTTTCACCGTCAGCACTTTTAGTAGGTATAGCTTCTACCCATTTAGTAACATAATCAACATCAACAAGAATATGAGTATAGCCTTTTGAAGGAGGGAAAGGACCCATAAAGTCAAAACCCCAACAATCAAATGGTTTAATAACAAGAGAATAATTCATAGGCATTTCATTACGTCTAGAAATATTTCCAACCCTTTGACATTGATCACAAGATAAAACAATTTTTCTAGCATATTTAAAGAGAGTAGGCCAATAAAAAGCTGATTGTAGAACTTTATGTGCAGTTCTATCTCCAGCGTGATGTCCTCCATAAGCACTACTATGACATTTTCTCAATATCTCCTGTTGTTAATTTTCAGGAACACGTCTTCTCATAATACACACCTTCTTTATATAAGTGTGGCTCATCCCAAAAATAATGCCTCAAATCATAGAAGAATTTTCTTCTTTGCTGTGCTGTAAAGGTAGGAGGCAGATACTTCGAAACAATAAAGTTAGCATAATCAGCATACCAAGGACTCTCTTGAGAGCTCACTTTTATTGCAGCTAAATGTTCATTAGGAAAACTATCATTGACAGGAATAGGGTCATCAGGGATATTTTCTAATCTAGACAGATTATCAGCAACATGATTTTCAGCACCCTTCCTATCCACAATGTGTAAATCAAACTCTTGTAAAAGAAGCACCCATCGAATAAGCCTAGGCTTAGCATCTTTCTTTTCCATAAGGTACTTAATAGAAGCATGGTCAATATGAATAGTAACTTTAGAATCAAAAATATACTGCCTAAATTTATCACAAGGAAAACTACAGCTAGGAATTCTTTCTCAGTGGTAGCATAATTCTTTTGAGCAGCATCAAGGGTTTTACTAGCATAATGAATAAAACTTAACTTCTTATCTACCCGCTGTCCAAGAACAACACCTACAACATAATCACTAGCATCACACATAATTTCAAACGGTAAATTCCAATCGGGTGGTTAAACAATAGGGGCAGATATTAAAGCCTTCTTTAGAATTTCAAAAGCTTCTTTACAATCTTCATAAAAAAAGGTGCGTCTTTTTGAAGAAGATTGGTAAGAGGTTTTGATATTTTAGAGAAATATTTAATAAACCTTCTATAGAAACCAGCATGACCAAGAATACTACGAATACCTTTAACATCCATGGGACAGGGCATCTTCTCAATAGCTTCTACTTTAGCTCTATAAACTTCAATGCCTCTTTCAGATATTTTATGTCCAAGAACAATTCCTTCATTAACCATAAAATGGCATTTCTCCCAGTTAAGAACAAGATTAGTCTCCTCACATCTCTGCAAAAATTTATCAAGATTCTGCAAACAATTATCAAAAGAAGTTCCATAGACAGAGAAACCGTCCATGAAGACTTCCACAATTTCTTCACAAAAACCATGAAAGATAGCAGACATGCATCTTTGAAAAGTAGCAGGAGCATTACATAAACCAAAAGGCATACGTCTATAAGCATAGGTTCCATAAGGACAAGTGAAAGTTGTTTTCTCTTGATCAATATTTTTAGCAGCAATTTGATAAAACCTAGAATAACCATCAAGAAAGCATAAATGAGTTTTCTTAGACAATCTTTCTAACATTTGATCAATAAAAGGCAAAGGATAATGATCTTTCTTAGTGATTTTATTAACCTTCCTAAAATCAATGCACATCCTATAACTAACTACTACTCTTTGAGGAATAAGTTCATTATTTTCATTTGGCACAACAGTCATCCCTCCTTTCATAGGGACACAATGTACAAGACTAACCCATCTACTATCAGCTATAGGATAAATAATACCAGCGTCAAGGAGTTTCAATACCTCATTTCTTACCACATCCTTCATCTTAGGATTTAAACGGCGTTGATGCTCAACGACTAGCTTTGCATCAGGTTCAATATTAATAGCATGCTGACAAATAGTAGGAGAAATCCCTTTCAAATCATCAAGAGTATAACCAATAGCACCTTTATGTTTCTTCAATATCCCCAATAATCTCTCCTCTTCTTTATCAGAAAGTTGAGAACTAATAATAACATGGTATAATTTCTTATCATCAATATGAGCATATTTAAGATTATCTGGCAAAGGCTTTAAATCAAAAAACAGGTAAATTATGTTTGAGCATTGCTGGCTGATGTAGGAAAATCTCATCAATTCCATTCCTTTCTTCCATAAAGACATCACTTTCATGGTCTTCCATGTATTGCTGCAAAGGATTGTTAGGAGCAAGAGTAATAGCAGCCAATTGTTCAACTCTATAGTTTTCATTAGGCAATTCAGCTTCATAAGGTGCTTTAGCAAATTTGGAGAAATTAAATTCATAAGACTCTCCATCAAACTTTGTAAGAATTTTATCCTTTTTGCAATCAATAACAGCACCACAAGTATTTAAGAAAGGTCTACCAAATATAATAGGACAAGTATCACTAGCAGAAGTGCCTAGTACTAGAAAATTAGCAGGATACTTAGTTTTACCACACAAGACCTCCACATCTCTAACAATACCAAATGGATAAATAGTTTCCCTATTAACAAGTTGAATAATCACATCTATGTCTTCAAGTTCACAAGAACCAATTTCATGCATAATTTCTTTATAAAGCTCATAAGGAATAGCACTAGAACTAGCACCAATATCACATAAACCATAATAACAATGATCACCTATCCTAACAGATAGCACAGGAACACTAGGTTTCCTAGATTTACTAGGATGAGAGACAATATTAGAAGCATCTTCACAAAATATAATGTGTCCCTCTTCTACATTTTCAGAAACAAGGTCCTTTACTATTGCTACTGTAGGTTCTACAGTTATTTGTTCCTCAGGTTCTACAGGTTTCCTTGCACTTTTATTAACCACACTAGCTAACATAGAGTGTTCTTTTACCTTAGCAGGGAAAGGCATTTTCTCAATATAAGGTCCAGGCACAATAGAATCAATAGTATGAACTTCTATATCTCTAGCAGGAACACAATTAACAGTATCTTTATAAGGCACATGGTACTTGTCCCATTCCTTTTTAGGAATATCAAAGTAAGAAGCAAAAGCCTTATATAAGTTTGCAACAACTTGAGAATCAAGGCCATAAGCAGTACTAACATTAGGAAAATCATTGGATGACATAAAGTTTTAATGCATTCATAATCATAATTTATACCTGACTTTCTACTTTTGTCATTCTCCCATGCTTCAGTGTTTTCTTGAATACGGTCAAGAAGATCCCATTATCTTCATCCTTCATACGTGTAAATGATCCAGAACAAGAAGCATCCAATAAATCCTTATCATGAAGAGGAAGCTTTGCATATAAATTATTAATAACAATATTACTGGGGAGCTCATGAAGGGGGCATTTGAGCATTAGTAACTTCAATCTCCCCCATGCTTGGGCAATACTCTCTCCGTCATGAGGCCAAAAATTATATATATAATTCCGATCTCTATGGATTTCACTTGGAGGATCAAATTTAGAATAAAAGAGAGGTACAATTTCCTCCAATTCAATAGTATGGCTATTTTTCAGCAGTTTGAACCATTCAGAGGCTTAGCCTGTCAACGGTATAGAGAATAATTTCCTCTTCACTTGGCTCATTGTAATACCTGCACACTTGAACAACTCGCATAATTCATGTAAAAAGAGCAAATGATCACCAGGATGGACATTTCCATCACCTGAATAGCAGTTATCCATAACATGTTTAACAATCTTTATAGGTATTTTATAAGGATCCAAATCATCATGCAGTGGGTCACTTACTACCCTAGTAGTGGCAGCAGTGCCCGCAAATAAGGACTCAAAAGGAGTTCCAAACATAGTGTAATAAAGCAGTAGACAGAAATAAAAACAGAAATAAAAACATCACTTACAACAGAAGCTTCATTTATCAATTCCACTTCCCAATAGCGCTTCACTCCCCGGCAACGGCGTCAGAAAATAGTCTTGATGGCCCACAAGTATAGGGGGTGTATCCTAGTACTTTCGATAAATAAGAGTGTTGAACCCAACGAGGAGCAGAAGGTGTTGACAAGCAGTTTCGATGAAGGAATAACTGTAAATACTGGAAAACAGATTTTTAGGGGTTTTTGATATTGCAGATAAATAAAGTGCGAGTAAATAAAATGCAGTAGTAATAATTGCAGAAAGTGGACCAATCCTTTCTTCAGCAAAGGACAATCCGGTGAGTTTACTTATGATTAACAAACGTTCTCGAGGACACACAGGAGGTTTCTGTCAAGTGCTTTTGTTCCATGCAGCTGAATAATGTTCGGTGTTTTGATAAGTGTTGTGTGGGTGAATCTATGCTAATGTACCGTCCCATCCAAGACTAATACATACTTGTTATTATACCCCTTGCAAGCATTCGCAACTACAAGAATGTAATTAAGAAATAAATCTAACCACAGCTTTAAACTCCGGGATCCTACGCTCCCTCGTGTAAAGGTTTCCTAACGGGGGTTTAGGTTTCTGTCACTCTGGCAAACCCACAATTAGTAGCCAAATACACGATGCATTCCTATAGGCCCATAAATGGTGAAGTATCATGTAGTCGACGTTCACATGACACCACTAGAAGAATAACACTACAACTTAAATATCAAACATTAAATATTATTCAACATTACTTCACTACTAACAACTTGACTTCTCCCATGCCCTCAAGAACAACATGAACTACTCACAACACATCATATGGATCATAATCAAAGGTGATATAATGGATGATAACAATCTGGTCATAAAGTGCAAACACCGATAAATCTCACAAGCATCAACTACTAACAAGTAATCCACACCGAGAGAGAGATCTAATGCAAAACAACGATAGAGGACCCTAATTGTTACAGCGGGATGAAGGTGGATGATGAGGGTGATGGTGCTGGTGGTGATGACGATGATGATGATGATGATCTTGATGATGCCCGGAGCGATGACAGTGACGTTGGCGGTGATTTCCCCTCTCCGGAGAGGAATTTTCCCGGCATATTTCTCCCTGCCAGAGAGTTTTTCTCTCTCGGGTGTTTTCCGCCCCGCAGTAGCGGCGGAATAATTCTTCGAGGATGGAATGAGGCTTAGGGTTCCCTCGGGACCAGGGGGCCAAAGATGACCCCCAGAGGTGGGCCAGGGTGGCCACACCCCTAGGTGGCGCGGCCAGGGGCGCGCCACCCCTAGGTGTGGGCCCCTGGTGGCCCCCCTCTGGCTCTCCTTCTGGCTGTGTCCCTCCTCGGGACTTTTAGGAACCCCCGGATGTCCCTCTTCTTCTTCTGATCTTCTAAAATATGGTATCTCGATGATGCTTTTTTTCATCAGATTTCTGGTCCCGGTGTTTATTCTCCAAAAATTATAAAACATGCAAAGTAAGATAAAATAACATAAGAGATGCATCATGACATGAAATATATCGATGAATAATAGAAAATTATGATATAAAATAGTTATGAAAAATGGACGTATCACCTATTATGATCAAGATCATCTTTATGTAATGCTACATGTTGTGTTTGCTGGGATCTGATGAATGTTGAATGCTATGTCTTCTGATTATCAATCTATCATGTTATCTTCATGCTTATGTTATTTATGATCTTACATGCTCTCCGTTATTAGTAGATTCTCTGGTCAAGTAGATGCTAGTAACTCCAAGAGGGAGTATTTATGCTCGATAGTGGGTTCATGCCTCCTTTGCATCTGTGCTCGAGTGACAGAAACGTGACAGATGGAGGATGTGTTGTTGACATTAGAGAGAAAACAACGGTGTTTACCTAGTTTACATTGTTTACATTACACACTTTGCTTACGGCGATAATCTGTTGCTTGCAACTTAATACCCAACGTTTGTTCGGATGATATTCGGAGGGTGGATTATTAGACATAGATGAAGTTGGATGACGGCCTATGTATTTTGTTGTAATGCCCGCATGAATCACATAGTAATCTTTATGTCTTGCATATGCACTACGGTGCATTCTTCATCTCTGTCAATTGCCCAGCTGTAATTTGTTCATCACACATGTTATTTATCTTTCACCGAGGGAAACCACTAGTGAACTGTGGATCCCGGTTCTTTTTCCTCATACTGATAAAACACCTACTGCTTTCATACTGGTGCTACTAATTTCATACTGTTTTCCACACAATACGTTTAACCTCTTTGTGTTTAGCAAAATCGGTGAGATTGACAACCTCACTACTTCGTTGGGGCAAAGTGATTTGATTGTGTTGTGTAGGTTCCATGTTGCTTCTGAACTGGTAGTGCGTCCTGCCATCTCAGCTGCTTCAACCTTCTGAAGTTACTTCTTCCTCCTGCTGGTCGATTAAACCTTGGTTTCTTACTAAGGGAAAACTGCTGCTATGCTCATCATACCTTCCTCTTGGGGTCTACCAACGAGTGCAAGACCTGCACCATCAAGATATTTTTCTGGCGCCGTTGCCGAGGAGGACGAGAATTTCTTTAAGGGGAGTCTCTCACTTCCAATCTCTTTTCTTTGTTTTAGTTTTGCTTAGTTTATTTTATTTTGTCTTGTTTGCTTCTATTTATCAAAAACACAAAAAATTTAGTTCTTATTCTAGTTGTAGTTTTATTCCTGTTTTTAGTCTTGTTAAAATTACTACTCCTGAGAACACTAAGTTGTGTGACTTTACTAGCACCAACAACAATGATTTCATTAGCACGCCTATTTCTCCACCTGCTCCTACCGCTGATTTTTATGAGATAAAACCTGCCCTGTTAAACCTTGTTATGAGAGAGCAATTTTCTGGTGTTAGTACCGATGATGCTGCTGCCCATCTTAATAATTTTGTTGAACTATGTGAGATGCAAAAATATAAATATGTAGATGGAGATATTATTAAACTGAAATTGTTTCCTTTCTCTTTGAGAGGAAGAACTAAAGAATGGTTCTATCTTTGCCTAGAAATAGTATTAATTCTTGGACTAAGTGTAAAGATGTTTTCATTGGAAAATATTATACTCCTGCTAACATTATATCTTTAAGAAGTAGCATTATGAATTTTAAGCAATTTGATAATGAGCATGTTGCTAAATCTTGGGAAATAATGAAATTTTTAGTAAAGAATTGTCCCACTCATGGACTGACTACTCTGATGATCATCCAAACTTTTTATGCAGGTATGAATTTTTCTTCAAGAAACCTTCTGGATTCAGCTGCTGGAGGAACCTTTATGTCCATGACCTTGGGGTCAGCAACAAAGCTTCTTGATGATATGATGGTAAATTATTCTGAGTGGCACACTGAGAGAGCTACAACTGGTAAGAAGGTAAATTCTGTTGAAGAGACCTCCTCTTTCAATGAGAGACTTGATGCTATTATGTCTATGCTCGCGAATGACCATGCTCCTATTGATCCAAATAATGTTCCTTTAGCGTCTTTGGCTCAAGAAGAGCATGTTGATGTGAACTTCATTAAAAATAATAATTTCAACAACAATGCTTATAGGAATAATTTTGGTAGCAACAATTATAGGCCATATCCTCCCAATAATAGAAATGCTTATGGTAATTTCTACAAAAAAAATAATAGTGTACCCTTTGATCTTGAGAACATGCTTAAGAATTTTACTAGTACACAAACTGCTTTAAATAAATCTGTTGAGGAAAAATTTGGCAAAATTGATGTTCTTGCTTCTAAAGTTGATAGTATTGCTCTTGATGTTGATTTTATAAAACTAAAGGTTATGCCTCATGATGTTAAAGAAATTAAAACTTTGAATGCTATCCAAGTTCGAATTGATGATAATGTTAGAATGTTAGCTGAATTGCATGCTAGATGGGAAATAGAAGATAAAATAGCTAGAAAGAATAATATAGCTAACGTTTGCACCATTACCACCACTAGTAAAACTGAAACTTCTCATGCTTGAAAACCTTCTACTATCAATGGTAAAGTAATTGGTGTCGGAAACACTCCCACTTCTGCTAGTAAAATTGCAAAACTGCCTGAAACTGCTAAAAATGTTCCTGATTAAAGTGCTAAATTTTTTAGAAACATGGGAAACAATGGTCCCATCATATTTGATAAAACTGATCTTGACTTTTATTATTGCAACATAACTAAAGTTATTAAGTTCTTACAAAAGCTTGCTAGTTGTCCTAATGCTAGTTCTATGAATATGGCTTTCACAAAACATATTACAAATGCTCTCTTGCAAATTAGAAAAGATTAATTAAGATGTGAAGCCTCTATCCCTAGGAAGCTATATGATGGTTGGGAACCTATTATTAAAATTAAAGTGAATGATTTTGATTGCAATGCTCTATGTGATCTTGGTGCTAGTATCTCTGTTATGCCCAAGAAACTCTATGGTATTCTTGATTTACCATCATTGGAACCTTGTTATTTGGATATTCGTCTTATTGATAATGTTTTTAAGAAACCTCTGGGGAGAGTTGATGATGTTCTTATCATGGTTAATAATACTCTTGTCTCCGTTGATTTTGTTGGCTTGAATATTGAATCCAATGATTCTTGTCCAATTGTTTTGGGAAGACCTTTTCTTAGAACTATTGGTTCTGTTATTGATATGAAAGAAGAGAATATTAAATTTCAGTTCCCACTCAAGAAAGATATGGAACAATTTCCTAGAAATATGATGAAGTTTCCTTTTGATTCCATTATTCGAACAAGTTACAATTTGGATACTTCTTCACTTGAAAATACTTGATTCCACTTTCCTGGGCCTAGCTAAAAGGCGTTAAAGAAAAACACTTCTTGGGAGATAACCCATGTTTTTATTTTTGCTTTGTTTTTCTCCGTTTTCTTTGAGTCAAGGGGTTGTATACTTCTGTAGCAAATCCTTTGTATCTTTCTTTTAATGTTTTAGTAGTGCCAAGTAAGGTTTCTCTCGAGAGTTGGAGTTGGTTTTCGGATTTCTGCGCAGGAAACAGATTTCTGCTGTCCACCGTAAAAAATCGTATAAAATCCAGGAAGATCAGAATGGTCTGAAATTTTTTGTGTTTATTTCTCGTCTAATTTCGTAACTTTTTTGTTCTTCAAGTTTTTCGATCTGAGCAACTTAAATGCCTCGAAAAAATTCGTCTTTGCGGACTGTTCTGGTTTTGACAGATTCTATCATTTTTCTTGCATTTGCTCTTTTGCGATGTCAAGTGGATTTTTTTTACTTCATGAAACATCAGTTGCTGTAGCTAATGTTTAAAAGTATCAATAGAACTTGTTCCATACATAATCAATGGATTTTTAAATCGCCATGTACCCGACGACATGGAGTAGTTCGCCTCGTCGATTAGGCGCATGATACATCCATTTTGCATCACTATTTTATATCATAATTTGTTCTTATCCGTTGATATACTTCACATTAGAATGTTTTATTTATGTATTTTGCATGTTTTGCAGTTTCTGAGATTTATTTATCATAGTGAGAAATTAGGATCTGTCAAGGGACCCCACTTCTCGAGCTCGGAAAATTTCAGAAAAAAATTAAAACAAAGTTTCGGGAGAAATCGCCGGGGAAATCATCACCGTCATCATCGTCATCACGCCGGGCATCATTGGGGTCATCATCAGCATCATCTGCACCATCATCCCCTTCATCCCATATCATCCTGATGTAACGATTAGCCTTATAACTTATACTATCCACTATGATCTCTTTATCGGTGTTGATTACTCCGTTGTAGTTGATGTTTTTCAGTTCTATCGGCGAATTCTTGTTATGACCATATTGTTATTCATCAATATATCACCGATCATGGTCCATATGATGTCTTGTGAATAGTTTGTTTAGTACTCGTTATAAAAAATAGACAAGCTCCATGCGCTTCACCAGTGGTCTCCTTCTTCATCGATTGTGCAGCTTGCAGTCGTCTTCTTCACCTCGGTCTTCACCACTTGAAGCCGAGGTGGTGCAGGGTCGTCGACATGAGCACCGCCCACACGAGCTCCTGCTCTGCGTTCATGGCTTAGAGGCGGGCCAGAGCACCCTCTACGCATTCTGCCACCGCTTTCGTAGCGGCAGTCATCGGTGCACGTTCCCTTGAGGAGGCCGCCACCGCCCACAATGACCGAACCTCGCCCGACACCTCGTCGATGTGGCACCGCGTTGGAGCAATCCACGTCCACGTCACAAGCGACACTGCCCATGGGTATTCTTGAGGGAGCAGCTCGGCCCACCTACGCCCTCGAAGACGGCCACACTTGCTCGTGCCGGCTGAGCAGCGATGGCGCGCCTCCTCCTAATCGATCGTAGATGCACAACGGCGCGCCTCCCTCCTCATCGACTAAAGAAGAGCGACCTCCGGCTTGCCCGCCACGGCCACCCGTTCCACGCATGGTGAGCCAGCCATCATGAGGGAGATCGCAAGCCAAATGATGGTGGAGGGACATTACTAATATCTCGCCGGAGATCATAATCCCTAGCGGTGGTGGGAAGAAATTGTGGCGAAGCTATAGTGGGGGCAAACCCTAAATGCCCCGTGATACCGTCGATATAGCGGCGGCATAGGCTTCTGTTCGAGGGCCAGAAAAATTGTTTCCAGACCAGGCTGATATGTGGTATCTGTTCGGGGCATAAAAATGGCCGAGCCCGCAAATCGGCCGGAATTTTCCGTTATTTGGGATCTGCTAGAGATGCTCTCAGTCCGGCCTGGGCAGCTAGACACTAGACAGCCTGGAGGAACGAGGAGAGGCAATCACGCAAGATCCATAAATCCATCCATGCAAGCAAGAGAGATCTTATCCGCCGGGAATCGACAAAATTCTTGCACCAAGAGCAAAACAGCTATACGTACCATGTAGCCTCCTCGTGTCATACTAACCTAACGTACAGTAAGTGGTTTCCAAGCCATGGCTCACCATTACAATCTTCCTACTGCTATCGAGCAAACGTCGCCGCAAGGAACATGTCCTCCTCGGTCCCCACCCAGCCGCAGCTACTGCAGCGCTCGCCGCCACCGCAGCACTGGTTCACGCCGCCGCCGAACTTCCTTGCCTTCGCGGCCACGTGGCCGGCAGCTGCGACGGTGTTCACGACCTTGACCTCGACCAGCAACTTGGGCGCCTTGCATCCGCCGTCCAGCTCCCGGCTCACCGGCGAGAGCCTCAGCCAGCTCTCCGTCGACGCCGACTTCGCAGCGATGGCGAGATCGGCTCGTGCTAGCACCCACGACGACGGTCTTCCGGTCCCCAGCAACGCCGCCAGCCCGGACGTCGACGAGCGTGGCCTCCACCGGAGCTCGAACGCGACCTTGTCCGGCGCGGCGGCGAAGGCGGCGCCGCCGCCGTTGCCCGCCAGCTGGAAGCGCACGAGCTCGCCCCAGAACACGTCGTCTCCGGGGCCACCACACGGGACCTCCCGCGTGTCCACGCGGATCCGCCGCCTGCCGTCGCCAGCCGGGACGTAGTACCTCACGAAAAGGCTGCCCTCGAGCCGCGCCTCGACGCCGGCCACCCTCAGGACCTTGACGTCGAACTCCAGGCTCGGCTGTCTCGACAAGGTCGCCATGCTAGCTTATGCTTGCGTGCACTACGCGCGCTTGCGGCTTATCTTATCTTCTCTCGCAACAATGATTTCAAAGTAAACTGTGCGCAGCTGGGAGGGAGAGCACTTGTAGTGATCGAACTGGAGGAAGCTTTCTTGGAACGAGGCGCGGCTTATATGGACTTCCTCGGCTTGCACCCAAGTCGATCTCAGGGATGCAATTTTCTCGTTCCAAGAGCTCAGTGGCTTTTGGTTTCACGACGGCAGCCGTGCGAAAAACCACATGGCTGAAAATAAAACGGCTCTCGCTTTCCGGAGGGGGCCGGGCCGGGTTCGTGTTAGTGGGGTTCGATCGATGGGGCGAAGCATGCTCGAATTTACCCTTGGGCGCGCCATAGAGACGCGGGAGTGGCGGGCGGTGACGCGGCCGGAGGTGGCTGGGCTGATATGCTTAACTATCGGACGCAACACATGCGTAGATGGCTCGTACTGATTACCTACCGGCACTAGAGTTGTAGTTTTGTGTAGTGTAGTTTACTTGTACGCACTCCAACTTATATTTCGTGTATATATTCGCTTTAGTAGCCCTGAGGGCCACGATCGAGCATGTAAAGAGCTAAAGCCTCCCTAGTCTGAATCAGATTCAGATAATCAGATTAGAATCCTGTGATACATATCAGTTTGTTAATTGGGCATATATGAGTGCTTTACCGTGTGGTTAATGGAAAGGATTGTTGTTGGGGTTAAGAAACATGTGGCTCTAGAATCGTTCTAAGTGCTTTTACTGTCCATTTACATCCTGATTAGTAGATTCGAGGACTAACCTATGCATTATGGAAGTAGTAACATAGACTAGTATCATATACATGATACTAGTATATGATACTCCCCATTGTGACTAGTCTAAGTTTCACATGCGGCTACAGTCGGCAATTAATAGAGGACACTTACACATGCCGAGTAAAATAACGTTTGCTGGGCGGCCTTTTCTCTTGAACTTCTTCATCTTAAGCGAATTGCCAAAGAAGATTTAAGAAAGTACACTGGTGAAGAACAGGCCAGTAGCACCGGTTTGTAAGGGCCTTTGGACTCGGATACAAAACCGGTGCTACGTATCCGGGACTAAAGGCCCCCCCTTTAGAACCGGTCAGTCACCAACCGGTTCTAAAGGCCTCCACGTGGGCGCCGAAGAGCGCGCGCAGGCGGAGGACCTTTAGAACCGGTTGGTAACACCAACCGGTCCTAAAGCTTTTTTTCCTCTTTTTTTTTTCTTTTTCTTTTCAGGGTTTCCGATTCCGTATTTAGGGTTTAGGGTTTAGGGCGTGTTCCGTATTTTCAGGGTTTCCGTTTACGTGTTTCCGTTTACGTGTTTCCGTTTACATAATCAGAAAACACGTAATCGGAAATACGTATCCGGAAACACCGATTCCGTGTTTGCGGTTAAGTGTTTCCGATTCCGTGTTTGCGGTTAAATGTTGATGCACCAAATAAAAGTACATATATATACATGTAACACGAAGTAATCGACCGAGAATTACATAATCTGAAGTTCGTTTTCAATAGCTGTATACTTGCATAGAGAAGGGAGCTGGCTATTGGTTCATAGGATGGAAAAATTCTCCGTCTTCTGCTATGACTTGCGTGAGAAGAAATCCTGCCAATTCCTCTGCAATAGCCTTGCAACGGTCGATTGGTTTGAGCTGCGCCCGCTTTCGTGCCATCTTGAAAAGAAGTAGATGAAAACAATTAAGTTATGAACAAAACTAAACATAATTAATGGCAACATAAATAAAGTTGTGAAGATCCGGTTACGTACCTCTAGATTTCTCCTACTACGGGATTTCTCATTGATCGTCCTGTGAATGAACTCGCAAACGTATTATCCACAATAATCAGTTCCCTGTGGTTGTTGCGGGACTTTCTATATACGAGAAACATAATTCAGTCAAATTAATAATAATCAAGAGAATGGTAATGGTATTTAAATCAGGGTACGTAGTACTACTTACTTTGTTAATCTGAAAGTGGAGATTGTCTGCCCATGTACCGGGTTCTTCCTTGATGAACATTTGCCAAACCCTGAGCGACAAAAGAAAAATGAATAGAAGAGTTAATTATTACTTACTTGATATCAGGAAATGAACGAAAAAGAGGCCGATGAACGAAAGAGGCCGATATATATACTTTTGAAGCATTTGACGCGCGGTCTTCCATGTGTCAGCGCTCCAGGTTAACGAGTCCCAGACTTCAACTTGTCCTTTATCGATTCTAATGATGAACAATATGAAGTGGCCGCTGCGCACGTGTACACACGCAGTCATGCATACTCATCAATTACACTTAACATCAGGTAAGCAAAATGGAATGTCTACAAGACAGTAACACTCACTTGAATCCGTAGGGCCAAAGTATTTCTTTTTTGGTACTTTGTCGCTTCAAAAACCTTAGCAAATCATCTGGTGTATCCTTGTTGAACCTTTCTACTGTGTTTTGATGATACGAATACGGGTCAATGAACCCAAAGTCCCAGATTCCTGCCAGCCTGCATTCACGAATCTTCATTCTGCATAGTAGCGTACAAAAAGAATGTCGTGAGTGATAATTATACGGGCAACGAACGCGAGCTTAACTAAATAATTAAATTACACAAATAAATCACTTACAAACAGTAGCAGGTGAGGATAGACTTGTCGAGGGCACGTTGATTGTACATCTGGAAGAAATCATCGAACCCAAGCTCGACACCGTAATCTCCGAAGTAGTGTTGATCCTGAACTTGAGCCATGATATAGTCTCTCATCTGCCTTGCGGCCTCCAAGTACCAATCATGTAAACTCCGTAGTTGGGTTGTTAGATCAGTAGGATTTTCGACCAGAGGGTGCCCGGGCTTGTATGTATATACCACATCAGCAATAGCGTAACCCACGTCGCCCATGCGTGGACCGGACACTGAAGCCTGGTCAGGTAAGACCTTGAGCGGGGCAATTGACCGTGCTTCTTGTTGTCCGAGCTGGGGAACTTGTTTCCCGCATTTCGTCTGCTCCGCCTGCTTCATCTCCTCCGTCTGCTTCATCTCTGCGGTGTGCGTCTTCTCAATGTACCGTTCATAGTCTGAAAGGGGCGGCGGTGGCGGCGGTGCAGGATAATATAAGTTGTCGATGGTCCGCTCAATTTTCCACTTTGGGATGTCCTTCAGAGTTTCCTTCCAGGTGTCTGGAGGGGGCTTCAGGGGAAACTGTGCGAACCATGCGCTGGTTTTGGCTTTCACGACATCGGTTAGTTCCTCCGGAGTCATCAGGCCTGGTAACTTCGGCGGAGTCTCGACTTTCTTGGATTTCCTTGGTCTCTTCTTGGGAGGAGTCCCGTTTCTTCTGAACTTCAGCTTCCGCTTTGCCGTACCCGTAGTGGGCGCATCCGTGGGCTCACGGGAGTGCACGGGCGATGGACCCTCGGCCTCGGGCTCCCAATCTTCGTTGTGGGGTGGACTTGGAGGTTCGTTGGGGGGTGGACTTGGAGGTCGTGCATTCTCTGTACGAAAGTGAAAAAACTATTGAAAATAAGCTTACATGTGGTGCAACATTCAGTAATTGATGGAGCCTTGTACAAAAAAAAGTAATTGATGGAGGTATATATGGTGCATTTGTACCTGGAGGAGTCGGTGGCCTTGGCGCCGAGTTAGGAAACACGATGTGTTTCTTATTCCACAATATGATACCAAGCTCCATTTCTCCCAGTGTCTTCTCGCCTTCACCTCCAGGAATATGGAGCTCAATTGAATGGCATCCCGGCGTAATTGTTGACAACCCGACACGAGCATGGGATGCTGGAATCTGACCACCATGGTAGGTTGCTCCAGGTTGATTCGGTAAAGCATAGCCTGACGACACCCTGAAGGATATGTTCCCCATTGGCATATGTATCTCACAGTTTGTCTTCTCCATGATATCATCCACGGGGTAGTGAGGCGCCGACGGTTCGACTGCACGACCGTCTTCTAGCTGCATGTGCGTGGAACCAACGCTGCTTCTATGCTGAGATGGGACGGCATCTGCTACATGATCGTCTTCTATTTGCAGCTGATCAGGTGCAGGACGATGTTCTACCTCCTCTTCAGTGTCAGGTAGAGGGTGTCCCCCTTTCTTCAAGAGAAAATCCACCTTTTGTTCTAATGTCGATAGCCGTTCCATCGCCTTTTTCTTGCTTCTATCACGGCTTCTGTAAGTGCCAATGTCCGCTGCAAACCCTTGGCTCCACGGGGTAGAGGCTCCAAAGCCTCGTGTTCGTCCCCACTTTTCGGGGTTCCCGAGTGCCCTCGTCAGCTCGTCGTTCTCTCTATCGGGAACAAAAGTTCCTTTTCGAACAGCATCTATTGCCTTCTCTAGTTCTGCTACGACTTTTGTTATTTTTTCCGACCATGGTCCCTGAGCAACAATCATCCCAGTCTCAGCGTCCAACGTTGCCCCATGCGCGAACAACCAGAACTTGGACTTATCGGGCCAGTCATGTGTCTGTGGAATGATACCTCTTTTCACAAGCGCAGCTTCATAGCTTCGCCACCTAGGCAGGGCAGTCATGTAGCCACCTGACCCCAAAATATGGTGATATTTCTTCTTCTTCGCATTCTCTGAATTTGTGGCCGATCGGGATGTAAAGACACCCGATTTATTGTACGCCTTAAAATCATCCCAAGCGTCTCTTATCTTCACTAGGTTCCCGGTGAAAACTGGATCTTCGTCCTTATATTTCTTCCACAGTTCTTTCTTCCACCTCTGGAATTGTGTGGCCATCTTCTTCAAAGCCCACTGCTCGACTTTCTTCTTCTTATCGCTCGCTACGCTGAAATTTAGCCATAGCTTTTCGCAAAGAATTTTTTTCAATCTTTCATCGACATAACTAGCTCCAACGTTGGCCCCGGTCTTCGGCTTATTCCATTCTATTAAGTTGATCGGGACCAGGTCTCTTACAACAACTCCGCACTGATTTACGAATTTGCGATAAGTTTCTGGGGGCTGCAGTGGTTTGCCATCAGCAGCAACTGTATCGATCGGGAAGCTTGCGGTATCTTTCAACCCTGCGGCCGGGCCTCGTTTCGACTTTGTCTCAGTACTTGCGCTAGCTGTTCCGGAGGGCGCCTAAACGGGAAAATAATAATTCGTTAGTAAGTGCAATACAAATTAATTGTTGCGTGAACAGTGACTTGAGATATACATTGGCAGAGTTTGTTCTGGAGGGCACTTCTTCATCCTCGACGTTGTCGTCGTCATCATCTACTACATCTTCTATATTCTGATCTCCGTCACCGGAGTCGTTCAAAAATTGATTGCTAAACGCCTGTCCACCGTCGTCATCACGATATATGGCCGTTGCATTATTAAAAATCATCTCGCACATGTATCTTTCCTTCTCCGCCTCACCCATTCCCGCGAGTTTATCGGCGTGCGGATCATGTGCAGGTTCTTGGGGATCCATAGCTCAACACCTGCTAGTAAAATTTATAAAATGAAGAACACTTAGCGAAATTTTCATCGGGCACTTGGCGAAATTATTTCATCCGACAGTAATAAAATAATAGTTCTGGACATATTAATGAAATAATAGTTCTGGACACTCCAAGAGTTACATAGCTCGGGTTAATTTTTTTAACCCTAATACATCACGATCGAATAATATCACTTATACATAGTCTCGTGACATCTCTCAAAATAATTAACTCCGACCGGGTCCTAAGCCGCGGGGTGCTGAGTCACGGGTGCTACGCATCCATAGATAAGGAACCCTCATAGGGTCATAGCTCACGTGGTAAGTAACCCTCCGAATAATCGACCAACTGCTGCTATACTGCCTATACTGCCTATCGAGCAAGTACATGTAGCGACGGACGTGCTCGTCCTCCTCCCTGATACGCTGTTGTACCACCTCCTCAGGGGCCGGCTCTCTCCGCACCGAGCGTGGCCCACGCGATGGCCACCAAAGAATATCCGGGTCGACCACGTCACCCGGATTTCTCACCAAGCCGCGTGCCCCGGTACTAAGGAGCTCCCAGTGCCAGCCTGGCGGGGCCCAGTCCCGGACATCGCCCGGCGGGTCCAACAGAGACATGAACTAAAAACATGCCCGGACTAAGTAAATATTCCATAATTAAGTAAAATACCTTAGTGTTTCTAACTTAGTAAAAAATAGTAAATTGAGAAATATAACAGAAATAAGATGAAAGTTAAACAGGAACAAAATGGTAACTTAGTAAAATTTCTTAACTTAGTGCAATTATTCTAACTTTCTGAAATTTTCTAACACTAACGACTTAGTGAAATTTTCTAACACACTAACTTCTAACACAACATTCTAACACAAAAATTCTAACACTAAACAAAATTGTAAAAACAAATTAAAGCACTAAAAAAAATCTAACACTAACTCTAAAAATTTCTAACATTAAATTCTAACACTAACACTAACTCTAAAAAAATCTAACACTAACTCTAAAAATTTCTAACACTAACACTAACTCTAAAAAAAATCTAACACTAACTCTAAAAATTTCTAACACTAACACTAACACTAACTCTAAAAATTCTAACACTAAACAAAATTGTAAAAACAGAAATAAAACTTAACTACACGCGTACAGAGGGCGACGGGGCGACGGCGAGGGGCGAGAGGCGATCGACGGGGCGGAGGCGGGGCGGCGGAGGTGGAGGCGGGACGGAGGCGGGGCGGCGGAGGCGGAGGCGGAGGCGGGACGACGACGGCGCGACGGAGGCGGGGCCGCGGGGGATCGACGGCGACGGAGGCAGAGGGCAGCGGCAGCGGCGGCGACGGCGACGGAGGCAGAGGCGGACGGAGGCGCGACGGACGGAGGCGAGGCAGACGGAGGCGCGACCGGAGCAGGGCTTCGCGGTACGTGCTAGGAGAGAAAACGCGCGAATGAAAATGATCAAAATTTTCACAAGTTCTCGAGATATCGCCCCACTACTGGCCTTTAGCACCGGTTTGTGTTAAGAACCGGTGCGAAAGAGGATTTAGCACCGGTTGTTAACACAAACCGGTACGAAAGGTCTGTACTTGGGGCCACATTCAGACTGCGCGCCCTGTACAGACCTTTAGCACCGGTTTGTGTTAACAACCGGTGCTAAAGAGTCTCTGTACAAACTGCTCGCCTCCCGCGCGCGGCGGTTTTATTGCTACAGTTCCTGATCGCGAGTCTCTCTGTTTCTCTGTATTCTCTCTTCTTCCTCTGTCTTCTCTTCTTTCTCTCTTGATCTTCCTCCACCAAGCACACCATGGCTGAAGTTTGGGAGATATACCGTGGTCCCACACCATGCGGCAAGCAACTCGAGGTGTGCTACACCAACAGTTGCGAGAGGCTCCCCGGTCCTCTTGCGCATTTGACCAATCTCTATTTCTCCTCTCCCGATGAACACCGGTTCTTCGGGCTTGATCTGGAGTATACGGCGGATAAACGGGATGTTGCCGTCATCCAGATTGCGTTCAAGGAGGCCGTTTTGGTCTTCCAATGGTCAAGGTTACGCACACGTACAATCTTGCATCTTCTATTTGTTTGTTGCATGTGAAGAATACATGTGTTGCAACATATCTAACACGTATCAAATTTTTGTTGTTGCAGTAGTTCAAAGCATTCTCCGGCACTTGTTGATTTTCTAGTCAACAAGGGATATGACTTTTGCAGCGTTGACATCACTCAAGACCGCCCGAAGTTGATGCGCTTGGGTATTGTGATACCTGAAGATCACTACATTGATCTTCAGGATCTTATCCATTTGAACGGGGCAAAGACCGGGATGGCTCGCATGGCAACTGCCTTCATCCACGAGGGCTACGAAACCATGAAGTCTGGTTTCCCCTCGAGTAATCACTGGTATTGGGAGAAGAACCCACTGGACTTGACGAACGTCAAGTATGCAGGCATAGATGCATACGTCTCCTACGAGTTGTTCCGCATCTACTCGACGGAGCCATAGATGTATGCGTTCGATATATATGCATGTAATGGATATCTTAGTATGTAATTAATGGATATCTTAGTATTGTGAGACTTATGTTTGTGTTATGTGTGATCGTAAGACTCTATGTTATGAATGTGATATGATTGTGTTCTAAAATCAGAAACAAAGATATAAAATGTGGTGTAGAATGGGAAAAATATGATCACTTACCCCAGGCGCATTTGTACACTGTGCGCCTGCGGTAGTACTCTTATCCCAGGCGCATTTGTACACCGTGCGCCTGCGGTATTACTCTTATCCCAGGCGCATTCGTCCACGGTGCGCCTGCGGTAATGTTACCCCAGGCGCATACCGAAGTTTATGCGCCTGTGGTAAGTTAGGGTGGGTAATGAGTAAGGCAACGAGAAGTGAGAGCGCAAGTGATACATCGAGCATATATATCGTGGATACATATATATAGATTGATTTAGCGAGATACCATACATGTAGATTTTTCTTCTTTTATTTTTCTTTTTTGTTTCACTTCCCTGTTTTCTTTTGTATTGATTTATAAAACATGGAAAACAGAAGGTTACTTTTATTAAAAACAGAAAACAGACGCGCTAGCACGCCGCAGTGTCGCCGGAATACAAATTCTTTTATTGAAAAAGAGAAAACAGACGAACACTACTCCTCGTCGTCGTCGTCGGGGAACTCGTCGCTGACCTCCTCCGGGTCATCGTCGTTGTCGAACTCGTCGGTGACCTCCTCGTCGTCGTCGGAGGTGCATGATGGTATGTCCGAGATAGGCCCCCACCGCGGATCGTCGGAGGCCCAGACTTCGCCGGCGTGGTCGGCCCGACGAAGCTCTTGCAGCGCATTCGTCCTCGCCTCCCGAGCGGCATCTAACGCGAGGTGGCGTTCGAGGCGGCGCTCCGCCCGCTCAGCCGCGCGGGTCTGCCAGAGCTCCTCGTCGGCGCTCTCCTCCCCCGGGTTGTTCCGGTAATACTCGCGGACGACGCGGTCTTCCATGGCGTCGACTAGGCCCTGAAACGCGCGGTGGCGGAGGTGGAGGTGGTCGGCGGCAGTGACGATCTGCGGCTTTGGAGCCCTGGCCTCCGCTTCCCAGACGGTGTGGCAGTCGTTGAAGTTCATCAGCGATCGCGGGCGGTTGAGGCGCCAGGCCGCCGCGTCCCAGGCGCGGGCGGCCTCCGCCGCCGTCGCAAAGGAGCCGAGGGGGATGCGGTCGTCCCCCCAGCGGATATCTGCGCTGAACATTCCGTTCTGCCGTGCTCGGACGCCACGGAAGCCGGTGGTGCTGTTTCTCCTCGGAGGCATTGTGGAAGCGCGACGGTGCGTGGAGAGGAGTGGGCGCGTGGAGAGGAGAAGACGCGCTCGAGGCGCGACAGTTTATACCGCGCCCTCCTGGCCACGCGTCACAACTCCCGCGCCACGCGTGAACTCCCGGGCCACACGTCAACTCCCGCGCCGGTTGTTAACGTCAACCGGTACTAAAGGCCTGTACAGGGGGGCGCACATTTCTTTTCTTCTTATTTCTGTTTCCAAAGGGGGGTGTAGAACAAAACAAACGGTATCGCCGTCATACAGCCCAACCGTGGCTAGCTACTGGGTGCATATATGCATACCAAATGCACGGCTGGACGTATGACGGCGAATCCGGATGTTTTGTATTTGCTCAATGAACTGAATATATAATGTATCAAACCTTAAAGGGGGTGTAGAACAAAACAGACGGTATCGCCATCATATAGCCCAACCGTGGCTACTGGGTGCATATATGCATACCAAATGCACGGCTGGACGTATGACGGCGAATCCGGATGTTTTGTATTTGCTCGATGAACTGAATATATGATATATCAAACCTTAAAGGGGGGGTGTAGAACAAAACAATCGGTATCGCCAGTATACAACCCTGCAGTGTCTACTGAGTGCATATATGCATACCAAATGCACAACAGGGCGTATGCTGGCGAATCCGGATGTTTTGTACTTGGGAGATGAACTGAACGGTGTATGAAGCTGGGCTATATATAGGGTCCTCTGGCTCACAAAGTGTTGAGCTAGGGTTTTGATCCAACGGTTAAGAAACATCTCATCCAACGGCTCACAACACCTCGAAAGAAACACACCGTAGCCCTGATCGTACGGCTCACAAGCGGTTGAAAGAAACACACGATCCGTGTGATTCTATCTGATTGGTCCAAACGAAACCCTAACCCATTAAGTCCGGTTGGTGTCCCCAACCGGGACTAAAGGGATGATCCGTTTCTATTTTTCTTCTTGCCTTTCTTCTGATTGCGCCGTAATAACCATGGAACATTTCATCATTTAACTGAATACTTGCATCATCTTTGACTTTGAAGGGAGGAATTTCATCAAATTTATTGTAATCTTCTGACATGTCTGTCTTGTCCTCGACTCCCACGATGTTTCTTTTCCCTGAAAGAACTATGTGGCATCTTGGTTCATCGTCTGATGTATTCGCTTCCTTATCTTTTCTTTTTCTCGGTCTGCTAGACATGTCCTTCACATAGAAAACCTGAGCCACATCATTGGCTAGGACGAATTGATCATTGTCGTACCCAAGATTCTTCTGATCCACTGTTGTCATTCCGTACTTCGGGTCTACATTCACGCCTGACAGGTCGAACCATTTGCACCAGAACAAAGGGACCTTAAAGGAAGGTCCGTAGTAAAGTTCCCATATCTGCTCTATGTAACCATAGTATGTGACCCTTTGCCCGTTGTCGTCTTTTGCATCAAACCGGACGCCACTGTTTTGGTTGGTGCTCTTTTTATCTTGGTCTGCCGTGTAAAATATGTTACCATTTATCTCGTACCCTTTAAAGGTCAATATAGTCGAAGATGGTTGCTTGGCCAACAAGTATAGCTCATCTTCAACAATGTTGTCATTAATGAGACGTCTTTGCAACCAACCGCCGAAAGTCTTCGTGTGTTCTTTAGCAATGAAATCTTCAGGTTGCTCCGGGTATTCCGAGCGTAAAATATCCGTGTGTTCCTGGATATATGGAGCCGCCAAGCTGGAATTAACTAGAACTGTGTAGTGTGCTTGAGTGAAAGATTGCTCGTCCATACATGTTGTTGATTTCTTTCCTAGCGTGCCTTTTCCACGCAGTCTCCCCTCATGGCGCGACTGAGGAACACTAATTGGGTTCAGGTCAGGAATAAAGTCAACACAAAACTCAATGACCTCCTCTGTTCCATAGCCCTTGACCATGCTTCCTTCCGGCCTAGCACGGTTTTTAACATAATTCTTGAAGACTCCCATGAACCTTTCAAAGGGGAACATATTGTGTAAGAATACAGGACCGAGAACGGAAATCTCTTGGACTAGGTGAACTATGAGGTGCGTCATAATATTGAAGAAGGTTGGTGGGAACACCAACTCGAAGCTGACAAGACATTGGACCACGTCCTTCTGTAAACTTGGTAGAGTTGATGGATCGATTGCCTTCTGAGAAATTGCGTTGAGGAATGCACACAGCTTCACAATGGGTACTCGCACGTTTTCTGGCAGAAGCCCCCTCAATGCAATCGGAAGTAACTGGGTCATGATCACGTGGCAGTCATGAGACTTTAGGTTTTGGAACTTTTTCTCTTCCAGGTTTAGTATTCCTTTTATGTTCGACGAGTAGCCAGACGGGACCTTGATACTGCTCAGGACTTGGAAAAAGATCTCCTTCTCTTCCTTGGTAAGAGCGTAGCTGGCAGGACCTTTGAAATTCTCTGGATTCATCAGGTCGTCTCGTTCGTGCATACGTTGGTGGTGCAGCCGTGCTTTTTGTGTATCTCTCGACTTCTTCCCATGCACGTCCAATAAGTTTAGCAGGTTCACGCAAATATTTTTCGTCACGTGCATCACGTCGATCGCAGAGCGAACCTCTAGGAATTTCCAATAGGGTAGTTCCCAGAATATAGATTTCTTCTTCCACATGGCTACGTGGTTGTCGGCGTCATTCGGAACAGATTGTGCGCCAGGACCCTTATCAAAGATTACTTTTATATCTTTGACCATGTCATATATATCAGTACCTTTAGGGAGGGTTGGCTTCCTCCGTGTATCTGCCTCGCCTTTGAAATGCTTTCCTTTTTTTCTTACGGGATGCCTGTCTGGAAGAAATCGACGATGCCCCGGGTACACATTCTTGCCTATATGTATACTTTCAGAGTCTCGCCTAAACAGTGTGTGCATGCGCTGTATCCCTTGTTTGACTGTCCTGAGATGTTACTAAGAGCGGGCCAATCATTGATGGTTACAAACAGCAACCCTCGTAGGTCAAATTCCTCTTGTTTGTACTCGTCCCACACATGTACACCTTCGTCAGTCCACAACTCTAAAAGTTCATCAACCAGTGGCCTCAGGTACACATCAATGTTGTTGCCAGGTTGCGACGGGCCTGGGATAAGCACTGGCATCATAATGAACTTACGCTTCATGCATAACCAAGGAGGAAGGTTATAGATACATAGAGTCACGGGCCAGGTGCTATGACTGCTACTCTGCTCCCCAAACGGATTCATGCCATCTGTACTCAGACCAAACCTTAAGTTTCTTGCGTCACGTGCAAAGTCCTCGCACTTATCGTCGATGTTTCTCCACTGCGACCCATCAGCGGGGTGTCTCAGCATATCGTCTTCCTTACGGTCTTCTTTGTGCCATCGCAGCAACTTGGCATGCTCTTTGTTTCGGAACAAACGTTTCAACCGTGGTATTATAGGAGCATGCCACATCTGGCAGGAACCCTCTTCCTGGGGCGATCGTCGCCCTCAACATCACCAGGGTCATCTCGCCTGATCTTGTACCAAAATGCACCGCATACCGGGCAGGCAGTTAAATTCTCGTGCTGACCGCGGTAGAGTATGCAGTCATTGATGTATGCATGTATCTTATGCACTTCCAATGCTAGAGGGCAGACAACCTTCTTTGCTTCGTATGTACTGCAGGGCAGCACGTTATCTCTTGGAAGCATCTTCTTCATTATTTTCAGCAGATTTTCAAATCTCTTGTCAGATAATCCATTCTCTGCCTTCCATTGCAGCAATTCCAGGGTGGTGCCCAGCTTTTTCTGGCCATCTTCGCAATTTGGGTACAACAATTTTTTGTGGTCTTCTAACATGCGCTCCAACTTCAACCTCTCGTTTTCACTTGCGCAGTTTATCTGTTCTTCACGAATGACCTGACGAAGATCATCATCAGACTCATCAACAATGTCCTCAAGTTCAGGCCCGTCTTCCCCCATTTCAGTATCACCGTGTTCACCGAACATAGGATAATTATCATCATCCCCTTCTTCTTCATTGTCTTCCATTACAACCCTCTTTCTCCGTGCTTGGTCCAACAAAAATAACTGGGCATGAAGCCTTCTTGCAACAGGTGGGTGTGTATGGTTCTTGAGTTATGGAAATTCCTCTTATTCTGGCATTTTTTACATGGACAAAAAATAAATCCATTCTGCCTGTTTTTCTCAGCCACATTGAGAAAACTATGCATGCCATTAAGGAATTCGGGACGACGTCGATCACTGTACATCCATTGCCGGTTCATCTGCATTATATAAATTTATCAACAACCATTATGCTAAATCATCATGACTAAATTAATTAATTAATACAAAAAGTTCATCATACGTTAACACCAAACTAGCGTATAGTGACCATACATATATAGTTCTCATAAAAATACACACTGAAACCATCCATAAAAACTCTCTCTAATTAATGCATTTAAAAACAACAACAAATGCGATCAAAATCGCAACAAAGGTAACAATTGACCCGACGGCATAATGATACCAAGCCTCTTTACTAATTGCATATTTCCTAATCTTTCTAATCTTCAGGCGCATTGCGTCCATCTCGCTCTTGTGACCATCGACGACACCGGCAAGAACCTTTTCCAAGGTCATCTTCTCTTTTTCAGTTTTTTCGAACTTTTCTTCAGTTTTTTTCAATCTTTCTTTCAAGCCAACATTTTCTTGTTCAACTAAGTATAACTTCTCAACAATAGGGTCGATTGGCATTTCCGGTTCCACTACCTCCTAGATAAAAATATCTATGTCAAGTTGGTCGGCGTAAGTAATTGTCGTATAATCAGGAATGAAAATATGTAGTGAAAAAAGATAATATACCACATCCGAATCATAGACTGGACGAGGGCCAACGGGGACGGATATCAAAACCATGGCCCTATGTATATAAAAAAAATCTTACACAATAAGAAAATTATATACAAGTAAATATATACGTAAATCATACAAATCAAAATTTGTTTTGGTAAATAAAAACAATAGGCTCACCAAGGTTGTGTCGGTGATGGGGCGATCGACGGCAGTGAGGAAGGGGACAAGGCGCGCGACACTAAAAAAACCACAAATCATAATTAATTTTGAGCTCAAATTGCATCAATTTGTATACATAACAAAATGAATAACAAATTCTAGCTTAGGCATTTCATCAAACATCTAGCTAGCACAACAAAAATGAAATGAGCAAGAAAACGAGCAAAACTTGCAATGCCGGAAGAGGGAATGTTGATGCTAACCGTAGAACCGATGGGTACCAACAATCTTGACAAATGGTGGAGAAAAATGGGGATGGATTAGACCTCACAAGAGAAAGGAGAGAGCAAAAATGGAGTTGAGCTAGAGCTGGAAAAAATGGAGCTGAGCTCGGGGTGGTATGTAGGGTTTAGGGGAGGGCTTTAGCACCGGTTTGTGTTACAAACCGGTTCTAAAGGATATGACAGCGGGACCCGCAGTAGCTGCAAAAAATGAGAAAACCTGTAGAACCGGTTTGTGATACAAACCGGTTCTAAAGGGTCTGTCCCCTGGGCCCCCCCTCCCTGCAGCAAATGGCCGCAAGGCCTTTAGGACCGGTTTGTAACAGACCCTTTTGAACCGGTTTGTATCACATCCGGTTCCATTGTGCTTGGCTCAATGCCCTGTTTTCTACTAGTGGTAACGCGTCGTCTCAAATGCCTTTTGCCGCCTGACAAAGTTATAGAACTCTAAATTATGTATTAAACTCTACCATGCACACACTTTTGAGAATCTCCCTGTTTAAAGTCCAGAATCTTACTCGCAAAAAACACTTAGATACTACAGGAATTTTATAGAACAGGGGGGAGTATTTCAAAAGTAGAGACAATCCTACGTGCTAAAACCCATATTCTCACCAACCTGTTGCAAGCTACTCCTTCTGTTCGAATGGTGAAGTTCGTAGTGATCATGGAATGCTCTAGTCTTATTTTCAGGAACACGCCTTTTTTTTATTGATATAAAACAAGAGAGACAACCAGGGAGACAACATACAAAGTTCTACAGTACAAAATACACACACTGAACATGAGTTGAGCAGAACCCAGCCCCCAAACCATTCAGAGAGGAAACGGTCTCACAAAACCCTGCCGTCTTCCACTTCTTCACCTCGGCCATGATATCCACGCGGACACGCTCAGTCAACTTGGCGACCTACGAAACACTCTATCGTTTCTCTCGAGCCAGATGGAGTGAAAGACTAGAGGGCGGCATACACATACTGCACCCATCCATTACTACAAGGGTGCAAATTGGTGGCCCTTAGATTCATTTGACTTGTTTGAACTAAATTAAATAGTGTTGGAGGGTGCCCTAATAGTCATCAATTTGTATCTCTACTACAACTCAATTTTTGTTATTTTCTTAAAGATTCTCGGACTGAATCTGAGTGGTGGTTTTATCATAATTCATTGTTTTTCCGAGTGACAAGAATTTCGCCCCTAGCTTTGCAAACCGCTGGGCAAAGGATGAGAGCTACGAGATGGAAGTTGAATCCATGAGAGGATGAGAAATTGAGAAGTCGGGTCTATAGGTTCATTGCTTTGCTGTAAATTTTACTCCCTCCAATCCATAAAAAGTGTCGTTCACTTAGTACAAAGTTTATACTAACTTAGTATAAAATGAGCCACACTTTTTATGAATCGGACGGAGTACATTTTCCCATTTAAGATACATCATATGAGTGGAAAATAATTATGTTTTTTCTCAATAAAAGATCTTTGAATCATGGGATCGCGGTGGCAAAAATTCCTATGAATATCCCGCAAGCCTAAAAAATTTGTAATTTTGTTACTCTGAAATTAACAGGCCTGTTCGTGCAATTTACTCTTTAAATGTTGGTACGGCGGCCAATGTGTATGCTTTTTTCCATGGTTTTAGAGTCCTGTGAATCAAAGATGCCCATAAACTTAGTGCTTAAGGATTTGACTCGGATCCACTGACCACTGCTAGTCACAGTGGGCAGGAGAGAATGGTGGGACATGTATGCTGACTTTAATGGGTTGTTGACAAAGCAACTAATAATTCAGATAGTTCACTAATTATTGCACGTCTTATTGGCTCCTTTTGGGCGAGAGGTCACCAGTATGATGTGCCAATAATGCCAGTAGTGCTGTTCTTTACGCCTGACACGCTCCTTTCTTGACCCCTATTCACGAGAGGCTTGCAAAAGTTGATTACTGGCGGTCTACATCTCTTTCTGATGAATCATGATCTGTGCCAAATTGGATCTACAATCACGAATGGCACAGGAAGTACCCATGAAGAGAGACGAATTTCCCAACCCTAGCCAACGTTCTCCAGACGCGCGACTAGGGCGACGAACACTTTGCCCGCTCCCACTTTCCTCGAAGTCCAGCTAGGCGTCAATGCTGCCGACCGGGAGTTTGTTCAGCCACGTCCTAGCCGACCCTTGTAGCATGAGTGGGGCATAGAACATTTGTTACCATCGGAGATGTCGCGGTGGTGGTGTAGGCCGCTAACCAGTCTCCTGGTTTGGTCGTGTCGTTGTAATTGGGTGTGTCCCGAGGGAGCATGGATTTCGCCGGGAAGGGTCCTTATTGGATGCGCGGTCCGAAACAGGCGTGACTGGTTGTCCCCTCTTCTTCTAGCATGCGCGAGGCGACCACCGCGTCGAGGCGGTCGCATGCGTCGTTGCGGGCTGTGGGCCCCAACAGTCCTAGGCGCCCGCGGACGTTGGACCGAGGGTCGATTGCGGATTGAGCCAGATCGGGAACCGGCTCGGTGCCGCAGGAAGCCGAGCGGTCGTGGTTGTGGTCGACTTGCGGCTCAGGGTGGTCATTCCGGATGTCTCCTGTAGCTGGATCTTCCTGACGTCTACCCTGGTTGCTGGAGTGACGGTTTTTTCACGGTGATCTCCCGGCTGCCTATTCTTGTACCAGTTGGGGTTCGGGGAGGACGCTTTTTACCGAGCTTGGACCCCCCCCCCCCCCCCCCCGCGGCCCCTTGAGGGTTTGGTTGGTGAGGCGGCAGTTGGTCGCCATCTTGGCCAGCCGAAACGAAGCTCACTTGTGTTGGTTCGTGGCATCTAGGAGATCTTGAACACATTGCTGCCTCCGGTGTAGCTCTTCTACTTCCAAACCCGCCATATTGTCCGTGGTGGCTTGTGCTGCCCTCGTGTTCTTCACTGGAGAGCTTTAGACGAGTCGAGTGGCGGCCAGCTGGGCAGCCAACTCGCCGTTAAGGCCCAGCTCGGCGCCAAGGTCCCCTCCCCGCCATCGAATCTTGTCTACCCGACTCAGATGGGTTGCAACTAGGGTAAACCCGTGGGCGGAGTTGTATTCACGTATCGTGGCTTCAAGCCGGTGCTTTGTGGCAGCGAGGTTCAAGACCTGCTGAAGGATGCGCTAGCACGCCGTCTCTAGCTCGGTAGCCGCCACCGCAAGGTCGACATTAGCAGCAATGGGAGTGGCGAGGCCCTCGAGTGACGCCTCAAGAAAGCCAGGTTGGGGTGCTCAGTTGAAACCGTTTTGGCCGCCGCTAGCTTTTGGAGCTAGCCATGAGGACCTCCGCGAAGGCAAGGGATCCAGTGTCACGGATGTGGCTTCCCTCCTCGGTGGGAAAGGCGTCCGAGAAGGTGATTATTTCAACGGGGTACTAGGGGACGAGGATGATGAAAAAACGGTGGTCACCGAAGTGGACGATCGAGCCGCTCTTGGGGATAGAGATGCCCGCGAAGCACATGACGTTGTCGATGACATAGTCAAGCATGCCGATGGTGTGGGGTCCCATACAAAACGAGGCTTCGGTCGCCGTTGTTTGCCCCACAGTGGGTACCAACTGTCGTAGTTTATTGCACGAAATTGCCATAAGGGATGACATAAGAGGTGTGGGAGCGAAAGATGCAACGATGGCATCCGTAAGGGATCGAGCACAAGCACAGAACAACACGATGATGTACCCAGGTTTAGGGCCCTTGATGAGGTAGAACCCCTCCTACAAGGATCTCGCATGAATTGGTGACAGTTTTGAGTACAGAGCGAGTTGTATCAGTGTTCTTATCTAGTATATTGTGAGCTAGTAGGTAACGAGAGACCAAACCCTCTCTTGGGGCTCCTAGCACTCCTTATATACTAGATTGGTGATGGTTACATGGTGCAGCCGACTACAGTACAACACGGTGGTGACACCATGCATGGTGCCTAGCCGGCATACCCGACGCCACTGTGCTTGACGAAGGTGCAAAGTCTTCACTATGGCCTCCTCCTTTACGTCTTGTCGGTGTAGTTGACATCGTGCGAGCACTATGGTGAATGTTACTGTTGGAGGTATGCCCTAGGGATAATAATATTCAGTTATTATTATATCTCCAAGTTCAGAATTAGTTTTATGTCATCATGTTACAACCGCTATAGCAATTGAAAACTGAGTTTACGAAGGAATATCTTTGTGCGAGTGTGAAGACATAAACAAATAAGAGTTCCTAATCTTGTCTCTAAGATTAGTTTATGGTTTGTGGGATGATCACATTTTCTTGATCATGGATTTGGATAAAATTCTAGAAAAACATAATAGTTTATTGTTAGAGTAACAATAGTACTGAACCGTTCCAAGTGTATAAAGTATTCTGTAAAAAACATATTTTATACAAAAATTGTGTTGCTAAAAGAGACTAAACAATCATGATGTATTTTAGCAAATACATATGAAGTTGACATTGACTATAATTCATATACTATGAGATCATCTAGTGACCTCACGATCGAAAGTTATATTTTGGATATCATCAACCTTCTTGCCGTAACTAGTGATCATAACGGTGATATCTGGGTATGACCTAACAAGTGTAATTGAACCGAGATCGTTAAAGACTAGTACTTAACTCCTCTAGACGATAGAGAGATACACACTTTGGTCCCTCTCAGTATCACCAATGACATATCGTCTGACATACACAGTGTGATTTATAACAAGGTCATCGTGTATATGGATGAGAAAAGAGAACGACATCGGTAACGAGTTTTATGTGTTATGATAAAAGAGTTTGATCGGACCATATTGATACGTCCATTTTGCATTATCGTTTTATGTTGTTATTTTTTGTTATTCATCGATATATTTCATGTTATGATGCATACCTTATGTTATTTTATCTTATTTTGCATGTTTCATAATTTTTGGAGAATAAACACCGGGACCAGAATTCTGATGTAAAAAGCACCGTCGAGATACCTTATTTCAGAATATCAGAATAAGAGGGGGGACACTGGAGGTATCTTAGAAGTTCAGAAGAGGGAGCCAACCACGAGGAGAGCCGGAGGGGGCCACCAGGGGCCCACACCATGGGGTGGCACCC
Source organism: Alopecurus myosuroides (assembly GCA_028641055.1). Classification (NCBI taxonomy): domain Eukaryota; kingdom Viridiplantae; phylum Streptophyta; class Magnoliopsida; order Poales; family Poaceae; genus Alopecurus; species Alopecurus myosuroides. Next base: position 213,371,214 of record CM054059.1, on the reverse strand, counting down.
CCCCCTTTTGGTCGCGCCGCCACGTGGTGTGGCCACCCTGGCCCACCTCTGGTGGATATTTTTGGCGTACTTGACCCTGAGGGAACCCTAAGCCCCATACCATCATCAAAGAATTATTTCGCCGCCGCCTCGGGGCGGAAAACACCCGAGAGAGAAAAGCTCTCTGGCAGGGAGAAATCTGTTGGGGAAATTCCTCTCCGGAGAGGGGAAATCACCGCCATCGTCACTGTCATCACTCCGGGCATCATCAAGATGGTCCTCGTCATCATCATCACCACCAGCACCATCACCCTCATCATCCATTGTCATTCCGCTATAAAAATTAGGAGCCTCTATCATTGTTTTACATTAGATCTCTCTTCCAGTGTGGATTACTTGTTAGTAGATGATGCTTGTGAGATTTATCGGTGTTAGCACTTTATGACCAGATTGTTATTATCCATTATATCACCTCTTATTATGATCCATATGATGTCTTGTGAGTAGTTCGTGTAGTTCTTGAAGACATGGGAGAAGTCATGATGTTAGTAGTGAAGTTATATTATTTACTCGTTGTTCTTTGCTCTCAAAAGGATTGGGCCACTCGCTGCAATATTATTTACTATACTTTATTTACTCGCACTTTATTTATCTGCTATATCCAAAACAACCAAAAACCCGTTTGCTAGTGTTTACAATGAATCCTCTATCCAACCTTCTTTTCAACACCTGCTGCAACTTGTTGGGTTCGACACTTATTTATCAAAAGTACTACGATACACCCCCTATACTGGTGGGTCATCAAGACTATTTTCTGGCGCCGTTGCCGGGGAGTGAAGCGCTATTGGTAAGTGGAATTGGTAAGAGAAACTTTTACTGTGAGTGTTGTTCTTATTTTTGTCTGTTGTTTTATTTCATTATGGAGAATACTTTTGGTTCTCTGTTTAGGGGTACTTCTACCATTGCTACTAGGGTAGTTGGTAACCCGTCATCTGCTGAATTGGATCCTTATAAAATACCTATAAAAATTGTTGGACGTGTTATGGATAACTGCTATTACGGTGATGGAACTGTCCATCCTAGTGATCATTTGCTCTTTATACATGAATTATGCGAGTTATTCAGGTATCGGGTATTACAATGGATCAAGTTAAAAGGAAATTGTTTTCTTTACCGCTGAAAGAAAGAGTCGCTGAATGGTTCAAATTACTGAAGAATGGCGATTCTATTGTATGGGAGGAAATTGTTCCTCTCTTTTATTCTAAATTCTATCCTCCTAGTGAGATTCATAAAGACCGGAATCAAATCTATAATTTCTGGCCTCATGATGGGGAGAGTATTGCGCAAGCGTGGGGGGGAGAATGAAGTTATTAATGCTTAAATGTCTCGTTCATGAACTCCCGAGAAATATTGTTATCAATAATTTGTATGCAAGGCTTTCTATTCATGATAAGGATTTATTGGATGCTTCTTGTTCTCGATCATTCACACATATGAAGGAAGAAGCTAAATGGGATCTTCTTGACCGTATTCAAGAAAACACTGAAAGATGGGAGAACGTCAAAGGTAGAAAGTCAGGTATAAATTATGATTATGAATGCATTAAATCTTTAATGGGAACCAATGATTTCTATGATGTTAGTGCTGTTTGTGGTCTTGATTCTCAAATCTTTGCAAACTGTCTTAAAGCTTTTGCCTCCTATCTTGATATTCCTAAAAAGAATTATCACAAGTACCATGCACCTTACAAAGATATTGTTCCTGCTAGTAATATATAAGTGCATGCTGTTAATCCTGCTGTTCCTGAGCCATATGTTGAAAAAATTCCTTTCCCTGCTAAGGTGAAAGAACACTCTATGGTGGCTACTGTGGTTAATAAGAGTAATAAGAAATCTATTGAACCTGATGAACAAATAACTTTTGAACCCGCTGTAGCAATAGTGAAAGATCTTGTTTGTGGAAATGTAGAGGATGAACACATTGTATTTTGTAAGGATGCTTCTGATATTGTTTCCAATCCTCATAGAACTAAGAAAACTAGTGTTCATGTCCTTTCTGTTAATATTGGTGACCATTGCTATTATGGTTTGTGTGATATTGGTGCTAGCTCTAGTGCTATACCTTATGAGCTTTATAGAGAAATTATGCATGAAATTAGTTCTTGTGAGCTTGAAGATATTGATGTGGTTATTCAGCTTGCTAATAGAGAAACTGTCTTTCCGATTGGTATTGTTAGAGATGTGGAAGTTTTGTGTGGTAAGACTAAATATCCCACTGATTTTCTAGTACTTGGAAAGGCTGCTAGTAAGACTTGTCCTATTATTTTTGGTAGACCTTTCTTGAACACTTGTGGTGCTATTATAGATTGTAAAAGAGAGAAGATTCTGACTAAATTTGATGGAAAATATTATGAGTTCAATTTCTCCAAATTTGCTAGAGCACCATATGAATCTAAATTGGCTGATGAGAATTTTAAAGTTGAACAACTTACTTCTATTGCTCTTGCTCCTAACAATGCTTTGCAGCAATATATGAAGGACAATGAGAGTGATGTCTTTATGGAAGAGAGAAATGAGATTGACGATATTCTTCTTCGTCAACCGGTTATACTGAAACATATTTTACTTGTGAAAGACTTGGGTACAACATTACCACCCAAGGAGGATCCTGTCTTTGATTTAAAACCTCTGTCTGATGATCTTAAATATGATTATCTTGATGGTAAGAAAATATATCCTTTTATTATTAGTGCTAAACTTTCAGGTGAAGAACAGGAGAGATTATTGGGAATTCTTAAGAAACACCGTGGAGTTATTGGATGTACTCTTGATGATTTGAAGGGAATTTCTCCTACTGTATGTCAACATGCTATTAATATTGAACCTGATGCAAAGCCAGTAGTTGACCATCAACGCCGTTTAATTCCTAAGATGAAGGAAGTGGTAAGAAATGAGGTATTAAAACTCCTTGATGCTGGTATTATTTTTCCTATTGCTGATAGTAGATGGGTGAGCCCTATGCACTATGTCCCTAAGAAGGGAGGAATGACTGTTGTGCCTAATGAAAACAATGAGCTCATTCTGCAAAGAGTAGTAGTTGGTTATAGAATGTGCATTGATTTTAGAAAAGGTTAATAAAGTTACTAAGAAAGATCATTATCATTTGCCCTTTATTGATCAAATGTTAGATAGGTTGTCTAAGAAAAGTCATTTTTTCTTTCTTGATGGTTATTCTGGGTTTCTCAAATTGCTGTTAGGAAGCAAGTTCAAAAGAAAACAACCTTTACTTGTCCTTATGGTACTTATTATTATAGACGTATGCCCTTTTGGTCTGTGTAATGCTCCTGCTACTTTTCAAAGATGCATGTCGGCTATTTTTCATGGTTTTTGTGAAGAAATTGTGGAAGTATTCATGGACAATTTTTCCTTCTATGGAACTTCTTTTGGTAATTTTTTGCACAACCTTGATAAATTTTTGCAGAGATGTGAGGAAACTAATCTTGTTCTTAATTGGGAGATATGCCACTTTATGGTGAATGAAGGAATGGTTCTTGGACATAAATTTTTTGAAAGAGGTATTGAACTTGACGGAGCTAAAGTGGAAGCCATAGAGAAAATGCCCTGTCCTAGGAATGTTAAAGGTATTCGTAGTGTTCTTGGTCATGCTGGTTTTTATAGGAGGTTTATTAAAGATTTCTCTAAAATATCAAAACCTTTTACTAATATTCTTCAAAAAGATGTACCATTTGTTTTTTATGATGATTGTAAGGAAGCTTTTGAAACTTTAAAGAAGGCTTTAACCACTGCTCCTATTGTTCAACCACCTGATTGGAATTTACCTTTTGAAATTATGTGTGATGCCAGTGATTTTGTTGTAGGTGTTGTTCTTGGACAGCGCATAGATAAGAAGTTGAATGTTATTCATTATGCTAGTAAGACTCTTGATGCTGCTCAAAAGAATTATGCTACTACTGAAAAAGAGTTCTTAGTTGTAGTTTTTGCATGTGATAAGTTTAGGTCTTAAATTGTTGACTCAAAGGTTACTATTCATACTAATCATGATGCTATTAGATACCTTATGGAAAATAAAGATGCTAAGCCTAGGCTTACTAGATGGATGTTTCTCTTACAAGAGTTTGATTTGCATATTGTGGATAGAAAGGGTGTTGAAAATCCTATTGCTGGTAACTTATCTAGATTGGAAAACATTACTTTTGATCATATTCTTGTTAATGATAGTTTTCCAAATGAACAGTTGGCTGCAATAAAGGTAAAATCCCAAGATAGCCCATGGTATGTTGATTATGCTAACTTTATTGTTTCAAAGTATTTGCCTCCAACATTTACAACTCAACAAAGAAGAAAATTCTTATATTATTTGAGGCATTATTTTTGGGATGACCCACATTTATATAAACAAGGAGTAGATGGTATTATGAGAAGATGTGTTCCAGATCATGAACAACGTGAAATATTGAAGAAGTGCCATAGTAGTGCTTATGGAGGACATCACGCTAGAGATAGAACCGCACAGAAGGTTCTACAATCAGATTTCTATTGGCCTACCCTCTTTAAAGATGCACGTAAATTTATTTTATCTTATGATGAATGTCAAAGAGTAGGAAATATTTCTAGACGTAATGAAATGCCTATGAGTTATTCTCTTGTTATTGAACCTTTTGATTGTTGGGGATTTGTCTTTATGGGTCCTTTTCCTCCTTCGAATGGTTATACTCGTATTCTTGTTGTTGTTGTTGTTGATTATGTTACTAAGTCGGTAGAAGTTATACCTACTAAAAGTGCTGATGGTGAGACCTCTATAAAAATGCTTAAAGATGTTATTTTCCCTAGGTTTGGTGTGCCTAGATATCTTACGACTGATGGAGGTTCTCATTTTATTCATGGTGGTTTTAGAAAGACCCTTGCTAAATGTGATGTTAATCATAGAATTGCATCAGCTTATCATCCTCAAACTAGTGGGCAAGTAGAATTATCAAATAGAGAAATTAAATCTACCTTGCAAAAGACTATTAATAAATCTAGGAAGAAGTGGTCAGATAAGTTGACTGATGCTTTATGGGCTTATAGAACTGCTTATAAAAATCCTATGGGTATGTCTCCCTATAAAATGGTTTATGGAAAAGCTTGTCACTTGCCTTTAAATTAGAACACAAAGCTTATTGGGCAGTGAAAGAATGAAATAAAATTTTAAACTTGCTGGTAAGAAAAGAATGCTTGATTTGAATCATCTTGATGAATGGAGATGTGAATCTTATGAAAATGCCAAGATCTTTAAAGAGAAAGTTAAACAATTGCATGATAAAAGAATCCTTAAAAGAGAGTTTCATGTTGGTGAGAAAGTTCTATTGTATCGGTCTCGTCTCATATTTTTTGCAGGAAAATTACTCTCCCGGTGGGAAGGACCTTATGTCATTTAAGAAGTGTATCGTTCGGGTGCAATCAAAATTACATCCCTCAAATATAACACTACACAAGTGGTAAATGGAAAGAGACTCAAACATTATATTTCCGGGGATTCCTATGATGAAGATGTGGATGTTATTCAAGTAATGCCTCCGGAGAAGTTCATTAGGGGGAAGATTCTAGAATCTACAGAGTCTGTTTTGGAATATGTAACAATTCTGTTAAGAAAAAGTTCGTGAAATACCTTTCCAGTTATAAATTATCAGTTTTTGCAGAATATAAAAAATACCGAGCCGAAGAGGAGTTGGAGAAGGTACCCGGACGCACCACACCATTAGGGGGCGCGGGCCCACCCTTGGCCGCACCACCCTATTGGACTTTCCTTTCGTTACGCATATTTTTCCTATATAACCCCCCGGACCCCCCGAGATCCATATATCTTTTTCTCGTCGTGTTTCTGTTTCAAGTTGTTTCTGCCAGGTTATATCTTCAGATCTAGATCCACAATGTCCTCTCCTGGAATCCCAAAGACAGTTTCTTTGAGAACGTCGTCAACCCGTACATGAACGAGTTGAAGATGCATCCCAAGGAATTGCTGCTCAAGGATGGGGAGGTGCTGATTAAATATGTTCGAGGCCCTAAAGGAGAACGCAGTCTGGAAGCTAGGATGGAAAACTGGAGCAAGAAGTCTTTAGGTACAAGAAGATGGCGGAGCGTGAAGTTGAGATCATCCACAGGATAAAGACAAAACATATCGCTAAATACAAGAAGGAGAATTTGAAGCTTTGGGAGGAGATTTTCTCACTCGCCAAGACCACCAACGATTTGCAAGCACAACTCTATGATGTGCAGAACCAGAATTGTGAGTATGAGAACAAGTTTAAACGTATAAGCTCTGCTGCTAGTCTCAGGATGTTGGACACCAGGACATCATTTGTGAATGGAGAGCCTTTACCTTGGAAGACTGAGGATGAGAAGGATTCACCACCACCACCGAAGAATTGATTCGTCATTGGTATTGTCATCCCCTTGGCTTGTTCCAAGCTTGGGGGAGTGTCGCGGTATCACCTTTATCTTTCACCCCTTTTAACTTTTTGTAGAGTCATATCGTGAGTAGAGAAAATATCATATAGGATGGTTTGCAGTATGGAAGTGTTGCTCCTTAGTTGGTTATCGTTGTATCCCTTGGTTTGAGTTGTCGTAATGAAATATTAATGAGAAGTTTCATCATCTACTTGCTTCACTTTATTTTAGTATGCATTTTTTGTTATGTGATTGATCTTGTTATTAGTATTAGTATCAATGTTGGAGCTTCAAGATAATCTAGTTGGTTTTGGCAAACTTAGCATTGGTCAGTAGCAACAATTCTTTGAGAATTAAGTAGAAAAGAGGGAGTTGCATGTAGATATATTATTCCATGATCTTTCTTCTTTGTTAGCTCACAACCTTAGTATTCTCACATAAGTTTGTTTGCACCTTCAAGGAAGATTGCACGATTGGTTTTATGTTTTTGTTTCTTTTGCTTTGATTCTTATGCTTGCTACCCAACCTTGCTAGCCAAAAACATGTACTGAGAGGGAATGCTTCATGTGCATCCAAACCTTGAACCCAAAACCTTATCATTTGTGTCCACCATACCTACCTATATGTGGTATTTCACCGCCACTCCAAGTAAATTGCTTGTGTGCTACCTTTAAACCTTCAAAATTTACACCTGTTTTGTGCTCCTGTTTTAGCTCATGAGAACGCAAATAGAGAATCTTTATCTCACTTGTTGATTGGATTTCACACCCTTGACTAGTGGCTTCATCTGCTTATCCAAATGCTAGAAGATCTGGTAGCGGGGTTCCCATCCCCAAATAATAATATAAATTCTCTTCACTGTTTTTGCCCCTAATTTATCAGTCAAAGCATAATTGTGTAAACAAAAGAGAAAGAGGGATGACCTTCTATACCAGTTGTGTCCTTCTATGGGAGACGCTCTTCTGAAGTCTAGTTGGCTTGTGACGTACTGTATTTTCTGTTTGCCATTCGTTGACATAAACATACACCTCTCAAAATTTAGACACTCTTCCACTGTTTGTGATTGTTGGCAGGCACCCGAGGATTCGGTTAGCCATGGTTTGTGTAAGAAAGTTTGGGAGGAGTGTCAACCATTTTATACCTCTATTTTACAAAATGAAAGCTCTAGCACATGAGTGATCAATGCTTCCCTCTGCGAAGGGCCTATCTTTTACATTTATGTTGAGTCAGTAAACCTATTCCCTTATGTTTAAGCAAGCATTTGAGTTGTTGTGATTCATCCAGCTACATGTTGATTTACTCAATCATGTTCTTTATTCTTCCTTGTTTCTGCAAATGCTTTTATCTGTTTGAATACCACTTTGAAAGTTACCAATGTTTGCAAAGAGACCGTTATAATTGAGCATGATAAAATCTGCAATATAGCTCTAGTATAAAGACTCTGATCAAAACATAAGTACACTATTAATTGTTCTCCGACCAAGAACGAAGTTTGCCTTACCAATTTTGATTTACTTTTTGCACCTTTATTGTTCCTTTGCTTGTTTAAAGTTTGATTATATGAGAGGAGTTGCTGTCTAAAATGACTTGTTCTTTGTAGATGTGATGCCTCTTGTCCATATTTTATTTTATCGACACCTCACTCCACAAACTTGTGGTCATGTTTACTGAGTTCAGTTTTGCTTGGGGACAAGCGAGGTCTAAGCTTGGGGGGAGTTGATACGTCCATTTTGCATCACCGTTTTATGTTGCTATTTTTTGTTATTCATCGGTATATTTTCATGTTATGATGCATCCCTTATGTTATTTTATCTTATTTTGCATGTTTCATAATTTTTGGAGAACAAACACCGGGACCAGAATTCTGATGGAAAAAGCACCGTCGAGATACCCTATTTCAGGAAATCAGAAGAAGAGGGGGGACACCGGAGGTATCTTAGAAGTTCAGAAGAGGGAGCCAGGCACGAGGAGAGCCGGACGGGGGCCACTAGGGGCCCACACCATGGGGTGGCTCCCCCCCTTGGTCGCGCCGCCACATGGTGTGGCCACCCTGGCCCACCTCTGGTGGATATTTTTGGCGTACTAGACCCCGAGGGAACCCTAAGCCCCATACCATCATCAAAGAATTATTTCTTCACCGCCAAGGGGCGGAAAACACCCGAGAGAGAAAAGCTGTCTTGCAGGGAGAAATCTGTCGGGGAAATTCCTCTCCGGAGAGGGGAAATCACCGCCATCGTCACCGTCAACACTCCGGGCATCATCAAGATCGTCATCATCGTCACCACCAGCACCATCACCCTCATCATCCACCGTCATCCCGCTGTAACAATTAGGGGCCTCTATTGTTGTTTTACATTAGATCTCTCTCCCGTTATGGATTACTTATCAGTAGTTGATGCTTGTGAGATTTATCGGTGTTAGCACTTTATGACCAGATTGTTATTATCCATTATATCACCTCTGGTTATGATCCATATGATGTCTTGTGAGTAGTTCGTTTAGTTCTTGAGGACATGGGAGAAGTCATGATGTTAGTAGTGAAGTTATATTGAAGTAATATCTCGTAGTTCGGTATTTAAGTTGTGGTGCTATTCTTCTAGTGGTGTCATGTGAATTTCGACTACATGATACTTCACCTTTATGTGCCTAGGAGGATGCATTGTGTATTTGGCTACTAATTGTGGGGTTGCCGGAGTGACAGAAACCTAAACCCTCGTTAGGAAACCAATGCACGAGGGATCGTAGAATCCCGGAGTTTTAAGGATGTGGTTAGATTTATCTTAATTACTTTCTTGTATTTGCGGATTCTTACGAGGGGTATAATCACAAGTATGTATTTCTCCTAGTTGGGTGGTGCATTAGCATAGCTTCACCCACACAACACTTCACGAACCAATGGATATTAATCAACCGTAACGAAGCGAAAGCACTTGGCAAAATCCCCATGTGTCCTCGAGAATGTTTGGTAGTCATAAGTAATACAACCGGCTTGTCCTTTGCTCTCAAAAGGATTGGGCCACTCGCTGCAATATTATTTACTGCACTTTATCTGCTCGCACTTTATGTATCGGCTATATCAAAAACCTCCAAAAACCCGTTTGCTAGTGTTTACAGTAAATCCTCTATCCAACCTGCTTGTCAACACCTTCTGCTCCTCGCTGGGTTCGACACTCTTATTTATCGAAAGTACTACGATACACCCCCTATGCTTGTGGTTCATCACATATCACATAGTCTCTCCTTCTGATATCGTTAGTACCGTGAAGTTAAGCGAATAAGCTGAGTGAGTAACTTATAAGGTTCCCTCATCCTGCGGGAACACACAGGCGCCATCATGGACGTCCACGGTTGTTCTGTTGGTCATTATTTGGTAATCCCCGAACATGTCGGTGTGTTATCGACCCTTTACATGTCACACGGTTAAGCCGTGCCAACCTTTAATTGAGAGAATTAATATGTTGTTATTGTTTTTATGAATGTTCCATGTCATTACTATGTCACAGAAACAAGTCTGTTATCAATCGGAATGGTTTCGGGGAAGTTACTATAAGAGAGAAATTATGCCGGTGTACGGAGGACATGAGATGTCCCGGGGTGTTAGAAATGTGTTTATCTATAGGGGGTCAAGTGGTTCTAGAGGAGTTTCGGGGACTTTCCATATAAAGGGGAGTACCGGGAGGGGCAGATTTCGCCCTCATGGCCAAACCCTATTTTAGGGGGCTGCCAGGTGGGCCCAGTGGATTCACAATTGGGTACTCATCGTCCTGATATTTTTCCTAAATTTATTAGAGAAGAGAAAATAAAAAAGGGAAAAATAAAATAGGAAGGGAGAGGGAGGTGGAGTTCGACTCCACCCCAATCCGAGTTGGGCTAGGGGAGGCAGCCACCTCCTTGGTGCGGCCACCCTCCTCCTAGCACAACTAGAACTACTCCCTCCCTATGGCTAGTCTCCTCCTCCCTCCCACTATATAAAGCACCCCAAGACTCAAAGTAAAATACATAATTGCTCTCAAGCCTCTCTCTCACTCTAGTAGAATTAGAGGGTATAATTAGAGCTTCTAGCTAGAGCCACTCTAATTGAATTAGAGCCTCTTCTAATTATGTTTTGAGGTGTCCTCTCCTGATTCGACCTAGATCTAATTCTAGTTTTCTCTCATGTGTTGAGAACTTGCAATTTCATAAATAGCTCTAATCACAGTTGATTAGAGCTTCCAGTTAGCAATGCCGGAATGTTGTGTCTCTTCGTCGGAGCCGATACCTGGACGGCGGAGCGCTCACGTGTTGACACGAGCATACGCGTGCACACCATAAGATGGATTACACGTGTGATCCTTGACGAGGGAAGACTTAGCGACATCCTTGCAACTAGGCCTAGTTGTGAGGATTTACGGTTGTCCAGACTCTTCTACGACTACATCGAATCCGCTGCAAGTTGAGTCGTGATCCTGATCCTCGCATGTATGGGAATGTCTCGTTATCTACATAATGATCTTGACGAACTACATATGGCAATTTCTTAAATTCTGCCACGTAGACCAGCAGTTACACCATGTCGTAGGTACATGATACGTCCAAAACGTATCTACTTTTTCGAACACTTTTGTTGTTATTTACCTATAAACTTGTGAGTTTTGAATACAACTAACACAGACTAAGGCAGTTTTCAGCAGAATTACCCTGATGTCTTGTTTGCAGAAAATCAACTTTCAGGAAAATGCCCGGAAAAGATCCCAATAGTCTTATTTTACCCAAAGACCCCTGGAGCCAGAATACGATACAGAGAGGGGCCAGGAGGGGCCCACACCACCTGGTGGCGTCCCCCTAGGCCGCGCCACAACATGGTGTGGCCGCCTCGGGCGCCCCCTCAGTCTCCCCTTTCGAATACATATACCTCTTGACCTAAAAACCCGAGGGGGGCTCGTCATATTCCATAGAAAAACACGAGAGCATCGCCGCCACCTCGAAACCCAAATCGGGGATCAGAAGTACTGTTCTGGCACCCTGACGGGACGACGATTCGGAGGAGATCATCGCCGTCGGCATCGCCTCCACTTCTCCATCAACCATCCATGATTCCCCCATCCATGTGTGAGTAATCCCCGATGTAGGCTGAGAGGGTTGGTAGGGATTGGATGAGATCGTTCATGTAATAATGCCAGATTATTAGGACGTGGTGCCTAGTATCCTCTGTTAGTGCTATCTATCATTGTTGCAACTTGTTATGCTTAATGCTTATCACTAGGGTCCGAGTGCCATGATCTCATATTTAAACATGTTATTGTTTCATGAAGATAATTATGTTTTTTATCATACCTGCAAGTTGTTTACACATATCATTGTTCGGAACCCGAGGCCCAAAAGTGACAACAATTGGGATAGCCGGAGGGAATGGCTGTGATGTGAGGATCACACGTGTTCACGGAGTGTTAATGCTTTGCTCTGGTGCTTTATTAAAAAGAACACCTTAATTACAAGTAGTTTCCCTTGAGGCCCTGCTGCAAACGGGCTGGTAGGACAGGAGATGTTGTGCAAGTTTCTCATCGCGGGCACGTACGACTAAATATGGAACACATGGCTATGGTTACCTAGTACTTGGATGCTTTATTATTATTTATCTGCAACTGCCCATATTTTGATTATTACATGAACTATCTTATTCATGCAACGCCCGTTCATCCGTCCCTGTGCCTACAGTATTTTAATCCCGTTGTTTCCTACAATTGCTACCAGTGTTTCTATTTTATTCCTATTGTTATTTTACTACTGATGCTGCTATAAAACTGTTGCTACTGATAAACTGTTGTGAGCAAGTCTACTTTCAGGTGCAGCTGAATTGACAACTCATCTGTTGAGGCTTATAAATATTCTTTGACTCCTCTTGTGTCGAATCAATAAATTTGGGTTTTGCTTCCCTCGAAGACTGTTGCGATCCCCTATACCTGTGGGTCATCAAGACAATTTTCTGGCGCCGTTGCCAGGGAGCATAGCTTTATTTATAAGCTCACTTGAACGTGATATTGTTCACTACAAGTTATTCATCATGGGTAAAACTCGTGATGGGAAAGTCTCTATATTGACATCCACTACAAAGAGAGGTACAACTCTGAACACCTCTGTTGCTCCCGATTCACCATTTGTAATGAGTAAACTTCTTACACCACCACATACACATGCTACACATGCTGAAACTTCTGCTGAGTCTGAAAATGCTTCTGGTAATTTTTATGATGCTTCTACTGTGCTTGATGAGAGTGGTTCATTAGGTTCTTTTCTAGATACTACAATTGCTAGAGCTAAACAAATTGAAAACACTGAAATTTCTGATGAAAATACTGGTACACCTGTTAATTCACATGAGTCTAGAGATAGTCCTAGTGATGATCTTGAGGAAACTTACATTGAACTTGATGATGACTTTATTGAAGAATGTCATGCTGCTACTAGTGCAAGTGCTATTAAGAGCCTTCTTGCAAGACATGCTGTTAAATATAAACCGTCTCCTGATGCTAAGTTTGCTACATATCCCATACACATTAAAGATAATGATTATGATTTCTCTCTAGATCTATCGTATATATCAGTTGTTGAGTGTCGCACCCGGACTTCTAGAGGATACACACAGCCCGCTAAACAGTAGATAATTGGCTTACGGGGCCTACCTGCACCCGCATCTCAATATGAGTAGGCCAACACGTAAACGTGTGACAACCATCCTCTACTATTCATCGTCTGTGAAACCATCCAATAGGAATCCGAATACTTCCATTGACGTACTTCATAACATACACACATGGTACGTCAACGACATTTGAACAAGTGATATCACAACAAATCTCTAAGACACAAAGAAATAGAAATAAGTGGCAAAAGCTCTCACTAGAGCAGAGATAGCAAATACAGTCATGCAGAGGACACATGTCCCAACAAGTCATCATTACATCACAGCGGAAGCATCCAAAGTGTCTGAGTACAGACAAGATCCAAATAGGCCTAAGAGGCCGGAAATGAAAAGAACGGAGCCCATCCACGAAGTCTCGGATCCTGCCCGGGTCTGCTATCTACTCGTCAGCAGCCTCGTCATACTCCACGTAGTAGCCACCATGGGGATCCTCGGAAACGTAGTCTGCAGAACCAGCAGCCCCAAAGGGGTCAGTACGGACGAGTACTGGCAAGCAAGACGCACAAGATACCAAAGTGTACCCGACAACACCAAGTACAGATGCTTTGGGTTCAACGGGAGATAGGTGATACAAAGGTGCGGCAGCGGGCTGCACTAACCAACTACAGAGACACGCTACAACATCCGGCTAAAAGAAAGGGATAAGATGGCGCATCGAAGCCAACTACCACTAATCTCAAACAAACCCATCCTGGATCTCGCCCCTTATCCAAAGAAGCAATCCGAGGATAACCCACACAGTTGGATTAATGAAGGTTCAGGTTATTGTGACAATATGCCTATTACTAGTCAAATTATTATTAATTAGGTGTAAGTTGTCTAATCCTTGTTAGCCAGCCCTATCACAAAGTCATCCATAACCGCGGACAACACGGCTTCTCGAGAAGATTTAACCCTGCAGGGATGAACCAATTTGGCCGTACACGTAAGAATAACCCGCCAGGCGGGGATCAAACCCACCAAGTAGGCCACTCAACACAACCCAACTCTTCTTCGCATCAAGCCCAAAGAACCACGTGATGTGCGTGCGCGGCTAATCGAGCCCCCACGAAGAAAAGGGGGACCCTCATAGCACTGGAAGACCACGCCGCCCTAAATGCCGACTACAAAAGTTCCACCCTGGCGCAAAGGGTTCGTACCTGCATATGCGTGCATCAAATGGAAAGCCCGAACTAAGTGTGGCGATTTGGACGAGATGCGAATCGAATCAGAGTTGCGGGGGGCGCCCATACACGCTTCCCACATGCGGTTAGCGCGCTCATCATGGATCTAGAGGACAAGAACTTTTCCTGAGTTCGACAGTAGCAGGCCTCAAAACCATACCCGGCCTCCTGCCGGTGCCTTATCATCAAATTATTATTACCTCAAACATTAACAGGTTGTTGTTTAGAACATCGAGCCCCCAGAACATAATAGAGATGGTAAAAGAAATAACGGACATCAGACTCGAGCACAACAACCCTAAGCATGCTAGTAAGACACAGGCCAACAGGCAACAGGGTTATAGGTGTGGAGGTGAGGCTATATCAGGGTTACAGGATAACATGTGATAGGATCGGAACATAAGCAACGAATCATAAGGCTAGCAGATTAGACAACGGAAAGTATCGGTATCAAGTGTGGAAAGGACACAATGGTTCAGGTGAGTGAATACTTGCCTGCAAACTCAGTAGCCTGGTACTGGGCTAACTCCTCTGAAGTAGTATCGTAAACCTCGTCTGTCTCAACGTCGTCGTCTATTCGAGAAAAAGCAAACAAACAACGAAGAGAGACGAACAATCAATAACATGGCATAATGCACAAACATAGGATGATGCATGACATTTTAATGCAAGTAAGAGATCATGGACATGATCATCAAGTTAAATGAGTGTCCCAAATAAGTTTGCATTATTTGGAAACCTCTCATATTTATCTTAGTGGCCTATGATTAATTTTAATAAGACCAATACATCAAAAGTATTCCCACATGCATGAAATGATGCTTTTCTGTTATTAATTGAAGTTCTTTCCATTTTGGTATAGTTTCCATAATTTTTGGGTGAAGAAAATAATAAATAAGAATTAATTCTTATTGTTTTCATTTCTGCCATTTTTGGTAAACAATTTAAAAATAGGTACTTTCAGTTACAAAAGCATGGGAAATACTTGAAAACATTTGGACAATGTTTCACTGAACATTTTGAGGTATTAAACATAATTTTTGGATCATTATTGAATTTATTATGCATTTTTCCATAAACATTTTTATTCTGTCCCTTTTAGTAAACAGAAGGAAACATGTTCAAATTTAATTCAATTGTGACCAAATAAAATACCACTGTGTAGATTTTGTTAAGAAAAACATTTAGAGCCCAAGTTTGCTCAATTTGGGTGAACAGAACTCAAGTTATAAATTTCCAAAGTTTCAAATTTTAAAAGCCATTTCTGTATTTAATTATTTAGTGCAAAATTTATTACAGAAACATGTTGACATTTTTACATATTTCGAAATTGCTCACAGTTATGAATCTACAGAAATTTGAATCACCAAAATTGGAGCATTTATGAATATTTGGTGGAATTTACAAATTAAGATTTGATCTGCTTTGGGGCTGGGCTGCAGGAAATAAAACCAAAAAGAAAAATGCGCGGGGTGGGGACTCGAACCCGCGCCCTGCTGGTGTGCGCGCGGAGGAAGAGCGCCAACCACTGGGCCACTGCTGCGTTTCTGATAGTACTAGGACGCGGAAACAGCTTGAGGTGAGATCTCGCGGAAATAAACTGAAACTGAAAAGTTCAGTTACTGAACTTGATCGGGGCGGAACGGACGGACGGAAGGCGCCGGCGACGGGCCACTGCTGCCGCCGCGCGTGAGCGTGTGCGTGGGCGCCGTGTGGGGGAAGAGAAGGACGGGGGGGACGTGCTCACCGAGGCGCTCGGAGTCGTCGTTCGCTCGGGGAAGACAGAGGGAGCGACGGAGGCGGAGCTTGGAGACGAGCTGCGAGGCGGCGGTGATGTCGAGGAAGCGGGCGCCTCCCCTAGGCCATCTCCGGCCCGGAAATTCGACAAGGAGGGAGCCCTTCCCCGGGGTTTCCATTCCCGGGCACGGCACGGCGCGGGGCAGGCTAGGGACGCGGCGGCGTGCAAGGTTCTGAAGATGTGTTCTTCTCTGTTGGTGGCAAGTTTCAGAAGAAACGAAAGAAGGCAGAGAGAAGGGAGAAGGAGTGGATGGCGGCGCGAGGATGGAGGGGAGAGCTAGGGTTTCCCTAGGACCTCGGGGTAGATATAGAGAGGGAAGGGAGCAGGTAGGGCTGCAGGTGGGGGAGCCCTCCCCTTTTCTCTGTCTCCGTACGCAAGGAGGAAGACGACAACGATGAGGGGGGGCGCTTGGGCCTGGGGTAGTAGGTGGGCTCAGCCCACTTGGGCTGGCCTGCCTCCCCCATTTTTTTCCTTTTCTTTTTATTCCTTTCTTTCTTTTTTTTGGTAGAGAATAGAAAAGAGAGGAAATAGAAGGGTTTTTAGGGTTTATAAAATTATGAAAATAAGTTGATTGTAATGAACATTGGAAATTCCCATATGCACCAAGTTTGGTTTTTCAAAATTTCAAATATTTATTTGGTGTTTGAATTTGAATTTGAAATTCAAGTTAGGGTTTTAATAAAAGGAATTTTATTAACCAAGTCAATTTTTAATTTCAATTCAATTTTTATGGAAACACTTGATTTGTTTCTGTTAGTGATTTATTTTGAAAACATTGGAACATACCAAGTATGAGCCAATTGGTTTGAAATTGAATGGAATTTCAAATTGAAACACATGCCACATGCAATGCTTATGATGACATGATGCATTAACATAAATTAACAAGAAGCAAAACATTCTAAGGTTGTTTTCATACTTGGGATGTTACATTGAGGGAGAACCTTTTTGTGGAACTAAAAATGAAAGTGCTATAGGACATATGAATAATCTCTCATCTTTGATTAGTTTATTTTCCGATTATATTAAGAAACGCAGTTACTTTGTTGCTAAATAAATTCCTTTCTCGTTGAAAGATGAAGCTAAAACTTGGTTTAATAATTTGTCTCCTAGAACTATTGATAGTCCTATTGGTTTGGTTAATGCTTTCTTTCACAAATATTTTCCTGCTAGTGCTCAACATATTGCTTTGCAAAGAATATTTAACTTTAAGAAAATTGAAGGAGAGAAAATGCCTGAATGTTGGGCAAGATTTTGTTCTTTACTTAGAGCCGGGCCTAGACATCAGTTAGCTAAAAATGAAATCCTAGATATATTCTATAATGGACTAACTGTTGAATCTAGGACATACCTGGATAGTTGTGTTGGTTGTGTTTTCAGGAACAGAACTCGAGAAGAAGCTGAGAAATTATTGGCTAAAATAAGCAAGAATCATGATGATTGGACTATACCTGCACCAACACCAACACCAACACCAAAGAAGAGAGGAATGATTGAACTAAATGATGAATTTATGAGGGAAGACAAGAAATCTTTTAAAGAGAAGGGTATTAAATCTAAAGATGTGAAGAGTCTACCACCTATAGAAGAATTATGTAAGCCAATTCCTCACCCATCCACAGTTGAGGTACACTCCCTCCAGTATTTTGATAATAGAGATATTCCCTATTCTAAACCACATGATCAATGCTTAGATGAATTTTATAATTATGGTGTTAAGCAAGATAACTTTAATATGAGAATGCAGAATCATCTAATGGAAAATTCTAGAGCTATTGATAATCTGCATGGTATTATTGAGAGAACCTCTAATGATGTTAAAATTCTTGCTAAACATTTCTATATGGTTCAAACTCAAATTGATCAACTCGCTAAGGTGCAAAAAGATTTGCTAGCTAATGCTTCTAGAGAAAAACATGTTTATGAAATAAGCACTAGGAGTGGTGTTTCTACTCAGGATCCTCTGTATCCAGAGGGACATCCTAAAAGAATTGAACAATATTATCAACAAGCTAAAAACAATACTACTTCTTCAACCACAGGCTTGGCATCAGGCTCAAGATTAATTAAATGCTGACATAGAACAGGACTAATGCATGTAAGATCATCCAAAGTATAACCAATAGCTTTGCGGTGTTTCCGGAGTGTCTCTAATAACCGTTCTTCTTCGTACTCCGAAAAGGTAAGCATTCAAAATAACATGATATATTTTCTTTTCATCTAAATAAGCATATTTAAGTGTGCCAGGAAGAACTTTAAGATCAAACACCGAGTCTCCTTTAGGTGGTAAAGGTGGACCTAGAGATTCAACAGGCAATTCATGTTTGATAGTGGCAGGCTGATTGAGGAAAATGCCATCTATTCATGTCTCCTGCATATACATATCATTCTCATGTTCTTCCATGAATTGCTGCAAAGGATCATCAGATGGAATATCAATAGAGGCAATTATTTCAGTAACTAGATCTATATTAGGTAACTCTTTATCATGACGTTATCTAGCAATCTTATTAAAATTAAATTCGTAGCGTTCATCACCAAATTTAACAAACACTTTCTCTTTCTTACAATCAATAACAGACCACATGTATTAAGGAAAGGTCTACCAAATATAATAGGACAAGCTTTATCATCAACTGATTCAAGTATTAGAAAGTTAACAGGGTATTTTAACTCACATAGAACTTCAACATATCTTATAATACCCACTGGTGAAATAGTCTTTCTGTTGGCAAGCTGAATAGTAACATCAATGTCTTCAATTTCACACGGAGCAATTTCATTCATTATTTCTTGATAGAGACAAAAAGGTATGACACTTGCACTTGATCCCAAATCGCAAAGTCCAGTAATTATGGTCATCTATTTTGACAGAATCAACAGGTGTGCCAACAACAGGTCTATGATGCTTATTAGGCGCCACTAGGTTAGAGACAGCCTCGCAAAAATATATATCACAACCATTAACATTTTCAGCAACAAGATCCTTAACCATGGCAACCATAGGTTCCACAATTATTTGATATTCAGGTTCAATAACTTTCTTACAGCTTTTGTTCATAATATCATTGTCAAAAGAATGTTCTTTTACTCTAACAGGAAAAGGTGGTTTCTCAAAGTGAACAACAGGTAAAACAAGATCAATAATGTTAACAAGTATCTCACTACTAGAGAATTGTTTCTCTTTAATATTATCCTTATAAGGTCCGTGATACTTGTCCCACTTAACTTTAGGAATACTAACACGAGAGGCAAAGGTCTTGCAAATCTCAACAATTACTTGAGAATCGAGCCCATATTTAGCACTAAGCATGTTAAAATTTTCAGTTTCAGCAAAAGATTTAATGCAATCATATTCATAGTTTAGACGTGGCTCTTTACCTTTGTCCATCTCACAATCTTCACAATTACATTGAAATATTTCAATAAGATCTCATTTAGCTTCAATCTTCTTGTTCGTGAAGAAACCATTAGAAGAGGCATCAAGAAGGTCCTTGTCATGACGTGGAAGCTTTGCATAAAAATTATTAATAATATTCTCCTTGTCAATCTAATGATTGAGGCATTTAAGAATTAATGTTTTCAGACTCCACCAAGCTTGAGCAATACTTTCTCCATCACGAGGCCAAAAATTATAAATAAAACTCTGATCTTGATGTATTTCATGAGAGGATTAAATTTGAAATAAAAGAGAGATGCAACCTCCTTCAAATCCAGCAAATGTTAATCACTAATAACCTATACCATTCCCATGCTCTTTCTTTCAGTGATATAGAAAAGATTTTCCTCATGATTAAATATCTTGGCACATCTGCAATCTTAAACAAGTCACACAATTCCTTAATATAAAGCAAATGCTCACCGGGATGGATAGTTCCATCATCGGCATAGCGGTTATCCATAACACGATCAACAATTCCAATAGTTATTTCAAAAGGGACAATTTCAGTAGGTGAGGAACTTCTCTCTACCACACGAGTGGTGGAGGAGTCATTCCCGAACATATAACCAACAATGAAGGATTCCATGATTTAGTAAAGTAAACTAACAGTAATAAAAATAGCATTTACAGTAAAAGGTTTCCTTACCAATTCCACTTACCAATAGCGCTACACTCCCTGGCAACGGCGCCAGAAAATAGTCTTGATGACCCATAAGTGTAGTGGATCGATCGTAGCTTTTTCGATAAATAAGAGTGTCGGACCCAATGAGGAGCAGAAGGTATTGCTAAATAGTTTTGAGCAAGGTTTCACTGTAAACACTAGAGAACAATTGTTCAGGAATTTTTTGTACTAGTAACAAAGCGATAACAAGTAAATAAAAAAGAAAATAAATAGTTGCTGCAAGTGGCCCAATCCTTTTTAGCAGAAATGACAAGTCGGTGGTACTTCTTATAATGGCTAAAACGTTCACGAGGACACACGGGAGGTTTCGTCTAGTTATTTTCATCACACGCCATTGGTTAATCTTTATAATTTTGGTAAGTGTTATGTGGGTTGACCTATGCTAGTGCATCTTCCTATCCAAGACTAATGTACACTTACGATTACACTACTTGCAAGCGTCCGCAAATACAAGAAAATAATTAAGAAATAAATCAAACCGTAGCAATAAACACGTGGTATCTACTACTCCCTTATGTGAAGTATTGCAAACTAGGGTTTACGTTTATGTCTCTACGGCAACCCACCATAAACAATCCAACGCACAATGCATTCCTCTAGGCCCTTAAAAGGTGAAGTGTTATGTAGTCGACATTCACATAACACCACTAGAGAAATAACAATATAACTTAAATATCAAATCAGTAAATATTACTCAATGAAACATGTCTACTAATTACTAGACTTGTCCCATGTTCTCAAGAACTAAACGGTCTACTCACAACACATCATAAGGTACATGATTAGAAGTGATAAATGGATGGATAACAATCTGGTCATAAAGTGCAAACAACGACAAATCTCATAAGCATCAACTACAAACAAGTAATTCACATCGGGAGAGAGATCTAGTGGAAAACAACGATATAGAACCTTAATTGTTACAACAGGATGGAGGTGGATGATGAGGATGATGGTGGTGGTGGTGGTGATGACGATGATGATCTTGATAATGCTCGATGCGATGAAGCTGACGGTGGTGACGATCCCCCCCCCCTGATACGTCATAAACATATCCTTAATTTATGATGTTCCATGTTGTTTTATTATTGTTTTCCACATGTTTGTTATACACTATATGTCATTTTTATCGATTTTCCGGACTAACCTATTGACAAAATGCCACAGAGCATGTTCCCTGTTTTCTGCTGTTTTGGTTTCATAAATGTTGTTCTGGAAATATTCTCGGAATTAGAAAATTCGAACCCCGGAAGTCTTAGAATTCCCGAAGGTTCCACGGAGTCCCAAAGAGACCTGAAGGGGGGCCTCATGGGGCCCACACTATAGGGCGGCGCGCCCCCCCCCTTGGCCGTGCCGGGGGGTGGTGTGGGGCCCCTAGGCCTCCACAGCCTTTTCCCTTTCGCCTATTTAATCCCCCGAGACGTAAACCCTAAAGATATCCCACTTTTCCTGAGAAACACCCGAGGCCGTCGTGATTGTCATCCCGAGATCGGGAGAGTTCTGGAGCTCTCCCCGGCACCTTGCCGGGAGGAATTCATCACCGGAGGGGTCTACACCACCATGCCCTCCTCCGAAGTGATGCGTGAGTAGTTCATACCTGGACTACGGGTCCATAGCAGTAGCTAGATGGTTGTTCTCTCCACTTTGTACCTCATGTTTAGATCTTGTGAGCTGCCTATCATGACCAAGATCATCTTTATGTAATGCTACATGTTGTGTTTACTGGAATCTGATGAATGTTGAATGCTATGTCTTCTGATTATCAATCTATCATGTTATCTTCATGCATATGTTATTTATGATCTTGCATGCTCTCCGTTATTAGTAGATGCTCTGGCCAAGTAGATGCTAGTAACTCCAGGAGGGAGTACTTATGCTCGATAGTGGGTTCATGCCTCCTTTTCATCTGTGCTCGAGTGACAGAAATGTGACGGATGGAGGATGTGATGTTGCCATTAGGGAGAAAACAACGGTGTTTACCTAGATTACATTGTTTACATTACACACTTTGCTTACGGTGATAATCTGTTGCTTGTAACTTAATACCCAACGTTTGTTCGGATGATATTAGGAGGGTGGATTATTAGAGATAGATGCAGTTGGATGACAGTCCATGTATTTTGGTGTAATGCCCACATGAATCAGATAGTAATCTTATGTCTTGCATATGCACTACGGTGCAGCCTTCATTTCTGTCAATTGCCCAGCTGTAATTTGTTCACCACACATGTTGTTTATCTTTCACGGAGAGACACCTCTAGTGAACTGTGGACCCCGATCCTTTTTCCTCATACTGATAAAACACCTACTTCTTTCATACTGCTTTCATATTGTTGCTACTACTTTCATACTGTTTTTTCCTACTGTTTTCCACACCATACGTTTAACCTCTTTGTGTTCATCAAAACCGGTGAGATTGACAACCTCACTGCTTCGTTGGGTAAAAGTGATTTGATTGCGTTGTGTAGGTTCCACGTTTCTTCTGAACCGGTAGTGCGCCCTGCCATCCTAGCTGCTTCAACCTTCTGAAGTTACTCCTTCCTCCTACTGGTCGATTAAACATCGGTTTCTTACTGAGGGAAAACTGTTGTTGTGCTCATCATACCTTCCTCTTAGGGTCTCCCAACGAGTGCAAGACCTGCACCATCACCCCTCTCCCCGGGAGGGAATTTCCTCGGGAATCTCCCCGCCAGGAAGGTGTTTCTTCTCTCTGTCGTTTCCATCATGAAGAAGCGGCGAAATAACTCTACGAAGTGCCTCCTTAATATTTTTAGGTCACTGGGGATAAGTACCCCGAAGGAGAGCCGGAGGGGGGCCTGGCCCCAGGGGCCCACCAGGCGCGGCCAAGGGGGCGCCTGGGAGGCATTTGGCTGCCCGTGGCTCCCCTCTGACAGATCTTCGGGCTCCCACGGTGATTTTTGACGAAACTCTGTTTTCTGATTTTTTTTCCCGATTTTTCTGGCGTCCAGAAAATATCCCTTCTGATAATTGTTTTTACAGCTTGTCTTGCAAGAAAAAATTGCTAGGTACAAGAATGAGGCCATGATACCTTCTAAGCTTGGGGATGCATGGATCCCCAAGGTTCTAGTTTCAATTGGAAAAGAAATTCACCAAGCTATGTTAGATCTAGGTTCTAGTGTATCGGTACTCTCTAAAGAATTATATGAATTGCTAGAACTAGAAAATTTAGAAAAGTGCTCAAGTGAATTTGTCCTTGCTGATAACTCTACTAAACATACTGTAGGACAAGTAAAAGATGTTATGATTGAATTGCACATGACTTTTGTACCCGTTGATTTCATTATTATGGATATGGGGGATAAATCCCCTAGTCCTATTATTTTGGGTAGACCTTTTCTTTGTACTACAGGTGCAATCATAGACTCCAAGGAAGGGAATGTCAAGTTTCAGTTCCCTCACAAGAAAAGCATGGAGCACTTCCCAAGGAAGAGGGGCACGCTGAAGAACAAGCTCCCTCATGAGCTTTATCCCTCTTGATTATCAAGTAAGTAAAGCCTAGCTATATGGCTATAAAGAAAGCGCTTTACGGGAGGCAACCCGGTTGTTTTTGTTTGGATTTTCCTAGTAACCTCTTGCTTTATCAAGAGATTAGTTTTTTTGTTTTAATTCTGGAGTTTTCAATAAAGAGTCAAGTCAAACCCATTTGGACTTATAAGTTGCTATCCTAGTGCATGAAATTTCTGTTTCAGCACGAGTCTTCTCACCGTATGATTTTTCTTTTTTTATTTATATGTCGGATTGAGCTAATTTTTTAGTATGTTCTGCAACTTTTTGTCCTCTGTAAGCACAAAAATTGGCTTAATTGTTTGACGAGTCTAGCTTAGGGAAAAACGTTCGTTTTGCTTCTGCTGCTTTTCTGGATAGATTCTGCCTTCTTTTGTTTTATGCACTCTTTGGGCTTGGGAATCGAATTCCATGATTATTTCAAGCAAGAGAATGAACATACAACATAATGAACCTTATTGTCTATCTACTGGAGAATTTGATTTGGAATTTTGCACAGCAAGCATGTGATTTGTTTGTCCTTGCTAATCTCACCCCGCAGAAAAAGAATGGGAGAAACATGTTTTGTGAAGTTTTTTCACAGGGAATAGAGGAGCTGCGCCTCAAGACATCCAAGAATGGTGAAAGACATAAGATTGGGGATGTGATGAACACCCCACTGGAGCTACACTCTTTTGGTTAGCACACGTCTACTTTCTGTTTTTCTAAGCAAAGCATTTATCGTAGAGACTTGAAGCGTCTAGTTTTTGTTTTTATTTTTGTTTTGATAAGACCACCACCATCATTTTATATGAGATTGAGCTACTGGAGTTTGGGGTTGGAATGTATTGGATGCTAGTATTATGACTTGGAATAGGGATGCCATGGTTGATTTGAAGAGGTACATATGTTTGCATGATTTATAGGCTTTTTATGTGTAGAAATTTGCAATAATGTTGTCTTGAGCTATCTCTTATTCATGTCCTTGATGTTAATTGCTGGTTTATTTAGTTTGTCATGAAATGAGTACTTCTATGGACATATGCATGCATAGTAGCTGGTCAACTATCTCCCTCTTGCTAGCCCAAAAATTTAAAAATTCCAACAAGTAAAAACTTGTTTCCAACACTCCTTAGCCAAGTATTTCCAGTGAGTCCACCATATCTTCCCATTAGCTTCATTGCTATTCTGAGTATGTTCACCATGTTATTGTGTTATTTATGTTCTAAATTAAGATATTCACTTTATTAATTGTCATGGGTTGAACTTGGGATAGGACTCTCACGAATTTTTGAAGGCACACTTTACTTTTTATGCATCTAATAAACATGACCCAATAATGGGAGCCACAAGTTTTGTGTTTGACAAGTGTGTGGTTGGGAGCTAGCTATAAACGTGTATCACCGGAAAGCTTTCAACATTGCACAAAAAATTTACATTTGGTTGATATCATGTACTTTTGTTTTTGGACTCCTGCCATGCCGAAATGAAATAGAGGAATAGTAAGTTTTGATGAGTAAGTATCTATATGACTAGAGAAACGCATTGGGCCGCTAACCCAAGCCATGCTTTATCATGGTGGAAATTTACTTACAGCTTGAGTGACTCTACAACACATCCTATAATAAAATAAGAAGTTATGCATAATAGTGAATGAAAATAAAAAGGATGATGAGTCTACTCCGTTTGTTCATCTTGTCATTGTAACATGGGCTTGTTTCCATGTCATGGGGCAAGAGGTACCTCTTTGCGGTTCTCTATGATGTCATTAATACTTATTATGATTGTACAAAGCTTATTAGGAATCTTAAGTTGAGTAATCATGGAGTAGGTTTTCACACTCACGGGGCATGAGGCTTTCAACCACCTTATCATTCTCATTACTTCAATACTCACAATTTTAAGATGTTAGTGATAAAGGGGCAATGAGAGTCCTAGATCAATGGATACCACATTTCAATTAGTAATTTTAGTTGAATAATTTAGAGGCTAAATAAGACTTGATCATGTTTTACCTCTACTCAATTTTCTCCAAAGTGTCCACTATATTTTCTATTCTCCATTATGCTATTCTTTGACCAATATAGGATTTTATTTTTCATTTTGTGTATGCATTTGGTCCATAGTGCTTTTATTTCATTATACACTTTGTGAACTTTCATGAAGCATCTTTGCTTGCATATTTGATATTTCTTACAACATGAATTGTATATCTACTCATTTCTAGTATTAATCATTTGATTATATGTAGCATGAATAATCCTCCTTGATATCCCATGATTGTTTCAATATGCAAAACCCATCTTAGTTTTATCACCTTCATACTCGAGGACGAGCATGGGTTAAGCTTGGGGATGTTGATGCATGTAAAATGCATAGATGAATTTTGCATATTTTCACATGGTTTTCTATTACATATTGCATCATATAAGGGTATAATTCAATGTTTTATAGTATTTTGGGTTTAAATTACAAAGTCCCTCAACTCTTATGGAATTAACCCTGCCTGTCAGAAACCCCGTTTTCTATATTTTTGACGTTTCAGGGGGCAAACTTCCGCGAAATCACCTGAAAATCTGCGGGGGTCATTTTCTTGGAAGGAGAAGACTTGCGGGCGAAGGATCCACGAGAATTGGGCAAGGAGGCCCAAAAGAGGACCCTCCACGCGGCCAGATTCCTTGGCCGCGTGAGAGGCCCCCTTTTGGCCCCTGTGGCCCCAATTCCTTCCATCTTCGACTTACCGACTCCGTCTTGACCTAAAACCGACTATAAAAAGGGCCCCCCGTACCCTTACGGAAAGGAGCGCCGCCGAAACACCGAAACACCAAAACAAAGACCAGAAGTTCCAGATTGGAGGGGGAAAACTCTGGCGGGGCGCCGCCGGTGTGATCTCCTACCCCTCCAACGTCATCTCCATCGACATCTCCATGAAGAGGGAGTAGTCCACCCCAGGGCTATGGGTTTGTGGAAGTAGCACTTGTATCTCTCTCTCTATGTGCTTCACTAATTAGATCCGTATGAGCTGCCTCACATGATTACGGGCACCGTTGTAATTCCTATGTGGTGGATCTTTTCTATGAGTTATTGAATCTGAGATTGCAATTGTTTCTCTTGAGTTATTTGAGTAGATGTATCTTATGTACCCCGTTCTTATTTGCTAGCTTTGATCAATCTAGTTCTTGAGAGCGTGTGTGGGGTGATGGGTGCATTAGTTGGAGTAACGGGGGGTGGCTAGTGCTGTGAAAGTGACAGAAGTTCAGCGATCCACTTAGGTTTTGTTAAACCTTTCTTAGTTACCTCACTAGGGATAAAAAGGAGTACCTTGTTACCGGGGATTTGAAGTGACACTAATCAATCTCCATGACTAGATCTAGCAAGTTCTTACTTCAACTTCATGTCACATTACTTAAAACTATACTCTGGTTTTTCCTTAATTATCGAGGTGTTATGATTTATTTCGCATCTTGGTGGAGTATAAGAGGGATCAATATGACCGTAGAGATCTCTATGCTAGGAAGTGATGCCCATATGAAATTACTCAATGTTAAACATGTTATTGTAATCTCACATGTAATTCTTTATGTCCACCGTCTACCACTTTATTTGAGAGAATGCAAGTGTGAAACCATGAACCCCGGTCCTATTTTAAATATAAGAAAACACTCTAGTTAGTTTGCTGCAATTTACTTTACTTGCATCTCCAATTCGAATTTACATTATCTCCATCACCACTTGTATCACAAAAATAAAAAAACAATCCATTGCATATTTATTTTCTCATTTGCATTTAGTAGTAGATTTAATTATTGCACATTTACTTTCAGTTTTGCATTGCAATTTAGAAGTCTCACACCTTGTGCTTGACAACCACTTGGTGAGGTTGAGGGCACAAAATTCTCTACTTGTTTGCAGGATCCTGGAGGAAGCTTGGAAGACAACTGCTGAAATACTGGCTCCCCAAGAGTTCGATATAAACCATCGAGTCACCCTCGTGGGGAAGAAGGTTTGCCACTAGCTACACACTCTGCACTTGGAGTCTCATCCTAGCCATCAGTCAGATCTACGGATCAGGCCTCATCACCGCTTCTAGGCGATGAGAGGGACTAGAGTGTGCACTCTGGGAAGAGCAAACAGATGCAGGTGTACGACCCGGCAGTCGCCGCAAAACAGCACGCTGTGCCGCGGCAGCCCGGTCAGAAACACAACACTGCGGGAGCAGGCTATCAAGCCAATAAAGCTCACAGCAAGAGGCAAGGAGGAGACCGTGCAGGACCATCGCGGCATCATGCTGCCAACCCTACTCAGCCAAGAGTGCGGCAACCAGCGGCAGCACAGCCGCATGCAGCTGCGCCAGCAGCCAACCCGGTTGTGCAACCCGCAGCTGTGCATGAAGACCGCTATGATGATGGGTACTCGGCGGTGGGGCTAGCCGGGTATGCTGACCCAAGAGATGTCACTGACCGTCTGGGTGACCGCATGCTGGAGCCTAGTGACGCAAGATACAAGCTGGACCGGATCAATCGGTCTGCGCAGCTCGAGAACAAGGGGCCGCCTGGCCCAGATTGCTTTGGTCGCCGCATCATGGAGGAGCCCTCTGTGAACCATTTACAGCTGGCTAAGGGGACCAAGTGATATGATGGCAGCACCAAGCCGGAAGACTGGCTAAATGACTATGTTACCGCTGTGCACATTGCAGGCGGCAACCGGAGATGGGTTGTTCGGTATGTTCCGCAGATGCTGGAGGACCATGCTCGGACTTGGCTCAACAACTTGCTCAAAGATAGCATCAACTGCTGGCTAGACTTCTCGGAAGCCTTCATCAGCAACTTCACCAGCACGTACAAGAGGCCGAATAGGCCGCAGCAACTGTCTGCTTGCAAGCAGCGAGAAGAGGAAACTGACCGCGAGTACCTTACTCGGTGGAGCACTTTGAGGAACACCTGTGAAGGTGTGAATGAGGCCCAGGCCATTACCTGATTTGCTCAGGGCTGCAGGCATGGCAGCATGTTGTGGCAGAAGCTGCAGAGAGAGATGCCGAGTACGCTCGCCGAGACAATCAAGATTGCAGATATGTATGCACTCGGTGACCCAACTCAGCCTCTGCTCGATTCTCCTGAGCCGAGAAGGAAGCACCATGACTGCAGCAGACGCAATGACTTCAGAAACAAGCGTAGAGGTGACCGCATAGATACTCGGTATGATCCCGAGGAGGTGAATGTTGTGACTACGGCTGTTGGGAGTAGCCAAAGGCAAAAAACTGCTGGAGCCCAATACGGGCAGAACCAGAACCAGGGCCAAGGCATCAAGAAGCCATACAATGCTCCCCAGCAGGGTAGAGGCAACCCGGATCCAGCCCCGAGCTTTATCTTTGAGAACATGAAGGTTGGGCCATGCAGTTTCCATACTCGGCATCCGAGTAGGCCAGCCAACCACACTACCCGGCAGTGCAGCTGGTGGGACCGCATCAAGGATGAGGACGCTAGTCAGCTGCCCCCTCCTCCTCCTCTGCCGCCTGCGAATGCCAATGTGCAACCTATTCGGGCAGCTGCTCCCAGGCCTGCAGTGTTTCCGAGAAGGGAGAATGTGAACCAAGTGGCTCAGGGAGCCAACCGCAACTACAACAACGGCAACCGCAACTTCAACAACAACAACAACAACCGCAACTACAACAACAAAAACAGGAACAACAACAACAACAACAACAACGGCAACAATGGTGGTGGAGACCGCAACCAGTACCAAGAACACCATGAGAGCTACATGATCTTCACCACCGAGCCAGCCGACAAGCAGTCATTGCACAGGCGTGCGATAGAGGTGAATGCTGTGATCCCGGCTGTGCCTCACTACCTGCACTGGTGCGACCAAGAGGTTACTTGGTCCAGAGCTGATCATCCCAAGGTGATGCCCAACCCGGGTAGCTATGCTCTGGTGGTGGATCCCACCTTCTTGGGAACTCAGAAGAATGTCAGGTTCAGCAAGGCGCTGATAGATAACGGCAGCAGCATCAACATCATGTACCGGGATACACTGGAGAAGCTTGGCCTCGCCAAGAACATGCTGCTACCCAGCAGGACCACATTCCATGGCATTGTGCCGGGAGTATCTTGTGCTCCAATCGGACGCATCTGGGTGGATGTCTTATTCGGCACCAGGGAGAACTGCCGCACCGAGAGCCTGCAATTTGAAGTAGTTGATCTTCAGAGCCCCTACCATGCTCTACTCGGTAGGCCTGCCCTCAGCAAGTTCATGGCCTCTACCCATGCAGCCTACCTGAAGATGAAGATACCTGGTCCCAATGGTGTCATCACCATCTCGGGTGATTACAAGCATTCTATGGAATGCGCGTCTGCAAGTTCTCAGCTGGCGGAAGCCATGGTCATTGCTGCCGAGAAGAAGAAGATACATGAGGTAGTCGCTATGGCACAAGCGGCGCAAGGTAGTGCGCCTGGCATGCCAGGTTCCCAGTACGGAACGGCTTTCCAGGCGTCCCAGGAGACAAAGAAGGTCCAGGTTGATCCTGAGTTCCCAGACCGTGTTGCCATCATTGGCACCGGGTTGGGAGAGATATAGGAAATCGAGCTCATCCACTTCCTCCGTGAGAATCGGGATGTCTTTGCATGGTCCAATGATGATCTGCCGGGTGTCCCGAGGGAGTTGGTTGATCACTCACTGCATGTGCGGCATGACGCCAAGCCAGTTAAGCAGGCTATGCGCCGCTTTGGTGATGAGAGGAGGAAAGCCATCGGTGATCAGATCACCAAGTTGCTGATCAGTGGATTTATCATGGAGGTGCTGCATCTGGATTGGCTGGCCAACCCGGTTATGGTTGAGAAGAAGAAGGAGGACCCCAAGGCCGATACCGCATGGCGCATATGCGTGGACTACACCGACCTGAACAAGGCCTGCCCCAAGGATCCATTCCCGCTACCCCGCATAGATCAGGTGATCGATTCCACTGCTGTGTGTGAACTTTTGTCTTTCATTGATGCCTACTCTGGCGTCCATCAGATAGCTCTCAACCCAGATGATCAAATAAAAACTGCCTTTATTACCCCGTACGGGGCTTATTGCTATCGTGTCATGTGCTTTGGGTTGCGGAATGCTGGGGCCACCTATCAGAGATGCATGCAGAAATGCTTGCATGATCAAATTGGCAAAAATGTGCCGGTGTACATAGATGACATTGTCATCAAAACGAATAAAACACATACTCTGCTTAGTGATGTTGAGGAAACTTTTGCCAACTTGCGCAAGTACAGGATGAAGTTGAATCCGACTAAATGCACCTTTGGCGTCCCGGCTGGCAAGCTACTCGGCTTCTTGGTATCCAGTCGGGGAATAGAAGCCAATCCTTCAAAGATAAAAGCTACAGAGAGCATGTATTTGCCGAGATCGCTGAAGGATGTGCAGAAATTCACTGGATGCTTGGCTTCTCTAAGCCGCTTCCTGGGCAGAATGGGCGAGAAGGCCTTGCCTCTTTATCAACTGATGAAGAAGAGCGACAAGTTTGTCTGGACACCACAAGCTGATGTGGCATTCAAGGAGCTGAAGGCCATACTGGGTAGCGCTCCCATCTTGGCTAGTCCGCTACCCGAAGAGCCAATGTTGCTGTATATTGCGGCAACCAACCGGGTAGTCAGTGTGGTGATTGTGGTGGAAAGAGAAGAGGAAGGCAAGACTGTGTAGCGGCCAGTGTACTATCTCAGTGAGGTGCTATCCATCTCCAAGATGAACTACCCGCACTACCAGAAGATGACTTACGGCGTGTACCTGGGCGCCAAGAAGTTGAAGCACTATTTCCAAGAGCATCCCATCACAGTGGTGAGTTCTGCTCCCATCTCAGATATCATGGGCAACAAGGAAGAAAGTGGCAGAGTAGCCAAGTGGGCGATCGAGCTAGCCGTGTACGCTCCTCTGTACGCGAGAAGAGAAGCCATCAAGTCACAGATTCTGGCAGATTTTCTAGTGGATTGGGCTGAGGTGCAGTATGAGCCTCCCTTGCCGGAAACCAACTACTGGAAGATGCATTTTGATGGCTCCAAAGTGAAGGAAGGCCTTGGTGCTGGCGTAGTGCTTACGTCACCCAAGCGAGATCAACTCAAGTACGTGCTGCAGATTCATTTCAAGGCATCTAACAATGTGGTCGAGTATGAGGCAGTGATGCACGGCTTGAAGGTAGCCAAGGAGGTTGGCGTGCAGCGCATCATATGTTATGGCGACTCGGATTTGGTGGTGCAGCAGGTATCCGGCACCTGGGATGCTCTGGATGCCAACATGACATCATATCGGTTTCTGGTGCGAACCATGACTGGTTTCTTTGAAGGATGTGAGTTCCAACATATACATCGAGCAGAAAATGACGCA
Organism: Alopecurus myosuroides; assembly: GCA_028641055.1. Lineage (NCBI taxonomy): Eukaryota > Viridiplantae > Streptophyta > Magnoliopsida > Poales > Poaceae > Alopecurus > Alopecurus myosuroides. The sequence continues at coordinate 213,339,154 of CM054059.1, read as the reverse complement.
GCTGATGAGTTGTCCAAGTTGGGGTCTTCCCGGCAGTTCATCCCGGCTGGGATTGCCTTGGAGCATTTGAGAAAGCCATCTATCAAGCCATCCCCCAACTCAGAGTCTATCTTTGTTCCGTCTCTGCCAGGAGAGGAAGCTGTTCCAATGGAGATTGACTGTGAGGCTGCAAAAGAGAACCCGGGGACTGTCGTCTCCAACCCGGGGACTGCTCCATTCAACCCGGGGACTGTCGCATTCATCGAGGGGGTCCTTTCCGAGTACTCGGGGACTCGTCTCCAACTCAGAAGAGGTCTTGGTGACTGATTCAATGGAAGTGGACGAACCAGTGTTTCCCACACGAGAGACACCGAGTTGGGCTCTGCCCATATTATCCTTTCTAACAGATGGCACCTTGCCAAGTGACGAGGTTGCAGCCAGGCAGATACAGAGAAGATCCAAGGGCTACACTATCCTCAACAAGGTACTGCATAGAAGGAGCCCTACTGGCGTGCTGCAACGCTATGTTGAGCCGGAGGAAGGAGAAGAAATTCTATTGGAGATACACCAGGGGGAATGCGGGCATCACGCCTCATCTCGGGCTCTGGTCAACAAGGCTTTCCGGCATGGTTTCTTTTGGCTCACTGCCTTGAAGCAAGCTGAAGATATAGTGAGAAAGTGCAACGGCTGCCAGAGATTTGCAAGTAAGATTCATATGCCAGCTTCTGAGTTGAAGACCATTCCCATTACTTGGCCATTTGCAGTTTGGTGTTTGGATATGGTGGGGCCTTTCAAGCCGGCTAGAGTCAACATGACTCACATCTTGGTCATGGTTGATAAGTTCACAAAGTGGATTGAGGTCAAGCCTATTCGGAAGTGTGATGAAGCCACAGCTGTGAGTTTCCTGAAGGATGTGATCCTGAGATACGGCTACCCGCACAGCATTATTACTGACAATGGCACAAATTTTGCTGAGGGTGCTTTTGCTAGATGTTGCATCTGTTGCGCATCCCGCCTCCAATGGGCAAGTTGAGAGAGCAAATGGCATGGTGCTATCCAGCATGAAGCCAAGGCTGATGGAGCCATTGCTGAAAACACCTGGGTGTTGGCTGGACGAGTTGTCGGCGGTGTTGTGGAGTCTAAGGACTACCCCTAACCGATCAACCGGATACACACCATTCTTCCTGGTATATGGAGCTGAGGCCGTGTTGCCCACTGACCTAGAGCATGACTCGCCTCGAGTAACCCTCTACACTGAGGCGGAGACGAGAGAAGCTCGAGAAAATGACGTTGACCTGCTAGAAGAAGCAAGAGACTTAACTCTGTCACGTTCAGCTGTCTATCAGCAAAACTTGAGGCGTTATCACAGCCGGAAAGTGAACCCAAGGTGTCGTGGGATAATCACGGCAGATGTTACCAGGGGTAACTGATCTTGGGGCAAGTCGACACAGGCGTTTGGGAGAGGGTTTAGCTCAAGGGAAGACATGGTACAACTTGATCTGATAGCCGGCAATCAAAGTCGCCGGATCTCTATTCTCGATACGATAATACGATTAAGGTTTACACTGGGTACTCGATATCACGCGATATTGCTAGGGTTCTTAGATCTCTATCTAAAGCTATACCTGAGGGTCGGTTTATAAAGCACCCGTACCCCCTAGCTTATTCGGCAGGGCATATTCCGGATCCTACATGGACACGGCGCACTAACCATAACTTTCCTTTACAACAGCCCATAACCCGGGCCGTTAAGTCCACAAGTTTGGGCCTCCACAAGCTTCTTTATTCTTAGCCGAATCCTGCACACCATCCTTTGGGCCGGGTTATTTCCTCAGAGCTTGGCATACCGGGTTAGCATCCCCCTGTCAGTAGTCCCCAGAATAGCCTGGGCTTCACGGATCTCCTTGAAGCGCTTGTTATTCCCTGCAAAGATATCGATCATACGGGTATATGAAGACCGGGTTAAGATGTTTTGATATTCGGCTAGGCCTCACTCCATGGTGGCCATGTGATAACCCGGATTTGGCCTCCAGACATTTAGGTTCAAATTCCCAGGTCCGGACTACAACAAAAAATGCCAAGATCTCATGCTCGATAATCAGTCCCGTCATTACGGGGCAAATCCCTTCCTTCTTCTATCCCAACGCCTCGCCCAATACTTGACACATATCTCGCAAGATCTTCACTGATAACCATTACCCCGCGGTTTCCGGCTACTGGCCGTTAGGATAGGCTCACCCTTGCCTTATAAATAGCACTTAATGGGCAACCCTAAGCCCCTCACCACGCCACAACTTCCCCTCTTCTTCCTTGCTCCCAACACCCTCGCAACACCACCGTGAGGAGCCCGTACCTGTTACCAACGCAAGATCACCAGCGGCCGCGCCCTCCCTTGAGTCGCCTTGCGCCACCGTCAAGTGTCATCGTTGTTCCTCCATTTTTCTCATTCGAGCCACGCCGCCCGTCGCCATTGTATTAGACTCCAATCTCCCCGGTAAGCTCCTCGCAACCAGTTAATTTAATCTCACAACTTTCAATTTATCCAAGATCAGATCTAGGTCAACCCGCAAGTCATTTGTCCGATTGCATCAAATTAGATCGATTCGAGGCTTACCAACTCCTTTAATCATCTGCCCTATAGTCACAAATGATCCTCCAACCATCATTGATTACCAATTTTACTTAAAAATCATCCGCAAGCATTTCCATCTAGATCCGTTCCTCCTCGATTTTCCGCTTATTGCATTAACACCCGGAAAAACCCTCCTTTTCCAGCTATTTCATTTGCGATATAAATATGGGCAACCATCCGTCATCCCCAAATACCTTTCCCTACGTAAGTGACCAATAATTTCCACAAGTGTGCTCAATACCCGGACAGTTCTCAGCTTCGTACCTTCTTGATACCTTTATACTCGGATGTTTCAGCATTCCCGGGTCTTATTTCACACGCCTCTTCTCTTTGTGTTTTGCAGGCTGGCCCCATGGCTCCCAAGCGACAAGGAAAACAACCGGCTCCGGCGAGGACCACCCAAACCATATCCGCCAACTGGGGGCGTTCCACAACCACAAAAGCCAAATTGGACGAGCTAGCCGAATTAGGAACCCTCCCTTCTCAAAAAGACATCCACTGGAGGGTACCGGGTAATGAAACTCGTCCCACCCCCGAAGAAAACGAGGTAATCTGCTTCGTTGACCACGTGACCCGAGGATTTCGTCCTCCGGGTCATCCTTTCTTTAGGGAGGTCTTAGTTCATTATGGACTCCGGGTGTTCGACATAGGGCCTAACTCCATGTTGAACATTACCCACTTCATTGTTCTATCTGAGTCGTACTTGTGCATGCCACCGAGTCTGACTCTTTTCATTGAGTTATTCCAGTGCAAGTCGTGCCGCGAAAGCGGCGACGGAGCGCTTCTCACTTGCGGCGGGGTATCCATCCAACGCCGTAAGAATTCTTTGATGCCAACCCTCAACCTGCACTCCCACGTTAAACATTGGCAACTATCTTTCTTTTACTGCCACGATACCTCCCCCGACAACGAAAAGAAGCTGCCGGGTTACTCAGAGACCCCCCTCAAGCCCTCCGAGTCTTTCAATGCCTTCGCATCAGACTCAGACAGGGAGGCAATCCTTCCTTCGCTAGCCAAGATAGCCATTCTCTCAGCCCAGGGCCTCCTAGGGCTCAATTTAATAAAAACTTGGGTCGATTTCCGAATCCAACCTAATTCCGTTCGCGCCAAATTGATGTGCGAGTATTCGGGGCACACCACAGACGCGCTCCGCTACTCCACCAAGAGCTTTGCGACCGGTGATACTATAAAGACTATCAAGGGCTTCTTGGCGGAGAAACTGGAGGCGATAAAGGGCATCGCCGGGTTACCCCCGTTTACCCGGGAAAATCCAGCTCCAGCGGTAATACCCGGCGCTCATAACTTGTTTCCACATTTCAACTCGATACTGCTTCTAAGCCTTAATCTTATCTTTTTACCTCAGGCTGATGACCCTTTCTGGAGAGTTGAACCACTCCCCCCCTCCAGAGACCCGGAAGAGGAGGAAGAGGCGGCTGACAATAGTGAAGGTACTCACTCAGGATCTGCATATTTTTACTTGCATTACTTTCCTCTCGTCTTTCCTTTTTCCAATGAATACACACCTGGTTCGCAGAGCTAGAGGACGAGGGTGGAAACAATGAAGACGACCCGGAGAGAACCGAGTCTGACCCAGAGGCAACAGTCGGGGCCAAGAGGAAAGGCAGGGGGACAGTGTCCAAGGTTCCTTTTTCCTCATTATCCTCTGAACCTTACTCCTTTGACGTCATGCGACGACTTAACCATCAATTATCAAATTCGTCATGCTTGAAGGATTCCTTCCCAGCCAAGCGCAGAGTAACTCGGAGCTCCCCAGGTGAAGATCCACTTAACCCGGGCATCTCCGCCCCCTCGGTCCCTCGTGGCAGTGCTCCTCCATCTCGTTCTTCCAACTCTCCTCAGCGCCACCCTTCTCCTAACCACCCACGTGCCGGGCAATTCCGGGTTCCACTAGTGGTTCCTGCGAATACCTCATCTGCTTCCAGTGGCGAGCTCCCACCGGATTACACCGTAAATGCCGGGTAAGTTTTTGCCATATTATTTCTTTTTGCATCTGACGAACTTTCATTCAAGCCGTCGTCATCATTAATAACTGCCTTTTTTCATCTTTCCTTCAGCGCTCAAGTCACCGTCAGTGACCCGGAAAACACAGAAACGGATAACCTCCAGGTGGAGAAGCCGACTGACGACGCAGACGCCGCGACTGGTGGTGATGCGACAACTAACCGGGAACAAGGCCCTCTGAACAATCCACTTTCCCAAACCGTCGGATCTCCTTCCTTATCAGAACCAGTAGACGAAGAGATAGAAATTCTAGATACAAGGATGAGCTCTCCCAACCCGGACACTCAGACTGTCCGGGTCTCCACTCCAAATGCGAGGAGAACCCCCCTACCAGATGATCAAGCTGCCGGCTCTTCCGGGACTCGCTCCGAGGAGTTAACTTTTGCCCAGATGCTGGAAACTCTGCGCACCTTAAGGGCTAACGAGGAAAACATCTTGGGGTCTTTAATAACCAAACACGAGGTAAGTTCGATTAATATTGCTTGTACCTTTGTCTAGTCCCCAAGTTCCGAGTGAGTTCATTCATGACTTGCTCGGTACTTTTATTATACCAATGACTGATAACTGTGCTCTTCTACCTGACTAATGCTTTTTTAACATCCATGCAGTCTTTCGTGACTCAATACGGGGAGAAACTTGCGGACGCCGCCAAGCTCATTGAAAAGGAGATATCTTTACGTGAAGCAGCCGAGGCTGAAGCCAGGAGGAATAGGCAATTGATGAAGAAGTACCGAAGAAGGGCTCACCAAGCCGAAGATGACCTGACAAGCCTTTCCGTCGAAATATCTGACACCTATCGTTCTTTGCTTGGTATGCTTCCTTCTCCGGGTTTATCCTTTTGACAAACAGCAAAAGTTTTCCGACTTATATCTTCATTTTACTTCAGGCCCGGACGAAGCCATGCCGGATGAAGATGACATTGCCAAGCTGAAAACCATAAAGAGTGTTATCCGGCAGCTATGTGCCGGAACCAGATGGATCCTTGACGAGTTGCGGTGTCCGGGTAGAGGACATGTTGATCTGAAGAGGCTGTTGGACGCCCTATCCACTATTCCCGAGTGGATTCGGCACTGGAAGCGCTCATCTTGCCGGGTTGGAGTCACCCGGGGGCTTGCACTTGCGAAAGCTTATCTCCCCAAGCTCGAGTTAGCGAGGCTTATGGGCGGCTTCCCAGAGTTCAAGCTTGACGGATCCAAGTTTTCAGTAAAGGATTTCCAGGCCATCCAGAAGGAGGTCCGTTACCCGGCCAGCGTAATTGCTGATGAACTGGATGTTAACATACTTGTTCCAGCATATGATTCTGCCGATAAAGTAATTAAGTCGGATCTTCCTGAGCCGTATGACATGCTGGCTCGGTGGAAGGAGGAAGCTGCTGCGATAAGGGCGGAGGCTGCCAAGAAACAAGCTGAAGCCGGCTCTGCTCCTGCTGCCTCAACATCAGTCGTTCCGCCCCCTGCAGGGGCTGGCACCGCCGATCCGGGTGCTGCTGCTACCACCAATGATGGCAAGGGTAAGGCCAAGATGGGCGCCGAGTGATATATGGTTTCCAATGCCTCTTCTTAAGCGTCAGTCGGTCGACATACTTTTTGAAACAGTCATATTTTGGGCGGTGCGCCTGTGCACCTTTGATATTTTTTCACCAGTATTTTGTAATGCACGCTAAGGCCTTGATATACTCGATGCCTGTTCCGACCTTTTTAAGTTTAAGCTCATCTGTTCTTGATATCTGGTTTTATTTATTGTTCCTTTTGTGAAAACTCAATCTCCGGGTCTCGTGGGTATTGACAAGCGGATTTTGCTTCGAAGTCCCCAAGTCCCCAAGACTCGGATATTTGGATTTTTGCAACTATACAAGTAAGCCAGTTCTTTTCAAGATTTCAAGCTACCGGGCCCGGATTGCCGAGTCTAGGACACTTGATCGTGAAAAGGGAACAAAATGCTTATTGCTATTTTCACAAAGATCCATGAGTTGTTTCACATCGGTTTTGAAGTTATGCTTAATAGTCATTGAGTTTCCAGCTATTCAGCCTTGTACTCTGCATAACTTGTGGTTTAGATGACCCTTTTGACTGTCTTGTACTGTAAGCCGGCTTTCGCGTGGATACCATGTTGTTACATCAATACGAAGACGTAGCCAACCAATCCCCGTCGGGTTTCATGACTAACTGCCATCGTAAGCGAACAAATCATGCCACTTTAATGTGAGTCACATCGAGCTTAAGTAAGAGTAGCCAAGAAATTTGGACTTCTTTGTCCGGTTATAAGATTGTAGCCGTACTCGTTTGCAAGTAATCGGCCCTTATAACTCATAGGCATCATGGCCGGGTCTTTGAGTTTGTAACTGTGCTATTTAAGCGACCAGCCCCCAAGACCTAGATATACGCATCGTACTGAGAATACATAACCTGATAACAACCATCTCTTTTCTTGATAACCACCTCTTTACTTGATATGAAAAACTGATAACAACCATCTCTTTTCTTGATAACCATCTCTTTACTTGATATGAAAAATGTAGGTCAGCAAGCCGCCTCATTAAAAACCCGTCCAGTCCCCAAAGGTACCCTGGATAGGAAAAGAGTACGTCAGAAAACCTGCTGCCTATTACATCGTGCAATTCCACTTGCCAATATAGTCTTTACTAAGTATAATACGGACGCAGCTGAGCCACGTTCCATGGTCTATCACTTTCTTGCATAGATGAAGTGGTGTTTGCGGTGTCGTTGACTGTAGCCGACTCTTCCCTTGCATCTATCAAATAATATGATCCGTTATGTAGGCTCCGGCTTATGATAAATGGTCCTTCCCATGGTGGTGATAATTTGTGTTTTCCTTCGTTTGACTGTACCAGACGCAGAACCAAGTCTCCTTCCTGGAATACCCGGGTCTTCACACGCCGGCTATGATACCTCCGTAGATCTTGCTGATATATGGCTGATCTTTCCAGGGCTTGTTCTCTTTGCTCTTCTAACATATCTACGGCGTCCTGCCGGGTTTTTTCGTTCTCTACTTCGACGTAAGCTGATACTCTAGGCGAATCGTGAATAATATCACTCGGTAACACTGCTTCCGCACCATAGACCATGAAGAAGGGTGTCATCTGAGTGGATCTGTTAGGTGTAGTGTTGATACCCCAAACCACAGAAGGAAGTTCCTCGACCCATGCACCATCGGCCCTGACACAGGGAACTCGCAATCGTGGTTTTAATCCGCGAAGCAATTCTTGGTTTGCCCTCTCCACTTGTCCATTGGCCTGGGGATGAGCCACCGATGCCACATCGAGCCGGATTCCATTGTTGCCACAAAACTTCTCCATCTCACCAAGGGACATGTTGGTTCCATTGTCGGTAATTATGCTGTGGGGATACCCAAACCGGTAGATAATCCTTTTCAGGAACTTGACTGCTGTAGCTGCTTCGCAATTAGTAACTGGCATAACCTCAACCCACTTGGTAAACTTATCAATGGCCACCAAAAGATGTGTCTTCTTGCATGGTGACATATGGAAGGGGCCAACCATGTCCATACCCCAGACGGCAAACGGCCAAGTTAACGGGATAGTCCGCAACTCCATAGCCGGCACATGGGTTTGGCGAGCGTACCTTTGACATCCGTCACACCTTGCTACCAATCGCTCCGCATCCGTTAGGGCCGTGAGCCAGAAAAACCCGTGTCGATAAGCTTTAGCCACAAGAGACCTTGTGGACGCATGATGTCCGCAGTCGCCTTCATGGATTTCCTTGAGAATCTGTCTGCCTTCTTCCGGCGCTACGCAACGCAAAAAGACTCCTGCTGCACTTCTCTTGTACAATTCCCCATTGATGATAGAATACCCCTTTGCTCGCCTCAAGATTTGCCTTGCTAATACCTCCTGTTGTGGTAACTCGCCTCGTGATAGGTAGGCCAAAAACGGTTCTGTCCACTCGGGAATAGTACGTACAGTGGCTACGAGTCCTGAATCCGGGTCTTGATTTGCCAATTCCTCCTCTGACTCGATTTTAACTGATGGTCGCCATAATTCGTCCAGGAAAACGTTAGGTGGAACCGGCTCTCTGCGCGAGCCGAGTCTGGCGAGGGCGTCGGCTGCCTCATTCTTTCTTCTGTCTATATGCTCCACCTCATACCCGGAAAAACATCCTGCAACCCTATCAACTTCCCTGCGGTATGCTGCCATAGTTGCGTCCTTTCTATCCCACGTTCCTGACACCTGCTGTACCACAAGGTCCGAATCTCCGAAGCATCGTATTCTCTTGATGTTCATTTCTTTGGCTACCTTTAAGCCATGCAGTAGGGCCTCACACTCGGCCACGTTGTTGGAACAGTCGAAGTGAATTTGTAGCACGTAACTCAATTTGTCTCCTTTGGGTGATGTTAACACCACCCCAGCTCCTGATCCCTCGTACTGCTTTGATCCGTCGAAGTGCATGATCCATGACTCGGAATTTGGAACCGTTGTAGTCATGCCTGTATGTGTCCAATCGTTAACGAAATCAATTAAAGCTTGAGATTTGATCGCTGACCTGGGTTCGTAGTTGATATGATAATCCCCCATCTCTATCGCCCATTTGGCTATTCTTCCCGTCGCGTCCGAGTTTCTGATGATATCCGACATTGGTATTGAACTAACCACTGTTATGGGATGTTCTTGGAAATACGGCTTCAGCTTCCGGCTGGCCATAAAGACCCCGAACACCAACTTTTGCCAATGTGGATAGCGCTGCTTTGCTTCTGATAATACCTCGCTGACGTAATAAACCGGCCTCTGAACCGGGTAATTGGCTTGCTGTGCCACCGCAGTGTGCAACAGCTCGATGGCTTGCCGAGTCTTCTCTGCATGGGGCGACTCTCCCACAGGTATTTGATTCAATGCGAGTGTCGCCGCATATACGTTGTCCATAGGATTGTTGTAGTGGCCGGCTGGCGTGCGGAATCGTGATGGTGGCGGCGGCAGTAGATCGTTGCCGGTTGTGACTCTAGTTTGCGGTGGGGGTAACCCGGTCCGTTCATTCGCCGGATGTGTCGCTGCTGTCATCTGTTGGGGTGCGGTTCCCTGATTCACCACTGGTATCGGTTGGTCCTGAGGCGTGACGAATAAATTAGCCGGATTAATAACCCCGCCCGTTGCTGGCAACCTGGTGTGGTGCCTTTGATGTATCCTGGACGTTTCCTCTCGAAGCCGGGTTTCCAACGCATCTAGCTCGCGCCGCCGGGTGGCCATCCCCTGTCTATCTGCTTCCACTTGCCTTCTTTGCTGTTCCAATGCACGACGAGCCACATCCAGATCTCTAACACGCTCTGCCGCGTTTTCTGGGGTGATAACGGTGGCGAGGACTGTAGGATCCAAAATCAAATTATTATCGAACAGGGCCGGGTGACGCGGATTCGAGGGACCCGCCCCTGGTGTCCGGTTTGCTTGAAACCCGAACATGTTGGCGTGTTGCTCCTCATCGTTCTCCGCATACCGGTTTTCCAGTAGATCCAGGATAGACCCGGTGTCATCTTCTCCTTGGGCCCGGTCGCGTGGGGTCCATGCCGGCTCCTCCGGCTGTTCCCACTCCGCGATGGGTTCTTCTGCCGGATATGTCGTTCCCGTTGATTCTTCATCATCTGATCGGATAGACGTGGCTTTTCCTGGCATAGAATCAGATCCAACGTTGTCAGGGACCGAATTGGAAGCACATACCATACCGATGAAGACGCTGATCCGGCCGATTGTCACGACGGATCCGGTTTCGAGGTGATCCGACTCCGGCCCCCAGCCGGAATCGTCCACCACCTTTTCTCCTTCGTGGTCGATGTAGATCTCGCCGATGACAAGATTCTCCATGCCCTTCCGAGCTTCTCCCGTGATGTAGACACCTTTGGACGCAGGCCCCACGGTGGGCGCCAACTGTCGTGGGATAATCACGGCAGATGTTACCAGGGGTAACTGATCTTGGGGCAAGTCGACACAGGCGTTTGGGAGAGGGTTTAGCTCAAGGGAAGACATGGTACAACTTGATCTGATAGCCGGCAATCGAAGTCGCCGGATCTCTATTCTCGATACGATAATACGATTAAGGTTTACACTGGGTACTCGATATCACGCGATATTGCTAGGGTTCTTAGATCTCTATCTAAAGCTATACCTGAGGGTCGGTTTATAAAGCACCCGTACCCCCTAGCTTATTCGGCAGGGCATATTCCGGATCCTACATGGACACGGCGCACTAACCATAACTTTCCTTTACAACAGCCCATAACCCGGGCCGTTAAGTCCACAAGTTTGGGCCTCCACAAGCTTCTTTATTCTTAGCCGAATCCTGCACACCATCCTTTGGGCCGGGTTATTTCCTCAGAGCTTGGCATACCGGGTTAGCATCCCCCTGTCACAAGGGTTTTCCGAGAAGGAGACATGGTCCTTAGGCTTGTGCAACGCACGGCCGGGATGCACAAGCTATCCCCTCCGTGGGAAGGGCCTTTCATTGTGAGCAAGGCTCTGCACAATGATGCCTACTATCTAGTTGATGCACAGGCACCCCAGAAGAACAGGCCGGATAGAGCTGGAGAGGAATCTAAGCGCTCCTGGAATGTAGCTCTACTTCGCCGTTTTCATTCATGAGCACAAAGTTGTATATATCTCCTCAACCGAGTTAAAATTCTAGTGGGCACTCCGAATTCAAACTCGGGGACTGCCCTTGTCCAAATTTGTTATGTGTTGTTCTACTCTGTTTTTTACTTTGTCTACTCGGTTGCTCTACTTAGAATCTCATAAGCATATCTAGTAGTGTGTTTAAACCCAAGGGCCAACTCTTCGACTCTGCTGCTGTCCGCAACCCGGCTTCATGGCAAGCAAGAGAACAAGCCAAGGGTCAATGAGCACTCGAAAAAATGCTAAGGAGAAGTGAGGTGTAGCAACCGAGTAGGGTGTTCTTTTCTGCTTCTATTGTCTCTCTTCGGCTAAGTGGTGGGCAGCGTTATTATGCATTTTTTCTAAGTGGCTAAGTATTTGAAACTCAAACTTTGAAATCTTGTGACTCGACTACCAAAAAAGCCACAAGTGGTAGGTAAGAGCTGAGACGAAAAGAGAGATTGGATAAAAAATGCAACTCGGGGACTTGCATATTAACGCAACCCGTCATTAAGCCAGAGTTGCTAAAACTTCAACTGAAATAAAAACTGAGTAGCAACAAGACATAAATGTTTCGGTTACATATGCACCCAGCATCCCGGGGATCTGATAAAAGTTTAAGGTAAAGTTTGCAGGAATCACTCGATAGTAGTGGCAGTGTTGTCCGCGTCTGTGGTGACGGAGGCAGTTGGCTCGGAGGTTGTTGTGGCAACCGAGATGGGATCTGTTGCAGAGGTGGACGCGGCAGACTGGGTCCTGGGCAGCGGGTTGACACCAGTTGGCGCAGCACCAGTCGCGCCCAGCTTGGGAGCTGGCCCTTCGATCACCATCTCGGTGGTGATGGTGGCATCCTGAGCGGTGGGTTGCGACTGCTCGGCCTCTGCGTTGGTGGCCAACTCGGATTCCTCCATGTTGACCAGCTGCTCGGTCCCCTCAATCACCTTGGCCTTCCCTTTCTCGGATGCTCTCTTGGCAGCATCATCCTCAGACTCGGCGTCGTCATCCTCAGACTCGGTGTCATCATCCTCTTCTTCAGCTTCTGTGTCCAGCTCGGGGAGGCCATCAATGTAGACGCCCGTGTCGGCGTAGGAGGCAATCTCGTAGGCTATCTCCTTGCAGCGAGTAATGCAATCCGGATCCTTGGTCCATTTGGAATCTTCTCGGCGCTTGCGGATCCTGTCGAGATTCAGATTCTCGTACCAGCTGATGATGAAGTGCAGCAACTCGTCAGCTCCTGCCCGAGCTGCGGAGGCGCGCCACTTCTTGAGCTCGGCCTTGACTCCGTCCAGGTGCTCGGCAATTTTGCTGAAGGTTTCTGGCACCTCCTTTTCCGGCCAGAACAGCTTGTGAAGTTTGAATCCAGTGGACACCATGGAGGTGCCCAGGCCCTTGAGGGAGCGGATCTGCGTCTTGATGTTGAGGAGATGGTCGTTGATGGTTGAAGTGTTGTCAATAGGTAGACCAGCTGCGGCCCTGGCCTGTCGTGCCTTGTCCAAGGCTGGCACACCAGCAGAGCGGAGTTCCGGGAAGATGTCTAGATAAGGAACTAGTAAGAATCAGAAACAGATACCGAGAAGAAGCAAAACCAGGTAGAAGAAGGCAAGGTAGAGAAAACCAAGCCAAGTGGAGAGTAAAGGCGACTCACATTCTAGGTCCACCAGCAGGGCTCCCAGCTTGACCTCCCAGTCGGCCTCGTCTGAGATATGCCTGTCTTGGATGCGGCGTGATTCCGAGATCTGGGTAACAAGAAGTCGGTTGTGTTCCTTCAGCATCGAGATCTCCATCTCGAGCGTCCGCTTCTCGGCCTTGGAGGTCTTCTCAATCTCCTGCTTCTCATTAGCTTGGTTGATGGCAGTCTCGAGGGCAGCCTTCAGGTCAACCTGGAGCTTCTCATACTCCGCCCTCTCGGCGGTGCGCTCTTTCTCGATCTCTGCTTCTCGGGTTTGCAACTGTTGCTGCACCTCGGCAGGCATAAGGGAGTTCAAGTGTTGCTCCCGGAAGTTCTTATACCCTTCTGCGAGAAGAACAACATTGTTAGCAGAGTAGCCAGATGAGTAAAAAGAAACAACTGCAGAGAAGAAGGAGGAAAGCTCACCTTCCAGAGTATGGATCTTGCTTTGGGCAGAGGCGGCAAAGACTTCGCAGTCTCGGTGCCTATCCATCAAGTCCTTGAGCTTGCCTGCAGAGAAAACCAAGATAAAGCAAAAGGCAAACACGGGCGTAAACACAAAACGCACAAACCGAAATGCTGAAAGCTTACCTTCAACCTCAGAGATCTGCATACTGCGGTCCAAGGTCATCTGCTCCAACGCCTCGCTATCCTTCTTTTCGGCTTCCATGGCTTGGATACGGTCTTTGGCGATGCGGTGGTTCCAGAGTAGCCTACGGAAAACCATGGTCCTCTTCTGGATGCTATCCTGCAGAGAAGAAGAGAAAAGGTGTAAGTCTTTTGGGAGATTTGGCCCGAGTAGATGTCAACTCGGTTGAGTCTTCAACTACTCGGCCCGAATCTCGGGGACTGGGGGAATGACTAAGAGGAAAAGAGAGAACGAGAAGAGAAAGAAGAAACCGGCAACTCGGAAAATGCAAGAAGGAGAAGAAACACTTACCGCGTAGCCCTGCTCAATGTCCTCAATGTTCTTGCGCATAACAAATAGCTTTCCGGAAAGGGTGCAGGCAGGGCTGGCAACCGTCATAGCAACAGAGCCTACACCAGCCTTGTTCCAGTCGGTGCGGTAGTGGTCGATCTGGCCCAGCTCAAGACCATTCCAGGTGGGGTTTCCATGTACTTTGTTGTTCCAAGCTTTGTCAACATAGCCCACTCGGTCCAAGATGGCAGTAAGGCCTTCCTCCTCCACCTCTTCATCTTCTTTGCCACGCGAAAAGAGCTCGGGAGTAGCTGCCTTCTTCCCCTTGGACTTGGTGGTTCCCACAGCTTGGCCTTCCTTGAGAGCGGCCAGTCGCTTCTCTCCCTTGGATAATGAGATTTCGTGGCGCTGCGACAAAGTCATTATGTACTCGGGGTAGATAGCGCCAGCTTTCTGCTTCTCGATGTCAGAGGCATCCGGGTTGGCGCTGGAAGTGGGCGCGGTAAGCGTCAGCTCTGTGTTCTTCACCTGCTTCCCGGACGGCTTGCCCTGCGACTTGGGGGCGGCATCTGCTGCCCGGCTTGCGAAGCGCTGCGCTTTGGCTGCTGCCAGGTGGCCTCGGTTCCAGACTTGATGATTTTCCTGGTGCTTAGAGTAGGGTCTGGCCGAGAAGCAGTTGGTGGCACTTGGAGAGTTGGCTGAGGAGGTGTTGGTGCTGATTGAGTTGGTGGGGCAACAGGTGCGCTAGGTGGAGTCACCTGTTGAGTTGGCGGCACTGGTGGCCGGCTACCCGGTGCAGCATCTGGCTGCACTTGGTGTTGATGGGTGAGCTCCACCACGTCTTCTTCTACCCGCTGCTCTGCAGCGGGGTCTGGCCTTGTGTCTACATTGTCTTCTACCCGCGGCCCGGCCGCGGGATCGTCTTGTTCAGCAGCGTTGGGGTCTTGCTGCTGCTCGGGGGTGGCGTCTGGCCACTCCAGGGCGGCATCGTCTTGCTGCCCGGCAGCGTCCTCAGTGTTTCCCCCAGCTGATGCAGCTAGGGGAGATGGCGGCATCTCGTCGTTGGCAGCATCCTGGGCAGCTTGCTGCGCGTCAGGTTGCTGCTGCTCGAGGATGAGATCGGTGTCTTCCCCGGCGCCAGTGTTCTCAGCGCCGAGATCTCTTTCTTCCTCAACACGGGAGGACGCACGCGTCCTATCCTGCTGGTCCTGGTCTTCATCTTCGTGTGAGAGATCTACGAGTTGCTCTCGGGGCACAGTTGTTTTTCTCTTGGGGCGAGGAGCGGCCGCAGCAGCATCCGCGTAGAGAGGGGCGCTGGAAGAAGAAACAAGTTCAGAAAGGAAGCAGAAAGAGGGAGAAAAGGAAGCGGCAACAAATCAAAGTTCTACTCGGAGAAACACTTACCCTTGGCTGGTAGGGGTTGTCCTCTTGCGGGAAGCGAGGGCCTTGGGACCGCCTTTCTTCTTGGCTCTCTTGGAGGAGGGTTCCTGGGCACCACTGCCCACCCTCTTTCGAGTATTGGGAGCGGCCATGGATAGAGGATCAACCTCCAGGGGCTCATCCTCATCGTCCAACTCAGGCTCCTCTGCAGAGTAGAAGAAGAAATGAATTCAGAAACAGAGAAGGGAATCAAAGTGCGCTACTAATGAGCAGAGAGATGAACTCGGTCACCTTCTTCATCTTTGGACCAATCCCGAATAGAGGGACCTGCTCGAGACTTACCAGGTTGAACGGCATTGGGGATACACAGGGTATCCTGGGTGTCGTAGGCAGTAGTGTCGTCGTCATCTCGGTCCTTGGTTCAGTTGGCAGTGAGGAGTTCATTGTCTTCTTCTCGCTGGCGTGGGATGTGCTGTTGGTGCAAACAAAAAGCACAGAGAGTTGAGTTCTCAGCTAAGGAGTTCTACTCGGGATAGCATGCAAACACAAAGCATATTAAGCTAAGGAGTTCTACTCGGAATAGCATGCAAACACAAAGCATATTAAGCTAAGGAATTCTATTCGGTATCAGAGTGCAAACACAAAGCACAGAACACTAACCTGTTCGATGGGTTTGGTGCGGCTATACGGCTCGAAGCCATACGCCCAGTTCTCGGTGAGCGATGTCTGCATGATGGACCTGGCCCAGATGGCCACATCCGCCTTGCTCAGCTCGAATGTCGTCTTCCGAGTACAGTCCCGTGCACCTCCCATGTAGCACATCTTGTGCACTCGGTGTTGGAGCGGGAGCACTCGGCGCGAGATCCAGCAAGCAATGGGGTCATCCTGGATCATCCCTGCCTTCACCAGCTCGGTCAGGCGCTTCTCGACCTGGACGAAATCCGGCACCGTCTTCTTCGGGTCGTAGCCCCAGTTCTGCCTGGTGGGCAGCTCGTTGACGAACGGAGGGATCCCTATCCGGTCTTCGACGGTTTTTCCCTTCTCGGCGGGTACGTTCTTGACGTAGAGGAACCCGCGTTGCCATTTGCGCACGGTGTCCAATCCTTTCACTCTCGGGTGGTGTCTAGTGCGGCGTTGGAGCATCATAGCGCTGCCCGTCTTGGTCATCGAGCGAGGGCCAGAAGTATTGCCAGGATTTGGAACCTTTTGCCTCCGGAGGAAGAAATATCTGGCCCATGTGTGGATTGTTGGGTAGACTCCCAGGAAGGCCTCACACACGGTGGCGTGTGTGGAAAGCATTACGATTGCATTGGGTGGAAGGTGATGTGGTTGGACGCCAAAGTGGCGGAGAAAATCAGAGAAGAAATCGGAAATTGGGAGGCCGAAGCCACGTTTGAAATGGGATAAGAAGACAACATATTCACCCTCTTGGGGTTCCGGGGTGATATCCTTACCGGGAGGCCGGCAGACGACACCGGGAGGGATGCGGCGCGTGTTGACCAGCCATTGGCAGTCTTCCGCCGTCACATCTGAGCCTTCCCAACCGGCTCGGGCGGGAACTCCATCGTCTCCGGGAGCCATGGATGCGGAAGTGCTCATGGGAGATTGGAATCAACAGAGTTGCGCGGAGGCGCTTCTCTCTGTCTCTCTCGTGGTGCGTGGAGCAGCGGCACAGCGAGTGCTTGCGGTGGCGGTGCGCTCGACGGCGGCGGAGAGGTGAGGAGGCGTGAGATTGGGAAGAACGGGAAAGAAGAGAAGTGAACAGCGCGGGGGTATTTATCTCTCCCCCGCGAGTTGCCGTTACTGGTGGATTGATCGTGGGCAGTGATCGTGCGGCGTGGGTTAGTCGACCGTTAGAAACGCACACAGCGCAAAACGCCCGCGTAACGGGCGCAGTTAATCCCACGCCCGGATCGTGGGCTCTCGAGTACAGTTGACGTGACCTAACGGGCTGTGGGCCCTGCGTGCAGAGGCTGGCGCGTGGCCTGCGGTTGAACCGAGGCGTCGCGGTCTCTGTGCGCGCCACGTGCCCAACAGTGACACGGGAAGTTGGATTTGGTCTGATTCAGCGGGATCATGTGGAGAATTTCACTAAGTCATTTTACTCAGCAGCACAGAAGAAAGAGTGATTTACTCGGAGGTGAAGAAATTCGAATAAGAGATACAGGGCCAAGTTGAGGTGAAACTCGGCCTTTCTCAGTTATGAAGACAAGTTCTGTTTTAAGCTGGCAGGGCCCAACGAACAAATTCACTGGACTCTACCAGCTTCGGGGACTAATGTCGGGGGGTTACCCCCGAGTAGGGGTAAGGCAAGTGCTAAAGTGAAGGTCAAGGTACTGTTGACCGGGTAGATGGCTACCCGGGTACTTGCTACCCGGTAGGTTCTATCCGGACATGTTCACTAAAGGCCAAGAGAAGATATCAAGGAAGTTATATTCGTCCGAGTAAAGAAGCTGTGGTCCGAGTAGATGGACAGCAGGCCTACTCGGACCAAAAGTCAATGGAGCCGTTCTGACGAGGATCCCGCGTATCCTGCGTCCGTACCGGCGTGCGGTTCAACTTACTAGGTTTGTGATCATCAGTGACGCGACGTGGTGACAGCGAGATGGGCACACGTCTAGTCTTGTCAAGGACAGAGGGGACACGACAGGATGGGGGTCTATGTTGTGAGGCTGACAGAGTGGACAGGGTCTGTCAGCCGTACGGCGCGGCGGCTTCTCAGCGCGAGATCCCGGAAGCGTGCTCATGTCACAGTGGTCAAGTCATATCAACTGTACCTTTTAGTCTTTGTTTATTCGGCGGGGCACCAGTATATAAGGTGCCCTGCCCCCTCCTGCGCGAGAGACGTTGCTTCACTTCTCATTTATTGCTAGAACCAGCACTAGAGCTAGAGAGAACAGCCGAGTGGCTACTCGGCCAAGAGACATACTTCGTACTGTGGCTACTCAGAGATCACACATATAGAGAGAGAGGCAGGAGTAGGGGTGTTACCTCCACATGAGGGCCCTAAACCTGGGTAGATCCTGTTGTTTGCAGTGTTAGAGATACCTACGCGCTGCTACTCGCCGTGCGATCCCTCCCCGGATACCTCCAGCGTCCATCGGCCCCAACACTTTAGCCATCATATGGCATCTGCCGTGATACCAACACGACAATGACCGCGTCCCATCGCCGTTGCGCGACCCGATGGACGACGACTGCCCCGGCCTCGTCGCTGCCATGGCCCGATCGGTGGCCACGTTGGAGGAGGAGGCGCTGGGTTGGCTGACGATGATGCAGTCCACCGCGGTGGAGGCATCCGGGAGCCGCGGTAGCAGCAGCGTGGCCACGGCCACCTCGAGCTCTCGAACCGCCCCCTCCTCCAGCCATGCCGGCGCAGGCCCCTCCTCCAGCAAAGTCATCGTGATCGACGACAGCGACGACGACTCTTTCGACTGGAGCGATGACGAGTAGGCTAGGGTTAGGGCGGCGGCGCCGCCATTTGCAATTTCGTTCAAAGTTTGTAAAATATTTCTAAATTTGAATGAAAATGCAATTTTTTATTGCCGTTGTCGGCGTGCACAAGGTGTTTGAGTTTATGACGTCCGTAAGTTGGCCGCCGGTTGGGGGGCCCGCTGTGGAGCACGCCCACCAAATTGACGGATACAGGTCCAGTCACCCGTCAAAGGGGACAATTGGGGGCGTTGGACACGTTGTTGATGGGTGTCTCGAAGATGCTCTAACAAAAACTCTTTCCTACTAGTAGTACAGAAGACTACATCTTGTGTGTTCTTGAAAAGAGCACATCTGAGTGCGCCTGAAAATCCACAAAATCCTTCACCAAGAGCAAAACAGCTATATGTACCATGTAGCCTCCTCGTATCGTACCAGCTAGCAACCCTAACGTAATTGCTTTCGAACCTTTGGCTCGCCATTGCAATGTTTATACTGCTATGCTATTGAGTAAACGTCGCCGCAAGGAACATGTCCTCCTCGGTCCCGACCCACCCACAGCTGCGGCAGCTCTCGCCGTCACGGCAGCACTCGTTCACGCCGCCGCCGTACTTCCTCGCCCTCACGGCCACGTGACCGTTAGCTGCGACGGCGTTCACGACCTTGACCTCGACCAGCAGCTTGGGCGCCTTGCACCCGCCGCCCAGCTCCCGGCTCGCCGGCGAGAGCCTCAGCCAGCTCTCCGTGGACGCCGACTTGGCGCCCATCGCGAGCTCGGCCCGCGCCAGCACCCGCGACGACGGCCTCGCCGTCCCCAGCAACGCCGCCAGCGCGGACGTGGACGGCCGCGGCCTGAACCGTAGCTCGAACACGACCTTGCCCGGCGCGGCGACAGCGGCGCCACCGTTGCCCGCGAGCTGGAAGCGCACGAGCTCGCCCCAGGACACGTCTCCTCCGGCGGCGCCGCCGCACGGGACCTCCCTCGTGTCCACGCGGATCCGCCTTCTGCCGTCGCCGGCCGGGACGTAGTACCTGACGAAGAGGCTGCCCTCGAGCCGTGCCTCGACGCCGGCCACCCTCACGACCTTGACATCGAACTCCAGGCTCGGCTGCCTCCACAAGGTCGCCATGCTAGCTATCTTCTCTCGCAGCAAGAGTGTCGGATTAAACTATGCGCAGGGAGGGAGAGAGAGCACTTGTTAGTGAACTGGATGAAGCAATCTTGGAGCGCTGCGCGGCTTATATACGACTTCCGCAGCTCGCCGGCAAGTGGAAGTAGTTATGCATATCCGAGTGCTGAGTGGCGCGCGGCCATCAAAGGGATATGCATATGCCGCATGGGCGCGGCGCATTCGCTTTACTTGGCGACGGCAGCCGTGCAAAACCACATGGCTGAAAATGAAACGGCTCTGGCTTTCCGGAGGGGGTCGATCGGGCCGCGCGTGACCGTGCTAGTGCGGTGTTCCATCGGGCGAGGCAGGATCGAATTACCCTTGGGCGCGTCAAGGGCTGGGTGGCACGAGAGTGTGAGTGGCGGGCGGTGACGCGAGCGGCAGCGACGGGCGTGGCGATGGATCAGAGAGGAGTTAACTACGACGTGTTGCACAACCATCGGACGCAGAAACCACGAGCTTTTCTTCGCATAACCTCGAAATAGACTTTCACCCCGCTTTATAAATAAAGTAACCATCCACAACCAGACACAACATCCACACAAATAAAGTTTACTAGAGCAAAAACAAAATAATACCCAACTAGAAGAAAAAACAGGACTATGGCAAAGCAACAAGAGGCGGAGGGGGAGGATGGTGTGGGTGGAGGGAACGCAGAGCACGGGGAGGGGGGGGGGGGGGTCCTCAGCGTGGTGTCAAAGAGGAGATGCGGCGCGCGGCCACGAGAAGTTTATCGATGTAGTCGTCCATCCGCGTTATGTTCCGTTATCTACACGACGGGTGACACTGCTTTAAGAGAGTAAGAGGCGCGTCTCAGGAAAATTTTCTCAATCACCATTTTATTACGAACAGTCCATAGGGACCAAGCCATCGCTGCAAACACCAGCCAAAAGAGGTGCCTACCCCTACCAGCCTGGTGCGCCTGGGTTTTAAGAAACTCGCTGAGATCCGAGACTAAGGATGGCAATGGGTAGGGTATGGGGCGGGTAGCGCAATACCATACTCATACCCGTATAGTCAACGGGTAGAAAACTCTACCCATACATGTACCCATGGGTATGAAACTCTATCCATACCCATACCCGGCGAATACCCGTAACCATTGGATACCCAACGGGTACACAAGTTATTATATTCATTGATAGCACATTTGACAAAAATATCAGTTCGATCAACTCTATGACTCATCGATGGGAATTTATCTCCTTAATTTGGGTATTTGGAAGAAGATGGATTAAGGAGTGATTGCAGTTTTGGGTGATTTACAAGACGAGGGGATTACAAGGATGCTTTGACCGACCCTTCTCCTCATCGCCTTAACCCTAGAGTCATGACCTTGTGGGCTGCTTCCTTCTAGGCTACATATGGCCAAAGTGGCCCACATGCTAGTATAAATGGGTAGGGTATGGGTATACCGACGGATACAATGTGATACCCATGACCTACCCATGACATGACGGGTAGGGTACGGGTATTACTCATGGGTATAAGAGTGTACCCATACCCTACCCATACGGGTCGAATACCCGCGAATACCCGTACCCACGGTTAAAATTGCCATCCTTATCCGAGACCCGCGTGGCAGGCCTTAGAGCCTCATGTACGAAGTTTCACAGAAATCAGGCAGCGGGACACACAAATAAGATGTGGGTACTCGATCAAGGGGACACAAGCCGTGACGCTTGATCACCTCGATCCCAGAGGATAGCCTGTCCCAGAGCAACTACCACACAAAGATCTTAATCTTCAAAAGTAACAAAGACTTCCATAACGGAGCAGCCCAAGGACTAGATGGCCCATTAAACTAGGCCCGATAAGCAGATTTGATCGAAAAGGTCCCCGAGGTGACCAAAATCTAGGACACAGGCTCCCTGGGAGAGCTTCAGGTGGATCCCTTTGAAGCTCCTCCCAAGCCACAGCCTCAGCAAGCCCAAATGCTCGTTGGAACTAGATGTTTCAAATCCCATTTTAGACCGCCGAAGCCACTACTTGGGAGGGGTTCGAACAGATTGCAAAGAGCATCAGAAACTTCAGCTGAAACGGTCTCTCCCAGAGCCACGGGTCAAGGCAGAACATGGTGCTCGTCCATCACCAATGCTGAACCGGCCACCTTTCCTGGTTTGTTGCTTGATCGACTGGATAGATCTCCAAAATAGAGATCCATCCTCGTGTTGATCGTATGCGAGCAGGAGCAGCGGTCGTCCTTGTAGATATTTGACTTTGAGGAGCTGTAGCCACAGGCCCCCCTCATCCGCTAGAATGCGCCAGACCCATCTAAACGTGAGGGGCGACATTCATTTTCCGGGGCGCCACAATCCCTATGCCACACGTCCGTCTATTTTACCATGTGGTATTTTTTTATCCCTTTAGCATCTTGCCGGAAGAACCGGGATACCTCCTTGTCAAAGATGGCATGTATCCCCTTCGGCAAAGAGTAAACCCCATCGTGTATAAGAGGGGTACTAGAAAGGCCATGAACACTAAGAGTAGATCAGCGATAAGTCTGATAGTGATACCTAGCTACCGGCACTAGAGTTCCGGAGTTTTTTTTTAAGATGGGCACTAGAGTTTTAGTTCGTATAGTTTTTCCCGGGACGCACTAGGATTCTTATTTCGTATACATTGGCGCTTTAGCCTTTAGCCACTTGGGGCCACGACTAAAGGGGTAAAGCCTCCCTCAGATAACCAGGTTTCGATGCTCTGATACAGATCAGACTTTTTAGTTAGTTAATCAGCGTTATATGATATGATATGCGTGCTTTGCTGTGTGGTTAATGGAAAGGATTGTTGGGCTTAGAAAAACATGTGGCTCTAGAGTCGCTCTAATCCATGCTAAGTTTCGAGGATTCGTCATCTAATAGGTTGATCAACCACCACTACGTTTCCCATGCGTGCATGGCTACAGTCGGCGATAGCTAGAAGATAATTACACAGGCTGTTCGCACTTTCGGAGTAAAATATCGTTTCTTGCCGGCCTTTTCTGGAGCTTATCTTCGTCTTCTCATCAAGCCAGCTGAAAAGAAGAGTACCACGTCATCTCAAATGCTCTCCACGCCAAAGTTATCCAACTCTCCATTAAGGATTGGATTCCTTAAGGATTAGGCTCTACCAGACTACCATGCACACACTTTTGAGAATCTCCACGTATAGATTACAGGATCGTACTCGCAAAAAAAACCTAAAATTTTGCTATATACGTATTTTAAAAGTAGAGACAATCCTAAATCCAACATAGATTCATTAAATGTTGTCACAGACCTGTTGCGAGCTTCACCCTCTTGTGTTGCTGTATTTATAAAGTGTATTTATAAAGTGGGACGAAAAACTGTTTTGAGATTTACCGTCTTGTGTATATGCAAACGCAGTGCATTTGCTGATTGTGTTTACTTTTAGGCAAAGACCAAGCCAATTCACGTGGTGAAGTTTGTAGCTATCATAACTTGCTCTAGCAAAGCTACCTCCCACTGCAAGAATCGATGACCGCACTTCGTTATCAACAGACCACATCGCCTACCACTGAGCGATTATCGTTGTTTTATTCCTGAAATAAATTTTGGAAAATGCAATCGCTCGTGCCTAGTAAAGGATCCACCACAAGGAGTCTAACCAACCGAGCTACAGTCAGTTAGCAATATTTCGTCCAAATTTGAGTCATGATCATATAGCATGCAAAAAATACCAAGCCACGGGAATGTTGACCCTACCTTTGCAAACTGCTGCGCAAAAAGGGGGCGAGGGGGGCTACAGAATATGAATCCATCTGAAACTAAAAGCCTCCGTGCTGAAGGTTTCATTGTTTTGCTATAAATTTTATAATTCACTTTTATGACAAATCAAAAGAATTGAAAATCCTTAGGGTTTTTTCTCAGCAAAGGATCTTTGGATCATAGGATTGAAATGCATGTCTTTCTATGGGTTACTTTGCATGCAAATAAGCAAATTGAAAGAAGAAAGAAAAACATTTGGTTCAACCTGATTAACCTTCCTCTGTTCCTCTTATTTTTTTTAGCATATAAACCGTCATGGCCACTTTATTAATTATCAAGTAAGATTACATCGTATGTTATACTTGTTACAAAGAAAAGGAGGGGCCTCCTCTAAACACAGCAGTGAGGAGTCAAATTGAGCGAGGAGAGGACACCCTAGAAGCTAAACCATGAGCAACACAATTACTCTCTCTAGGACAATGTTCTACACTTAAAAAAAAAATATAGGACAATAAGTTCTATGACTCTCTTTTAACCGATGTTCTATGACTTAACAAGTAACAACTGTGGCAAGCACCTAATCTTTGAAGAAAGATCTATGTTTCTCATGATACAACCAAATAATTTCTATTCCATATTCATGTGTTTCAGTTTATGCAGATCTGAACAATGCCTTGACTCTCAATTCCTACGCCTTTTCATTCCCATGGTTTTATAATCATGTGAATCAAAGAGGCCCTTAAGCATAGCGTTCAAAGATTTGACCCAAATCCACTGCTCCTCAAGTGGCAAGAGAAAATGGTGGGACATGTATGCTGACCTTCAATGGGGGTGTTGACAAAGCAACTAATAATTCAGATAGTCTACTAGCATTATTGCACGGCTTATTGGCTCCTTTTGGGAGACAATTCACAAGCGTGATGCGCCAATAATACCACTAGTGGTGTTCTTTACGCCTGACACATTCCTTTCTTGACCCTATAATGAGGAGGGCCTTGCAAAGTTGACTGTACACAAAAGGGTCAGGTTGACCTACGAAAGAGTGTTTAGCGATGTCCTGGAGTAATAATGGAGGTCTACATCTCTTCTCAAGATTCTGTACAAGATCGGATCTGCCAATAGCACAGAAAGTCCATAACCAATCTTCATCACAATTCTGTACAAGCACAGCAGACGAGGGACAATAATGGCCTCAATATTCGCTAGGTACATTGACGGTCTCTATCCCTGCTACTGTTACAATGAATGATTATGGCCACATACAGAGGAGGAGATAGTATGAGGAAATGTAGCAATGGCACAAGTAAAAAAAAACGGAACAATTTATTCTTTCAAGAAGAATAGTATTGCAAAGATGTGAAAAAAATAAACATGTTTCTCCAATTAGAGCATCTTATTTGCAGCGTAGCCACGTCAAGGAATGGAGGTGTGTCAACTATGAACTTGAGTCTGCAACAGCACCTGATCTTGCTCGGTCATCTTCAATCATAGCTTTGATGTAGAATTCGCCAGCTTTGTACGATGAGCGAACCATTGGACCAGACGCAACATAGCGGAATCCCTGTCATTTAAGGCCATGATATTTTATCAGCAATTCAGGCTAAATAAGCACGATGCAAAATAGGAGTGTTGCATGTCCTTAAACAGTAAGAAAGATGCCGTGGAACCAAACAGAAAATATTATTCAGCTTTATGTATATGTATTATTAAGCATATATACAGATTACATGGAAAAGCAAGTTCTCAGATCTTCACTTCTCTAACAAAACAAACTATGTTGGTTTACTAAACAGTACAAGTGATTAGGACAGGCTATCCAGACTTGATTTCTTTGTTGTGAATCATGATACCAATTTATAACCAATAAAAACTACTAGTAATCAAGGCACTGTGGTTGGAAAAGCACTTTGCTGTGCATACAAGGTCAAATTAGATTTATGGTTAATGTTTAATTTGACATGTATAAGATATGCAATAGCAATCGTGGTTAATTATATATTTTTTATAACTGAAAGAGCTAAAAGCACAAGATGCGGATGGAGCATACCATTTCAACGCCAAGGGCTCGGTATTTCTCGAAGGCTTCAGGTGTAACATACTCAGACACCGGCATATGGCGCTTTGACGGCCTCATGTACTGACCAAATGTAATTACATCAACACCGGCAGCTCTCACCTTTTCCATTGTGCTGATAACCTGATCGGGGGTCTCCCCACAACCCAACATGACTGATGTTTTCGTGAGGGTGCCAGGAGGGGCATACTCCTTTGCCATTTTTAGAACATCTATTGATTGCTTAAAATTTGCACGGTGGTCTCGCACACTTCTTTGAAGTTCTTCCACCGTTTCAATATTGTGTGTGAAAACATGCAACCCAGAAGTTGCAACCTTCTCTACACAGCTTCGATCACCACGGAAATCAGGTACTGTAAAATTATTCGTGTAAGCATACGGTACACGGAATGCCTAATATTAAAACAGAACAGATGCTGTATCAAAATACTCAACATAATTGGTTGACAATATATAGATAGTAACAACATAAGCGGCACCATAGGATTCATATCTGAAAGAGCATTCATATAATAATTATTCATAGTATATAGTAGAAAGAACTAAAAGTCAAAATTCAATCTATGAGAGTGTGTCAAGTTGAATCACGCCTAGCAAATTATCAGCTGAGGGGATTATGCCTCTTACCGAGCGCCTCAATAAGCATATCTGGCTTCAACGTCTTCAGCCTTATTACTGTTTCAGCAAAATGGCCACTCCCCTGATCAGGTAAATCATCCCGGTCCACACTTGTGATGACTATATATTCAAGGCCCCACGAGGCAATAGCTTGTGCAACATTGGAAGGTTCATCAGGATCTGGTGGAGGAGGGGTCCGCGATGTCTTGACATTGCAAAACCTGCAAATCATCGACTTCTCAAATTCTCAAGCAATCTAAAAATGTGACTTGTAATTCTTTGTCTAAAAAGTGAATCTTAACAACTACAAAGGTAAGTTTTTTTTTTTTGACAGGGACAAAGGTAGATTTATTTGACCAAGAAACTGAAATAAACTGACAAATAACACAACAGTTAATCACTTAGGACCCCCGCAGAACCATGTAAACATGAGGACACAGCTCAAATAAAATGTAACGAAAACAACAGTATGTCAGCAGTTCCCTGAAATGGACATCACATTACAATCTATTCTCATAGGAAACACCAAAAGTATCGGCTTGTGGCTTTGCGCACAACCTAAACCTTCAATTTTTTAACATGGATGGCATACCATTAATTGTAGATTCATAACACCTAATCCAAACAATAGAAGAAGATAAGTTCTTCAGAATTTACTTTGCCTAAAGACCAATTCTGGCAGTGTTCTTAAGAAAGCTAATTATTACAGTTATCTGGAGATATTGGTTTCACAAGCCACACAAGTCCCTCAGGCACAGAGCAAAATAAACAATTAGCTCGGAAACAATGAAGGAAATCAAGACTCAACCAAGTGCACAGAAACACGTAATTTTTTATCCAAGACAGGTCATAAAGAAGAATCATTCGGGTAAACAGGATAATAAAACAATTCTCCTCACACTGCTCGGTGAGTTCAAAGTAAAATATAAGGGACTGTTTGTTTCAAAGAATTTTCGAAACACATGAATAGGAATTGTTAGTACACGTCGTTTGGTTGCATTGCAGGAAAAAACACAGGAATATTTCTGAAGGATTGTGTGTTTTTCATAGTTTTCATAGAAATAAAAGAAAATTTCCATGAGGTTGGAACTAAGGGAAATTTTCCTATGGAGTTGCATGCAAAGTAGACCATAGGAATTTCCTATGGTTTCAAATCCTAACCAAACAAGCCCTATAGGAAAATTTCTAAGGAACAGAATCCTCCAAAATTCCCATGAAATTCATTTGAACCAAACAATCTCTTAATGCAGATTTTTTTATGGTATCAGTGAACATGTGTTTTTTTCAAAACTCCTGCTCCTTGCGACACATTCTTTGCAGTAACTGGTTTGCAATGTGAAATATCTTGGACATATTTCTTTGCGATCCTTTCTCAACAAATCTCAAGACTGTTTTATGTTGTCAATGGAAACTACTGGGATCTGGTGGGCTGTCGAACAGGTCAGCGCATCTCATGCTCGACTATTACACTCTAGTAGCAGCTGTAAAAACTCCCTGACAATGCAAGCACAAGGGCGGAAATGACTGAACCGAACCCAAACCTTGTTCATGACTCCTGGAGCTGGTCTTTGGATGTGTACTCAGGCAAGTATAGCAAGTATAACATCTTAAGTTTTCCATTTTCAAAAAGTATAACATTAATTTAACTATAGCAGCTTGACCTGCAATTGCGCCAAGCTGCGTCTGAGTTCAGTCCTCTAGAATTTCTTTACAGTAGTTATCTACTCTTAGACAGCAGCTAAGATCCAACATTTCCTAAATCACTAGCAGCGTTAACATATCCTCATGATATAGAAGAAGCAACTTAAATAAACGAGAAGCTACTTCCAATAATCACACTCTTTGCCCTCACAGTTACACGGCTCAAGGTTCAGCGCAGCAAACAGAAATATAGATCATAGTACAGCCCATGCTAATAATGACCGACAGAGGCTATCGAAAATTTTCATTTACATAGACTAAACAACCTAAGCAACTTTCTGCTATGTCTAATAGATGCAGTAAAAGAGAGGGATCGATCTCTTACCTGCATCCGCGCGTGCAGGTGTCACCGAGGATCATGATGGTGGCAGTAGCGGTGCCGGTTTCACCGCCGGACCAGCACTCTCCGAGGTTGGGGCAGCGCGCCTCCTCGCAGACGGTGTGAAGTTTCAGCTCCCGCAGCTTGGCCTTGATGGCCGCGTACTTTGCCCCGCCGGGGATCGTCTCCTTCATCCACTTGGGCTTGGGAAGCGGCTTCTTCCGCGTCCCCACCTCCACGGAGTACGCGAAGTCTCCCAGTGACGGCGTCTCCGCCTGCAGCCGCCTCCGCATCTCCGCGAGCCGCCCCGCCGCGGGTGCGGCCAGGGGAGGCGACTGCGGGGACGGGTCAAGGGTTTGGAGGAGGGACGGGGTGGATGAGATGGAGCGGGAGGGGGCCTGGGATAGGGTTCTTGCCAGGGAAGCGGCGAGATGGCGGCGGCCCTGCATGGCGGCGGCCTGGAGGCGGGTTGGTGGACGGACCGGACCGTGGACGGGAGAGGTGGGGAAGACGGTGGCGTTTGTTTGGTGCGGAGAGATCCGATGAAGCGTAGATATCCGGTAGCCGCTTTCAGCAGCCGATGGCGCCTTCTCAGTATTTCATTTTATCTTTTTTCTTCATTTCCAATACTTCTCCTATCGCAATTGATATGTAGCAGCTCTCCAGCTATTTACTCCAAAAATTTAGTTCATAAAAAAGGAATTTTTAACTCTTCTATATATGCACATATGAGTTTTACGTTCTTTTCAATTTTAAAAGATAAAAACGCCAAAAAATGCAATGTCTCTTTCTCTAAGAAAAACACGACATCTTCACATGATTGTCCAAACATAATGGTTGGTGCACACCTAAAGAAATGTTGGGTAATATGCAGCTGAAGGGCCAAGAAAACCCCCTTGCTCCTGTCTGCCCCAGCGCGGGCGAGCAGGAGCCTTCCAGCGATGCCGCCTCCCTACCCCCACCTCCCCTCCTTTGGCCCGGGAGGTTCCGGCGGCAGAAATCCTTCCTCTACCGCCTCCCCCTCGTGCTGAGGGCGAACACGGGACGGTTCCTACCGGGAAGTGAAGGCACGCGGCGTTGGCGACCAGTGGGGCAACGCTGCAAGTAGTGGGATGGCGCGTGAACGGCTGGGCGGTGGCCGGCCGCCCCAGATCTGGGCCTTGCGAAGCCCATCTGGGCTGCGGGCAGTCCGTCCTGCCCTTCACGTCGCGCTCTTCACGAGATGGTGGTGACGGTAAATTGAGGATGGGGATGGTAGCGACGGTGGCTAGCTTGTTGCAGCGTGGCGTCGCGCTTTAGGGGCCCAGCCGGACCCTACTAGGACTGGTGCGCCTCCATGGAGGCTTTACGGGTCCTCTAAACCTGGCCAGACCCAGATAGGACCGGTGTATCATGTTACCGCGTCAGGTCGACTACCACCTTCAGTGGTGGAGGCAGTTCCCTCCCACACGGTTGCGGTGCTGCCGACCCCGATTCAGGCTACCATTCACCTCCGGCATGCTGGCCTCAAGTTGGTAGCTTCGGTGAGACGACGATCGCGACTTCGTGACCGTAGTGGCGCATGCTGGTGGACGGCGGGGTTGGTTGTTGAGGCGTCGACCTCCCGGAGCTCTTGAACAACGGATCGTTCGAGGGTAGTAGATAGGTTTTTTGAGGAGAAATTCTTGTCGCCTTGGCCGACTCCGATGCGGTGTCGCCTTTGGGTGGGACCATTCCTTCCTGGAGGGTGTCATGGATACCCTTCGTCCACTTCCCTCTGTGTACCGGGGAAAAACGTAGAGTCGGTGCGCTGGCCAGGCAGCATCGCTGGCGCTTCTTTCTTAAAGGTGTTGCTTGATACTTGATGAGACGGTGTTAGGAGTGTGGTGGAACATCTTCGGGGGCGCAGCGGTTGCGGGTCTCCTTCGCTTAGTCGGTCCGCCTTTATCTCCTTTGTTTTTTTTCTGTTGGACTTGTGTTTGTTGTTGGCCCAGCAAGTGTTTGTATCGAAACTCATTGTATCGTGTGGTTTCTATATTAATATAGCAGGGCAATAGCCTGTTTCGAGGAAAGAAATGTTGATTGGGAGAACCAACCATTAGTTGGATGATGAGGACGCGAGTCCACAAGAAAGAACAGGACCGTCAAGAAGGAGTTGGAGGGAGGAAACTGGATCAGATCCTTGCAGAAAATCTCCACGGAGGGCGAGCTGGAGGGTTTCATCAGCCTTTCGTCCATCTTGCAGTCGATCCAGTTGCAACCGCGTCAGGACACCATTGTTTGGAGGTGGACGGAGTCGGGTTCCTACTCGGCGGCCTCCGCTTACAAGTGCCAATTCTTCGGCTCCCATGCTCCGTTCGACACGGAGAAGATTTGGAGGGCGCATGCTAAGCCCAAATGCAGATTCTTTGCATGGTTGGTGGCGCACGGAAGGATCAACACGGCGGACAATCTTGCTCGTAGGGGTTTGCCGCACGACCCAATCTGCAAGCTATGTCACATTCACCCCGAGACGGTGCAGCACCTTTGCCATGGGTGCTCTTTCACCGCCGCGGTTCGGGACGCGGTGCTGTCATCACGTGCCTTGCCGGTCCCTCTGCCTTCCACGACCATCGATCGTGACTTTGATGGGCGGTGGTTACAGTACGTGTCGAGCCTCGCTAAGGACAAGCGAAGGGCGGCCAGTGGGGCAATCATCTACACCATTTGGGGGGAGGGTGTGGAAGGAGAGGAACAGGAGGGTGTTCTCGAACACGGCTCTGCCAATCCTCGACGTGGTGCGCCTAGTGCGCGACGAGATCGAGCAGAGGGCTTTCGCCTTCTCGACTGACCCGGGTGACAGGGGGACGTGAGGTAGTCCAGGCTGTGTACAGTGTTGTGTTTTTTTCCCCTTTCCTGGCCTCGCCAGAGGCCTTGTAAATATCACTCTTTCTTTCTAATCGAATGGCAGTGCGCCTGCCTTAAATCCTCAAAAAAAAGCCCCCTATGCAGGATCCTCTAGCATCTATGGGACTCTCGTCGAGCGTACGTCCCGGGTGTCCGAGCCGAGCTGGCCGTGCTACGAAGAACCAAGGGGCTACGCATTGGCCATGTCCTAAGACCTTGAACAAGCAATGAGTCACTTTCAAAGTGAATAATTTAATCTAGATAAATATCATGGTACTGATGCTAACAGGAATAATTATGTGCAACATACTAGGCATGCAAATACGAACTAGCATACTACAAAATTGACATGATCAACTAGAAGTTGCATAAACTAAAGCGATGCTCTGAGGATGGTGAGTCTCTTATATATTGGTTAAGTCACAACTCTCCTCAATTTTCCATACTGGATTAAACATTTGCTCATGTCATGCAGTCTACTAATAGGCCGTTGAGACTTTCTGAAATAATTGCTTGAATGGGTCAAAGCCCACAATTTCTAACAGGGATTGTGTACCCAGCTGCAAGTGATGAAACAGGCAATATTTAGATGATAAATATTTCTAGCTGATGAGGTCCTCCCAATTTTGACTGGTAATAGAATATGACAGCTTGCTTTGGCACACACGCCGCTTCAAACAAGATACAAAAATGGATATAGATTTTGGCTTCAAAACAAATGATACAAAAAAAGTACTTTTCCGGATGACATAAATTTATCTAGATTAAATTTGATTTACATTCTGGATTATTTTCTTAAATTCTCTTCCCAGAAACTTCCAAATAAGCATAGAACGACAAACAAACAACAAGCTAAGCCAAGTCAAAAAGAGAACAAGATATGGTCTTTACATTTGTTCTTTAACCTGAACAGTAAGAGCTACAAAAATGTTAAGAAAAGTAAAAACCTCTCATAAGTATTCTACAAACAGTCTACAACCCTCTGACACGGATTTACAAAGATACAAAAACTTGCAGGTTAAGAACGCACGAACATTTGTCCTTCAGTCCTAGAGTGTACAAAAAATGAGCACTTTGAAATGTTCCATTTGTTCGAGTGCGATATAACACCACAGTACACCAGACCAGATAAACTTATGCTGGAAGTAAGCAGGCGGCACCCAAAGAGCTCGAGAGCAAAAGTTGTGACAAAGATACCGGGCGGTTGGTTCACTTGTACTTTTGAAATTTGGAGAAGACTCACTTTCTACTGCATCTACATTCCACAGTAGTTCATAAGGAATTTCTGAAGATGCAATAACTGGCAGCAATAGGAAAGCTTGGCCGAAAGCTCAGTTGAATTTGCCGATCTCCCTCTTCTTAGTGATTGCTCTCTGGCCATGGTAGACAAATGAATCTATGATTCCAGAAACAGTGAACACACCTGTAAAGCAAGAAGACACACGCCTTAGGTCATTGTTGAACTGCTGAATGGATGTCGCAGACATGGCTAAATTGATTGAGATCATAGTTTTCTAACTCCAGGACATGACTATCAAACGGGTAATGCCTTTTACTCATGTGTCTGGAATAGCCTTTATGGATGAAGAGTAGAAATACAAGAATTAAGAGCCAGACTTAGATGGGTGATTCTCAAAGCAAAGGAAGAAAACATATTTTTCAAATAACAATGTTCGACTGAGCATACTAGTTCAGTGAACATATGAACAAAAAAGGTATGATTTAACAGAAATAGCTGATTGGTGTAAATAAAAAGGGCCACAAGGGAAATATTACCTCCAACAATAGCACAAACATTAGTTAAGAAGTGTAAGAATGACACATGGTGCTCCGTGAATGTGACCTGTGAAAGGCATAGATGCCAAGTTATACTAACATTACTACTACCTTGCAAAAATATCAATGTAAAGTGCATGTCTAAAAATAAACTTATTTCCCTCTGTCATCTTTATAATAAAGACGATAAGAAAACGTCATACACAGATGAATGAACACTAATGAAAAACAACAAAACCGAGTCAGTATGATATGATCTTTCATAGCCAATTAGCCACGCCAAATTGAAGTACTTCGAGATGGTACCTTTATTGGAGAAAGGTCATAAAAGAAAAATACGCCAGGAAGAGCTTGTACCCGACCACTGTCGCCACTTCTGGAATTTTCTGTCACAGAAAACTGCAGGAGAAATACAACATCTTGAGAAATTCTTGAAATTTGTATACACATAAATGCATCCGCACGCATTAGTGTACTTGTGCATACAAGGGGGATGGACATAAATTACCTGATTGGAGAGAATAATTTGCTCATTTAGGTGAGAGTATACAGTGGGAACAACCTGGAAAATAGAAGGGGGGAAAGAGCATTATAATGATATAATCACATGTTCTAACTAGTCATGTTGTAAGTATGAGGAATAACCAAAGGATCTAACAAAACCAGGAGCAAATGAGAAATTAAATTAGCACAGTGAGCTGGCTTCTAAGCATAGAGAGGACAAACCTTAACGTGGTACTGGTACATTCCATATGATAAAGGCTGGACCCATTGCGCCCTAGACATTGTACAAGTTTGAAAGGATAAATTTCACTTCTATTTTAGCGGATATTTTCACACTCTCTAACAAACTCAGAAAAGAAAGAATATGAAGAAAACAACATAAACAAGAAGGAATTACCCGTCAAGGGGATTAACGACGCCAGGAAAGGGTTCTCCAAAAGTTAATTTATTTATCTTATGGCTCATCTGGCATCGTAGAGGAGGATAAGTTAGGATACTTAAACCAAGCATATTGGTGAGAACTATAAATGTTCCCATCAGTATCTAAAGTTCTAAAATTAGCTGCATATTTCCTCAAGTATGATTACATTGAAGCTATCCTTTTGGAACGGAAGCAGATCATGAACATGAACATTTGACTGCTGGAAGCTTTTCCCTGGAGCGAAGTGGAAATTTCCAGCAACCTTGTTAATTTCCAGGAAGCCATAAATATTGCATCCTTCACCTTCTTCATCCTTTATACTTTGAAGGAATCCCTCACTTTTGCACTACAGAATAGTGCACACCATACACAATAAATTGCCTTAAAGGTGAAGGAAACAAAAATTACACAAAGGGTATCATATATTATACACATAGGCCAAAATACATGGTTGTACCTGATCGATTGAATCTGGGTTTGATACACCCCAACCCTTTTTCCGGTATGCTTCACGGACATCCTCACACGAGTTACAACATTGCCCATCGGACTACATTCAAATAAGATATTCCGTTAAAATGCATATCAGAATAGCAAATGTGCTGAATGTAGGTAGCATTATACAACACTCTATTCTTTGGGCTGACTAGTGAATTCTTCTCTGCCCAAAGCATTTTTCAGGCTTCTCTTATAATGGATAAACACAACAAATTGCAAAGCCAGCAATAAGAACAGTGCTAATGAGAACACTTGAACAGTATGCTTAGAAAAGTAAAAAGATCCGAGTCATAACCCCTGATGTAGCTGTCAGGTGTGCCTTTTGCTCCATAACAAATACAACTTGTGCATAACCCCTAATGTAGCTATCAGGTGTGTCTTTTTCTCTATAACTGACTGACACTAAGGGTGGCCTAATTCACATTAAGCACTTCAAATAGAGCAGTTTAACATGGTAAAAGAGTTGGAATCAGCCGAAGTTTAATTGATCCAAAATCTATTTCATCTGGCAGTTTCTGAAAGGTATCCTGGCCGAGCTCATGAGAACAAAAAATGAACTATATGGAATTAAAATTTAAGTATGCGCAAGTCCAACAGAATTCCATACAACATGGACGACAGTAAACTTTTTGCAAATTACAGGTACGGAATGAAATACTATCTCTAATGGGAAATGAGCATACTTCTTGTGCACCATAACATGAGCCACAATAGGTCTCGTTGTGTTCAAGCCTGCCACCATGATGTTGTAAGGGCTTTTCCACCTGTAAAAAGTCAAAAATAAAAAGGAAACATCAGGTCTAAATGTATCCGGATTTGAGAAACACACCACCTAGCTGATAATTGGTTTGAAAAAAACGTAGGTAATGTCACACACACTTAGGTAACAGTGAAGATAAAATGTGCAGAAGAAATCCTCATGGCATTAATGCAAAAAGAATCTTGGACATTTCCATGGAAACAAATACATCCTTAATAGTTAAGATGAATGATTGTTTAGAAAAATGTAAATTTTGGATTAAAGAATACTACATCATAAAAGTTATACATGTAATTCTTAACAGACCTTCATCCCACCAACTGCATCTTGCTTAGTTGAAATAACTTTGCCATTGGCATCAATGCGCTGCTTGAATACATCATGCTTCTACATAGAGCATTATAGTGAAACAAGCTAGTTAGTACAACCTGGCAGCTATATAGATCAACCAAGGCTTGTACTAGCTACAAATAAATGAATAATATGCATACATAGCAACAATAGCAATACATAATTACATACCACATCAAGGTGCTCTTGTCCACTGATGTCCATCACATCAACGCTGATTATAGCACACTGAAGGGCTGGGAAGGTGATATCAAACTGCATGTTTTTAGCATCAGATAAAAGGTAGGTGTTAACAAGTTTCTGAACAGAAAGTAGTATAAGTGGTCAGTGGTTAACAATTACTACATGCAAGACAATAATTCTTGAAAAGAGAAGGCCCAACGTGGGAAAATGGGATAATCAGCAGGCAATATGCAATAAAAATAATAAACTATGGGTAAGTCAAACTAAAGGCAATCAGTAAAGAGATGTTTGTTAATATTTGGTGAAGCGAGAGAAAGAAACGGGGCGAAAATAAAATTAGAGGCAACCAAAGAAATGGTAATTACATTTATGCGAAGTTTCTCTCCCCTTGAGGTATCAACCCGTAGTGTTGTCTCTGTAGCTGCATGAAGATACAATCCTGCATCGATGCATGGTGAAACACAATCAATGCTGAATATACGATGAATAATAAACGGTAAAATGATAAATATCACAGTAGCAGATAGGTTAGGTAAACATTAATTCTCTAGCTAACCTTATGATCCCTGGACATTTCATTTAATAAACACAAAACCAAACTAAGACATCACGAGCAATTTGAGACACTAAGATCAAACAGCTCTTCATTTTTCTCCTTTAATAATATGGATAGATTTAGGTTAAACATTAATTGTCTAGCTAACCTCCCTGGACATTTCATTTAGTAAAATACAAAAAAAAAAACTTAGACATCACGCGAACTTTGAAACGCTAAGATCAAACAGTTCTTAATTTTCCTCCTTTAATAATTATATAGATAAACCTGTTGTCCTAATGATAAGTACTTTGTTAGCTTAAGTGGTCTTTGCCACGCATGAGTAATATGGAAGTTAGTCTGACAGCAGCATGACTCTACTTTCCACTTGGAAGTAAACCAGAGAAGAGGGAAATTTGACTTGTAATCTTGAATTTACATGTGGCTGGCTCTCAGCTGTAGGTATGCAGAACTGATCTTCCGGATCGCCACGCTCCCAGGGATTTTATGTAAACATATATCGCCTATGTGGCATGCTGTTTTGACAGTTGATTAACGAGGCAGGTCACGAAAGTGGCACTAGGAGGTTCACGGTTCACTAGATGCAGCAGAACTAAACGAGCACCTAATTAACCAAGCACAACACAAAAGTAACACTAGAATACCTTAAACTGTACAGCTATCGGCTAGAAGAAAGCCCAAGCTAACGACCATTGCAAAACACAGCACCTTAGCTAGGATTATGTAAACACTAGCCTACAAATCATCTAAAACGGACCACGAGATCCGAGGAGAAGCAGGGCCGGCTAAAGCAGGCGAAGCCCGAATCTAGAATTTTTTCACACGGTCAAAACCCTACGGAGAGGCGTCACGGGTGTATCTGCTTGGAGCATCTGAGATCCGGGCGGGATGGAGGTGCGTACGGAGCTCGGAGACGAAGAGGAGGAGCATGACGAAGGAGGAGGCGAGCGTGATGAGGCCGCCGGAGAGGGTGCGGCTGTAGAAGTCCTCGTTCACCTTGGGGTACGCGTCGAGGCTCCGGAGCTTGGACATGAGCCCGTCCATGGCCGGAGGATCTCGGCGCTGCCGCCCGACGCCGCGGGGAGGGAGGACTTTCGGTTTTGGGCCTCTTTGCTTGAGGAACCGCGAATTGGGATTTGGGAATGCCCGAGGCTGTTTTCTATTTCCTCGGGGTATGATCCGGGTGCTGCTGTCTGATCGAAACTGGAAGAAGGAAGCACGGGGACGAGCAGCCGCCAGCCGAGCAGGCTCTCTCGTCTTGCACTTTGCGGCTTGCGCCTTCTTCCACTGGGTTTCGCTGCTGGGTATCTGCGGAAAAAAAAAACGGGGTTATCAGACGCCGGCCGGAGTCGCCTCCTGTTTTACCTTTTTTTTTCGAGAATGCTCCTATTCATATTCAACTTTTTTTCTGTATTGGGCTACCTTATTTTTACCTACGCCGTGCTCCACTTCGTCCCGGAGCCGCCCAGCCCAGCCCAGTGACAGTTGGCGGGTGGGCAACTCTCACGGGCATGGCCCAGTTCTGCTTGGGCAAGCGAACCCGCGGCTGAACGCGTAGGAGGAGCCTGTCGATCTTTTAGTCCCACCTCGCTACCTCGTGAGCGCTGAGCGGCCAGAGAGAAGGATATAGCGACGTGCAGGGCGACCTCTGGGAAGCACGCAGCTGCGCGGTGAGCACAAAGCGAACTATTCTTTCGCCTTTTACTAAAGAATACCGTGTGCGCGCCGCAAATAGCAGCATACGCTAATTTTTAAAGGGGTTCTCCTATTTTTAGGAGCGCCCCACAAATAAGAAGCTAAATCTTTGACATAAATTTAGGATATTTCCTCCGTGTCAGTGAGGTACGCGGACAGATTGTTAAGGGCCCGCTTGGCTCACTGTTTATATATCCCTTCCCGTAAAAATTACGGAGCTGTAGTAGAAAATATACGGACGTTGGAACGTCCGTAGATTTTTCCCGGCCCTTTCCGGCCCTAATCCAGCGATCCAAGCGCGCCCTAAATGTTGAGAAAATGATTCTGCCCCAAAACTTGCGCCTGGCGCATCCGTGACCAGGAGCGGGCCAGTAGCTATGCCTGTACGTCAGCCACAGCGTGGATGCATATACTGTACGTCGTGTGAAACATATCTCAGATACCTATCTCAGTCCATGTGTCTCTTTCGTAGGGTCCCATTGATAATAAAAACCGATGAATTCATCAATCAACCTATGTGTCGGTGGATCAATGGTACGGTGTTCGTTTTTTTTTTTGCGAAACAGTACGGTGCTCGTTTACGCCACGTAGCTGCTCAAATGAATGCACTCTCGGCGACACTTCCTCGTCTGACACGATGACACCTGCCTGCTATCACCGCCCTTGCCAACTACCCCGAAACACGTAGACATACCAAGGTAGAAACACATAGACATACCAACCAAGGTACTCCCTCTGTTCCAAAATACTACTCCCTTCCTCTCAAATTAATTATCGCAAAGTTTGACAAGACATAATATAGTGTTAGATACATCTATTTTTGTCAAACTTTGTGACAATTAATTTGAGACGGAGGGAGTAGATGAGTTCCATTTGTCCATACATGCATATATGTAGACATGTTTTAGTGTCTAGATACATGTATGTATGAAAAAGTGGAAGTCGTCTATTTTAAAACGGAGGGAATAGCGTGATACGACATCTCGACTCGTAGCTCCATTCGCCGTCTGGATAGGCGCCAAGACGAGTCTTTTGGGGCAGTCCGGACGGTAAGACGCCATCGGGGTGGTGGCCTCTTCCCTAAATAAATTTAAATTTTTTAAATTTAAGTAGAAATACAATTTCATTCATTTTTTAACATTTTTTACATGGTTTGAACGAAATTTAAAAGATATTTAAACTAAACTAAACTAATTGACGTTATAGAAGACGTCTCAGTCCTTCTCAATCACGACGTGGCTCGGCCGCCGACTCGTCGTTGTTGGCGCCGCCACCGTGACAGTCGGAGGAGGAGTCGAGGTGGACGACGGGGGCGTCGTACATCGCGGTGTGGTCCTCGAAGGACCAAGCGCACGCCTCGCCCATCAATAGGGCGACGAGGGTGTTCCTCGAGACCTCGAAGGCGGAGGCGAGGCCCTCGGGGCCGTCCTCTATGGCGTGTGTCTGCTGATAGGCGAGCAACTCGACGTAGGTGGACGACGGTGCCTCGGTCTTGACCTCCGCCTTCGGCTTCTTGAGCGGTAGCGGCTGCGTGCGGCGCACGGCGAAGATGGAGGCGTCGTGGCCGATGACGAGAGCGCCTGAAGCGCCCCTCGTCGTGGTGCCCGGCTCCGGCTTTGGCGTGTGCTGACGTGGTGGCGCCGTGGCCGATGACGAGAGCATCTGAAGCGCGCCTCGGCGTGGTGCCCGGCTCCGGCTTCGGCGTGTGTGGATGTGGCGTAGCCAGAGAAGCGCGCCTCCGACTGGCCGGAGGGCGAACGCGACGAAACACATCGCTGCATCGGCAGGCCCCCTGCGCCGCCTTGGGAAGAGGCGACGCGCAGTAAAGATGATAATCGCGGCCGCTGAACTCCCATTCTGTCGCTCACACTGTGGGGACACCTTTGACCGCGCCCACGTGGCGGCGCGCCGCGAGTTGTCCGGAGCTACCAAAGCAGCCCCTAGGCGACGGGGTTGTGCTGAGTTTTCAGGACGGGAATTGAGACGCATTCAGACGGGAAGACCAATTAGGGTGTCCGAGTGGGGCGGCGTTTTTCATCGGGTCCGTCTCAAAGGGCTTTGGGGGAGATTTGGGGGCACCGGGCGAAGATGCTATAAGATAAATAGCGGCGGCCTTCTCTAGATGTCATACACGCTATAACATGCTATATTTTGATATAATATATAGTGTTTCAAAAAAACTACGATCTAAAAATAAAGGATTTCAACAACCATAAACAATTTAATCTGAAAAATGTCTGAAAATTATATGCATAACGAAAAAAATCTTAAATGTTTAGAAGCTTAAAATCAACATTTCGTGGGGGCAAAAACATAGTATAAATTATATACTCCCTCCGTCCTGGTGTATAGGGCACATATAGCAATTCTCTAGGCCCAAGGTAGTCATTCATTGGGGTTTAAACATTACATGCATTGGTGGAGAGGAGTGGAGAAAGCCAACCACCCACTAATTAGAAGAGAATTAATGCAAAATGTGCCTAATAGATGGGACTATATGTTTTTGAGATTGTGCCCTATACACCAGGACGGAGGGAGTAGTCAGAATCATCAACATTAGTGATGTGATCTTTCGAATTAGAATAGGAACCAAATAGATTGCATTTCAAGTAGTATGAAGCAATTTCTTCTTCCTGATATAAAAAACTAGGCCCTTTTGGCTGGAAAAAATAGTGCGCGATAACGCTATGCCATTTTAGCGTGATATACCGTGCTATTTCACATATAGAAGCACCATAGAGAGAAAAATGTGAAATTTTAACGTTAACTCTCTGAATATGACTAGCGTGCTGCACACCGGCCTTCTCGACAGTCGTGGTTTCCAGGTGAAACATCATTGGCTTGACCCGGCCAAACAAACGTCGAAATTTGTCGATCCTATGCTAACCAGCACTTCAGCTGAACTCTTATCACTTTGACCTGATTTTTGTTCCGTCGACACGTACTTAACCTGCCTGCTGCGGTGCTGCCGGTGTCCCCTGCTGTTTCCGAGTATCTTCAGGCCTGCTCGCACGCCTAATCTTACATTACATTAAGCAGGAGCCATGACAATATAAGCCCCAAAGAAAAAGAATATGCCTCTCATTGGATTCTCCTGCCCTAAAACAAAAAAATCAACACTCTCCAGGCTCCGACCGCGTGGCCCACGTGATAGCCAACCTCAAACCAAGAAAAAAAAAACTCGTCCAGGCTCCAGCTTCTTCTACCAATGTGTCACTGTCTGGCGGGCCCTCCCCGATCCCTTTATAGCGGCACTATGCGGCGCTCGCTTGTCTCGTCCCCAATCGCTTGACGATCCAAGGTCGAGGAGCAGCCAAGCCTCTCTCCGGACCCTACCCGACCATGAAGCTGTCTGCCTTCTCCTCGTCTCATTCGCCGCCGCGGTAAGCTGAGCTCCTCATCCACTAATTAAGCCCGATCTCTCTTCTTCTTGTAAATTCGCCGCCTGATTTCTGATGCCTGCGTTGCTCGGTCAATTAGGCGTACGCGTCGTCGGAGAGAGCGGTGGGGGTCGTCGCGGGGCGGCAGCCTGAGCCTGGCATCCGACCCGGAGCAGGAGTGCGTGTACACGGTGTACGTGCGGACGGGGTCGATCTGGAAGGGCGGCACGGACTCGGCGATCGGCGTCACGCTGCTGGGCTCCGACGGCACGGGCATCCGGATCAGCGACCTGGAGCAGTGGGGCGGGATGATGGGGGACGGCTACGACTACTACGAGCGCGGCAACCTCGACATCTTCGGCGGCAGGGGCCCCTGCATGGCGCGCCCGCCCTGCTTCGCGAACGTCACCTCCGACGGCAACCAGGACCACCACGGCTGGTACTGCAACTACGTCGAGGTCACGGCCACGGGCCCGCACATGGGCTGCGCGCAGCAGCTCTTCACCGTCGAGCAGTGGCTCGCCACCGACGCCTCGCCGTACCGCCTCTACGCCGCCGTCGACACCTGCTCGGGGG
This sequence comes from Alopecurus myosuroides, assembly GCA_028641055.1. Taxonomy (NCBI): domain Eukaryota; kingdom Viridiplantae; phylum Streptophyta; class Magnoliopsida; order Poales; family Poaceae; genus Alopecurus; species Alopecurus myosuroides. The sequence goes on along the minus strand of CM054059.1, from coordinate 213,297,355 downwards.
ACGATGCCGTCTCCAAGCCTGCCGCCACGCGGAGCGGCGCGGCCAAGTCGTCCACCGCTCTGTGAAGTCGACCCTGCGTGGGGCGACAGTGATCGGTTTTACTATTTTCCCGTCTGATGACGATTATATGTTGTAGTACGTACTATAAAAAAGAGTCTTCTGTTGGCTGTTGCGTGCGTGTCGCATGACCGATGCGCACGACGAGTTCTTTTGCCGGCCTCCTGTATACCACGAGGAAATAAACACCAGTTGGGTTCGTCAATTGTGCTCTGGAACTATCCACTGAAGGAGACTCGAACTAGCAGAGACTTGGTAATACTCTACGGGCGCGTTTGGTAGGGCTGCAGGGGCAGGCCGGCCAGAACCTTTAGCGTGCATTAAACTTTCAATATGTGAGTCGGTAATTTGAGTGCACTGTGTTTAATATGCCGCATAGCTTGTTTTGGGGTAAGCTGAAATGGCAGCGCCGTATTTGTTTGTATGCAATACACAAACTATGGTTACCTAGTTTAAATATGGTGAGCTTACCAGTGTCACCATTGCATCCGATCATACTACAACTGAGTTAGAAGAAAAAGAAGGGTACATAATCACCACAACCAGGACGTTGATGATGAAGTCCTTGATCCTACTATCTGGGACCTCATTTGGCAGTTCGGGTACGACTTTATGATCTGGTAGCTCACGAGGTATCTCAACTGGCTTTGAGGAAGTAGTTCCCATGTGCCTCCTCCAAAGTTTCAAACCCTTCGTAGCTGTTGTTCGAGTACCTATTGACTTGTTTCTGTCAGCTCCTCCACGAACTATACACTTCAGGACGCCTCCTTCTATACACGGTATAGAAGTTCATCTGCAAAGAGATCGCAAATATGAGAAGAACATTACTACAGCACGGCTGAACCAGCATCACAAGTTCGAGCCAACATAAACCCTAAAGCAACATGCATGTCCATTAGCAAAACATGATCACAAGTTCATCCTACCACTATGGTGTTAACCTACCTGTCGTGGGAAAGCCACGTCAAATGTTACCGGTGGTAACTTAGTTTGGGGTAAATCGACTCTGTTGTTTGGGAGAGGGTTTAGCTCAGATCGGACACAAGATTTATCCTGGTTCGTCCTCTCCATTGGAGATAATAGCTTACTTCCAGCTGGGATCATATTGATTGGCGATCTAGAGGCTCGGACTGCAATGTCGCCCAGACTCTAAATCTAGGGTTACAAGTGCTTGCTCTCGTATATCTCGAATAACTTGAATCTAGGGTTCTCTCTCTCTCTCGAATCTCTCTGATCTACGCCATAAGGACCGGTTTATATAACACCCGGTTTCCTGCCTTTCCTTACAAGATACGGCCAGAGTCCTACTCGGAGTCTACACGCAACCCTAAACTACTCAAATAACTCAAGAGAAACAATTGCAATCTCAGATTCAATAACTCATAGAAAAGATCCACCACATAGGAATTACAACGGTGCCCGTAATCATGTGAGGCAGCTCATACGGATCTAATTAGTGAAGCACATAGAGAGAGAGATACAAGTGCTACTTCCACAAACCCATAGCCCTGGGGTGGACTACTCCCTCTTCATGGAGATGTCGATGGAGATGACGTTGGAGGGGTAGGAGATCACACCGGCGGCGCCCCGCCGGAGTTTTCCCCCTCCAATCTGGAACTCCAGGTCTCTGTTTTGGTGTTTCGGCGGCGCTCTCCTCCGTAAGGGTACGGGGGACCCTTTTTATAGTCGGTTTTAGGTCAAGACGGAGTCGGTAAGTCGAAGATGGAAGGAATTGGGGCCACAGGGGCCAAAAGGGGGCCTCTCACGCGGCCAAGGAATCTGGCCGCATGGAGGGTCCTCTTTTGGGCCTCCTTACCCAATTCTCGTGGATCCTTCGCCCGCAAGTCTTCTCCTTACAAGAAAATGACCCCCGCAGATTTTCAGGTGATTTCGCGGAAGTTTGCCCCCTGAAACGTCAAAAATATAGAAAACGGGGTTTCTGACAGGCAGGGTTAATTCCATAAAAGTTGGGGGACTTTGTAATTTAACCCCAAAATACTATAAAACATTGAATTATACCCTTATATGATGCAATATGTAATAGAAAACCATGTGAAAATATGCAAAATTCATCTATGCATTTTACATGCATCAACATCCCCAAGCTTAACCCATGCTCGTCCTCGAGTATGAAGGTGATAAAACTAAGATGGGTTTTGCATATTGAAACAATCATGGGATATCAAGGAGGATTATTCATGCTACATATAATCAAACGATTAATACTAGAAATGAGGTGCAATATACAATTCATGTTGTAAGAAATATCAAATATGCAAGCAAAGATGCTTCATGAAAGTTCACAAAGTGTATAATTAAATAAAAGCACTATGGACCAAATGCATACACAAAATGAAAAATAAAATCCTATATTGGTCAAAGAATAGCATAATGGAGAATAGAAAATATGGTGGACACTTTGGATAAAATTGAGTAGAGGTAAAACACGATCAAGTCTTATTTAGCCTCTAAATTATTCAACTAAAATTACTAATTGAAATGTGGTATCCATTGATCTAGGACTCTCATTGCCCCTTTATCACTAGCATCTTAAAATCGTGAGTATTGAAGTAATGAGAATGACAAGGTGGTTGAAAGCCTCATGCCCCGTGAGTGTGAAATCATACTCCATGATTACTCAACTTAAGATTCCTAATAAGCTTTGTACAATCATAATAAGTATTAATGACATCATAGAGAACCGCAAAGAAGTACCTCTTGCCCCATGACATGGAAACAAGCCCATGTTACAATGACAAGATGAACAAACGGAGTAGACTCATCATCCTTTTTATTTTCATTCACTATTATGCATAGCTTCTTATTTTATTATAGGATGTGTTGTAGAGTCACTCAAGCTGTAAGTAAATTTCCACCATGATAAAGCATGGCTTGGGTTAGCGGCCAATGCGTTTCTCTAGTCATATAGATACTTACTCATCAAAACTTACTATTCCTCTATTTCATTTCGGCATGGCAGGAGTCCAAAAACAAAAGTACATGATATCAACCAAATGTAAAAAAAATTGTGCAATGTTGAAAGCTTTCCGGTGATACACGTTTATAGCTAGCTCCCAACCACACACTTGTCAAACGCAAAACTTGTGGCTCCCATTATTGGGTCATGTTTATTAGATGCAAAAAAAGTAAAGTGTGCCTTCAAAAGTTCGTGAGAGTCCTATCCCAAGTTCAACCCATGACAATTAATAAAGTGAATATCTTAATTTAGAACATAAATAAAACAATAACATGGTGAACATACTCGGAATAGCAATGAAGCTAATGGGAAGATATGGTGGGCTCACTGGAAATACTTGGCTAAGGAGTATTGGAAACAAGTTTTTACTTGTTGGAATTTTTAAATTTTTGGGCTAGCAAGAGGGAGATAGTTGACCAGCTACTATGCATGCATATGTCCATAGAACTACTCATTTCATGACAAACTAAATAAACCAGCAATTAACATAAAGGACATGAATAAGAGATAGCTCAAGACAACATTATTGCAAATTTCTACACATAAAAAGCCTATAAATCATGCAAACATATGTAGCTCTTCAAATCAACCATGGCATCCCTATTCCAAGTCATAATACTAGAATCCAATACATTCCAACCCCAAACTCTAGTAGCTCAATCTCATATAAAATGATGGTGGTGGTCTTATCAAAACAAAAATAAAAACAAAAACTAGACGCTTCAAGTCTCTACGATAAATGCTTTGCTTAGGAAAACAGAAAGTAGACGTGTGCTAACCAAAAGAGTGTAGCTCCAGTGGGGTGTTCATCACATCCCCAAGCTTATGTCTTTCACCATTCTTGGATGTCTTGAGGCGCAGCTCCTCTATTCCCTGTGAAAAAACTTCACAAAACATGTTTCTCCCATTCTTTTTCCGTGGGGTGAGATTAGCAAAGACAAACAAATCACATGGTTGTTGTGCAAAATTCCAAATCAAATGCTCAAGTAGATAGACAATAAGGTTCATTATGTTGTATGTTCACTCTCTTGCTTGAAAGAATCATGGAAATTCGATTTCCAAGCCCAAAGAGTGCATAAAACAAAAGAAGGCAGAATCTGTCCAGAAAAGCAGCAGCAGCAAAACGAACGTTTTTCCCTAAGCTAGACTCGTCAAAAAATTAAGATAATTTTTGTTCTTACAGAGGAAAAAAAGTTGCAGAACGTACTAAAAAATTAGCTCAATCCGACATACCAATAAAAAAACGTAAAATCATACGGTGAGCAGACTCGTGCTGAAACAGAAATTTCATGCACTAGGATAGCAACTTATAAGTCCAAATGGGTTTGACTTGACTCTTTATTGAAAACTCCAGAATTAAAACAAAAAACTAATCTCTTGAGACAGCAAGAGGACACTAGGAAAATCCAAATAAAAACAACCGGGTTGCCTCCCGTAAAGCGCTTTTTTTATAGCCATACAGCTAGGCTTTACTTACTTGATAATCAAGAGGGATAAAGCTCATGAGGGAGCTTGTTCTTCAGCGTGCCCCTCTTCCTTGGGAAGTGATCCATGCTTTTCTTGTGAGGGAACTGAAACTTGACATTCCCTTCCTGAAAGCTGCCCTCGAGGATGCCATCAACCAAGTTGCCGAGAAGGAAGATATTAAGAAGACCGCCAAAGCTAGAGAGAAGACGCTCGAGATGGAGATCTCGATGCTGAAGGAACACAACCAGCAACTCGTTCTCCAGATCGCAGATGCGTGCCGCATTGAAGACAGGCACATCTCGGACGAGAATGACTGGAGGATCAAGCTGGGAGCCCTGCTGGTGGATTTAGAACATGAGTTATCTTTTCTCTACACCTGACTTGTTTCTCTCTTCTCCGCCTTTTTCTATCTGGTTTTATCTCTTCGCTATCTCTGTTTCTCATCCCAACTAGATCCCTACGCAGACATCTTCCCGGAGCTCCGCTCTGCTGGTGTGCCTGCTGTGGAGAAGGCCAGACAGCTCCGGGCTGCATCTGGAATGCCTATTGACAACACTTCCACCATCAACGACTATCTCTTGAGTATCAAGTCGTAGATCCGTTCCCTCAAGGGCCTGGGCACCTCCATGGTGTCCACTGGATTCAGAATCCACAAGTTGTTCTGGCCGGATTAGGATGTGCCAGAAACCTTCAGCGAGATCGCCGAGCACTTGGACGGAGTGAAGGACGAGTTGAAGAAGTGGCGCGCCTCTGCAGCTCGGGTAGGAGCCGACGAGTTGCTACACTTCATCATCAGTTGGTATGAAAACCTGGATCTCAACAGGATCCTCACGATCCGTGAAGACTCCAAATGGACCAAGAACCCTGACTGCGTCACTCGCCGGAAAGCTGTGGCATACAAGATCGCCTCATACGCCGACACCGCCAGCTACATCGATGGCCTCCCTGAGCCAGAGACAGAACCTGAAGAAGAGGATGATGAGGACAATGAAGATGATACCGAGTCGGAGGATGAGGCCGCCAAGCAAGCGTCCGAGAAGGGGAAGGCCAAGGTCCTCGAGGGGACCGAGCAGCTGGTCAATCCGGATGAGTCCGAGTTGGCCACCAACGTAGTGGCCGAGCAGCCGCAACCCAGCTCTCACGAGGCCACCATCACCACTGAGATGGTGATCAAGCAGGCGGCTCCCGAGCTGGGCACGACTGCTGCTGTGCCAACTGATGTCGACCCGCTGCTCAGGACCCAATCTACCGTGTCCACCTCTGCCACGGATCCCATCTCAGTTGCCACCGCGACCTCTGATCCAGCTGCCTGCGCCAACGCTGATGCTGACAACGCCGATGTGGACAACACTGCCACTACCAACAAGTGATTCCTGCAGCACTTTTATCTTGAACTTTTATTAGATCCCCGGTATGTCGGGTGCATATGTAACCGTACAATTATTGTTTCGTTGCTACTCAGTTTTAATTCAGTTTGATATTTTAGCGACTCTGGCTTAATGCCGGGTTGCGTTTCTATGCAAGTCCCCGAGTTGCATTTTTTATCCACTCTTTCTTTTTGTCTCAGCTCTTACCTGCAACTTGTTGCTTTTTTGGTAGTCGAGTCACAAGATTTCAAAGTTTGAGTTTCAAATACTTAGCCACTTAGAAAAATCATAGTGCTGCCCACCACTTAGCCGAAAAGAAAGAAAGCAGTAAAGAACACTCTATTCGGTTGCCACACGTTTCCTTTCCTTAGCAGTTTTTCGTGTGTTCATTGACCTTTGGCTTGTTCTCTGGCTTGCCATGAAGCCGGGTTGCGGACAGCAGCAGAGTCGCAGAGTTGGCCCGTGGGTTTAAACACACTATTATATATGCTTTTGAAATTCTAAGAGGTTCAACCGAATAGACAAAGTAAAAAAAAAGTAAACACAAGGAGCAATTTGGACGAGGGCAGTCCCCGAGTTCGAATTTAGATTACCGACTAGAATTTTAACTCGGATAAGAAAGTACATACACAGTTTGCTCATGAGTGAAAACGTCGGAGTAGAGCTACATTCCAAGGGCGCTTAGATTCCTCTCCAGCTCTATCCGGCCTGTTCTTCTGGGGGTGCCTGTGCGTCAACTAGATAGTAGGCATCATTGTGCAGAGCCTTGCTCACAATGAAAGGCCCTTCCCACGGAGGGGATAGCTTGTGCATCCTGGTCGTGCGCTGCACGAGCCTAAGGACCATGTCTCCTTCTCGGAAAACCCTTGGGTTCACTTTCCGGCTATGATAACGCCTCAAGTTTTGCTGGTAAACAACTGAACGTGACAGAGTTAACTCTCTTGCTTCTTCTAGCAGGTCAACATCATTTTCTCGAGCTTCTTTCGCCTCCGCCTCAGTGTAGAGGGTTACTCGGGGCGAGTCATGCTCTAGGTCAGTGGGCAACACGGCCTCAACTCCATATACCAGGAAGAATGGTGTGTATCCGGTTGATCGGTTAGGGGTAGTCCTTAGACTCCACAACACCGCCGGCAACTCGTCTAGCCAACACCCAGGTGTTTTCAGCAATGGCTCAATCAGCCTTGGCTTTATGCCGAATAGCACCATGCCATTTGCTCTTTCCACTTGCCCATTGGAGGCCGGATGCGCAACAGATGCAACATCTAGCCGAACCTGCTTCTCCTTGCAGAATCTCGCAAAAGCACCCTCAGCAAAGTTTGTGCCATTATCAGTAATGATGTTGTGCGGGTAGCCGTATCTCAGTATCACATCCTTCAGAAAACTCACAGCTGTGGCTCCATCGCACTTCCGAATAGGCTTGACCTCAATCCATTTGGTGAACTTGTCAACCATGACCAGGATGTGAGTCATGTTGCCTCTAGCCGGCTTGAAAGGGCCAACCATATCCAAACACCAAACTGCAAATGGCCAAGTAATGGGAATGGTCTTCAACTCGGAAGCTGGCATGTGAATCTTACTTGCAAATCTCTGGCAGCCGTTGCACTTTCTCACTATGTCTTCGGCTTGCTTCAAGGCAGTGAGCCAAAAGAAGCCATGCCGAAAAGCCTTGTTGACTAGAGCCCGAGAAGAGGCGTTATGTCCGCATTCTCCTTGGTGTATCTCCACCAGAATTTCTTCTCCTTCATCTGGCTCAACGCAGCGTTGCAGCACGCCAGTAGGACTTCTTCTATGCAACACCTTGTTGAAAATAGTATAGCCCTTGGATCTTATCTGTATCTGTCTGGCTGTGACCTCGTCACTCGGCAAGGTGCCATCCGCTAGAAAGGATAATATGGGCAGAGCCCAACTCGGTGTCTCCCGCGTGGAAAACACTGGTTCGTCCACTTCCATTGGATCAGCCACCAATACCTCTTCTGAGTTGAGGGCAAGGTCCCGAGTCCCCGAGTACTCGGAAATGACCCCCTCGATGAATGCGACAGTTCCCGAGTTGGGAGGGGCAGTCCCCGAGTAAGAAGGGATGGTCCCAGGGTTGCAGGTGCCAGTCCCCGGGTAGGAGACGGCAGTCCTCGGGTTCTCTTTTGCAGCCTCCCAGTCGATCTCCATGGGAACAGCTTCTTCTCCTGGTAGTGAAGGAACGAAGATAGACTCCGAGTTGGGGGATGGCTTGATGGATGGCTTTCTCAAATGCTCCAAGGCAATCCCAGCTGGGATGAACTACCGAGAAAACCCCAACTTGGACAATTCATCAGCTGCGTCATTCTCTGCTCGGTGTATATGTTGGAACTCAGATCCTTCAAAGAAGCCAGTCATGGTTTGCACCAGAAACCGATATGATGCCATGTTGGCATCCAGAGCATCCCAGGTGCCGGATACCTGCTGCACCACCAAATCCGAGTCGCCATAACAGATGATGCGCTGCACGCCAACCTCCTTGGCTACCTTCAAACCGTGTAGCACGACCTCATACTCTGCCACATTGTTAGATGCCTTAAAATGAATCTACAACACATATTTGAGTTGATCTTGCTTGGGTGACGTAAGCACCATGCCAGCACCAAGGCCTTCCTTCACTTTGGAGCCATCAAAATGCATCCTCCATTAGTTGGTTTCTGGTGAAGGAGGCTCATATTGCACCTCAGCCCAATCCACCAGAAAATCTGCTAAGATTTGTGACTTGATGGCTTCTCTTCTTGCGTACGATGGAGTGTACGCGGCTAGCTTGATTGCCCACTTGGCTACTCTGCCACTTGCATCCTTGTTGCCCATGATGTCCGAGATGGGAGCGGAACTCACCACCGTGATGGGATGCTCCTGGAAATAGTGCTTCAGCTTCTTGGCACCCAGGTACACGCCGTAAGTCATCTTCTGGTAATGCGGGTAGTTTTGCTTGGAGTTGGATAGCACTTCACTCAGATAGTACAGTCGCCGCTGCATATTCTTGCCTTCCTCTTCTCTTTCCACCACAATCACCACACTGGCTACTCGGTTGGTTGCCGCAATGTATAGCAACATTGGCTCTTTGGGTAGAGGACTAGCCAGGATGAGAGCGCTACCCAGCATGGCTTTCAACTCCTTGAATGCTACATCAGCTTGTGGTGTCCAGACAAACTTGTCACTCTTCTTCATCAATTGATATAGAGGCAAGGCCTTCTCGCCCATTCTTCCCAGGAAGCGGCTCAGAGAAGCCAGGCATCCGGTAAACTTCTGTACATCCTTCAGGGATCTCGGCAAAGACATGCTCTCTATAGCTTTTATCTTTGAAGGATTGGCCTCAATGCCCCGACTGGATACCAAGAAGCCGAGTAGCTTGCCAGCCGGGACGCCAACGGTGCATTTAGTTGGGTTCAATTTCATCCTATACTTGCGCAAGTTGGCAAAAGTTTCCTCAATGTCACTAAGCAGAGTATGTGTTTTATTCGTTTTGATGACAATGTCATCTACGTACACCTGCACATTCTTGCCAATTTGATCATGCAAACATTTATGCATGCATCTCTGATAGGTTGCCCCAGCATTCCGCAACCCAAAGCACATGACACGATAGCAATAAGCCCCGTACGGGGTAATAAAGGCAGTCTTTATTTGATCATCCGGGTTGAGATCTATCTGATGAAAACCAGAGTAGGCATCTATGAAAGACAAAAGCTCACAACCAGCAGTGGAATCGATCACCTGATCTATGCGGGGTAGCAGAAATGGATCCTTGGGGCAGGCCTTGTTCAGGTCGGTGTAGTCCATGCACATACGCCATGCGGTGTCGGCCTTGGGGTCCTCCTTCTTCTTCTCAACCATAACCGGGTTGGCTAGTCAGCCCGGATGCAATACCTCCATGATAAAGTTGCTTATCAGCAACTTGGTGATCTGATCACCGATAGCTTTCCTCCTCTCATCACCAAAGCGGCGCATAGCCTGCTTAACCGGCTTGGCATCATGCCGCACATGTAGAGAGTGCTCAACCAACTCCCTCGGGACACCCGGCAGATCCTCATTGGACCAGGCGAAGACGTCCCGATTCTCACGGAGGAAGTGGATGAGCTCGTTTTCCTATTTCTCTCCCAACCCGGCACCAATGATGGCAACACGGTCTGGGAACTCAGGATCAACCTGGACCTTCTTTGTCTCCTGGGACGCCTGGAACGCAGTCCCGTACTAGGAACTCGGCATGCCAGGCGCACCACCTTGCGCTGCTTGCGCCATAGCCACCACCTCGTACATCTTCTTCTTCTCGGCTGCAATGACCATGGATTCCGCCGGCTGAGAACTAGTAGAGGCACACTCCAAAGACCTCTTGTAATCACCCGAGATGGTGATGACTCCATTGGGACCAGGTATCTTCATCTTCAGGTAAGCAGCATGGGTTGAAGCCATAAACTTGGTGAGGGCAGGCCTACCGAGAAGAGCATGATAGGTGCTCTGAAGATCAACCACCTCGAACTGGACGCACTCGGTGCGGCAGTTCTCCCTGGTGCCGAATAGGACATCCATCCAGATGCGGCCCATTGGATCACAAGATACTCCCGGCACAATTTCGTGAAACGTGGTCTTGCTGGGTAGCAGCAAGTTCTTGGCAAGGCCGAGCTTCTCCAGTGTATCCCGGTACATGATGTTGATGCTGCTGCCGTTGTCTATCAGCACCTTGCTGAACTTGACATTCTTCCGAAGTCCTAGGAAAGTGGGATCCACCACCAGAGCATAGCTACCCGGATTAGGCATCACCTTGGGGTGATCCGCCTTGGACCAAGTCACCTCCTGGTCACACCAGTGCAGATAGTGGGGCACAGCCGGGATCACAGCGTTTACCTCCATCGCGCGCCTGCGTTGCGACTGCTTGTCGTCTGGCTCGGTGGTGAAGATCATGTAGCTCTCATGGTGCTCCTGGTACTGGTTGCGGTCTCCACCACCATTGTTGCCGTTGTTGTTGTTGCCTTGGTTGTTGTTGTTGTTGTTGTTCCTGTTGTTGCGGGTGTAGAAGTTGTGGTTGCGGTCGTTGCGGTTGTTGTAGTTGTAGTTGCGGTTGGCTCCCTGAGCCACTTGATTCACATTCTCCCTTCTTGGAAACACTGCAGGCCTGGGAGCAGCTGCCCGAATAGGCTGCATATTGGCATTCGCAGCCGGCAGAGGAGGAGGAGGGGGCAGGTATTCATTCTTGATTCGGTCCCACCAGCTGCACTGCCGGGTAGTGTGGTTGGCTGGCCTACTCGGATGCCGAGTATGGAAGCTGCATGGCCCATCCTTCATGTTTCCAAAGATAAAACTCGGGGCTGAATCCAAGTTGCTGCTACTCTGCTGGGGAGAAGTGTAAGGCTTCTTGATGCCTTGGCCCTGATTCTGGTTTTGCCCGTATTGGGCTCCAGCAGTTTTTTTTGCCTTTGGCTACTCCCAGCAGTCGTGGTCACAGCATTCACCTCCTCTGGATCAATACCGAGTATCAAGGCGGTCGCCTCTACGCTTGTTGCGGAAGTCATTGCGCCTGTTGCCGTCCTAGAACTTCCTTCTCGGCTCAGGAGAATCGAGCAGAGGCTGAGTAGGATCACCGAGTGCATACATATCGGCAATCTTGATTGTTTCGGCAAGAGTACTCGGCATCTCTCTCTGCAGCTTCTGCCACAACATGCTGCCATGCCTGCAGCCCTGAGCGAACCAAGTAATGGCCTGAGCCTCATTCACACCTTCACAGGTGTTCCTCAAAGTGCTCCACCGAGTAAGGTACTCTTGATCAGTTTCCTCTTCTCGCTGCTTGCAAGCAGACAGTTGTTGCGGCCTATTCCGCCTCTTGTAGGTGCTAGTGAAGTTGCTGATGAAGGCTTCCGAGAAGTCTAGCCAGCAGTTGATACTGTCCTTGGGCAGATTGTTGAGCCAAGTCCGAGCCGGGCCCTCTAGCATTTGCGGAACATACCGCACATCCCATCTCCGGTTGCCGCCTGCAATGTGCACAGCGGTAACATAGTCACTCAGCCAGTCTTCCAGCTTGGTGCTGCCATTGTAGCACTTGGCCCCCCTAGCCAGCTGGAAATGGTTCACGGAGGGCTCCTCCATGATGCAGCGACCAAAGCAATCTGGGCCAGGTGGCCCCTTGTTCTCGAGCTGAGCAGACCGATTGATCCGGTCCAGCTTATACCTTGCATCACTGGGCTCCAACATGCGGTCACCCACGCGATCAGTGAAACTCTTGGATCAGCATAACCAGCTAGACCCATCGCCGAGTAGCCATCATCGTAGCGGTTCTCCTGCACAACTGCGGGCTGCACCACCGGGTTGGCTGCTGGCGCAGCCGCACGCGACTGTGCTGCCGCTGGCTGCTGCGTCCTCTGCCGAGTAGGCTGAGCAGCAGGACGCCGAGAAGGTCCTGCATGGTTTCCTCCTTGCTCCTTACTGTGAGCTTTAGTGGCTTGATAGACTGCTCCTGCAGAGTTGTGTTTCTGACCGGGCTGCCGCGGCACAGCGTGCTGTTTGGCGGCGACAGCCGGGTCGTACACCTGCATCTGTTTGTTTTTCCCAGAGTTCACACTCTGGTGTCTATCCCCACCGGGAAGCGGTGATGACGCCTGGTCATGAGATCTCATCCCATGCGAGTGAACAACATGGGATGCGCCAGCACCCGGATTGGCTTTCCGAAACTCCTCGTTTTGCCTGCCAGCCTCTAACACTAGCTCATTGAGTCTCTCCTGCTGCCTAGCGCGCGCGTCGCCAGTGAGATGCGGCAACTCAGCAGCCACTGCCTCTGCAGCCCTAAGAGTTTTGGCGGGGGTGCTGTATCTAGGCCTACCAACAGTATCCAAACTAGCAGATTGGCTAGCAGCCCTACCATCTCTAGCCAGCTCGGCGCCTAAGTTGCGACGAGTAACGCCTATCTTGCTAGGCAACCTAGAAACAGGAGTAAAGCCATGCGCCGCATTGTACTCATTTTGCGCAAGATTAAGCTCAAGCCTAACCTTCTCCAGCTCCTGGGTCTCTGCGAGTAGCGCTTGACGCTGCTACTCGATCTGCGCCCTCATGGCGGAGAGTTCCGCCTCATTGGGTTGCGGCATACCCAGCTGCACGGTTGCGCCTCCGCGAGCAAATGGGATCGCCGTGGATGTGGAAGGAGGAAAGTTCTGGTCCTTCTCGTATGACTTGTGGACCCTAGCACCCACAGGTTCCTCGATGACGCCAGCGGCAGCGGCCGCGCCCTTCCCGGCATCGATAGCCGGGCCTGTCATCATCACCTCCACGCTGTCCGCAGAGCAACCAGTTGGATTCTCGCGGGCAGCGAGTACAGCAGGAGGATCCTCCACGACGAGCACCACCTCTGGGAACTCGCGGATGACAGTGGTGGCGACGTAGACCAGATGCGTGCCGAAGGAGAGCACCGAGCCACCTGCAGGCATGGGCCTGCTGCCGAAATCTCCGGCGTTGTCGGTGACAAAGTCGAAGGAGCCGAATCTGTGGACAAGGCCACAGACCACACGCTCCCCTGAAGCTGAAACCGGTCCCGTCCGAATGTGAACTCCAGCCAGCGCCGCTGGTAGCCCCACGGTGGGCGCCAACTATCGTGGTGGTATCACGGCAGATGCCATAGAATGGCTAAAGTGTTGGGGCTGATGGATGCTGGAGGTATCCGGGGAGGGATCGCACGGCGAGTAGCCACGCATAGGGTATCTATAGCACTGCAAACAACAAGATCTACCCAGGTTCAGGGCCCTCGTGTGGAGGTAACACCCCTACTCCTGCCTTTCTCTCTATATGTGTGTTTTCCGAGTAGCCACAATACATTGTATGCCTCTTGGCCGAGTAGCCACTCGACAGTTCTCTCTAGCTCTAGTGTTGTCTCTTGTAATAAATGCGAAGTGAAGTAACGTCCCTCGCGCAGGAGGGGGCAGGGCACCTTATATACTGGTGCCCAACCGGATAAACAAAGACTAAAAGGTACGGTGATGTGACTTGACCACTTTGACGTTGGCACACCTCCGAGATATCGCGCGGAGAAGTGCCGCGCCGTACAGCTGACAGCCCCTGTCCGCTCTGTCAGCCTCACAGCGTTGACCTCCATCCCGTCCTGTCCCCTCTGTACTTGACAAGACTGGACGGCTGCCTAACCCTGCGTCACTGATGATCACAAACCTAGTAAGTTGAACCGCACGCGGGTACGGATGCAGGATACGCGGGATCTCCTGTCATAACGGCTCCATTGACTTCTGGCCCGAGTAGGATTGCCATCCGTCTACTCAGACCAACTTCTCTACTCGGACGAACATAACTTCCTTGATATCCTCTCTTGGCCTTCGGTGGGTACGGCCGGATAGAAAACTACCGAGTAGCAGTACTCGGGTAGCCGTCTACCCGGTCAACAGCACCTTGACTTTTACTTTAGCACTTGCCTTACCCCTACTCGGGGGTACCCCCCCTGACAATTGTGGTTAACTTGGATCGGGGATGTGCATTGCTAATGGAAAAAGATTGAGCTAGGAGAATAATCGATGGACAAATCCACGGTTTATCTCCTAATCGAAGAATTCACTAATAATATCAATCGGCCTACCCTACATGGAATCTTAATCTGAGGGATGGGGAGACATAAATACTCGTACAAGTACAGGAATCGGAAGCCGACCGATCGGGAGCAAGCAGTTTGGCCGGCGCATGTTGTATTCGCCTATCAGCGCACTCGGCAAAGTTGGCTTGCAAAACATATATACATATATAGGCCTATTGGAAAATCTTGGGCCCCCCTAAATCTGGGGCCTTGTGCGGCCTGCACACTCAGCACAACTGCAGGCCCGGCCCTGCTAATGGGGCAGCCCACTTGTGTGCAAAGAATGCTACTGTTGTTAAGCAGGGAAGAGTGTAGCTAGGATCTTCCCGAGATTTCATTTGAAACTGCCTGCCACTTGACTGTAACCCTCTTGTTATGGATTGAAATCTATCGTACACCGCAAAAAAAAAATCCTACAAAAACACTTAGCTAGGAAAACGAGAGAAATGCAATGAACTCCAAATAATTCCAACTAAGATCCAACTCTTCACAAAGAAGAGGTTGGTGATCTAAGCCACCATGTAAGAGATCATGGTATGACATCACGAAGATATATCTTGGGTGCACTGCCACTTCTCAACATTGAAGCTCACAATTCAACATTAAAAATAGAGAGATAATAATGAATTTTTGCTTTGGGCATAATGGAGGGAGCGAGTCCCCATATTTAGGATAACACTCCCCCCATGTCCATGCCTACACCTAAACCCAAACACATAGTCAACTATAGGGGTGTGTGCAAGATCTTCAAGTCAAACTCCTTGAATCTATGATATTTATCTCATTCCTCAAAAACATGAATCTTGCATCATCAAGAGGCTTCATGAAGATGTCCGCGAGATTATCCTTGTTTGGGACATATGCTAACTCAATATCACCTCTTGCCACATGATCCCGGATGAAATGATGAAGAATCTCAATATGCTTCGTCCTTGTGTGTTGCACGGGGTTGTAGGCGATCTTGATAGCACTTTTATTGTCACACATGAGTGACATCTTATCCAAATGGACATCATACTCTTTGAGGGTTTGCCTCATCCATAGCAATTGGGTGCAAGCACTAGCGTCCGCCACATACTCAGTTTCAGTGGTGGAGAGAGATATACAATTTTACTTCTTGGAAGACCAACTCACCAAGGACCTACAAAGGAATTGGCATGTACCAGAAGTAGACTTCCTATTATCTTGATCACCGGCCCAATCCGAGTCCGTGTACTCCTTGATAGAAAATTGTACCCCCTTTGGGTACCGCAAACCAAACCTTGAGGTATGAATCAAATACTGAAAGATTCTATGGACCGCCACCAAGTGGCTTTCCTTAGGAGCCGCTTGATACCTTGCACACACACCTACACTCTACACAATATCGGGCCTAGATGCACAAAGATAGAGCAAAGAACCAATCATAGAACGATACAACTTTTGGTCCACTTCTTTACCGTCTGGATTGCGCTTGAGGTGGCATTTGACTTGCATAGGAGATGGCTTCTCTTTTCCACCTTGAAAATTAAACCTCTTGAGCATTTCTTGGGTATACTTGGCTTGAGAGATGAAAGTTCCACATGCCAATTTCTTGATTTTGAAGCCAAGAAAGAATCTCAACTCTCCCATCATAGACATCTCAAACCTGTCAGTCATAAGCTTCAAGAACTCATTATTAAAAGCTTGGTTAGTTGAGCCAAAGATAATATCATCCACATAGAGTTGGCATATGAAAAGCTCCCCCTTTACCCTCTTTGTGAAAAGGGTGGGGTCGATCTTCCCAACTTCAAACCCACGGTCTTCCAACAACTCTCTAAGGTTCTCATACCACGCACGTGGTGTTTCTTTAAGTCCATAGAGCGCCTTATCGAGGTTGTAGACATGATTAAGGAAGTTGGGGTTCTCGAACCCCGAAGGTTGCTTAACATATACCTCCTCTTTCAATGGACCATTTAGAAAAACACTTTTGACATCTATTTGTTGAATTTTTAAATTATGCGAAGATGCATATGCAATAAGGATACAGATGGACTCAAGGCGAGCCATGGGAGAACAGGTTTAATCAAAGACAATGCCTTCCACTTGAGTCTAGACTTGAGCCACCAACCTTTCTTTGTTCCTTATGACAATACTGATGTGCGTGTAACACACATTCGTTGGGAGACCCCAAGAGGAAGGTATGAAGAGCACAGTAGAAAGTTTCCCTCAGAAAGAAACCAAGGTTGAATCGACCAGTAGGAGAAAGAAATCACTTCCGAAGGTTGATGCCGCTCATGTGGCAGGGCGCACTACCGGTTCAGAAGCAACATGAAACCTACACAACAATCAAATCAATTTCCCCATACGAAGCAGCGAGGTTGTCAATCTCACCAGTTTTGCTGAAAACAAAGAGGTTAAATATATGGTGTGGAAAACAATACTTGTTTGCAGTAGATGAAAAGAGAACAGTGATGACAGTAGCAAAATAGTACGAACAGTGTGAAAACAGTGATTGCAGTGCTTGTATTATCAGTATGAGGAAAATGGACCGGGGTCCACAGTTCACTAGAGTTGTCTCTCCAAAACAGATAGATAGCATGTTGGGTAAACGAATTACAGCTGGGCAATCGACAGATATAAAGGCTGCACCGTAGTGCATATGCATGACATGATGATTACTATGCGATTCATGCGGGCATTACAACAAGATACATAGACCGTCATCCAACTGCATCTATGAATAATAATCCACTCTCAGAATGTCATCCGAGCAAACCTTGGGTATTAAGTTGCAAGCAACAGATAATCACAGTAAGCAAAGTGTGTGATGTAAATAATGTAAAAATCGTTGTTTTCTCCCTAATGGCAACATCACATCCCCACCCATTTACGTTTTTGTCACTCGAGCGTGAGTGAAAGGGAGGCATGAACCCACTATCGAGCATAAATACTCCCTCTTGGAGTTACTAGCATCTACTTGGCCAAAGCATCTACTAACAACGAAGAACATGTAAGCTCATAAATAACATACACATGAAAAGAACATGATATATTGATAATCATTGGACATAGCATTCAATATTAATCAGATCCCAGCAAACACAACATGTAGCATTACCATAAGATGATCTTGATCATGTTAGGCAGCTCACAAGATCTAAACATGAGGCATAAAGAGGAGAGAACAACCATCTAACTACTGTTATAGACCCGTAGTCCAAGGATGAACTACTCACGCATCACTCCAGATGCGGGCATGGTGATGTAGAGCACTCCGGTGATGATTCCCCCTCCCAACAGGGTGCCGGGGAGAGCTCCAGAACCCTCCCGAACTAGGGTTGACGACGAAGGCGGTTGCGGATGTTTTCGGTGGAAAAGGCTTCTGTATTTAGGTTTAACCTCCCGAGAGGTATAAATAGGCGGAAGGGAAACATCGGTGGGCGGCCAGGGGGACCCACCCATGGCGTGGTGCCCTTGTGGCTCCCCTCCAGGTCCGCTCCGGACTCCGTCTGCGCGAAAAATTTCTAAGACTTATGGGCTTCGAATCGTCCAATTCTAAGAATATTTCCTCAACAACTTTTCTGAAACTAAAAACAACAGAAAACAGGAACTGGCTCTATGGCATCTTGTCAATAGGTTAGTCCCAGGAAATCAATAAAAAAGGTATAAAGTGTAAAGGAAACATGTAGCATATAGTATGAAAACAACATGGAACATCAGAAATTATGGATACGTTTTTGACGTATCAAATACCATGCTCATCTTGCTTGTTCTTGAATGTCCACTGGTGCCAATAACATTGTGACAATGCTTTGGCTTCTCAACTAGATTCCAAACTTTATTGCGCTCAAACTTATTGAGCTCATGATGCATAGCTTCCAACCAATCGGATTCCTCAAGAGCTTCAAAAACTTTCCTTGGTTCCACCATGGATATGTGAGCTTGATGCTCACAAAAATGTGTCAATTGCCTTATAGTGGATTTTCTTGTTTGAACATCTTCCAACACCTTGTTATCGGATGCATCAATCCACTTCAAGTCTATTCTAATGTTTCTAGCACGACGTGCTTCGATCTCCTCTTGTGAGGAGGAATCACTTCATCATCATGATCATTTGGGTCCCCATCTTGACCGGTTTGTTGGCCTTGATCATCGTCATCGTCATCATCATCACCAACACTTTCTTCAACTTGTGGAGAGGAGGACGAACAAGGTTGATCTTGGCCTTGAACTTGAATAGCTTGAATGATAGGAGTGGTTGATTTTTGCATAGTAACTTGGTCAACAAGAGGAAGGTCTTGAACTTGTTCTTGGTTAGGTGCACAACTTGGCTCGTTCTTCTATTGTAGAGGAGGGATCCACTTGGGTAGAGCATAGTTCTTATCGAGTTTCCATAAGGTGTCCCTCAATGGGGCGGAGTCCCACACCCATCCTTATTATGGCTTTTTGAGGCATTTCAACATCTACATTAGAAACATGAAATTGCGCCACTTGGGAGCCATCATTTTCCTCGAAAACCACACTACAAGATTCTATGACTATCCGTGAGGTTTTGTCAAAGACTCTATAAGTGCGGGATTCGACACAGTAACCAACAAATATACGCTCAATAGTTTTAGATTGGAATTTAGACAACCGAACACCCTTTATCAAATAGAAACACTTACAACGAAAGACACGGTAGTAGGAGACGTTGGGTTTGTTGCCAGTGAGGATTTTATATGAAGTCTTCTCTAAGCCCTTGCAAATGTAGAGGCGGTTGGAGGAGTGGCATGCCGTAGATATGGCTTTGGCCCATAGATATTGGGGAGAAGAATACACCGCCAACATGGTCCTTGCCATATCCAATAGAGTTTTATTCTTCCTTTAGGCTACACCATTTTGTTGAGGGGTACACACAGTGGAATATTGATGAAAAATGCCCTTCACTAAGGAATTCATTTAAAGTGTAGTTCTTGAACTCGTAGCCATTGTCACTCCTAATAGCCATGATTGGGACATTGTGTTGACGTTGCACTTGGTTGGTGAAGTCGATGATAGTTTTTTGGGTCTCACTCTTGCACTTGAAGAAATAGACCCAAGTATATCTTTAATAGTCATCGACAATCACCAAACAATACTTCTTGCCTCCAAGACTTTCCTCGGGCACGGCACCAAAGAGATCAACATGGAGAAGCTCCAAGATCCTCTTTGATGAGATAATGGTCTTGCTCTTGTGGGAGGCATCATGCATGTTTCCTTCAACACATGACCTACAAATACGATCTTTGGAAAAGGAAACATTTTATTTTAGTCTGAGGATTAGGCCACCTTTGTGAAGACTTTGCAAAGTTCTCATGTTGAAATGGGATAGGCGGCGATGCCACAACCATCCCATGTTCGCCTTTCCAAAAAGACACATCTCTTGAGAGTTGGTGGACTTCAAAAGGTCCACCATAAACAACTCATTTTCGACATGTCCCACGTATGCGACGTCAAGAGTCTATCTCCTCAAAAGGACCACAATATCAGGATCAAAGAAGACGGAGAAACCCATCTTTCCTTCAACACACGACCTACAAACGCGATCTTTGGAAAAGGAAACATTTTCTTTTGGTCCGAGGGTTAGGCCACCTTTGTGAAGACTTTGCAAAGTTCTCATGTTGAAATGGGATAGGAGGCTATGCCACAACCATCCCACGTCCGCATTTCCAAAAATAAACATCACTTGAGAATTGGTGGACATTGAAAAGTCCACCACAAACAACTCATTTTCGACATGTCCCACGTATGCGAAGTCAAGAGTCTTGCTCCTCAAAAGGACCACAATATCAGGATCAAAGAATACGGATAAACCCATCTTCCCTAATGGACAAACTAAAAGTAAATTATAACCAAGGGATTGGACAAGCATGACATGAACGATATCGATATCCGGAGCAATCACAACCTTGCCGAAACCCGTTACCTTAGACTTGGAATTAACTCCATAAGTGATGGTTGCCTCTCCGTCACAAGTTCCCTGCTTCCGGTCATATGACTAGTGCATCCACTATCAATTATCCATTTATACCCACTGGAAGCATAGTCCTTCAAGAGATCATTGACTAGAGTTAGGACCCGAGGAGGGTCCCTCATGTTAGCAACAAGGGTCTTTGGAACCCAAATAGTGTAGTCAATGAAACCCTCAATAGGACCAACATATTTAGCTTGCATATCACCATAATAATCAACATATAAAAAATGGTGTGGATTGTTAGTTCCCGCGGGGTTGCTACGAGTAGTGTCGTCCCCAATGACAATACCACTCGAAGCAACACTCTTCTTAGCTTGTGCGGGCTTGTCCTTGTTCTTGTTCTTCTTCTTCTTGTTATTCTTCTTGGCAACATAGACAAGACCTTACTTGACCACTTGTGGTTTAGGAGCAACGACTTGTGGCTTGGGAGCAACTTGTGGCTTAGAAACCACAACCTTCTCAATACTAGGAACCTTGCCCTTGATTCTTGCTAGCTCTTCCTTTAACCTAACATTCTCCTCAATAATATTTGCATGTTCACAAGAAGAAGTAGAGGAACTAGGCACATTTAATTGATTGAGTTGAGTTTGAAGTTGTTCATGTGACTCTTTGAGGGTAGAGTGTTCACTCTCCAAGGCCTTGTGAGCCTCTCTAGCTCCTCGGTTAGTTTACCATGACCAACCCCAAAATAAATCTTATCCTTTTTAGACTTTTATATTTTGCAATAGCAAGGTCACGTTATTTAGTGATATTAGAAACTAGTTCATTATGTGAGTCGTCAATAGTTTCAAGTTCCTCCTCAAGAGAAAATCGACCCTCATGCTCTTCCTAAAGAGTCATAGACAGAGATGCCTTTTCATCCACATCCCTTCTTTCAATCTCACCTTTCTTCTCAAGAGCTTCATGTGCCTCTCCCAATTGTCCCATGAGGAGATCAAAGTACCTCTTGGTCTCACCTTAAAATGTTCCAAAGAGGCAATTTCAGCTCCTACACTAGGACTAGCAATGTTATTCATTTCATTTGGAGTCTTAGAGATGATAGAAGGTGATACCTCCGAGGCCTTAGCCACAAAGCACTTGGCGGAAGGTTGAGGAAGATTCTCATTAGGGAATTCGAAGAGAGGTGAGGAAGATGAAGTTGATGCAATAGCAAAAGCGGCCACTTCACTTGTGGATTCTTCTTCTTCGTCACTTCCAGAATCATACTCCTCTTGAGTCACTAGCACAAATTTGGTGGGAGGCTTCTTGTTGAAAGGTTTCTTCTTGAAGTGAGGTTTCTTGTAAGCAACCTTTGATTTTTCCTTGAGAATAAGATTCCACCATGATGTTCTCTATTCTAATACGGGCACTTGATACGTCACAAACGTATCTATAATTTCTGATGTTCCATGTTGATATTATGACAATTGCTACATGTTTTCCGTATGTTTTCCTACGTTTTCTTATGTTTTCCGGGACTAACCTATTAACAAGATGCCACAGAGCCAGTTCCCTGTTTTCTGCTGTTTTTAGTTTCAGAAAAGTTGTTCTGGAAATATTCTCGGAATTGGAAAATTTGAAAGCCAGAAGTCCTAAAAGTCCCAGAAGCATCCAGAAGTCTCGAAGAGCCCCGGATGGGGGCCACAGGGTGGCCACAACATAGGGTGGCGCCACCACCCCCTAGCCGCGCCACCTAGGGGTGTGGGCCCCCTGGCCACCCCCCGACATCGCCCTTTCGCCCATATATACTCCCCGGGGCATAAACCCTAGGGGAATGGACCTTTTCTGCAAAATACATCCGTAGCTCCGCCGCTGCCGCCGACAAGTTTCGGGGGACAGATCTCTATTCTGGCACCCTGACGGGACGTGGAAGTGCCCCCGGAAGCCATCCCCATCGACTCCACCGCCATCTCCATCGTCGTTGCTGTCTCCTATGATGAGGAGGGAGTAGTTCTCCCCCGAGGCTGAGGGCTCTACCGGTAGCTATGTGGTTCATCTCTCTCTCCCATGGTGTGATCTTTATGTGATCATGAGCTTTGTAATCTAGTTGAATATGTAGATGGATATTCATCTGTTATGCTACTCAAGTGGTTTTGTTAGCTCCGTAAACACTTTAATCACGGGACAAAGGTGATAGTGTGTGCTCCGTGTGGTTTAGCATGATATTTATATCTTGTGTTGGAAGGTGAACTTATGAAATTGTGGCGTTTGTTTACTAATTTATGGCGCTCGTAGTGACATTGGGGTGCCCTAGAGAGGGAATATAGACTTGAGAAGTGTTGTTAAAGCCCTACGCAATGATTAGTGTTCGTGATTCGACTTGAGTGGTTCGGAGTAGCATAGTGAAGAAATGATATTTATGCATTCAGTTATGTGATCATTGTTGAGAGTGTCCACTAGTGAAAGTAGGACCCTAGTCCTTATTTCCAAGCATTGAAACACCATTTTCCGCATGTTCTGCTACATGTTTTCTTGCTGCCATTTTTATTTCAGATTGCTATTATCACTTATTATCATCCATATTACTTGCATTTTACTCTCTCTCTCTCTTCGCCGAACTAGTGCACCTATATACCTGACAAGTATATTGGGTGTGTTGGGGACACAAGAGACTTCTTGTATCTTGATTGCAGGGTTGCTTGAGAGGGATATCTTTGACCTCTACCTCCCTGAGTTTGATAAACCTTGGGTGATCCACTTAAGGGAAACTTGCTGCTGTTCTACAAACCTCTGCACTTGGAGGCCCAACACTGTCTACAAGAATAAAAGTGTGCGTAGACATTAGCACTCGGCAATGAAATGGTTCTTGTCTTGACAATTGAAGCAATACCTCACTTTTTGAGTCCCTTCCTTGCCATAGCTAGATTTGGTCTTCTCCTCAACATATGCCTTGGCCTTGGGAGGATTCTTCCAAAACTTTTGCACGACAAGAGCAATGACATCTTTGAGCACGGGGCCATATTCTTGATCCTTCAAAGGGGCCAAGTCCTCAATGCATGCTTCTTGATGATCAACCTCCCTTGACACAACCTTGGCCTTTAAAGCAACGGAGGCTCCTTTGTGCGTTCCCATGGCTGTAGCACGGTTATCAAGATCATTCTTTGTTTACACTAGGAAGGAGCTAATTTCTTGCATCACTTTAGTTGAGTCAAAGATGCATATTCATGTCTTACTTGAAGACTCTTCAAGTCCGTGGGCTCAAAAGTCATGGGAGCACTCACGTACTTCCTCTTGATCCAAGCATCATCAATATACTTGGCACCAACATTATTGAATGCGGTGGCAAGAGTCTTGAGCCTCCGATACATGTCTTCATGGTTCTCACCATCGTGCATATAGAATCCTTTGGCTTCATTGCTCAAGGTATCATACCTAATCCTCTTCGTGCTTTCATTTCCCACAAACATGACGACAAGAGCATCCCATGTTTCTTTTGGCGGTGGAATATTGTTGAAGATGATGCATGTGGTTTGGGCCCACTACTTGTTGAATAATGGACAAGGCGGTGTAGTTGAGTTGACAATCTACGGCTTCTCTTCTTGTCAAGTTCTTGGGGTCATGAGACTTGTATCCATAACGAGCGAACCTACAAAGTTCAATACAAGAAGAGTTTAAGTGAGTGTCCATATAAGATTGCCTATCACCAAAAGAATGTGCATCAAGTTTAGGAGGTTCTCCTCTAGGAATTATATGAGGATGTGAGATGAGAGGATCGGGAGAGTAGTGTCCTTCGACCGAGTGCTAATCTCCTATCCCTTCCGTACCCTTATCGGTGGAGTTCTTAAGGGGACCACTTTTAGGTTTTTCCCCATTAACCCCATCTATAGCACCCCCCAGAATTTCTTCCGGAGAACTTGATGTGGAAGTCTCCGATTCCTTGGCTTTCATGAGTTCTAACAAGAGAGTTCGCAACTCGTCGATTTTACCATCCATGGATGAGGTCATGGACTTTTGCAAATCCTTGAGATCATCCATAGTGACATGTGCCAGGGAATCGGTGACTACCACATTATCGTCCATACTAAAATTCTTAGGCGGTTAAGCCCAAAAAGAGCTGAGGCTCTGATACCAATTGAATGGATAGTATGGGCACCTATAGGAGGGTGAATAGGTGCTACGACCAATTTTAATTTTACTTCAAATTAAGGCTTGACATAAAGGTAAATTCTCTATATAATGCAACTAAGGTGAATTCTACCTATATGACAAGAACACCAATAAATACAATACAAGCACAAGTAAAGGAGCGGGAATGATATAACCGATAACGGAAGCACGCGGAGACACGATGTATTCCCGAGTTATTCCTTGTTAAGGGAGTACGTCTCGTTGGAGGGGTGTGATTTTTGCCATGAAGGCCTACTCAACGCCACAAAGGCCTCACCCTATTCTCCGATGAACAACGCCATAAAGGCATAGTCCACCTTCCACTATTGACCCCCCTTGAGACGGGAATCGAATCCTTTACAGCAATCTTGGGGCACACACCCACAACAAAATTGGGGGCTCCCAGCAATCACCAAGAATCCAGGAGTAGCAATGGTGTCTAGGTTCTCCAAGGAAACCCTAGACTAGATCCCCTCAAGTGAATGAGGGGGAAATGAAGAACGACTTGGTGAAGATGTAGATCGGTGCCTTCTCCTCCAATCCTCCAAGAATCAACGAGTTTGGGTGGAGGGATTGAGACGGATCAAAGAATTGTTTAGCTCAATAAATGCACTTGAATGTCTTGGAAGAACTACTTCTTGGGGAAGAAGGGGCTGGGCTATTTATACCCATCCCGCAAATCTGACCATTTCGGGAATTTACTGCTTCACCCGGTAGTACCGGATGGCATCCGGTAGTACCGCCTCTAGAGATCTTCACCTGGTCAATGCAGCCTTCGTAGACGAAATTCCACAGTCGGTACTACCGGGCGGAGCCGGTAGTACCGTGTTGCACTACCGGACGGCCCCAGTAGTACCGAACTAGATAGAAGCGACGGGGTCGAGACAGCGCGAGTCCAGTGCTTAAAACGGGAAAATCCGGTACTACCGAGCTGGTTCGGTACTACCGTGACTCATGTACTACCGAGTTGATTCGGTAGTACCGCCCCACTGGGTTTCTTCAACTCCACCAGCGCACGCACCCCATCCATTGTCGGTAGTACCAGGTGGAGCCGGTAGTACCGAGTTGAACTACCAGACGAGGCCGGTAGTACCGAATTAGATAGAAGGGTGCGCGCAGATCCAGTACTGAAACCGGGAAAACCCGGTAGTACCGGCCGAGACAGTAAAACCACCATTTTGAATGATTTATTCGATGGAGTTCAAAGAAGTTTGCCACAATATCAATAATATCAAGATGTATAAATTAAGCACAATAATATCATGTAATCACTTAGCACACATTAGTGCTCTAATTGTGTTGTCAACAAACATCAAAACATAATGCGGGGAAATGCTCTCTCAGCCAGGCTCCACGAAAACGGCCGATTCGGCCGTTCCCACGGGACCTGGCCGGGTCTGCTTTAAAGTTCGTGCAGGCCACCGATGACCCACAAGTATAGGGGTGTATCGTAGTACTTTTGATAAATAAGAGTGTCAAACCCAACGAGGAGCAAAAGGTGTTGACAAGCAGGTTATGTAGAGGATTCACTCTAAACACTAGCAAACAGGTTTTGGGTGATTTTTGATATAGCAGACAAATAAAGTGTGAGTAAATAAAAGACAATAAATATAATTGCAGCGAGTGGCCGAATCCTTTTTAGAGCAAAGGACAATACGGTTGGTTTACTTATGATCACCAAACATTATCGAGGACACATGGAAACTTCGTCAAGCGCTTTCGTTTCATACAGTTGATTAATATTTACTGTTTTGATAGGTGTTGTGTGTGTGAACCTATGCTAATGCACCGCCCAACTAGGACTAATACATACTTGTGATTATACCCCTTGCAAGCATCCGCAACTACAAGAAAGTAATTAAGATAAATCTAACCACAACCTTAAACTCTGGGATCCTACACTCCCTCGTGCATCGGTTTATTAACGGGGTTTTAGCTTTCTGTCACTCCGGCAACCTCACAATTAGTAGCCAAAATACACAATGCATCCCTCTAGGCCCATAAAGGTGAAGTGTCATGTAGTCGATGTTCACATAGCACCATTAAAAGAATAACACCACAACTTAAATATCAAACCATAAGATATTACTTCAACATAATTGCACTGCTAACATCTTGACTTCTCGCATGTACTCAAGAACTAAACAAACTAATCACAAGACATCATATGGATCATAATCTGAGGTGATATAATGATGAATAACAATCTTGTCATAAAGTGCAAACACCGATAAATCTCGTAAGCATCAAGTACTAACAAGTAATCCACACCGGGAGAGAGATCTAGTGGAAAACAACAATATAGAACCCTAATTGTTACATTGGGACGGAGGTGGACAATGAGGATTATGGTGCTGGTGGTGAGGATGATGACGATGATGATCTTGATGATTCCCGGAGCGATGATGATGACGAGCGATGATTTCCCCTCTCCGGGGAGGAATTTACCAGGCAGATTTCTCCCTGCCGGAGAGCTTTTCTCTCTTTGTTGTTTTCCGCCCCGAGGAGATGGCAGAATATTTCTCCAGGTATTAGGTTTCCCTGGGGATGAAGTACGCGAAAGTGGTCGGCCAGAGGTGGGCTAGGATGGCCACACCACCTGGCGGTGCGGCCAAGTGGGGTGCGCCACCTGGTGGTGTGGGGCCCTGGTGGCCTCCCTCTTGCTCTCCTCATGGATCGCTCCCTCTTCTGGAATTCTAAGACTCCTTCGATGTCCCCGTTCTTCTTTCGATCTTCAGAGATAGGGTATCTTGATGGTGCTTTTTCGATCAGATTTCTGGTTCTGATGATTATTCTCCAATAATTATCAAACATGCAAAATGAGATGAAATAACATAAGTAATGCATCATAATATGAAATATATCAATGAATAACAAAAAATTAAGATATAAAATAGTGATGCAAAATGGATGTATCAACTCCCCGCAATCTTAGACCTCGCTTGTCCCCAAGCAAAACTAAACTCGGTAAACATGACCACAGGTTTATGGAGTGAAGTGTCGATAATAAAACACGGACAAGAGGCATCGCATTTATCAATACACAAGTCATTCTAGACAACAACTTCCGCTCATATAACTCAACTTGAAACTAGTAGAGGGAGTCACAATAAAGGTGCAAAAGTAAATCATAGTTGGTTAAGGCAAACTTCGTTCTTGGTCAGTGAACAATTAACAAATTGTACTTATCTTTCGATCAGAGTCTTCATATTAGAGCTTATATTGCAGAGTTTAACATGCTCAATCATAACAGTCTCTTGCAATCATTGATAACTTTCAAAGTGGTAATCATTCAGATAACAACATTGTACTAGATAAGGAAGGATAAAAGACATGATTGAAGGAATCGACATATAGATGGTTGGATCACAACAACTCAAATGCTTTCTTAAGGCAGAAATAAGTAGGTTTACTGACTCAACAAGAAAGTAAAAAATAGGACCTTCACAGGGGGAAGCATGGATTAACTCATGTGCTAGAGCTTCTTATTTGATAAACATATGGAGAGCATAAAATATTGACACTCCTCCCAACCGTTCTTACACAAACCATGGCTAGCCGAATCCTCGGGTGCCTGCTAACAATCACATACCATGGAGGAGTGTCTAAATTTTTAGGGGTAGGTGTGCATGTCTATGTCAACGAATCAGCAGGAAAACAGTACATTAAGTCACAAGCCAACCAGACCTTACAAGAGCGGCTCCCATTGAAGGACGCTACTGGGGTAGTAGATCATCCCTCTTATCTTTTGTTTACACAATTATGTTTTAACTGATAAGTCAGGGGCAAAAAGAGTGAAGAGAATTTATAGTAATTAAGTTTGGGGCTGGGAACCCCGTTGCCAGCTCTTCTAGCAGTTGGATAAGCGGATGTGCCACTAGTCCAGGTGTGTAAAGTCCAATCAACGAGTAAAATAAGACCATCTACCTACGTCCTCATGAGCTAAAACAGAAGCACAAAACAGGTGTAATAGTTTTTAAGGTTTTAAAGGTAGCATACAAGCAATTTACTTGGAGTGGCGATGAGATACCACATATAGGTAGGTATGGTGGACACAAATGGCATGCTTTTTTGGCTCAAGGTTTGGATGCACGATAATCATTCCCTCTCAGTACATGTTTTTAATTAGCAAGGTTGGGTAGCAAGTATAAGAGTTGAGGGAAAACAAGCAAGTATACATGTGATAGAAACAATCATGCAATCTTCCTTGGAAGTACAAATGATCTTAACTTGAGAATACTAAGCTTATGATCCAACAAGAAAGAAAGATCATGGAAAAAATATATCTACAAGCATCTCTCTCTCTCTTTAATACTTAAGCCTCAAAGTATTGTTGCTACTGACCAATGCTAAGTTTGCCAAAACCAAATAGATTAACTTAATGCTCCCATATTGATACCAATACTAACAACAAGATCAGTCATATAAAAGAAATTGCAAACTAAAATAAAGTGCATAGAAGGTAAATGATGAAACTCCTCATTAATATTCCATAACGGCAACTCACACCAAAGGATACATCGATAACCAACTAAAACAGAGATACTTCCATACCGCAAACCATCCTGTATGATAACTTCTCTACTCATGATATGACTCTACTAAAAGGTAAAAAGGTGAAAGATAAAGGTGTGATACCGTGACACTCCCCCAAGCTTGGAACAAGCCAAGGGGATGCCAATACCAATGAAGAATTACTTCTTCGGTGGTGGAGGTGAACTCTTCTCAATAAGCTTATCAATTGACTCCTTCAACTCATCAATCACATAGGTGAGCATGCGTATCAGCTTTGTATTGTGCTCAATACGGTCCTCGAACTTGTCCAACGGTGAGTCCCAGCTCTTGGAATTATTCCCTCACACCTCTTTAGATCGGGGGCTTTCCTCTCCTACACGGTTAGAATGATCCATATCCCAGCAAGAAGGCAACTCTGCCTCCAGTACCCTCTTAAATTGATGCTCATGGATTAAAGTATGAAAAGGGTTTTTGATGCCTGAAGGTGGTGTCCTTGAAGCTAAGAAGTGACGTGGAACCTTTCCTCCAGTGCTCATTCGTGCCCCTTGCTTGAATTTGAAGGGTTTTGCTACTAGTCCAATGCTTGCGATGGTGGCACGAGGGTACATGCGCGGGTCTTCTTGTTCATCTCCTTCAGCTCCACTCTCGATCTCCTCCTCTGGCTTCTGGTCTTGGAGATTATCTTCCATAGGCTCCTTCGCCTTGTTGTTGTTGGCGGAGGTCATGGTGCTTCTAAAACTGAAAACCGATCCTGATAGAAACGGGTCAAAACGAAAACACGACGAGAAAATGATATACGGACCTCGGGGGATCCGGGGGATTATATAGCAAAAATATACGTAACAAAAGGAAGGTGCAATGCGAAAATGGGTCGAAGAGGGGCTCCGGGGCCTCCACACCATAGGGTGGTGCGACCAGGGGTGGGCCCGCGTCCCCAGGTGGTGTGGTGCCCTCGGGCACCGACTCCTACCCTTCTTCGTCTCGATATTTTTTATATTTTCCATTAACGACAAAAATATAAGTTGGAAAGTAATACACGAACCTTTTCTTAACAGAACTGTTACCTATTCGAAAACGGACTTTGTAGTTTCTGGAATCTTCTCTTTAATAAACTTCTCCGGAGTCACCACTTGTATTGTATCAAGATCTTCATCATAAGAATCTCTGAAAATATAATGTTTGAGTCTTTGCCCATTCAGCACTTGTGTAGTGTTATCTTTAAGGGAAGCAATTTTGATTGCACCCGAACAATACACTTCTTCAATACCATAAGGTCCTTCCCATCTTCAGAGTAATTTTCCTGCAAAAAATCTTAGACGAGACCTATACAATAGAAATTTCTCACCAACATAAAACTCTCTTTTAAGAATTCTCCTATCATGCCATTGTTTAACTTTCTCTTTCAAGAGTCTAGCATTTTCATAAGCTTCACTTCTCCACTCATCTAAAGAACTCAAGTCAAGCATTCTTTTATTACCGGCAAGTTTAAAATCTCTATTTAGTTCTCTCACTGCCCAATAAGCTTTGTGTTCTAGTTCTAAAGGCAAGTGACAAACTTTTACATAAACCATTTTATAAGAAGACATGCCCAGAGGATTTTTATAAGCATTTCTATAAGCCCATAAAGCATCATTCAACTTATCATACCACTTTTTCCTAGATTTATTAACAGTCTTTTGCAAGATAGATTTAATTTCTCTATTTGATAATTCTACTTGCCCAGTGGTTTGAGGATGATAAGCTGAAACAATTATATGATTAACACCATATTTATCAAGGGTTTTTTGAAAACCACCATGAATAAAGTGAGAACCTCCATCAGTCATAACATATATAGGCACACCAAACCTAGGGAAAATAACATCTTTAAGCATTTT
Organism: Alopecurus myosuroides; assembly: GCA_028641055.1. Taxonomy (NCBI): domain Eukaryota; kingdom Viridiplantae; phylum Streptophyta; class Magnoliopsida; order Poales; family Poaceae; genus Alopecurus; species Alopecurus myosuroides. Next base: position 213,266,481 of record CM054059.1, on the reverse strand, counting down.
TAAAGAGGTCTCACCATCAACACTCTTAGTAGGTATAGCTTCTACCATTTAGTAACATAATCAACATCAACAAGAATATGAGTGTAACCATTTGAAGGAGGAAATGGACCCATAAAGTCAAAACCCCAACAATCAAAAGGTTCAATAACAGGAGAATAACTCATAGGAATTTCATTACGTCTATAAATATTACCTACTCTTTGACATTGATCACAAGATAAAACAAACTTATCGTGCATCTTTAAAGAGAGTAGGCCAATAGAAACCTAATTGTAGAACCTTCTGTGTGGTTCTATCTCCAGCGTGATGTCCTCCGTAAGCACTACCATGGCACCTTCTCAATATCTCTCGTTCTTCATGTTCTGGAACACATCTTCGCATAATACCATCTACTCCTTCTTTATATAAGTGTGTGTCATCCCAAAAATAATGCCTCAAATCATAAAAGAATTTTCTTGTTTGTTAAGCTGTAAATGTTGGAGGCAAATACTTGGAAACAATAAAGTTAGCATAATCTGCATACCAAGGACTATCTTGGGAGTTTACTTTTATTGCAACCAACTGTTCATTTGGAAAACTATCATTAACGGGAATAGGGTCATAAGAAATGTTTTCCAATCTAGACAAATTATCAACAACATGATTTTCAGCACCCTTCCTATCCACAATATGCAAATCAAACTCTTGTAAAAGCATCACTCATCTAATATGCCTAGATTTACCATCTTTCTTTTCCATAAGGTATCTAATAACAGCATGATTAGTGTGAATAGTAAATTTTGAGTCAACAATATAAGGTATAAACTTATCACAAGCAAAAACTACAGTTAGGAACTCTTTTTCAGTGGTAGCATAATTCTTTTGAGCAGTATAAAGAGGCTTACTAGCATAGTGAATAACATTCAACTTCTTATCTATTTGTTGCCCAAGAACAACACCTATAGCAAAATCACTAGCATGACACATGATTTCAAAAGGCAAATTCCACTCAGGTTGTTGAACAATAGGAGTAGTAGTTAAAGCCTTCTTTAAATTTTCAAAAGCTTCCTTATAATCATCATCGAAAACAAAAGGTACGTATTTTTGAAGAAGATTAGTAAGAGGCTTTGATATTTTAGAGAAATCTTTAATAAACCTCCTATAAAAACCAACATGACCAAGAACACTACGAATACCTTTAACATCCCCGGGACATGGAATTTTCTCTATTGCTTCCACTTTAGCTCTGTCAACTTCAATGCCTCTGTCAACTTTATCAAGATTGTGCAAGCAGTTATCAAAATAAGTTCCATAGACGGAGAAATCGTCCATGAATGCTTCCACAATTTCTTCACAAAAACCATGAAAAATAGCAGACATGCATCTTTGAAACGTAGCAGGAGCATTACACAAACCAAAAGGCATACGTTTATAAGCATAATTTCTATAAGGACAAGTAAAAGTTGTTTTCTCTTGATCTTGTGCCCTAACAACAATTTGAGAAAACCCAGAATAACCATCAAGAAAGCAAAAATGAGTTTTATTAGACAACCTAACTAACTTTTGATCAATAAAAGGTAAAGGGTAATGATCTTTCTTAGTAACCTTGTTAACTTCCCTAAAATCAATGCCCATTCTATAACTAACTACTACCCTTTGAGGAATAAGCTCATTATTTTCATTAGGCACAACATTCATTCCTCCTTTCTTAGGAACACAATGCACATGGCTTACCCATCTACTATCAACAATAGGATAAATAATACCAGCGTCAAGGAGTTTTAATACCTCATTTCTTACCACTTCCTTCATCTTAGGAATTAAACGGTGTTGATGTTCAACTACTGGATTTGCACCAGGTTCGATGTTAATAACATGCTGACATATGGTAGGGGAAATCCCTTTCAAATCATTAAGAGTATATCCAATAGCACCACGGTGTTTCTTCAATATTTCCAATAACCTTTCCTCTTCTTTACCTGAAAGTTTAGAACTAATAATAACAGGATATGTCTTCTTATCATCAATATAAGCATATTTAAGATCATCAGGAAAAGGTTTTTAATCAAAAACAGGATCCTCCTTGGGTGGTAATGTGGTACCCAAGTCTTCCACGGGTAAATTATGTTTCAGTATCACTGGCTGATGAAGAAGAATATCGTCAATATCATTTCTTTCTTCCATAAAGACCTTACTTTCATTGTCCTCCATGTATTGCTGCAAGGCATTGTTAGGAGCAAGAGAAATAGAGACAAGTTGTTCAACTCTAAAATCCTCATTAGGCGATTCAGATTCATAAGGAGCTATAGCAAATTTGGAAAAATTAAACTCATAATATTTTCCATCAAATTTAGTCATTATCTTCTCCTTCTTACAATCTATAACAGCACCACAAGTGTTCAAGAAAGTTCTACCAAAAATGATAGGACAAGTTTTACTAGCAGTTGTACCCAGTACTAGAAAATCAGCAGGATATTTAGTTTTACCACATAAAACTTCCACATCTCTAACAATACCAATCAGAAAGATAGTTTCTCTATTAGCAAGCTGAATAACCACATCAACATCTTCAAGTTCACAAGAACCATTTTCATGCATAATTTCTTTATAAAGCTCATAAGGAATAACACTAGAACTTGCACCAATATCACACAAACCATCGTAGCAATGATCACCTATCCTAACAGAAAGTACAGAAACAATAGTTTTCTTAGATCTACTAGGATGTGAAACAATATTAGAAGCATCCTCCCAGAAGACAATGTGTCCATCCTCTACATTTTCAGAGACAAGATCTTTTACTATAGCTACTGTAGGTTCAACAGTTATTTGTTCATCGGGTTCTATAGATTTATTTGTACTTGTGTTAACCACACTAGCTATGATAGAATGTTCTGTTACCTTGTCAGGTAAAGGCATTTTCTCAATGTACGGTTCAGGCACAACAGGATTAACAGCATACACTTCTATATTTCTAGCAGGAATAAGGTGCATGATACTTTCTCAACTCCTTTTTGGGAATATCAAGATAGGAGGCAAAGGCCTTAATTTTTTTTGCAAAGATTTGAGAGTCAAGACCACAAACATCACTAACATTATAGAAATCATCAGTTCCCATAAAAGTTTTAATGCAATCATAATCGTAATTTATACCTGACTTTCTACCTTTGTCATTCTCCCATCCTTTAGTATTTTATTGAATACGGTCAAGAAGATCCCATTTAGCTTCTTCCTTCATACGTGTGAATGATCCAGAACAAGAAGAATCCAATAAATCCTTATCATGAAGTGGAAGCCTTGCATAAAAATTATTAATAACAATATTACTGGGGAGCTCATAAACGGGACATTTGAGCATTAATAACTTCAATCTCCCCCAAGCTTGGGAAATAATCTCTCCATCATGAGGCCAAAAAATATATATTTGATTCAGATCTTTATGAATCTCACTGAGAGGATAAAATTTAGAATAAAATAGATGTACAATTTCCTCCCATCCAATAGATTGACCATTCTTCAGTATTTTAAACCATTCCACAGCTCTATCCTTCAGTGATAAAGAGAATAATTTCCTCTTAACTTGGTCCATTGTAATACCTACACACCTGAATAACTCGCATAATTCATGTATAAAGTGTAAATGATCACCGGGATGGACAATTCCATCTTCAAAATAGCAATTATCCATAACACGTTCAACAATTTTCATAGGTATTTTAAAAGGATCCAATTGAGCGGACAGAGGGTCATCTACTACATTAGCAGTAGTAGCAGTACTCTTAAACAGAGAACCAAAAAGATTCTCCATAATAAAATAAAATAACAGACAGAATAAAAACAACACTCACAGTAAAAGTTTCTCTTACCAATTCCACTTACCAATAACGCTTCACTCTCAGGAAACGGCGCCAGAAAATAGTCTTGATGGCCCACAAGCATAGGGGGTGTACGGTAGTACTTTTGATAAATAAGAGTGTCGAACCCAACGAGGAGCAGAAGGTGTTGACAAGCAGATTGGGTAGAGGATTCACTCTAAACACTAGCAAACAGGTTTTTGGTTGTTTTTGATATAGCAGATAAATAAGTGCAAGTAAATAAAAGACAATAAATATAATTGCAGCAAGTGGCCTAATCCTTTTTAGAGCAAAGGACAAGCCGGTTGGTTTACTTGTGATTACCAAACATTCTCGAGGACACATGGGAACTTCGTCAAGCGCTTTCGTTTCATACAGTTGATTAATATTTATTGTTTTGATAGGTGTTGTGTGGGTGAACCTATGCTAATGCACTACCCAACTAGGACTAATACATAATTGTGATTATACCCCTTGCAAGCATCCGCAACTATAAGAAAGTAATTAAGATAAATGTAACTACAACCTTAAGCTCTGGGATCCTACACTCCCTCGTGCATCAGTTTCCTAACGGGGGTTTAGGTTTCCGTCACTCCGGCAACCCCATAATTAGTAGCCAAAATACACAATACGTACCTCTAGGCTCATAAAGGTGAAGTCTCATGTAGTCGACGTTCACATGACACCACTAGAAGAATAACACCAAAACTTAAATATCATACCATTAGATATTACTTCAACATAATTCCACTACTAACATCTTGACTTCCCCCATGTCCTCAAGAACTAAACGAATTACTCACAAAACATCATATGGATCATAATCTGATGTGATATAATGATGAATAACAATCTGGTCAAGTGCAAACACCGATAAATCTCGTAAGCATCAACTTCGAACAAGTAATCCACAGCGGGAGAGAGATGTAGTGGAAAAAAATATAGAACCCTAATTGTTACAGCGGGACGGAGGTGGACGGTGAGGATGATGGTGCTGGTGGTAAGGATGATGAAGATGATGATCTTGATGATCCCCGGAGCGGTGACAGTGACGATGGCGATGATTTCCCCTCTCCGGGGAGGAATTTCCCCGGCAGATTTCTCCCTGCCGGAGAGCTTTGCTCTCTCTGTTGTTTACCGCCCCGAGGAGTCGCGGAATATTTCCTTGATGGTTCTCTGTGGCTTAGGGTTCCCTTGGGATGAAGTACGCGAAAGGGGTCGGACAGAGATGGGTCAGGGTGGCCACACCACATGGCGGCGCGACCAAGGGGGGGGCGTCACCTGGTGGTGTGGGCCCCTGGTGGGCCCCCTCTGGCTTTCCTCGTAGATGACTCCCTCTTCTGTACTTCTAAGACTCCTCCGATGCCCCTTCTTCTTCTGATCTTCAGAAATAGGGTATCTTGACGGTGCTTTTTCCATCAGATTTCTGGTCCCGATGATTATTCTCCAAAAGTTATCAAACATGCACAATAAGATGAATACCATAATTAATGCATCATAATATGAAATATATCGATGCATAACAGAAAATTAAGATATAAAATAGTGATGAAAAATGGACGTAGCACCACCTTTTTCGATCGCATGCAACCAAACGTTAGGCCCTCTTTGCAGATGGCGGGCCTGGATGGAGGAGCTGGAGGCTACCGAACGCGCCCTACGTCGGCGCAGTGGTGTTTCTCACCACCTGGACAACGGTGTTTCCGTCGTGGCATGGCATGTGATGTACTGTCGATCTGCGTCGTCAGAATCTACATAAGTGTTTTTTTATCTGCGCATAGCTTTGAGCTCATTGTCAGACTTTGCAAAGACATACAAAGTTCTATGGTATCCCCTATTATAGAGCCAGCAACTTTCTAGCATGTCTACCAATTTGTTGGGAGTAAGCAACCAACCTGTTTAGAGCATCTCGACTCGCCCCCCCAAAAGGCGCCCCCAAGACACTTTTACGTCCGGATCAACCCCAAACACGCCCACTCGCGTTCCCCAAAGACCCCTCACGTCTGGACACGCCCCCAAGTCCCGTCCAAAAAAATCAAGCAGACCCCGCCCCCAAGGGTGCCCGTGGGAGCCCCGGACAAGACTTGCATGCAACCACAACCGTCCAAATGAATGATTCCTTTTCTCTCCTGCATTTTCCCACACCACGGTGTGCATGCCAGCTCTTTCTCTCCTCACTTTCCCTTTCCAAAGTGACTGCATGCATGTTTCTATTTACACTTTTGCCATTACATGGGGCAGTGAGCAGGGAAGAGATGACCCCAAAGGCGTTGCTTCGTCCAGACGACCCCAAACTAGTCGTTTTTGCGCCTATCAAGACGCCTATTGGGGGGGTGGTGGGCGAGTGGGCATGCTCTTATAAATAAAACTCACGGAAAATTCCAAGTTTAGTTCATAAAGAAAACCAGATAGAAGCCTCACTGCCTAGCTAAACCAAGTCCGGAGCGCCACTGGACAACACAAGCACGACGACAAAGGCGAGCACTATGAACACCAGATCCACATCCCCAGAAAGGAAGTCAAAACCGGACATGGTGTTTGGCTCACGGTGCACATGAATCCTTCATGCAAAATGCATTTCTAGCGTATTTTAAAATGTAAAAAAAAATCAACCAAAAGTTCAGTTATTTATATAAAAAAATTCTACCCGTGCAAACAAAATTTGCATCAAAAAAACATTTTGTGTGGCCGGTATAATAAAGAGAGAAAAATGTTAGGTGCAAAGTCATTTTTAAACACATGGAATTTATCTTTTGTACACCCGCCACACAAAATAGTTTTTCAATGCGAATTTTTTTTATACGTACATAGAATGTTCATATGAACACCCGAAATTTTTGTTTGAATTTTTTTGATATTTTAAAAGTTCGGTTTTAGATGTAGGAGGTTCATCTGCAACCGTGAGACAAAAAGTTTATTTCACTCAAAACCAAAGAATAACCATTGGGCATTTCAATCTCCTTAGAACAAGTTGTACCACAATAAACAAGTTGGCGCCACTTGCATGCCAATAACACCCGAAGAAGCCAACACGACCTACAACACCAACAACGCCAAGAAAGACACCCAACAATCCAGAAAACAACACCTTCAGGGAGGTTACAACGTTCAAGACATCGTCGTCGTACCTCAAGCCGGATCTAGGTTTTTACATCGGAAAGAAGGTCAAAAGTGGTGACTGGACTCCACGACAATGACACCAAGGAGGAAAACGACTCCCACGAGGACCCTACTGCCCACACCGACCTAGTCGAGCAAAACTTTCGTACGGCGCACCATGGCAACAACCACCACTGATGAGAGGCACGACGCCCACGCCAACGACTTCATGCTTGGTCTCACATGCAGCAAGAGGCAGAGAACTACCATTCCTCAGCATGTCGTTCATCGAAGGAATGCCGCCATGCTCCGGAGATGCCGTCGCGGCAACCCACCCGCTGCCGCACCCCTCCACTGCAGGCAAGAAACCAACCGCAACACCACATTAATGCTCCCATCCATTCTTACTTTCCTGGGACCCCCACGTGAAAATTAACAAAAATAACCTTAAAATTAATCTTCAGCATAAAATAAACCTATTTGTAATCTATTTCTAAAAATAACCCTTTTGTGTGGCGCCCGCAACTGGGGTGCCACGTTATGCAGTGTGACTCCCCAGGCTGGGGTGCCACACTTTCGGCCAGCGTGGCAGGATGGGACCCGCGCTTGTAAGTGTGGCGCCGGCTTCTGGGGAGTTACACTCTAAAGCGTGGCTCCATTATAAAGGGTGCCACACCCTGTGAGTGAAACTGTCCCGTTTGGGTGCTCACAGGTAGAAAGTTTTTAAGTGTGACACCCTATTCTAAGGTGCCACACTCTGAAGTGTGGCTCCATTGCTCAGGGTGCCACACGGTGAAATTGTAATTGTTTTCCTGTTGCGAGTGAAACAATCTCAGAAGGACTAAAATTCACAGAGTAGTAACAGCGTAAAAAGTATACCATAGAAATAGAGTTCACAACATTAGATTGCAAGGTTCACATAAATCTCGAAGTTCACGACGGTACAAAGTTCGCAACAATGGCACAAATTTAAAGTCATGGCAAAGTTCAAGCGAAGTTCACGAGATAGCCAATGTCCATGGCGACATCAACGTTGGAGACTCTATTCAGTCCAACGTGGATACTTGCCCTTGCGGTTGCCCGCTTCATCCTTCTCTTGTGCAGGTAGATTTCTGTTCTTCCTTGTCCCAAGCATAGTTGGGACACAACCAAAACTTTCTTTCTCTTGTGTCATCCCAACCATCGGAATGTTTGGCCGTGCAAATGTCTTGGCACCAACACTTGAGTGGATCCTCCTTGGGAGTGTCAATCACCTTCATGTGCTTGAATTTTGTCATGCTTTAAATTTGTGCCCATTGTTGCGAATTTTGTAATGTCGCGAACTTCGAAATTTATGTGAACCTTGTAATCTACTGTTGTGAACTCTATTTCTATGGTATTCTTTTTACATTGTTACTATTCTCTAAATTTTAGTCCTTTTGAGATTGTTTCACTCGCAATAGCAAAACGGTTACAATTTCATCGTGTGGCACCCTGAGCAATGGAGTCACACTTCAATGTGTGGCACCTTAGACTGGGGTGTCACACTTAAAAACTTTCTACCTGTGAGCAACCAAACGGGGCGGTTTCACTCCGAGGGTGTGGCACCCTGTATAACGGAGCCACGCTTCAGAGTGTAACTCCCTGGTAGCCGGCGCCACACTTACAAGTGCGGGTCCCATGCTGCCACGCTGGCCGAAAGTGTGGCACCCCAGTCTAGGGAGTCACACTGCATAACGTGGCACCCCCATTGCGGGCGCCACACAAAAGGGTTATTTTTAGAAATAGATTACAAATAGGTTTATTTTGTGCTGAAGATTAATTTTGAGGTTATTTTTGTTAATTTTCACGACCCCCACCCCATCTCTCCCATACCGAACATGAAGAGACGTCAAAAACATCGTCGGTCAACAACTCCCCCTCCAGGCCACGGGCAAAACCACTGCGTCTGCAACACCCTGCATCGCCAACCCAAGGGTCGCCATCCCCAAAGGAAAGTGACCACAACCACGCTAGTGCCCGCTTGATTTGAGCCGCTGCCCCAATGACAACACCCACCAGATCAGCCACCGGATTGGAGACGAGCTCGCCGCGCTAGCCAGAGGCCTCGCCACCCACACAATCAAGACCGCCGACCACGATATGCATAGCAGCGCTAGGAAATGTCGCCACGAGCTCCCAGAAGCTCTCACTCCCTTAGGGAGACGTGGCCTGCCGCCACCGCAACTCGTGCTAGCAGCAACATCGAAGAAGAGGGTCGCAAGCTAGGGGACACCCGCGACGGACGAGAATCGGTCTCGGTTCTCCCGTTACGAGCGTCGAGCAAAATGGGCTCTGGAGTTTTTGTTGGATTACATGTGTGACTGTTGCGGAAAACGTCTTTTCTCCACAAGGATGGATCGAGGTTTAACATCATAATTTATATTTTTGTTTAATTAATGTAAACTTTTGAAAAGGTAAAACTGAAGTAAAATGTGCCTTTTTGAACGGATAGTAAGGGCACCTAGAGGAGGGGGGTGAATAGGTGTTACGACCAATTTTAATTTTTCTTCAAGATTAGACTTAACACAAAGTTGAATTCTTTAGATAATGCAACTACGGTGAATTTACCTATATCTAAACTACTTATAAAAGAGCAAACTTCGTAGATACAATAAATCCCAGACATCAAACTTGATCGATCAAACGGTTCAAATCGCTCCAATGTTGAGCTCGTCAAGTTGAATAAATTACCCACCGCTGCCACCCGTAAGTGACTTACCAATTCCTATTTTTTTTTCATCCGTACCTTTTCATGGCTGCCTTCTTTTTTTGTTTCCGTTCGCTATGTTGTTTAGTTGTTGCCAGCCGCCATACCTTCGCTCCAAGTTGCCAGCCGCCATACCTTCGCTCCAAGTAACCTTACGCACAACACAAATTATTTGGATGAGCAAGGACGACCGTGACCATCGGCCTGATGGCGTCTGAACCAAACAGCGACCACGCAGCCGCGACGGCTGCTGCAGAGGCGCCAGCAGCAAGCTATGGTCCGTTGCAAGTTGCTGGGAGGGTGGGGCACAGCCCATCTGCGCGGCAGCCCGCCAGCGGGAGCAGATTGTGAAGGCTAGGTGTCGTGTTCCTCGCGGCTGCGCCATGCACGATCCCGCGGCCGTGTAGCTACTTTGGCCAGTAGACTGTGACACGGCCGGCGGCGACCTTCCTCACTACCGTACCTACCCTTGCACTGCGGCCGATTAATCTTTGGTTCGTCTCTCTTCCTTGCACTTTGTTATTCAATCATGGTGATGCACATCCTTTCCCGTGCTTCTGAAGATCCAACGTTTCAGCATCGAATCAGGCTATGATGGACAACTTGTGTGCTCTCCTCTGTTCGTTGGCGTTAATTCATTTTGCCTTGGCCCCTCGAGAGTCCCCAAATCCAATGGTTCGCCGATCTTGCTCTTCAAAAAAAATTCACGTTGTCCAGGTATTGAGGTAGTGCTGCACTTTTTGTTCCAATAAACAAGCATATTCTTACATGTTGTTCTGGTTATTTGATGCAAAACATACTATTGTAGCTGGTAGAATTATGTGTGTGTAGTTTTTGAACCACGGAACATGCAGACAGGTTTATTTAGTTTGTCAAATCAAGCTTGTCAACCATGCCGCTTGCTATCTATTTGCAGTGTGTCAAAACAAGCTTGTCGACCATGCTACTTTAAGTGGGAAATTTGCGAGATAATTACAGTCGGGCTTATAACTGCCTGTTGTGAGAAATATATATTGTCAATCACAATGCATTGTGGCAGGAAGTCAGGGCAGAGGCCATGGCTATCGACAGTTATTAGAGGACGTGACCAAAGGCTTTCTTCTCAGCCATAGCCGCCCTAAAGGGAAGCAACGCATCAAGTCTTTCGTCGCTACCAGCAGTACAACCTCAAACCTGAGGTCGTTGCTTGTCATGGTACAAATTGATTAGCTTCAGCCTTCTAATACGCTAGGTGCTCGACCAGATACCAGACTTTCTATATGGCGTCTTTGCCATCTGATATTGAATCAGTAGATGCGACTGTGTTCTCCAATTGTTGCTTATACGTTTTGGATAGTTTTAGGGACCCTTTTATTTTTATCATTTTATAATAATATTCAATGGACCTAAGATATGTACCTAGATTACACTTGCAAAATTTTCGTGATCGAAGATTGGATTTGTGCTCTTACAATGAATGTTAGAAGAAATGTATTACCATCCTCTCACATTGTTGTAATTTTGTTGTTTCCAAGAAATCAATGGACTTGGATGTCGAATTTTAGTTTCTGGTAGTTTTAAACTATTCCTTGTTATGTTTTTATTACACGTCCCACTAATACTTATAATCTTGCAGTAGCCAAGGATGCATAATTTGTATTGAGACATGCATATGTAGGAGTAAGAGGAAAATAAGACCGAGGATATTTTTTTCAAGGCGTGCTTTAAAGAAGTTCAGATCACAAAAAGAAAGACCTCATATTCTGAAGAACTACAGAATTATGTGCGCACGTACATAGACACTCATATGGTCTTTCCAGGCTTATAAATTGCCTTCCTTTAATTTTGAAGACGTGCGTGCACGTACATGTCAACTAGTGACAAGAACAAGCACAAACACAATACAAGCACAAGTAAAGGGAAGGGAACGAGGTAACCGATATGAAGCACGCGGAGACACGATGTAATCCCGAGTTCCTCCTTGTTAAGGGAGTACGTCTTGTTGGAGGGGTGTGGACTTCGCCACAAAGGCCTATTCAACGCCACAAAGGCCCCACCCTATTCTCCGATGAACCCCGCCACAAAGGCCTAGTCCACCTTCCACTATTGATCCCCTTTGAGGCGGGAATCGAATCCTTTACAAATACGCTTGGGGCACACACCCACAACCAAATTGGGGGCTCCCAACACCAAGAATCACCAAGTGTAGCAAGAGGTCTAGTTCCTCCACAAATGAAAACCCTAGACTCAAATCCCTCAAGTAAATGAGGGGGAAATGAAGAATGGCTCGGTGAAGGTGTAGATCGTGGCCTTCTCCTTCAATCCTCCAAAGATCAACAAGTTTGGTGGGAGGGATTGGGAGTAATTGAGGATTTGGTGAGCTCAATAAATGTTATTCAATGCAATGGACAAACTAGAGCTCAAGGAGGAAGAGGAGGGTATTTATACCCCCTCCTCAAATCTAGTCGTTTGAGCAGGAAAACAGGTACCGAAATATCTGGTCCAAACTTGGACCGGAATATCCGGTTGGCTTCTTTCTTCAGATCTAGAAATCTACAACGTTGACCTCAACCAGAATATCCGATTCGGAGTGAATAATCCGTTTGCAATATTTCGGCTAACTTATGTCCCGAACTGACTCCTCAACCGGAATATCCGGTTGAATTGAAATAATCCGGTTTGAAATAATCCGGCTAGCTTCTGTCCCCAACAGACTCCTCAACCGGAATATCCGGTTTCTACGGAAAAATCTGGTTGATTTCTGCCTCTCCAAACTTCTAGTCGTTAGCCATTTTGAGCCTCAACTTTCCCAACCGGAATATCCGGTTGCTTCCGAATAATCCGGTTGGAATAATCCTGATGGAGGGATGTTAACCCGGTACGCTCATGCCTAGCTGAAACCCGGCCCAAAGGAATTGCACAAGACCCGGCCCAAGGAGGAGGAGTTTCTATAAAGCTCAAAGGGGAACGTAGGTCTTGTAACCCGTACCTTGGGGGTCACGATTAGGAAACTTAGGGTTGTGTGCGGTTTCCGGGTAGGATTCCGGGTATGTATTGTATAGGAAGCCAGAGAGCCGGGTAATATATGAACCGGCTCCTGGGACAGAGAGAGAGGAGAGTTTTTACCCGATATTCGAGTATTCTTGTGGTACGAGAGCTGATAGTTGTAACCCTAGATCGGAGACTCGGCGACATTGCAGCCCGAGCTACCAGATCACCTGATAACATGATTTTCCCTGAGCTAAACCCTCTCCCAAACATCAGAGTCGATTTGCCCCAAAGTAAGTTACCCCCGGTAACGTCTGCCGTGATTATCCCACGACAGTTGGCGCCCACCGTGGGGCATACGTCCAAGGGTGTTTACATCACGGGAGAAGCTCGGGAAAGCATGAAGAACCTCGTCATCGGCGAGATCATCACCAACCCTGAAGGAGAGAAGATGGTGGACGACTCTGGTTGGAGACCAGAGTCGGATCTGCTGGAAACCGGATCTATCGTCACGGTCGGACGGGTCAACGTCTTCGTTGGTATGGTACGTGCATCCGGTTCTGTTCCTGATGATATTGAGTATGATTCTGTGTCAGGAGAAGCGACCTGCGTTCAGTCGGATGGAGAAGAATCGGTTGGGACAGCCGATCCGGAAGAAGAGCCCACCACGAAGAGGGAACAGCCGGAGGAGCCGGTATGGACCCCGCGTGGCCGGGTCACAAGAGAAGATGATATCGAGTCTATCCTGCACCTGCTTGAAGACCGGTACGAGGAAGATAGCTGCGACGAAGAGGAATACGAATCTTCACCAGGCATCGCGCGCCGGGTCGCGGTCTACACAACCCCTGCAACCAATCTTAATCAGGGGGATGTGTCGACGGCCGTGGTCGGAGCGGCGCGAGCGCTGGCCCAACAGCAGGCACCGATTGACGGAAACCCGGTTATAGCCCGGGTCGATGGAGAGTCGGCTTCTGTTACCAGTCATACCAGAGAAAGCGAACGGCAAAGGAACATGTTTGGATTCACAACAAATAGAACACCGGGTGCAGGAGCCTCGGTTCCGCGAAATCCGGCTTTGTTCAACAATAACCTAATCTTGGATCCCACAGTGTTAGCGACGGTGATAACCCCAGAAAACGTGGCGGCACGTGCCCGACATCTGGATGTGGCTCGCCGCGCATTAGATCAACAAAGGAGAGATGTCGAAGTCGAGAAACAAGGGATGGCCGTGCGTCAGCGCGAATTGGAAGAACTGGAGAATCGTCTTCAGGCTCAGTCGACTAGGATTTACAATAAGAGGCACCAGACGAGATTACCGGCAACCGGTGGAAATTTACAGCCAGCTACGTTGTTCGTTACCCCTCAGGATCAACCAATCCCGGTCGTAAATCAAGAAACCGGATATCGAGCTGCAACCCTGGAAGGACAACCGGCAAACGTGCAGGCGGGTTACCCACATTGCAAACTGGGATCGTTGTTGGCAATACCGCACCACCACCGCGATTTCATACTCCGCCAGGTCACTTCAATAATCCCATGGATAACGTATATGCAGCAACCTTGGCACTTGATCGCATCCCCGTAGGAGAGTCACCCCATGCAGTGGAGACCCGGCGGGCGATAGACCTGTTACGCACCGCAGTAGCTCAACAGACCAATTACCCGGATAATAGGAGTGGCATGCATGGAACACCATATGTTAGTCGGCAGAATGGGAATACCGGTTATATTCAGTCAAACTCGGCACGGCGGAGGGCAGAGCAGCAGCAAATGCCGCCTCATCCCCATAGACCGGCAACGCCTGCAGCATCAGCGGCGCAAGCCATTGTGGACAGTTCTCGAGCCAGGCGCGCAGCAGCCGGGTCTGCGGTAAGAGGGCCGGTAGCGGTTGCACCCCCCGCCGCGCCTGCTGCAGGATCGCCAGTTTCCCGAGTGAGGCCAGTACCGGCAAACCTCGCCGGGCCTAAGTGTATATCGGATGCCATCAGGGCTGAGACTTACCCGGATAAATTCAAGGAACCGGGTAAAGTGGTTAACTATGAGCCGACCATGGACCCAGAGACCTGGTTGAGCAGTTATGAGATGGCTATGTCGATTCACAACACATCCGAGAATCTCCAAGCCAAGTTTATGTACCTTATGATGACCGAAGGAGCAGCAAAGTTGTGGTTCAATAACCTGCCTGAAAGATCCATCAATTCATGGAGTGAGCTGAAAATTGCCTTCATCAAATACTTTCATGGGACGTGCCGAAAGTTATTCACGATTGACGATTTAGAGCGATGCGTCCAGAAGAAGGGAGAGTCGGCGCGCAGCTGGGTGCGCTCGGTTATGGAAATTCTCCACTCTTCCACTGATATCCAGCCAAAAGATGCATTGCAAGCTATGGCGAAAACATGCAAATACATACCCTTGGCGCATAAGCTGACACGCATGAAATCTAGTCGGCATGCTTCGGAGGTTACAATGGGATAATTGATGGACGCTTGCAATAAGCACGCTGCCACAGACACAACAGAGGAGGATGTTGATGACAAAAAAGCGAAAGCCAACGGAAACAACAACGGAAGACCCGGCAATGGGGCTGCACCGGGTAATAACGGAGCAAGTAATGGAAATAACCAACACAAGCACCCATACGAAGGAAACTCCGAGTTTGTTGCTAATACAGAAGCCAGGTTTGCAAGACCCAGGGCAGAGGGAAATTTCAACGGAGGAAACTTCAATGGAGGAAACTACCAAGGACCACCGAGTCCGGCTAACCATATAGAGGCCTTCAGGATGCCTTGTCCGCGTCATAGAAGGAATGGCAAGCCGGCTAATCATTCATTGGAGCAGTGCGTGGACTTACAGAGATGGAAGAACTAAGAAATACATAAGTCCCTACGAGGTGCAGGCCGGGGAGGAGGACCGGGTCCGGGTGGAAACCCGGGCAACGGGCCACCCCCCGCTGGCAACGCAGGAGGTGGCAATCCGGGTAATAATCAAGGAGGTACTGGGGGTTTCCAAGCCAACCCGAAACAATTAGGAGAGTACCACGTTCATACCACCGGGACTTCTAACAAAGATAAAAAGATACTTAAAAGGGCCGTAAACTCGGTTTCTTCAGGTGTTCCGAGATACTTGAGATGGTCAGATCAAGAGGTAACATGGAGCAGAAGGGATCACCCGGAAACAATAGAACATCCGGGTGTGTTAGCTTTGGTGGTTGCACCACAGGTCAATGGTTACGAGCTGAAAAAGGTTTTTATGGATGGTGGAAGTAGCATCAATATTCTATATCGGGAAACCTTTCTACGCATGGGGCTCAAGGAGTCTCAGCTGCAGAAAAGTTCTACAGTTTTCCACGAGATTGTGCCGGGTCACTCGGCGTGCCCGGAAGGGAAGATAACACTTGAAGTCGCTTTCGGAGAATCCAAGGATAACTTCCGAGTGGAGTGGCTCACGTTCGAGGTAGTGAGATTGCGCAGCCCTTATCACGCGCTGTTCGGAAGGCCGTCTTACGCTAAGTTCATGGCGAGGCCGTGTTACGTGTATTTGCAGCTAAAGATTCCGGGTCCTGAGCAGACCATCACTATACATGGGAACCGGGCTGTGGCAGCGGAGTGTGATGAAGGAGATGCGGCAATGGTAGAACAGGCTTGCAGGAAGGAAGAGCTCAAGTATTACCGGTCTCAAGTAGACCCGGAGGATAGAACTGCTTTGAAGAGACCGAATACAGAGGACGAGAGAGCAAAGTTTAAAGCGGCCCAAGACACCAAGATGGTGGCTTTTGTCGAGGGTGATGTCACATCCCAATTTTGGAATACCTGATAACACCGTTGTTTTGCTAATTGCTTGACCAATAAACTTTGGTTGTGTTTGTTTGAGTGCAACTAAACAAACTAATTATAAACTTGCAAACTTAAAAAGATAGCAAAGCAGTAAACTAAAAATATTCAACATATTGTTCCAATGACCTTGGCAATATTTTATAAAGTAAATATTGATCAAAGAGTTTTCCAAAACTATCTTATGAATCCCATACTTGTTGAATATTATTCCAAGGCCCAAATTAAGAAAGAGGAAACACTAAATAAATTTCCCTAAAAGATTATCAGAAAACGAGGCATTCTTAGATGCTTCACCAAAATCTTATCAAATGTTTTTCCAACCTTGCAAGCTTAAAAACAAAGGTATTGGAGAGCATTGACTTGCTATCCCTAGTCACATAAATATTTTGGCAAAGCATTGTTAAAGAAAAGCCAAGTGCCTTATTAAATTGAATTTCCAATATTTCCAGAAACAAGAAACTCAAACAAGTTACTATTGGAAAATTTCTTAAAATGATCTCAAATTAATACCAGTACTTCCTTATATCAAATAAGGAACACACACAAGAGGATACCAAAATTTGAATCCATTAAAGTCCTGAAAACATGATTTTTCTCCACAGCAACAATTGGAATTTTGAACAAGTTTGTTCTACAAACTTTTTCAAAATGCCATGAAATAAATACCACATGCTCTATACCATAAATAAGAATGAAAACCAAAAGGGAACAAGTTTTTGAATAGTTTAAGTTGCCAAAAACCCCTGTTATCAAGACAGCACCTTTTAGAAATTTGAACAAGTTTGTTCTATGAAGTAACTCAAAATTACTTGAATGTTTTACCACACAAGGAACACACCAAATAAGGAATCTGTGCCAAAAATTATCATTTTTGTAAGCTCCTAAGTAGTATAATAAATTAAATGTCTATTTATGTCAGAACTGAAATTTGAACAACTTTGAACTATCAAGTTTATCCAACTGAGCCAATTTTCACATATGTTGTGCATCTCAACTAATAAGAATTTTGGGCAAAAGGATTTTAAATTATGACTTTTTTTGCCTAGTGAAAAAAATATTTTTCAGAGAGGGAAAAGAGGCAAAAGGATGTTTCTGTAATTAGCCAGGGACTTGTTTGTAATCCTAGTCACCTCTTCTTCTTCTTCCTGTAGCTGCAGTGGGAGGCATGGCTGACCATGCTCCATGCCTTCGAGTGGAAGGCATCCTAGGGGTTAAACCCCCCCATGTGAGACCTCTACCTGCCCTCCCTCTCTCTCCCCTCGAAGTTCCTCCCTCTCTCTGAATTTTTCCCCAAAACCGAAACCCTAGCCGAGGACCTCGCCGTCGAATCGGCCGTTGGAGAGCTCGCCGCCGGTCGCCATTGGCACCATCCTCTCCGCCTCGTCGTGTTTGTCCTCGGTGCCAGAGGAATCGAGGCGGAACGCCGCGAGGAGCCCGCGTCGTCCGGTTCCCTTCCTCGAGTTCGGCGAGCTCCGGCGGGGAATCGCCGTCGCCTCGCTCCTCCTCCGCCCTCACCGAGTTCGCCCTCGCGTTCGTGGTGAGCCGACGCACCTCGCCGTCCCTTTTCCCCTCTCCCTTTCCCTCTGAATCTTCGCCGCGCCGTGCTCGCTGTCCGGCCGCCGCGCGCCGTCGTCGCCGGCCGCTCTCCGGTGACTCCCTGGAAGCGGCGTTGCCCCTGGATGATTCCCTGCGTCGTTTGCAACGCGTAGATGTTTTTGATTCATAAAACGGTGGCCGGATTCGCCCGTATCGACCTCGCCGGAGTCCTCCCGCCGGCGAGTGACGTCGTGCTGACGCCAGGGTGCCTTGACCCCGCGCAGGAGCAGGTCAAACCCGCGGGTGGGCCGCGCATTGCCCGCGTGGCAGCCACCGTGGCCGCCTGGCCCGCTGGTCAGCGGCTGCGGCTAGATCACCTCGCGGTGTAAATAGATCTGGCCGGCCCAGTAGCAGATCTAGCCCACCCACAGTTGTTTTTCCATTTAATTTTTCCAGAAAATGTACCTGTGTATTTTTGGCTTTAAAAACATATCTAAAAGATGAATTTGACCAAGACAAAATTCACAGTGGTAAATCAACTAAATCTAAACCATCTTCAATTTGTAGATCTACATTTGGATGAATATTTTAGACATGAAAAATGTTTTGGCAACAGGTACCAGAAACAGCAAAATGAGCACCATTTTAATTTCACAACTCAGAATGAGGTGTATCCAATTGCATTGGAAAGCCCTTGAAATTTCCTAACAGGAGAAATTAACCGTGCTTCCAAATTCCTAATATTTTTGAAATGGCATGCATTTTGGTAAAACACCAGAGAGCACTTTGGTGATTTTTATAAAATCATTAAAAATTATTTTTGATGCAAACTCAACTGGATGGTCTTGTATATGTTTAGGGATATCCAAACCTATCTGGGTTTAATTTTTAGGGCATCATAGAAAATTTGGTGGACAGATCTTTAATTTGCATGTTTCTGCCATTTTGGCATTTTAGGTGATTAATTTGTGTGAAGTTATTTTTGTGTTGCAATATTGTTTTCTAGCATGTACAAGTTGTGTGAACTTGTTTTCTAAGGTTTACTTATCTATTTTAGCATGTTAGATTGTGTGGACTTGAGTTGAGAAGAAATAGGATTTATGTTAGTAGCATATGTTTTATCTCTAGTTTATACTTGCATAGAATTTTTGAGTGATAAATTATGTGCAAACACTTGGATTATGGTGTTGAGAGATTGTATCCAGTACCATGTTGGTACTTATATTATGTTGGTATCACCTCTGCTAGCTTGCATTTGAGTTGGTAGAGAAGCATGAGTAGTTTAGTCATCACTATGCAAATGTTGGAAAAATTCTCTCATGTGTAGAATTTTTGGCATAAACATTTGTGGTTGTGTAGCCACATATTTTTGTGTTGTATTCATAGGGCCAGTAGCATTTTGATGATGTTTTTATGAGTACTTGACCCCTAGAGTTTTCACTTGTGTGAAAATAATAGCATGAGTAGCATTACCTTGCTTATTTTTAGCACCCTATTATTTTCTACTAGTATGGTTATTGCACTAGATGCTAGTTTAGGCTTTTGTTAATTTTTAGCAAGTGTGACCGGAGGCCTTGTGACCTCTTAATGCTTTGATATGCTAGTGGAACACCCACTGGTGTCATTCATTTTTGGTGGAAACATTATTTCCCCCACACTAGATGTATTTCCTTTATATAGTTCTCAAGCTAATGAGTGCCTAGTATTTTTGCCTTGGGATTTTAAGTGCTAAATGAAAATGTGTATTCTTATGTTTGTAAGTAGTTGTAATCATGTGTGTCTTGATAGGAAAAATCCATTCTTGGAGTGTTGTTTGATTCCTCTAGTAATGCCCTTTTTATTACCACTAGTATGTAGGAGTTGCCCTGCAAATTGATGCCTTGTTTTATTAAATGGGATATTTTTGTTATGGCAAGTATAGATGTTTTTCACTCCTGTTTTTATGACATGGACCCTCTGGTTGTATTTCAATTACTTGATTGAAATCATCCATTGATTCTTCATGTTTGAGTAGTACTAGTTTCCTTAGCAGTTTTTGTATTGAATTATTTTTCCTACCAACTTGTGTTTGGTAGATATTTGTGTATCCTAGCATGAGGACATGTTTTCATTTCCCATTATGATAACATGGTTCCTTTTTTGCATTTTAGTACTTTACTTATTATGCTTGCTTGCATAGCAAACCCTTAGTAGGAGCATGTCTATAGGATTCCTCCTTTTTAGTCATTGTTTCTATTGTTCTCACTATGAGAATTGTGTGTTTTGTGATAAGTCTATTGACTTGTTGCACTTATGTAGGCTCACTGATTTGTAAAATTCACTTTTGCAAATCATGTGTCCTATTTATTCTTGATGTGAATTTAGGCTTAGTAGATTAGCTATCTTGTTCTTTTTGTGGTTTGACTGATAGACCCATTGCCATGATTATTGTTGTGCATGTTTTATATACTTTTAGTAGTCTCACCCTTGTGAAACTGAGTGTATTTTGGTTTTATAAATATCTTGGTATGAGAGTGGCACACCCACTGAATCCATGATATTGAGGTTGTGAGAGATGTTCCTCCAACCTTGAGTTGCCTTATTAAATGGCATTTCTGCCAAGTGTGTTTGTTTGATTGTTTGCCTCCATTAATAATTGTGTGATTGGTTATTATTAGTTTCCTTGATCTATGTATTGTTATGTATTGTTGCTTGCCTTGATTGGTTCTGAATGTGTGTCCGTTATTCTTTTTTCGACGTTAGAAAACGAAGAGGAAGGAAGTGTCAGGAAGCTCTGTTTCAAGTTCCAGTCACTCCAAAACCAGGGACACAAGGAGTTACCAGGCAAGCCATCCTGATGCTTGCTGATACAATACTTATCATTACCTATCATGCATGTTTTACCTCTGAATTTTTACCAAAACTTGATTATCAAAACTATTTTTGATGTGGCTATTACTACTATACTATTATATAGGTTACTATTATGCCAGTAGTTAAACTTGGTAATACCAAGCCCATAAGCCACCATATGGTATTTATTACCATCAAATATACTAGTCCCTAAGTGGACACCCTAAAATTGTGATTCTACAAAACAAAGGCTTTACGGAAAAACCCGGAGAAAAGGCGGATCCTTATTCTCCGGAGGAATGTGGAAGTGGTCATTTTTGAGAAAGTGGTGTTTTAAAAAATGACACATAACCTAGTCTTCGCCGGACAACCTTTACCGTACTGCCACCCTACCCCAACATGGGCACGGGGCTTAACTTGAAGTTTGTCCTTGTTAGTGGGTGTTCTATCTCAATCGCTATAAGGGACGTCGTACCCTCGAACCGAATGTCGTCAAAACTCCCAATGTTGAGACATATAAAGTGTGGGATTAATTTTCCCTCCGGATGCAGCAGTTGGGGCTCCTGGCTTGGCGGGGATTAGCTCGGTGCCGGGGATGCGGACACTCGACTGAGAGATAGACATGTACTAGCTTGAACATAGTGAATGGTTATGATCAGATACCTGATGTTTACATACTGTTGTTACAGTCCGTGGTTGTTCACGGTAGGTGTACTGTATCTGGTGGATGTGTACACCTCTGCAGAGTACAACTTTTTCGAAGAAGCCGCGTCCTCGGATATGGACAGTTGAATGGCCATGTAGCTAGCATTGTGTCAATGTTTTTGAAAGGAAGTGTTGAACTTGTGAAGTTCGGAAAGGAAGGAAAAACGTATACCGTGGAGGTATCGTCGATGATGAAAAGCCAGATGTCGTTATACAAAACAAAGTGTTTTGCAAAGAAAACCTTTTCTACTCTAAGCAAGAATTCTGGAAACTGATTCCAAGAAGTTTTGCAAAGAGAAAATATTCTTTAACAAAGCTTTACAAAACCTCTTGTACATGTGATATCTACAAGAGAAATAAAACTATATTATTTTCTTCTGAAGTATCTTCTTCAACGAAGATACAGATTAACCTGACTGCAACTGTGGTGTCATCATATATGAACACCATTGATAGTGAACCCTATTTATAGCCTACCTATTCCACCATATAAGCATATTTGCATGTTTGGTAAGTGACATGATGGATGTCTTGCTAAGTACATTCAAATGTACTCATTATGGTTTCGCCCCTGGTATCTACTTGCCAGACTTTGAGAAGGAGCCTCCGAAGGAGATCTATGAAGAGAAGTATGTGAAGGGTTCGTTGCATAGAAAACAAAAATTTTCCTACACGAGAGACACCCGAAAGGCCAAGATCTAATCTAGGAGACGAAGTGCAACGGGCAACGAGAGGGTTAAGGAGAACACATACCCTTGAAGACTCAAAGTGGTACGAGATCAAATCTCGTTGTTGGCGTAGTCGTACTCACACCGATCCCGATAGCGAGAAGATGGGCACCGCAATCCGGCGGTGCATCCGTGATCGGTCACACGTACGGTTGATGACGACCTCCGTTCCCTCGTTCCAGCGGGGCGCGGAAGTAGAGGATCCCTCGGAACTCCAGCAGCACGACGGCGTGGTGTGGTGGAGAAAAACATTGCTCAGGGCTTCGCCAAGCGCACGAACAAGTGGTGGAGCAGCGGCAGGAGGGAGGAAGAGATGACACAAGTGTGTGTGTGGGGGAGAGGGAGCTCTCACCCCTCCTTTTATAGGAGGGGATGGCAGCCACGAATTTTTGGCTGCCTCCACCTCTCCCTCATCATGTGAGTGGAGTCTCCACTCAACCCACTCATTCTTCCATGAATTCCCACTCAAAATCCCAAGGGTTTTCTTTAATAAATAAATAAAACAATTTTATTTCTTTATTTTAATATTTGTTAATTCCATTAACAAACATTAACATATAACCCCTTGAGTTAGTTGTTAAATCTATTAACAACCATTTGATAAGAATCCCCTTGAACTATTTCAAAATTACTCGAAACAATTTCGGTGACTATTTCAATATTCCCCGAAACAATTTCGGTGCTGTCCAAACTTTTCTCCGATATTCCGTATCCTCTCAAATGCGTCATCGAACCTTAAGTGTGTCACCCTACGGTTCGCGAATAAGATAGACATGATCGAGACTCCTCTCCGATCAATAATCAACAGCGGGATCTGGAGATCCGTGATGACTCCTATATATTCAACGATGACTCTCGTGATCGTGTGAACCAACAACGTCGTGAACTATTCCCTTTGTCTCGCGATATTTTACTTGTCCGAGATTCGATCATTGGTATCAACCATACCTTGTTCAATCTCGTTACCGACAAGTACTCTTTTCTCGTTCCCGTGATATAACATCCTTGTGATCATATCACGTGCTTGCAAGCGGTTTCGATGTGATATCACCGAGAGGGCCCAGAGTATATCTCTCCGTCATTTGGATGGACAAATCCCATTCTTGATCCATGATCCTCAACTAATACTTTCCGAATACTTAACGACACCTTTATAGTCACCCTGTTACGGTGTGACGTTTGATGCCATCAAAGCACTCTTCCGGTATCAGTGATTGACATGATCTCAAGGTCTAAGGAATAAGTTACTTCGTATGTTTGATATAACAATGTAAACTAAATGACTTGATCGCATTGCTATATTCTCTTTGGGTATATGTTCATCACATCATTCTTCTAATGACATGACCCCGTTATTAATAACATCCAATGTTCATGATCAGGAAACCTTGATCATCTATTAATCAACGAGCTAGTTAAAAGAGAGGCTTTACTAGGAACCATTGTTTGTTTATTAAGCACACATGTATCAACGTTTCCGGTTAAAACAATTCTAGCATGAGAAATAAACATTCATCATAAACAAGGAATAAGATAATAACCATTTTATTATTGCCTCTCGGGCATATTCCCTTCAGTATGGAGCTGATGGCTTTGCGAACTAGGATCGTCTCCGGGTCAGCAGCCTGTAGGTTAAGGCGTGACTTGGGCTCATCTGCGTTGTGTTTAAATTGTCTTCCGATGTGTTTGATAAGTTGCCTGCTCTATGTGGCAGTCGTGTTAAACTTGATCATGTGATCATTTATGTAATACCTTTATGTATTCGTGTAATGGATGATGTATTTCTGTATGCCAACTTTGTATGTTGTTCACGACTGATCTTTCTGGGATCGTGAATGTATGCATACGGAGGGTTTCAGACTGCCGGTCTGGGGTCCTTACAGGTGATCCCTCCAAACAATTTTCCATAGGTTCCAACTTAGACAACAAGGAGGAAGAAGCACTTATCGAGTTTATTCGTGAGAATCAGGACGTTTTCGCTTTGACGCCCAACGACATGCCGGGTATCCCGACCGAGTTAGCTGAGCACAGTTTGCATGTTGATCCTAGGTCCCGGCCTGTGAAGCAGGGTCTGAGAAAAATTAATGAGGAAAGGAGAAAGGCTATAGGAGCGGAGATAGCTCGGCTCCTTGCAGCCGACTTTATTATGGAGGTTTTTCACCCGGAATGGTTGGCAAATCCGGTTCTAGTGCTGAAAAAGAACAATGAGTGGAGAATGTGCATAGACTATACGAGCCTCAACAAGCATTGCCCAAAGGATCCATTTGCCCTTCCGAGAATAGACCAGATCATTGATGCAGTGGCAGGTTTTGACTTATTGTGTTCCCTGGATGCTTATTCCGGGTATCACCAAATAAAGCTCAAAAAGGAGGATTGGGAGAAAACTTCGTTCATAACCCCCTTTGGTGCTTTTTTTTATAAGACCATGACCTTTGGGCTGAAAAACGTCGGCGCAACGTATCAGCAGTGCATCCAAAAGTGTTTCGAGGATCAAATTTGATGCAACGTTCATTCCTATGTGGATGATGTGTTGATCAAAACAAGGAAAGCTGAAACTTTCATAGATGACCTAAAGGAGACCTTCAAGAACCTGAGGAGATACCAGATGAAGCTTAACCCGACTAAGTGCGTGTTCGGAGTGCCTGCGGGAAAGTTACTCGGCTTTATTGTTTCTGAGAGAGGAATTGAGGCAAACCCGGAAAAAATCAAGGCCATCCAGAGCCTGAAAAAGCCGGAAGGCCTGAAGCACGTTCAGAAGCTCACGGGGTGTGTGGCAGCATTAAGCCGGTTTATATCTAGGCTTGGAGAAAAAGCAATACCTCTATACCGACTCTTGAGGAAAACCGACAAATTCGTATGGGACCAAGAGGCGGACGAGGCATTTGAAGCTATGAAAAAGCAGTTATCCGAGGCACCGATTCTGGCAGCGCCGGGTTCCAAAGAGCCCATGTTGTTATACATCGCGGCCGGGCCTCGGGCGGTTAGCGCAGTAGTTGTGGTTGAGCGCAAGGAGGATGGAAAGGATCAACTGGTACAAAGGCCGGTTTAATACGTGAGTGAGGTCTTATCGGAAGCAAAGCAGCGTTACCCGCATTGGCAAAAGCTAGTTTTTGGAGTCTTCATGGACAGCCGGAAATTGAAGCCGTACTTTCAGGAACACCCCATAACGGTGGTTAGCTCTATACCCATGGCAGATATTATCAGAAATTCAGATGTGACAGGCAGAATAGCCAAGTGGGCCATTGAGATGGGAGATTATCACATCAACTACGAGCCTCGGTATGCAATCAAGTCCCAGGCTTTAGCTGATTTTATCAATGACTGGACTCACACAAGCATGCCCACAATGATGCCAAGTTCCGAGTCTTGGGTGATGCACTTTGATGGTTCTAAGCAATACGAGGGATCAGGAGCTGGGGTGGTACTTACATCACCAAAAGGAGATAAGTTGAGTTATGTGTTGCAAATTCACTTTGATTGCTCCAACAATGTGGCCGAGTATGAGGCCCTATTACACGGACTGCGAGTAGCAAAGGAGATGAATATCAGGCGAATAAGGTGCTATGGAGACTCGGATCTCGTGGTACAGCAGGTCTCTGGAACCTGGGATAGAAAGTATGCAACAATGGCAGCATATTGCAGAGAGGTAGACAGGGTGGCCGGGTCTTTTTCCGGGTATGAGGTAGAATACATTGACAGGCGAAAGAACGAGGCAGCAGATGCGCTCGCAAGACTCGGTTCGCGCCGCGAGCCGGTTCCGCCTAATGTCTTTCTGGACGAGTTATGGAGGCCCTCTGTCAAAACTGAATCTGAAGAAGAGGTGGCTAATCAAGACCCGGATTTGGAGCTTGTGGCCGCTATACGCGCTATTCCCGAGTGGACGGAGCCGTTTCTGGCCTACCTGTCACGGGGCGAGTTACCACCACAGGAAGTTTTAGCCAGGCAAATCCTGAGACGAGCAAAGGGTTATTCTATCATCAATGGCGAGTTGTATAAGAGAAGTGCTGCATGAGTCTTTTTGCGCTGTGTAACACCAGAGGAGAGCCGACAGATTTTGAGGGAGATCCATGACAGTGATTGTGGGCATCATGCCTCCACAAGATCCCTTGTGGCTAAAGCATATCGACACGGTTTCTTCTGGCTCACAGCTTTGGCGGACGCGGAGCGCTTGGTGGCAAGGTGTGATGGATGTCAAAGGTATGCTCGCCAAACCCATGTGCCGGCTATGGAGTTGCGAACAATCCCGCTGACCTGGCCGTTTGCAGTTTGGGGTATGGATATGGTAGGCCCCTTTCACATGTCGCCTTGCAAAAAGACTCATCTATTGGTGGCTATTGATAAGTTTACTAAGTGGGTTGAAGTTATGCCAGTTACCAATTGTGAAGCAGTCACAACAGTCAAGTTCCTGAAAAGGATCATCTATCGGTTTGGATACCCTCATAGCATAATAACAGACAACGGAACCAACATGTCCTTAGGAGAGATGGAGAAATTTAGTGGAAGCAATGGCATCCTCCTTGACGTAGCCTCTGTAGCCCATCCACAAGCTAATGAACAGGTGGAGAGGGCAAATCAGGAGTTGCTTCGTGGGTTGAGACCACGGCTACAAGTCCCGTGCCTTAGAGCTGCTGGAGCGTGGGTTGAGGAGTTACCATGAGTGGTTTGGGGAATTAACACTACACCTAACAGATCTACCCAGATGACTCCGTTTTTTATGGTTTATGGTGCAGAGGCAGTCCTTCCGAGTGACATTATTCATGACTCGCCCCGAGTGGCGGCTTATGTTGAGGTGGAGAACAAGAAGACCCGACAGGATGCCGTGGACATGTTAGAAGAGCACAGGGAGCAAGCTTTGGAGAGATCGGCTATATATCAACAGGATTTGAGGCGATACCACAGTCGACGGGTCAAAACCCGGGTCTTCCAGCAAGGAGACCTGGTATTACGCCTAGTACAGTCAAAGGAAGGAAAGCACAAGTTATCTCTACCATGGGAAGGCCCGTTCATCATAAGCCGGAATTTGCACAATGGATCATACTACTTAATAGATGCAAGGGAAGAGTCGGATACTGTCAATGACACCACCCATACCACTTCATCTATGCAAGAGCGGGAAAGACCATGGAACGTGGCTCAGCTACGTCCCTACTACACTTAGCATAGGCTAGGTTTACAAGTTCAATTGCACGATGTAACAGGCAGCAGGTTTCAGACGCACTCTTTTCCTATCCAGGGTACATAAGGGGACTGGAGGGTTTTTAATGAGGCGGCTTGCTGACCTAACTTTTCTCATATCACTTAAGAGATGGTTGAACTATGATATTGTTTCTTTTTTATTTTCTGTTAGTTTGTTCTTAATTTTTCTGCTTTACTTTATTCCATATCAGGTAAGTATTTATTGTTTAGTTATAACGCACTAGGTTTAAAATTTCATAGATTGCATATATAGGTCTGGGGGGCTGATTGCTTGAATAGCACAGCTATAATCTCAAGACTCGGCCACGATGCCATTAAGTTATGAGGACCGATTACTTGCAATAATTACGGTTGCAATCTCATAACTGGACAATAGAGCCAATTTTTCTTGCTTCTCTTGTTTAAGCTTGATGTGACTCGCAATAACGTGGCGTGTCTTGCTAACGTATAATCGCAATCAGTCATGATGCCCACTGGGACTTGCCTGACCCTATTTTTATACAGTTATAGCAGCACTGAATATCCACGCGAAAGCCAGCTTACAACAAAGAGGATCAAAAGGGTCATCCAAACCACAAGTTATGCGGAGTAAAAGGCTACAGCCGGAAACTCACAATGTATTAAGCATAGCTTCAAAATTTATGGGTAGCTATATATTTTGGGCCTTGGCAAAAAAGGCAGTTTTTACTTAAAAACTACAAATCCCTAGACTCAGAAATTCGGGTCTTGAGGGCTTGGGAATTTGAGAAAAGCAACAAACTGTTTAGCTATCGAGCTTAAAAACCCAAAAATCCGAGTCTTGGGGACTTGGGGACTTAAGAAGCAAAAGTTCACTCAGTCAAAAATCCTGAGACCCGGAAACCATACCAAGGTGGATGACCAAAAGGGCCATCAAAGCGGAAAGAGGAAAGATCAGAAAAGCGGCAAAAAGCTTAAGACTGGAGAAAGCATACCAAGGTGGATGACCAAAAGGGCCATCAAAGCCATAAAAGTTTAAGTGTGTTACAAACCAAGGGAATAGTATCAAAAGTGCACAGGCGCACTATTAAACAAATAATTGTATCAGGCATATTACAAACATGCCTATTGGCCGAATGAGTGTTTGTGGACAAACTTTACTCGGCATTCATAGCCGAGTCTTCAGCAGCAGTCTTGGTAGCTGGGTCTTCAGTGTTTTCTTCTGTAGCCTTCCCTGCCTCCGTATCCGGATCAACCACTGTATCAGCGCGAGCTGGAGAAGGGATGACTGGAGTGGATGATGCTGGCACAGAGTCGGCCTCGGCCTTCCTCTTGACAACTTCCTCCTTCCACCGGGCTAGCATATCAACGAGAACAGGGAAATCAGAAGGTACCGGCTTATCTTCAGCGTTGTACGGAGGGGTAAGCTTGTTCACGTCAAGTTTATCGGCTATCAAGCTTGCCGAGTGACGTATCTGAGTATGGATAGCTTTGTAGTCCTTTGCCGAGAATCGAGAGCCGTCTGTGTTGAATTCGGGGAACCCATTCACAAGCGTTGCCGGCTCAATCTTAGGAAAGTAGGCTTTGGCGATGGTGTCTTAGAATGTCGTCCCTCTCCTCTCCCACCTCCCACCCCACCCCCTCCTCCTCCCATGGCGATGGTGACCAGAGCTAGTAGGTATGGAGGCCCTCCTTCACTGGGATTTCTCCCCGGGACTGGCCGTGGAATCACAGGTTCGTCGTAGGTTTGGTTCACCCGTCACCTTCTCCCCTTCATCCGGTCTTAAGGAGTTCTTCCTGGTGGTCTCTTTTTCTTCGGCTTCTTTCAAACTCACGGAAGAGTCAGTGGGTTTGGCCCTTCAATCATGTATTGGGGGTTTTCACAAGGATTTCAAGGTTTATCAGCTTTCTGATGCACGATTCCGGTTTTCGGTGGCATCCAATAAATTTGGCCATTTTATTTATCATCTTCGTGATCGTATTTGGCCGGATTTTATTTGCCATTTCACTCTCTTTAGGGGTGCTGACCCTAATCTTACTGGTTTTGTTCACAATGTTCATCGATCGTGGGCTTCGAATGTTGAAATTCAGGAGATATCTCAACGATCACCCCTACGTGTCAAGCATAAGCTGCACGTGCTCGAGGTCAGTGCACGTCATGATTACTCTGCTTCTGCTGAACTGGCCAAATTTGGCTTCTTTCGTGCGTCTGAGGCACCCATACGATCAGCTCCTATCGAGCAGCCTAGGGTTTCTTCACCTACCCATGTGTTGGTAGATGATCAGCCGCCGCCGGAGTCCTCGCCGGCGTTGCCCGGAGCCAATACTATTATTTCTTTTGGAAAATTCAATGCACCGGTTATTACGGGTGATCATTTTGGGAAAGGACATATTTTATATTCTCCTTTATTTCGCCAGGAAATTGGTTCGGACTTGCCATCCACCACCCTCGAGAATATTGAAGATCTTAGAATGGCTGGTTATTCCGAGAAGGAGATTAAGGAGGCTCTATCTATTCCTTTTATCCCGCCTCAATCTCTGGTTTTTGAAATTTTGGGCCGTTGCTCCCGTTGTGGGCTCAAGGATCATCTCAAGCCCGAGTGCCCTGGTGTTTGCAAGAATTGTCAGATTATTGGGTTTAAGTGTGTTGACTGCGATTCATCGCAGCCTTTTTCTTGTCCTACCGTTATTGGGCCGTCTTACACATCGGGCCCAACTATGGACGCTAGCCCATTGGCCCCCCTCCGGGATATCACTGTATCTGGGCCTCTTCCATGCTGCTTCCGTTGCTTGGAATTAGGACATATTAGGAAGGATTGTAAAAATGATATTAAATGTCTTGATTGCTTTGGGTGGGGTCACTTTGCCAGAGATTGCCCGATTAAGGTATATTGCAGATACTGTCACGCTGCAGATCATTTTATTCCGGATTGCCCGAAGATTATATGTCGGCGTTGCAAACTACCGGGCCATCATTCTACAGCTTGCCGTCAACGGTTTTTATGGGTACCAAAAGGAAGTACATCTCCTAATTTGGTAACTGGGGCGGTGGTCGTTTCACATTCTGGGCCCACTCCAGCTTTGACTCCACAAGACCAAGTTGGAGAACTGGAACGCCTAGCTATTCCTCTCGGCACCTCCGCTCCCCCCTTGAGCAGAGCGCAACAATGGCGAACTTCCCGGTCAGGCCTTTTGATTTCGTTTCTGCCTACTCCAACATAGATCCTGGGCCAGATGACCGTCTCCAACATGCTAGACTAGTGGTTGGTGATCCCCCCCCCCCCCCCGCACCAATGAAGACTCCGCCATTGTTCTGGTAAATCCCCCTGTCTCGGACAATCTTCGTCGCACTGTTCTGGATCAGATTGTGGCTTCGGTCAATGAAGATTATGATAATATCATCACTAAGGCGAAGATTTCCATCCTAGGGGTGGGGCTTGTGAAATTTTCTTCTGCTGAAATCCGTGATATGATGGTGCGGGATAGGCCGCACCCTTTTGATGTGTTTGATGAGGAGTCCTCTTTCACCTTCATTCGTCACGACGAGGGGATGAATATGCGAAGACCAGTTTTCAATCTTGATGCATGGATCCTTTTCTTGGCATTCCCCACGGATTACTTGACAGATTACTACATCAACAAAGCGGTGTCACTCTTTGGGAGACTTGTTCTCTGGCACCGTCCAGAGGCGAGCAGGTCGAGGGTACTGATGCGTGTCCAACTGCGTAATACTCGAGAGGTTCCCCGCAGCATCATCGTTACCAGGGTTTCATCTCTTCCTGGGAATGGAGTGTCTTGGACGGTGCCCGTTTATGTTCTCAATAGCCGCCAGGATCTGGCGGGGCTGATTGATACTAAAGAACCCCCTCCGCATATGAATGCATCGCCGCACCCATATGAGCTCCCATATCTGACAGCCATGCAGCAATATCATCTGGATATTCAGAGATTCAATGAGCAGCAGGCTGAGGCCAACTGGCAAGGTGATGTGATGGAGCAAGAGGAACCGCAAGAGGGTTGGGGACAGTGGCCTGCTGTGCCTCAAATTTATCTGGGTTTGGACATGAGGCAATATTTGGGGTACGATGGCCCATCACTGATGGATGGTGTGGCCAATTCGGATAATCTTTCTGATGATGCTATGGACGCCTGGAACGATCATGTTGAAGAGGTGGAACGTGCTGCGTTGGATGTCATTCTTGGGCACCCACCTGGGGTGCTCCACTTCAGACGTGCTGGTGGACAGTTGTCAGGTCTTGAGGTTCAGGCTGGAGCTGAGTACTGGGTGTTTTTTGGTGTGCTCATGCGTCAGGTTTACACCCGCACTATCCTCCCCTCTGCACCCGTGGATGAGAGCATCTTCTTGGGCCACCTTGTCAACGCCATCATCGCTGCGGGAATGCAACACATGTGGGCAAGTTTTATCAGTACTGGTGCCCCCGCTGACATCGTGCCGACATCTGTCATCCGTATCGCACTCCATCTGCCCCAGGTTCCACCTGATCCTGCCAATTGGATATCTGTGGAGCTCTCACCTATTCTACGCGACTATCTGTCTGCTGTGAGGGGAGCTGCAGAGGAGGTACTTACAGGCCATTCACTTCCTGACACCATGGAGATGGTTCGCGCAGACCTGGGATTTGTTCCTGACCTGCCCCAGATGAATGTTGCAGGGACTCTTCACCCTTGCTCCTCGTCCACTCCATCTATGCCTATCATGACTCGGGCCAAGGCTCGTGCGAGTAAGATCTCTACCCCACCTGTTGCTAGCCTTGTCAGAAGTTGTACTAGGAATAACAACGATGGATTTATGCACATTGCCTTACCAGATAAGGCACCTAGGCGCCGCAGCTCATCTGTTCCCCGTGCGGTGGCACCTGCACAGATGCAGTTATCTGAGATGCAACGCATTGGTGTCGAGGAGTGTGGACTTTCCCCTGAAGATGTCTCAGAAGAGAAGTTGCTCCGTGATCCGTCTGCCTAGCTGCTTCCTCCATTCACTGTGGTGGACGTGGCAGTCGATTGTGAATCTGCTTATGGCAATTTATCGTTTGTTTTGTTGGGTTTTTAGCCCTAAGTTTTATGTGATCAAAACATCATATGATCGGTACCGAGCCTATTTTGTGGCTGTGTTGCATACCTTAGATGTATGCTTTATGCTATCGTTCAGCACTTGCTCTGTTTGCCAATCTTTCTTTCCATGACGCCATCTACTTATGATCTGAAGCTTTGGCGAATTCTCTGTTGGAATATTCGGGGACTGAACAGCCCAGATAAATGGCCGCTTATTCTCAATAAGATTGAGGAAAGTATGGCTAATATTGTTTGTTTCCAGGAAACAAAAAGGGGTGAATTTGACACACATTTTATTAAAAAATTCGCTCCTAAGCGTTTTGATCGTTTTGAGTATGTTCCCTCTGATGGTGCTTCGGGAGGTATACTTGTTCTTTGGATCGGTCATCAATTCACGGGTGAAGTATTGTTATCTGAGCAATTCGGCATTCTACTGCTCTTTACATCACTAGCATTGATGGAATCCTTCCACCTTACTGTAGTTTATGGACCCTGTGAAGGTCTTGCGCGACAAAACTTTGTAGCGTGGCTTTTTAGCTTGGATATTGCGGAGGACGCCCTATGGTTACTTATTGGTGACTTTAACTTCTACCGTTTCTCGGACAGTAGAAACAAACCTGGAGCTAATACGGAGGATATGGAGATTTTCAATGAAATCATTAGTTTTCATGGTCTTATTGAGCTTCCAATCAAAGGTAGATCCCACACTTGGAGTAATATGCAGTTGGATCCCCTATTGACACAGCTAGACTGGTTTTTCACTTCGATTGCCTGGACCACCACATACCCCAACTCGATGGTCACTCCATTGGCTAGACCTACATCTGACCATATCCCTTGTGTGCTATCCATTGGAACTTCCATTCCCAAAGCGCAAATCTTTCGATTTGAAAATTATTGGATTAGGATGCCTGGTTTTTATGACACTGTTAAAACTATTTGGGACATACATTGTCTAGGTGATAGTGCAAAGCGCATCTCATCTAAACTGAAATTATTGAGGAAAGGTTTGAGGAAATGGCAACAGAGCATCTCGACTCTTAACCACTTTATCACAAATTGTAATAATACTATTCTTCTTTTGGATTCTATTGAGGATGCTAGGCCTCTATTTATCACGGAATGGAATTTTCGCAATGTGATCAAAGACCAGCTGGCCCATCTTCTTCGATTCAAATTGGATTATTGGAGAAACAGATGCACGGCCCACTGGGCTAAGAATGGCAGTGAAAATACATCTTTTTTTCACTCTATGGCTACCGTCAGTTATCGAGCCAACAACATCGCATCGCTTGTACGGGAGGACGGCTCCGTTACTTTTGATCATCATGAGAAGGCGGCACTGCTCCGAAGTACATTTCAAGCACGAATGGGGATTTCGGTAGGCATCGATAAAGATTTTGAATTTTCCCGCTACCTCCCGCATCATGAGGGATTGGAATGCCTTTCCCGCCCATTCTCTCGTGACGAAATCGATAATATGGTTAGATCCTTACCTATTGATAAGGCTCCGGGTCCAGATGGTTTCAACGGACAATTTATCAAAAGCTGCTCGCATATTATTAAAGAGGATTACTATAGATTATTTGAGGATTTTTGGCATGGTACTGTTAATTTACAGAGTATCAACGATGCATTCCTCACGATGATACCTAAGATCTCTGCTCCTAGCCAAGCTAATGATTACAGGCCCATTTCATTACTTAATTCCTCTTTCAAGCTTTTGACTAAGATTCTAGCTAATCGACTTCAAGAGCACATTTTATCTATTGTCCACCAGAACCAATATGGTTTTCTTCAAAACCGCAACATTTAGGATTGCATTGCTTGGGCTTATGAATACATTCACCAGGTCAAGGCATCTGGAGCTGAGGCAGTTATTATCAAGCTTGATTTCAGTAAAGCATTTGATGTTATTGAACATGATGCTCTCATACGTATTCTCATGGCCAGTGGTTTTGATGACAGATGGACGGGTTGGATTCAGTCTATTTTCAATACTGGTACATCTGTTGTACTGCTTAATGGAGTACCTGGCAAGAAATTTGTATGTAAGAGAGGGGTTCGTCAAGGCGATCCTCTCTCACCCATCCTATTTGTGGAAGGTGCTGATCTTCTTCAGTCTATGGTCAATAGATTGATGATTGAAGGGGAGCTCACTGCACCACTCCCTATACCAGAGGCTGATTTTCCCATTGTTCAATACGCAGATGATACATTACTGATCACACAGGCTTGCTCTAGACAGCTATCAGTACTCAAGAATCTTCTTACTGTATTTGCAAAGGCCACTGGTCTGACAGTTAACTACTCCAAATCATGCATCATGCCACTCAATATCACGCAAGAACAACTGTTGGCCCTGGCCAATGTTTTTGGATGTTCGACTGGTGTTATGCCATTCACCTACTTGGGCCTCCCCCTGGGTACCACCAGACCCACAATTTCAGATCTTGCTCCACTAGCTGATCGTATGGAGAGAAGATTGAATGCATGCTCTAGATTTCTAGATTATGGTGGGCGTTTAGTCCTGATACAATCAGTCCTATCTTCTCTTCCTACCCATTTTTTGGGCTCACTCAAGCTCCCTAAAACTATTATTCGCTCATTTGATCGTATCCGACGTCACTGCTTATGGGCCAAGGATGGAGGATCTGCTACACCTCAATCGTTAGCTGCTTGGGAGCAGGTGTGTAAGCCTAAAAAACATGGGGGTCTTGGCATCATGAATCTTGAGCTCCAAAATAATGCCCTCCTGATCAGATATTTGCACAAATTTTATAACCATTATGATACACCCTGGGTCAAACTTTTTTGGAACCTATATGATCACTCTCCACCACATGCTCAAGCCGTTAGGGGTTCATTCTGGTGGAGGGATATATTCAAGCTCATACCATTATATCGCAGTATTGCTCGATTCTATATTGGAAACGGGTGTAATACTCTTTTCTGGAAAGATTATTGGCAGGGCAGCACTACACTTTGTGATCGTTGGCCTAGATTATATTCATTTGTACTTAATGAGGACTTATCCGTGGCTCAGATTTGTGATTCACATAATCTACAAGATACATTTGCTCTGCCTTTGTCTGTGCAAGCATATGAGGAATATCAGGACTTATCGCAGGTTATCGAGCAAATTGATCTGGACCCATCTAGTCATGATCATGTGCTTTATTGCTGGGGCAATGGACGCTACAGCTCTGCACGATTTTATAAGTTTCTCTTTGCTAATATCCATTGCCATCCCCTCATCAGGAAGATATGGGCTTCCAGATGCCTCCCTAAACTGAAAGTATTCTTGTGGATCTTCTTCAATGATCGATTGAACACTAGAGATCTTATGAGCCGCAGACATTGGCATCTACCTGAGGGTTATTCCTGTGTCCTATGTGACAGCAACACGTGTGAAACTGTTAGCCATCTGTTCTTTGAATGTAACTTTGCCAGGGATTGTTGGATTGCTCTTGGCGTTCATTGGGATCTCTCCAAGACCATACTGGATAGGATCACTTTGGCTATGTTGCAATTTAAAGGGTCCTGTTTTCTGGAGATCTTTTCTTGTGCTACATGGAACATATGGAAGTCTAGGAATGATCTTATCTTCCAATCCAAAGAGGCTACTTATTTGAGTTGGCATATTAGGTTTTCCTCTGATATCATGTTACATCAGTATAGAGTTGAAGACACTAGTAGGGGACCCCTCATTTCGTGGGTTAGGAACCTTGTCACATGATGTATTGTAGGATTAACTTTTTACCCCCTTGATCTACCTTTTGTAACACTTATGTAACTTTGGTGGCATTCTGTTTGCCCCCCATAATTTTGAAAATCTAACCGTAGGGATTTTTCCCTACGGTACAATCTTCAAAAAAGTAGGCTTTGGCCAACGCAAGGCCATGGGTCACCCCAACCCGGCACGCCGAGTGCTTCCAGTGGTCGATCCAAGCAGGGACTGTTGAGCACGCATCGAGCATTTGGGATACACCGCCATAACCACCAGGCCACCTCACGGCTTCAAGGGTCCACTTGGTCCCCGTAGAAAATTGCCGGATAACCGCCTTCAAGGTCTTGAATTTCTCTATATCATCTTCATCATCAACTTTGTCACCCGGGCCTCCAGAATAAAGAGAAAAGTAAAGTGGTAAGGTCCGGGTCATAAAACTTATCAAATGAGAAACCCGAGTCTTAGTCAGGAAGTTAAGTTCCTTTACCAATTATGGAGATGTATGTATCGGCAACAGAGGTCGATAATTTCTTCAGCAAATTCTCAACATGGTGGAGCTTTTTCTTGTATTTCTTGCAGTCCTTGGAAAGGTCCTTCACCTCGACCTCCAGCTCCTCTCGAAGTTTGGTATCAACTCGGAGGAGTTCGTTGGTTTTCGCCAACATCTCCTCCGACCGGGTCACATAAGCCTAAAAAATAGACAAGGAGATATTAGTCGTTTGCAGCATAAAAACCGAGTATGGAAGGTTATATAGCTATGGAAGTACCGAGTAAACTATGTATAGTTCACCCGGAACTTGGGGACTAGGTGAGTACGCAAATAATATCGGTAGAGTTACCTGATGCTCAGCTGCTAGGGATTCGAGAATATCTCTTTCATTGGTCTTTAGAGAAAAAAGTTCATCTAGCATCCCTTCAAAGTCAAGGCCACTCAGATTTGGCCTGGAGGAGCTAGCGTTCTGGTTACCCGGTGGAGGGGTCCTCTCCTGCTTCATCGGGTCGACTCTGGCCGCCTGGGTGTTAGGAGCAGGGGCAGCCCTCTGTGTCCCCAGCAACTCGACATCAGCGTCAGCCGGTTGATGAGTTGGCAGGGGAAACCCGGTATCTGGGACAATAGGGTCGTTCAGCTCTTCCTCTTCACCGCCAGACGCGGGCTTGGTAGAACTCTCCGGGTCTTCCATGGCCGGTTTATCAACATGCATATCCTCCGGGTCACTAAGTGTAACCTTGGCTCTGAGAAAGAAAAGGAAAAAGTTAGTAAGTAATAGACGGAAGACAAGGAAAATAAAGGTATATTGGTTAATAAGGGAAACGTGTTACCCGGTATTCACGACGAAGTCGGCTGGGAGATCGTTGCTGGACCTGGAAGATGCTGATAAAGAATCAGAAAGTGAGACCCGGAGTTGTCCGGCTAAGGGATGATTCGGAGATGGAAATTTTCGAGGTATATGGGTTTGGTAAGTTGGAGGAGTACCGGCTCAGCGAGCGGGCGACATGGGAATACCCGGGTTAAGAGGATCGTCAACCGGAGAGGTCCGGGTTGCCCGTCGTTTGGCTGGAGTTGATTCCTTCAGAGATGGTGAAGTGGTTAGATGCCTGTTAAGTTCGCACATATTGGCATAGGAGTATGGCTTGGAGGTCATCGAAGAATATGGCACCTTGAAAACAACTCTCCGGCTCTTCCTCTTCACCCCAACCTCAGTCTCCGGCTCTGCTTCACTCTCTTCCGACTGAGTGTCGTCCTTGTCCTCTAGCACTGGTGAGTGAGGAGCATTGTCGGAAGAAGGATAAGTTTGGTCTCATAAGCTAACGAAGTAATTATTAAGAAGAGACCCGGAATTACCTTCATCTCCATCAGTCGGCTCCTCCTCCTCCGAGTTTTCAGAGGGGGGAGGGGTGACAATCTTCCAGAATGCATCATTTTCCTGAGTAAAAAACACGGAGATAAAAGTTAGCATCTATGCATAGGAAGTGTTAGTCGGAATAAAGAGTGATAGCCGGTTCTTACTGGAGGAGACGGCTTAGAGCGTGTAAAAGGGGCAAGCCCGGCGATGCTCTTGATAACATCAACTCTCTCAGCCAAGAAAGTCTTCATAATTTTATTTACATCTGCGGCCGGGTAAGTTTTCTCCGAGTATCGGAGAGAGTCGGTGACGTGCCCGGAGTAATCGCACATAAGCTTGGGTCGGACGCTGTTTGGCTGGATCCGGCAGCTGACCCAGGTTTTTATCAGGTTAGGCCCAATAAGCCCTTGGGCTGAAAGCACAGCGAGTTTGTGGAGAAGAGGCTTGATAGACTGTCTATCGGCCTCGGAAGCGAAAGAGTTTAGGTTATCAGAAAGAGAAAGGGTATTATCAAAGAAACCCAGCAAAGGCTTTTCGTCGGGTAAAGATGTGTCTCGGCAGTAGAAAAATGTTTTGTGCCAGTGCTTCACATGAGAGTGAAGGCTGAGAGTCGGCATCAGAGAGTTTTTACGTCTCTGAATCGAGACCCCCCCACAAACCAGGAGGGCCCCGTCCGTGCTCTCCCGGCAGGGTTTGCATTGGAATAGTTCTAAGAATAAAGCCAAGTTTGGAGGAATGCATAAATAAGCCTCACACAGGACTATGAAGTGGCAGATATTTAACATGGAGTTTGGGCCGATATCAAATACCCGGAGTTTATAGTGGTCTAAAAGATCCCGGAAGAAAGGGTGACTCGGGGGTGCGGAAACCCCGGATCACGTGCTCGAGGAAGACGACTACCTCACCCGGGCCTGGTGTAGGCCGGGTCTCCTCACCTGGCGTCCTCCACTGGATGTCCTGCTCAGCGGGCAGGACACCCGACTCGGCCAGCTCGTCAAGCTTGGCCTTGGTGACAGTCGATTTCTCCCAATTGGCGGAAATCGACTGACCCGGCTTTTTCTTCCCAGACGGGTTTTTGCCCTTCAGCTTAGCGCTAGCCTTGGGAGCCATGGAGTGTAGATCTAAATGAAGGTAAAGTGCAAGTAAGTGAAGGCCGAAAAATTTGAAGATCGCAACTATTCGATGCAGCAGGAAAAGGAAAAGTAAACCGGCTAAGCGTTTGCGAAGGATATGGAAATGTATCTAGCTAAGAACAAGTTGTGGAAAAATACGAGATTGGAAATTGCAAAAGTGTGCCTAGCTAATGGAGAAATAACAGATGACTATGGAGTGAGATTCAATCCAAAATACTAGCGCGAGATTGAGGCAAGGAGAAATCTAGATCTAGTGGATAGAGGAGCTTACCGGGATGGATCGTTGATGGAGATGCGTGGCGGCGGTGACCCGAGAACGACGGAGAGCGCGGCTGCAGCGATTCTCTGGCGGTGGCGGTCTGTTTCGAGATCTCCGACAGCGTGGATGGATGCGCGATTGCGAGCGTTGACGGCGGCGACCGGCGGCGACCCGGCGGATGCTGACGCAGCTTTGGCGCACGCGGGCTTGATTTTGGGCTCGTGGGCACGGAGGCGGAATGAGAGGAGGAAGGAGAAGGGGGAAATGGCCGTTGAGATTAGGGTTGACCCCAGGGGCCAATTTATAGGCATGGGGGAAAGGACCTAGGGTTTGGGCGGTAAGTGAGAAATTTTCGGAAGAAAATGATCCGGCCCGGATATTTGGGGATAGGTATCAAGGTATTCGTTGCGAGATATCCGGATAAAGATTGAGATGGATTTTGGGCGTATTATTCGGATTAACTGATAGCGATACGAATGCCGGGTCTTGTTACGTTTCTTTGGAGTGTTGACCCGGGAAATGATGCCCTGACTTGAAAAAGAAAACCGGGTTATTATATGGACCGCCCAAAGAGCAGGCCTAGCTATGATTAAAGCGCTCTAACCCGGTATATTATGAATTGAATGTTTATTGTTTTGCAGGGAATAGCATGCGCTTCATGGTTGATCCCGAGAAGCCCAAACTATTCTGGGGACTACTGATGGAGGGATGTTAACCCGGTAGGCTCATGCCTAGGTGAAACCCGTCCCAAAGGAATTGCACAAGACCCGACCCAAGGAGGAGGAGTTTCTAGAAGGCCCAAAGGGGAACGTAGGTCTTGTAACCCGTACCTTGGGGGTCACGATTAGGAAACTTAGGGTTGTGTGCGGTTTCCGGGTATGTCTTGTATAGGAAGCCAGAGAGCCGGGTAATATATGAACTGGCTCCTGGGACAGAGAGAGAGAGAGGAGAGTTTTTACCCGATATTCGAGTATTCTTGTGGTACGAGAGCTGATAGTTGTAACCCTAGATCGGAGACTCGGCGACATTGCAGCTCGAGCTACCAGATCACCTGATAACATGATTTCCCCTGAGCTAAACCCTCTCCCAAACACCAGAGTCGATTCGCCCCAAAGTAAGTTACCGCAGGTAACGTCTGCCGTGATTATCCCACGACAAATCCGGCTCTTCTCTGTCTCAAACTGAGCTAGGATTCTCCTA
This sequence comes from Alopecurus myosuroides, assembly GCA_028641055.1. NCBI lineage: Eukaryota > Viridiplantae > Streptophyta > Magnoliopsida > Poales > Poaceae > Alopecurus > Alopecurus myosuroides. The sequence goes on along the minus strand of CM054059.1, from coordinate 213,225,827 downwards.
ACCGGAATATCCGGTTTCCATGGAATAATCCAGTTAGAATAATCCGATTCCTCTCTGTCCCAAACCTCAATGATCTAACTTCACCGATCTTTTGGTGATCGATGCGGATGTTGAAAATAACACCTGCCCACTTAACACCTCAATAAATAATGTACTTAGTATTGTTAACTAACACACAAAACCATCGGGAAAATGAAATACACTTTCAATCTCCCCCTTTTTGGTGTTAGATGATAATACTAAGATTTGCAATAAAACCATGACAAGTACATGTTTGTAATAACATGAAATTTTCTCCTCCTACACATATGCATATCTTTTGTTTGCCTCAAATGCAAAATGTGCAATATCCATAAGGAGAGTAATTTCCAACAAGTAAAACAAACATGCCAAAGAAAATACTATAACCAATACATTGAGGAAGTTGAAAGAGATACATGTTTTCTCCAACATATATATAATAGCATATATACCGAAGCACAATAATAGATAATATCTGATACGTCTCCAACGTATCTATAATTTCTGATGCTCCATGATCATATTATGTCAATTGCTACTTGTTTTCTCCTTATTTATAACATTTTTATAAGTTTTCTTGGACTAACCTATTAACAAGATACCAAGTGCCAGTTCCCTGTTTTCAGCTATTTTTGGTTTTAGATAATTTGTTCTGGAAACATTCTCGGAATTGGATCCCACAAAGCCCGAAGTGCCTATTTTCCCCGGAAGCATCCAGAAGACCGAAGGAGAGTCGAAGTCGGGCAACAGGGGGCCCACACCATAGGGTGGCGTGGCCCCCTGGCCGCGCCAGCTATGGTTGTGGGTCCCTAGAGCTCCACCACCTTTTCCCTTTCGCCTATTTAATCCCCCCGGATGGAAAACCCTAAAGACCTGATAAAAATCCCCAAAAAGTTCCGTAGACGCCATCACCGTCAACCCTAGATCAGGGGGTTCTGAAGCTGTTTCCGGCACCCTGCCGGAGAGGAAATCATCAACAGAGGCTTCTACATCACCATGCCTGCCTCTGGAGTGATGCGTGAGTAGTTCATCCTTGGACTACGGGTTCATAGCTGTAGCTAGATGGTCGTCTTCTCCTCATATGCCTCCATCCTTAGATCTCGTGAGCTCTCTATCATGATCGAGATTGATCTTATGTAATTCTATTTGTTGTGTTTGCTGGGATCCGATGAATATTGAAATTATGCCAAGTTGATTATAGTCTTTATTGCATATGTTATTTGTGATCTTGCATGCTTTCCGTTGCTAGTGGTTTCTCTGGCCAAGTAGTTGCTAGTGACTCCAAGAGGGAGTATTTATGCTTCATAGTTGGTTCATGCCTCCTCTTCGCCTTGCTCGAGTGACAGAAACGTGAAGGGGGAGGATGTGCTGTTGCCATTAGGGAGAAAACAACGGTGAGAGTGCCCGCGTGCATAATAATTGCTTACATTACACACATTGTTTAATGCAGTTATCTGTTGCTTGCAAATTAATACCTAAGGGGGTTCGGATGATAACCTGAGGGTGGATTATTAGTCATAGATGCAGATGGATTTCGGTCTATGTATATTGTCATAATGCCCTTACTAAATATCGTAGTAGTCATCATGTTATAATATGCACTACGGTGCAACCTCTATTTGTCAATTGCCCAACTGTAATTTTTTCACCCATCATGCTATCTTTTATGGACAGACACCACTAGTGAACCTATGAACCCTGGTCCATTTTCCTACACTGTTAAACAAACCACTGCTATTTCCTGTTTTCTTTGCTTAATGCAAGCATACACCATTTCCACACTATACGTCTAATCTTTGTTTTCAGCAAGACCGGTGAGATTGACAACCTCACTGTACCGTTGGGACAAAGTATTTTGGTTGTGTTGTGTGCAGGTTCCACGTTGTTGCTGACACCGGTGAAGCGCCAGCACCACCGTCAGTGGCATCAACCTTCCGAAGGTCCTCTTCCTCCTACTGGATTGATAACCTTGGTTCTTAACTAAGGGGAATTTCCTACTGTTGTGCTCATCACACCCTCCCCTTGGGGTCTTCCAACGAGTGCACAATCTGCACCATCAAGGATTTTTCTGGCGCCGTTGCCGGGGAGGAAGAATTCTTCTGGCAAGGGGAGTCTCTCACTCTCAACCTCTTTATTTTGTTTATTGTCTTGTTTTTATTTTTGTCTTGTTTTACTTCTTTATATAAAAAACACACAAAAAATAGTTTACTTTATAGCTGTTATTTTTGCTTTATCATGCTTGCTATCAATGTTTGATGTCTTTGAAAATAGATCTTTTAGGCAAGGTGGGTTCACGGATGAACAACAAAAACACTATAAGGAACACCGCTTGTCATAAAAAGGGATACACTTATGGGAGCAAATTAATAAATTGCATGACTATGCTAAAAACTTGTGCTCCACTTATAATGTTACTTATTGTTTTGATAAATCTTGTTGCTGTAGGAGGTATAAACACCTCCCTTTTCAATGTGAGTATAATGATAATGTTACTATATCTTCTTATGTTAAGGGAAATTATGAATTATATGATGTGGAACAAATTAAAGAATTTATTCCTTGGAAGGGTGCATTCGAAATTGCCTATTTGCTTGAAAGTATTGATGATGCACCTTATAAATATGAGATTTATGCTATACTTGAATATTGCTTTGATAATTACAAGGGTTGTAATTACTACATAATGAAATATCTTAATAAATTCTCACAACCTAATTAAGTAATTGATGCCTTGCAGGAGCCTATGGAAGAAGAAATTGCTGAATCTGGAAGCTCATTGGATGAAAAGAGGAGGAGAGTGATGATCAAGAGGAGGAAGAATGGAGCTACCCATGTATACCTCCCAATGATAGTAGATCTTTAAATCATACATTATTTTATGAAATTGATACTTTCTATACTTGTGACCTTGATACTACTATGAACGAAACTTGTGAGGATGATATTGCTACTATTATGTGTGATAATCCATGCTACTTGGATAAATCTTATGATAATGCTCTTGATGATGGTACTATGTTACTTGATGTTACAAATTATAATGCTACTGAAAATAGGATTGCTATAATGTGTCCTATACCTTTTATGAGTGATCAATCATCTTGTTTTGATATTGCTAAAAGTGGGAAAAAAGAGGAGCTGATTTTGAATTATGATCCCACTGTTTTGGAGCATGATATGAAATATGTGCTTTTAGACCATGAAAAACATGCTTTATGTGATAATTATATTGTTGAGTTTATTCATTATGCTACTAAAAATTATTATGAGAGAGGAAAATATGGTTGTAGGAATTTTCATGTTACTAAAACACCTCTCTTTTTGTTGAAAGTTTTGAAGTTGCTCTTGTTCTACCTTCCTATGATTTCTAGTTTGAGCTTCTTTAATTTATTTATTTACAAGATTCCTATGCATAGGAAGTGGGTTAGACTTAAATTTGTTTTATAGTTGCTTATTGATGCTCTCTTTTTCTTAATTCATATTTCTTATGTGAGCATCTTTGGTTTGTATGCCTACCCGAAAGGCGTTAAAGAAAAGCGATACCGGGAGACAACCCGTTTTATTTCTCTGTTTCAACCTGTTTTTCTTCGTTTTCATTGGTGTGCTTTCCACCACGGTGTTTTCTATTTCCTTAGCAACCCCGATGTATATTTTCTTTTGTGTTTTTATTGAGCCAAGTAAAGCCTCTAGTGGAAAATTGAGGCTATATTTCGGATTTCTGCGCAGGAAACAAATTTCTGCTGTCCACTGTTAATTACATATAAAATCAGAGAAAATTCAAAATGACCTGAGTTTTTTTGTGCGTAATCCTGAGTTATATAAGCAACTTTTCTTAGTTAACCACTTTTTGATTTGAGCAACAGAATAGTTTTGAAAAAATCGATCTTTACCTGCTGTTCTGTTTTGACAGATTTCTGCCATTTATTGCATTTGCATCTTAATCTCTTTCTTTTGGTGTTCTTTTGAGAAAACAAGTTTTAAAAGAATTTGTGATAGTAGCTAATACGTTTTTGATTGTTAGATTTTTTTTGAAACTGAACCAAGTGAATTTATTATTTCGATTGCACTAACGTTGCTAATGAAGATTGTGAGAAGTTTGGTGTGAAGGAAGTTTTCAAGGGTCAAGAGAAGAGAATGATATGATGTGATCAAGAAGACTGAAAAGATTAAGCTTGGGGATGCCCCGGTGGTACATCCCAGCAAATTCCAAGAAGACTCAAGCGTTTAAGCTTGGGGATGCCCAAGGCATCCCCTTCTTCATCAACAAATTATCAGGTCACTTCTAGTGAAACTATATGTTTATTCGGTCACATCTTATGTGCTTTACTTGGAGCGTATTTTATTTTTGTTTTCAGTTTGTTTTTATTTTTTACAATAAAATTGGTTGTACCCCAGCATTCTTTTATTGGAGAGTGACACGCTTCGCTTTTTTATGACAATACTTTGTATTCTTAATCTTGTCTGGCTGCCGCATTTATTTAGCTCATGTTTTGCATGCATCTCTTATTAGAGCTGTTAGTTTTAGTAGTGTTATGTGAGTACTCTCATGTTTGCTTGCTGTATCATAAAGAGTATTTTTGTTAAAGCATGTTTTGTATGGTGCTTGTTGGGAGAAGAAAACTGCTGCTTGAAGTAGAATTTATAACAGTGCTAGTAGAAGTTTGTATAGACTATGGCTAGAACTTTTCCATGCCATGCTAAATGTTCTTTTAGTTTTAAAGCCTTGTGGTTATTGAGTAGCATGAAGAGCCTCAAATAGATGAGAGTGTTTAATATGTCTTGAAAGATTCATGAGTTGTTTTTGTCATAGTAAAGCATCAATATATGGTATTCTCTTTTGAATGTTTTATTTGGTTGACTTGGCGCATGCTCACACCATGTTTATGACTATTAACCAGTCACGAATAGCCTCCATGACCACTTAGTTTTTGAAATTGTCATACTGCTTATGTTTTAATTAATGATTCTTATGTCGCTATGCATGATTATGGCTCTTATGCACTCTTGATTTGTCGCTCCCAGTCTTTTGCTAGCCTCCACCTGTACTCAGTATGAGCTCAGCTCGTGCTTCCAACTCCCTTAAACCAAAGTTTTTCCAATTGTGTCCACCATACCTACCTACATGTGGTATTTAACTGCCACTCCAAGTAAATTGCTCATGTGTTACCTTTAAAACTTTCAAAATTACTCCTGCTTTATGTTACTGTTTTTGCTCATGAGGACGTCAATAGAGAATCTTTATCTCACTTGTTGATTGGATTTCACACCCTGGACTAGTGGCTTCATCCGCTTATCCAAATGATGGAAGAGCTGGCAGCGGGGTGCCCAGCCCCAAATTAATACAAACAAATTATCTTCACTATTTTGCCCCTGATTTATTAGTCAAAGCATAATTGTGTAAACAAAAGAGAAAGAGGAATTACCTTCTACCCAGATGCATCCTTCAAATGGGAGCCGCTCTTGTGAATCCAGTTGGCTTGTGAAGTACTGTATTTTATGTTTACCATTCGTTAACATTAGCATACATCTCCCAAAATATAAACACTCCTCCACAGTATGTGATTGTTGGTAGGCACTCGAGGATTTAGTTAGCCATGGTTTGTGAAAGATGGATGGGAGGAGTGTCAAACTTTTAATATCTCTGTTTAATAAAATAAAAGCTCTAGCACATGAGTGATCCCTTCTTCCCTCAGCGAAGGGCCTTTCTTTTACTTTTATGTTGAATCTCAATCTTATAACTTTATGCACAGTTGAGAGAGCATTTTTTCCATTCTGAGTTCTATGTGCATTTGTCCCCTAAACGTCAATAATTACTTCATGATGTGATATTATTTGTTCTTAAATTATTTGCTCTAGTCTTCCTCATGAACTTTGAAGGTGTCATGGAATTTATGTTTTGCCCCACTCTTAAGGACTAGCGAAATATCACTTTGCCATGCTTTCTCTATACCTGAAACAAATGTTTACCTTTCTTTGAATTATTATTCATGATACTTCATTTGAGATACTCTTCGTGATGCAAAGTAATTACTATGCTTTATTATTAAAGTTCTATTTATCATGTTTGTGTTTGAAGTTCTATGATCTCAACGTGCATATGCTTTTACATTAGATTGATCAAGCTTGTGTTAGTAGCATGTCACCTTAGAAATTATTAGGTTTTATCATTTACCTACTCAAGGACGAGTAGGAACTAAGCTTGGGGATCCTTGATACATCTCCAACGTATCTATAATTTCTGATGCTCCATGATCATATTATGTCAATTGCTACTTGTTTTCTCCCTTATTTATAGCATTTTTATACGTTTTCCGGGACTAACCTATTAACAAGATGCCAAGTGCCAGTTCCCTGTTTTTTGTTGTTTTTGGTTTCAGAAAAGTTGTTCTGGAAACATTCTAGGAATTGGACCCACAAAGCCTGAAGTGCCTATTTTCCCCGGAAGCATCCAGAAGACCGATGGAGAGTCGAAGACGGGCACCAGGGGGCGCACACCATAGGGTGGCGCGGCCCCTGGCCGTGCTAGCTATGGGTGTGGTGCCCCTGGAGCTCCACCGCCTTTGCCCTTCGCCTATTTAATCCCCCCGGATGGAAAATCTTAAAGACCTGATAAAAAATCCCCGAAAAGTTACGCAGCCGTCGTCACCGTCAACCCTAAATCAGGGGGGGTCTGAAGCTGTTTCCGGCACCCTGATGGAGAGGAAATCATCACCGGAGGCTTCTACATCACCATGCCTGCCTCCGGAGTGATGCGTGAGTAGTTCATCCTTGGACTACGGGTTCGTAGCTGTAGCTAGATGGTAGTCTTCTCCTCATATACCTCCATGTTTAGATCTCGTGAGCTGCCTATCATGATCGAGATTGATCTTATGTAATTCTATGTGTTGTGTTTGCTGGGATCCGATGAATATTGAACTTATGCCAAGTTGATTATAGTCTTTGTTGCATAAGTTATTTGTGATCTTGTATGATTTCCGTTGCTAGTGGTTGCTCTGGCCAAGTAGTTGCTAGTTACTCCAGGAGAGTGTATTTATTCTTGATAGTGGGTTCATGCCTCCTATTCGCCTTGCTCGAGTGGCAGAAACGTGAAGGGGGAGGATGTGTTGTTGCCATTAGGGAGAAAACAGCGGTGGGAGTGCCCGCATGCATAATCATTTCTTACATTACACACATTGTTTAATGCCGTTATCTGTTGCTTGCAACTTAATACCTAAGAGGGTTTGGATGATAACCTTAGGGTGGATTATTAGTCATAGATGTAGATGGATTTCGGTCTATGTATATTGTTGTAATGCCCGCACTAAATATCATAGTAGTCATCATGTTATAATGTGCACTACGGTGAAACCTGTATTTGTCAATTGCCCAGCTGTAATTTGTTCACACAACATGCTATCTTTTATGGAGGGACACCACTAGTGAACCTATGAACCCGGTCCATTTTCCTTCAATGTTAAACAAACCACTTCTATTTCATGTTTTCTTTACTTACTGCAAGCATACACCATTTTCCATACTATACGTCTAATCTTTGTTTTCAGCAAGACCGATGAGATTGACAACCTCACTGTACCGTTGGGACAAAGTATTTTGGTTGTGTTGTGTGCAGGTTCCACATTGTTGCTGACACTGGTGAAGTGCCAGCACCACCGTCAGTGGCATCAACCTTCCGAAGGTCCTCTTCCTCTTACTGGATTGATAACCTTGGTTCTTAACTAAGGGGAATTTCCTACTTCTGTGCTCATCACACCCTTCTCTTGGGGTCTCCCAACGAGTGCACGATCTGCACCATCAATATCCTCAACATAGATAGTCATAGATAACCAGATAACCATAGTCTCAGAATCACATTGTAACATATATTTTTAAACGAGACAACAAATAGCAAATAGTTCATGAAATAAAACTAAATGGACACAAGCTCTCAAGAAATTATAAAAGCATATGCTTGTGCCCGAACCCATGCAAATCCGGTAGGCCTAAGACTACTTCTCCCCCTTTGGCATTAAGACACCAAAAATGAGATATGTAGTGGTGCTAGCGTCCCATAGACAAGCTAAGCATCCGAGTGCTCAGAAGACTCTCGAGCTGACGTCTCGGAAGCACCCTTGGTGTCTCTCTCCTGATCTTCATCCACATCCTCATCTTCCTCATCAAAGTCATCACCAATATGAGCAATGGAAGAAGCAGGAGTGGCACGAATAGCCTCCTCAATCTGCTCCCAAGGGGTACAGTCTCTAGAAGACCACTGAGCATAAGAATAAGGAACTAGGGCAGCAGGAAGATCACCAGTAGAACCACTCACATGGTGAAGAATCTAACGCTGAGAGCTAGACATAGAAGTGTCCCTGCGGTAGGCCTGGTACTGCTCCTTGTGGATATCCACCTTCATGCACATCCCATTGCACTGAAACCAGGAAAGATTCATGACATTGCGCATAGTAGTGGAGTGTCAGTCATGCTAGCACTAGAGGGGCCACCTCCCATAGAGGAACCACCCTCAGGAGGAGGAGAAGAAGCAGGAGTAACAACCTTCTTCCTCTTCACATACAGCTTCTTGAAGGCATGGTCTTGCAAAGGCAGCTCATGGAAGTTCCTTTCCATAGTATCCTTGATCAACATCATAATGTATGCTCCATATGGGATGGTGTTCCCACCAATCATGGCATTGCGAAGCTCGTGGAAGATAATATCCATGACATCCACGGTGTAAGAAGTAGTAGGGTCCTCATCCTCCATACACTGCTTTGCCAGAATCGGAAGGTTGCAAAGCAGACTGGTGAGAGCATCATTACTACCCCCACAGGGAACCAAGAAAGACCAAAAGAGGCGCACTAGCTGATCATAGAATGGGAGAAGCCCTTCCAACTTGCCAATAGTGTATCCAGGACCATACATGTCAGCCATAGTCCTCTAACGCTGGGGTCTGTCAACATCATGCATACGGTGACCAAGTGGAGGATGAGAGCGGTACCTATAGCCAAGCACATTGCCCAGCTTGTGAAACGGAGCCTCACATGGAGTGGTCTGGGTCATCCACTTCAAACTGCAAGGAACACCTGAGTCAAAAGCCAATGTGGACATGAACTGGACCACAAGATCAGTGTTGTAGATGCAGCGAGTCTCCATGAGCTTCACAATACCAAACCTCTCATTAATACTCGCAGCATAAGCAAATACCGCCTTGTCCTTGATAAACCGAAACTTGGTTGGATTCATCAGATGGATAGGAAACTTGTAATCAGAATAGATGTCAGCCAAGATATAGGAGTGCTCCTTGCACCAGAACTGAGCATCCTCAAACTCCAAATCCCTGGGAGTGTTGTACCAATCCTTCTGACAAATCTGAGAAAACTTTTGAGTGGTCACATCATGCGTGTAGTTCTCCCTGACTTCCTTGCCCTTCTTCTTCCTTGAGGATGGCTTAGAAGCAACAAACTTGGCCTTCCCCTTGGCAACAGCTTTTCTTGGAGGCCGAGAGTCATCGAGATCCTCATCACTAGTGTCCTTGTAGGAAGGACGCTTGCGAGGGCCCAACTTGTGAGACTGAGAACCACCTGTGAATGAAGTACATAGAAGGAAGCATAGGGGTAAGTGCACACAAGTCATCAACAGAGGAATCATACTGTCAAAACAATAGGAGAGCATCCACAAAACGATCATATAACAATCCTAGAGATGAGCAAACAATACTGAAAAATTTAGGACATAACCCAACCGGATATCCCGGTTCAATTCTGAACCGGATATTCCGGTTCCATGAAACCAACACTGATGTGATCTTCACCTAGGTTCAGAACTAGATCGGTGATACGGGGTGCTAACCCATTGTCTATCGCATGCAATAGATACCCTAGGGAACATCCACTACCAAGCATTGACAAGGAAAACATGCATCCAAGAAGGGGTAGGGTTAGGGCACCAATATCCAAAGAGATTTAAGTTTACCCGTTTCCATGGATTAAAATTCTTGGATGGGATTGATCCCAAGGAGAGGGAGAACAAGATCCTGCCTAGAACACGCAAATCCTGTGGAGGAAGTGGCCCGGGAGGCCAAGAATCGGAGGGGCGGCGATTTGGTGGAGGAGGGGAGTTGGGGAAGAAAGGCACGAACTGCCTCTCCAACCTGTGCCCCCTCAGATTTGAGGAGATTCGCAGGACCGTATATTCCGGTTCAAGTTTGAACCGGATATTCCAGTACAGATCTGTACCGGAAATTTTGGCTGGCTTCTGATTCGGAACTTCCTAGTTTCAAAGGAGTGACTTGAGTGCTAGATAGAGTTTGGTTTTTAGGTAGAAAGGCTTAGGATAGAAGCACCAAACTAAAAGTAGTACTTATTCTGCTCATTTGCAAGAATCAAACAACAAAAACCAAGTGAGTGAGATTTTCCGACAAGAACACTTAGCAAGGGAAAATAGGAGAAATGCAATGAAAATCGAATAAACCCCAAGTAAGATCCAACTCTCCACAAAGAAGAGGTCGGTGGCCTAAGCCACCATGTAAGAGATCATGGTATGACACCGCGAAGATATATCTTGGGTGCATGGCCAATACTCGACATTGAAGCTCAGAATTCAACATTAGAAAAAGAGAGATAACAATGAAATTTTGCTTTGGGCATAATGGGGGGAGGGAGAACCCAATGTGTTAGGATAACACTCCCCCTATGTCCATGCCTACACCTAAACCCAAACACGTATCAACTATAGGGGTGTGTGCAAGATCTTCAAGTCAAACTCCTAGAATCGATGATATTTAGCTCATTCCTCAAGAACATGAATCTTGCATCATCAAGTGGCTTCGTGAAGATATCCACGAGATTATACTTGGTCGGTACATATGCTAGCTCAGTATCACCTCTTGCCACATGATCCCGGATGAAATGATGACGAATCTCAATATGCTTTGTCCTTGTGTGTTACACGGGGTTGTAGGCAATCGTGATGTGTAGCGTTCCCACATTTAAATAATGCAAGAACTCTGTGTTATTGTGCTACTCCCTGGATCAATTGCTAGCACCACAGTTCAAAATGAAATATCATTGCAAATGCGCCCAAATTCTATTACATCGCATGATCCAGTCTTTACAAAATATGATTACAACTTGCATAGTCTCAGAAGACTAGCAGGAAACAGAAAATACATCGGAAAAACATAGTAACATTGAGCCTCATCTTCTTCATGTGCCACAGGCAAAGCATGTTGGCGATAGACTCGAGATCCTGAACGAAACCTCACTCGTCTTCAGAATTCATCTGCAATATGGAATATGCAGCCACAAGGGAGTCAATACAATTTAATGTATTGGCAAGTAACACTATGGTGGATATAAAATGGCAAGTCTAAACTACATGCATATCTGGCTTGGTAGAGTTTTGGCTAAGTTTGCATAAAGCCAGTTTTGTCCTATATTTGATAAATCATTGAAAAATCTTTGAAAAACAACATGGGTAGACACACCATGTAGTTTGAAAATCATCATGGGTAGACACACCATGAAGTTTGAAAATCATCATGGGTAGACACACCATGAAGTTTGAAAAGGTAGCACAGAGGGGTAGACACACCATGTGCTCTAGGAAAAGGTTTCTACCATGTTTTAATTCATTCAGAAAAGATGAGGAGATCCTTCTATCCATCCTTGTCCAGCTGCTCTAAGTCGTCCATTACCGGGAACGCGGCTATGATCATAGTTTCTAACTCTGCAGAGGTTGTGCACTTTCACCCTTTGTCTTCAATTATCCCAAACATCCTATACACCCGGAGTGCATCATGGAAAGGAGAGAATTGATACGAGATCTTTCAGAAGCAAGAATTCAACCCAACCATCAAGACCCGTTCCACCTATAATTCTACTACATCTTCATGTCAAGCATGGGCTGAACTCTCACAACTTAGTTGATCAAGACAGAGCCCATTCAAAGGGCTGCACGGAAAGCTACTTAAACTTAGAGGACTTGGTAATATCTTTGTTTCCTGGGTGGCAATCCACAAGTGAACACCCCTCGGGGCGACACTCAACTCTCATCAACCAAACAACCAAATCCACCCAGGTGGTTCATTGAAATTTATACTTACAATTTTTCACAGCATTGAGTAAAACAAATTTGTAGCAAGGCTAAGCATCTACTAAGTATAACTCTCCAAGATAACAAGTCTAAAGGATGGCTACACACTACTTGGGATTTTGCATAGCATATAATAACTTAGTAAAATTCCCTATCATGCATACTACTCAAAAATATTAGTAATGCATAGTGAAAATATGGGAGATTTGATGGTGTGTCACTTGCCTTGGCAATAGGATGAACAATCACAACAAGAATAACAGCAACAAGAGTATACTTGCTCCTCTTCACAATCTAAAACAAGCAAAACAAGCCACACATAAACATACAAAACTAGCATAACATAGAAAACAAAATAACAATACAAAAACATGTATGCATGCTATGCAATGATCAAATTAATGCACAAAGTCCACAACTAGAAGTAATTTCTAACAATGATGTTATCTGATTTTAATAACATGGTTATGATGCATGAGAAACAAATTTATTATCAAATTATAATTATTAGTATTGCTAGGGTTTTATTATAGGCAAATATCAACATTAATAGAGTTTTTGTTACAAATTTGTATAAATAATTTTTCCAACGCGTCTACTAGATAGAGGACATCAAAACAAACCCATAGCAATTGATTTCACCTAAAAAGGATTTATAGATTAAAAGTTATGCCCAAATTAGTGATTAATAGAGATCTACAAATAACATGTGAGTGCACGTTTCAAATTTGAAAGTTAAATAGCCTAAATTAATCTACACAGTGTGCTGATTTCAAAAAGTCCAAAACCACCTAAATCGGATATACAGAACAAAAGTTAGAGATTTTACAAATTTTAGCAATTTTCTAGAAATTTAAATCAATTTAAATCGCGCTGACTGGGCTGGCTGATTGTGCGCTGACTGGGCTGGCTGATTGTGCGCTGACTGGGTGCTATGTGGCGTGCTGTGATTGGTGAGGCTAGCGCTGGCGTGGCGGAGGACGTGGGCAAGTGATTCGATCTGGATCGTTAGATCCAGATCTAACGGCGCACAGCGCGTACCTCTTCGCGATGTAATCGTGGTCGTTCGGCTGCGATCCAACGGTGCACGGCGAGGGAGAGAAACTTCCGGCCGCTCCGGTCGCCGGAGTTGGGGGAGACGGCGGCGATACGTCGGGTACTGGACGGCGGGGACGTTCCGGTGGTTCCCCGGATGCGCTGAGAACGGCGACGAGCTCGTCGTGCTTCGGGGATCCTCCTGGTGCTCACGTCTCCTCTTCCCGACAAGCAGATCGACGACGACGGTGACAATTCGATCTCGGATAAACGGCGGCCGACGGTGGAAGAGGATCTCGTAGTGGCGGGGCGGTTTGGGGTTACGGTTCAGGATCTGGAGGCACGGACGTCCAGGGCTTCGTATTTAAGGAGGGGCAGCGTGGCCAAGGGGGCAGAGCAAGGCGGTGTCGGAGTCCAACCGCGACACGACGGCGGAGTTCCGCTCGGTCACGGCGGCGGTGACGTATGCGTGACGCAGGCGTGCGTCACGTGCGGGTCCCGCGGGTCAGTGAGCGGAGGGAGAAGTGAGAGCCCGGGCGGACTCGAGTTCCAGCTAGGCCTCTAGGTGGGCTCGGCCTACTTGCTGTGGATGCGCACGCGCGAGGAATAGGGGAGAGAGGGAAATGGGCCTGGGCCGGGAGAGGGAAAGGAGAGGGGCCGGGCTGATGCACTGGATTTTATCTTTCCTTTTTTTTCTTTTCTGTTTTTAAATAAAATGATTCAAATTCAATTCAAAACTCAACCAAAACAAAACAGAAAAATACAAAAAATTATGTTTTGAAAATCTTATGAAAAATATAACATTTTGGTACTATTGTTTCCCAAAACTAAATTAATTTATTGTAGAAAATATTTAAATCCAAGGTTTAATAGGTAATACTACCTAAATTTTTGTGTTGAGGAAATTAAAACCAAATTTTTATGCAATCAGAGTGCAGATATGCTATGATGCTCATGAATGCATGACGGTTTTAAAATTTTCAAAATTTCCAAAAACCTGGGATGTTACATGATGGCACTTTCATTGTCACACATGAGAGGCACCTTATCCAAATGAACATCATACTCCTTGAGGGTTTGCCTCATCCATACCAATTGGGTGCAAGCACTAGCGGCTGCCACATACTCGGCTTCGGTGGTGGAGAGAGATATACAATTTTGCTTCTTGGAAGACCACTCACCAAGGACCTACCAAGAAATTGGCAAGCCCCGGAAGTAGAATTCCTATCATCTTGATCACCGGCCCAATCCGAGTCCGTGTAGCCCTTGAGAGAAAATTGTGCCCCCTTTGGGTACCACAAACCAAACCTTGAGGTATGAACCAAATACCGAAAGATCCTATGGACCGCCACCAAGTGGCTTTCCTTAGGAGCCGCTTGATACCTTTCACACACACCTACACTCAAAACCATATCGTGCCTAGATGCACAGAGATAAAGCAAAGAACGAATCATATAACAATATAATTTTTGGTCCACATCTTTACCATACGGATTGCGCTTGAGGTGGCATTTGACTTGCATAGGAGATGGCTTCTCTTTTGCACCTTTGAGATTAAACTTCTTGAGAATGTCTTGGGTATACTTGTCTTGATAAATGAAAGTCCCTCGAGCAAATTGCTTGATCTCAAAGCCAAGGAAGAATTTAAGCTCTCCCATAATGGACATCTTAAACCTGTCAGTCGTAAGCTTTGAGAACTCATTATTAAAATCTTGGTTAGTTGAGCCAAAGATAATATCGTCCACATAGAGTTGGCATATGAAAAGCTCTCCCTTTACCCTCTTTATGAAAAGGGTGGGATCGATCTTCCCAACTTCAAAACCACGTTCTTCCAATAACTCTCTAAGGTGCTCATACCAGGCACGTGGTTCTTATTTAAGTCAATAGAGCGCCTTATCAAGCTAGTGGACATGGTTAGGAAAGTTGGGATTCTCGAACCCCGAAGGTTTCTTAACATATACCTCCTCTTTTAGTGGACCATTCAAGAAAGCACTTTTGACATCCATTTGTTGCAACTTGAAATTATGCAAAGATCCATATGGAAGAAGGATAGAGATGGACTTAAGGCGATCCACGGGAGCATAGGTCTCATCAAAGTCAATGCCTTCCACTTGAGTGTAGCCTTGAGCCACCAATCTTGCCTTGTTACTTATGACAATACCATGCTCATCTTTGCTTGTTCTTGAATATCCACTTATGGCCAATAACATTGTGGCAATCTTTGGGCTTCTCAACTAGCTTCCAAACCTTATTGCTCTCAAAGTTATTGAGCTCATCATGCATAGCTTCAACCCAATCGGAGTCCTCAAGAGCTTCAAACACTTTCTTTGGTTCCACCATGGATATGTGAGCCTGATGCTGACTAAAGTTTGCCAATTTCTTTCTTGTGTATCTTTTGGTTTGAATATCTTCCAACACTTTGTTGTCGGAAGCATCAATACGCTTCAAAGCTCTTCTTATCCTTCTAGCACGACGGGCTTCGATCTCCTCATTATTGCGAGGAGGAATCACTTGATCATATTGGTCATTTGGGTCCCCTTCTTGACCAACTTGATGGCCTTGATCATAATCATCATCATGAACATAATCAACACTTGCTTCAACTAGAGGAGAGGAGGATGAGGACGGTTGATCTTGGCCTTGACCTTGACTAGCTTCAATGATAGGAGTGGTTGCATATTGCGTAGTAACTTGGTCAATGAGAGGAGGGTCTTCAACATGTTCTTGGTTAGGTGCATCACTTGGATCCTTGGCTTGTTCTTCTATTGTAGAGGAGGGATCCACTTGAATAGGGCATTGTCCTTCTCGAGTAGCCATAAGGTGTCCCTCAATGGGGCGGAAAAATCCCACACCCATCCTTTCTATGGATTCTTGAGGCATCTCAACATCTATATTAGAGACATGAAATTGCGCCACTTGGGAGCCATCATTTTCCTCAAAAACCAGACTACAAGATTCTATGACAATCTGTGAGGCTTTGTCAAAGACTCTATAAGTGTGGGATTTGACACCGTAACCAACAATATACCCTCAATAGTTTTAGATTGAAATTTAGACAACCGGACACCCTTGATCAAATAGAACCACTTACAACCGAATACACGGAAGTAGGAGACGTTGGGTTTGTTGCCAGTGAGGATCTCATATGGAGTCTTGTCCAAGCCCTTGCGTATGTAGAGGCGGTTGGAGGAGTGGCATGTGGTGGAAATGGCCTCGGCCCATAGATATTGGGGAGAAGAATACTCTGCCACCATGGTCCTTGCCATATACAAAAGAGTTATATTCTTCCGCTCGGCTACACCATTTTGTTGAGGGTGTAGGTGGCGTAATATTGATGACGAATACCCTTATCACTAAGGAATTCATTCAAAGTGTAGTTCTTGAACTCGAAGCCATTGTCACTCCTAATAGCCATGATTTGGACATTGTGTTGATGTTGCACTTGGTTGGTGAAGTTGATGATAGTTTGTTGGGTCTCACTCTTGCACTTGAAGAAATAAACCCAAGTGTATCTTGAGTAGTCATCGACAATCACCAAGCAATACTTGTTGCCTGCAAGACTTGCCTCGGGCACGGCACCAAAGAGACAACATGGAGAAGCTCCAAGATCCTCTTTGATGAGATAATAGTCTTGGCCTTGTGGACGACATCATGCATATTTCCTTCAACACACGACCTACAAACGCGATCTTTGGAAAAGGAGACATTTTGTTTTAGTCCGAGGATAAGGCCACCTTTGTGAAGACTTTGCAAACTTCTCGTGTTGACATGGGATAAGAGGCGATGCCACAACCACCCCACGTCCACCTTTCTGAAAATACACATTGACTGAGAGTTGGTAGACTTCGAGAAGTCCACCACGAACAACTCATTTTCAACATGTCCCACGTACGTGACGTCAAGAGCCTTGCTCCTCAAAAGGACCACAATATCGGGATCAAAGAAGATGGATAAAACTATCTTCCCTAATAAACAAACTGAAACTAAATTGTAACCAAGGGATTCAACAAACATGACGTCCACGATAGTGATATCAGGAGCAATCACAACCTTGGCAAACCCCGATACCTGGACTTGTCTCCATAGGCGACGGCTGCATCAATATCATTTGGGAGCAACTCCGTCACAAGTTCTTTGCTTCCGGTCATATGACTAGTGCATACATTATCAATTATCCATTTAGACCAAGTGGAAGTATAGTCCTGCAAGAGATCATTGACTAGAGTTAGGACCCAAGGAGGGTCCCCTCATGTTAGCAACAAGGGTCTTTGGAACCCAATTAGTATAGTCAATGTAACCTTCAATAGGACCAACATATTTAGCTTGCACAACACCATAATAATCAACATATAATAAATGGTGTGGATTGTTAGTTCCCGCGGAAATTCTACGAGTAGTGTTGTCCCTCATGACACCACAACTCGAAGCAACATTGTTAGCTTGTGCGGGAGTGCTACGAGTAGTGTTGTCCATAATGACAATACAACCCGAAGCACCATTCTTGGCCTTCTTCTTGACATTATTCTTCTTTTTCTTCGTCTTAGCAACATATCCAAGACCTTGATTTCCCACTTGTTGCCTTGGAGCACTTACTTGTGGTCTAGAGGAACCACTTGTGGGCTAGAGGCCACAACCTTCTCAATTTGAGGGCTCTTGCCCTTGAGCCTTGCTAGCTCATCCTTCAACCTAGCATTTTCCTCAATAATATTTGAATGATCACAAGAAGAAGTAGAGGTGCTAGGGGTGTTGCATTGATTAAGTTGAGTTTGAAGTTGTTCATGTAACTCTTTGAGGGTAGAGTGTTGACTCTCCAAGGCCTTGTGATCCTCGGTGAGCTTTTCAAACTCCTTGGTTAGTTTATCATGACCAACCCCAAACTCAACCTTATCTTTTTTGGCCTTTATATATTTAGCAATTTCAAGGTCACGTTCTTTAGTGATATTAGAAACAAGTTCATTATGTGACTCTTCAATAGATTCAAGTTCCTCCTCAAGATAAACTCTACCATCATGCTCTTCCTCAAGAGTCATGGAGAGAGATGCTATCTCATCCGCATCCCATATTTCAATCTCACCTTTCTTCTCAAGAGCATAATGGGCCTCTCCCAATTGGCTCATGATATGATCAAAGTACTTCTTGGTATCACCTTTCATGTTAGACATAAAATGTTCCAAAGAGGCAATTTCACCTTCTACTCTAAGACTAGCATGGTTTACCAATTCATTTGGGATCTTAGAGTTGGGAGAAGGTGATACCTCCAAGGCCTTAACCATGAAGCACTTGGCATTGGAGTGAGGATGATTCTAATTGGAGGATTCAAAGAGAGATGAAGATGATGGAGTTGAAGCAATAGCAAGAGCAGCTACTTCACTTGTGGTTTCTTCTTCTTCATCACTCCCGGAATCATACTCCTCTTGAGTCACTAGCACAAACTTGGTGGGGGACTTATTGTTAAAAGGTTTCTTCTTGAAGTGAGGTTTCTTGTAAGCAACCTTGGACTTGTCCTTGCGAATGAGCTTGCCACCATGGAGTTCTCTATTATCATAGGGGCACTCCGCGATGAAATGGTGCTTATCTTGACAATGGAAGCAAGACCTCACTCTTTGAGTCCCTGCGTTGCCATAGCGAGACTTGGTCTTCTCCTCAACATATGCCTTGGCCTTGGATGGATTCTTCCAAAACTTTTGCACGGTAAGAGCAATGGCATCTTTGAGCACGGGATCATATTATTGATCCTTCAATGGATCCAAGTCCTCATAGCAATCTTCTTCATACTCAACCTCCCTTGACACAACCTTGGCCTTCAAAGCAACCAATGCCCCTTTGTGCATTCCTAGGGCTCTAGCACGGTTGTCAAGAGCATTTTTGGTTTACACTTGATAGGATCATACTTCTTGCATCACTTGAGTTGAGGTCAAAGAAGCAAAGTCATGTCTTCCTTGAATGATCTTCAAGTCCGTGGGCTCGAAAGGCATGAGAGAAATCATGTACTTCCTTTTGATCCAAGCATCATCAATATACTTGGCACCAACATTGTTGAATGCGGTGGCAAGAGTCTTGTGCCTTCGGTACATGTCTTCATGGCTCTCTCCATCATGCATATAGAACCATTCGGCCTCATTGCTCAAGGAATCATACCTATTACTTTGCATACTCTCATTTCCCACAAACATGACGACAAGAGCGTCCCATGTTTCCTTGGCGGTGGAGTATTGTTGAAGATGAGGCATGTGGTTAGGACCCATGGCTTGTTGAAGGATAGACAAGGCGGTGTAGTTGAGTTGACAATCTACGGCTTCTCTTCTTTTCAAGTTCTAGGGTTCATGTGGCTTGTATCCATCTCGAGTGACCCTCAAAATTTCTATACAAGAAGAGTTCAAGTGAGTTTCCATATAATATTGCCATTCACCAAAAGAATGTGCACCAATTTTAGGAGGATCTCCTCTAGGAATTATATGGGGATGTGGGACAGGAGGATCAGGAGAATAGCGTCCTTCGATGGCGTGGAATTCTCCTTTTCCTTCCGTACCCTTATCGGTGGAGTTCTTAGCGGAAGCATATTTAAGTGGTTCACCATTTTCCCCAATCTTGGCACCCTCTGGTGGTTCAACCTAGGGGATGAAGTGGATGTCTCTGGTTCCTTGGCTTTCATGAATTGCGACATGAGTGTTCACAATTCATCGATTTTGTTCTCCATGGATGAGGTCAATGAATTTTTTAACTCATTGAGATCATCCATAGAGACATTCTCCACGGAACCGACGACATCCGTAACATCGGCCATACTAAACTCTTAGGCGGTTAAGCCCGATAAAAGAGCCAAGGCTCTAATACCAATTGAACGGATAGTAAGGGTGGCTAGAGGGGGGGGGTGAATAGGCGCTACGACCAATTTTAATTTTTCTTCAAGATTAGGCTTGACACAAAGGTAAATTCTCTAAATAATGCAACTACGGTGAATTTACCTATATGACAAGAACAAGCACAAACACAATACAAGCACAAGTAAAGGGAAGGGAACGAGGTAACCGATATGAAGCACGCGGAGACACGATCTAATCCCGAGTTCCTCCTTGTTAAGGGAGTACGTCTCGTTGGAGGGGTGTGAGATTCGCCACAAAGGCCTACTCAACACCAGAAAGGCCTCACTCTATTCTCCGATGAACCCCGCCACAAAGGCCTAGTCCACCTTCCACTATTGATCCCCTTTGAGTCGGGAATCGAATCCTTTACAAACACGCTTGAGGCACACACCCACAACCAAATTGGGGGCTCCCAACATCAAGAATCACCAAGTGTAGCAAGAGGTCTCGGTTCTCCACAAATGGAAACCCTAGACTCAAATCCCTCAAGTGAATGAGGGGGAATGAAGAACAACTCGATGAAGGTGTAGATCGGGGCCTTCTCCTTCAATCCTCCAAAGATCAACAAGTTTGGTGGGAGGGATTGGGAGTAATTGAGGATTTGGAGAGCTCAATAAATGCTATTCAATGCAATGGACGAACTAGAGCTCAAGGAGGAAGAGGAAAGGTATTTATACCCCCTCCTCAAATCTAGCCGTTTGAGCAGGAAAATAGATACTTGAATATCCGGTCCAAACTTGGACCGGAATATCCGGTTGGCTTCTTTCTTCAGATCTGGAAATTGACAGTGTTGACCTCAACCGGAATATCCGATTCAGAGTGAATAATCCGGTTGCAAGATTCCGGCTAACTTCTGCCCTGAACTGGCTCCTCAACCGGAATATCCGGTTGAACTGAAATAATTCGGTTTGAAATAATCCGGCTAGCTTCTGTCCCGAATAGACTCCTCAACTGGAATATCCGGTTGCTACGGAATAATCCGGTTGATTTCTGCATCTCCAAACTTCCAGTCCTTAGCCATTTTGATTCTCAACTTTCCCAATCGGAATATCCGGTTGCTTCCGAATAATCTGGTTGGAATAATCCGGCTCTTCTCTGTCTCAAACTGAGCTAGGATTCTCCTAACCGGAATATCCGGTTGCCTTGGAATAACCCGGTTAGAATAATCTGGTTCCTCTCTGTCCCAAACCGCAATGGTCTAACTTCACCGATCTTTTGGTGATCGATGCGGATGTTGAAAATAACACCTGCACACTTAACACCTCAATAAATAATTTACTTAGTATTGTTAACTAACACACAAAACCATCAGGAAAATGAAATGCACTTTCACTTTTATGTATGAAAATAGACCAAAATTTAGGGTTCATTGGACACTTTCTAAAAACTTGGTGGTGCAAAATAAAGCACTGATATGATAAGATTTACACGTGGTGCAAGTTCTATGTTTGTTTGGCTATTGAAACGTGTTCATGCAGGCATCACGTTTTAATGTTGAGATAATGATACACTTTCATCTCGCTAATACTCTCCAAATGAGTGGATAGTATTGCATTGAGATAAATGACATGATGTTAAAAGTTCTTATATATTTTTATTGAGAAGCGCAACACGTGGCCTTTCATTATGCATAGTGAGGTGTAATAAAAGAGGGAAACACCATAGCAAGTTAAATCTCAATTGGATTAGAACATGGTAATGCACACACTTCCTCCATAGATGTTCAAGCACGCTAGTTTGATCAGACATGTACTCCCTCCGTATCAAAATGTAAGATGTTTTAGCTTTTTTTTCCTATATATATCTTGACATATTTTAGTGCAAGGTTTATATGAATCTTGTACCAAAACATATCTAGATACATACATAACAAAAAAGGCTAAAACATCTTATTACATGGAGGGAGTATATAACTTTTTATGTTTTAGAAACATGCATAGTAGAAGGAGATAATATTTGGATAGTTTATAAGTTGGGATATCATCAAGATCGCACATTTTTTCATGAGTTAAATATTAACTACGAAGGTCTCACCCGTGCTCGCATGCAGCAAAATGGTGACGTCCTATGAATAAAACCGTAGACAAGATGAAACATCTTTTATTGTCCAAGATAAAAAGTAGCACCCGCAAGTGGAAAAAGTAAGCCATAATTTTAAAGCA
Organism: Alopecurus myosuroides; assembly: GCA_028641055.1. Classification (NCBI taxonomy): domain Eukaryota; kingdom Viridiplantae; phylum Streptophyta; class Magnoliopsida; order Poales; family Poaceae; genus Alopecurus; species Alopecurus myosuroides. The sequence continues at coordinate 213,203,677 of CM054059.1, read as the reverse complement.
GTGTAACAAATCACGAGTACAAAAGTGAACGCAAATTTTACGAACGAGGAATAATGTTTTAACAGACAAGGAAGGGGTGCCTGATTTTTGCTTATGTCTCCGTCAATATGCTCCACCGTGCGATCTCGTGTTAAGATCCGTGCAGAATTTAATAGCAACTGAAAAAAATCAAACACGACTAGATAAACATGCATGCGTCGGGTATCGAACCCAAGACTTCATGCCTCGGCCTTTCTACCAAGCACGAGCAGCGGCACGTTACAGGAATTGTGTATATAGCTCACACGGGAAGATTAATATAGAAAACAACACCACTTTGTTTTTTTTTTCATATTCACGAAGCACATATTTTGGTTTTTCTTTTTCTTTGTTTCTTGTTTCTATTATTCCTATTTTATGAAATAGCAAAAAATTACACATTTCCACTAAAATATGTGCAATTATGTTCTGATTGCGCATTTTCACTAGAAAATGTGCAATTATATCCTATTTGCATCTTTTCGCACAAAAAAGCACACGTTTCCCATTCATAAATCTGTAATTATTTCTCAGGTGCATATTTCTAATTGAAAATATATAATTATGTGATAATTGCACCTTTTCACTTGTAAATGTGCAACTTGGTTCTGTTCACGTATTTCCACACGGAAAAGCGCAACTTGGTCTAAGTTACACATTTCTAAGACTATGTCCAAGTTGCACCTTTTCACTTAGATTTGTGCAACTAGGTCTAATTTGCACATTTCTATTGGATAATATGTAACTTCGCTCCACACGAAAAACGCAACTTGGTCCAAATTACACATTTCTACTCAGATTTGTACAACTATGTTCAAATTGCATATTTTCACTTAGAATTGTGCAACTAGGTCCAAGTTGTATATTTTCATTGAAAAATATGCAACTTCCCCCTATTTCCACCTTTTCCTATAGAAAGTGTGACTTGGCCATAGTTGCATATTTCCACTCGAAAATATACAACTAGGACCAATTTGCACTTTTTTTGGAACAAGCACGTAGCTACCGTGTTCGGATAAAGTTCCACTCTCTCAACAAATGTGTACCTTCAACCGTTTTTCGATACGAGTTGCACGTTTTCAAGAAACGTGCAATTAGCTAGTGTAACCAAGTGTTCTATATTTCATATTTTTGAAAAAATATTTATTCGTTGCACATTTCACTACACCAAAGATGCAAATTTTTTATTGTGTGTGCATCCGGTAGAAACTACTACTCCATCCGTCCCAAATTAATTGTCTCAAAGTTGGACAAAAGTTGACGTATCTAGACATGTTTCAGTGTGAGATATGTCCACTTTTATCCAACTTTGAGATAATTAATTTGGGACGGAGGGAGTACATATACATACATGCAAAGTGGGAAAAAATGGTACGAAGTCATTTACCATATTTGGAGTTAGTCCAAAGGGATACCGAGGCCTATTTGTCACAAGGACACAAGCCCAAGAAAAAAACATGGGCCAGCTGAGCCACTTGACGGGAGTGCACAACTAGCATGAATTTATCAAGAAAAATAATACAATAAAAGGAAATGTGGGGTCAACTGATTGAGGGGTTCGGTCGACTGAGACATAGCAATTTCTCGGTTGACTGAGACGTAGCTGCTCACATACTTTTTATAGAATAGGTAGAACAAAATTTTAGGATACATGGACCAAATCATGACTTCCTATAATTGGAACCAAATTTCGAATCCATGTTTAAAGGCCCGACTCGCTATCATATACCATTTATAGGCTAAGTGAAATAAAAATAGAAATGATGAAATAAAAATGGTAATTTGGTTTTTTAAATGAACAAAAGTTGTTGTCTTCAACCCTTATGTGTCGCTCCCTAATTTTTGTTCACCTTGTTCTCACTGCGACATGTGCCGAGCTGCAAGATGCCCTATCTGCATACTATTTTTGCGGTTGAAAGGACCTTTGCACATTTTTTTTTGTGGTTGAAAAGAACTTTGCACATGTTAGTCTTTTTCATGGGAATATGTTTGATGATGTAATTTTATTTTCTATTGATTGTCCCGTGTATCGTTATCCGTCTTTTCATCGTATTCTGCTTTAAATAAAAAACTCAAACGGTCATGAAATGGGCCGTATTTGAGGTCTTTGGCGCGATGGGCGCTCCAACAATAACAACCGCGCAGGCAGTGAGGATGAGACCCTGCGCACAGCCGTTAGTAAAAGCATCTCCAGCCGCCCCCCATGAGCCACTCCAGGGCTCAGTTTTTCGTCCAGCCGTATCTCCACAAATCAAATAGCGTTGGTTTTATATCCAGCCAAAACCCAGCGCGCCAGGGGTAGCCGAGGGGCCGACGGAAAGGAAAAAATGCGCGAAAACAAAGCGCGGCCATTTTTCTCGTATGCGGTCCCGTCCTGTCAGCAAGACAGAACCCGATCGTCCTCATCGCCTCATCTCCCGCACGTATTGACGATGCTGGTTAGTCCAGACGCTACGCTGTGCGGCCGAGCAGTCCAATCGGTCCACACAGCGGAGTTATGGCGTTGCCGCCATCGCATCGGCTATCCCGCCCGCTCGCCGGTACATAATGCCACTATTCCAGCCACATAGCAGCACACTTTTCACCATTCTCGCCAACCTTCTCGCCATCTTTACCTACCTTCTCGCACCCACCTTCGTGATGGTCTACGGGTCCCCATTCGACGGCACGCCCTCCAATGGCTTCGGTCGCCGCACGCTCCACTGTGGGAGGCCCGACTACTACACCAGGCAAATTTCCACGCGCCGCCCGGCATAAGCGCACGGAGGACATGGCAGCTCAGCGCAGACGGTGTCCCTGTGCCTCCGCTGCCCACCGGCCCCGAGCGGACCGCCGAGATCGAGCAAATCGGGGAGGGCCTGCTGGAGGACGCATCGCCAGCCACAATGGCATCCAGACAACGACGCCGACCGGACAACATTCTTCCAGGAGCGCTACGAGGAGTAGTTGGCGGAGCTTCCCGCCGGCGGCCCGGTGTCGGGGTGCAACAAAGCCCAGGGCCGCCGTATCTTGCGGAGCAAGCCCCGGGCGTACTTTTGCCGCCATCCTCGCCCGAATCGAGCGGCAACTGCGTAGATGGAGGGTCGTCGCTTCCTCCTCACGCCACCACCGTCGCTTGTCCGCGACTCCTCCCTTTCCTCTCGCCATCGTCAAGACCGAGCCAGAGGAAACACTGTCGTGTCGCCGGACTCGGAGCAGCAGCATCGTCATCAACGAAAGGCGTGCTCCGCAGGCCGGCGATGCCGTTGTCCTCTCCGACAGCGATTGCGCCCTCCCTATCCCGCCGCCAAAAGCGCACGTCGGCGACCCGGACAGAGTTCCCGCCGCACCCAAAGGCCGGGCAGCCGAGCGACTCCAATGACGACGACTACACCCAGATCTACAAGGCACTCGGCATGAACTAGCTTTTTTTTAAATCGCATCTACTATATAAAAAGCGTCTATATTTTGGCCACTTTCATGAAATCGCTTAAAATTTGGTCAAAAGTTCGTATTTTTTGTAGTTCTTTTAAATTTTCGCATATTGTCGTCTTATTCTATTGGGATCACGGCTAGAAAACGGTGCCCACAAACGGCACAAATTTCAGCCAGAAAAGGTCTTCTTGAGCACCAACAGCTATGCTCTAACGCTCGCATAGCGGCATGACAGGTCTTTGATTCTTTACGGGATTTTATTATCTAACTAACATGACGAGGCTAAAATCTCGAAGAACATGACGAGGCCAATATGGCCACTCATTTGTGAAATTCAGTGTCCTCTCGAACCTTTAACGTGATATTAATCTGTCGTGAAATTCCGTGTACAGCCGGCTTAGAAAATTCTGGTTGGGGAAACCGGCCACCCTCCGGCCTCAGCCATAAGAACTTTCTAGCACTACCTGTTATGTTTGAATAAGACGAGCCTGCATGTATGGACCTGAACGTAATATTTGTCTCTGAAGCGACTAGAGATATTTTCCCAATCACATGTCCTCTTTCTATTCATGATTTGCTTCTAAGAGGCGCTAACCATGATTATACATAATAAACGAGAAAACCAAACTCTAGTTAGCCATCCTGGCGATTGACACGTCTCCCTCATGAAATCATAATTTCCCGCAATGAAATCCGATTTCGTTCATGTCGGCGGTTGGCAAAACGAGCCTGAGATCCGGGACTGATAAAACATTTAGATTTTCTGACCCCTCCGTGTCTATAGGTTAAACCTCCATCTCCCCGATTCTCTTCTCTTCCTTAACCGTCTTCCTCGTGGCAGAAACACTGCAAGGTCTACTCGCCATGCCACAGTGTGGGGGTTGTTGCGGCGACATGGCTTGGCACGCCACCTCTTCTGTGTAAATCGTCTAATTTAGTCAACAACGGAACTATGTACAGGTTGGAGGGGGGGGGGGGGGCATCGCAAAGGTAAGCTAATTTAGATGGCCGAGTAATAGGTGACATGCTCATCTGATCGCAAATGTAAAGCTGCATCACAAATCTATAACATTGAAATGGTTCTTATTTGGGTTTAGGGTTTAGGGTTCTTATTCGTGGGAAAAGTAATAAAATGTTAGTTTTTATTAAAAAAGCATGATAGCTTAAACAAAATTCATTCTACACTACAAAGTTGTATTATGTAGCGAATCTTGTAATATAAATCTCACAACATAAATGTTGGTAAATAATTTTTTTGGGAGATATATATGTTGTGGGAAATGTTGGTAAACTTTTACAGTAATTGTCAAATCTAGGCTTGGTTTGGCAGCTCAGTATTTCTAAATTAGAATATTGCAAAACCTAAGTATTTCATCACTCTGGTAACGAATACTTCAGTTTAGAAAAATAAAACAGGCTAGGATTAAACTTTCCATTTAAGCAAAAAATGCAGTTTTGGAGGATACTTCAGTTTTAAAAAATCATAATATTAATTACATCCAAACATGTCAAAGTATTCAATACTTCATTATTTTTGAAAATCGAAATATTCTCGGAATACTTAAAAAAACAAAGATCTCAAACTTAATGTTTGGCTAGCCAAAACTTTGAAATGATTTAGGCCTAGTTTGGTAAAAACGGTTTTCTAAAACCGAAGTATTCTAAGATTGTAGTATTTACATGCTTGGATAACAAATACTTCAGTTTTGGAAAAAGAGCTCTGACATCCTTTTTCCATATTGCAAAATTAATGCAAGTTTCTGAAATATTGAACTATGTAAAACCACAATTTTCACTAGACCCAAACATTTTAAAATATTTAATACTTCGGTATTTTTAGAAACTGAATTATTCTCAAAATATCTCAAAAAAGAAAAAAACGGTTGCAACATGAGAAAGTATATAGTTGCGCTGACGCGGGAACAACTCCCGCGGAACAACTTAGAGCATACGGTCCTTGCGGACCGATTTGGGTAAAATCCCCATTCGAACGGTCCATCCCAAACCGGGGGGCATTGCCGAGTTTCTCCATGTTTGGGGCGGTCCGCGGACGCGCGCCTCGTCCTCCCTGACCCACATGGCAGTACGCCGTGTGGACGCGTCGACCTAGGTGAACCACCTCGCAGTGACGGAGCACCCGCTCGTCTACCTTGTTGCGTCCTTTCTAATGGGATCGGTACGCGTCCCTATCCGCATCTCCCTCCCACAAACCATAGCAACCAAAAAAACCCGGAGCTCCCTCCCCAACGATCATGCCCCCCGGTAACGAGGATCACGCTGGACATCGCCAGGACGTTCAGGTGCGACCGCGTGCCACTCCCATGGCACATGGTGCACCTCCCAGTCGGCTGACACCTCGGCGCTACCCCCATGGCCGCGTGCCCCTGCCGTCCGGAGTGCCGGACGTCATCGACCTATATGCATTGGCCTTCTGGCACTATATGAATGCAACTTAAGTTTAGCTAAATTTGAATTTACTTTTTTTTTTAGAATTGAACTTGGAGGGGCCGTTGGGATGGCTTCATCCTAACTTGGGGTCTGATTCAGCATGTGCACGAACCACGCTAAACGGATAAAAAGAGGGCCGACCGATTTCGGTCCCTTTTGAGAGAGCCGTTGGATATGCTGTTACGCCCGTGAGCCATTGCCAAAACCATGTGCCAGCGAGAACTACCGAGTTCACAGCGAGCAATAGCGCCGCACGATGGTGTATCGCAGCTCGCATCCTAGGACGGGTCCAAGGCGCCGCCACACCTAACCTTCTACATTCTTCTGCAGCACGTATATAAATTGGACGTGACGGCGCCATATCCGGTTCGTCCTGTGCCACTAGCTAGCCCGCTACACAGGTTCACATGGCAAGCCCAAGCAACGAGAAACCTTCTCATGCTCTGCACCAGCTGCCACACCCAGCAGCTATGGACAAAGGCAAGGCCAAGCACGACCTTGCCGTGATCGTTGCAGCCGAACCCGATCCACAGGACGACGAAGAGCCGTTCAGCGAGTCCGAGTCGGGTGCAGAGTCGATCGAGATCGCGGACCTGAAGAAGCGCATGTGGAAGGACCAAATGCTTCTCATGAAGCTCGAGGGCAGCTCGGGCCGTGACCGGCGAGCCGACGCGCAGCGGCCAGGCTCGGACCCGCTGGCCCCGGCGCAGAACGAGCCCGCGGAGACGCCCGAGTCGCGGTACCGCCGCAAGGCGATGCTCCGCGCGCAGGACGGCGTCCTCCGCCACATGCTCAGGATGATGGAGGCGTGCAACGCGCGCGGGTTCGTGTACGGCATCGTGGACGACGCCGGCATGCCCGTGTCCGGCTCCTCCGACAGCCTCCGCGGGTGGTGGAAGGAGGACGTCGGGTTCGAGCGGACCGGGCCGATGGCCCTGTCCGGCGTCCCGGCAACGGCCATGGAGAGCCCGTCGGCGGCATCGTCGTTCCTTCACAGGCTGCTTGACATCCAGGACAGCACGCTGGGGTCCCTGCTCTCCGCGCTGATCCAGCACTGCGAGCCCCCGCAGCGGTGCTACCCGCTGGACAGGGGCCTGCCGCCGCCGTGGTGGCCGACGGGCCAGGAGGTGTGGTGGGGCCTGCAGGGCGAGACCCAGGCCCATCAAGGTCCGCCGCCGTACCGGAAGCCCCACGACCTGAAGAAGGCGTGGAAAATCTCGCTGCTGAGCGCGGTGATCAAGCACCTGACCCCGCGGTTCGATCAGATGCGCAGGCTCGTGTGGCAGTCCAAGCGGCTGCAGCACAGGATGAGCGCCCGGGACGCCGACACTTGGTCCAGGGTCATCACCCAGGAGGAGGCGCTCGACTGCCAGGTGCAGCGAGCTCTGCAGATCACGCCGCTCGAGGAGGAGGACGCCGGTGATGGTCCACGGGACACGGAGCGTGGGCTGCATATCGACAAGCGCAAGCGCGGTGTCGGCGATGAGAGCGCCGGTGGAAACGGTGGTAGCGGCCGGGAGCTGCTGGTGCTGCCGCGCATTGACGGCATCGCCGAGGCGGACCGCAACTCCATCGACGAGCTCATGAAGATGTACTACAGCTGCCTGCAGGGGACAGGCGATGCGGAGGAGACAAAGGACGCGGCGGCCGTCGGACGTCGAGCTGGAGAACAGAGCAATACTGCTGCCGAGACCGGCGCACTGGACGCGGCGATGGTGCACGACCATATGCTCCAAGATTTCTTGAGCATCCCCGATGTGGTGGACATGACTGACTTCCCGGGCAGTCCGGCCTGGCACTGGGACAGTTCGGATCTGGATTAGTGGGTTAATAGTTATGTCATACACTCATCAACAAGACGCGTTAATTACTTTTGTGCCTGTTTCAGTTAGTTATTCTTCCATCTATCCGAAAAGGGAGTACTATTCTAGATGTTTCGAAAAGGGAGTACTATTCTAGGTTGTGCATTTTTCTAAGGACCGCCTATGTCCGAGTCGACTGATTTATCTAAGCAGAAAAGTTGCACTTTTCGCTTTAGAAAAGAGCAATTGCACCCCTGTTTAACTGCGGTTGCACTTTTCGAAATTCTCGGTCGAGTGAGATTTAGAAAAATCGTTTTTCTAAACCCCTCAAATTCCTCTCGCCCCATCTCTTTCCTCTACTCTCGCCCATTTCTTTCGCCTCCTATCGTCCCGCTTCGTCAGCACCTTGCACCCCACAGAATCCTTGCTCCCTGCTGCCTAGCTCTTGTCGCAACTTCTCTTCCACTGTGGGCACCACTGCTTCATATTCTCCGTTCCCGCCGTCTTCGCCGGGTAGGTCTAGTCAAAGTTTCAATTTCTATGCGCCAGTCACATAATTGTGAGGGGGTCTGCGTGCATGCAATGGATCTGTGAGCGGAAATGTTGGATCTGCTTGCCAACGGCGTGGAGAAAGCTCATAATCGACCTTTGGCCCGAGCAGCGGGAGGGCGACACTTGATACGTCATAAACGTATGCATAATTTCTGATGTTCCATGTTGTTTTCATACTATATGCTACATGTTTCTTATACACTTTATGTCATTTTTATGGATTTTCTGGGACTAACCTATTGACAAGATGCCACATAGTCAGTTCATGTTTTCTACTATTTTTAGTTTCAGAAAAGTTGTTCTGAAAATATTCTCGGAATTGGACGATTCGAAGCTCAGAAGTCTTAGAATTTCTAGAGGGTCAACGAAGTCCAAACGAGAGCCGAAGGGGGGCCCTGGAGCGCCCACACCATGCCTGGGAGCGGGTGGGCCCCTGGCCGCGCCGGGAGGTGGTGTGGGCCCCTCGGGCGCCCACCGATGTTGCCCTTTTCGCCTATTTATATCCCCGAGGCATAAACTCTAAATATATCGGCCTCTTTCCATGAAAAGTTCCGTAGCTCCGTCGTCGTCGCCGACAAGTTTCGGGGGACAGATATCTCTATTCTGGCACCCTGCCGGGACGGGGGAAGTGCCCCCCGGAGCCATCTCCATTGACTCCACCACCATCTTCGTCGGCGTTGCTGTCTCCCATGATGAGGAGGGAGTAGTTCTCCCCGGGGGCTGAGGGCTCTACCGGTAGCTATGTGTTTCATCTCTCTCTCCCATGGTGTGATCTTTATGTGATCACAAGCTTTGTAATCTAGTTGAATAAGTAGATGTTACTCTTCATCTGTTATGCTACTCAACCGGTTTTGTTATGAGATCTCCGTAAACACTTTGATCACCGTGTAAAGGTGACAGTGTGTGCATCGTGTGGTTTAGCATGATATTTATATCTTGTGTTGGATGACCCTATGAAATTGTGGCGTTTGTTTAGTACTAATTTGGGGCGCTCATAGTGACAACGTGGGGTGCCCTAGAGAGGGAATACAGACTTGAGGAGTGTTGTTATAGCCCTACGCATTGGATTGGTGTTTGTTATCCGACCGGAGAGTGGTTCGGAGTAGCATAGTGAAGAGATGATATTTATGCATTCAATTATGTTATCATTGTTGAGAGTGTCCACCAGTGAAAGTAGGATCCCTAGGCCTTGTTTCTAAGCATTGAAACACCGTTTAAAATCAGTTCTGCTACATGTTTGCTTGCTGCCATTTTTATTTCAGATTGCTATTATCACTTATAATCATCCATACTACTTGTATTTTACTATCTCTTCGCCGAACTAGTGCACATATACAACTGACAATTGTATTAGGTGTGTTGAGGACACAAGAGACTTCTTGTATCATGATTGCAGGGTTGCTTGAGAGGGATACCTTTGACCTCTACCTCCCTGAGTTCGATAAACCTTGGGTGATCCACTTAAGGGAAACTTGCTGCTGTTCTACAAACCTCTGCACTTGGTGGCCCAACACTGTCTACAAGAATAGAAGCATGCGTAGACATCAAGCTCTTTTCTGGCGCCGTTTTCGGGGAGGTAAGGTAAAAGGTACTCACATCCTCAGTGAGTGCTCAAAGTTATTTCCTTTAGATTCTGCAATTATATCTTTTTGTTTCTTGTTTTTATTTTCACTAGTTAGGCTTAAATGGAAAACAACAAAAATATGAGAGAGCTTTATAATATTTATCTTGAGTTAGGACATGAAGTGTTTGAACAGAAAATTAAAAAACCTATGGAACTTTATTTGCATGCTAGTAGAAATGTTATTAGTATGAATTCTTTGAACACCATTATTGCTAATGTTGTGGAAATATCTAAGCTTGGGGAAGCTGGTTTTGATGAATATGATATTTTTAGTCCCCCAAGTTTTGAGAAGGAAATTTTCTTTGATGATACTTTGCCTCCAATATATGATAATTATAATGATTGTGGTATTCTAGTTCCACCTACTATTAAGGATAAATTTTATTGTGATCATGATATGCCTTCTATATATTGCTCATGATAATAATGTTTCTTGTGATAGTTATATTGTTAATTTTATTTATGATGCTACTGAAAGTTATTATGAGATAGGGAAACATGGTTTTATGTATCTCAATAATATTAAGTTTCCCCTCTTTATGTTGAAATTTTTGAAGTTGCACTTATTTTGTGTTTCTATGCTAGCCACTTTGTGTTTTATTGACTTGTTCTTCTACAAGATTCTTTTTCATAGGAAGTGGGTTAGACTTAAATTTGTTTTACATTTGCTTCTTAATGCTCTCTTTTGTTTCAATTCATATTTCTTATGTGAGCATCTTCTCAAATTATCATGCCTAGCTAAAAGGCTTTAAAGAAAAGCACTTCTTGGGAGATAACCCATGGTTTTATTTTTTCTTTGTTTTTCTATGTTTTCTTTCATTCAAGGTGTTGTATACTTATGTAGCAACTCCTTTGTATCTTTATTTTCATGTATTAGTTGTGCCAAGTAAAGTTTCTAGCGAAAGTTGGAGTTTGTTTTGGATTTCTACGCAGGAAACAGATTTCTGTTGTTCATTGTAAAAAAATCGCATAATTCACAGAAAGATCAAAATGACCTGAACATTTTTTTGCTTATTTCTCAGCTAGTTACAAAACTTTTTAGTTCTTTACATTTTTCGATTTGAGCCACGTAGAAGAAAATTTATCCCACCCGCCTTATGCCTAGTAGAAGACGGCTTTGACGCCGGATTCAGGACAGATCTGCCCTATTCTTACAATAGGAAGACCAAGATCTATTTTTTGCATATCACCAAAGCATGACTAGGTTTACTGCTTCTTAGGAGATGCCTATTCCCGGATCGCACTTTGTCGGCATGGTGCAAGCAGAACCTGTTGAAAATACGATGGACGAACATCCCGTCGAAAAGGAAAAATACGACAAATCCATAGAAAAAGTGGATGGCCCGAAATCCGCCAATCCGGCGGAAAACTCGGAAGACGAATCTATTGTAGCTGCGATTGAGGCAAAGTTGGATTCGGAAACCGGATATGCATCTGGAGAGAAAGATTCCGATGATGATGGTGAGGCTTTCGAAACAAAGATCAAATCCATGCAAGGAGGTTTCTACGAAGTACTCATGGCTAAACCCGCCAAAAAGGCGGATAACAGGGGAAAAGAGGAAACATATCCGACTACCCCTCCTCTGGAAGATAATGAAAACGGAGAGGAAGAGGATGATCAAAGCCCAAAATTTCCTGATGTACGGGAATTAACAGAAGATAAAGCCCTAAAAAAACCCATCCTCCAACAAGAAGAAAAAATCCGTCAAAAAGCTATACGCCAAAGTACAGAAGAAAAAGTTGGACAGATTAATAGAGATAGCCAACCAGAACCTAGAGGTTGGCGGAAGGGGTGGTGTAAGGACACCAGAGAAGAAACAGTAGATGCAGTTCCAGTACCCCAGATGTCGGAACAAGACGAAACTGATCTGCTACAAGCCCTAGTTGGAATGCATGAACCACCGGAAGTGCTGGAAGCCAGGAGACAAGCATTAATGCGGCAACAAGAGCAACTTTACTGGACTCGCGAAAACCTCGTAAAAGCCCAAAATGCTGTCAAAGTGCAGCAGGAAGAAATCGAGGAATAAGAACACCGTAATCGCTCAGGAATTAAGCCTACAAGGTTGCCCGGAGTAGGAATCCCGGAAGAACAGCCAGTCAAAAGACGACTAGAGAACCAAAACTGGAACAGGCAGGTGAACAACGTAAACGATAAGGGAGAACATATCTACAAAACTCCCGCGGAAAACGCGGAAGTTGCATTTTCCATACTCAACAACGACCTCTATTCCGCAGATGAAAAGGTTCAGGGAACGTGTGCCTTCTTAGGAAAAGAATTACAGCAGCATCAACGAGGGCAAGCATGTTCTGGTAAGTTGTATGAAAATTCTTCTTTATGCAAAACTGCCACAAGCGCAACAGCAACTGCAACGCCCGATCCAAGCAACCCTGGAGTTTCGGGAAGCTCTAAGGGAAAGAATGAAGACCCAAAAAGGACAAAAAAGACCCTCGCGATAGAGATGCAGCATACAGAACCAGGTCACATCCACCAAACCGCGAGAATAACCCAAAACCTCGAATCAACGTTGATCGGGAAGACAAAAACAGGAAGAAGGCAATATCCCTCTCTGCCAATTTTGAGCAGAGAAAGACGAAAAGCAATGCCACCTCCGAGAAACCTAGATGATAAAGCCGGAATATATGATCACCCTTAGAAGCGTGAAAGATCCCGTAATCCACCAAGGAATATGGAGCGTGCCAGAAGCAGAACTCCGCCTCGCTACAGGGATCGGGATGCCAGAAGAAATAAAGACGAAACTCGACGGGTGAATTCACGCAACAGTGGAGTAAGGAGAAGTAGACCCCCTCAGTCCATTCCTTCGGAAGGTATTCTCCACACGCACTTGGTGCGGAAAGGGATTATTTATACTTTGGACCAAAGTGCTTCACTAATAGAATCCGGAGTATAAGTCTCCATGCTTTCTTTGCCAAAGTTGGACGAACTTACCAAAAGTATACCAGAAGTACAAACCCAGATACATGGCTTTCCAATTACTATACCAACGTTCAGATCAACAAAGGAACAGATTTGGAAGCAGTAAAATTCATGCCTTTGATGCTACTGGATGGAGCACGTGAATGGATTAATGGATTACCGTCAAGTACGGTGGATAGCTGGGAGGATATGGCTAGAGTTTTTGTTTAGTACTTCCGAGGCACATACAAGCGTCCCAAAAGCATTAACCAGTTAAATTGTTGCACCCAATATGAAAATGAGTCATATGTCGACTTTATTTCACGATGGACAGTTATGAAGAACAGTTGCTCTGGAGTAAGTGGCGTTCAAACAATGCATGATTTCAATGGCCTCAAACCCGGCCTTGTACCGTTCATGATAGGATCAAAAGCGCATAAAGATCTTGGTTCTATGCTAACGACCGCCAATGAGCACGCAACGGCTGAAGATGATATCAGGGCAAGAGGCGGAAATATAGATACGCTTATACAAGCAAAAAATCCGTCCCGCCCTGAGAAAAAGGCTGCTCCATATGCACAAGAAAAGCCCAAAGAGATAAATATCGCCTTTGAAAAAGAAAAATCCAGTCAATGGAAAGGAAACAAAGTGTAGAAGCCAGGGAACCTATAGCTTACTCCAAGGAAGAGTGGGACAAAACCAGAGGGGGAACCTTGCATACATCATGCACAGTTTGGAAAACCAAACCATACAAACCAGCAATGTCGGCTTAACAAGTATATGAGAAGCAGTGCTGGAGCTGGGAACAAGGGGAAGAACTCTATGAGGAAGTTAAACAAACAAAATCCGGAAGCTGAAAAAAATCGAAAGTGAGTCCGACACTAACGATCAGATTCATGAGAAACAGCGGAAAGGCGAACCCAAGTTCCCAAGGGTCGAGGGAGAATACAATCTCACCTTTTTGGTGACGCCATCCACCAAAAAAGTGAAGCAGTCTTGGAGAGAAATTAATGCCATCGTGCCACCTACTTCAAAGTACCTTAAGTATGCAAAGCCCCAATTACCTAAGATCCGTCTGATCAACGTGGTAATATCCCGGAACCATGCACGCATGCCCTAATAGTAAGTCCTATAGTGCAAAATCATAGACCCGGGAGAGTGCTAATGGACGGAGGATCTAGCATAGACATCATGCACCTAAGCACTTTGAACAAGTTGCACCTGTCACAAACCCAACTCAAGCATAGCAATGTACGTTTTCACGACATTGTTCTTGGCAGACAAGCAACTTCCCTAGGAGAAATTTCCCTAGAAGTCACCTTCGGAAAGCCGGACCACTTCTGGCAAGAAATGATATCGTTTGAGGTAGTACCGTTCAAAAGTGTATACCATGCAATACTCGGACGACCGGCTTTTGCCAAATTCATGGCTAGGTTATGCTACATCTATAACAAGTTTATGATGCCAGGGCCAAAAGGCGGAGTAATCACCATTGAAGGAGATTCCGCGCTTGCAAATAACCTAGAGTTGGGAAACACCCTTTGCGCTAATCAGATCATCGCAAAGGAAGAGCTGGAAGAACTGGAAAAAGGGGTATCGCCGACAGAAATACCGGCAATAAAAGAAACCAGAAAGCCGGCTGACAGCTGCAAAGCATCAAAAAATACAAACCAGATTATCCTGGACCCCAAAGATCCAACTAAGTACGTTGTTGTGGGGACCGGAATGTCTGACAAATAGGAAAGCGATCTCATCAAGTTCCTCCGTGAGAACGGGGACATTTTTGCCTGGTGTTCTGCAGATATGACTGGTGTACCCCGAGAGCTTGCTGAGCATCAATTGAAGGTGTTTCCAGGATCAAAACCCGTCAAATAAGGACTTCGCCGATTCGATGGAGAAAGACGGAAGGCTATAGGCAAGGATTTAATCCGGCTTTTAGCAGCTGATTTTATCCGGGAAGTTATTCATAATGATTGGTCCGCCAATCCGATATTAGTCCCGAAGAAAGTACATTTATCCTTAGGATGTGTATAGATTGTACCAGCTTGAACAAATTATGTCCGAAAGATAGGTTCGCTTTACCACGAATCGATCAAATAATAGATGCCACTGCTGGCTCTGAGCTTTTATGCTTTTTGGATGCTTATTCCAGATATCATCAAATACGCCTAAAGAAGGAGGAACAAATTAAAACCTCTTTCATAACCCCCTATGGAAGGGTATTATTACATAACCGTGCCTTTTGGCTTGAAGAACGCCGGAACTACATACCGGTGTGGTATGCAAAGATGCTTGCATGAACAAATAGGTAAAAACGTCCATGTTTACATGGATGATACTGCCGCGTTTCCAAGGAAAAGGATACGCTCCTTAATGATCTGCGAGAAACTTTTGATAATTTGCAGACATACAAAATGAAGTTAAATCTATTAAAGTGCGTATTCGGAATTCCCTCAGGAAAACTTCTAGGTTTTATTGTTTCCCATAGAAGAATCAAGGTAAACCCGAAAAAGATCAAACCTATTATGGATATCAAAAGGCCTACGTGCTTAAAATAGGTCCAAAGATTAACAGGGTCTGCAGCCGCGATAATCAGGTTCATAAGCCGGCTCGGCGACAAAGCTCTGCCATTATACAAATTCTTGAAGAAATCCGACAAATTTGTTTGGATAGAAGAAGCAGAAAAAGTATTAGCTCAACTAAAAGAAACTTTAGTGAAAGCTCCGACTTTGGCATCACCAAAGGAGGAAGAACCTATGCTGTTGTATCTAACAACAACAAGTAGGCTCATTAGTGCAGTGATAATTGTGGAAAGGAAGAAAGAGGAACAAACCATTCCAGACCAGCACCCGGTATATTGTCTCGGTGAAGTATTCTCGGAGTCCAAGCAAAGGTATCCACATTATCAAAAACTGGCATATGGCGTATTTTTTGCATCACAAAATTTACGCCATTAATTCCAAGGACATTCCATAACAGTGGTAAGCAAACCACCACTAGGAGATATCATAAACAATGCGGATGCAAGAGGCAGAGTTGCCAAATGGGGCATAGAACTTGCAGGATTTGACATTAAGTACCATCCCAGGACTGCTATCAAGTCTCAGGTGTTGACGGATTTTATCCCCGATTGGACAGAAGCTATGGAAAACACCCCAATGCCGGAGTCTGAATACTGGATCATGCATTTTGATGGATCCAGGATGAAGGAAGGTGCTGGTGCAGGAGTAGTATTAAAATCACCAAAAGGCAACACAATGGAGTATGTGTTACAAATTCATTTCAATGCCAGTAATAATGTGGCAGAATATGAGGCACTACTTCACAGCTTGCATATTGCAAAAGAGATAGGTGTGAATCGCATCTTATGTTATGGAGACTCGGATTCGGTGCAGCACCAGCTTAACCAGACATGGGATTCTAAAAGCCCCATAATGGCGGAATATCGAAGAACTGTAGACGAATTCGCCATATGCTTCCTAGGATTTGAGGTAAATCACGTAAAGCGGGAAGAAAACTGGAACACGAGTGCACTATCCGAATGGGCTCGGAAAGGTAAAAACATTACCATCGGGTGTATTCATTCAGCATTTGTTCGAACCGTCTATTAAAGGCGGAGATGTAGATTACCCCCTAATTTCTGTGTCAATCAAAGTACTGTTCATAATCCCGGATTGGACGGTAGCATACCTGAATTTCTTAGTCGATCAGAAATTCCTGGATGGATCAGATGAAGTCTTACAAAGGCAGATAAAACGCCGATGCAAAGGATACACAATAATCAATGGTTACTTGTATAAACGCGGCAATCCGGAATCTTCCAGGGTTGTATTTCACCACCAGAGGAAAGACGAAAAATCCTGCAAGAAATCCATGCCGGAGATTGCGGGCATCATGCTCAATCCAAGAGCATTGTGCACAAAGAATTCCGAGCAGTGGTTTTCTATCTTACAGCGAAGAAGGATGCGGTACACAAAGTTAATACATATGCCAGATGCCAGTATTACGCCAAGCAGACAAATTTGCCGGCTCAAGCACTCAAGACTGCAAGAGGCGTACTAACACATTTACTCGTTTTCGTAGATAAGATACCAGATGGGTAGAGGCTAAACCCATAAAAAAGCTTGACCGTGTGACTGCCCGAAATTTTTGCATAGACATAGTCATGAGATATGGTGTACCACACAACATAATCACGAACAATGGAACAAACTTCACTATTGGAGAGCTGGCAAAATATTGCAAGCAAACCATAATTCTCCTTGATCTAGCATTAGTGGCACATCCACAGTCTAATGGACAAGTCGAACACATGAATAGTTCTATCCTGCAAGGGATACGTCCAAGACTCGAATCGCCTCTTCACAGAGCAGCATGAGCATGGGTAGAAGAGCTACCTTCCATGCTTTGGAGCATACACATAGAGCCGAATAGATCAACGGGACGGACCCCTTTTTTCCTGGTTTATGGAGCAGAAGCAGTGCTTCCTACGAACGTGATCCATGATAGCCCTAGAGTGCAAGCTTATGATGAGGGGGATGCCGAAATTGTACGACAGGATGTCGCCGATCTTCTCTAAGAAGAGGGATAACTTGTGTTACAAAGATCCGCCATTTATCAGCAAGGTTTAAGGCGATATTATAGCCGTAATATCAAGGACCGTTCTTTCAAAGAAGGTGATTTAGTGCTAAGAAGGGTGTAGGAAAGAAAAAACAAGTTAGCCATAGTTTGGGAGGGACCTTTCGTCATTAGAAAAACTATGAAAAATGGTTCATACTATCTTGTAGATATTCGAGATGATGAAGATGACCCAAAAAATAGCAATCGCGAGAGAAAAGATACATAGATGTAGAGCTAGGGGAGACAAAACGGCCATGGAGCATACATCAGTTACGTCCTTTCTACACCTAGTCCAATTCTATGTAATGAAAGTTTGTCCGAAATCCATGAAATTTATTTTTATGTCTTTTACCATTCAAGCATGTTCTCTCTTTTCTATTTCTCAATGATTTTTCAATTGGCTTCAATGTTAACCTGAATTTTGCCTGCATCCTCGGAGTTAAGAAAACTAAATGCGTTTTAGCCTAAAAAAGGCTAACAGAACACCAGATTTTGCCTGCGTGCCTGGAGTTCATACTTTTTAACTCCTTGTTTCCTTAATTATTATTTGATTGTTTGTGTTCTGGGTCACTGGATTAGTAAGTTAAAGTACCAAAATGTATGACTCATGATTCCGAGTTTAGACTGATTGGTTTCTTAACCCGGTTGCTCTGCGTGAAGATTCCATGCTTTCGGAATCGCTAAAACGCTAAGAAAAGTTAAAGCATACAAACAAAGAACTTAAAAGAATAGGAAGCTAATTTACATGCAAAGATAAATTTACTGCAAAAGGATAAATTGTTTATACAAAATAGGCATTCAGAATGCATTACATAATGAATATTACATTGTTAAAACAACAAATGCATTCTTCCTCCTTCTGGCATGCGCAGTACATGGATCTACTCGGCGTCCGCGTACTCATCATCGTCATCACTATCACTCAGATTCTCCGGAGTTGAAGGAATTTCTTCCTCCGGATAGAAAGTGGTGGCGGAGACCATCCGAGCGATCTTGGAAGCATACCCCTTGATAGGCTTGAAGATGTCCGCCCATTGAGCTTCAGTATAGTCTTGGGGGATGTCGGTTGCGATGCGCCATGTTTTGGCGGTGGGGGTAGTGCATCCACATAAGCCCAAGGGCCCTGCGCACTCCACCGCGGGCGGCAGACTTCATCCAGGATTCCCGCTGCACAATAACTTCGTTGAATGAAACCGAGAGTTGCCCAATGTCGGAGTACTCATGTTTTTTTATCCGGAAGGCGCTTGCTCACAAGCTTGCTTCCAGATTTCTTCATACTCTCGACGAAACCATCAAAAGCTCAGATGCGTTCTATCCGAGAAGAAGATTCACCTTATGTTATAAAGTATGAAAAGGCACATGTTAATATAACTCAGAAGAGAACAATTAGTTGGAAACTGGAATAAAAAACGGAAAAGATGAAAAGCATACCAAGGATGTGTTTGTCGATTTCCGCGACCTCCTCCAGGTGATCGTGAAGAGTAGAATCCAAATCTCGGACTGTGGAGCTTTCTTTTTTGCTCTATGCTTTAAGCGGGGCCTCGGAAATCTCCAAGGCTTTTCGGCTTTCAGCCAGATCCTTCTGGATCTTAACATTTTCCTTGTGAAGTTCCGGGTTTTCTTTGTAGAGCTGTTGAGCATTTCTGGCATCTGCAGCAATTTGCTTCGCTTCAGCAAGCAAAGCTGCAAATACAGAAAAATAGTTAGCGCGAAAGGATAAAACTTGCAATACAAAAGATAAACAAGGAAAGAAATAATGCATACTTACAAGAAAACTCTTTGTATTGCTTTCGAAGCTCGCAAAGCTCGGAATCTTTTTCTTCCATGATTTTGAGGAGCTCACACACCTCTTTATTCTACACAGTGAGTTTCTCGAGCACTCCCTTGTTGATAGACTCGGAAGTTTTTTGTGGAAAGGATGGAAAATAAATCAAGTCAAGACCCAAAGGAAGAAACCAGTTTTAACAAGCGTTAACACGAAAAGTTTTCTGAATTAATGCTTGGGGCTAGGGGTATACATGGCTCATCCTCTGAAGGCCGGAAAGCATTTCAGAGAATTCCTTCGAATATTTGTAGAAGGTAATTCCCAAATGGATAATGTCGTCTTGGATGACCTACCGAGGGGAGAAAGTGTAGTTATTCCGGATTATTATACCATTTTGCGGCAAAGGGCATATTAAGGGTGCTTTGATGAAACTTTTTTTAGCCCACTGATGTATGTACCCATATTCGTCAAAACATTCTTCTAGCTTTACCTTGAAGTTCTTATCAAAAGTCGGAACGTCTTCGTCAAGATTGAGGAAAGATGGTCCTCCTTCTTATGGCTGCGCCGCTCTTTCCTGCACATCCAAAAGGGATGTATCAGGCTGGCTGGGCTGGGTGAAAGGGAGAATATCTTTGTCTTGTAGGTGGGCAGGATGCTCTCCCAAAACATCTGCCGCTGGAGTATCCGGGAGAAGGCTTTGGGTCTCGGTGGGCGAGCACCTTTCACCTTTTCAGTTTTGTCCCCTTTAGAGGGATGGGGGAGAGGTTGGAAAGATTCAAAAGAAGGATAAGAATTAAGACGAAGAAACTAGTACAAGTAAAGAGAAAGGTAAGAAAAATACCTGGAAGTCTCGACAACTATGTCGTCCAGGTTAATGTCTTCTGAGGTGGAAGCAGATTTCTTGCGCTTCCTACCTCCAGCTGCAGCAAACCTGGCTTTCAGGGTCGCCTCCTCCTCTGCAGACACAAGTTGGTCCTCCGATAGAGTCTCAAACTGCAAAGCATGAAAATAAGTTAGTACGCATTCATGCACGCAAAGTATAAAAACTCCCCTAAATGACAAAAGCATGAAATTACCCGAGTAGGGTTTTCCGTGGTGTACATGGACAGGATTTCCAAGTACTGAGTGCGGGTGGAAACCAAGTGGTTCACCCTTTTCCGGAAGGTTTTGTCGGACATTCCCGACTGGGTTACCCGCATGGAGTCCTCTGTGCCTTCGTAGGTGCACAGAAGACGGCCGGAGCGATGAGAGGGAGGCTGGATCCGCCACCCTAGCCAGCATAAGACTGTGCCCATCCCCGTGAGAGGTGGGGAGGACAAAACTAACTCGGCAATCCACCTTTTGATCCTCGGAAGATATGGGAGCAGTTCCTAGACGGCGTCCAGAGCCCGGTTATCTTTGGGAGAGGCGGCAAATTTTTCGAAAGGCGGAATCCATGTATCCTTTCCGAGATAAGGGATATCCTAATAATAGAAGAAGCAAACCGTCCAATGTTTGACGGATTCCGAGGTTTTGATTTTTGGGAACCATTCCTCTCTGCCACGGTGCAGATTGAAGGTTATGGTTCCACAGACGGGAGGAAGACCGTCGGAAGTGTTTCGTTTCTCATAGAAGCAGTATTGAAAGAAATATAACCTAGAGCTATTCCTAGGTATTTCTCAAACAAGGCTTGAAAGCCGTAAAGGTAAAGTATGGAATTTGGGGAGAGATTGTGTGGCTGGACGCTGTAGTGATGAAGATCTTGAAGGAAAAAGCAGTAGGGGGAATCCATACCTCGGAGAATGTGCGATGCAATCACCACCCTTTCTCCATATTCCGGCTTGGGTTATTTGTCTTGTTCTTCGATACGCCATTTATCCTTAAGAATAAATCCGTCCTTCCCCAGGCTTCAGAGAAGAGTCGACATTATGGAGCATAGAATCCAATTTCCGGCTTCAGCTCCTTATTATTCTTCCTTGCCTCCGGCGGCCGCCTCGCCCTCTGCATCTTCGCTGGTACGGGGATTGTTTCCCTCACCCCCTGATTCCAAGATTGGGGGCTGCAGAGTGCTGGATGGAGGAGGCATCAAAGATCCGGTGGGGTGCTAGGGTTTCCCCCCGCCGATGAGCCCGCAACAATCTCCGACGGGGCTGTGGAGGTTCCCGGAGCAGTGGCGGAAGGGACCACCACCATTGATGGAGTCCCCGTCGCGGTAGGTGTGGGTGTTGCGGCAGGATTCGTAGAAAACGCGGTCGCGTGCGCGTCTCCGGTGGCCGCAGAAGCACTGCCTCCGGCCATCGCAGTGCAAGAATTTACCGGTCATGAGCCGTAGCCACCGATGACGAATGCTCTCCAGCGAAGATCACACTATCGTTCTTTTCTCTCTTGTAGTGGAGTTCTCGGGCGCTTGGTCTCGAGAGAATCGCAGTGAGTGGAAGAAGATGAAACGAAAGGGCAATGGAGTTTTTATAGGAATTTTTGCGTTAAGATTGCTCCAACGGCTAAATTAGCCGTTGGATGCATGCCACGTGTCTCGCTAAAAATCCGGGATACGGCGAGCTGGCGCATTGAATTCTAATCCCCTCGTTTCTCGCGCCAAAATCTAGCATAGATCGCTTTCCAGGCCTTGACCAAATCCAAACGGTAGTGATGTAAGCATGATTTTTCCACTTACATCATGCATAATGGGTTTCTTCTAAGAAAAGTTCGCGAAGAAATTCCGGATTCCCCAAAAAGACGGCTTTGCCATGAAAATGTATGGAAAAAAATTCAAGACTGAAAACCGCCTTTTCTAAAATCATTGTTTTCTGGAAAATACGAAGGAATGGAGGTCTTACTCCTTGGGGGCTACTATCGAATATATGCCAAATGGGGGTATATCCGGCATTAGCCGAAGGCCGGATTACCAGGGTGGCCTATAGGCAATGGAGAAAAGTCCATTAGGCGGCCCCGTAAGATGACGCACAGGAAGGCGGATTCTAGAAGAACCCGGATTACAGCCCAATACATAGTCCGGCTTGGAGAAGAAGCTGAATGTCTTTCTTGCCAAGAATAGGAATACTTTACGTAAACTTCAAGCTTTCCTTCATGTAAGCCCTAATTCGGCTATCTATATAAAGCCGTACGGGAGCAGCCTCAGGGCATAGACATAACTTCGCAAGATAACGAAACCTAGACTCACATTGTATTCCGTATACTCCAGGCTTTAGACCTGAATAGTGAGATTGCAGGAGTAGGGCGCCGCCATTGTTACGACATACCGAACCTGTGTAAACTTGTGTCCCCGTCTACGTCAACTCCACTATGTTTCCACCCACGATCTACCCAACGGCTTATGGCACCCCTTGCCATGAACCATACTAAGAACACTCAACACTATGGAAGATAAAGATGATTAGCTCTTCTTAAGAACATACTGGTGCGGGCATTTGTACAATTACTACATAAGAATCAAACAACAATTTATTCACATTATCATTGCCATTTATTTTGCACTTTGAGGGGTTCTTTATTTTTTTTGGTGATTGATACGTCTCCAACGTATCTATAATTTCTGATGTTCCATATTGATATTATGCCAATTGCTACATGTTTTCTCCCTTCTTTATAGCATTTTTACACATTTTCCGGGACTAACCGATTAACAAGATGCCAAGTGCCAGTTCCCTGTTTTCTGCTGTTTTTATTTCAGAAAAGTTGTTCTGGAAATATTCTCGAAATTGGACCCCACGAATCCCGAAGTTCCTATTTTCCCCGGAAGCATCCAGAAGTCCGAAGAGGAGTCGAAGACGGGCACCAGGGGGCCCTCACCATAGCCAGGCGCGCCCCCCTTGGCTGCGCCTGGGGGTGGTGAGGCCACCCTGGTGGCCCACCGGTGTTGCTCTTCCGCCTATTTAAGGCCTTCCTCCCGAAAACCCTAACCTAATCGGCGAAATTTCACGAAACCTTCCGCAGCCGCCGTCATCGTCAACCCAAGTTTCGGGAGATAGATCTCTGTTCTGGCACCCTGCCGGGACGGGGAAGTGCCCCCGGAAGCCATCTCCATCGACTCCACCGCCATCTCCATCGCCGTTGCTGTCTCCTATGATGAGGAGGGAGTAGTTCTCCCCCGAGGTTGAGGGATCTACCGGTAGCTATGTGGTTCATCTCTCTCTCCCATGGTGTGATCTATATGTGATCATGAGCTTTGTAATCTAGTTTAATAAGTAGATGTTACTCTTCGTCTATTGTGCTACTCAAGTGTTTTATTAATACGAACTTTGGAGTCACCTTGTCCCGCGGTGTGAAGGTGACAGTGTGCACATCGCATGTGTCTCCTCTATGAATTGTGGTGTTTCTCTAGTACCTTCTAGGGCGCTCAAGTTGACAGTGTGTGGCTAAGTAGACATGGGAATTCTTACTCTAAGGAATGCTTTTTGCAGCCCTACACAATGATTAGTGTCCGTTATCCAAGCGGAGAGGGTTAAGAGTAGCATAGTGAAGAGAAGATATTTAGTTATTCAATTATGTGATCATTGTTGAGACTGTCCACTAGTGAAAGTAAGATCCCTAGGCCTTGTTTCCAAGCATTGAAACACCGTTTTCCGCCTATTCTGCTACATTTTTGCTTGCTGCCATATTTATTTCAGATTGCTATTATTACTTATAACCATCCATATTACTCGCATTTCACTATCTCTTCGCCGAACTAGTGCACCTATATACCTCACAAGTATATTGGGTGTGTTGGGGACACAAGAGACTTCTTGTATATTAATTGCAGGGTTGCATGAGAGGGATGTCTTTGACCTCTACCTCCCTGAGTTCAATAAACCTTGGGTGATCCACTTAAAGGAAACTTGTTGTTGTTCTACAAACCTCTGCACTTGGAAGCCCAACACTGTCTACAAGAATAGAAGCGTGCGTAGACATCAAGATCTTTTCTGGCGCCGTTGCCAGGGAGGTAAGGTAAATGGTACTCACATGCTCGGGTGTGAGTGCTCAGAGTTATTTCCTTTAGATTCTGCAATTTTATCTTTTTGTTTCTTGTTTTCACTAGTTAGGCTTATTTTTACTCGCTTCTTGTTTTTATTTTTACTAGTAGTCTTAATGGAAAACAACAAAAATTTGATAGAACTTTCTAATATTTATCTTGAATTAGGACATGATGCTTTTGAAGAGAAAATTAAAATACCTATGGAAGTTTGTTTGCATAATAGTGATAGCAATGTTATTAGCATTAATTCTTTGCACCCCATCATTCCTAATGCTAGGGAAAAGTCTAAGCTTGGGGAAGCTAGTTTTTACGATCTTTTTTAGTTTTCCAACTTTAGAGGGAAAATTTGCTCTGATGATACTTTATCTCCCATATGTGATAAACCTAATGATGCTTGTGATATTTTGAATCCTCCTACTGAAAGCATTCCTTTTAAAATACCCAAGAAAATTGTTGAACTTGTCATGGATAACCGTTATTTTGGAGATGGAACTGTCCATCCTAGTGATCATTTACACTTTATGCATGAATTATGCAAGTTATTCAAGTGTGCAGGTATCTCAACGGACCAAGTTAAGAGGAGGCTATTCCCTTTGTCACTTAAGGACAAAGCAAGGGAGTGGTATGAACTACTAGATGATCCTCATCATTTGGAGTGGAAGGAACTTGAATCTCTCTTTTACTCTAAATTTTATCCTTCTCATGAACTATATTTAGATAGGAATTACATTTATAATTTTTGGCCTCATGATGGAGAAAGCATCGCCCAGGGTAAGACTGAAAACATTAATACTCAAATGTCCTGACCATGAGCTTCCTGAGGAAATAATTGTTACTAATTTTTATGCAAGGCTTTCAGGATGTTGGAAGGATTATCTAGATGCCTGTTCAGAGGGTTCTTTTTGTAGTAAGAAGGTTGAAGCTAAGTGGGATCTTCTTGAGAGAATTTTAATCAATAGTGAAGATTGGAATAACAACAAAGGTAAAGAATCAGGTATAAACTATGAGTATGATTGCATTAAGACTTTTGCTGAAACTGCTGATTTTCATGAGCTTAATGCTAAATATGGTCTTGATCCTCAAATAGATGTCGGTTGGTATAGATCCTTTGCTTCTTATATTAATCTTCCTAAAAATGGGGACATATATCATGAACCTTTTAAAGACACTTGCATGAAAAATGAAATTGTTATTGATGATTGCAATAAACATGCTCAAACTTCTGAAAGTACTATTTCTTATAAGCATGTTAATTTCTGTGGAGCACTTAGACCTTGTGAAAAGAATCAAATCGAAGAAGAATATTGTATCCATCATAGGAATGAAAAAACTAGAATGTGGGATAGGGCTCTACATGATCTTGGTGAAAAAGTTTGTGCCCTCTATCCTTTTATTTGTGAACTTTGTTGTAAAGTGGGTCATTTTAATTTTTAATGCTCAAGCCATGATAGTATCCTTTCGAATCCTATGAGTACTTAAAGTTTGCATTGTGATGACATGATCACCCCTAATGAGCAGGATGAACTTACATTATTTTTGGGGTGTGAAGAGTTATTAACAAAAACTTCTTTGATTGATATGAGTGCTTTTGATACGAATAGTGTCTTGCATGAATGCCATATTTTATTGAGTTGAAAATTGCCATGCAAATACTTACATACAAAATATTCTAAAAGAGGACACTTTACCAAAATATGACAGGACTAATATGAGTTTTGTTCTACAGCTTTTGCTGATGAGTCTGAACTCGATGATTTTCCTATGCCTGTTATTTATGAAAGTGATCATCATTGGGACAAACACACTACTTTTGATATTGAAAATTTGTTTGGTACCAATTTTAAAAAAGATGATAATAATAATTATTGTGCTATTAGTACTATCCATGATCCTTCCAATGATAATGTAGAAAGATCTAAACTTGTGGATGATGTGTTTGAAAATCCCTTTGCTATTAATGATTATATGCTTGATACATCTCCTCCTAGTAAAGATGATGATATGTTTACAAATGAACACCTTTTGGAAGAAAACTATTTTATTGCTTGTGATGATACTATGCCTCCAATATATGATGATTTCAATGATGAATATGACATTTTTAGTCCACCTACTATTGAGGAGAAAATTAATTATGATTTCAATATATCTCCAGTCTTTGATAATTATTATAAAGAAAGTTATAACATAGGCTATAATTACAATCATCCTCATGAAACTTTCCATAATTATGGTGGGATTACCCAAAACCATATCTTTAATATGCAACTTGTCTATCATGTTCGAGTTCTTTATGATAATCCTACTCCCGTTGTTATTAATAAGAATGACTATGCTTATGTGTAGAGTATTAATTCTTTTATACATGTGGCTCATAATAAGAATGTTTAATGTGATAGCTATAATGTTAATTTTATTCATGATGCTACTGAAGGTTATTATGAGAGATGGAAACATGGTTTTATGCATCTCAGCAATATTAAGTTTCCCCTCTTTATGTTGAAATTTTTGAAGTTGCACTTATTCTATTTTCCTATGCTAGTCACTTTGTGCTTCGTTGACTTGTTTTTCTACAAGATTCTTTTTCATAGGAAGTGGGTTACACTTAAATGTGTTTTATATTTGCTTCTTGATTCTCTCTTATTGTGCTTCAAATCTTATTCTTATGTGAGCATGTTTTAAAAATCATTGTGCCTAGCTGAAAGGCATTAAAAGAAAAGCGCTTCTCGGAGATAACCCGTTTTATTTCTCCGTTTTCAACGCGTTTTCCGTCGTTTATTTTTGTTTTCTTTGCACCTGGGTGTTTTCTATTTCCTTAGCAACCCCTCTGTATATTTTTTATTTTGTGTCTTTGTTGAGCCAAGTAAAGCCTCTAGTGGAAAGTTGAGACTATATTTCGGATTTCTGCGCAGGAAACAGATTTCTCCTGTCCACTGTTAAAATTGTATAAAATCACAGAAAACTCACAGTGACCTGAGTTTTTTTGTGCGTCATCCTGGGATATATACGCAAATTTTATTACTTGACCACTTTTTCATTTGAGCAACAGAAGATTTTCTAAAAAAAACATCTTTACCTGCTGTTCTATTTTCACAGATTTCTGCTAATAATTGCATTTGCCTCTTAATCTCTTTCTTTTGGTGTTCTTGAGAAAAGGAGTTTTAAAAGAAGTTGTTACAGTAGCTAATGTGTTTATGAGTGTTAGTCTTGTGTTGATACTGAACCATGTGAATTTATTATTTCGATTTGCACTAACATTGCTAATGAAAATTGTGAGAAGTTTGGTGCGAAGGAAGTTTTCAAGGGTCAGGAGAAGAGGATGATATGATGTGATCAAGAAGAGTGAAAATCCTAAGCTTGGGGATGCCCCGGTGTTACATCCCAGCAAATTCCAAGAATACTCAAGCATCTAAGCTTGGGGATGCCCAAGGCATCCCCTTCTTCATCAACAATTTATCAAGTCACTTCTAGTGAAACTATATTTTTATTCAGTCACATCTTATGTGCTTTACTTGGAGCGTCTTTTATTTTTGTTTTCAGTTTGTTTTTGCTTTTTCTTTCAGTTTGGTTTTCTTTACTGTAATAAATAGTTGGATCCTAGAATATTTGTTTGGGAGAGAGACACGGTCCGCTTTTTTGTTAGAATACTCTTGTGCTTCACTTATATTTGTTGAGTATTCATGCTTAGATATTTTAGTGCTTCTAGCTCTTGTTTTGCATGCATCCTTTGTTCATAGCTGTTAGCTTTTGTAGTTAGGTGGTTCTCATATGTGTGTTTGCTTGGAAATAGGAATGCTATTGTGATAGTTGGTATAGTGGAAAAGATTGCATGGTCTTGTAGATCACTAAACTGCTTCACTTGAATCATTGTTGTTGTTTTGAGATATTAATTTGCTTAATGGATAAACGGGAAGGACTAGTAAGTAGAAACTTTTAATGGTTGGTCTAAGAAACTTTGAATCTGTGCCACACTTAAATTACCAGCTGATAGAAACAATGGTATATGATTTCTACGAGTGATACATTTCCGATCGGCCTTTTGTTACGCGCTACGGTCGGGGTAGCTAACAGTGACTTGTCACTGCCACAGACCCTCTTGGAGTGATTTGCATTGTGCCTTGTAAGATGATTTGCTTGCTGTAATCTTTTAACTCGTGAG
The DNA here is from genome assembly GCA_028641055.1 of Alopecurus myosuroides. Lineage (NCBI taxonomy): Eukaryota > Viridiplantae > Streptophyta > Magnoliopsida > Poales > Poaceae > Alopecurus > Alopecurus myosuroides. Next base: position 213,175,407 of record CM054059.1, on the reverse strand, counting down.
TCTATGTTGAGGTTCCTGGCACTTCCACCATCGATATTTGCTAGCCTCTTTGGTATTGTGCATTGCCCTTTCTCACATTGAGAGTTGGTGCAAACTTCGCCAGTGCATCCAAATCCCGTGGGAGGACTTTGTTATCCTACGAATAAGCCCATATATTCTTCCTCAAAACAGCCACCATACCTTCCTATCATGGCATTTCCATATCCATTCCGAGATATATGGCTGCACAACATCCACCTACATTATGTTACTTGATGATGAGCTTCATGGTTATTTATGCATACTGCTACACTGGCAGGAGCATGCAATTAGAGACATCAGAGATATTTCTTTATGAGTTATGAGTACTAAAAGTTTGATGATTCATTGTAATATAGGATGTTGACCCTACCGGTGAGGATAAAAAAAATGAAAAAGCCCTAAAAGAAAAGAAAAAGGGCCAAAGAGAGAATAAAGAGAGAGGGGGCGCATCACTATCCTTGATATACCATACTTGTGCTTCATGTTTAGCACCAATACTTCAGTTTGGAGAAAGTTTTCATATTATAGTTCATTCATAACTATGTGGGGAACTTTACATTATAGAACTTGGCTTGTATATGCCAATGATGAGCCTCCTCAAATGAACTCTAGGTCTTCGTGAGCATGCAAGCTGGATGCACCCCCATGATACGTCTCCAACGTATCTATAATTTCTGATGATCCATGATCATATTTTGCCAATTGCTACTTGTTTTATCCCTTATTTATAGCATTTTTATACGTTTTCCGGGACTAACCTATTAACAAGATGCCAAGTGCCAGTTCCCTGTTTTCTGCTGTTTTTGGTTTCAGAAAAGTTGTTCTGCAAACATTCTCGGAATTAAAACCGACAAAGCCCGAAGTTCCTATTTTCCCCGGAAGCATCCAGAACACCGAAGAGGATTCGAAGACGGGCAACAGGGGGGCCACACGATATGGTGGCGCGGCCCCCCTTGGCCACGCCAGCTATGGGTGTGGGGCCCCATGGCCTCCACCGCCTTTGCCCTTTCGCCTATTTAAGCCCCCCGGATGGAAAACCCTAAACACCTGATAATAAATCCCCGAAAAGTTCTGCAGCCGCCGTCACCGTCAACCCTAGATCAGGGGGGGTTCTGAAGCTGTTTCCGGCACCCTGTCAGAGAGGAGACATCACCGGAGGCTTCTTCATCACCATGCCTGCCTCCGGAGTGATGCGTGAGTAGTTCATCCTTGGACTACGGGTTCGTAGCTGTAGCTAGATGGTTGTCTTCTCCTCATATGCCTCCATGTTTAGATCTCGTGAGCTTCCTATCATGATCGAGATTAATGTTATGTAATTCTCTGTGCTGTGTTTGCTGGGATCCCATGAATATTGAACTTATGCCAAGTTGATTATAGTCTTTATTTGCATATGCTATTTGTGATCTTGCATGCTTTCCGTTGCTAGTGGTTACTCTGGCCAAGTAGTTGTTAGTGACTCCAAGAGGGAGTATTTATGCTCGATAGTGGGTTCATGCCTTCTTTTCGCCTTGCTCGAGTGACAGAAACGTGAAGGGGGAGGATGTGTTGTTGCCATTAGGGAGAAAACGACGGTGGGAGTGCCCGCGTGCATAGTCATTGCTTATAATACCTAAGGGGGTTCGGATGATAACCCGAGGGTGGATTATTAGTCATAGATGCAGATGGATGTGAGTCTATGTATCTTGTTGTAATGCCCGCACTAAATACCATAGTAATCTTCATGTCATATTGTGCACTACGGTGCAACCTCTATTTTTCAATTTTCCAGCTGTAATTTGTTCACCCAGCATGCTATCTTTTATGGAGAGACACCACTAGTGAAACTATGAACCCCGGTCCATTTTTCCACACTGTTAAAACAAACCACAACTATTTCCTGCTTTCTTTACTTACAGCAAGCACTATTTTCCACACTTTACGTCTAATCTTTGTTTTCAGCAAGACCGGTGAGATTGACAACCTCACTGTACCGTTGGGGCAAAGTATTTTGGTTGTGTTGTGTTCAGGTTCCACGTTGTTGCTGACACTGGTGAAGCGCCAGCACCACCGTCAGTGGCATCAACCTTCCGAAGGTCCTCTTTCTCCTACTTTATTGATAACCTTGGTTCCTAAGGGGAAATACCTACCGCTGTGCTCATCACACCCTCCTTTTGGGGTCTCCCAACAAACGTGTGTATCACGAGCATCAAGGATATTTTCTGGCGCCGTTGCCGAGGAGGAAAAATTCTTCTGGAAAGGGGAGTCTCTCACTCTCAACCTTTTTATTTTGTTTATTGTCTTGTTTTTATTTTTGTCTTGTTTTGCTTCTCTATATCAAAAATACAAAAAAATTTAGTTCTTATTCTAGTTGTTATTTTTGCTTTATCATGCTTGCTATCAATGTTTGATGTCTTTGAAACTAGATCTTTTAGGCTAGGTGGGTTCACGGATGAACAACAAAAACATTGTAAGGAACACCGTTGTCGGAAAAAGGAATACACTTATGGGAGCAAATTAATAAATTGCATGACTATGCTAAAAACTTGTGCTCTACTTATAATTTTACTTATTGCTTTGATAAATCTTGTTGCTGTAGGAGGTATAAACACCTCCCTTTTCAATGTGAGTATAATGATAATGTTACCATATCTTCTTATGTTAAGGGAAATTATGAATTATATGATGTGGAACAAATTGAAGAATTTATTGCTTGGAAGGGTGCATTCGAAATTGCCTACTTGCTTTAAAGTACTGATGATGCACTGTAACATCCCAAGTATGAAAACACCCCTAGCATGTTTGTTTTTTTGTTTAATTATAGTTTTGCATAATGTCATCATACTCATTTCATTATTGCATTTGTTTCCTTCTTGTTTGCATCTGTTTTTATTTGTTTTCACAATTGAATCTCAAACATTAATCAAATGTGTTGTTTCATACTTTCTATGTTACAATTCTTCCAAATAAAAAGGTTCAAATAACACTTCCATTTGTTTCCATGAAAAATAAAAGCTCAACTATTAATTGTTCCTTAATAATCCACTTAATCCAATTTGTTATTCAAATTCAAATACATTTTGCCAAACAACAACCTTTTGGAATTAAGGAAATTACAACACAATTATAATCATATGCTTCCAATTAAAACTATATGATCACCACATTTAATTCTTATTTTCACTAAGTCATTTAATCATCAAATTCATCCAAATTTGAATCAAATCACAAACATCTTTTTATTTTGAACTTTTTGTAAAACAAAAAGTTGCAATTAGTTGCTATTACATAAATAAGTAACATAAATTTTCCCCTAAAATTTTCTACCCCAAAAACCTATCTAATTCTTCCTATTTCTAAATCAGCAAAAAAAAAAGTAGCAAAACAATTAATAAAAAGAAAAACGCCCAGGAGAGGGGGAGAGGCAGGCCCAGCCCACCAGGCTGCAGCCCGATTCCATCTCCCCCAACCTCCGTCCGTACGCTGACGTCGACAGCCATGGACAGCACGTGCTGCTCCACCCCACCCTCCCTCCTATATCTACTCCCCCAACCCGTGGAGAAAACCCTAACCCTAGCCGCATCCGCCTCCTTCCCTCTCTCCCCACCGCCGCCGCCATCGAGGGGAAGGCCGCCGCCCCTTCTCTGCTGCCTCCGGCCGCCGGCCGCTGGAGCTCGCCGCCGACGTCTCCGCCACCCCCCGGCCGTGCCGCGGCCACCCCAGCGACGAGGGTGAGATCCCCTTTCCATTCTGCTACCTTTCCCCCCTCGATTCCTTGGGGACACCTCGAATTTCTTCCGGCCATGGTCGAGTTTGCTGCTCCGTTTCGTTGACAGAGAGAGCGCCTGTACGTGTGTTCGTTTGTATTCAGTTAACACCGATTTGTGGTGTTCAAAACCAACTAGATCCCGCTATCCATCACACCGGACGCAGCAGACCAACAGGTAGGAGGCGCGCAGCGAGCAACAGCGGCTCGCGTGATCAAATCCCCAGCCCCGCACCTTTTCCTGTTTATTTTCTGAATTGTTCAGATGCAGGTTCTGAACCTTAACCACCCGGCTAGCTGTCCCCTTTCAACACCACAGCAGCAGCCCAACTGGCACAGCCCCTTGCGCGCAAGCCTCAGGTCCCGAGTTCGATCCCCCAAAGCCCCACCCTTTTTTCTGTTTTTTCTTTTTCTGCCCGAATTTCAGAAATAGAGATCTGAGGCATTAACTCTAAAATCAATATCAAATTGAATATTACTCCAATTTGAATGATTCAAAATCTTGTGGATTCATAATCTTGAGACCTTTCTGTTAATGTCAAGTTTGCAATATGTTGCTGTAACAATTTTTGCACTAAATAATTAATTACTGAAAATGCAATAAAAAAGTGGAAACTTTGGAATTTCATAACTTTAGTTCTGCTCATCCAATTTAAGCAAACTTGGGCTCTAAAAATTTGTCTTAACAAACTCTACACATTGGTATTTTATTTGGTCACAATTGAATTAATTTTGAGCATGTTTCCCTCTGTTTACTAAAAAGGGCAGAATAAGAATGTTTATCGAAAATTGCATAATAAATTCATTAATAACCCAAAAATTATGTTTAATAGCTCAAAATGTTCGGTGAAACATTTGCTACCTGTTTTCAACCTTTTCAATGCAATTTGTTTAATGTTTTCCTAATTAAAAGTGGTGCAATAATTCAATGCTTTAATTAAACCTTTTAAATTGCAAAAATTCATAACTTGGGCAATTCAAATCCAATTCCAACATGTAAAATATGTTTTCCATCCCATTTTTCATGTACTTTGAAAATATCAACTTTGTTTTCTATTTTGAATAATTTAAATTGCTGAAAACAACTATTTCTTATTTAATGCAATTAAAATTGCCAAATTAATAACTTGCTCATTTTAAATCCAAATTCAACAAGTGAAACATGTATTCCACCTAAAAATTTGTGTATTTTACAAATATGAATTTTGTTATCTATTTTGAACAATTAAAATTGGTGAAAACAACAAATGCTTGTGTACCACCTTTAAGAAGCAAATTTTCATAACTTAATAAATAAAATTCCAAACTTGGTAAACCTTATTTCTGATTGTTTCTAATGTTGTTATTTTTCTGTTTTCCTCATCCATGCATCATACTAATCCACTTTCACCTGTTGATTAGTTGTAAAATAATTATTCCAACCTTAATTCATGGGCTTTCCATATGCGATCCAAATTGCATATGGGTCCATTTAAATTGTGTTACCATGTCAACTAGTTTATTTTTGATGCATCAATTAAATTGTCATGCATCATCCCATGATTGTGCACTATGCCATGTTATTGATTGTTTGTCTCTCTGTGTTGTTTGTTTGCTTCTTCTCGAATAGACGACGACGTTGAGACAGACGATCTTATGACACCCCTTCTGAGGATCTAGCTCAGTACCAGGCTGCTGAGTTTGCAGGCAAGTATTCACTCACATGAACCATCGTGTTCCTTTCAACATTGGATACCGATACTTTCCATTGTCTATTCTGCTAGCCCTATGAATCGTTGCTTCTGTTACGAACCTATCACATGTGACCTTTAACCCTGATATAGCCTCACCTCCACACCTATCACCCCATTGCTTGTTGCCCGTGTCTTACTAGCATGCTTAGGGTTGTTTTTGCTCGAGTCTGCTGTTAGTTACTTTCTGTTATCATATTTTATTATGTTATGGGGCTCGATGTTTAAACAATAACCTGTTAATGTTGGGTAATAATAAATTGATGATAAGGCACCGGCAGGAGGCCCGGCGTGGTTTTGAGGCCTGTTAGTGTCGACCCTAATTAGGAAAAGGGTCTTGTCTACTGATCCATGATGAGCGTGCTCACCGCATCCGGGTGGTAGTATGGAACCCCCCTCGACTTTGACCTGATCCGCAGTTTGTCCGAAGAGCCACACTTAGTTCGGGTGTTCCATTTGCGCGTAAGCATGAATGGGTCGCTCCCATGGTTACTGTTGGTGATGATTATTATGATGATGATGCATATAGGGCGAGGCCTGTGGTGCCGGGGGGTGTGGTTTTCACCCTTGCGCTTAGGTTAGGTCGGACTGGCGGGACCTTATAGCTCCGTGGCTCCTAGGACAGGTTGTAGAGATGGTTCGAGTCGTGTTGAGTCCACCTGAGTTTTAGTTGGTGGCTCGAGTGTGTACGGGTACTGGAGCACACCCTGCAGGGATGAATCTTCTCGAGAAGCCGTGTTGTCCGCGGTTATGTGACGACTTGGTGAAAGTACTGGCTAACAAGTACTCAGACAACTTACACCTAACTATAATAACTTGACTAGTAATAGGTTTATTGACACAACAACCTGAACCATCATTAATCCAACTGTGTGAGTTATCCTCGGATCACTTCTTTGGACAAGGGGCGAGATCCAGGATGGGTTTGTTTGGTGGTTAGTTGTAGTTGGTTACGATACGCTATCTTATCTCCTTTCTGATAGCCGGAAGTTGTAGTATGTTTCTATAGTTGGTTAGTGCAGCCCGCTGCCGCATCTTTTATATCCCCTTTCTTCCGTTGAACCCAAAGCATCTGTGCTTGGTGTTGACGGGTTACACTTTGGTGAACTGTGAGTCTTGCTTGCCAGTACGTTGTTGTACTGAACCCTTTGGGGCTGTGGTCTCCGCAGACTACGATTCCGAGGATCTCCATGGTGGCTACTACGTGGAGCATGACGAAGCTGTTGACGAGTAGATAGCGGACCCGGGCAGGATCCGAGACTTCGTGGATGGGCTCCGTTTTCCTTTCATTGCCGGCCTCTTAGGCCTATTTGGTTTTGTATGTACTCAGACCTTTTGAATGCTTCCGCTGTGATGTAATGATGTTATGTTGGGACATGTGTCCTCTGGATGATTGTATTTGCTATCTCTGCTCTAATGAGAGCTATTTGCAACTTATTTCCATCTTTTGTGTCTTAGATATATGTTGTGCTATCATTTTTCTCAACGCCGTTGACGTATCATGTGTGTATGGTATGAAGTACGTCAATGGTAGTATCCTGATTTCTATGGGATAGTTTACGTCGACGCTGAACAGATAGGGGTTGGTTGTCACACATACGTGTGTTGGCCTACTCGTAAGAGGACGTGGGTGCCGGTAAGCCCCGTAATCCAATCTACTACTGTTCAACGGAACGGCGAGTATCCTTTAGAAGTCCGGGTGCGACAAATGGTATCAGAGCCTGTCTGCCTGTAGGATCCCTTTTACTGGTCGCAGTTGAGTCTAGAAATTATATTGTAGCTATATAGGAAAAATGAAACGTGAGAGTAGGAATTCTGCCAATTTATTTCTTTCCCCATCCACCCTCCCTTTTCTGGTAAGGAAGTGCAACGTTGTTTTCTCTTTCTCATCTAAACTTTCAAGTTAGGATTTCACGTATCCTGGTTTCTCTAGGATGGTTATATCTACTAGACCATAGGAATGGAGGTGGTTGTGACATGATTTATCATGTTGCCTACTCACGATTGAGAACGGAGGCGTGTAAGCCCCGGAAGAAGATCCTCTATTCCTTAAGCAGTAGATATTGATCCTTTAGAATCCCGGATGGGTTTTTTCGTAGTACCTCAGGTGTTTGTGGTCTCCTGTTTCCCAGTTGTTGCTTCGATATCGTCCTTCACAAATCTTCTCTTCCGTTGTAACAACTTATCTGTTGATCCGTTGTTAACCTCCATCCTTGTTCTATGATGTCGACTTACCGTCTGAAGTAATCCTTTTAAGCACTTATATTGGATTTTGTTATCTGGTTAGTGTGTTAATCTTGGTATCCTCTTCAGGATGGAAAGTGGTGACGAAGAACCCACACTGCCACCTGAGATGGGGAAAGTGCTGTCTCAGATGACACAAGTTATAAAGCAGATGCAGCAGAACCAAGACCTTGGGAGTAATGGCAACACCCGTGTGTCTATTCGGGAGTTCCCTGAGCTCAATCCGCGCACGTTTGATACCTCCTCCGAGCCATTGGATGCTGATGACTGGCTCCGTGAAATGAACCGTACTCTTATGGTAGCTCATGTGGCTGACGAGGACCGTGTTCCTTACGTGACCTACCTTCTCCGTGGACAATCCATGTCTTGGTGGGAGAATTTCCAAGAAATGAGAGGTTCTAGTGTGGCAATCACATGGGAGGATTTCAAGCAAGCCTTCGTGCGCCATCACATTCCCGATGGGCTCATGGAGAAAATGCGTGAGGAATTCTATTCTTTCACACAAGGCAAATTGGACGTTCTCAAATACCAAAGAGAGTTCAATCGTCTGGCTCGCTACGCCGGAGATGAAATCTCCACGGAAGCGAGAAAGATGGCAAAGTTCCGCAGGGGTCTCAACCCGGAACTCAAGTATGCTCTCACCAACGTCAAGGCCAAGAATTTTGAGGACCTCATCAACATCGCTCTAAATGAAGAGCATGGGCGCAAGTTGGTTGAGTAATCTCGTAAGCACTCTCGTGAACAGGCTAATCTCTCAAAAGCTATCATGCCTCCACAAAAACGAAGAGTTTGGGTTCCATATACCACTCCAACACCGCCCATCTGCTTGCCAAGCCCGGAAGGATTTCTTGCCCGCCCTCCCACCCCAGTGGTATCTTCAGGAGGTGCTCCATCTCAGCCAGGTCCAACAACTCCTCGTTCTGTTGTTACATGCTACAAGTGTGGACAGCCGGGCCACTATTCCGATAAGTGTCCGCAAAGGCACCTCTTTCCACCTCCACCTCGCCACAGGTCGACCCCGACAAGAATACGTGGTCCTCCGTTGGGTTGCTACAACAGCAACGACCTTGGCGTGAGAACCGTTAAGGTGAACCATGTCAAGGCCCAGGGAGCAGAAGAATCTCCAGAGGTAGTAATGGGCACACTTCTTGTGAACTCGTTTCGTGCTAAAGTCTTGTTCGATTCTGGTGCTTCACACTCTTTCATCTCTCAAAACTTTGCAAACACCAGTAGAATCAACTTCGAACAGTTGTCTATCCCTCTCCTAGTGAAATCACCGGGATCTAGCTGGCAAAGCAATAAAGTTAGCCAGAACATCGAGATCACAATTGGAAACCTTCCATTCCAGGCATCTTTGATAGCTCTCCACTCTTCAGATATTGATGTCATTCTTGGGATGGATTGGCTGGTAGCCAACAAAGCAGTCATTGATTGTCCTGCTAAGTCTGTCAAAATCACACACCCTTCTGGCCAGATAGTCTACTTCCATGCTGAAAATCCAGTTGTTCAACTCTACACTCTCAATGCAAATCCTCTACCATCTATTGAAACTATTTCGGTGGTTTGCGAATTCCCCGATGTCTTTCCAGAAGAATTGCCAGGAATGCCTCCGGACAGAGCAGTTGAGTTCGTGATCGAACTTGAACCAGGCACTGCTCCAATCTCTAAGCATCCATACAAGATAGCTCCTCCTGAACTGAAGTTGTTGAAGGAGCAAATCGATATGTACATGGAGAAAGGTTATATTCAACCTAGTTCCTCGGCTTGGGGTTGCCCAACTCTGTTCGTTGCGAAGAAGGATCAAACAAAGAGACTCGTTGTTGACTATCGTCCTCTTAACGAGAAAACCATCAAAAACAAGTATCCAATTCCTCGTATTGATGATCTTTTTGATCAACTTGCTGGAGCCTTAATATTCTCCAAGCTGGACTTGAGAATGGGTTACCATCAAATAAAGATCAGAAAGGAAGATATTCCAAAGACAGCCTTCACCACTCGCTACGGTCTATATGAATACACCGTCATGTCCTTTGGTCTCACCAATGCACCGGCGACCTTCTCTCGACTCATGAATTCTGTCTTCCATGAATACCTCGACAAGTTCGTTGTGGTATATCTTGATGATATTCTTGTCTACTCAAAATCCAAGGAAGAGCATGGAGAACATCTTCGTCTCACTCTCATGAAGCTTCGTGAGCATCGTCTATATGCCAAGTTCTCCAAATGTGAGTTCTGGATTCCAGAAGTTGCTTACCTTGGTCATGTCATCTCTGCCAAGGGCATAGCCATTGATCCAGAAAAGGTTAAGGCAATTGTTGATTGGAAACCTCCTAAGACGGTGAAACAAGTCAGAAGTTTTCTTGGCTTGGCTAGCTATTGCCGTCGCTTCGTCCAAAACTTCTCCAAGATTGCCAAACCTCTCACTGATCTCACAAAGAAGGACAAGAAGTTCGTTTGGTCTCCACAATGTGATGAAAGTTTCAATCTCCTGAAGACTAAACTCACTTCTACACCAGTTCTGGTTGGCCCAGATACTACCAAACCTTTCCAGATATTCTGTGATGCTTCTCTCCAAGGTCTAGGAGCAGTTCTTATGCAAGAACGTCAAGTTGTGGCTTATGCTTCACGTTAGTTGAACGCACATGAGCTCAATTATCCCACTCATGATCTAGAACTTGCAGCAGTTGTGTTTTCCCTCAAGAAATGGAGGCAATACTTGTTGGGTAATCGCACTGAAATCTTTTCCGATCATAAGAGTCTGAAATACATCTTCACTCAACCAGATCTAAACCTCAGGCAAAGGATATGGATTGAAAAGATCAAAGACTTCGATCTTACCATTTCTTACACTCCAGGCAAGGCTAATGTTATGGCCGATGCTCTCAGTCGCAAGTCGTATTGCAATAATCTCATGATCATGGAAAGCCAACCTCCTCTTCATGAAGAATTCCAGAAGCTGAACCTTGGTCTTGTTCCTCAAGGTTATCTTGCAAACTTGACAGCCAGTCCAACTCTCGAGGATAAGATTTGTTCTGAACAACTTCGTGATGCTGAGATCAAGAAGATCGCAAATAACATCAAAGCAGGCAATGTGAAGTATGAGTGCTTCTCAATTGATGACAAGGGAACTGTGTTCTTCGAAGGACGCATTGCAGTTCCTCAAATTCAAAGTCTCAAAGATGTTATTCTCAAGGAGGCTCATGAAACTCCTCTCTCCATACACCCTGGAAGTACTAAGATGTACCAGGATCTTAAGACACTGTATTGGTGGTCTGGCATGAAACGTGAAATTGCTCAATACGTTTCTGAATGCGACGTTTGTCAACGTGTTAAGGCAGTTCATCAGAAAACAGCCGGTCTACTCCAACCTCTGAAAATTCCTGAGTGGAAGTGGGACATGATTGAAATGGACTTCGTCACTGGTTTTCCAAAGTCCAAGAGGGGCAACGATGCAATCTTCGTTGTTATTGATCGTCTCACTAAAGTAGCTCACTTCTTTGCTGTCAAAGAAACAATCTCAGCTAGCCAGTTAGCAGAGCTCTACACAACAAGGATTGTTCCTCTTCATGGTGTTCCATTGGAAATAAGCTCAGACCGTGGAAGCATATTCACTTCTCATTTCTGGAAAAGCTTTCAAGAAGCATTGGGCACCAAACTTCTGTTCAGCACAGCTTATCACCCTCAGTCTCAAGGGCAAGTCGAAAGAGTCAATCAGATTCTCGAGGATATGCTCAGAGCATGTGGTCTCTCCTTTGGCATGAAATGGGAGGATTGCCTTCCATATGCTGAATTCTCCTACAACAACAGCTTCCAGGCAAGCCTAGGCATGGCACCATTTGAAGCTCTCTATGGTCGCAGATGCAGGCGTCCAATCAATTGGTCTGGAGCTGGTGAACGTTCACTCTTAGGCCCTGACATTGTTAAGGAAGCCGAAGAGAAAGTTCGCATCATTCGTGACAATCTCAAGATTGCTCAGTCTCGTCAGAAAAGCTACTATGACAGCAAGCACAGGGATATGATCTATGCACCTGGTGACAAAGCATATCTCCGTGTAACTCCCCTCAGAGGCACTCATCGTTTTGGTGTGAAAGGAAAGCTGGCACCAAGATACATTGGTCCTTTCAACATTCTCTCAAGGCGTGCGGAAAATGCATATCGTCTTGAACTTCCAGAAAAACTATCCAAGGTGCACGATGTGTTTCACGTGTCACAGCTCAAGAGGTGTTTCAAAGATCCAGATCGTGCAGTTGATCATGATTCCATTGAACTGCAAGAAGATCTCTCTTATGAGGAGCACCCTGTTCGAATTCTCGATGAGACCGAGCGTAAGACTCGCAATTAGAACGCCAAGTTCTTGAAAGTGCAGTGGTCGCATCATTCCGATAAAGAGGCAACGTGGGAGACCGAAGAGGATCTTCGCAAGAAGTATCCGGACCTTTTCCTTTCTCAGTAGGAATCTCGGGGCGCGATTCCTTCAATGGGGGGGGGGGCGTTTTGTAACATCCCAAGTATGAAAACACCCCTAGCATGTTTGTTTTTTTGTTTAATTATAGTTTTGCATCATGTCATCATACTCATTTCATCATTGCATTTGTTTCCTTCTTGTTTGCATCTGTTTTTATTTGTTTTCACAATTGAATTTCAAACATTAATCAAATGTGCTGTTTCATACTTGCTATGTTACAATTCTTCCAAATAAAAAGGTTCAAATAACACTTCCATTTGTTTCCATGAAAAATAAAAGCTCAACTATTAATTGTTCCTTAATAATCCACTTAATCCAATTTGTTATTCAAATTCAAATACATTTTGCCAAACAACAACCTTTTGGAATTAAGGAAATTACAACACAATTATAATCATATGCTTCCAATTAAAACTATATGATCACCACATTTAATTCTTGTTTTCACTAAGTCATTTAATCATCAAATCCATCCAAATTTGAATCAAATCACAAACATCTTTTTATTTTGAACTTTTTGTAAAACAAAAAGTTGCAATTAGTTGCTATTACATAAATAAGTAACATAAATTTTTCCCTAAAATTTTCTACCCCAAAAACCTATCTAATTCTACCTATTTCTAAATCAGCAAAAAAAAGTAGCAAAACAATTAATAAAAAGAAAAACGCCCAGGAGAGGGGGAGAGGCAGGCCCAGCCCACCAGGCTGCAGCCCGATTCCATCTCCCCCAACCTCCGTTCGTACGCTGACGTCGACAGCCATGGACAGCACGTGCTGCTCCACCCCACCCCTCCCTCCTATATCTACTCCCCAACCCGTGGAGAAAACCCTAACCCTAGCCGCATCCGCCTCATTCCCTCTCTCCCCACCACCGCCGCCATCGAGGGGAAGGCCGCCGCCCCTTCTCTGCTGCCTCTGGCCGCCGGCCGCCGGAGCTCGCCGCCGACGTCTCCGCCACCCCCCGGCCGTGCCGCGGCCACCCCTGCGACAAGGGTGAGATCCCCTTTCCATTCTGCTACCTTGCCCCCCTCGATTCCTTGCGGACACCTCGAATTTCTTTCGGCCATGGTCGAGTTTGCTGCTCCGTTTCGTTGACAGAGAGAGCGCATGTACGTGTGTTCGTTTGTATTCAGTTAACACCGATTTGTGGTGTTCAAAACCAACTAGATCCCGCTATCCATCACACCGGACGCAGCAGACCAACTGGTAGGAGGCGCGCAGCGAGCAACAGCAGCTCGCGGGATCAAATCCCCAGCCCCGCACCTTTTCCTGTTTATTTTCCGAATTGTTCAGATGCAGGTTCTGAACCTTAACCACCCGGCTAGCTGTCCCCTTTCAACACCACAGCAGCAGCCCAACTGGCACAGCCCCTTGCGCGCAAGCCTCAGGTCCCGAGTTCGATCCCCCAAAGCCCCACCCTTTTTTCTGTTTTTTCTTTTTCTACTCATTTCATCATTGCATTTGTTTCCTTCTTGTTTGCATCTGTTTTTATTTGTTTTCACAATTGAATTTCAAACATTAATCAAATGTGCTGTTTCATACTTGCTATGTTACAATTCTTCCAAATAAAAAGGTTCAAATAGCACTTCCATTTGTTTCCATGAAAAATAAAAGCTCAACTATTAATTGTTCCTTAATAATCCACTTAATCCAATTTGTTATTCAAATTCAAATACATTTTGCCAAACAACAACCTTTTGGAATTAAGGAAATTACAACACAATTATAATCATATGCTTCCAATTAAAACTATATGATCACCACATTTAATTCTTGTTTTCACTAAGTCATTTAATCATCAAATCCATCCAAATTTGAATCAAATCACAAACATCTTTTTATTTTGAACTTTTTGTAAAACAAAAAGTTGCAATTAGTTGCTATTACATAAATAAGTAACAGAAATTTTTCCCTAAAATTTTCTACCCCAAAAACCTATCTAATTCTACCTATTTCTAAATCAGCAAAAAAAAGTAGCAAAACAATTAATAAAAAGAAAAACGCCCAGGAGAGGGGGAGAGGCAGGCCCAGCCCACCAGGCTGCAGCCCGATTCCATCTCCCCCAACCTCCATCCGTACGCTGACGTCGACAGCCATGGACAGCACGTGCTGCTCCACCCCACCCCTCCCTCCTATATCTACTCCCCAACCCATGGAGAAAACCCTAACCCTAGCCGCATCCGCCTCCTTCCCTCTCTCCCCACCACCGCCGCCATCGAGGGGAAGGCCGCCGCCCCTTCTCTGCTGCCTCCGGCCGCCGGCCGCCGGAGCTCGCCGCCGACGTCTCCGCCACCCCCCGGCCGTGCCGCGGCCACCCCTGCGACGAGGGTGAGATCCCCTTTCCATTCTGCTACCTTGCCCCCCTCGATTCCTTGCGGACACCTCGAATTTCTTCCGGCCATGGTCGAGTTTGCTGCTCCATTTCGTTGACAGAGAGAGCGCATGTACGTGTGTTCGTTTGTATTCAGTTAACACCGATTTGTGGTGTTCAAAACCAACTAGATCCCGCTATCCATCACACCGGACGCAGCAGACCAACTGGTAGGAGGCGCGCAGCGAGCAACAGCAGCTCGCGGGATCAAATCCCCAGCCCCGCACCTTTTCCTGTTTATTTTCCGAATTGTTCAGATGCAGGTTCTGAACCTTAACCACCCGGCTAGCTGTCCCCTTTCAACACCACAGCAGCAGCCCAACTGGCACAGCCCCTTGCGCGCAAGCCTCAGGTCCCGAGTTCGATCCCCCAAAGCCCCACCCTTTTTTCTGTTTTTTCTTTTTCTACTCATTTCATCATTGCATTTGTTTCCTTCTTGTTTGCATCTGTTTTTATTTGTTTTGACAATTGAATTTCAAACATTAATCAAATGTGCTGTTTCATACTTGCTATGTTACAATTCTTCCAAATAAAAAGGTTCAAATAACACTTCCATTTGTTTCCATGAAAAATAAAAGCTCAACTATTAATTGTTCCTTAATAATCCACTTAATCCAATTTGTTATTCAAATTCAAATACATTTTGCCAAACAACAACCTTTTGGAATTAAGGAAATTACAACACAATTATAATCATATGCTTCCAATTAAAACTATATGATCACCACATTTAATTCTTGTTTTCACTAAGTCATTTAATCATCAAATCCATCCAAATTTGAATCAAATCACAAACATCTTTTTATTTTGAACTTTTTGTAAAACAAAAAGTTGCAATTAGTTGCTATTACATAAATAAGTAACATAAATTTTTCCCTAAAATTTTCTACCCCAAAAACCTATCTAATTCTACCTATTTCTAAATCAGCAAAAAAAAGTAGCAAAACAGTTAATAAAAAGAAAAACGCCCAGGAGAGGGGGAGAGGCAGGCCCAGCCCACCAGGCTGCAGCCCGATTCCATCTCCCCCAACCTCCGTCCGTACGCTGACGTCGACAGCCATGGACAGCACGTGCTGCTCCACCCCACCCCTCCCTCCTATATCTACTCCCCAACCCGTGGAGAAAACCCTAACCCTAGCCGCATCCGCCTCCTTCCCTCTCTCCCCACCACCGCCGCCATCGAGGGGAAGGCCGCCGCCCCTTCTCTGCTGCCTCCGGCCGCCGGCCGCCGGAGCTCGCCGCCGACGTCTCCGCCACCCCCCGGCCGTGCCGCGGCCACCCCTGCGACGAGGGTGAGATCCCCTTTCCATTCTGCTACCTTGCCCCCCTCGATTCCTTGCGGACACCTCGAATTTCTTCCGGCCATGGTCGAGTTTGCTGCTCCGTTTCGTTGACAGAGAGAGCGCATGTACGTGTGTTCGTTTGTATTCAGTTAACACCGATTTGTGGTGTTCAAAACCAACTAGATCCCGCTATCCATCACACCGGACGCAGCAGACCAACTGGTAGGAGGCGCGCAGCGAGCAACAGCAGCTCGCGGGATCAAATCCCCAGCCCCGCACCTTTTCCTGTTTATTTTCCGAATTGTTCAGATGCAGGTTCTGAACCTTAACCACCCGGCTAGCTGTCCCCTTTCAACACCACAGCAGCAGCCCAACTGGCACAGCCCCTTGCGCGCAAGCCTCAGGTCCCGAGTTCGATCCCCCAAAGCCCCACCCTTTTTTCTGTTTTTTCTTTTTCTGCCCGAATTTGAGAAACAGAGATCCGAGGCATTAACTCTAAAATCAATATCAAATTGAATATTACTCCAATTTGAATGATTCAAAATCTTGTGGATTCATAATCTTGAGCCCTTTCTGTTAATGTCAAGTTTGCAATATGTTGCTGCAACAATTTTTGCACTAAATAATTAATTACTGAAAATGCAATAAAAAGTGGAAACTTTGGAATTTCATAACTTTAGTTCTGCTCATCCAATTTAAGCAAACTTGGGCTCTAAAAATTTGTCTTAACAAATTCTACACATTGGTATTTTATTTGGTCACAATTGAATTAATTTTGAGCATGTTTCCCTCTGTTTACTAAAAAAGGCAGAATAAGAATGTTTATGGAAAATTGCATAATAAATTCATTAATAACCCAAAAATTATGTTTAATAGCTCAAAATGTTCGGTGAAACATTTGCTACCTGTTTTCAACCTTTTCAATGCAATTTGTTTAATGTTTTCCTAATTAAAAGTGGTGCAATAATTCAATGCTTTAATTAAACCTTTTAAATTGCAAAAATTCATAACTTGGGCAATTCAAATCCAGTTCCAACATGTAAAATATGTTTTCCATCCCATTTTTCATGAACTTTGCAAATATCAACTTTGTTTTCTATTTTGAATAATTTAAATTGCTGAAATTAATTGTTTCTTATTTAATGCAATTAAAATTGCCAAATTAATAACTTGCTCATTTTAAATCCAAATTCAACAAGTGAAACATGTATTCCACCTAAAAATTTGTGTATTTTCCAAATATGAATTTTGTTATCTATTTTGAACAATTAAAATTGGTGAAAACAATAAATGCTTGTGTACCACCTTTAAGAAGCAAATTTTCATAACTTAATAAAAAAAATTCCAAACTTGGTAAACCTTATTTCTGATTGTTTCTAATGTTGTTATTTTTCTGTTTTCCTCATCCATGCATCATACTAATCCACTTTCACCTGTTGATTAGTTGTAAAACAATTATTCCAACCTTAATTCATGGGCTTTCCATATGCAATCCAAATTGCATATGGGTCCATTTAAATTGTGTTACCATGTCAACTAGTTTATTTTTGATGCATCAATTAAATTGTCATGCATCATCCCATGATTGTGCACTATGCCATGTTATTGATTGTTTGTCTCTCTGTGTTGTTTGTTTGCTTCTTCTCGAATAGACGACGACGTTGAGACAGACGATCTTACGACACCCCTTCTGAGGATCTAGCTCAGTACCAGGCTGCTGAGTTTGCAGGCAAGTATTCACTCACATGAACCATCGTGTTCCTTTCAACATTGGATACCGATACTTTCCGTTGTCTATTCTGCTAGCCCTATGAATCGTTGCTTCTGTTACGAACCTATCACATGTGACCTTTAACCCTGATATAGCCTTACCTCCACACCTATCACCCCATTGCTTGTTGCCCGTGTCTTACTAGCATGCTTAGGGTTGTTTTTGCTCGAGTCTGCTGTCAGTTACTTTCTGTTATCATATTTTATTATGTTCTGGGGCTCGATGTTTAAACAATAACCTGTTAATGTTGGGTAATAATAAATTGATGATAAGGCACCGGCAGGAGGCCCGGCGTGGTTTTGAGGCCTGTTAGTGTCGACCCTAATTAGGAAAAGGGTCTTGTCTACTGATCCATGATGAGCGTGCTCACCGCATCCGGGTGGTAGTATGGAACCCCCCTCGACTTTGACCTGATCCGCAGTTTGTCCGAAGAGCCACACTTAGTTCGGGTGTTCCATTTGCGCGTAAGAATGAATGGGTCGCTCCCATGGTTACTGTTGGTGATGATTATTATGATGATGATGCATATAGGGCGAGGTCTGTGGTGCCGGGGGGTGTGGTTTTCACCCTTGCGCTTAGGTTAGGTCGGACTGGCCGGGACCTTATAGCTCCGTGGCTCCTAGGACAGGTTGTAGAGATGGTTCGAGTCGTGTTGAGTCCACCTGAGTTTTAGTTGGTGGCTCGAGTGTGTACGGGTACTGGAGCACACCCTGCAGGGATGAATCTTCTCGAGAAGCCGTGTTGTCCGCGGTTATGTGACGACTTGGTGAAAGTACTGGCTAACAAGTACTCAGACAACTTACACCTAACTATAATAACTTGACTAGTAATAGGTTTATTGACACAACAACCTGAACCATCATTAATCCAACTGTGTGAGTTATCCTCGGATCACTTCTTTGGACAAGGGGCGAGATCCAGGATGGGTTTGTTTGGTGGTTAGTTGTAGTTGGTTACGATACGCTATCTTATCTCCTTTCTGATAGCCGGAAGTTGTAGTATGTTTCTATAGTTGGTTAGTGCAGCCCGCTGCCGCATCTTTTATATCCCCTTTCTTCCGTTGAACCCAAAGCATCTGTGCTTGGTGTTGACGGGTTACACTTTGGTGAACTGTGAGTATTGCTTGCCAGTACGTTGTTGTACTGAACCCTTTGGGGCTGTGGTTTCCGCAGACTACGATTCCGAGGATCTCCATGGTGGCTACTACGTGGAGCATGACGAAGCTGTTGACGAGTAGATAGCGGACCCGGGCAGGATCCGAGACTTCGTGGATGGGCTCCATTTTCCTTTCATTGCCGGCCTCTTAGGCCTATTTGGTTTTGTATGTACTCAGACCTTTTGAATGCTTCCGCTGTGATGTAATGATGTTATGTTGGGACATGTGTCCTCTGGATGATTGTATTTGCTATCTCTGCTCTAATGAGAGCTATTTGCAACTTATTTCCATCTTTTGTGTCTTAGAGATATGTTGTGCTATCATTTTGCTCAACGCCGTTGACGTACCATGTGTGTATGGTATGAAGTACGTCAATGGTAGTATCCTGATTTCTATGGGATAGTTTACGTCGACGCTGAACAGATAGGGGTTGGTTGTCACACATACGTGTGTTGGCCTACTCGTAAGAGGCCGCGGGTGCCGGTAAGCCCCGTAATCCAATCTACTACTGTTCAACGGAACGGCGAGTATCCTTTAGAAGTCCGGGTGCGACAAATGGTATCAGAGCCTGTCTGCCTGTAGGATCCCTTTTACTGGTCGCAGTTGAGTCTAGAAATTATTTTGTAGCTATATAGGAAAAATGAAACGTGAGAGTAGGAATTCTGCCATTTTATTTCTTTCCCCACCCACCCTCCCTTTTCTGGTAAGGAAGTGCAACGTTGTTTTCTCTTTCTCATCTAAACTTTCAAGTTAGGATTTCACGTATCCTGGTTTCTCTAGGATGGTTATATCTACTAGACCATAGGAATGGAGGTGGTTGTGACATGATTTATCATGTTGCCTACTCACGATTGAGAACGGAGGCGTGTATGCCCCGGAAGCAGATCCTCTATTCCTTAAGCAGTAGATATTGATCCTTTAGAAGCCCGGATGGGTTTTTCCGTAGTACCTCAGGTGTTTGTGGTCTCCTGTTTCCCAGTTGTTGCTTCGATATCGTCCTTCACAAATCTTCTCTTCCGTTGTAACAACTTATCTGTTGATCCGTTGTTAACCTCCATCCTTGTTCTATGCTGTCGACTTACCGTCTGAAGTAATCCTTTTAAGCACTTATATTGGATTTTGTTATCCGGTTAGTGTGTTAATCTTGGTATCCTCTTCAGGATGGAAAGTGGTGACGAAGAACCCACACTGCCACCTGAGATGGGGAAAGTGCTGTCTCAGATGACACAAGTTATAAAGCAGATGCAGCAGAACCAAGACCTTGGGAGTAATGGCAACACCCGTGTGTCTATTCGGGAGTTCCCTGAGCTCAATCCGCGCACGTTTGATACCTCCTCCGAGCCATTGGATGCTGATGACTGGCTCCGTGAAATGAACCGTACTCTTATGGTAGCTCATGTGGCTGACGAGGACCGTGTTCCTTACGTGACCTACCTTCTCCGTGGACAATCCATGTCTTGGTGGGAGAATTTCCAAGAAATGAGAGGTTCTAGTGTGGCAATCACATGGGAGGATTTCAAGAAAGCCTTCGTGCGCCATCACATTCCCGATGGGCTCATGGAGAAAATGCGTGAGGAATTCTATTCTTTCACACAAGGCAAATTGAACGTTCTCAAATACCAAAGAGAGTTCAATCGTCTGGCTCGCTACGCCGGAGATGAAATCTCCACGGAAGCGAGAAAGATGGCAAAGTTCCGCAGGGGTCTCAACCCGGAACTCAAGTATGCTCTCACCAACGTCAAGGCCAAGAATTTTGAGGACCTCATCAACATCGCTCTAAATGAAGAGCATGGGCGCAAGTTGGTTGAGGAATCTCGTAAGCACTCTCGTGAACAGGCTAATCTCTCAAAAGCTATCATGCCTCCACAAAAACGAAGAGTTTGGGTTCCATATACCACTCCAACACCGCCCATCTGCTTGCCAAGCCCGGCAGGATTTCTTGCCCGCCCTCCCACCCCAGTGGTATCTTCAGGAGGTGCTCCATCTCAGCCAGGTCCAACAACTCCTCGTTCTGTTGTTACATGCTACAAGTGTGGACAGACGGGCCACTATTCCGATAAGTGTCCGCAAAGGCACCTCTTTCCACCTCCACCTCGCCACAGGTCGACCCCGACAAGAATACGTGGTCCTCCGTTGGGTTGCTACAACAGCAACGACCTTGGCGTGAGAACCGTTAAGGTGAACCATGTCAAGGCCCAGGGAGCAGAAGAATCTCCAGAGGTAGTAATGGGCACACTTCTTGTGAACTCGTTTTGTGCTAAAGTCTTGTTCGATTCTGGTGCTTCACACTCTTTCATCTCTCAAAACTTTGCAAACACCAGTAAAATCAACTTCGAACAGTTGTCTATCCCTCTCCTAGTGAAATCACCGGGATCTAGCTGGCAAAGCAATAAAGTTAGCCAGAACATCGAGATGACAATTGGAAACCTTCCATTCCAGGCATCTTTGATAGCTCTCCACTCTTCAGATATTGATGTCATTCTTGGGATGGATTGGCTGGTAGCCAACAAAGCAGTCATTGATTGTCCTGCTAAGTCTGTCAAAATCACACACCCTTCTGGCCAGATAGTCTACTTCCATGCTGAAAATCCAGTTGTTCAACTCTACACTCTCAATGCAAATCCTCTACCATCTATTGAAACTATTCCGGTGGTTTGCGAATTCCCCGATGTCTTTCCAGAAGAATTGCCAGGAATGCCTCCGGACAGAGCAGTTGAGTTCGTGATCGAACTTGAACCAGGCACTGCTCCAATATCTAAGCATCCATACAAGATAGCTCCTCCTGAACTGAAGTTGTTGAAGGAGAAAATCGATATGTACATGGAGAAAGGTTATATTCAACCTAGTTCCTCGGCTTGGGGTTGCCCAACTCTGTTCGTTGCGAAGAAGGATCAAACAAAGAGACTCGTTGTTGACTATCGTCCTCTTAACGAGAAAACCATCAAAAACAAGTATCCAATTCCTCGTATCGATGATCTTTTTTATCAACTTGCTGGAGCCTCAATATTCTCCAAGCTGGACTTGAGAATGGGTTACCATCAAATAAAGATCAGAAAGGAAGATATTCCAAAGACAGCCTTCACCACTCGCTACGGTCTATATGAATACACCGTCATGTCCTTTGGTCTCACCAATGCACCGGCGACCTTCTCTCGACTCATGAATTCTGTCTTCCATGAATACCTCGACAAGTTCGTTGTGGTATATCTTGATGATATTCTTGTCTACTCAAAATCCAAGGAAGAGCATGGAGAACATCTTCGTCTCACTCTCATGAAGCTTCGCGAGCATCGTCTATATGCCAAGTTCTCCAAATGTGAGTTCTGGATTCCAGAAGTTGCTTACCTTGGTCATGTCATCTCTGCCAAGGGCATAGCCATTGATCCAGAAAAGGTTAAGGCAATTGTTGATTGGAAACCTCCTAAGACGGTGAAACAAGTCAGAAGTTTTCTTGGCTTGGCTAGCTATTGCCGTCGCTTCGTCCAAAACTTCTCCAAGATTGCCAAACCTCTCACTGATCTCACAAAGAAGGACAAGAAGTTCGTTTGGTCTCCACAATGTGATGAAAGTTTCAATCTCCTGAAGACTAAACTCACTTCTACACCAATTATGGTTGGCCCAGATACTACCAAACCTTTCCAGATATTCTGTGATGCTTCTCTCCAAGGTCTAGGAGCAGTTCTTATGCAAGAACGTCAAGTTGTGGCTTATGCTTCACGTCAGTTGAACGCACATGAGCTCAATTATCCCACTCATGATCTAGAACTTGCAGCAGTTGTGTTTGCCCTCAAGAAATGGAGGCAATACTTGTTGGGTAATCGCACTGAAATCTTTTCCGATCATAAGAGTCTGAAATACATCTTCACTCAACCAGATCTAAACCTCAGGCAAAGGAGATGGATTGAAAAGATCAAAGACTTCGATCTTACCATTTCTTACACTCCAGGCAAGGCTAATGTTATGGCCGATGCTCTCAGTCGCAAGTCGTATTGCAATAATCTCATGATCATGGAAAGCCAACCTCCTCTTCATGAAGAATTCCAGAAGCTGAACCTTGGTATTGTTCCTCAAGGTTATCTTGCAAACTTGACAGCCAGTCCAACTCTCGAGGATAAGATTCGTTCTGAACAACTTCGTGATGCTGAGATCAAGAAGATCGCAAATAACATCAAAGCAGGCAATGTGAAGTATGAGTGCTTCTCAATTGATGACAAGGGAACTGTGTTCTTCGAAGGACGCATTGCAGTTCCTCAAATTCAAAGTCTCAAAGATGTTATTCTCAAGGAGGCTCATGAAACTCCTCTCTCCATACACCCTGGAAGTACTAAGATGTACCAGGATCTTAAGACACTGTATTGGTGGTCTGGCATGAAACGTGAAATTGCTCAATACGTTTCTGAATGCGACGTTTGTCAACGTGTTAAGGCAATTCATCAGAAAACAGCCGGTCTACTCCAACCTCTGAAAATTCCTGAGTGGAAGTGGGACATGATTGAAATGGACTTCGTCACTGGTTTTCCAAAGTCCAAGAGGGGCAACGATGCAATCTTCGTTGTTATTGATCGTCTCACTAAAGTAGCTCACTTCTTTGCTGTCAAAGAAACAATCTCAGCTAGCCAGTTAGCAGAGCTCTACACAACAAGGATTGTTCCTCTTCATGGTGTTCCATTGGAAATAAGCTCAGACCGTGGAAGCATATTCACTTCTCATTTCTGGAAAAGCTTTCAAGAAGCATTGGGAACCAAACTTCTGTTCAGCACAGCTTATCACCCTCAGTCTCAAGGGCAAGTCGAAAGAGTCAATCAGATTCTCGAGGATATGCTCAGAGCATGTGGTCTCTCCTTTGGCATGAAATGGGAGGATTGCCTTCCATATGCTGAATTCTCCTACAACAACAGCTTCCAGGCAAGCCTAGGCATGGCACCATTTGAAGCTCTCTATGGTCGCAGATGCAGGCGTCCAATCAATTGGTCTGGAGCTGGTGAACGTTCACTCTTAGGCCCTGACATTGTTAAGGAAGCCGAAGAGAAAGTTCGCATCATTCGTGACAATCTCAAGATTGCTCAGTCTCGTCAGAAAAGCTACTATGACAGCAAGCACAGGGATATGATCTATGCACCTGGTGACAAAGCATATCTCCGTGTAACTCCCCTCAGAGGCACTCATCGTTTTGGTGTGAAAGGAAAGCTGGCACCAAGATACATTGGTCCTTTCAACATTCTCTCAAGGCGTGCGGAAAATGCATATCGTCTTGAACTTCCAGAAAAACTATCCAAGGTGCACGATGTGTTTCACGTGTCACAGCTCAAGAGGTGTTTCAAAGATCCAGATCGTGCAGTTGATCATGATTCCATTGAACTGCAAGAAGATCTCTCTTATGAGGAGCACCCTGTTCGAATTCTCGATGAGACCGAGCGTAAGACTCGCAACAAGAGCACCAAGTTCTTGAAAGTGCAGTGGTCGCATCATTCCGATAAAGAGGCAACGTGGGAGACCGAAGAGGATCTTCGCAAGAAGTATCCGGACCTTTTCCTTTCTCAGTAGGAATCTCGGGGCGCGATTCCTTCAAGGGGGGGGGGGGGGGGGGGCGTTTTGTAACATCCCAAGTATGAAAACACCCCTAGCATGTTTGTTTTTTTGTTTAATTATAGTTTTGCATCATGTCATCATACTCATTTCATCATTGCATTTGTTTCCTTCTTGTTTGCATCTGTTTTTATTTGTTTTCACAATTGAATTTTTAACATTAATCAAATGTGTTGTTTCATACTTGCTATGTTACAATTCTTCCAAATAAAAAGGTTCAAATAACACTTCCATTTGTTTCCATGAAAAATAAAAGCTCAACTATAAATTGTTCCTTAATAATCCACTTAATCCAATTTGTTATTCAAATTCAAATACATTTTGCCAAACAACAACCTTTTGGAATTAAGGAAATTACAACACAATTATAATCATATGCTTCCAATTAAAACTATATGATCACCACATTTAATTCTTGTTTTCACTAAGTCATTTAATCATCAAATCCATCCAAATTTGAATCAAATCACAAACATCTTTTTATTTTGAACTTTTTGTAAAACAAAAAGTTGCAATTAGTTGCTATTACATAAATAAGTAACATAAATTTTTCCCTAAAATTTTCTACCCCAAAAACCTATCTAATTCTTCCTATTTCTAAATCAGCAAAAAAAAAGTAGCAAAACAATTAATAAAAAGAAAAACGCCCAGGAGAGGGGGAGAGGCAGGCCCAGCCCACCAGGCTGCAGCCCGATTCCATCTCCCCCAACCTCCGTCCGTACGCTGACGTCGACAGCCATGGACAGCACGTGCTGCTCCACCCCACCCCTCCCTCCTATATCTACTCCCCAACCCGTCGAGAAAACCCTAACCCTAGCCGCATCCGCCTCCTTCCCTCTCTCCCCACCACCGCCGCCATCGAGGGGAAGGCCGCCGCCCCTTCTCTGCTGCCTCCGGCCGCCGGCCGCCGGAGCTCGCCGCCGACGTCTCCGCCACCCCCCGGCCGTGCCGCGGCCACCCCTGCGACGAGGGTGAGATCCCCTTTCCATTCTGCTACCTTGCCCCCCTCGATTCCTTGCGGACACCTCGAATTTCTTCCGGCCATGGTCGAGTTTGCTGCTCCGTTTCGTTGACAGAGAGAGCGCCTGTACGTGTGTTCGTTTGTATTCAGTTAACACCGATTTGTGGTGTTCAAAACCAACTAGATCCCGCTATCCATCACACCGGACGCAGCAGACCAACTGGTAGGAGGCGCGCAGCGAGCAACAGCAGCTCGCGGGATCAAATCCCCAGCCCCGCACCTTTTCCTGTTTATTTTCCGAATTGTTCAGATGCAGGTTCTGAACCTTAACCACCCGACTAGCTGTCCCCTTTCAACACCACAGCAGCAGCCCAACTGGCACAGCCCCTTGCGCGCAAGCCTCAGGTCCCGAGTTCGATCCCCCAAAGCCCCACCCTTTTTTCTATTTTTTCTTTTTCTGCCCGAATTTCAGAAACAGAGATCTGAGGCATTAACTCTAAAATCAATATCAAATTGAATAATACTCCAATTTGAATGATTCAAAATCTTGTGGATTCATAATCTTGAGCCCTTTCTGTTAATGTCAAGTTTGCAATATGTTGCTGTAACAATTTTTGCACTAAATAATTAATTACTGAAAATGCAATAAAAAGTGGAAACTTTGGAATTTCATAACTTTAGTTTTGCTCATCCAATTTAAGCAAACTTGGGCTCTAAAAATTTGTCTTAACAAACTCTACACATTGGTATTTTATTTGGTCACAATTGAATTAATTTTGAGCATGTTTCCCTCTGTTTACTAAAAAGGGCAGAATAAGAATGTTTATGGAAAATTGCATAATAAATTCATTAATAACCCAAAAATTATGTTTAATAGCTCAAAATGTTCGGTGAAACATTTGCTACCTGTTTTCAACATTTTCAATGCAATTTGTTTAATGTTTTCCTAATTAAAAGTGGTGCAATAATTCAATGCTTTAATTAAACCTTTTAAATTGCAAAAATTCATAACTTGGGCAATTCAAATCCAATTCCAACATGTAAAATATGTTTTCCATCCCATTTTTCATGAACTTTGCAAATATCAACTTTGTTTTCTATTTTGAATAATTTAAATTGCTGAAAACAACTGTTTCTTATTTAATGCAATTAAAATTGCCAAATTAATAACTTGCTCATTTTAAATCCAAATTCAACAAGTGAAACATGTATTCCACCTAAAAATTTGTGTATTTTCCAAATATGAATTTTGTTATCTATTTTGAACAATTAAAATTGGTGAAAACAACAAATGCTTGTGTACCACCTTTAAGAAGCAAATTTTCATAACTTAATAAATAAAATTCCAAACTTGGTAAACCTTATTTCTGATTGTTTCTAATGTTGTTATTTTTCTGTTTTCCTCATCCATGCATCATACTAATCCACTTTCACCTGTTGATTAGTTGTAAAACAATTATTCCAACCTTAATTCATGGGCTTTCCATATGCAATCTAAATTGCATATGGGTCCATTTAAATTGTGTTACCATGTCAACTAGTTTATTTTTGATGCATAAATTAAATTGTCATGCAT
This sequence comes from Alopecurus myosuroides, assembly GCA_028641055.1. Lineage (NCBI taxonomy): Eukaryota > Viridiplantae > Streptophyta > Magnoliopsida > Poales > Poaceae > Alopecurus > Alopecurus myosuroides. Next base: position 213,148,501 of record CM054059.1, on the reverse strand, counting down.
CATCCCATGATTGTGCACTATGCCATGTTATTGATTATTTGTCCCTCTGCGTTGTTTGTTTGCTTCTTCTCGAATAGACGACGACGTTGAGACAGACGATCTTACGACACCCCTTCTGAGGATCTAGCTCAGTACCAGGCTGCTGAGTTTGCAGGCAAGTATTCACTCACATGAACCATCGTGTTCCTTTCAACATTGGATATCGATACTTTCCGTTGTCTATTCTGCTAGCCCTATGAATCGTTGCTTCTGTTACGAACCTATCACATGTGACCTTTAACCCTGATATAGCCTCACCTCCACACCTATCACCCCATTGCTTGTTGCCCGTGTCTTACTAGCATGCTTAGGGTTGTTTTTGCTCGAGTCTGCTGTCAGTTACTTTCTGTTATCATATTTTATTATGTTCTAGGGCTCTATGTTTAAACAATAACCTGTTAATGTTGGGTAATAATAAATTGATGATAAGGCACCGGCAGGAGGCCCGGCGTGGTTTTGAGGCCTGTTAGTGTCGACCCTAATTAGGAAAAGGGTCTTGTCTACTGATCCATGATGAGCGTGCTCACCGCATCCGGGTGGTAGTATGGAACCCCCCTCGACTTTGACCTGATCCGCAGTTTGTCCGAAGAGCCACACTTAGTTCGGGTGTTCCATTTGCGCGTAAGCACGAATGGGTCGCTCCCATGGTTACTGTTGGTGATGATTATTATGATGATGATGCATATAGGGCGAGGCCTGTGGTGCCGGGGGGTGTGGTTTTCACCCTTGCGCTTAGGTTAGGTCGGACTGGCCGGGACCTTATAGCTCCGTGGCTCCTAGGAAAGGTTGTAGAGATGGTTCGAGTCGTGTTGAGTCCACCTGAGTTTTAGTTGGTGGCTCGAGTGTGTACGGGTACTGGAGCACACCCTGCAGGGATGAATCTTCTCGAGAAGCCGTGTTGTCCGCGGTTATGTGACGACTTGGTGAAAGTACTGGCTAACAAGTACTCAGACAACTTACACTTAACTATAATAACTTGACTAGTAATAGGTTTATTGACACAACAACCTGAACCATCATTAATCCAACTGTGTGAGTTATCCTCGGATCACTTCTTTGGACAAGGGGCGAGATCCAGGATGGGTTTGTTTGGTGGTTAGTTGTAGTTGGTTACGATACGCTATCTTATCTCCTTTCTGATAGCCGGAAGTTGTAGTATGTTTCTGTAGTTGGTTAGTGCAGCCCGCTGCCGCATCTTTTATATCCCCTTTCTTCCGTTGAACCCAAAGCATCTGTGCTTGGTGTTGACGGGTTACACTTTGGTGAACTGTGAGTCTTGCTTGCCAGTACGTTGTTGTACTGAACCCTTTGGGGCTGTGGTTTCCGCAGACTACGATTCCGAGGATCTCCATGGTGGCTACTACGTGGAGCATGACGAAGCTGTTGACGAGTAGATAGCGGACCCGGGCAGGATCCGAGACTTCGTGGATGGACTCCGTTTTCCTTTCATTGCCGGCCTCTTAGGCCTATTTGGTTTTGTCTGTACTCAGACCTTTTGAATGCTTCCGCTGTGATGTAATGATGTTATGTTGGGACATGTGTCCTCTGGATGATTGTATTTGCTATCTCTGCTCTAATGAGAGCTATTTGCAACTTATTTCCATCTTTTGTGTCTTAGAGATATGTTGTGCTATCATTTTGCTCAACGCCGTTGACGTACCATGTGTGTATGGTATGAAGTACGTCAATGGTAGTATCCTGATTTCTATGGGATAGTTTACGTCGACGCTGAACAGATAGGGGTTGGTTATCACACATACGTGTGTTGGCCTACTCGTAAGAGGACGCGGGTGCCGGTAAGCCCCGTAATCCAATCTACTACTGTTCAACGGAACGGCGAGTATCCTTTAGAAGTCCGGGTGCGACATGCACCTTATAAATATGAGATTTATGCTATACTTGAATATTGCTTTGAAAATTACAAGGATTGTAATTACTACATAATGGAATATATTAATAAATTCTCACAACCTAAGGAAGTAACTGATGCCTTGCAGGATCCTATGGAAGAAGAAATTGCTGAATCTGGAAGCTCAATGGATGAAAAAGAGGAGGAGAGTGATGATCAAGAGGAGAAGAATGGAGCTACCCATGTATACCTCCCAATGATAGTAACTCTTTAACTCATACATTATTTGATAAAATTGATACTTTCTATACTTGTGACCTTGATACTACTATGAATGAAACTTGTGATAATAATATTGCTGCTGTTATTTATGATAATCCATGCTACTTGGATAAATCTTATGATAATGCTCTTGATGATGGTCCTATGTTACTTGATGTTATAAATCATAATGCTGCTGAAAATAGGATTTCTATAATGTGTCCTATACCTTTTATGAGTGATCAATTATCTTGTTTTGCTATTGCTAAAAGTGGGAAAGAAGAGGAGCTAATTTTAAATTTTGATCCCACTGTTTTTTAGCTTGATATAAATTATGTGCTTTTAGACCATGACAAACATGCTTTATGTGATAATTATGTTGTTGAGTTTGTTCATGATGCTACTGAAAATTATTATGAGAGAGGAAAATATGGTTTTAGGAATTTTCATGTTACTAAAACACCTCTCTTTTTGTTGAAAGTTTTGAAGTTGCTCTTGTTCTACCTTCCCATGATTTATAGTTTGAGTTTCTTTAATTTATTTTTTTACAAGATCCCTTTGCATAGGAAGTGGGCTAGACTTAAATTTGTTTCATACTTGCTTATTGATGTTCAATTTTACTTAATTCATATGTCTTGTGTGAGCATCTACTTGATTCCACCCTTTTATGCCTAGCTGAAAGGCGTTAAAGAAAAGCGCTACCGGGAGACAACCCGTTTTATTTTGCTGTTTTCAACCCATTTTCCTTTGTTTTATTTGGTGTTCTTTGCACCTGGGTGTTGTATATTTCCTTATAAACCCCTATGTATATTTTCTTTTGTGTTTTTGTTGAGCCAAGTAAAACTTCTAGTGGAAAGTTGAGCCTATATTTCGGATTTCTGCGCAGGAAACAGATTTATGCTGTCCACTGTTAATTCCGTTCAAAATCACAAAAAAATTCAAAATGACCTCATCTTTTTTTTGCTAAATCCTGAGTTATATACGCAACTTTTCTTAGAAGACCACTTTTTTATTTGAGCAACATAAGATTTTTGAAAAAGTCGATCTTTACCCGATGTTCTGTTTTGACACATTTCTGCCATTTATCGCATTTGCATCTTAATCTCTTTCTTTTGGTGTTATTTTGAGAAAAAGAGTTTTGAAAGAAACTGTGAAAGTATATAATGTGTTTTTGAGTGTTATACTTGTGTTGAAACTGAACCATGTGAATTTATTATTTCAATTGCACTAACGTTGCTAATGAAGATTGTGAGAATTTTGATGGGAAGGAAGTTTTCAAGGGTCAAGAGAACAGGATGATATGATGTGATCAAGAAGAGTGAAAAGACTAAGCTTGGGGATGCCCCGGTGGTACATCCAAGCAAATCCCAATAAGAGTCAAGCATCTAAGCTTGGGGATGCCCAAGGCATCCCCTTCTTCATCAACAAATTATCAGGTCACTTCTAGTGGAACTATATTTTTATTCGGTCGCATCTTATGTGCTTTACTTGGAGCGTATTTTATTTTTGTTTTCAGTTTGTTTTTGATTTTTCTTTCAGTTTGTTTTCCTTTTTCAATAAGCTTGCTTGGACCCCAGCATTCTTTTATTGGAGAGTGACACGCTCCGATTTTTCATGAGAATACGTTGTATTCTTAATCTTTGTCTAGCTGCTGCATTTATTTCGCTCCTGTTTTGCATGCATCTCTTATTAGAGTTTTTAGTTTTAGTAGTGTTATGTGAGTACTCTCATGTTTGCTTGCTGTATCATAAATATTATGTTTTTAAAGCATGTTTTGTATGGTGCTTGTTGGGAGAAGAAAACTGCTTCTTGAAGTAGAATTTATAACAGTACTAGTAGAAGCTTGTATAGACTGTGGCTAGGACTTTTTCATGCCATGCTAAATGTTATTTTAGTTTTAAATCCTTGTGGTTATTGAGTAGCATGATTAGCCTCAAATAGCTGAGAGTGTTTAATATGTATTGAAAGATTCATGAGTTGTTCTTCTCATAGTAAAGCATCAATATATGGTATTCTCTTTCGAATGTTTTATTTGGTTGACTTGGCGCATGCTCACACCTTGTTTATGACTACAAACAAGTCACAAATATCCTCCATGACCACTTAGTTTTTGAACTTGTGATACTGCTTATGTTTTAATTAATGATGCTTATGTCGCTATGCATGATTATGGCTCTTATGCTCTATTGATTTGTCGCTCCCAGTCTTTTGCTAGCCTCCACCTGTACTGAGTATGAGCTTTACTCGTGCATCCAAGATCCTTTAAACCAAAGTTTTTCCTATTGTGTCCACCATACCTACCTACATGTGGTATTTAACTGCCACTCCAAGTAAATTGCTCATGTGTTACCTTTAAAACCTTCAAAATTACTCCTGCTTTATGTTCCTGTTTTTGCTCATGAGGACGTAAATAGAGAATCTTTATCTCACTTGTTGATTGGATTTCACACCCTGGACTAGTGGCTTCATCCGCTTATCCAAATGATAGAAGAGCTGGCAGCGGGGTGCCCAGCCCCAAATTAATGCAAACAAATTATCTTCAATATTTTTGCCCCTGATCTATCAGTCAAAGCATAATTGTGTAAACAAAAGAGAAAGAGGGATGACCTTCTACACCAGTTGCGTCCTTCGCCATGGGAGCCGCTCTTGTGAATCCAGTTGGCCTGTGACGTACTGTATTTTCTGTTTACCATTCATTGATATTAGCATACATCTCCCAAAATATAGACAGTCCTCCATGGTTTGTGATTGTTGGAAGGCACCCGGGGATTCGGTTAGCCATGGTTTGTGAAAGATGGATGGGAGGAGTGTCAAACTTTTAATACCTCTGTTTAATAAAATCAAAGCTCTAGCACATGAGTGATCCTTGCTTCCCTCTGCGAAGGGCCTTTCTTTTACTTTTATGTTGAGTCTCCATCTTCTAACTTTGTGCACAATTGAGAGAGAATTTTTTCCATTCTGAGTTCTATGTGGATTTGTCCCATAAGCATCAATAATAACTTCATGATGTGATATCATTTGTTCTTAAATTATTTGTTCCAGTCTTTCTCATGAACTTTGAAGGTGTCCTGGCATTTATGTTTTGCCCCACTCTTAAGGACTATCGAAATATCACTTTGCCATGCTTTCTCTATACCTGAAACAAACGTTTACCTTTATTTGCATTATTATTCATTATCCTTTATTTGAGTTACTCTTCGTGATGCAAAGTAATTTCTATGCTTTATTATTAAAGTTTTATTTATCATGGCCGTGTTTAAAAGTTCTATGATCTCACCGTGCATATGCTTTTACCTTAGATTGATCAAGTTTATGTTAGTAGCATGTCACCTCAGAAATTATTGTTTTATCGTTTACCTACTCGAGGACGAGTAAGAACTAAGCTTGGGGATGCTTGATACGCCTCCAACGTATCTATAATTTCTGATGCTCCATGATTATATTTTGCCAATTGTACTTGTTTTCTCGCTTATTTATACAATTTTTATACGTTTTCCGGGACTAACCTATTAACAAGATGCCAAGTGCCAGTTGCATGTTTTCTGCTGTTTTTGGTTTCAGAAAAGTTGTTCTGCAAACATTCTCGGAATTAGACCACACAAAGCCCGAAGTTCCTATTTCCCCCGGAAGCATCCAGAATACCGAAGAGGAGTCGAAGACGGGCAACACGGGGGGGGGGGGGGGCACACCATAGGGCCGCGCCTCCCCTTGGCCGCGTCAGCTATGGGTGTGGGCCCCCTGGCCTTCATCGCCTTTGCCCTTTCGCCTATTTAAGCCCACCGGATGGAAAACCCTAAACACCTGATAAAAAATCCCCGAAAAGTTCTGTAGCCGCCGTCACCGTCAACCCTAGTTAGGGGGGTTCTGAAACTGTTTCCGGCAACCTGCCGGAGAGGAGATCATCACCGGAGGCTTCTACATCACCATGCCTTCCTCCGTAGTGATGCGTGAGTAGTTCATCCTTGGACTACGGGTTCATAGTTGTAGCTAGATGGTTGTCTTCTCCTCATATGCCTCCATGTTCACATCTCGTGAGCTACCTATCATGATCGAGATTGATGTTATGTAATTCTCTGTGTTGTGTTTGCTGGGATCCCATGAATATTGAACTTATGACAAGTTGATTATAGTATTTATTTGCATATGCTATTTGTGATCTTGCATGCTTTCCGTTGCTAGTGGTTACTCTGGCCAAGTAGTTGCTAGTGACTCCAAGAGGGAGTATTTATGCTCGATAGTGGGTTCATGCCTCGTTTTCGCCTTGCTCGAGTGACAGAAACGTGAAGGGGGAGGATGTGTTGTTGCCATTAGGGAGAAAACAGCGGTGAGAGTGCCCGCGTGCATAATCATTGCTTACATTACACACTTTGTTTAATGCAATTATCTGTTGCTTGCAATTTAATACCTAACGGGGTTCGGATGATAACCTGAGGGTGGATTATTAGTCATAGATGCAGATGGATGTCGGTCTATCTATCTTGTTGTAATGCCCGCACTAAATACCATAGTAATCTTCATGTCATATTGTGCACTACGGTGCAACCTCTATTTGTCAATTGCCCAGCTGTAATTTGTTCACGCAGCATGCTATCTTTTATGGAGAGACACCACTAGTGAAACTATGAACCCCGGTCCATTTTTCACACTTTTAAAACAAACCACAACTATTTCCTGCTTACTTTACTTACTACAAGCATACACTGTTTTCCACACTTTACGTCTAATATTTGTTTTCAACAAGACCGGTGAGATTGACAACCTCACTGTACCGTTGGGGCAAAGTATTTTGGTTGTGTTGTGTGCATGTTCCACGTTGTTGCTGACACCGGTGAAGCGCCAGCACCACCGTCAGTGGCATCAACCTTCCAAAGGTCCTCTTTCTCCTACTGGATTGATAACCTTGGTTCCTAACTAAGGGGAAATACCTACCGCTGTGCTCATCACACCATCCTCTTGGGGTCTCCCAACAAACGTGTGTATCACGAGCATCACCCCACTAGTTCCATTGGAGAGCTTTCATACACGTATAGCTCTATGTGCATCTGTTGTGTGGCGATCCCTACTCTTTGAATAGCTTCAGTTGTAAGACTTTCTCTTGTCTAATGACCACTTTCAGCTTTGTGAGCCTTTCTTCCATTGACCTTCCAAACCCCCCATAATGTTCTATTTGCCATAACATCCCGGTGCCAGGGACCAACGCAGAACACTTGCTTGTTTTTAGTGCGCAAATAGTTTAAGATTCAAGCATTGCATCGTGTGGAAAGCTTGACTTGATCCTAACAGGGGTTGTGAAGATCGTTTGACGTGCGTGATATTGTTGTTCTTGAAAGCTTAAATCATCTCTAATAAACTTTGCACGGTTGATAGTCTTTTAGTATTGATTCATTAAAAGTTTTGCTTCTTTCTTCTTATTTGTTTATGCATTACTTGTTGATATCAAATATAGATCACAACTTTAGTTTCTTTGATCAGAACTAAGCTTGGGGATGCTTGATACGTCTCCAACGTATCTATAATTTCTGATGTTCCATGTTGATATTATGCCAATTGCTAAATGTTTTCTCCCTTCTTTGTAGCATTTTTACACGTTTTCCGGGACTAGCCTATTAACAAGATGCCAAGTGCAAGTTCCCTGTTTTCTGCTGTTTTTTATTTCAGAAAAGTTGTTCTGGAAATATTCTTGGAATTGGACCCCATGAATTCCGAAGTTCCTATTTTCCCCGGAAGCATCGAGAAGTCCGAAGAGGAGTCAAAGACGGTCACTAGGGGGACCTCACCATAGCCAGGCGCGGCCCCCCTTGGCCGCGCCTGGGGGTGGTGAGGCCACCCTGGTGGCCCACTGGCATTGCTCTTCCGCCTATTTAAGGCCTTCCTCCCGAAAACCCTAACCTAATCGGCGAAATTCCACGAAACCTTCCGCAGCCCGCCGTCATCGTCAACCCAACTTTCGGGGGACAGATCTCTGTTCTGGCACCCTGCCGGGACGGGGAAGTGCCCCCGGAAGCTATCTCCATCAACTCCACCGCCATCTCCATCGCCGTTGTTGTCTCCTATGATGAGGAGGGAGTAGTTCTCCCCCGAGGCTGAGGGCTCTACCGGTATCTATGTGATTCATCTCTCTCTCCCATGGTGTGATCTATATGTGATTGTGAGCTTTGTAATCTAGTTGAATAAGTAGATGTTACTCTTCATCTATTGTGCTACTCAAGTGTTTTATTAATATGAACTATGGAGTCACCTTGTCCCGCGGTGTGAAGGTGACAGTGTGCACATCGTGTGTGTCTCCTCTATGAATTGTGGTGTTTGTCTAGTACCTTCTAGGGTGCTCAAGTTGACAGTGTGGGGCTAACTAGACATGGGAATGCTTACTTTAAGGAATGCTTTTTGCAGCCCTACGCAATGATTAGTGTTCATTATCCAACCGGAGAGGGTTAAGAGTAGCATAGTGAAGAGAAGATATTTAGTTATTCAATTATGTGATCATTGTTGAGAGTGTCCACTAGTGAAAGTAGGATCCCTAGGCCTTGTTTCCAAGCATTGGAACACCGTTTTCCGCCTGTTCTGCTATATGTTTTCTTGCTGCCATATTTATTTCAGATTGCTATTATTACTTATAACCATGCATATTACTCGCATTTAACTATGTCTTCGCTGAACTAGTGCACATATATACCTGACAAGTATATTGGGTGTGTTGGGGACACAAGAGACTTCTTGTATCTTAATTGCAGGGTTGCTTGAGAGGGATATCTTTGACCTCTACCTCCCTGAGTTCGATAAACCTTGGGTGATCCACTTAAGGGAAACTTGTTGCTGTTCTACAAACCTCTGCACTTGGAGGCCCAACACTGTCTACAAAAATAGAAGCGTGCGTAGACATAAATGATCCATTTTTTCTTCTACCATTTTATGACCATAAGCATTAAGCAACACAACATGTTTATTCATTTTGAAATTACCTGTAAATGGTAATAATTTGCCCATATTTTTCCGCAGCAACGCGCGGGGTATCATCTAGTTTTGATTAGTAGCAATAACAAAAATGATTTGATAGTAACAATAACAGTAAAATAAAAGCAGTAATAGTAACAGTAGCAACAATAACATTAAAGATGGATCAGGGTTTATAGTTTCACCCATAGGTATCTCCTTAAACAAAATGACACGTGTTGGTTGAACAAATTACAATTGGGAAATTGACATAATTGAACTAGTCAATTATACATAGTCATGCATTCCATATATAGCTGTACATGCTTGAAATAAGAATTAGCGCAACATATTTTGTCCTGTGGGGCCAATTGCCCTTTGATATACCAATCATGCCATCTTGGAGTCTCCGGTTCTGAACAATTAACATGTGCATAAAACTTGCAAATATAATCCAAAACAACAAATATATCCATAAGAACATAAAGAGTTCAGATTTGATATCATGACACTCGTGGGCCTAGTGAAAAGCATTAGACACAACAGAGTCATAGCAAAAATAATTAAAAAACATAATGAATACTAGGCATCAAGTCAAACTAATCATAATATAACAATTCATCACATCCCAACAAACAGAACACCGATTTCATCAGATGGATCTCAATCATATAGGGCATCTCATGAGATCATTGTATTAAATATCATAGGATATAGAGTATCATCTAGCTACTACTATGAACTAGTAGTACATGGATTAATTACTCACAATCCATTATGGAGGCAGAAATGGTGATGAAGATGGATCAAGGGATCAATCCCCATCCCGGCAGGGTGCCAGGACAGGATCTTCCGAACCCCAAAACTAGGGTTTTGTATTGCGGCGGTTCCATCTCAAATCAGGGGAAATGTTTTTTTGCGTATGTCTTGGATTTTCGAGAGGTATATGTAGGCGAAGGAGAAACTTGGGGGGCCAAGGGAGGCGGCCCCGCAACCCCAGTCGCACCCTTAGGGAAGGCTGCGTCCAGAAGGCACGTGCCTGGCTAGTGGCCCCCCTTTTGGGTATTTTTGGCATGCTTCCTTCTCAAGTAAAAAATAGTTATCCTCGAATTTCCGCGGATTTTCTCACGACTTTTCTTGTAAAACTTTTTAAAAACCAAAAATAGGAGAAAACACACACTGGCACTGGGCATCTTGTCAATAGGTTAGTCCACGGAAATGACGTAAAATGATGTAATATATAAGTTTTACATGTATCAACATCCCAAGTTTAGTTCATGTTGGTCCTCGAGTAGGTAAACGATAACAAAATAATTTTGATGTGAAATGCTACACAACACAATCTTGATCAAGTAATGTAAATCATAAGAACTGAGATCAGATGATTCAAAACAAATGTCTATAGTTGATATGAAACAAACAATGATTAACCAGTATGGATCAATAAGTCAAAACATTTCATGAATGATGATTTGGAGACTTGAAACCGCACAAGGTTCATTAAGGATGATTTAAGTATTAAATTAAAAATTACCAATCATTCTACAATGCATCAAGAAATTTTTCACAATACAAAAAGGGTCAATTCAATTAATATAAACATGAAAGCCAGGCGTCAATTGTTTCTAAGTTTTACTTAACATGTGAGTGAGAGAATTAGGTCTTGGTACCAGGATGTTATGGCTAAAAAAACATCATTGGGGGGGGGGGAAGTTTAGTGGAAGAAAATATAACACAATTGAAGTGGACATTAGACAAGAGGAAGTCTTGTAATCGAAACTTTGCAAGGACTATTGATTCCCGCCTCGATCCTATAGCCAACAAAATCATCAGCCCAAACCAAACTGCTTTACTCAAGGGGAAGTTCATTCTTGACGGTTCTCTCGCCCTTTGTGAGATTGTCCATGAACTTACTAGCAAGAAGTTGGGGGGCATCTTGCTGAAATTGGACTTTGAGGAAGCCTACGATAGGGTAAATTGGGACTTTCTCTCGGAAGTTCTCTAGCGCAAAGGGTTCGAAGCTAGTTACAGCCATATGATCCATCAACTTGTGGCCAATGGGAAAACAACCATCTATATCAACGGAGAAATGGTCCGCTTCTTCCGTAATAAGAGGGATTTGCGTTAGGGGAGAAAGGGAATGGTGCCCCATGTATGGTTTTGGTAATTGATGACAATCAGTATGGATTAATGGTTCCGTTGAGTTATACTTGAAGGTTTTTGTCCATAGGAAATTCTTGATGACCATGTGTTGGATTCAAGATGATCAAGTGACCAAGGTGATACTCATGTGAATATCCCAAGTTTGATCATGAGAGAGTTGAACATATTGGAAGTATGTCTTGAAGAAGAGTATCGTGTGAACATTCATCTTTACCTTCAAGACATCATTATTATGAAGATATAAGGAAATATACAAGGTTGATCAAGGCAAAGTGCTAAGCGATGGTTAATATTGATCAACTCGCAAAGCTAGAAGATGTACCACGTGGGATCATGGTATGGTAAGTAATTGTTCATATAGCTTTGTGAACTAACCCATGATATGTGTGTATGGTATATCTATGTGAGATTAGGTATATTTCCATTGACTTGCATCAAAAGAAAGACTTCATGTGACCCATGGTGGATGACGTCAAATGGTGGTCGTCATCAAAGTTGAGAAGTGCAAGTTAAAGGGGAGCATATCAAAGAGATCACATGCTTGAAACTTTCCACCCTTGTGGAGATAATGGCCAAGTGAAGATGGACTTAAAAGGTCCTCTCCCATAGTGACGTATGGGGGAGCAATCTATGTGTCTTCCCCGAGCAAAGGGAAATCAAGAAAGATGTTCCATCTTGAGGAGGTCAAGATCTTCATCATCTAGCTCAAGTGGAATCCTCAAGGAAAATGTATGATTTTGATATGTTTTCTATTTTACTGGTCTCGTAGCATTAGTTGGGAGACTGGGTTATAAGATAGATAACCGTACTATCAAAAGGGGCTCTCATATTAGCAACTTGATCGCATCATTCGGACAGAGCTCAAACCTTTGCATACTTGGCATAATCTTTCTTGATTATTATTTGAGTTTTCTCCATGTGTTCTTTTATAGCTTGTCATGTTCTTCAAGACAAGATCAAGTTTATCAAAACGGATTTTGCATGAAAAACTTATTGCGTTTTTTGTATTGGAGGTTTTACCAGTTGTTCCTTTATAGAGAGGCCAAACCTTTCATCATTTGGTTTTATCCTCCAATGATGGATGATGATGTTTATTTTAATCTTGTAGTGCTTGTTGTCTTGATTTCGAAGAGCCCGAGATCATCAAAAACAGAGTGCGGAGGCAAAAGATATCATGTTCTTAGTTTAGGCCGGCTCGCATAGAAAATCCGTCCTGTGAGGCCATCCAGGCTGGGTGGGTCTGTTAGGTGGCCGTCCTACATGCCGAGAAGCCAACCCAAGAGGTCGGACAGGCTGGGCTGCCAGGCCGGGTCGCATAGAACTGTCCTGCGGGAAGATTTGGGGGGGTCTATTTAAGGGGTCTTCTTCCCCATTGGTTCTCCACTTATCAAGCAAGTTTTCCCCCACCTATTTTGACCTTTTGGAGATTTCTTTCTCTCTATTCCTCCATGATTCTTGCCTCCAATTAGAGGGAAAAGAGAGAGAGGAGATCTGGATCTATTATTCCACCAATCCATCTCTCCTCTTAGTGAGGGGAAGTCTTTCGATGTAGATCTTGTGGATTCATTTGTTGATTTCTTCTTTGTTCTTCCTCTCTTCTCCCCCATAGCATTTGTTGCTTTGGTGGCATTTGAGATTGGAGGATTTGAGCACTTCTTGTGTTCTTGCCATTGCATAGGTTGCATCGGTTTGAGTTCTCTACGAGGATTCGTTCAAGTGAAAGGTTGAGAAGCTGGTTACTCTTGGGTTCTTGGAGTGCCTTTGAGCTTGTCCTCTTGGGTACTTGGAGTTCCCTAGACGGTTGATTGTTTCCTCGAACCTATGGAAGCTTTCGAGGCCTTATTGCTATCTTGGAGTTTTGGTAGCTTGCGGGATATTGTTGGGAGCTTACAATTGAGTTGTGGAGATTACCCCAACCTTGTACGGGGTCGCTGATCACCCTCAAAGGTCCCCTAGTGGATCTTGGCACTCCACATTGGCAGAGGCACGAGGAGAATAAGGTGAGTCATTGGGCGCTTGGATGCACTGTGTATCCACACCTCTCCAATGGAGATTAGCTTCCATTGGGAAGTGAACTTCGGGATAAATCATCGTCTCCACATGTCTCAGTTATTTTTATACCCGATCTCTTTACTTATGCAATTTACTTTGTGATAGCCATCAAGCTTGAAGTAACATATCTCGCTATCACATAGTTGCTTGAATTGTTTAGCATACGTTGTTGGTGCACACAGGTCAACCTAATTTGTTTAGGTTTTGGCTTGATAAATTAAATGCTAGTTTTATTCCTCATTTATTCAAGCCTTAACCGTAATTATTTTTAAATGCCTATTCACCACCCCTCTAGGCGACATCCATGTCCTTCCAATTGGTATCAGAGCCGGTTCTCTCTTAATAGGGGTTCACCGCCTAGAGAGTAAGGATGTCGCTTAGTTTTTAGTGCATAATGACACTTTTATATTAAGTGGCACAAACTATGATGCTTGGAAAATTAGTATGCTTAATATTTTTAAGGACATGGGTCCAAATATAGAGCAAATTGTAGATATGGGTTTTTCTTCTCCAAAGGGCCTATATTGTTCTTTAGAGGATGAGAAAAACTTATATCTTAATTCTCAAACTACTAATGTGTTTTCAAATATGTGAGCATTGTAGTTCTTGAGTCAATCATGCCATTTTGGAAAGCTCAAGAGTTATGGACAAAACTTCAAGATAAATATGATGTGTCCAAAAATTGTGGGAATGATTATTCTCCCTCCACCTTTGGGCATGATGAGTTTTCAGCTTCTTCTACTTCACCAACATGTGGCAAGCCACAACATAATGATATGGTAAGTAGTGACAAATATTGCAATTTTGATAGTGAGCTTATTGTTGATGATTCTTCATCTCTATCTTATTGCAATACTTCGTCTATGGACTTAAACACATCTAGCACCCAAAATGATTTACATGCTTGTGTTGATAGTCCATGCATATCATATAGAAATTCATTGACTAAATCTTATGATGATATGCTTGATACATCTTGTTGCCATAATAAAAATGGTTGTATTTCGTCTAGTCCTTGTGTTACTAACCATGTAGAAGAAACTCAACATTCCATGAAACAAGATGAGGATTTAAGTGGTGCTTCAAGTAATAATTTATCATCATCTACCATATATCATTTATGCCTTATGACTAAAGGTTAAAAGTTAGCTCCTACTTTGAACACCAATGCATCTAGTGATGATGATGATGATGATTATGATGGTGATGATGATGATGATAATGACGACGGCGATGATGATGACGATAATGATCCGTTAATGGAGAAAGGTAAAATGATTCACAATATCCTTTATGAGGATAAAGATGCTTGTGGCAATTTCCTAGAAATCATTAGTGCATTTGATAGGCGCAATATCACCATTAAGGATTTGGAAGCATGCACTGCCGAGTGTTATAGCCACGAGCATGATTATGCCAATGAGATTGCAAAACTAGAGGAATCACTTGTAGAAGAACAAACCACCAATGAATCTCTTGAAGAGACTTTTACTCTAGAGTTATCAAAAGTAAAGGAATATCATGATAGAAATCTTGAGGTGGTTAATTGTCTTACAACTAAAAATGATGAGATAAAAGTTTCACATGCTCAACTTAAAGCTTCACATTCAAAAGAGCTTGCCAAGTTGCCTTCTCCTATTGCTATTAATAATGATGCTTGTGATAATAACTCTATTTCTTGTGAAGCATCTACATTTTAAGGAGAATGTTGAGCTAAGGGCTCAACTTGAGTTGCTAACTAGAAATTATGGGAAATCGGAAGAAAGTCATTAAAAGCTCTCAAGAAAGTATGAGAATCTTTTTGTCTCACATGATAAGATAAAGTTAGCTCATGAGGCTATTATTAACAAGGTGATATCTTTTGATCCTCATGTGGAAATTAGCACAAACTCTACTCAAAATTCTATTTTGCCTCGTGCTAGTCCTAGAAATTCATCCCCTCATAATATTGCTACATCCTGTGATGAATTATTTTGCATGCCTTGTTGCTCTAACAATGAAACATCTACATCCTCTAGTAACTGTGTTGTCACTAACCATGTATAGGAAATAAAAGAGCTCAAGGCCCAAGTAACTTCCTTGAAGAAATACTTGGAAAAGCGTCATGGGAAGTCCACACTTGACAATATGTTGAGTGTGCAAAGATTTCCCAATGACAAAAGTGGACTTGAATTCAAATCCAACAATAAAAAGAAGTCCAATAATAAGAAGATTTACAAGATCAATAAGAACAAGGGCCAAGAACAAGTCAAGAATTTGGCCAAGAATGTTTGCTTCAAGTGCAAGGTTGAAGGGAACCATGTTAGAGCTTTCCCTTTGAAGAAGAATCATATTAGTGAGAAGCAACAAGGGAAAGTTCAATCTCATGCTCAACCTCAAGTTGAGAAATCAACTAAGAAGAAAGTAGGAAGCCAATGTTGGTAATTATGCCGTGAAAAGGGCCACTTTGTTTCTTCATGCACTAATGTCACCTTATCCAACCCTATCATAATTGATGATGTTTATTCCCTTCAGAAGGATAATGTTGGCAATGTGTTTGACAAATATGTTGGCACTCAAAGTGGTGTCAAGAAAAGAACCATTTGGGTTGCCAAGCCTGTTGTGACTAAACTCTTATAGCCCAACTTGGTTGGGGACCAACAAGCTAAAGCTTGATCAATAGGTGTTGTTGGAGGGCATTGGAGACTTGGCTATCTCATGAAGAATTAAGGGATTTTCATCAATTATATTGACTCAATCCAAGTCATTTGTATCATCATATATCTATCTCATATCCAATGGGTCTCCTTACGGTAACTTGTATTTCAATTATATACATTGAAAGTTGCTTTCCTCTTGCATGTGTTAGTTAGTTTTGTATCTAGCACATGTTTGTATATGGTGTGCTTACTAATTGCATATCTTCAGTAATCTAGTATGTGTTTATTGGTTTGCACTCCATGTACTTGTTTGTTTTGTGTTAAGCCTTTATTGCAATTTATGTTTAATTTATTTGCCTCTTTTGAGAGATTAATGGACCATGTCATTTTGGGAGAGTGATGTGATATTCCACCTCACAATCCCAAAATATGTGTACATGAGGTATGTTGATACGTCTCTGATACGTCATAAACGTATCCTTAATTTCTGATGTTCCATGTTATTTTCATGCCATATGCTACATGTTTTCCTTACACTTTATGTCATTTTTATCGATTTCCTAGGACTAACCTATTGACAAGATACCACAGAGCTAGTTCCTGTTTTCTGCTGTTTTTAGTTTCAGAAAAGTTGTTCTAGTTATATTCTCGGAATTGGAAAACTCAAAGCCCGGAAGTCTTAGAATTCCCGAAGATTCCACGGAGTCCCGAAGAGGCCCGACGGCGGGCCACAGGGGGGGCACACCATAGGGCGGCGCCCCCTGGCCGCGCCTGGGGGTGGTGTGGGCCCCTTGGGTGCCCACCACCATCACCCTTTCGCCTATATATTCTCCCTGGTGCATGAACCCTAAAAACATACCACTTTTCCACGAAAAACATCTGAGGCCGCCGTCATCGTCATCCCAAGATCGGGAGGGTTCTGGAGTTCTCCCCGGCACCTTGCCGGGAGGCAAATCATCAGTGGAGGGCTCTACACCACCATGCCCGCCTCCGGAGTGATGCATGAGTACTTCATCCTTGGACTACGGATCCATAGAAGTAGCTAGATGGTTTTCCTCTCCTTTTTATGCCTCATGTTTAGATCTTGTGAGCCGCCTCACATGATCGAGATCATCTTATTGTAATGCTACATGTTGTGCTTGCTAGGATCCGATGATTATTGAATGTTGGGATCGTGAACTGCCTCACATGATTATAGAAGTAGCTAGATTTATGATATACTCGAATATTACTTTGATAATTACATGGATTGTAATTACTACATAATTAAATATCTTAATAGATTCTATCCCCCAAAAGGGAGAGACTAATGCCTTGCAGGAACCTATGGAAGAAGAAATTGCTGAAATTGGAAGCTCATTGGATGAAAAAGAGGAGGAGAGTGATGATCAAGAGGATGAAGAATGGACCCCATTTATACCTCCCAATGATAGTAACTCTTCAACTCATACCTTGTTTCATGATAATCCATGCTACTTTGATAAATCCTATGATAATCCTCTATTTATTCAACCTTTTGATATGCATGATAATGAGGAAGTTTGTTTTAGAAAATTTATATGATAATGCTCTTTATGATGGTCCTATGTTACTTGATGTTATAAATAATAATGCTACTGAAAATGGTATTTCTATTAGTAGTCCCATACCTTTTATGAGTGATCAATCGTCTTGTTTTGATATTGCTAAAAGTGGGAAAAAAGAGGAGTTGGTTTTAAATTTTGATCCCACTATTTTGGAGCTTGATATGAATTGTGTGCTTTTAGACCATGGCAAACATGCTTTATGTGATAATTATGTTGTTGAGTTTGTCCATGATGCTACTGAAAATTATTATGAGAGAGGAAAATATGGTTGTAGGAATTTTCATGATTTCTAGTTTGAGCTTCTTTAATCTATTTCTTTACAAGATTCCTATGCATAGGAAGTGGGTTAGTCCTAAATTTGTTTTTTACTTCCTTATTTATGCTCTCTTTTGATTAATTCATATATCTTATGTGAGCATCTACTTGATTCCACTTTTATGGGCCTAGCTAAAAGGCGTTAAAGAAAATCACTTCTTGGGAGATAACCCATCGTTTTATTTTTTGCCTTGTTTTTCTCTGTTTTCCTTAGGTCCAGGGGTTGTATACTTATATATAAAATCCTTTGTATCTTTATTTTCATGTATTAGTTGTTCCAAGTAAAGTTTCTAAAGAAAGTTGGTGTTGGTTTTGGATTTGTGCGCAGGAAACAAATTTCTGCTGTCCACCGTAAAAATCGTATGAATTCCACAAAGATCAAAATGACCTAAAACTTTTTGTGCTTCTTCCAGAACTAATTATGTAACTATTTTGGTCTTTATGTTTTTCAATCTGAGCAACTTATGTGCCCCGAAAAAATTCGTCTTTACAGACTGTTCTCGTTTTGGAAGATTCTACCATTTTTCTTGCATTTGCTCTTTTACTATGTCAAGTGGATTTCTTTGCTTCACGAAACATCAGTGGCTGTAGCTCATGTTTAAAAGTATCAATAGCACTTGTCCCCATGCATAACCCATGGATTTTTCATTGTTGCACTAACCCTCTAATGTGAACTACTTTGAGCGTGGTGTGAAGGAAGTTTTCAAGGGTCAAGAGAAGAGGGTGATATAATGTGATCAAGAAGAGTGCAAGGTCAAAGCTTGGCGATGCCCCTGTGGTTCATCCCGGAAAATTCTTATAAGACTGAAGCATCTAATCTTGAGGATGCCCAAGGCATCCCCTTCTTCATCAACAATTTATCAGGCCACTTCTAGTGAAACTATATTTTTATTCGGTCACGTCATATGAAATTTACTTGGAGCGTTTGTTTGTTTTTATTTGTTTCCTTTTGTTTTCCTTTCTGCAATAATATAGTTTGAACCTAGCATTCTTTTTGTGGGAGAGACACACGCTCCGTTTTTTTCGTTTGAATACTCGTTATGCTCGTATTCTTAGTTTTTCTTCTAGTTGCTGCAAAATTCCTATTTTGCTCCTATTTTTCTTGCATCTCTTGTTCAGAGCTGTTAGTTTTAGTAGAGTTGTGTTAGTAATCTATTGTTTCATTGATGTATCTCTTGGATAGTTTTTGTTTAGTATGAAATTCTTGGTGTTGGAAAGCAGTAGTACAATTTTCGTGCTTATAACGGTGCAATTAGAAGCTTGTATAGACTGTGGCTAGACTTTTTCATGTCATGCTAGATGTTATTTTAATTCGAAAGCCTAGTAGTTATTTTGTAGCACGACTTGTCTCAAATATCTGAGAGTGTTTAATGTGCCTTTGAAAGAATCATTAGTTGTTCTTGTCATATTTAAGCATAAATTTGTGGTGTTCTCCTTGGCGCATGCTCACACCATGTTTATGACTACAAACTAGTTACTTATAGCCTCTATGATCATTTAGTTTTTGAACTTGTAGTGCCACTTATGCTTTGATTAATGATGTTTTTGTCGCTATGCATGATTATGACCATTATTGCTCTCTTGATTTGTCGCTCCTAGTCTTTTTCTAGCCTCCACCTGTACTGAGTATGAGCTCTACTTGTGCATCCAACTCCCAAAAACCAAAGTTTGACAAATGTGTCCGCCATACCTATCTAAATGTGGTATTTAACTGCCACTCCAAAGTAAATATCTCATCTGTTACCTTTAAAACCTTCAAAATTACTCATGTTTTGTACTCCTGTTTTAGCTCATGAGGACGTAAATAGAGAATCTTTATCTCACTTGTTGATTGGACTTTCACACCCCTGGACTAGTGGATTCATCTGCTTATCCAATTGATAGAAGAGCTGGCAGCGGGGTTCCCAGCCCCAAATTAATACAACAAATTCTTTTCACTATTTTTTCCCCTGATTTATCAGTCAAAGCATAAGTGTGTAAACAAAAGAAAAAGAGGGATGATCTTCTACCCAGATGCGTCCTTCTATGGGAGCCACTCTTGTGGAGTTTAGTTGGCTTGTGACGTACTGTATTTTCTGTTTACCATTTGTTGACATAAGCATACACCTCTCTAAAAAAATGTTTTCAATACCTCTATTTAATAAATTAAAAATCTCTAGCGCATGAGTGATCCCTGCTTCCCTCTACGAATGGCCTTTCTTTTACTTTTATGTTGAGTCTCCAGCTTCTAACTTTATGCACAGTTGAGAGGGCATGGTTGCCATTCTGAGTTTAATGTGCATTTGTCCGAGAAACATTATTAATTGATTCATGATGTGTTATTGTTTGTTCTTAAATTATTTGGTCTAGTCTTCCTCTTGAGCTTTGAAGGTGTCCTGGCATTTATGTATTGCCCCACTCTTAAGGACAAGCTAAATATCACTTTGCTATGGTTTCTCTATGCTTGAAACAAATGTATAGCTTTCGAGTGCATTATTATTCATGATCTTTTATTCGTGTTACTTTTCATGATGCAAGGTGATTGCTATGTTTTATTGTTAGAATTATACCTATCGTGCTTGTGTGAAATTTCTATGATCTCAGCTATGCTTATGCTTTTACAATTTAGATGATCAATTTTATGTTGGTAGCATGTCACCTCAGAATTTATGTGTTTTTATCGTTTACCTACTCGAGGACGAGTAGGAACCAAGCTTGGGGATGTTGATACGTCATAAACGTATCCTTAATTTCTGATGTTCCATGTTGTTTTCATGCCATATGCTACTTGTTTTCCTTACACTTTATGTCATTTTTATCGATTTCCCGGGACTAACCTATTGACAAGATGCCACAGAGCCAGTTCCTGTTTTCTGTTGTTTTTATTTTCAGAAAAGTTGTTCTAGAAATATTCTCGACATTGGAAAATTTGAAGCCTGAAAGTATTAGAATTCCCGAAGGTTCCATGGAGTCCTGAAGAGTCCTGGCGGGGGGCCACACCATAGGGCGGCTCCCCTGGCCGCGCCTGGGGGTGGTGTGGGCCCCTCGGACGCTCACCGCCATCGCCCTTTCACCTATATATTCTCCCTAATGCGTGAACCCTAAAAATATACCACTTTTCCACGAAAAACGTCTGAGGCCTCCGTCATCGTCAACCCGAGATCAGGAGGGTTCTGGAGTTCTCCCCGACACCCTGCCGGGAGGGAAAATCATCACCGGAGGGCTCTACACCACCATGCCCGCCTCCGGAGTGACGCGTGAGTAGTTCATACTTGGACTACGGGTCCATAGAAGTAGCTAGATGGTTGTCCTCTCCTCTTTATGCCTCATGTTTAGATCTCGTGAGCTGCCTCACATGATCGAGATCATCTTATTGTAATGCTACATGTTGTGTTTGCTGGGATCCGATGATTATTGAATGGTATGTCTCTTGATTATCAATCTATCATGTTGTCTTCATGTGTATGTTATTTATGATCTTGCAAGCTCTTTGTTTTTAGTAGATGCTCTGGCCAAGTAGATGCTAGTGACTCCAAGAGGGAGTATTTATGCTCGATAGTGGGTTCATGCCTCCTTTGCATCTATGCTCAAGTGACAGAAACGTGAAGGATGGAGGATGTGTTGTTGCCATTGGGGAGAAAACAATGATGTTTACTTCGTTTACATTGTTTATATTACCCATTTTGCTTACTGCGGTAATCTGTTTCTTGCAACTTAATACCCAACGTGTGTTCGGATGATATTTGGAGGTTGGATTATTAGTCATAGACGCAGTTGGATGATGGTCTATGTATCTTGTTGTAATGCCCGCATGAATCTCATAGTAATCATTACAGAATTCATGTTTCTTTATCTATCAATTGCCCAGCTGTAATTTGTTCACCACGCATGTTAGCTATCTTTTATGGAGAGACACCACTAGTGAACTGTGGACCCCGGTCCATTTTCTCATACTGATAATACACATACTGCTTGCACTGTTTTCACACTGCTAATGTTGTTTTCATATTGTTCTCATACTATTTTCCATACCATACGTTTAACCTCTTTGTGTTCAGCAAAACCAGTGAGATTGACAACCTCATTGCTTCGTTGGGGCAAAGTGATTTGATTGTGTTGTGTTGGTTCCACGTGGCTGCTGAATCGGTAGTGCGCCCTGCCACCTCAGCTGAATCAACCTTCGGAAATTGCTTGTCCTCCTACTGTTCGATTCAACCTTCGTTTCTTTTCTAAGGGAAAACTTGCCGCTGCAGTCTTCACAAGATTTCTCTGGGGGTTTACCAACGTCAAGGCACAATCAGTCTCCAACGTATCTATAATTTCTGATGTTCCATGATTAATATTATGACATTTGCTACATGTCTTCTACACTTTACATCATTTTTATTGATTTCCTGGGACTAACCTATTGACAAGATGCCACAGCGCCAGTTCCTGTTTTCTCCTGCTTTTGCTTTCAGAAAAGTTGTTCTGAAAATATTCTCATAATTGGACGAAACAAAATCCCAGAGTCCTATTTTTCTGTCACGTACCCGGAGTTCGGAGGAGACCCGGAGGGGGCCCTGAGGCAGCCACACCATAGGGTGGCGCGGCCCCTCCCTTGGCCACGCCACCACGTGGCGTGGGCCCCTCGGGCGCCCACCGACATCGCCTATATAAGCACCTTCTCGGGAAAACCCTAAACACGTGAGCCTCCATCCATGAAACGTTCAGTAGACTCCGTCATCGTCAAGCCTAGTTCGGGAGGATTGTGAAGCTCTGTCCGGCACCCTGCCGGGAGGGGAAATCATCATCGGAGGGCTCTTCATCACCATGCCTGCCTCCGGAGTGATACGTGAGTAGTTCATCCTTGGACTACGGGTCCATAGCAGTAGCTAGATGGTTGTCTTCTCCTCTTTATGCCACCATGTTTAGATCTTGTGAGCTGCCTAACATGATCAAGATCATCTTATTGTAATGCCGCATGTTGTGTTTGCTGGGATCCGATGGATATTGAATGCTATGTCAAGTTGATTATAGATCTATCATGTTTATGTTATTTGTGATCTTGCATGCTCTTCGTTACTAGTAGATGCTCTGGCCAATTTGATGATTGTAACTCCAAGAGGGAGTATTTATGCTCGATAGTGGGTTCATGCCTCCCTTAAATCTGTGCTCGGGTGACAGAAGCGTGAAGGATGGGGTATGTGATGTTTCCATTAGGGATAAAACAACAATGCTTTGTCCAAGGATAATTCTATCGTTTACATTACACACTTTACTTAATGCAATAATCTGTTGCTTGCAACTTAATACCCAAAGTATGGTTGGATTACGTTCTAAGGGTGGATTATTAGTCATAGATGCAGTTGGATTACGGTCTATGTATCATGTTGTAATGCCCAAATAAATCTCATAGTAATCATCATGTCTTGCATATGCACTATGTTGCAGGCTCTATCTCTGTCAATTGCCCAGCTGTAATTTGTTTACCCAGGATGTTATCTATCTGTTTTGGAGAGACACCACTAGTGAACTGTGGACCCTGGTCCATTATTTTACACTGATAATACAACCTATTGCAAGCACTTTTCTTTTTACTGCAATCATTGTTCTCATTTGTTTCACTGCAAACAAGTACCATTTTCCACACTATACGTCTAATCCTTTATGTTAGCAATACCGGTGAGATTAACAACCTCACTGTTTCGTTGGGGGCAAAGTAACTTGGTTGTGTCGCGTGCAGATTCCACGTTGCTGCTAAGCCTGGTAGTGCACCCTCAGTACCAAATTCCGCGCGGTCTAGGAAGTTTCAATAACGTTGCGGATGAGCTCCAAACCATCGCTAAGGTTAATCCGCGACAGTTTACGCGACAAAGTCAGAACGTCCCTGATCGACTGTCACGGACGATTCTGCGATGTTAATTTGAACGGAGAACGTTGTGGCTATCCACAACGTTCAGAAAATTGTCGCGAGCATCTGGGCCGTCCGGTCGCGGTCCATTAAGAGGAAACATTGTTTTTCATCGCTATCGGCAGACACGTGGCAAAGGATTAACTTTCGGTCGTTACCGTAATCAGCTGACGTCAGACTACACGCAGCTAACGTCATTACGATCGCAACGTTTTTTTGTCAAGAATAGATTCTGTTAAGGCCCCATTTATGACATCACCAATCCGGTCATGACGTCATAACCGCCGATCCCATTCACGATGTTTTTCATTGTCGCGGCCTCGACCAATCAGGTGAAACCATGTGGACGCCATCTGCGACGAACTTGCTAGCATCGTGGTATGAGATGACACAACAAGATGACGCCACCTGGAACAATCGTACGTTGCCGCGTGGTATTTTTTAGGGACGATCTCTGGTCGTCGTGGGCTACGCGGTGACATATTTTTTCTGACGCAAAGCGACGCCACGTGGACCAGGTGCACGGTGCCAAGTGGCGCCCTTTTCCGCGATGTTTTCTGTTTCGTTGTGGAATTTCCCAGTCGTAAGACGACACGTGGACCATGTGTACGGTGCCACGTGGGAACCTTTCCGCGACGGTTTTATTTTCGTTGTGGAATTCTCCAACCGTAAACCGATACGTGGGCATGGCATACGGCACCATGTGTCCTAATTCGGGTCTCTTTTTACGTTACGATTCTACGACCTTTTTTTCGTGCCAGATGGGTGCTGGAATCATCGTTCGAATTGACCTTTTCATGTTCCATTTGCAGAAAAGCAAACCACATAGCAGGCATCAAATACAGAAATTCAAACACTAGTGGTTTATTTTACAGAAAAGCAAACCAACATACAGAAATTCAGTTTTCAGCAACACGACCATAGTTTCAATTACCACATATGCGCTGAGCTAACTGCTCAAGCAGGGCAACTCCTTCTTGTTGGCACGTTTTTAGCTCGCCTTGTTCCTTCCGCATTTCTTCCATTTCAAATGCAAACCGGAGCCTCATTCGCTCAGATTCTGCATTCACCGCCCTCAAATCAGCAATTGTGCTACACATATTGGCATGCCCTCCTCTCTCAACATCAGTTTGCACTTCAAGTTCAGACTTTGAAATACTTGTTTCCACACAAGATTTCTTCGACAAAGTATGCTTTTCATGATCCAGCATGACACCTAAAGTATCATCCTCATCCTCTGAAGCTGATGTCGACATCATCCTTTTCTTGCTTGCTTATCAAGCATGCAAAGAAAATAGATGTAAGTGTGTACAGAAAACAGATGAAACTAGCAGGTGACCAGCAATGTACAGAAAATAGATGAAACTAACAGATGACCAGCAATGTACAGAAAATATTTGAAAAATAGCATATGACAATCAAACAAGCGTGTTTGTAATGATAAATGACCTAGTAGATGTCAAGCATGTCAGGAGCATAGATGGAAACCATGTTGAAATGACAACCACAACCTTAATTAGCTTGCCAAAATGTCTTATGGTATGGAATAGATGAAGTAGCACAAAATATATGACATAGCAGTAATCAAACTGTTCAACACAAGATAAGTAAGTTGCGCCCTAGTTGTTGTTTTTTTTAACTAAAGGGAGTTTTTATTACTTAAAGAGTTTTAAACATTACACCCTAGTTGTTGTGATATCATGGAAGAATGTTGAGCTGCCGAATTAGGGAATAACCTGTAACTCATTTTCCTCACTGAATAGGGATTGACATGACCAGTCTCCTTCACTGGAATCTGATTCCTCTTTAACATCATCCTCAAGAGTGTACTCAGATCCAGAGTCTCCCTTGTTGATCTTTTTGGGTGTGAATACAGTAGGACATGGAAGAATACTTTCTAAAGACTTTACACCTAGTTGATGCATCCTTACACAATTTGCCATGATAGTTCTGGCATGCTCTTCTTCCATGGGGTGTAGTGATGATCCTAACATGAATAAATAACTCAAAGTAAGATCCAAATATAAACACTTGGTAAGAACCTAATACATCATCAAAAATTAAGGTACTCATCCTGTAAGTACAGTCCAGTGTAAGTAATATAAATTCTGATCGTAGATTTGTAAATAAGACTGACTGGATCATAAGCAAAGTGAGCTTAAACCTAATAGTATACAGGATGGCAATAAGCAAACTTTTACCGTAGGAAAACAAAGCTGGATACTTCTATTTTTATTTTTATGCAAGATTAGCAAGAAGGTCCCCCTAACGATTTCCATTAAAAGAAACCATGCAGTCTTTTCTACTACGAAAGCAAATAATTAAAAAAAGGAGCATCAGGAGGGCAACACAGCCATTTCCGCTACAGATTTGTCAAAATTAACACATGGACAAGCCTCTGTTTACCACTATACAAAGTTATAAATGCAACGCCAATAACAAAGACGGATATAAGGAACCATCAATCATACAACCAAACAGAGAAACAATTTAGAGAGATTTAATACATCGAACATTAGCAGGATAATTAAGAGGCATCGATCAAACAATTTAGAGAGATTAATTGCATCGAACATAAGAAGGATCAAGCATACAATTAATAAGACAACTAATTCAGAAAGATTAATTGCATCGAACATATGAAGAACCATCAATCTTACCGTGTTTCTCGCCTTCAACCTTTACCCGTCTCGGCCTGGTTGCAGACATTGACGGTGAAGTTGCGGCGAGGTTGGAGACGAGGTTGCAGATCTGGACGTACGGCGAGGTTAATGGCGAGGTGGCACACCAGCGAGAACACGAAGGCGAGGTTGGTGACGATGTGGCAGACCGGTGAACACGACGACAAGGTGACACACTAGGGAGCACACGACGGCGAGGTTGGTGACGATGTGGCAGACCGGTGAGCACGACGGCGAGGTGGTGGTCCTGGACGGTGACCTGGGCAGGGTGGGGGATCTCGACGGCGACGTCGGAGATCTCGCAAGCGAGCTATACATCGATGTGTAAGATGGGGTGGGATCTGTTCTGGGAGGACAGGGACTGGAGGGGATAAGGGGGAGTAGTCAATTCTTTGGGCGAGGGCCGAGGGGATAAGGGAGGGTTTCAAAATGATTACAGAAATGCCCTCCGCGATAAAGCTTGACCGTTGTGTGCGGGAGGGCTGAGAAGTAATATTCTTGCGCGAAAAAATTTGAGTGGGCTGTCCTGGCGCCAAATTTTCGGAGGGACGCGAAATTTTGGCGGAAATGCGGGAAACTATGCTAGCCGTCTGATGCTGATGGGTGGCTAAAAAAAATTGACCGTTTATGCAATAATTTACTAAAGGGACCTTGTGAGGAAATAAAGAAGTATTATGGAATAATTTTGGAGTAGAGGTCGTCGGGCATAAAACGCGTTAGAATATGCAGAACGGTTCTATGTGAAACCAACAGTAACTAAAGAACTACAGATAACTGAGTACTTGCAACACAACACATATTATTAACTTAATTATAGAGTAGCAAAACACAATCACAGCACACACAGACGTGTCGACAAGTAAAACATGACGAGACGATGACGTAGCAGGTTACACATATTCTCTATAAGCACACTAGTTGCCGCGATGAAGGACACGAACAACCGGACGCACCAGTGGGACGGACTCGTTCTAGAGGAGCAAAGGGTTGACCTGGACGCAACACACCAAGGTGTCGTTCAGCCAGTAGAGGCCGCCGTGCAGATTTTCTCCCGAGCCATGCTCACAAGGCCTGGCGTAGACCCCGCCGCCATCCTTGCCGTGGTCGATGATGAACATCCGCTGATCGGCGTACTTTGCGCCGAGCACGATGTGCGCGGCGCTCCAAGCAGAGATATTTCCACCAGCGGTAAAGAACTGCACCACGTCGGAGAGGTCATAGCCGTCGGAGCGGACGTACTCCACTTGGTGTGCGTCCTCGAGCGGTTCCACGCCGATCATCTCGATGGTTGTCCAGGCCATGACGCGCGCAGAGAGCACAAAGCTGACCTAGCTCTTGTGTTTTGCACAAGCTATCTATTCGAGACATGTTGATGAAGGGGGTGCGTTTTGCAGAGGCCCTCCAAATGCACCGATCGGGTAATATAGCGGCGGGGAGAGGCCGGCCGGCGGATCAACAAACACCATTAATTTACGCCGAGGCCGGCCTTTACCATCGAATTTGTTGTCCAGGCGCAACAATGACAACGAGCACACACAAACGGCCGGGTAATGCAGGCGCGGAGCAGCGCATGCAGCACGGGCCAGTACGCATACGGACGGTGCCGACTTTGACCCAACAGTCCACAACTAGCCGGCAACGCATGCAACAGCAGAAGCTAGGCATGGGCATGCATGCACATGACCGGGCACGCGCGCGGGCACACATTAAGATCAAGACGCGACGGGTCACGCAGGCACAACAAGCAGCGCATGGAGGCAAAGAGTGCACGTATCGCGCGGCATGCAGCTAGCTCGCCCAAAGTTTGCACGCATGTACGTGCAACAGCTAGCTAGCCCCAAAGCAGGCTCATCTCGCATGTAGACAGAACTATGGTAACGATGTCTCGTCTTTCCCATGCACTGAGACATTAATGCACGTACCGTGGAGGGCTATTTTGGCCAGAGTTAAATTTTAAGGGGCCGTGCGTCTCTCCTTCTGCACTCCTAAAGTCCACTCCTCTATTAGCTTCT
Source organism: Alopecurus myosuroides (assembly GCA_028641055.1). Classification (NCBI taxonomy): domain Eukaryota; kingdom Viridiplantae; phylum Streptophyta; class Magnoliopsida; order Poales; family Poaceae; genus Alopecurus; species Alopecurus myosuroides. The sequence continues at coordinate 213,120,102 of CM054059.1, read as the reverse complement.
CTCGGCCTCCACTATGCACCAACGCCGACGCGACGCGGCCGGCCAACGAGCTCCCCATAACCCTGCGGGTGCCCATGCGCCTCCATCTGACGACAAACTGCTGACGGAGGAGGACTCACGCACACTTATCCGCACGAACACTCCTGTGTCGTCTGCTTTACGCCTCCCGGAAGGTTGGAAGACCAACGCCATCTTCGTCCCGGTGGCGCCGCGTCTCTCCGGCCAGGCACGGGTCGACTACATCAACCAGTGCTACGAGAACATGTCGTGGCAGACGAGGCATCATGACCCCCAGGACGCCATGTCTTCGTTGTACTGGAACAAGCAAGTGGAGCTGTAACACTTAGGGCGGCTTCACTACTACCACATCGACAGCAGCGTGCACTCCAGCGACACGGAGTGTTCCGATGAGGAGGAGGAGGAAGAGGACTCGCCCGAGACAGAGTGGCGCTCCTTGGGACCGCCGGAACCTGATGCCCAGCTAGCAAATGCCTTCTTCCTCCCATGTAACTGCCCCATTTGCAGCTGGGCACTTGCACAGCCGGGAACCTGCCCGAACTGCGGGTCCGAGGAGTGCAACCACCTAGTTTAGGCTTTTATTGACTGTAATTATTATTATCTTAATTAAGTTCCCTTCCGTGTGAATGTATTATCTTTATTTTGACTAAAGTTTGATTGAAACTCCCTAACAGCTCCGAAGGGGGTGTCCCAATTGTATATTTAATTTTCCTGTGGTAGGGCTTCTCATGCTCAAAGTCAACCTTTTCGTCTATTCCTTCCACCGGCATCGGAAGGGGGTGTCCCAGTGGGATATTTTGTTTGGTTGTGTTAGGGTAGGCCATAGGTACATGGAGAACTAATATCTACCACTAGTTCTGATAAGACATTCGCTCAGGTTCGTCTGAAGGGGGAGTTTCGAGATGTAGTGGAAGAACCCTTCCTCTGTACAAGTGATGTCGGTGAAACCGATCACACCTCTTATTAGAATCTTGGATCTCTCTCCGCCTCGAAACACACTTGTATAGACATGATTGGACCCCATCTAGGTTTTGTTGGGATTCCTATGCTTCCGGAGCACCCGCTTCGGCGAAACTCTGGCATGTTGACCGAAAAGTCGACTTGTTCGTCTACCCTTTCCACCGAGGTCGGAATGGGGTGTCCTAATGGAATATTTTGTTTGGTCGTGTTAGGGTAGTCTATAGGTAGATGGAAAACTAATATCTACCACATGTTCTCATAGTATTCCCTCGGGTTTGTCGGAAGGGGGAGTTTCAAGCTCTAAGTAGTCCTGGAACCTGCGAGAGAGAATCTGACGCCGGTGAAGCCCTAACATAAAGAGTGAGGGAACCTTGGGCATCCAAGGCCCATGCCACACTCTAACACACATGGTATTCCAAACCCTTGATTTGGGTGGGATTCAGACACTCCGGAACCCCTCTCCGAAAAAACCCTAGGCCCGCTGGAGAAAAAGATGAATCAGTCGTTCTAGCCCCTCTACGTGAGCCGGAAGAGGATAGCAAAGTGGAACTAATTGCTTGGTTGTGTTATTTTAGGCCCAAGGAACACCCAAGAAAATGTTAGGGCCCACCTATTGGCAATATTCCCCTCTTTCCATCGGATCCGGGAGTTTCGGGCTCTGAGTAGTCCTAGAACCCGAGAGAGAGAATCTGAAACCAGTGAAGCCCTAACACAAAGAGTGAGGGAATCTTGTGCATCGAAGACCCATGCCACACTCTAAAAAACATGTTATGTGATACCCTGGGATTCGGTGGGATTAAGACGCTCCGGAGCTCCTCTCTAGAGAAACCCTACGCCCCTTGGAGAAAAGGACGAAACTGCCGAATTAGCGCCTCTACATGAGCCAGATGGGGGTAGCAAAGAGTAACTAATTGTTTGGTTATGTTACGTTAATTAGGCACAAGGAACACCCAAGACAATGGTAGGGCCCACCTCTTGGAAAGATTCCCCCCGTTCCGTCAGATCTAGGAGTTTCGGGCTATGAGTATGCCTAGAACCCGCGAGAGATCGAGAATCTAACGCCGGTGAATCCCTAACACAAAGAGTGAGGGAATCTTGGGCATCCCTAACCCATGCCACACTCTAAAAAACATGTTATGTGACACCCTAGGCTTGGGTGGGATTAAGACGCTTTGGAGATCCTCTCCGGAGAAACCCTAGGCCCATTGGAGAAAAGGACGAAACTGCCGATCTGGCCCCTCTACGTGAGCCGGAAGGGGGTATCAGAGTGGAACTAATTGTTTGGTTGTGTTAGAATATTAGGTTAGGCCCAAGGAACACCCAAGACAATGTAGGGACCACCTCTTGGCAACATTCCCCCCGTTCCTTCAGATCCGGGAGTTTCGGGCTCTTAGTACTCCTGGAACCCATTAGAGAGAATCTAACGTCGGTGAAGCCCTAACACAAAGAGTGAGAAAATATTAGGTATCCAAGGCACATGACACACTCTAACACACATGGTATGGAAAACCCTTGGTTTGGGTGGTATTCAGACGCTCCGGAACCCCTCTCCGGAGAAACCCTAGGCTCGCTGGAGAAAAGGACAAAACTGTCGTTCTCGCCCCTGTACGTGAGCCGGAAAGGGGTAGAAAAGTGGAACTAATTGCTCGGTTGTGTTAGGTTAGGCCCAAGGAACACCCAATACAATGGTAGGGCCCACCTCTTGGCAAGATTCCCCCTGTTTTTGGTAGATCCAGGAGTTTCGGGCTATATGAGTAGTCCTAGGATCCACGAGAGAGAATCCGACGCCGGTGAAACCATAAAACAGAGAGTGGGGGAATATTGGGAATCCAGGACCCATGCCACACTCTAACACACATGGTATGGCATACACTAGGCTTGGGTGGGATTCAGACGCTCCGGAGCTCCTCTCCGGAGAAACCCTAGGCCCGCCGGAAAAAAGGACAGAACTGTCGTTTTGGACCCTCTACGTGAGCCGAAAGGGGGTAGCAAAGTGGAACTAATTGCTTGGTTGTGTTGGGTTAGGCCCAAAGAACAACCAAGACAATGGTAGGGCCCACCTCTTGGCAAGATCCCCCCGTTCCGTCAGATCCGGGAGTTTCGGTCCCTGAGTAGTCATGCAACAACTAGAGATAATCTGACGCTTGTGAAGCCCTAACACAAAGAGTGCGGGAATCTTGTGCATACAAGACCCATTCCACACTCTATTAAACATGTTATGTGATACCATAGGCTTGGGTGGGATTAATACGCTCCGGAGCTCCTCTCCGGAAAAACCCTAGGCCCATTGGAGAAAAGGACGGAACTGCCGACCTGCCCCCTTTCCTCTAAGTGAAAAAGGAAATAATTTCAGTTTTAAAACACTACTTTCCACATTTTTAAATTTTTGCATATCACATATTTCCACGAAATCATGAAGATGCATAGAGGCATCCTCCATAGCACTACCACCAAATTGCTCTCTAGTAATTAAATTCAATAAACTAGGACTTACTTCATAGCTTTCAGCTTGTATTTCAGGTGTAGTAATTGGCCTGGCAATGAATTGGTCATTGGGTGTATTTGTGTAGTCACTTAATTTAGTTCTATCACCCATTTTAACAGTTTTTATGTAGTTTTTAATTTTTTATGCAAAACTGAAAAGTAAAGTAACTAGGCAAATTCGAAATACTAAAATAAACTAGATAACTAAATGCAAAACTAAAATGCAAACTAAAATAAAATATGCAAGACAAAACAAAAACAAGAACAAGAACAAAACAAAACAAAATCAAGACAAGAAACAAAACAATCTACTTGAAAGGAGGTGGAGATAGAAAGGACGATACTCACGTAGGTGCAACCTCCCCAAGCTTAGGTGTTTGCACACCTTGTTGGTGATGAAGACTTCTTGTGAGCTCCCTTGGACAACTCCTTCACCTATGGCTCCCCGGCAACGGCGCCAGAAAAACGCTTGATGGATAGGTTGAGACTCCAAGTGCTGAGTGTGTAGCTAATGGCAAGCCTTCTTCCCCACGAGGGTGACTCGAGGGTTTATATCGAACTCTTGGGGAGCCAGTATTTCAGCAGTTGTCTTCCAAGCTTCCTCCAGGATCCTGCAAACAAGTAGAGAATTTTGTGCCCTCAACCTCACCAAGTGGTTGTCAAGAACAAGGTGTGAGACTTCTAAATTGCAATGCAAAACTGAAAGTAAATGTGTAATAATTAAATCTACTACTAAATGCAAATGAGAAAATAAATATGCAATGGATTGTTTTTGTATTTTTGTGATGCAAGTAGTGATGGAGATAATGTAAATTCGAATTGGAGATGCAAGTAAAGTAAAGTGCAAGTAAAGTAAATTGCAGCAAAGTAACTAGAGTGTTTTCTTATATTGAAAATAGGACCGGGGTTCATGGTTTCACACTTGCATTCTCTCAAATAAAGTAGTAGACGGTGGACATAAAGAACTACATGTGAGATTACAATAACATGTTTAACATTGAGTACTTTCATATGGGCATCATGTCCTAGCATAGAGATCTCTACGGTCATATTGATCCCTCTTATACTCCACCAAGATGCGAAATAAATCATAACACCTGGATAATTAAGGAAAAACCAGAGTATAGCTTTAAGCAATGTGACATGAAGTTGAAGTAAGAACTTGCTAGATCTAGTCATGGAGATTGATTAGTGTCACTTCAAATCCCCGGTAACAAGGTACTCCTTTTTATCCCTAGTGAGGTAACTAAGAAAGGTTTAACAAAACCTATGTGGATCGCTGAACTTCTGTCACTTTCACAGCACTAGCCACCCCCCGTTACTCCAACTAATGCACCCATCACCCCACACACGCTCTCAAGAACTAGATTGATCAAAGCTAGCAAATAAGAACGGGGTACATAAGATACATCTACTCAAATAACTCAAGAGAAACAATTGCAATCTCAGATTCAATAACTCATAGAAAAGATCCACCACATAGGAATTACAACGGTGCCCGTAATCATTTGAGGCAGCTCATACGGATCTAATTAGTGAAGCACATAGAGAGAGAGATACAAGTGCTACTTCCACAAACCCATAGCCCTGGGGTGGACTACTCCCTCTTCATGGAGATGTCGATGGAGATGACGTTGGAGGGGTAGGAGATCACACCGGCGGTGCCCCGCCAGAGTTTTCCCCCTCAAATCTGGAACTCCAGGTCTCTGTTTTGGTGTTTCGGTGTTTCGGCGGCGCTCTTCTCCGTAAGGGTACGGGGGACCCTTTTTATAGTTGGTTTTAGGTCAAGACGGAGTCGGTAAGTCGAAGATGGAAGGAATTGGGGCCACAGGGGCCAAAAGGGGGTCTCTCACGCGGCCAAGGAATCTGGCCGCATGGAGGGTCCTCTTTTGGGCCTCCTTTCCCAATTCTCGTGGATCCTTCGCCCGCAAGTCTTCTCGTTCGAAGAAAATGACCCCCGCAGATTTTCAGGTGATTTCGCGGAAGTTTGCCCCCTGAAACGTCAAAAATATAGAAAACGGGGTTTCTGACAGGCAGGTTTAATTCCATAAAAGTTGGGGGACTTTGTAATTTAACCCCAAAATACTATAAAACATTGAATTATACCCTTATATGATGCAATATGTAATAGAAAACCATGTGAAAATATGCAAAATTCATCTATGCATTTTACATGCATCAACATCCCCAAGCTTAACCCATGCTCGCCCTCGAGTATGAAGGTGATAAAACTAAGATGGGTTTTGCATATTGAAACAATCATGGGATATCAAGGAGGATTATTCATGCTACATATAATCAAGTGATTAATACTAGAAATGAGTAGCAATATACAATTCATGTTGTAAGAAATATCAAATATGCAAGCAAAGATGCTTCATGAAAGTTCACAAAGTGTATAATGAAATAAAAGCACTATGGACCATATGCATACACAAAATGAAAAATAAAATCCTATATTGGTCAAAGAATAGCATAATGGAGAATAGAAAATATGGTGGACACTTTGGAGAAAATTGAGTAGAGGTAAAACCTGATCAAGTCTTATTTAGCCTCTAAATTATTCAACTAAAATCACTAATTGAAATGTGGTATCCATTGATCTAGGACTCTCATTTCCCCTTTATCACTAGCATCTTAAAATTGTGAGTATTGAAGTAATGAGAATGACAAGGTGGTTGAAAGCCTCATGCCCCGTGAGTGTGAAAACCTACTCCATGATTACTCAACTTAAGATTCCTAATAAGCTTTGTACAATCATAATAAGTATTAATGACATCATAGAGAACCGCAAAGAGGTACCTCTTGCCCCATGACATGGAAACAATCCCACGTTACAATGACAAGATGAACAAACGGAGTAGACTCATCATCCTTTTTATTTTCATTCACTATTATGTATAGCTTCTTATTTTATTATAGGATGTGTTGTAGAGTCACTCAAGCTGTAAGTAAATTTCCACCATGATAAAGCATGGCTTGGGTTAGCGGCCCAATGCGTTTCTCTAGTCATATAGATACTTACTCATCAAAACTTACTATTCCTCTATTTCATTTCAGCATGGCAGGAGTCCAAAAAAAAGTACATGATATCAACCAAATGTAAATTTTTTGTGCAATGTTGAAAGCTTTCCGGTGATACACGTTTATAGCTAGCTCCCAACCACACACTTGTCAAACGCAAAACTTGTGGCTCCCATTATTGGGTCATGTTTATTAGATGCATAAAAATTAAAGTGTGCCTTCAAAAGTTCGTGAGAGTCCTATCCCAAGTTCAACCCATGACAATTAATAAAGTGAATATCTTAATTTATAACATAAATAACACAATAACATGGTGAACATATTCGGAATAGCGATGAAGCTAATGGGAAGATATGGTGGACTCACTGGTAATACTTGGCTAAGGAGTGTTGGAAACAAGCTTTTACTTGTTGGAATTTTGAAATTTTTGGGCTAGCAAGAGGGAGATAGTTGACCAGCCACTATGCATGCATATGTCCATAGAACTACTAATTTCATGACAAACTAAATAAACCATAAATTAACATCAAGGACATGAATAAGAGATAGCTCAAGACAACATTATTGCAAATTTCTACACATAAAAAGCCTATAAATCATGCAAACATATGTAGCTCTTCAAATCAACCATGGAATCCATATTCCAAGTCATAATACTAGCATCCAATACATTCCAACCCCAAACTACAGTAGCTCAATCTCATATAAAATGATGGTGGTGGTCTTATCAAAACAAAAATAAAAACAAAAACTAGACGCTTCAAGTCTCTACGATAAATGCTTTGCTTAGAAAAACAGAAAGTAGACGTGTGCTAACCGAAAGAGTGTAGCTCCAGTGGGGTGTTCATCACATCCCCAAGCTTATGGCTTTCACCATTCTTGGATGTCTTGAGGCGCAGCTCCTCTATTCCCTGTGAAAAAAACTTCACAAAACATGTTTCTCCCATTCTTTTTCTATGGGGTGAGATTAGCAAGGACAAACAAATCACATGCTTGCTGTGCAAAATTCCAAATAAAATGCTCCAGTAGATAGACAATAAGGTTCATTATGTTGTATGTTCACTCTCTTGCTTGAAAGAATCATGGAATTCGATTCCCAAGCCCAAAGAGTGCATAAAACAAAAGAAGGCAGAATCTGTCCAGAAAAGCAGCAGTAGCAAAACGAACGTTTTTCCTCTAAGCTACATTCGTCAAAAAATTAAGCCAATTTTTGTGCCTACAGAAGACAAAAAGTTTCAGAACATACTAAAAAATTATCTCAATCCGACATACCAATAAAAAACGTAAAACCATACGGTGAGCAGACTCGTGCTGAAACAGAAATTTCATGCACTAGGATAGCAACTTATAAGTCCAAATGGGTTTGACTTGACTCTTTATTGAAAACTCCAGAATTAAATCAAAAAAACTAATCTCTTGACACAGCAATAGGACACTAGCAAAATCCAAACAAAAACAACCGGGTTGCCTCCCGTAAAGCGCTTTCTTTATAGCCATATAGTTAGGCTTTACTTACTTGATAATCAAGAGGGAGAAAGCTCATGAGGGAGCTTGTTCTTCAGCGTGCCCCTCTTCCTTGGGAAGTGCTCCATGCTTTTCTTGTGAGGGAACTGAAACTTGACATTCCCTTCCTTGGAGTCTATTATTGCACCTGTAGTACGAAGAAAAGGTCTACCCAAAATAATAGGACTAGGGGATTTATCCCCCATATCCATAATAATGAAATCAACGGGTACGAAAGTCATGTGCAATTCAATCATAACATCTTTTACTTGTCCTACAGCATGTTTAGTAGAGTTATCAGCAAGGACAAATTCACTTGAGCACTTTTCTAAATTTTCTAGTTCTAGCAATTCATATAATTCTTTAGAGAGTACCGATACACTAGAACCTAGATCTAACATAGCATGGTGAATTTATTTTCCAATTGAAACTAGCACCTTGGGGATCCATGCATACCCAAGATTAGGAGGTATCATGGCCTCATTCTTGTACCTAGCAATTTTTTCTTGCAAGACATGATTAGCAATATAAGATCCAAAGCCAGGTTGATTAACATTTATAGTGGGATCACTAGCAAATTTTTGTAGAGTAGCAACAAGTTCTTGCAAGCTACTTTTTTCTAAATGAAGCAATGGATCCTTAATTTCAGTAAGCATCATAATTTCCTCTACTTTACTCTCTAATTTAGCTAGCATGCTTGATTCATGAGGACTAATTTCATCTTTGTTAGCAAGATAAGACATATATGGAAGTAAATATTCAGGGTACTTCACTATTTCATTCAAAGTTTCTTCTAAGCTAGTAGGGACATGCTCACTTTTATTCTCAGCAATATGATCAATATTTTCAATAATAGGAGCAGCAATAGTAATAGTATTCATTCCTACACTAGGTTGTGCTTGTGGCTTTCCTGCTGACATGCTTAAAAGAGTTTCTTGATTATCAGCTAATTTTGACAATGCTTTATCTAAATTCGAAGATTGAAGTTGCAATCCTTTAATATCACTACTAATGGATGCTTCCAAACCTAAGGGTCTCGAATTCTACAGGCAACACAATGCTCTGATACCATTTTGTAGCGTTCCCACATCTAAATAATGTAAGGACACCTGTGTTATTGTGCTAGTCCCTGGATCAATTGCTAGCACCACAGTACAAAATGAAATATCATGCAAATGCATCAAATTCTATTACATCGCATGATCCGGTCTTTACAAAATAGTATTACAACTTGCATAGTCTTAGAAGACTAGCAGTAAACAAAGATATACAGCGGAAAACATGAATAACATTGAGTCCATCTTCTTCATGTTCCACAGGCAAAACATGTTGGCGATAGTCTCGAGATCCTAAACGAAAACCTCACTCGTCTTGAGAAACATCTGCAATATGGAATATGCAGCCACAAGGGAGTCAATACAATTTAATGTATTGGCAAGTAACACTATGGTGGATATAAATGGCAAGACTAATACTACATGCTTATTTGGCTGAGTGGAGTTTTGGCTAAGTTTGCTTAAAGCCAGTTTTCTCCTATCTTTTATCATAAAAAAAATTCATCTATAACAGGTATCACTGATAGAAACCAGTGAACCTTAACTAAAATTAAGGAGTAACTCTGATAGAAATCAGGGTAAACTCCTACCCTTGTTCACCCATCCAAATTTTATTATGAAGTTGGCATGATGAGATTCTTCCGTCATTCCTTGTCCAGCTGCTCAAATTGTCCATAACCGGGGACACGGCTAAGATCTTAGTTTGTTGACTCTACAGAGTTTGTGCACTTTCACCTTTAGACTCAAATCAGCCCAAACATCCTATACACCCTGAGTGCATTAAGGAAAGGAGAAGATTGAGACGAGATCTTTCAGAAGAAATTCCACCACCGTCAGGCTTGACCCGTTCCAACCTATACCCCCTACATCTGCTGGTCAAGCACTGGTGAGTTCATTCAACTTAGTTGATCAAGACAGAGCCCATATGACTAAAGGCTGCACAAGAAGCTACTAAACTTAGAGGGACTTATTAATCTCTTTGTTCCTGGGTGGCCATCCTCAAGTGACAACCTCAAGTGGAATAACCCTTAGATAAGGGCCCCGAGGAAACACTCAACATAAACTAGTCTTACCACTTCCACCCAGGTGATTCATTAAACATTAGTAGTTTTATCCTTAACATCCAAATAAAACATTTGAAGAGCATAGCAATTCCACTAAGTTCAATGTCTTCTATACTAGAAGGATATAGAAGGATGGCTACACACTACTTGGGATATTAGCATAGCATAATATAACTTAGTAAAATTTCCTATCATGCATACTACTCAAAACTCTATAATGCATATAAAAATAATAGGTAGTTGATGGTGTGTTACTTGCCTTGTTGAAGTTGGTGAAGAAATCACACTCTCTTCACAAAAGATCGTCGCTCTCCGTACAATCTATACATTGAAAACACAATAACAAAATAAACAAACATTCTAGCAATCATACAAACAATTGAAGAAACATACAAGGTAGCAAACATAGCAAAAGGGTTTATGGTTATCTCTTATGGCCAGAGATGGTTAAAGCTGGAGTTTGGAAAGATTCATGCTATGCTGGATTCATAAGTAAGTTCCTAGAAAACACTTGGGTTGGACTAGGTTGGGTTTGAAGAGATCAAACTTTATTAATACCATACTTGTCGAGGAAGTTCCAAGAGTTCACCAAGGTGATCTCACTATCTCAACTAAGGTAACACATAACAAAGTGTAACACTTAGTTGTTTTCACCAAACCATTTGAGTGATCTAAGTTAGTCTTTCCATTTTTGTCAATGGTTGGACAAAAACAACTTTCTAAATCTTAAACTTGTATGGATTGCTCCAAGTCTTCACATGCTTGTCTTCTTGAAGATCATCTTCATGCTTCTATTGTAGTCTTGTTCCTTGGATGGATTCTTCTCTTGATCTTGATAAATTCTTCATGGCTTTCACTTCACTAAATGGTTTGGGTATGGGATGGGCACAAATATCACTAAGTCAAATTGGAAAGAAATATGAAGAAAGATAGAAAGAGAGAGGGAGATGTATTCTTCTGAATTTCTTCACACTTGTACTTCTTGAGTTACTTCTAGTTGATGTGGAGTCTAAGTCTTCTCTTCAAAACTTCTTCATTGATCTTCCTTGTAGATCTTCATGTTGCCACCAAGTTGAAGATGGAGTTCCTTCTTGTGGTTGAGTCTTGTCTTCCATTTTGCTAACTTGATGATTTCTTGAAGCAAGAATAGGGGAGTGGAGAAGTAGATAGAAGGACTAAGGTACTAGTGTTTGAGGTTCACTATTTGGTCTTATATATGGTTGACACTTACTATAGACTTGGTCTTGGCTCCAAATAGTCTTAACAACAAAGGTAAATAAAGATAGAACCAACTCTAAGACTTAACCAACTAGGTGGACTACTATGATGGAAGTTTGGCTAAAATACATGGTCATGGTCCAGGTGTGTACAAAATGGTTAGGCACTGATGTCTCTGGTTCAGGGTTATCAAATGGATCAACTTTTCCTAAGAAAACAATTTCTAATTATTTATAGAATTAAATCTATGTCCAAAAATACTCAAATAGACAACTTAATTCTAAATTCCAATTTAAATTGTTCAAATATTATTTTGGGACAGAGGGTGTGAAAGTACACATCCTAAGGTTTCCAAATATATTTTATTTGCAATTTTTGGATTTGTAGAATTTGAATTATGCCAAAATTCATCAAACAAGCATATTTAAATTTGAACCAATTTAAGTTTTTCAAATTTGAATTTGAATAGTGGTAAAAGATTCTACACATTCTCGGGATTTCAAAAAGTCCAAGTTTACTAAATTTGGCCAACTGGTTAAAAAGATATGATGTTTCTAAGTTCTAGGGACTATTCTGCAAAACTGCCATTTAATTTTAATTCCGGAATAAAATCCAGAAAAGGGCTGGGCTGCTACGCGCTGCGCTGAGCGACAGATAAGGATTGGGCTTGGGCCGGTTTCACGCTGCACCGAGCAACGAATAACTAAATAATACGCATGCTGACGCGGCGCAATTCTACTGGTCGATACCTCTTCGCATAAGTGGTTTAATCGTGGCCACCGGATCAAGATCTAAAGGACAGAAAGAGAGAGGGGCTTACCGCGGCGATTAGGTCGCCGGAAATGGAGGGGCCGGCGCCGCTGCGACGCCGGACTTGACGACGACGGGGCTCCGGTGGTCTTCGGACTCAACGGAGAGTACGACGACGACCGTCGCGAGAAGGCGAGGCGGATGGAGGCCACAGGAGCTCCTGGGCTAGCTGCTATTGACGGCGTGATGCAGACACAGTCGTCACGGCTCTGGCGAGCTCGTGGCCACCTTTCCTCTGCCCAAAAGAAACGAACGACGACATGAAACTACACGCCAAGTCACGGGGATTTGAAATGGCCGAACGAGGGTGACAGGAGCTCACGGGGATGGCCGGGGATCGAAGAATTACGGCGGCTCCTTCCACGGTCTCCGACGACGAATTCTGACGGCCTAGTGGCTCTAATCGAAAGGGAGAGATGGGGGAAATGCACAGGACTCCGGGGGCTTTAAGGAGAGTGCTCGGGGAGGAATTAAGGTGGCTTAAATCGCGAGGAATTAAGGCGCGAAGAAACGCCCTTAAACGGCCACGGCAGTTTCATCCCAGCCTTGAAGACGATGACGTCATTGATGATGTCATCAATGTTTTTTTTCTTAAATTCCTGTTTTCTTATTTCATTAATAACTTTTGTTTTCTCTGTCCAATTTACCTCGATTAAATTTCTATAATTTTGTAAATGAAATTTCTATCAACTAATAACATTTTTTTGTCAACTTTGAATACATTTCAAATTTCATATTTTGCAATTATAAATAAAACCTTAATAGTACTTAATATCATTTTATATAGAAAATAGCAAATAATTTGTAATAAGTTTTTATAAAATTACAGAAACCTTCTTATTGTCAAATATTGTTTTTGAAAAACATTTCAACTTGTTTTCATATTTTTATAGCTTTAAAATATGAGAAAACATTAATAACAAATTTATACAAAACAAGGATTTTAAAATAGAAATATGATTTAAATGATTTGAGAAAAATTTCCATGGTTCAAGTATTGTTTTCTAGGACCTTTTAAAACATTTCATACATTATAAATTTCAACATACTTGCAAAATCACTAGTAGTAACCTTTTGTTATATTCAAAATAGAGAATTATTTAATAAATTTTGAAATGGGGTTTAATAAGAACATATGGGTTTTCTCAAAGTAAAATGTTGTTTTCCCAATTTAAAAATATTGTTTTCTCCAAGGTGCTTTGGTTATTTTCATACTTAAACAAATTTATAAGACACTTTATTGTTTTGTTGATTGACATAATACTTGGAAAACAAATAACCAACTTTTATCCGGTTGAGGTTAATAACCATAGTGACATAATTTCTTGGAGACAAGGAGAAAATATTAGATATAGTAACTCTCTTGTTTTTAATTATCATAATCATTTTCATAATGGTAGTTGAGTTGAAAACATGTTTGGTAAAGATGTTTGCTAAGAAAATATTTTATTCACATGAGGAAACATATTTTGTTTTAGAAATAGGCCTTAGGGTTTATGGAAACTAAGGAAATTTGGATTCTTTATTCCAATTACATATTGTTTCCTTTTGTTTCTTGCATCTCATTTGGTTTTTGGTGACTTGCTTTGTATGAAAACAAAAAGTTTCAATTTTTAGTGATTTTTTGCACTTTCCAAAAATCAGGGATGTTACAGACTACCACCCTTAAAAGAAATCTCGTCCCGAGATTTGGGAAGGAAAAGAAAGAAAGATAGGTCTGGGTGAGTGGGTCCAGAACAACTGGGTGGGCTACCACCCTTAAAAGAAACTTTTGTGGGTAGTCTATTTCATTAGATTGGAGTGTAGATTGATTTTCAGATAGGCTTGAGTAGAAATTTCCTTCATGGTAGAGTTATAGACAAACATAGATCTGTTGAACTACCTTTGACACTGAGGGGTCACTCTTTGGGTCAATCAAAATTCCTTGGGTCACTCTCAACTTGGTCTTTTGATTCCCTGGGAAATCTTCCATCTTGTTATTGTCATCCTTGAAAGAATAAACCATGCTATTTCTAACGAAACTCTCATGGCAGACAAAAAATCTTCCATTTGTTTAATACCTCCAAGGTTGGCTTGATCCTCACCGAAAATAGTACGTTTTCAGCAACACTAACATAGGGTCATGATTGTTTCTACCATTATATGGTTCTGGTTTAATATCGTCGTCTCTCTAATAGGTATGTCACTCAGATTTAACATTCCTCATAGCAAAAGTAAATAATGTGAGTAGTCACCATGGGGGCCAATCCATGTTGCACTCAATCATTACCTTGTACTTGGATTGATGAATCTTGTTTAATAACACTAGGTCATCTCACTTGTCTAACAGAAAGTTTCCAATCTGTAAGACAAACTTGAGCTAAAATATCATTTCTCAACTAGTGGGTTGCGTAAAAATCTTATGTAACACAAACTGGATAGTTGTGTTTCTTCATTATTTCTTCTCTTGGTGTAGTTGGATCTGAAATCTTCATAGCTCATGCAACTTTGAGTCAAGTTGTCTATCTTCACTTGTTGATTGGCTTGATGCTCCTTATGATGTAGTTGGCATTGATCATGGATGTGATTGTTCCTTCACACAAAAGAACAAAATCCTAAGATTTTGGCAATCCTAAATTGGATGGTTTGTGTCTCAAAAGGGTGGCCTTGGGTATGAGGTCAGTTGGTGCACTCCAGTTGGAAACTCACTATGGGTGGTAAATGGGTATAGGGTTGGGTTTGGTTTAGCATGCATGAATGGAGATTAGAAAGATCTAAGAAAGATCCTACTCCAACACAGCAGATCAAGGAAACTCATCTTGCAATCAACACATAACAGACACATAGCAATACATTCATCACACCAACAACATGGTTTTTGGAAAACACTAATATTGTCATACCACACTCATTGATATGATCAATACACTAATAAGTTAACGTTGTTCTAACAAAGGAACTAGATTGGTGGTCTCATCTATATCTTCTTGTGTTTTTCTTCAATTTCTTCTCTCGATGTCTTGAGGTGTTCTTGATTGTTAGGAAGTATTGGTGTATCTCCAAGTTTTCTTCAATTGCCTTGAGTGTAGGTCTTCATGTGGTTAAAATACTTCTTGCACTTCATGGTATGGTCATCAACATTCGTGTCTTGATGGTATTGAGGGAGGTCATCTAGAATTTTTTGAAGGTGAATAATAGGTGAGAGGATATGAGAAAAATTAAGATGATTGTTTTGTTTCTAGAAAGTTTGAACATATAAAGTTTTCAATCCTAGATTGATCAATGGGTTATTAACAACTTGTTGTAAATTAGGATATTCACTATAGTGAGAGATACTGGCAACCGCTAGCCAATCAGGGAACGGTCTCGTGTGCGTGGACACGTAAAGTTGTCCGGGCCGCTTCATCTCACTATGCCGCTAGGATCCAAAATACTCTAAGGAGACAATAACATGATCAAAAATGGCTTCCAAACCTAAGGGTCTCGAATTCTACATGCAACACAATGCTCTGATACCATTTTGTAGCGTTCCCACATCTAAATAATGTAAGGACACCTGTGTTATTGTGCTAGTCCCTGGATCAATTGCTAGCACCACAGTACAAAATGAAATATCATGCAAATGCATCAAATTCTATTACATCGCATGATCCGGTCTTTACAAAATAGTATTACAACTTGCATAGTCTTAGAAGACTAGCAGTAAACAAAGATATACAGCGGAAAACATGAATAACATTGAGCCCATCTTCTTCATGTGCCACAGGCAAAACATGTTGGCGATAGTCTCGAGATCCTAAACGAAAACCTCACTCGTCTTGAGAAACATCTGCAATATGGAATATGCAGCCACAAGGGAGTCAATACAATTTAATGTATTGGCAAGTAACACTATGGTGGATATAAATGGCAAGACTAATACTACATGCTTATTTGGATGAGTGGAGTTTTGGCTAAGTTTGCTTAAAGCCAGTTTTCTCCTATCTTTTATCATAAAACAATTTCATCTATAACAGGTATCACTGATAGAAACCAGTGAACCTTAACTAAAATTAAGGAGTAACTCTGATAGAAATCAGGGTAAACTCCTACCCTTGTTCACCCATCAAAATTTTATTATGAAGTTGGCATGATGAGATTCTTCCGTCATTCCTTGTCCAGCTGCTCAAATTGTCCATAACCGGGGACACGGCTAAGATCTTAGTTTGTTGACTCTGCAGAGTTTGTGCACTTTCACCTTTAGACTCAAATCAGCCCAAACATCTTATACACCCTGAGTGCATTAAGGAAAGGAGAAGATTGAGACGAGATCTTTCAGAAGAAATTCCACCACCGTCAGGCTTGACCCGTTCCAACCTATACCCCCTACATCTGCTGGTCAAGCACTGGTGAGTTCATTCAACTTAGTTGATCAAGACAGAGCCCATATGACTAAAGGCTGCACAAGAAGCTACTAAACTTAGAGGGACTTATTAATCTCTTTGTTCCTGGGTGGCCATCCTCAAGTGACAACCTCAAGTGGAATAACCCTTAGATAAGGGCCCTGAGGAAACACTCAACATAAACCAGTCTTACAACTTCCACCCAGGTGATTCATTAAACATTAGTAGTTTTATCCTTAACATCCAAATAAAACATTTGAAGAGCATAGCAATTCCACTAAGTTCAATGTCTTCTATACTAGAAGGATATAGAAGGATGGCTACACACTACTTGGGATATTAGCATAGCATAATATAACTTAGTAAAATTTCCTATCATGCATACTACTCAAAACTCTATAATGCATATAAAAATAATAGGTAGTTGATGGTGTGTTACTTGCCTTGTTGAAGTTGGTGAAGAAATCACACTCTCTTCACAAAAGATCGTCGCTCTCCGTACAATCTATACATTGAAAACACAATAACAAAATAAACAAACATTCTAGCAATCATACAAACAATTGAAGAAACATACAAGGTAGCAAACATAGCAAAAGGGTTTATGGTTATCTCTTATGGCCAGAGATGGTTAAAGCTGGAGTTTGGAAAGACTCATGCTATGCTGGATTCATAAGTAAGTTCCTAGAAAACACTTGGGTTGGACTAGGTTGGGTTTGAAGAGATCAAACTTTATTAATACCATACTTGTCGAGGAAGTTCCAAGAGTTCACCAAGGTGATCTCACTATCTCAACTAAGATAACACATAACAAAGTGTAACACTTAGTTGTTTTCACCAAACCATTTGAGTGATCTAAGTTAGTCTTTCCATTTTTGTCAATGGTTGGACAAAAACAACTTTCTAAATCTTAAACTTGTATGGATTGCTCCAAGTCTTCACATGCTTGTCTTCTTGAAGATCATCTTCATGCTTCTATTGTAGTCTTGTTCCTTGGATGGATTCTTCTCTTGATCTTGATAAATTCTTCATGGCTTTCACTTCACTAAATGGTTTGGGTATGGGATGGGCACAAATATCACTAAGTCAAATTGGAAAGAAATATGAAGAAAGATAGAAAGAGAGAGGGAGATGTCTTCTTCTGAATTTCTTCACACTTGTACTTCTTGAGTTACTTCTAGTTGATGTGGAGTCTAAGTCTTCTCTTCAAAATTTCTTCATTGATCTTCCTTGTAGATCTTCATGTTGCCACCAAGTTGAAGATGGAGTTCCTTCTTGTGGTTGAGTCTTGTCTTCCATTTTGCTAACTTGATGATTTCTTGAAGCAAGAATAGGGGAGTGGAGAAGTAGATAGAAGGACTAAGGTACTAGTGTTTGAGGTTCACTATTTGGTCTTATATATGGTTGACACTTACTATAGACTTGGTCTTGGCTCCAAATAGTCTTAACAACAAAGGTAAATAAAGATAGAACCAACTCTAAGACTTAACCAACTAGGTGGACTACTATGATGGAAGTTTGCCTAAAATACATGGTCATGGTCCAGGTGTGTACAAAATGTTTAGTCACTGATGTCTCTGGTTCAGGATTATCAAATGGATCAACTTTTCCTAAGAAAACAATTTCAAATTATTAATAGAATTAAATCTATGTCCAAAAATACTCAAATAGACAACTTAATTCTAAATTCCAATTTAAATTGTTCAAATATTATTTTGGGACAGAGGGTGTGAAAGTACACATCCTAAGGTTTCCAAATATATTTTATTTGCAATTTTTGGATTTGTAGAATTTGAATTATGCCAAAATTCATCAAACAAGCATATTCAAATTTGAACCAATTTAAGTTTGTCAAATTTGAATTTTAATAGTGGTAAAAGATTCTACACATTTTGGGGATTTCAAAAAGTCCAAGTTTATTAAATTTGGCCAACTGGTTAAAAAGATATGATGTTTCTAAGTTCTAGGGACTATTCTGCAAAACTGCCATTTAATTTTAATTCCGGAATAAAATCCAGAAAAGGGCTGGGCTGCTACGCGCTGCGCTGAGCGGCAGATAAGGATTGGGCTTGGGCCGGTTTCACGCTGCACCGAGCGACGAATAACTAAATAATACGCATGCTGACGCGGCGCAATTCTACTGGTCGATACCTCTTCGCATAAGTGGTTTAATAGTGGCCACCAGATCAAGATCTAAAGGACAGAAAGAGAGAGGGGCTTACCGCGGCGGTTAGGCCGCCGAAAATGGAGGGGCCGACGGCGCTGCGACGCCGGACTTGACGATGACGGGGCTCCGGTGGTCTTCGGACTCAACGGAGGGTACGACGACGACCGTCACGAGAAGGCGAGGCGGATGGAGGCCACAGGAGCTCCTGGGCTAGCTGCTATTGACGGCGCGATGCAGACGCAGTCGTCACGGCTCTGGCGAGCTCGTGGCCACCTTTCCTCTGCCCAAAAGAAACGAACGACGGCATCAAACTACGCGCCAAGTCACGGGGATTTGAAATGGCCGAACGAGGGTGACATGAGCTCACGGGGATGGCCGGGGATCGAGGAATTACGGCGGCTCTTTCCACGGTCTCCGACGACGAATTCTGATGGCCTAGTGGCTCTAATCGAAAGGGAGAGATGGGGGAAATGCAGAGGACTCCGGGGACTTTAAGGAGAGTGCTCGGGGAGGAATTAAGGTGGCTTAAATCGCGAGGAATCAAGGCGCGAAGAAACGCCCTTAAACGGCCACGGCAGTTTCATCCCAGCGTTGAAGACGATGACGTCATTGATGACATCATCAATGTTTTTTTTTTTTTAATTCCTGTTTTCTTATTTCATTAGTACCTTCTGTTTTCTCTGTCCAATTTACGTCGATTAAATTTCTATAATTTTGTAAATGAAATGTCTATCAACTAATAACATTTTTTTGTCAACTTTGAATACATTTCAAATTTCATATTTTGCAATTATAAATAAAACCTTAATAGTACTTAATATCATTTTATATAGAAAATAGCAAATAATTTGTAATAAGTTTTTATAAAATTACGGAAACCTTCTTATTGTCAAATATTATTTTTCAAAAACATTTCAACTTGTTTTCATATTTTTATAGCTTTAAAATATGAGAAAACATTAATAACAAATTTATACAAAACAAGGATTTTAAAATAGAAATATGATTTAAATGATTTGAGAAAAATTTCCATGGTTCAAGTATTGTTTTCTAGGACCTTTTAAAACATTTCATACATTATTAATTTAAACATACTTGCAAAATCACTAGTAGTAACCTTTTGTTATATTCAAAATAGAGAATTATTTAATAAATTTTGAAATGGGGTTTAATAAGAACATATGGGTTTTCTCAAAGTAAAATGTTGTTTTCCCAATTTAAAAATATTGTTTTCTCCAAGGTGCTTTGGTTATTTTCATACTTAAACAATTTATAAGACACTTTATTGTTTTGTTGATTGACATAATACTTGGAAAACAAATAACCAACTTTTATCCGGTTGAGGTTAATAACCATAGTGACATAATTTCTTGGAGACAAGGAGAAAATATTGGATATAGTAACTCTCTTGTTTTTAATTATCATAATAATTTTCATAATGGTAGTTGAGTTGAAAACATGTTTGTTAAAGATGTTTGCTAAGAAAATATTTTATTCACATGAGGAAACATATTTTGTTTTAGAAATAGGCCTTAGGGTTTATGGAAACTAAGGAAATTTGGATTCTTTATTCCAATTACATATTGTTTCCTTTTGTTTCTTGCATCTCATTTGGTTTTTGGTGACTTGCTTTGTATGAAAACAAAAAGTTTCAATTTTTAGTGATTTTTTGCACTTTCCAAAAATCAGGGATGTTACAATATGGAACAAAAGGTTTATTTGGCACATAAGGAGGTTTACTATATGAATTGTAAGCATTACCAAAACCATTGCTACCATAATTCCTAACAAAATTAACATCCACACTTTCAGAATTACTACCAACTAGCTCCTGCAAAGGCACATTCTCCATATTTTGTTTATTAATAAAAGCAAGAATAGTGTCCATTTTAGAAGACAAATCATTGGTTTCTTCAATTGAGTTTATCTTCTTAGTGGGATTGGGTGCTCTTTCAGTATTCCATTGACTATAATTTTTTAATATGCTTTCTAATATGCTCTTAGCCTCACCTACAGTTTTACTCATAAAGGCACCTCCAGCAGCAGAATCAAGTATATTTCTAGACATGTAGTTTAGACCATTATAAAAGGAGTGTAGTATGGTCCATTCATTTACTCCATGTGATGGGCATGTTCTAAGCATTAATTTAATTCTATCCCATGCCATGGCTACATGTTCATTATCATTTTGCCTAAATGAGAGCATATTATTCCTATTTTGCAAAATTTTAACGGGAGGATAATATTTCTTAATGAAATCTTCTTTTAAATCATCCCAAGACTTTATACTAGCTGTAGGTAGTGAAAGTAACCATTCTTTAGCCTTTCCTCTAAGTGAAAAAGGAAATAATTTCAGTTTTAAAACACTACTTTCCACATTTTTAAATTTTTGCATATCACATATTTCCATGAAATCATGAAGATGCATAGAGGCATCCTCCATAGAACTACTACCAAATTTCTCTCTAGTAATTAAATTCAATAAACTAGGACTTACTTCATAGCTTTCAGCTTGTATTTCAGGTGTAGTAATTGGCCTGGCAATGAATTGGTCATTGGGTGTATTTGTGTAGTCACTTAATTTAGTTCTATCACCCATTTTAACAGTTTTTATGTAGTTTTTAATTTTTTATGCAAAACTGAAAAGTAAAGTAACTAGGCAAATTCGAAATACTAAAATAAACTAGATAACTAAATGCAAGACTAAAATGCAAACTAAAATAAAATATGCAAGACAAAACAAAAACAAGAACAAAAACAAAACAAAAACAAAAACAAGACAAGAAACAAAACAATCTACTTGAATAAAGGTGGAGATAGAAAGGACGGTACTCACGTAGGTGCAACCTTCCCAAGCTTAGGTGTTTGCACACCTTGTTGGTGATGAAGACTTCTTGTGAGCTCTCTTGGACAACTCCTTCACCTATGGCTCCCCGGCAACGGCGCCAGAAAACGCTTGATGGCTAGGTTGAGACTCCAAGTGCAGAGTGTGTAGCTAATGGCAAGCCTTCTTCCCCACGAGAGTGACTCGAGGGTTTATATCGAACTCTTGGGGAGCCAGTATTTCAGCAGTTGTCTTCCAAGCTTCCTCCAGGATCCTGCAAACAAGTAGAGAATTTTGTGCCCTCAACCTCACCAAGTGGTTGTCAAGCACAAGGTGTGAGACTTCTAAATTGCAATGCAAAACTGAAAGTAAATGTGCAATAATTAAATCTACTACTAAATGCAAATGAGAAAATAAATATGCAAGTGGTGATGGAGATAATGTAAATTCGAATTGGAGATGCAAGTCAAGTAAATTGCAGCAAAGTAACTAGAGTGTTTTCTTATATTGAAAATAGGACCGGGGTTCATGGTTTCACACTTGCATTCTCTCAAATAAAGTAGTAGACGGTGGACATAAAGAACTACATGTGAGATTACAATAACATGTTTAATATTGAGTACTTTCATATGGACATCACGTCCTAGCATAGAGATCTCTACGGTCATATTGATCCCTCTTATACTCCACCAAGATGCGAAATAAATCATAACACCTCGATAATTAAGGAAAAACCAGAGTATAGCTTTAAGCAATGTGACATGAAGTTGAAGTAAGAACTTTTTAGATCTAGTCATGGAGATTGATTAGTGTCACTTCAAATCCCCGGTAACAAGGTACTCCTTTTTATCCCTAGTGAGGTAACTAAGAAAGGTTTAACAAAACCTAAGTGGATCGCTGAACTTCTGTCACTTTCACAGCACTAGCCACCCCCCGTTACTCCAACTAATGCACCCATCACCCCACACACGCTCTCAAGAACTAGATTGATCAAAGCTAGCAAATAAGAACGGGGTACATAAGATACATCTACTCAAATAACTCAAGAGAAACAATTGCAATCTCAGATTCAGTAACTCATAGAAAAGATCCACCACATAGGAATTACAACGGTGCCCGTAATCATGTGAGGCAGCTCATACGGATCTAATTAGTGAAGCACATAGAGAGAGAGATACAAGTGCTACTTCCACAAACCCATAGCCCTGGGGTGGACTACTCCCTCTTCATGGAGATGTCGATGGAGATGACGTTGGAGGGGTAGGAGATCACACCGGCGGTGCCCCGCCGGAGTTTTCCCCCTCCAATCTGGAACTCCAGGTCTCTGTTTTGGTGTTTCGGTGTTTCGGCGGCGCTCTTCTCCGTAAGGGTACGGGGGACCCTTTTTATAGTCGGTTTTAGTTCAAGACGGAGTCGGTAAGTCGAAGATGGAAGGAATTGGGGCCACAGGGGCCAAAAAGGGGGCCTTCACGCGGCCAAGGAATCTAGCCGCGTGGAGGGTCCTCTTTTGGGCCTCCTTACCCAATTCTCGTGGATCCTTCGCCCGCAAGTCTTCTCCTTCCAAGAAAATGACCCCCGCAGATTTTCAGGTGATTTCGCGGAAGTTTGCCCCCTGAAAAGTCAAAAATATAGAAAACGGGGTTTCTGACAGGCAGGGTTAATTCCATAAAAGTTGGGGGACTTTGTAATTTAACCCCAAAATACTATAAAACATTGAATTATACCCTTATATGATGCAATATGTAATAGAAAACCATGTGAAAATATGCAAAATTCATCTATGCATTTTACATGCATCAGTAGCCCTAGAACCCGCGAGAGAAAATCTAACGCCGGTGAAGCCCTAACACAAAGAGTGAGGGGATCTTGGGAATCCAAGACCCATTCCACACTTTAAAATACATGTTATGTGATACCCTAGGCTTGGGTGGGATTAAGACGCTCTGGAGCTCCTCTCCGGAGAAACCCTAGGCCACTTGGAGAAAAAGACGGAATAACCTATCTGGCCCCCTCTACGTGAGCCGGAAGGAGGTAGCAAAGTGGAACCAATTGTTTTGTTGTGTTAGGTTAGTCCCAAGGAACACCCAATACAATGTATGTCCCACCTCTTGGCAAGATTCCCCCCGTTTCGTCAGATCTGAGAGTTTCGTGCTTTGAGTAGCCCTAGAACCTGCGAGAGAGAATCGGGCGCTGGTGAAGCCATAACACAAAGATTGAGGCAATATTGGGCATCTAAGACACATGCCACACTATGAGACACATGTTATGGAATACCCTAGTCTTGGGTGGGATTCAGACGCTCCGAAGCTCCTCTCCGGAGATACCCTAGGCCCGCTAAAGAAAAGGACAAAACTGTCGGTATAGACCCTCTACGTGAGACAGAAAGGGGTAGCAAAGTGGAACTAATTGCTTGGTTGTATTAGGTTAGGCCCATAGAACACCCAAGAAATTTTTAGGGCCCAAATCTTGGCAATATTCCCCCCGTCCAGTCAGATCCGAGAGTTTCGGGCTCTCAGTATCCTGGAACCCATTAGAGAGAATCTAACGTCTGTGAAGCCCTAACACAAAGAGTGAGGAAATCTTGGGCATCCAAGGCGCATTCCATACTCTAACACACATGGTATGGCAAACCCTTGGTTTGGATGGGATTCAGACGCTCTGGAACCCCTCTCCGGAGAAACCCTAGGCCCGCTGGAGAAAAGGACGGAACTGCCATTGTGGCCCCTCTACGTGAGCCGGAAGGGGGTAGAAAAGTGGAACCAATTTCTTGGTTGTGTTAGGTTAGGCCGAAGGAACACCCAAGAAAATGGTAGGGCCCACCTATTGGCAACATTCCCCCCGTCCTCCGTCAAATGCCGGAGTTTCGGGCTATGAGTAGTCCTGGAACGCACGAGATAGAATCCGACGTCGGTGAAGCCATAACACGGAGAGTGAGGGAATATTGGGCATCCAAGACCCATTCCACACTCTAACACACATGGTATGGTATACCCTAGTGTTGGATATATACCAATTAGGGGTATATCAGATAGTGGTCTAAAGTGCTGGATTACCAGGGTGGCCTAAATGGTAATGGATCATGGTCTATTGGGCGGCCCAGTAAGCTGACGCACGGAAGCCGGATTCTAGAAGAACCCGGATCACGGCCCACGTGATACGGCTTGGAGTAGAAGGCGGATTCCTTGCTTTCCAAGTTAGCACATATCGTAGTCTTCTAGGTTTCCTTTTCTGTAAGCCCTAACCCGGCTATTATATAAAGCCGGACGGGAGATAAGAAAGATGGACAAGAAGCTAGAGGCTAACTCGCCGAGAGGTGGATCCTTGTCGAGTAGCTAAACCTAACCTCACATTGTACTCTGTTTACTCCAGGCTTTAGTCCTGAATAGTGATATTGCAGGAGTAGGAATGCCGCCTTACTACGACGTACCGAACCTGGGTAAAACCCTGTGTCATTGTTCATCATACGATCACGTCCCCCCACTTCTCTATCGGTAGTCTCATGGCACCCCCGTCTATGAATTCTACTACGATGTCTCGACAGTTGGCGCCCACCGTGGGGCCAGCGACTTCAGGCGTTATGTTTCGATCGGGGATACTCGGCGGAATTGGCAGTACCATAACTGTCGGAAGTCTGGAATTCGAAAACGACGTCGGACGCTTCCTCGACAACGGATCGTACATGCCCACACGGAATCATCTGGTAAGTGCCTGCGTTTTGCCGATTGGATCTGCAAACATCTTTATCGGATTAACTACAGAGGCTATGGGATTCTATGGTGGAAGCAAATTTATCGCACTCGCCCTATACCCAGTCGAAGAAGACTATGACGCCGGATTTTTCTCAAATCGCCTATACTCTGCTGAATCGCACTTTATCGGTATGGTGCAATCCGAGATCGCCGAAAACACGGATGAAAACAATCCCGTGGAAGAGGTAGAAAACAACAATCCCACAATAGATGTGGAAGATCCGACATCCGTCAATCTGACGACGAACTCGGAAGCTGACTCTTTATTAGCCTCCATCGAGGCGATATTAGAGTCGGAACCCGGATCGGACCAGTTCGATTCCGAAGACGAAGATGTAGACGCTTTCGAAAGAAAGGTCAAATCCTTTCAAGAGGGATTCCACGAAGTACTAATGGCAAAACCGGCTGAAAACAGGGATGCCGAAAGTCAGGAAAGCCCTAGAACACCTCCGCCAGATGAGGAAAGAGAGGACGGATAAACCTCTCCAAAATACCCCGATGTCAAAGAATTGACAGAGGACGAACCTGGTAAAAAAACCTCCCTCTTCCAAGAAAAAGCACAAAGCTTCCAAAAACTCCAGTACAAGCTCCGGAAGAAAAAATTGGTCGATCCAGCCAACGAAAGCCTAAAAGCAAGAGGAGGAAGCGGAGTTAAACCCGTGGAGAAGAAAACGAAGGAAATCTCTGTTCCGCCAATGTCAGAGCAAGACGAACAAGATTTACTTCAAACACCAGTGGGACCACACGAGCCACCTGAAGTGCTGGAAGCCAGGAGACAAGCTCTCCAAAGGCAACAGCAACATCTATTCCGAACTCGAGAACACCTCCAAAAAAACCAGGCTGACATCAAGCTAAAGCAGGAAGAAATTGAGGAATACGAGAGAAGGAATAGATCTGGTATTAAACCTACACGGTTACCCGGAATCGCAAGACCAGAAGTATTGCCACCAAAGGAAAGGTTTCACAACCCATCTTGGCAAAAGCGAGTAAACGACAAAGATGCCAGAGGCGAGCCAATATACAAAACCGCATCAGAAAACGCGGAAGCAGCGTTCGCCATCCTCAACAACGATATGTACTCCAATGGTGAAAAACTTCAAGGGGTGTATGCTTTCCTAGGAAAATCATTGCAACAACAACAGCGAGGGCAAGAGCGATGAGGGAAGTTGCACGACGACTCCGCCCTATGCAAAACAGCTACATGCGCCCCTGGGGCACCTGGACCGGAAGAACCTGGAGATTCAAACAATTCGAAAGAGAAGAAATCAGATCCGAGAAAGGACAAGAAAAACCATGACAATAAGGATGCAGCGTCTAGAACCGGATCCCATCTACCGAAAGATGGAATTAATCCCAGAGATCGGGAAGAGCAAAACCGGAAGGACGGAAAAGCGATGCCGCCTATGAGACGCCCCGCTGAAAAAGCTGGAAGACAGGATATACCTCACAGGCGTGAGAGATCCTGGACGCCCCCCAGGAATAAGGAAAGACACAGGAGTAGAACTCCACCTTATCCCAAAGGGCATGATCATGGAGGTAATAGAGATAATCCCAGAAAAACGCGTCCGCGCCACAATGGAAAAGAAAGGAGCAGATCCCCTTCTATCCATTCAGCCAGCAGATACTCCGCACACATTGACAGAGCGGAAAGAGATGATTTATACTTTGGACCTAAGTGTTTTACCGACAGGATCCGAAGGATAACTCTGCATTTTGGCTTTGCCAAAGTTGGTCCAACGTATCAAAAATATACCGGTAGCACAAACCCAGATACCTGGCTTTCAGACTATTACACAGCCGTCCAGATCAACAATGGGACAGACCTGGAGGCAGTAAAATTCCTCCCCCTAATGTTACTGGACGGAGCCAGGGATTCGATCAATGGGTTACCATCAAGAACTGTCGACGGCTGGGATGATATGGCTAGAGTTTTTACTCAGCATTTCCGAGGAACTTACAAGCGCCCAAATAGCATCAACCAGCTAAACCGTTGCACCCAGTTTGAAGATGAACCATACGTGGATTTTATCTCAAGATGGACTGCAATGAAGAATAGTTGCTCTGGAGTAACTGACGTACAAGAAATGCATGCTTTCGTCAATGGCTTAAAACCCGGACTCATACCATTCATGATTGGTTCCAAAAAGCACAAAGATCTCGGATCTATGCTTACGACCGCCAATGAGCACGCAGCGGGCGAAGACGACATCAGATCAAGAGGCGGCAATATCGACACTTTGATCCAAGTAAAAAAGACCCCTCGCCCTGAGAAAAAAGCAACTCCCGAAGCAACGCAAAATCCCAAAGAAGTCCACATAGCCTTTGGAAGAGAAAATGGGAGCAAGTGGAAAGGACAAAGCACAGAGCCGATAAATTACACCAAAGAAGAGTGGGAAAGAATAAAGTCGGAAAACTGTGTCCACCACTTGCAATTTGGGAAACCCACTCATACTAACGCACGATGCTGGCTAAACAAGCATATGAAAGGCAGTGCAGGATCTGGAAGCAAAGGGAAGAACTCCAAGAGGAAATTCTCCAAGCAAAAGCCAGAAGCTGAAAGAGAAGACAGTGAATCGGATACTGACAAAAAAATCTAGGAACAATAGCGAAAAGGCGAGCCTAAGTTTCCGAGAGTTGACGTAGAATGCAACCTAACTTTCCTGGCAACTCCCTCAGCAAAGGTGGCAAAGAGAACACTTCGAGAAATAAACGCGGTTGTCCCTGCAACCCCGATATTCTTGAAGTACTCAAATACACCAATTAGCTGGGATCAGTCGGATCATCCCGAAAATATCCCAGAACCCGGCACGCAAGCTCTAGTTGTAAGCCCTATTGTTCAAAACACTAGGCGAAAAAGAGTGCTGATGTACCTGCGAATCTCCAAGACCCAGCTCAATCACAGCAACATACGCTTTCACGGCATCGTCCCTGGAAGACAAGCATGATCCCTAGGAGAAATTTCCCTAGATGTAACCTACGGAGAGAAAGATCACTTCTGTCAGGAAAAAGTATCCTTAGAAGTTGTGCCGTTCGAGAGTGTGTATCACGCAATACTCGGACGCCCAGCTTTCGCCAAATTCATGGCAAGATCATGTTATATCTATAACAAGCTGAAGATGCCAGGGCCAAAAGGTGGAGTAATTACGATAAGCGGAGACTTCAAATTGGCAAACGAGCTGGAAAAACAAAACGCCCTTTGCGCAGAAAAAGTGATAGCAAAGGAAGAACTGA
Source organism: Alopecurus myosuroides (assembly GCA_028641055.1). Classification (NCBI taxonomy): domain Eukaryota; kingdom Viridiplantae; phylum Streptophyta; class Magnoliopsida; order Poales; family Poaceae; genus Alopecurus; species Alopecurus myosuroides. The sequence goes on along the minus strand of CM054059.1, from coordinate 213,091,634 downwards.
AGGAGCTGGCCAAAGAAGTATCCCCGAAAGAAATGTCGACAGGAAAAGAAAGCCAGAAGCCGGCAGATAGCTTCAAAGCTTCCGAGAATACAAGACAGGTAATCCTAGATCCTAAAGATCCGACAAAGTTTGTCGTAGTAGGAACCGGGATGACCGACAAATAGGAAAGCGAGCTCATCAAGTTCCTCCGTGAGAACTGGGACATTTTCGCATGGTGTCCAGCTGACATGTCAGGCGTACCCAGGGAACTTGCTGAGCACCAACTTAAGGTGATTCCAGGATCTAAACCCGTCAAAAAAGGTCTCCGTCGATTCGACGGAAGAAGACAGAAGGCTATTGGCAAGAAAATTATCTGGCTATTGGCAGCAGATTTTATCCGGGAAGTCATACATACTGAATGGTCCGCAAACCCAGTATTAGTCCCAAAGAAAGACATTACCGCCCTTAGGATGTGTATAGATTATACTGGCCTGAAAAAATTGTGTCCAAAAGATAGATTTGCGTTACCGCGAATCGATCAAATAATAGATGCCACTGCTGGCTCTGAGCTTTTATGCTTTTTGGATGCATATTCCGGGTATCATCAAATACGCATGAAGGAAGAAGATCAAATCAAAACTTCATGTGCAACTTCCTTCATAACCCCATATGGAACGTACTACTACATAACCATGCCGTTTGGCCTGAAGAACGCATGTGCAACTTACCAGTGTTGCATGCAACGATGTTTGCATACTCAGATTGGCAAAAATGTACACGTTTACATGGACGACATTGCAGTCGTTTCCAAAGAAAAAGACACACTCCTTGAAGATTTGCGAGAAACGTTCGAAAATCTACGCACTTATAAGATGAAATTGAGTCCTTTAAAGTGCGTATTCGGAGTTCCCTCAGGAAAACTTCTGGGTTTCATCATTTCTCATAGAGGAATAGAAGTAAACCCGAAAAAGATCAAAGCAATCTTAAACATCTCAAAGCCCACGTGCGCAAAAGATGTACAAAGATTGACGGGTTCTGCAGCAGCCGTTAGCAGGTTTATTAGCCGACTAGGGGACAAAGCTCTGCGATTATACAAATTGTTGAAGAAATCCGACAAGTTTGTATGGACAGAAGAAGAAGATGCAACATTAACCCAGTTGAAAGAAACTTTGATGAAAGCTCCGATTTTGGCATCCCCAAAAGACGAAGAACCAATGTTATTGTACCTCACAGCTACAAACCGGGTTATCAGCGCAGTAATAGTTGTGAAAAGGCGGAAAGACGGTCAAAGTATACCAGATCAACATCTGGTGTATTATGTAAGTGAAATTTTTTCCGAGTCTAAACAAAGATACCCACACTATCAAAAACTGGAATATGGCGTATTTTTCGCATCTCGGAAACTTCGTCATTATTTCCAAGGACATTCCATAACAGTGGTATGTAAAGCACCACTGGGGGATATAATAAACAATGCGGACGCAACAGGTCGACTAGCCAAATGGGGCATCGAGCTAGCTGGGTTCGACATTAAGTACCAACCCCGGACGACGATAAAATCCCAGGTGTTGGCAGATTTCATCGCCGATTGGACAGAAGCACTGAAAAATACACCAATGCTGGAGTCAGAATACTGGGCCACGCACTTTGACGGATCCAATATGAAGGAAGGCGCGGGAGCTGGTGTAGTCCTAAAATCCCCCAAAGGAGACACAATGGAGTATGTATTACAAATACACTTCAATGCCAGTAATAACGTGGCAGAATACGAAGCTCTGCTTCATGGCTTGCATATTGCAAAAGAAATAGGTGTTAAACGCATCTTGTACTATGGCGACTCAGATTTGGTACAGCACCAGCTCAACCAAACTTGGGACGCCAAAAGTCCCATCATGGCCGAATATCGGAGAACGGTGGATGAGTTTGCAATTTGTTTCCTGGGATTTGAAGTACTTCATGTCAAAAGGGAAGAAAATTGGAACACGGACGCACTAGCCCGCATGGGCTCGGAAAGAGTGAAAACCCTACCCCCAGGTGTGTTTGTCCATCATTTGCACGAACCATCCATAAAAGGTGGAGATGTCGACTATCCTCTCATTTCCGAATCAATCGAAGTCTTGCTCGTTAACCCGGATTGGACAATTCCATATCTAAACTTCTTAGTAGATCAGAAATACCCGGATGGAGCAAACGAGGTCTTGCAAAGACAAATAAAACATCGATGCAAAGGATACACGGTGATCAATGGTTGCCTGTATAAGCATAGAACTACCGGAATTTTTCTGCGATGTATTTCGCCGGAAGAAGGACGAGAAATTCTGAAAGAAATTCATGCTGGAGATTGCGGACATCATTCTCAATCAAAAAGCATAGTTAAGAAAGCATTCTGTGCAGGATTTTTCTGGCTAACAGCCAAGACAGATGTTGAACGCATAGTAAACACATGCGCCGGATGTCAGTATTACGCCAAGCGGACAAATATGCCAGCCCAAGCACTCAGAACTATCCCTATTACATGGTCGTTTGCGGTCTGGGGGCTATATATGATGGGACCATTCAAAACTGCAAGAGGCGGACTTACACATCTACTTGTTGCAGTGGATAAATATACCAAGTGGGTGGAGGCTAAACCCATCAAAAAACTTGACGGTGTAACTGCCAGAAATTTCATAATTGACTTAGTCATGAGATATGGCGTTCCACATAGCATAATAACTGATAACGGGACAAATTTCTCCATTGGAGAGTTAGCAAAATATTGCCGACAAACGAGAATTCGCCTAGATCTTGCATCTGGGGCACACCCACAATCCAATGGACAGGTTCAAAGAATGAACAACTCAATCCTGCAAGGAATACGCCCAAGACTCGAATCTCCTCTTCATAGAGCAGCTGGAGCATGGGTGGAAGAATTACCCTCTGTGCCTTGGAGCATTCGAACGACACCAAATAGGTCAACAGGGCAAACCCCGTTTTTCCTAGTTTATGGTGCGGAAGCAATTCTTCCAACGGACATGATCCATGACAGCCCAAGAGTGCAGGATTTCGATGACTCAGATGCCGAAAGTGCACGAGAGGATGCCGTCGATCTCTTAGAAGAAGAACGAGAGCTTGTGCTTCAAAGATCCACCATATATCAGCAAGGTTTGCGACGTTATCATAGTCGGAAAATCAGGCATCATTCTTTTAAAGAAGGCGACCTCGTGCTAAGATTGGTACAACAAAGAAAGCACAAATCGGCCCCAGTATGGGAAGGACCATTCGTAATTAGCAAAGCTATGAAAAATAGATCATACTATCTTGTAGACATTCGAGACACGGAAGATCATCCCGAGAAGCCGAATCGCAAAAGAAAGAGAAAGATAGATGATGAACTGGGAGAGACAACGAGGCCTTGGAGTATCCAGCAGTTACGTCCCTTCTATACTTAGTTCAATATCTATGTAAACATCTTTGAGATCATGAAATAAAGTTGTCGGAATCCATACTTCTATGTTTTTACATGTTTATTATAGTAAAGCATATTTACACCTTATCTATTTCCTAATGATCTTTCAAAATACTCAATGTTAACCCGAATTGTGCCTGCGTGCTCGGTGTTAAAAAACTGAATGATTTTTCAGCCTAAAAACGGCTTAAGAAAACCCAGATTGTGCCTGAGTTTCATACAAAAATTCCTTACTGTTCTCTAAATATTATCTGATTGTTTTTGTGCTGGGTCACTGGAGCTAGTAAGCAAAATTGCCTTTAGCATGATCCATGTTTCCGAGTTCAGACTGATCGGTCATACCCAGTCGGTCGGCATGAAGATTAAAACGCTATCGAGCCATTTCAAGCACTAAGGACAGTTAAAACATACAAACCAGAGAATTTAGAAGATAAAGGAATAATAATAACCTGAAAAACTTGCAAAATAGTTAGATAACATTGCTGCAAAAGGCGGATTACTTGTTCATTCAAAAGAATAGAAGCATTACAATAATGTTTACAACATAAGTTCGGTAATGCTGCTATTTTCTATCTACCCAGGACCCGGAATTCTCCTTCAAGCATCCGAGTCATCTTCGCTGCAGGACTCTTCGGGAGTTTCCGGGATTGCCTCCTCCGGATAGGAGATGGAGATGTTGACCATGGAAGCAATCTTGGTGGCGTGACCTTTGATCTCATCAAAGATGCTGGTCCGCTGGGCTTCCGTGTATCCTTGCGGGATGCCGGACGCAACGGGCCAAGATTTGGCAGAGGGGTAGTGCATGCACATGAGCCCTAGAGCCATGCGCGCACCACCACGTGCCGCGGAGCGCAAGGTGGATTCCTTGGAATCCGCCACCTCCACGATAGCTCCCGGAAGTTTCTCAACTTCTGAGAACTCCCCAGTCCTAGCGGGAAGGAACTTGTTGATAAGCAACATCCCCGCAGCCTTGAGCGCGGTGAAGACCTTCCCAAAGGCTCGGATCTTTTCAATCCGAGTAAGAGCTGGGTCATCTCCTGTTTTTTCAGACAAATAACCAAAGCGTTATGGAAAAAGCAGAGAAAGATTGTAAAACGTCGAAAGTCTGGTAAAAGTAGAATACTTACAGAGAATTTTATCCATCTCGGAGCCCTCCTCCAGGCGAAGGGTCAAGGCATTCTCCAGGTCTCGGATAGTTACCTTATCCTTCTCAGCTCGGTTGGAGGCATTGGATTGAGCAATGCCAACAGCCAGCTGACTGCCCTCCAGTTCCTTCTGAACCCTCATAATTTCCTTATGAAGGTTCATGTTTTCCCGGTGGAGGTTCTCGGCATTGCCGGCATCTTCGGCAATTTGCTTGGCTCTCGCCAAAGCAGCTGAAAAGGAAGTAAAAAACCCGAGTTAGAAAAACTCGGAAAAATACTTAGGAAAAGGCATAAAATTAAAACACAGAGAAATCACATACCTGTCGTTTCCTCCAGCCGATGCTGGGATGATGCCAACTCCGCCTCCTTAACGTCAAGAATAGAGAGAAGGTTTCTAACCTCCTTATTCTTGACGGTAAGCTTGCCGAAAACTTCCAGGTTTATGCTTTCAGCGGTTTGCTGAAACACAGAAAAGAAACAAAAAACTTAAGTTAGCAGCAGGCATAATAAGGATGAAAGCATTAAGTTAAATGCATGCATTTGACTTATTGCTTGGGGGCTAGAGATATTACCTGGCTCATCCGCTGTAAACCTGACAAGTTTTCGGTGAACTCCTTTGCAAAATCTGCAAATTTAGACCCGGCAACGTTAAGACCCTCGTTGATACCCTTGAAATCCTTATCAAAGGTGGGAATGGATTACTCCTCAGCTGTCCGAGAGGGACCTCCCACTTCCGAGACCGCCTTTTCCGTCATGTCCGTGTCCGGCACAATAGGCTGGCTGGTCTGCTGGGTTTTGGTGTTCGGGGCAGCAGCATGTTCTTCTGCAGCTGCTACTGGTGTATCCGGGGCGGTTGCAGGAGAAGGGTGTGGACCTCTGCTGGCCACAGATTTAAGCCTTTTTAGCTTCTTAGGCTTCACAGTTGAGGGGGCCAAGCTAAAAAAGAGAAATGCCGGAAAGTTAAATCTCTGAGACAAGGGAAAAAGCTCCGATAAATCGAGAAAACCCGGATAACAAACCTGGAAGTAGCAACGGGGACACCGTCAAGATCGATAATTTCCTGCGAGGCGGAAATCTTCTTGCGCTTACGGCCGCCAGCGAAGTTGGTGCGCAATGCGTCCAACTCGGCATCAGAAGCAAGATCCGACTCGGAGAGTTCAAGGATCTGTCAAAGAGGAAAAGGCCGGGTTAAAATAAAATCCGAGAAAGCAAAAAGAATACAAACTCAAAAGACGAAAAATGTACCTTTAGGGCCTTGTTAGATGCCATATACATTGGCCGGCTTTCCTCATATTGATCGCGCGAGGCGACCAATTGGTTTACGCGTTTTCGCAAGTCTTTCGCCGACAAAGGCTTGTTTGTCGTCCGCATAGCGTCAGCGGTTCCCGTGTATTCACACAGGAGGCTGGAGCCATGATCAGCCAAAGGCTGAATTCGCCTCTCTAACCAGCATAGAACTGTGTCCATGCCAGTTAGAGGTGGATCAGAGGCGACGAGTTTTGCGATGCGCCGTTTGATCCTGAGAAGATCCGGCGGTAGAGATTGCACTGCTTCTGTCCCCCAGTTTTCTTGGGGAACGGCAACGGTATTGGTGAAAGGTGGAACCCCGGTGGTTTTTTCGGGAAAAGGAACATCAGGATGATAGAAGAAAGAACCCGTCCAGAATTTGACGGATTCCGAGGTCTTGATCTTGGGGAACCAATCCTATCTGAATCTACGCAGGGTGAAGGATATGGTCCCGCAAGTCGGGAGTGCGCCCTCTGAAGGGTTTCGCTTAACCCCGAAGCAATATTGCCAGAAGTCTAACCTAGGAGCTAAACCTAGATACCCTTCGAAAAGAGCTTGAAATCCGGCTAAGTAGAGGATGGAGTTGGGTGGCAAATTATGGGGTTGAATGTGGTAGTGGTTCAAAACCTGAAGGAAAAAAGGCGGGCGGCGGAAAACCCATACCTCGAAGGATGTGGGATGTAAGCAGAACCCGTTCCCCGTCCTTAGGAAGGGGCTCGGACTCTTCTTCCGGGCTCCGCCATTTGCCCTTCACGATTAACCTCTCTTTCTCCATTGTCGGAAGAAGAGAGGGAGGAATACTGCTCTGGCTCCAATTGTCGGCATTTTCCCCTTCGTCCTCAGCCCCGGCGGCGGCGGACACAGCGGCAGACGCGGCAGCGAGTTCTTCTCCGACGAGAAGTATCTTCTCCTCCACCGTCTCGGGAGCGAAAGGTGGAGACGGCGCTAAGGAGGATGCAACCAGATTCGTGGCAGCGAGAGGCGGATCCTCGCTGGCCTGGCCGCTGGCGGTCTTTTCCGGCTCGTCGCCGGTGGCGCGGAGGGGCGAGTCCACCATGGGGTCCATGGTGTTGATGATTTCGTCGATCTCCGTCACGACGGAGCGGTCCGGGGAAGCGTTCGGAGATACCATTCCCGGGCGGTGCGAGGAGAAATCCGTGCACTCCGGCGAGGTTTGTGAACGGCGCGGTTGCGAGCGCGTGCTTGGGGCTTTCTCTGCTCACAGTGGCTCGGGCGCTAAGTGCTTGAGGCGTGAAGAACTGGGGAGTGGAAGGTAAGCCGGAGAGGATGGAGATGGCTATTTATAGCCGGAAATCCGTCGCGATACGTGCTAACGGCTCGTTTGACCGTTGGATGATCAACGCGTGTCACTCGCCGGAAATTCCGGGAAATGAAACGGCGGGTGATTATTGCTATCTCCTCGTTTCCCACGAGAATCTGTCAGAGATACGTTTCAGGGTTTCGCGCTCGAAACCCAAACGTCCCAGACGTCAGCATGATTAAAGAGCTGACGTATGAAGTTCCTTCTCCGCGAAGGCTCGTGGAAGAAAAGCCGGATTTTCCGAAATCCGAGTTTCCCGTTATAGCATGGATAAAATGAAAAGAAGAATCAAGACAGAAAGCCAGCATTTCTCGGAAAGGATGCAAATCTGACGAAAGACGGCAAATCGAAGTCTTAATCCTTTTTGGGGGCTACTGTCGGATATATACCAATTAAGGGTATATCAGATAGTGGTCTAAAGTGCCGGATTACCAGGGCGGCCTAAATGGTAATGGATCATGGTCTATTGGGCGGCCCAGTAAGCTGACGCACAGAAGCCGGATTCTAGAAGAACCCGGATCACGGCCCATGTGATACGGCTTGGAGTAGAAGGCGGATTCCTTGCTTTCCAAGTTAGCACATATCGTAGTCTTCTAGGTTTCCTTTTCTATAAGCCCTAACCCGGCTATTATATAAAGCCGGACGGGAGATAAGAAAGATGGACAAGAAGCTAAAGGCTAACTCGCCGAGAGGTGGATCCTTGTCGAGTAGCTAAACCTAACCTCACATTGTACTATGTTTACTCCAGGCTTTAGTCCTGAATAGTGAGATTGCAGGAGTAGGAACGCCGCCTTACTGCGACGTACCGAACCTGGGTAAAACCCTGTGTCATTGTTCATCATACGATCACGTCCCTCCACTTCTCAATCGGTAGTCTCATGGCACCCCCGTCTATGAATTCTACTATGATGTATCGACACCTAGGCTTGGGTGGGATTCAGACGCTCCGGAGCTCCTCCCCGGAGAAACGCTAGGCCCGCTGGAAAAAAGGATGAAACTGCCGTTCTGGACCCTCTACGTGAGCCGGAAGGGGGTAGAAAAAGTGTAAGTAATTGCTTGGTTGTGTTGGGTTAGGCCCAAGGAACAACCAATACAATGGTAGGGCCCACATCTTGGCAAGATTCCCCGTACTATCAGATCCGGGAGTTTCGGTCCCAGAGTAGTCATGCAACAACTAGAGAGAATCTCACGCCGGTGAAGCCCTAACACAAAGAGTGAGGGAATATTGGGCATCCAGGACCCATTCCACACTCTAACACACATGGTATGACATACCCTAGGCTTGGCTGGGATTAAAACGCTTCGGAGATCCTCTTTGGAGAAACCCTAGGCCCGCTAGAAAAAAGGACGGAACTGCCGTTCTGGACCCTCTATGTGAGCCAGAAGGGGGTAGAAAAGTGGAACTAATTGCTTGGTTGTGTTGTTTTAGTCCCAAAGAACAACCAAGACAATGGTAGAGCCAACCTCTTGGCAAGATCCCCCCGTTCCATCAGATCCGGGAGTTTCGGTCCCTGAGTAGTCATGCAACAACTAGAGAGATCGAATCTCACGCCGGTGAAGCCCTAACACAAAGAGTGGGGGAATATTGTGAATCCAAGACCCATTCCACACTCTAACAAACTTGTTATGTGATACCCTAGGCTTGGTTGGGATTAAGACGCTCGGGAGCTCCTCTCCGGAGATACCCTAGGCCCGTTGGAGAAAAGGACGGTACTATCGATCTGGCCCCTCTACGTGAGCCTGAAGGGGTAGCAAAGCGGAACTAATTGATTGGTTATGTTAGTTTAGGCCCAAGGAACACCGAATAATATTGTAGGCCCGCCTCTTGGTAATATTCCCCCCGTTCTATCAGATCCGGGAGTTTTGGGCTCTGAGTAGCCCTGGAACCGGCGAGAGAGAATCCGACGCCGGTGAAGCCCTAACACAAACAGTGAGGGAATCTTGGGCATCCAAGACCCATGCCACGCTCTATCAAACATGGTATGTGATACCCTAGGCATGGGTGGGATTAAGACGCACTGGAGCTCCTCTCCGGAGAAACCCTAGGCCCCCCTGGAGAAAATGACGGAACTGCCGATCTGGCCCCTCTCTACGTGAGCCGGAAGGGGGTAGCAAAGTGGAACTAATGTCTTGGTTCTTATATGTTAGGCCCAAGGAACACCCAAGACTATGCTAGGGTCCACCTCTTGGCAAGATTCCCCACGTTCCATCAGATCTGGGAGTTTTGGGCTCTGAGTAGCCCTGGAACCGGCGAGAGAGAATCCGACGCCGGTGAAGCCCTAACACAAACAGTGAGGGAATCTTGGGCATCCAAGACCCATGCCACGCTCTATCAAACATGTTATGTGATACCCTAGGCATGGGTGGGATTAAGACGCACTGGAGCTCCTCTCCGGAGAAACCCTAGGCCCCCTGGAGAAAATGACGGAACTGCCGATCTGGCCCCTCTCTACGTGAGCCGGAAGGGGGTAGCAAAGTGGAACTAATGTCTTGGTTCTTATATGTTAGGCCCAAGGAACACCCAAGACTATTCTAGGGTCCACCTCTTGGCAAGATTCCCCACGTTCCATCAGATCTGGGAGTTTTGGGCTCTGAGTAGCCCTAGAACCGGCGAGAGAGAATCCGACGCCGGTGAAGCCCTAACACAAAGAGTGAGGGAATCTTGGGAATTAAAGACCCATTCCACACTCTAAAAAACATGTTATGCGATACCCTAGGCTTGGGTGGGATTAAGACGCACTGTAGCTCCTCTCCGGAGAAACCCTAGGCCCGTTGGAGAAAAGGACGGAACTGCTGATCTGGCCCCTCTACGTAAGCCGGAAGGGGGTAGCAAAGTGGAACTAATTGCTTGAATGTGTTAGTTTAATCCCAATGAACACCCAATACAATGTAGGGCCCACCTCTTGGCAAGATTCCCCCCGTTTCGTCAGATCCAGGAGTTTCAGGCTCTGAGTAGCCCTGGAACCCGCGGGAGTGAATCCGACGCGAGTGAAGCCATAACACAAAGATTGAGGCAATCTTTGTCATCGAAGACACATTCCACACTATAATACACATGGTATGGCATACCCTAGGCTTGGGTTGGATTCAGACGCTCTGAAGCTCCTCTCCGGAGATACCCTAGGCCCGCTAAAGAAATGGACGAAACTGTCGTTATGGACCCTCTACATGAGCCGGAAAGGGGTAGCAAAGTGGAACTAATTGCTTGGTTGTGTTAGGTTAGGCCCAAATAACACCCAAGACAATGGTAGGGCCCACATCTTGGCAAGATTCACCCCTCCCCGTCTAGTCAGATTCGGGAGTTTTGGACTCTGAGTATCCTGGAACCCGCAAGAGAGAATTTGACGCTGTTGAAGCCATAACACAGAGATTGAGGAAATCTTGGGAATACAAGACCCATGTCACACTCTAACACACATTTTATGACATACCCTAAGATTGGGTGAGATTTAGACGCTCTAGAGCTCCTCTCCGGAGAAACCCTAGGCCTGTTGGAGAAAAAAAGGACGGAACTGTTGTTCTGGATCCTCTACGTGAGCCGGAAGGGGTAGCAAAGTGGAACTAATTGCTCGGTTGTGTTAGTTTAGGACCAAGGAACAACCAAGACAATGGTAGGGCCCACCTATTGGCAAGATTCCCTCCTTTCCGTCAGATCCGGGAGTTTCGGGCTGTGCGTAGTCCTCGAACCCACGAGAGAGAATCCGACGCCGGTGAAGCCATAACATAGAGAGTGAGGGAATATTGGGCATCCAGGACCCATGCCACACTCTAACACACATGGTATGGAATACCCTAGGCTTGGGTGGGATTAAGACGCTCTGGAGCTCCTCTCCGGAGAAACCCTAGGCCCGTTAAAAAAAAGGACGGAACTGCCATTCTGGACCCTCTACATGAGCCGGAAGGGGGTAGCAAAGTGTAAATAATTGCTTGGTTGTGTTAGGTTAGGCCCAAGGAACACCCAAGACAATTCTAGGGCCCACCTCTTGGAAAGATCCCCCCCCCCCCTGTTCTCCGTCAGATCCGGGATTTTGGTCTGTGAGTAGTCCTGCAACAACTAGAGAGAATCTAACGCCGGTGAATCCCTAACACAAAGAGTGAGGGAATCTTGGGCTTCCAAGACCCATGCCACACACTCTAACAAACATGTTACGTGATACCCTAGGCTTTGATGGGATTAAGATGCTCTGGAGCTCCTCTCCGAAGAAACCCTAGGCCCGTTGGAGAAAAGGACGAAACTGCCGATCTGGCCCCTCTACGTGAGCCGGAAGGGGGTTGCAAAGTGGAAATAATTGGTTTGTTGTGTTAGGTTAGGCCCAAGGAACACCCAAGATAATGTTAGGGCCCACCTCTTGGCAAGATTCCCCCGTTCCGTCAGATCCAGGAGTTTCGGGCTCTGAGTAGCCCTAGAACCCACGAGAGAGAATCCGACGCCGGTGAAGCCATAACACAGAGAGTGAGGTAATATTGGGCATCCAAGACCCATGCCACACTCTAACACACATTATATGGCATACCCCAGGTTTGTGTGGGATTGACACACTGCGGAGCCTCTCTCCGGAGAAACCCTAGGCCCGCTGGAGAAAAGGACGTAGCTGTCGTTCTGGCCCCTCTACATGAGCCGGAAAAGTGGTAGCAAAGTGGAATTAATTGCTCGATTGTGTTCGATTAGGCCCAAGGAACACCCAAGACAATGGTAGGGCCCACCTATTGGCAACATTCCCCCCGTTCCTTCAGAACCGAGAGTTTCGGGCTCTGAGTAGTCCTGGAACCCATTAGAGAGAATCTGACGCCGGTGAGCCCTAACACAAAGAGTGAGGGAATCTTGGGCATCCAAGGCTCATGCCACACTCTAACACACATGGTATGGCAAACCCTTATTTTGGGTGGGATTCAGACGGTCCGGAGTTGTTATAGTATTCCCTCGGGATCGTCCGAAGGGGAGGGGGTTGAGGTGTACGTATAGATCCTTCCTGCATATATAGCAAGCGATGCGGGTGAAACCGGTCACACCTCGGGTTTGGATCTTGGCTCTCTTCACCTCCTAGCACGCTGTTATGGACATGATTTTACTCCATATAGGCTTAGGAAGGATTCCTACTCCGGAGCCCCCTCTTCAACGAAACTCTGGCATGTGTTGACCGAAACTTTTCTGTTTACCCTTTCCACCAGCATCGGAAGGGGGTAGACCAATGGATTTATTTCCTCACTTTGTTGGGGCATCCGTACATACATAGAAAACCAAAATCTAGCACATGTTATAACAAGAATTGGAGCCCTTAGTGCAGATTTTGTGTTGAAAAAAGAGTCAAACTGAGACTAAAACAAGATTGAACCCCAAATTCCCCATTTGCTCATCTGCCCAGCTCGCAGACTGAAACAGGATCAAACCCCAAATTCCCCATTCTTCCCTACCGAATCCATAGATCGCGTGCGGCTATTTGCTGTCTCCTTCGTTGATGGCTGCCCACCGCATGTTCCCGGAGGAGATGTTCCGGACTGGGGAGCCCGCACTACGGCCGACTCAAGGCCGTTGCGTGCTCGCCCGCTCGCGTGCAATGGAGAAGCTCGAGGAGAAGTGGCACGGTCGTGCTCTCGAGGTCACCGTGGGAGGGCGCTGCCCTCCTTTGTCGCCTGAGGAAGTCCTGGTTGCGCTGGTCGTGCAATGCGCAGTCACCCGTAGGCAGGTGAAGGTGGATCATAGTGCGCCGCAGGTGGACTTTCTCATTCGATTCCGTTCCGAGGAGGACTGCATCGCCGTGTTACATCTGTCCCGGCACGTCGTCTCCGGTGGAGCGCCGCTCACATTTATTCGCTGGTGTCGTGGTAGCGGCACCGAGCGATCTGAGCTACCGTATCTGACGAATCTCACCTTCGAGCGGTTCCTGCGGGAGGCATGGGAGCCCGTAACGGTGGGGTAGTTCGTCAATAATCTTGGCGGTGATCTGGTGCAGATGCATGTCCCGGTGGGCAGCTGGTTCCTGTCGGTGGAGGCCTGAATGAAGCAGCCGAGCGCAGTCCTGAAGACCTAAATTGTGTAGGTGCCAGAGCCGTACATGTCGGCCACAGTGCGCACCCCGACCTCGATGAGGACATTGGAGCACACTGTCCTCATCCATGTCTCGGAGGTCGTGGACCATGGCCCAGTCGTCTCGGACACTCCACTGTGGGATGACGACGAGGTCGACACCACACGCACGCACCAGTTCCCATTCTTTGGTGGGTGTGTGGATGGCAGTGGCCCTCCTCAGGTGAGGGACGGTGGGCACTGTTTCGGTGGGCACAACGGCAACGGATCTGCAGGAGGAGAATGATCTGCTGACTTAAGAAGATTGAGCTGCTGTTTGAACTGCTATCTGAAGATATCATTTGGCTTATGTTGCAGCTGCTATCTGTTGGGAGTCTGAATTGTGTGTTGTATCGTGCATCTCTAGTCAGTTTGAAAATGTTTGACTTATGTTGCGACTATTATTTGTTGTAATATGTCAGTTTGATCTCTAGTCAGTTTGACAATGTTCGAGTCTGTTGTTGAATTTGAGTTGAATCTAAGGTTGCTAATGTTTGACCAATTAATGTTAATTCATGCAAAAAAAAAAACAGCAGCAATGTATTTCATCTATAAATCATGGAAACAAACTCCAGGTGCTACATATTGCACAAACTTATATTAATATGTAAAACAAACATATTTTTTCGCGCACACAAACCAGAACACAAATAAGAACACTTAGTATCAAGCGCTAAAAATACTTAAACAACTACTTCCTGCGTATCCTTTTGCTCGTGCCCTCGTTGCCGCGGCGGCGGCGTGAAGCTCTATCTTCGCTCTTGCACCAGGGGCGGATCTTCTCCATCCATGTTGGACCTAAACTGTTTTTCATGTCTCGGATCCTTCTGTATAGCTCGTAGCTGACATATCCGTCCACCGCTGCATAATTGAGGCTTGTTGGAGCCATCTTCCATTCCCAATATTTGTGCAGGTCTGGTGGGAATCCAGACTTCATCTCGAGGTATGAACCGTCTATGATATTTCCTGCTAGAGTATCCTTTCCAATTCTGGGTACCCCAAATTCTGTCTGGATGTCATGGTGGTACTGTGGTGGCAGAAAGAAGCCTGATTGGCCAAGAGCCTTCTTGTCGCCCGTCGTGTCCACGCTTGTCAACATGATCTTCTTTGTTGAAAAAAAATCTTGTAGCAACTTGCGTCCATGATCTGTCTGCGGCGACCTGCACCAGTGGTACACGAGGACGTGTCTGTGCATGGCGATTTGCACGACGGCGACGACATGAGGTTTGTAAGCATGGATACGTGTGTACCCAAGGTCGAGGCCCAAGAACTTGTGCCTTTCAGGCTGAAGTCATTGCTCGAAATTGGACAGGGCAGTCTCCAAGACAAGTTCCTCGTTGGTGTAAATCACCTGCAGCATGGTGCCGCCATGGACAGGGACGTCGAGAACCTCCGTGGTTGGTACGCGATCGTCCATGAAAAGTCTCCGCCGTGTGCTGATGGGTTCGATGGGTTTGTAAGAAGAGTGGCGGAAGATGATAACCGGAAGGAGCGCAAATGGCAACTGCAAATGGCAACTGCCTAAATTTACACGGATCGAAAAGGCGCGTCTGGAACGAAGGCGTGTGAACACAGGCGAGTAGATGAACAAGCGGGAAACTAAATGGCAACTGAAAATGAGGCAGAGTGCTAGACCTCCCTCGCAAATGACCATAATTAAACCGGTAATTACACTGCACTCACACCATGGCTGCGTGCACCGCTCACGTACACGTGAAGAGAGCAATTCATTGGCTTGGTTTGCCTGAATTTGTTCCACTGATAAGTGGCCCTGGGTTGTTGTGGCCCCGTTTGACAGTGACTAAATGTCACGTCACTCTGTGTTTGACAAAGTCAGCCCACGGGAGAGCCATGCGGAGACATACATGCGCACACGTCAGCAGGGCCAACGGCCCTCGAAATGGCAGTCAGTATAAATGCCCCTCCTGCTTGCATCGCCTCTCTCCCCCACCATTCCGGCCCCAAATCTAGCAAAAAAAAAGCCCACTTTGCTCCAGCCCCAATGCCTCCTTCCTTCTCTCCCAACTGCCGAGCACGCAACCTTGAGGCGGTTCCGCGAGGAATGGAGAACGTCGTCGCATCATCTGATGCCGGCGCCGAAGGTGCGGCCCACCGTGTCGGTTGGACCTCATGGCCGGATCCGATGCAGAGGAATAACGCCGGCGCGACATCTTCTGTCGTCGCCGCAGGTGCGGCCGGCCATGGCGGTTCGCTATCATCGCCTCCTCTAGCGGTGGAAGCGTCGGGACTCCCCCTCCTGTCCGATCTGGGGGACCCCATGGGGGAGGTACCAGCGTTCGAGGAGGTCGTCTCCGACGAGGACTCTGAGGTGCTTCCCTAAATAGATATATCTAACCCTAGTTTATTATTGAAGATCCAATGGTTTGTAGAGACATGCAAACAAGTTAGGGATTCTCGGGTTTGTAGTTGGATTTGTAGACGGGGATTCTACATATGCAACTGCAAACCCAGCGCCCCCTATTGCCCAACGGTCAGAACAGTGTAGTTGAAGTTTATTTAATAGAAAAAACACACATTAAGCCTTGTAACTGACTGTTTGCCCAGGCTTTAATCTATTCTCGGGTCCGCTAATGATTTTAGGTCCTGGATTCTAGAGCTTGTAGAATAGAGCGGTTGGTATATGCAAGTTAGGAATTAGCTATACATGATTTTGATGGCATTTTGTCTATCTGCAAGTTCTATTGTCCCATTCGAATGTGGGCTTAAATTCTAAGCTTGTTATTACATATTAAGTCCATTAACTAACTGCATATATGTGGTACCATTTATGTTCTGCTTAAATTTTTGTATGCTATTTAAGCAAAGATTTACGTCATTAGTTTATCAATGGCATGGTTATTTGATTTAAACTAGTGTTAGTACGTACATTTTAAAAATGACCTACAATTAGAGTGTGGTGATAACTTTTGTTTCATTACTAATTTGAAGCAATCCGATGACGGCGTATTATCTGACAAGGAGTCCCGCGATGCTAAGAGCAGACATGTTCTTACAAATCTGCAGAATGGGCAGATTAGGTACCGTCGTCGCGCCGACATGCCGTTCTGCCCCTTCTCTGCAGGAACATTGACACGAGCATCGTCCGCATGATCCAGCATGCCAACGGCGTTGGACGTGGCTTGGAAAACCGCGGGCCCACTATTAGGGTCAAGCACGCTGCCTACGGTGTGTTCCTAAAGAAGTTGCTCGCGCGCAATATGCGCTTAGGGCTGGCGCATCCTGGCGCATCCTCATCTGAACCCCAATCACCAATGACAGGAATCCTTGGAGGAGCCAGTAATGTTGTCGCTTGTGCCGAATGCTGCAATGGTGTCCTGATGAACTTAATTTGAATAGTTGTGCTACTAGCTAATGTTCTGGTTTGGACAAGTAGTATATGTAAGAACTTTATTAGTATTATGGAAGAATTCCTCGTGTGTGTAAGAATTCAAGTACTATATATGTAGTACTTCTATACTATGTTGGTTCAGTCGATCATGTTTTTAGGATGGCTAAATACTTATTTGGTATAGCTTAGTAATAAGTGGATGTGTCACGTCCATTTAGTACTTGATCATGCCCAATAAGCCAATCCTTGTCGAAAAATCGTTGGTCTGATGGATCAATGGTTTTTAATTCTTCATTTAATTAGTAGAAAATAAAGAACTAATGGTAAGAATGCAACCTTTTTCGTATTAGCAAATATTTACATTTGGAAAATCTTCAATTTATGGGACAACGTGCGACAATTGGCAGCTATAGCCCTTTGTACCCTAATTAACACATAGACCCTCAATTTTAAAAAAATACACATCTAAACCTAACATATGTGTGCCTAAATTAAGACTGCTAACAGCCGCGCGCGCTAAAAACCGAAATAGTCTCACACGGGATCCCACTCGTCAGCGTCACAGTCGCGCGCGCTAAATCTTCACCGAAACAGCCTCACACGGGGTCCCACTCGTCAGCGTCACAGGCTGCCGCACTCCCTCGCCCACTCGGCTACTTCCCCACTGAAAGGGATCACTCTGCCCCCCCCCAAAAAAACCCAATGACTCCACTTCGCCCACTGGGCGGCGGCTATCACGGCGGCGCCCTCCCTAGCTTCCCTGTCCTCACCGACGTCCTCAACCAATGACGGGTAAGTGCTGGTTGCCTCCCTTCCCCATCCTCAACCAAACGATTCGATCTAGGTTAGATGGCGGCGGATCTAGGTTAGATGCCGGCGGCCATCGTCGTTGACGTGTTTTAGGTCACCACCAGCCATGGATTTAGCTCACGCTACCGTCACAGGTATCTCGAAGATCGCTTCCCCCACCCAGATGAAGATCCACCTGAACAAGGCCTCGGAGCTCGCAAGGTCCCCTGTTCTTCAGACAACCAAGGTAAATACTAGCATATAAATTAGTATATCCTTTCGCCTTCGTAGCTACCTGTTTGATTTTTCTTCTTTTCATATTTGGTTGTAGCACTCTAGTCGAGGCTGTAGCTTCTGTACCATGTCTCCTTATGAAACTCGTAACTGGATGGAGGCGTCAGTTGAAATAGATCCAGAGTATAGTCTCTTTCTGGAGTCCCGTGGCATTTTGGTTGATGGAGTTGGTAAAATTCCAACTCGGGAGGATCTAGTCAGTGAAGGAAAGGTCACTCGTAGAGCTGATAGGTCCAACAAAATGTTTTATTACTCCCTTATGCACCTACAGATTAGTCAGGATTAATTTATTTCTTGCATTATAGGTCCCAAAATCCAAGGGAATCAATACTATGACGAGCGTTGTTTTTTTGCAAATGAGGTGGAAATGACTGAAGACCAAATCGTGCATCTCCGAAGCCAAGTTGCTGGACCACAGCCATCTATACCGCACTACGTCTGTAGGATGACAAAGTCTAATGTCTTTCCTGGGAAGGCCAAGATGGTAAACATCTTATTCTTTTACTCTTCGTATGCACACTAATCTTAGTCAACAGTTAACTATATACTTCTTATCCAATACATCTCAATTAAGTTCAGCCAGGCCTACCTCAATAGGTTTATGCCAATGGATCGACTTCCTGTCATATGCACCAACAATTTCGATGCTCAAGATGTTATGTTCATCAAGGGCAAGACAGACGGTGCCGATATGAAAACAAACTGGTCAAAGGTCGTCAATTTAGCTGGAATCAAGGAGGGTGATATGTGTGTATTCACCTTCTACAACGGAAGAGATGGCTTTATTTCTTGTCTTGTTTGCCTCAACTGAGGTAAATAAATTTGCTCTTTAATTAGATGATTTCAACCTGCTATGCTTGACAATGAGGCTCACTGTTATTGTTTTATCTGTTTGTGCTTGATACATGTGCCAATGATTAAACTTTGCACTCGATCTTGATGAGATTATTAGCATTTACCTAGTGTTGTGTACAACAACATTGGTTCTGCATCTTCCTTGGTAAGTGTTCGATAATCTCTGCATTTTAGTATGAGGCTACTTTTCTTGTTTACCATTGTTGAACATCTGTGCTTGATACATGTGCCAATGATTAAACTGTGCACTCGATCTTGATGAGATCATCGAGCATTTACCTAGTGTTGTGTACAACCACATTGGTTATGCATCTTCCTTGGCAAGTGTTCGATGATCTCATTAATTTTGTTTTGTGCTTATTAGTATGAGGATCTTTTCTTGTTTTCCATTGCTAAACATCTGTTCTTGATACATGTGCCAATGATTAAACTGTGCACTCGATCTTGATGAGATCATCGAGCATTTACCTAGTGTTGTGTACAACCAAATTGGTTTTGCATCTTACTTGGCAAATGTTCGATGATCTCATTAATTTTGTTTTGTGCTTATTAGTATGAGGCTACTTTTCTTGTTTTCCATTGCTAAACATCTGTGCTTGATACATGTGCCAATGATTAAACTGTGCACTCGATCTTGTTGAGATCATCGAGCATTTTACCTAGTGTTGTGTACAACCACATTGGTTCTGCATCTTCCTTGGCAAGTGTTTGATGATCTCATTAATTTTGTTTTGTGCTTATTAGTATGAGGCTAGTTTTCTTGTTTTCCATTGCTAAACATCTATGCTTGATACATGTGCCAATGATTAAACTGTGCACTCGATCTTGATGAGATCATCGAGCATTTACCTAGTGTTTTGTACAACCACATTGGTTCTGCATCTTACTTGGCAAGTGTTTGATGATCTCATTAATTTTGTTTTGTGCTTATTAGTATGAGGCTACTTTTCTTGTTTTCTATTGCTAAAAATCTGTGCTTGATACATGTGCCAATGATTAAACTGTGCACTCGATCTTGTTGAGATCATCGAGCATTTTACCTAGCGTTGTGTACAACCACATTGGTTCTGCATCTTCCTTGGTAAAATGTTCAATGATCTCATTAATTTTGTTTTATGTTTATTAATATGAGGCTACTTTTCTTGTTTTCCATTGTTAAACATTTGTGCTTGATACATGTGCCAATGATTAAACTATGCACTCGATCTTGATGAGATCATCGATCATTTACCTAGTGTTGTGTACAACCACATTGGTTCTGCATCTTCCTTGGCAAGTGTTCGATGATCTCATTAATTTTGTTTTGTGCTTATTAGTATGAGGCTACTTTTCTTGTTTTCCATTTCTAAACATCTATGCTTGATACGTGTGCCAATGATTAAACTGTCTCTGCCGATGATTAATATGCAGCAATGTGTCTAGCAGTTTGGCTACTATAGCAAATAGCATGCAGAACAAGTTCAGTTGTGCCTCATTTTACTATGGTAGGCACATCTGTTAGAATTATTGCGTGTCATTTGTATGTACCATGGTTGGAAATGAGGCTCACTATTACTGTTTTATCTGTTTTGTTGCATGTGCCGACGATTAGACTTTGGTTGGCCTTGTGGTTGATGATGTGCTAAACATGTATGATGTCTTTTTTTGTAGTGTTTGCGAACCTGTGGTTGTGGCTTTGGAATGGATGGATCAATAGGAAAAGTGACATGGAACCTGTGGATGTGCCTTTGGTACGGATTGATGACTAGGAAAAGTGACGTGGAACCTGTGGATGTGCCTTTGGAATGGATTGGTGACTAGGAAAAGTGACGTGGAACCTGTGGATGTGCCTTTGGAATGGATGGATCAATAGGAAAAAGCGGCGTGAACCGTATCGATGAGAAACTATTTAGTTTATGATGTACACCTGTTTAGATGTTGAGGTGCACCTGTTGTGATGTGAACCCTATCGATGACATGAAACTATTTAGTTTATGATATGAGCCTGTTGTGATGATGGCGGGTAACCTTTGTCATGCTGGTGTGAACTGGTGTTAATTCTAGTTATTATAAATCTCCTTGTTGTCTCTCTTCTAAGTACGATTGTTAATCATTGATTGTGGTGACTTGTGATTTGTTTTAGAAAATAGGCTGGTTATTTTTGTGATGATTTGGAAGATTATGTGAATTCTTATATTTGGAGGAAATGGAATATTATTACACAAAAAGGTCACACTAGACTGACAGCTGGGACCGTGCAAAAAAACGTTAGGAACAACCGTGAGAGAGCGCGGTCGTTGCCAGTCAAAGCAGTCAAACAAGGCAGGATGTGTGGTACGATGAAAATTCGCGACGTTCTACATGACCAAGCCAGTTTCTTCCAAGGCAACTGGGCTCTTAGTGGGCTACTGGGCCGGAGACGAAAATCCGCGACGTAAAAGTAGACAAAAGTTGGGCAAAACCAGTCTGCGACGGACCAAACCAATACGTCGAGAGCAAACTCCACTTTTCAGCCATCCGCGATGGAAACACGCGACGTTATCAAAATGTTCCGCTCAAAACGTTTCTGATCGCACGGAATTTGGTAGTGCCTATCAACATCAGTTGTCATAAACCTTCAGAAGTTATGTCTTTCTCCTACTGGTCTGACTAAACCTTGGTTTCCTACCGAGGGAAGACTTGCTGATGTACTCTTCATACCTTCCTCTTGGGGTATCCCAACGAACGTGTGTTTACACGCCATCATATATCACTTATTATCAATATGACAAGATTATATAGTCTCCATGTCGTATGTCATTCTCAAGAGAAATTCAAATTCTACAATTTCATTAATTATCTCTTATTGGATTTCACTTGGCTCTTGTTGAAAATAAATGGATTATCACATTATGGGGGAGTAATAAGCTATGTGCATATTATGATCCTAGAAAATGTTAACATGTGAGGTAATGCCACTTAGAATTGATATTCTAAAATTATCTTGTTCCTATGTGGCATGATTAGCTCAACCAAGTTCCATATTTGCTTAAATGAGTTTTGTACCTCATATTTTTGTTTCTTTGTTGTGAGAGAATTTTTTGGTGCAGTTTTCTCAAAATGCACTAGTATGTATTATTTGGGAAACTGATTGCTTTAATGTATTCATCATTTCTTTGCATGATCATTTGACTAGTTTGAGTCACCAAGAATCTCTATGTAAGCATGATAATTAGCTCCTATCCTTTTCAATATGTTTTTGTGTTGTGAACATGATCATGAATAGTTTTGCAATATACCACCGAGAAGTAACACCATACCCTCCTTGTCCTTGCACAGGTGACAACCATAATTGTGGTAGACATTATTGATCATATTCACATTGCCCTTTGTTTCCATTTGTATTATCGCCAAGAAATTGTTTTGTATGAACTCCCATTGTCTTCCTTGCTTATTGAAGATCTATGTGTTATAATCAAATAAAATTCTAGTGTAATGGTCACAAGAAAATAGAGGATACCCTTGTAGTGAATCTTGTATTCAAAAACAAACATCTACATAATGCACAAGTCATGGGAGAGCTATCTTATTTCTTTAGAACACTATATTTTCAATCAGATCTTCTTGCCACTTAATGAATGTATATAGTGTATGAATATGGAGAGTGATGATCCCATTTGTGTGCAAAATCCAAAATCATGCACAAATCATGGGGGACCTTTCCTGTATTGTTTTTGAACACTAGTTGTCTTCAATTGATATTAGATGTTTTTCAATTGGTATTTTAATTACTATCTTGTATGTTTGTGAGAGACAAAATTTTCCTTTTTGGTACTTTGTGCCATCATAAAAATTGTAGAGGTTTTTTTTTATTTGTTCAAACTTTGCTCTCTTTTAGGAGTTGGTTATCTCATTCCTTGTTTTATGGTCTATCGTTTGGTATGAGATAAGTCCTTGAGCATATTTTATATTTTCATCTCCTATGCGCATTTGTTTTGCTTGAATACCTCATTTGGTATTAATTGGAGTTTGATATATCATTTATAGATATTTTCTTAAATTGAAATATCTTGGAATTTGACATGTTCCATTTGATGTCTATTGGGATTTCAGTATTTTACTCTTTGATGAATCTTTTATTTGGTATCCCTCAAGTGATAATGATTTCTTTGTAATTTTATTTTCACTTGGTATATTTTTCAATTGTTATCTCATTTCATGTGTTGATTTGGGTCTTTGATATAATTTGGTCAACATTAATGCACACCTTTGTGTGCATATCTTAGTTTACTTAGTGTTTTGTCCAAATTACATCGTTTTGGTTCTTGAAAGTGTATGCATGCATTTTTACTAATGTATATGTTATGGCATGTTTATTTTCCTTCATCCTATATATATATATATATATAGGGTAATCTCCATCAAATTCTAAATCGGCCACATATTCATGTGAAGTTTTTCCTATGTATTGTAGTTTTATCTAACTACATCGTACCCAATGAGTTTGGGGACCATTTTGTACTTAAATTTGTTTTAGGTACATTTGAGATGCATTGGGAGCTTTCCTCGTTCTCAAAGAAGGTGTTATCACCACATGCTTATTAGAGACAAGTTATGATGATGGATGAATTCTTATCTACCACAACATCACCAATGCTACCTCGGTTAGAAGTATCTACATCATGCATATACTATAACATTTCAACCTTTTGTAAGTTGTATCATGGCATGTTTATGTCTTCCAGTTGGATGTCTCGCCTTTTCTCATTGTAACTATTTTGTGTGTACATGTTTCTTTATGGATGTACATTATCATAATTGTGATATATTTAGAAACTTATACGCATGAGAAGAGTTACATGTCTTATTGATATCCTAATGCTTCGGTGTCCATCCTTATAATCTTATTTATTTTTTATGGCTTCGAAAATAATTTTTCCTATGAGTGCTTGTTTTATTTTATCACATCTTTTGCACTCCTATTTTTTTGAAGTTTTTTACCCTCATGCTTGCGTTGGTGAGCATGTTAGTTTATACTTGCCATGATGGTGTCATAAGCTTTGTTTCTTTATTTTACATCTTATTAAGATTGTGACCCTAGCTATTTTCATTTGGTTTGAAAACCTCTTCTTTTGTGCGGAAAAGACACTCTTGGCTCTATGCCTATAAATATATTAAGACTATGATAATGCATAAATATGCATGATGCTATAAGTCTCTTCTCATGCCTTGCCTTGTCTCACACACATATATGTCTGGTTGAACCTCTTCTTAAGTCACATCCTTTATTGGTATCTTCTCTTGTTGCTCAACCACCTTTTAATCCCAAGTGCTATGTCTCGTTTTATTTTATGCTCACTTGCACTTGCTTTGTGTTTTGAACAATAGTGGGGGGGGGGGGTTATGATTCCATTTTTGTGTACTTTGCATTTCAAATGCAATATTTCTAAATCATGCACAAATATTGGGGAGCTCCTCTATTTTTTTAAAAACAATTATTTTCTCAAACCATAATATCATTTGTTCATTTGGTTTGTTGGATCTTTTTGATTACTTGCTTCTCTTTTGGAGAAGATTAGAGATTTTTATAATATCTTATTTGCAATTTTTGGATCCTCAATATAGTTTGATTTTATGCCATTATTCATCATTGGATAAGTTTAGTTGATTCCACTCATATTATGAGAAATGGACATCCTACGGAGGGACACTTACTATATTGGCCATCTAAATTTTCTATGATCCCATTTTGGAAATGGATGCCAATGGGGGAGAGATTTTAGAGGGTTTAAGGAAATTTGGTTTTATGCTTTGGTTTTGTTCTTAAGCATTTTCCTTTCATGCTCATGCATCCTTGCTTGTTTCTTTGCATGGTTGCTCAAATTCATTATATAAACCCTCGTAAAAGAGATTGTCATCAATTACCAAAATGGGGGAGATTGAAAGGGCATGTGATACGTC
Source organism: Alopecurus myosuroides (assembly GCA_028641055.1). Classification (NCBI taxonomy): domain Eukaryota; kingdom Viridiplantae; phylum Streptophyta; class Magnoliopsida; order Poales; family Poaceae; genus Alopecurus; species Alopecurus myosuroides. The sequence goes on along the minus strand of CM054059.1, from coordinate 213,067,184 downwards.
TCAACGTATCCATAATTTCTGATGTTCCATGCTATTGTCATGCCTTATGCTACATGTTTCTTATACACTTTATGTCATTTTTATAGATTTTCCAGGAATAACCTATTGACAAGATGCCACAGAGCTAGTTCATGTTTTCTGCTGTTTTTGGTTTCAGAAAAGTTGTTCTGCAAATATTCTCGGAATTGGAAGAAAAAAAAATCCCAGATTCCTAGAAAGTTTTCAAGTACACGGAGTCCGGAGGAGACCCAAGGGGGGCCTCAGGGGCCCACACCATAGGGAGGTGCGCCCCTTTGGCCGCGCCAGCTGGTGGTTTGGGCCCCCTGGCCACCCACCGATGTTGCCCTCTTGCCTATTTAAGCTCCTCCACGGGTTAACACTAAACACCCGAGCCTTTTCCACCAAAAAGAGCTATATCCACCGTCATCGTCAACCCTAGTTCATGAGGGTTCTGGAGCTCTCCCCGGCTCCCTGCCAGGAGGGGGAATTATCACCGGAGGGCTCTTCATCACCATGCCTGCCTCCGGAGTAATGCATGAGTAGTTCATCCCTGGACTACGGGTCCATATTAGTAGCTAGATGGTTGTTCTCTCCTCTTTATGCCTCATCTTTAGATCTTGTGAGCTTCCTAACATGATCAAGATCATCTTATTGTAATGCTACATGTTGTGTTTTCTGGGATCTGATGAATATTGAATGCTATGTCTAGTGATTATCAATCTATCATGTTCTGTCATGTGTATGTTATTTATGATCTTGCATGCTCTCCGTTACTAGTAGATGCTCTGGCCAAGTTGATGCTTGTAACTCCAAGAGGGAGTATTTATGCTCGATAGTGGGTTCATGCCTCCCTTTCACTCACGCTCAAGTGACAGAAACGTAACGGGTGGTAGATGTGCTGTTGCCATTAGGGAGAAAACATAAGTGCTTTGTCTAAGGATGATTTTATTGTTTACATTACACACTTTGATTAATGCAATTATTTGTTGCTTGCAACTTAATAACCAAAGCGTGCAGTTGGATAACAGTCTATGTATCTTGTTGGTAATGCTCGCATGAATCATATAGTAATCACCATGTAATGCATATGCACTACGGTGCAGCCTTTATATTTGTCAGTTGCCAGCTGTAATTTGTTTACCCATCATGTTATCTATCTGTTTTGGAGAGACACCTCTAGTGAATTGTGAACACCGGTCCATTTCTTTACACTGATATACAACCACTATTTTCCTACTGCAATTATTGTTCTCTTTCATCTACTGCAAACAAGTACTACTTTCGACACTATACGTCTAATCCTTTGTTTTCAGCAAAACCGGTGAGATTGACAACCTCATTGCTTCGTTGGGACAAAGTAATTTGATTGTGTTGTGTAGATTCCGCGTTACTGTTGAACCGGTAGTGCGCTCTGCCAACATCAGTTGTCTTCAACCTTCATAAGTGATTTATTTCTCCTACTAGTCGATTCAACCTTGGTTTCTTTCTGAGGGAAACTTGTTGTTGTGCTCTTCATACCTTCCTCTTGGGGTTTCTCAAAGAGTGCAATTCCTGCACCATCAAGCAAATTTCTAGCGCCGTTGCCGGGAAGGAAGAGGATTTCTGCAAGGGGAGTCTCTCACCTCCAATCTCTTTACATTGTTTTTGTTTTGCTTACTTTATTTTATTTTGTCTTGTTTGCTTCTTTATATCAGAAACACAAAAAAATTAGTTCATATTCTAGTTGTTATTTTTATCATGTTTTTAATCTTGCTAAAATGAGTACTCCGGAGAACACTAAGTTGTGTGACTTCACTAGCACAAACAACAATTATTTTATTAGCACACCTATTGCTCCACCTGCTCCTATTGCTGATTTTTATGAGATAAAGTCTGCCCTGTTAAACCTTGTTATGAGAGAGCAATTTTCTGGTGTTAGTACTAATGATGCTGCTTCCCATCTTAATAATTTTGTTGAACTTTGTGAGATGCAAAAATATAAGGATGAAGATGGAGATATTATTAAACTGAAATTGTTTCCTTTCTCTTTGAGAGGAAGAGCTAAAGAACGGTTGCTATCTTTGCCTAGAAATAGTATTGACTCATGAACTAAATATAAAGATGCTTTCATTGGAAAATATTATCCTCCTGCTAATATTATATCTTAAGAAGTAGCATTTTGAATTTTAAGCAACTTGATAATGAGCATGTTGCTAAGGCTTGGGAATGAATGAAATCTTTGGTAAAGAATTGTCCCACTCATGGACTGACTACTTAGATGACCATCCAAACCTTTTATGCATGTCTGAATTTTTCTTCAAGAAACCTTCTGGATTCAGCTGCTGCAGGAACCTTTATGCCCATCACTTTGGGCTCTACAACAGAGCTTCTTGATAATATGATGGTAAATTATTCTGAATGGCACACTGAGAGAGCTCCACCAGGTAAGAAGGTAAATTATGTTGAAGAAACCTCTTCTTTGAGTGATAGGCTTGATGCTATTATGTATATGCTTGTTAATGGTCATGCTCCTGTTGATCCAAAAAATGTTCCTTTAGCCTCTTTGGTTGCTCGAGAAGAGCATGTTGATGTGAACTTCATTAAAAATAATAATTTCAACAAGAATGCTTATAGGAATAATTTTGGTAGCAACAATTATAGGCCATATCCTGCCAATAGTGGTAATAATTATTCTTATGATAGATCTGGAATGTCTAATGAAAGAATTTTAGAAGTTGAAAGAGCCACTAAAGATTTTATGCAAAAGCAATATGAGCAAAATAAATAATTTACTAAGACCATGGAGGAACAATCTGTTATGTTGAAAAATATTAGTCATCAACTTGAGAATTTAAATAGGGAAATTTCTGGTTTGCAAGTTAAAATTTCTCGTGCTAAAACTTGTATTTCATCCATGTCTAAAGCACAATCTTCTTTAATCAATAGAATGGCTGCTAAAACTGAAACTATAGATGAAATTCCTTTTGCTACTACTAATGCCATTAAAGTTAGAATTGATGACAATGTTAGGATGTTAGCTGAACTGTATGCTAGATGGGAAAGAGAAGATGAAATAGCTAGAAAGAATAATATAGCTAATGTTTGCACTATTACCACCACTAGTAAAACTGAAGATTCTCATGCTAGTAAACCTTCTACTATTAATGGTAAATTAATTGGTGTTGCCAATACCTCCACTTCTTCTGTTAAACATTTAAAATTGCCGGAAACCACCAAAACTGTTCCCGATAAAAGTGCTGAATTTTTTTCGAAATATGGGAGACAATTCTCCCATTACCTTTGATGAAAATGATCTTAACTTTGACGATTGCAATATATCTGAAGTAATTGTGTTCCTCAAAAGCTTGCTAGTTGTCCTAATGCTAGTGTTATGAATATGGCTTTCACAAAACAAATTACAAATGCTCTCATGTAAATTAGAGAAAAAGAAGTTAGATGATGTTTGGGAACCCATCATTAAAATGAAGGTGAATGATTTTGATTGTAATGCTTTATGTTATGTTGGTGCTAGTATCTCTGTTATGCCTGATTTGCCTCCCTTGGAAAACTGTTATTTGGATGTTCGTCTTGCTGATAAAGTTAGAAAGAAACCTTTGGGGAGAGTTGATGATGTTCTTATCATGGTTAACAATAACCTTGTCCCCGTTGATTTCATTGTTATGAATATTGAATGCAATGCTTCTTGTCCTATTGTTTTGGGAAGACTTTTCTTAGAACCGTTGGTGTTGTTATCAATATGAAAGAGGGGAATATTAAATATCAATTCCCACTCAAGAAATGTATGGAAAACTTTCCTCAGAATAGAATGAAGTTGCATTTTGATTCTATTATAAGAACAAGTTACAATTTGGATGCTTCTTCACTTGAAAATACTTGATTCTAGTTTTCTAGGCCTAGCTAAAAGGCGTTAAAGAAAACCACTTCTTGGGAGATAACCCATGATTTTTTTTCTTTGTTTTCTTTCAGTCAAGGTGTTGTTTACTTCTGTATCAACTCCTTCGTATCTTTATTTTCTCGCATTTGTTGTGCCAAGTAAAGTCTCTAGTGAAAGTTGAGGTTAGATTTGGATTTCTGCGCAGGAAACAAATTTCTGCTGTCCACCGTTAAATTGGTGAAAATTCACAGAAAGATCAAAATGACCAGAAATTTTTTGTTGTTACTCCTCAGCTAATTCCAAAAAAAATTCTAGATTTGCGTTTTTCGATTTGACCAACGTAAGTGCCCCGAAAAAATTCATATTTACAGATTGTTCTGGTTTTGACAGATTCTACCTTTTTTTACTTGCATTCTCTCTTTTAGTATGTTGAGTGGATTTCTTTGCTCCACAAAACATCAGTGGTTGTAGCTAATATTTAAAAATTATTAATAATGCTTGTGTCCAAGGAGAACATGTGAATTTTTGATTGTGCACTAACCCTCTAATGAGAATTACATTGAGTTTGGTGTGAAGAAAGTTTTCAAGGGTCAAGAGAAGAGGGTGATATAATGTGATCAAGAAGTGTGAAAATCCAAAGCTTGGGGATGCCTCCATGGTTCATCCTAGAAAATTCTAAGAAGACTCAAGCGTCTAAGCTTGGGGATGCCCAAGGCATCCCCTTCTTCATCAACAACTTATCATGTCACTTCTAGTGAAACTATATTTTTATTCGGTCACATCATATGCACTTTACTTGGAGCGTCTGTTTGTTTTTGTTTTGTTTTCCTTGCTGCAATCAATATGTTTGGAACCAGCATGCTTATGTGGGAGAGAGACACGCTCCGATTTTTCATACGAATACTCATTTTCTTCCATGCTCGTATTCTTAGTTTTTCTTCTAGCTGCTGCAAATCCTTTTAGCTCAGGTTTTTCATGCATCTCTTATTCAGAACTTTTAGTTCTAGTAGAGTTATGTTAGTAATCTCTTGTTTCATTGCTACATTATTTGCAGAATTTGTGTTGAAATATATTTTGTTTGGTGTTTGATTGAAATAGAAAATCCTACATGTGGTAGATGGTATGTTGGGAAAGACTTGCAAACTCTTGTAGATCATTAAAAAATTTCACTTGATTATTTGATGTTGTTTTGAGATATTAATATGCTTAGTGGTAAACCTTCTTGTTTAGTAAGGTAAAAATAATTAATGGTTGGTCTAAAATCTTGAAACTGTGCCACACTCGAGAAACCAGTTGATAGTATAATGGTATATGACTTCCTCTGCTAATAACAATCGTAATGGATTTTTTTTTACAGGCTACGGTTGGGGTAGCCAACAGTTACTTGTCACTGCCACGGTCCCTCTTGGAGTGATTTTCATTATGCCTTGTATGATCATATTTCTAGTTGTAATCTTTTAACTTGTGAGTTCTAAGTTGCGGTTTTCTGGCTCTTCCACCATCCATATTTGCTAGCCTCTTCAGTATTGTGCATTGCCCGTTCTCACATGTAGAGTTGGTGCAAACTTTGCCAGTGCATCCAAACCCCGTGGGAGGACTTTGTTCTCCTACACATAGTCCCAAATATCTTCCTCAAAACAGCCACCATACCTACCTATCATGGCATTTTCATAGACATTCCGAGATATATTGCCATACAACATCCATCTTGTTACATGTTTCATTGTTACTTTCCATACTGCTACACTGGCAGGGGCCTTTAGTTTTATACATCAGAGATATTTCAGTTTCAGTTATGAGTACTAAAAGTGTGATGATTCATTGTAAAATAGAGTTTTGCCCCTACCAGTGAGGTTATATAAAAAAGAAAAAAAAGCCCAAAAAGAAAAAAGAAATAAAGAGCGCCAAAGAGAGATAATAAAGAGAGGGGGGCAGAACTACTATAATTTATTCCACACTTGTGCTTATTTTGCACCAATACTTCAGTTTGGAGAGAGTTTTCATTTTATGACTTGCATAACTATGTGTGGAACTTTACATTATAGAACTTGGCTTGTATATTCCAATGATGAGCCTCCTCAAAAGTGCTCTAGGTCTTCATGAGCAAGCAAGTTGGATGCACCCTCACTAGTTCCATTGGAGAGCTTTCATACACTTATAGCTCTATGTGCATCCATTGTGTGGCAATCACTACTCCTTGCATAGCTTCGATTATAAGACTTCCTCTTGTCTAATGATCACTTTCAGCTGTGTGAGACTTTCTTATTGACCTTCCAAACCCCCCATAATGTTCTTTTAGCCATAACATCCTGGTGCCAGGAACCAATACATAACGCTTTCTTGTTTTGAGTGCACAGATAGTTTGATGATTTTCCTATGTGCATATTGTTGTCACATGACTTGGTCCTAACAAGAGTTTTTGTGAGAGTTTGATGCTTAGGATGATTATATTATTGTTCTTGAAGCTTAAATCATCTCTAATATACTTTGCACAGTGGATTGTCTTTTAGTGTTGATTTATTCAATAGTTTTACTTTGTTCTTCCTAATGGTTTTTACATTACTCTATTTGATATCGACTATAAACCACAACCTTTATTCATTTGATATTAGTTTACATGCTTTACATTATTATGATCAAGTTTATGTTGGTAGCATGTCACCTCATAAACTATTTGTTTTTATCATTTCCCTACTCAAGGATGAGTAGGAACTAAGCTTGGGGATGCTTGATACGTCTCAAACGTATCCATAATTTCCGATGTTCCATGTTATTTTCATGCCTTATGCTACATGTTTCTTATACACTTTATGTCATTTTTATGGATTTTCTGGGACTAACCTATTGACAAGATGCCACAGAGCCAGCTCTTGTTTTCTGTTGTTTTTGGTTTCAGAAAAGTTGTTCTGGAAATATTCTCGGAATTGGACGAAAAAAATCCCAGAGTCTTAGAAACTCATCACGTACAAGGAGTCCGGAGGAGACCGGAGGGGGGCCTCAGGCCCCACACCATAGGACGTTGCGCCCCATGGCCGCGTCGTGAGGTGGCATGGGCCCCCTAGACCCACCGACGTTGCCCCCTCGCCTATTTAAGCTCCTCCACGGGTTAACCCTAAACACCCGAGCCTTTTCCACCAAAAAGATCCGTAGCCGCCGTCATCATCAACGCTAGTTCGGGAGTGTTCTGGAGCTCTCCCCGGCACCCTGCCGGGAGGGGGAATCATCACCGGAGGGCTCTTCATCACCATGCCTGCCTCCAGAGTGATGTGTGAGTAGTTCATCCCTGAACTAGGGGTCCATAGCAGTAGCTAGATGGTTGTTCTCTCCTCTTTATGCCTCATGTTTAGATCTTGTGAGCTACCTAACATGATAAAGATCACCTTATTGTAATGCTACATGATGTGTTTGCTGGGATCTGATGAATGTTGAATACTATGTCTAGTGATTATCAATCTATCATGTTCTTCCATGTTTATGTTATTTATGATCTTGCATGCTCTCCGTTAGTAGGAGATGCTCTGGCCAAGTTGATGCTTGTAACTCCAAGAGGAAGTATTTATGCTCCATAGTGGGTTCATGCCTCCCTTTCACTCACGCTCGAGTGACAGAAACATAACAGGTGGGGGATGTGTTGTTGCCATTAGGGAGAAAAAAATGCTTTGTCTAAGGATGGTTTTATTGCTTACATTACACAATTTTCTTAATGCAATTATCTATTGCTTGCAACTTAATACCCAAAGTTTGCTCGGATGACACTCTGAGGATGGATTATTAGTCATAGATGCAGTTGGATAACAATCTATGTATCTTGTTGTAATGCCCGCATGAATCAGATAGTAATCATCATGTCATGCATATGCACTACGGTGCAGCCTTTATATCTGTCAATTTACCAGCTGTAATTTGTTTACCCAACATGTTATCTATATGTTTTGGAGAGACACCTCTAGTGAACTGTGGACTGATGACCCACAAGTATAGGGGATCACAACAGTCTTCGAGGAAAGTAAAACCCAAATTTATTGATTCGACACAAGGGGAGTCAAAGAATATTTATATGCCTTAACAACTGAGTTGTCAATTCAGCTGCACCTGAAAGTAGACTTGCTCGCAACAATTTATAAGTGGTAAAAGTTTAATAGCAGCAGTAGAAATAAAATAACAGCAATAGTAAAATAGTAATAGCAGTAGCAATCGCGGAAAAAAGCAGTATGGGAAGTACCGTAGGCATAGAGGGAATGGATGGACAGGCGTTGCATGTATAACATAGATCATGTAATAATCTAACATGGGCATTGCAGATAATAATAATAAAGCACCAAACATTTAGGCAAACCATAGGCATGTGTTCCAATATAGTCATATGTGCTCACAAGGAGAAAGTTGCACAACATCTTTTGTCCTACCAGCCCATGGCAGCGGGGCCTCTAGGGAAACTACTGGTAATTAAGGTGCTCCTATTAATAAAGCACCGGAGCAAAGCATTAAGACTCCGTGAACACACGTGATCCTCACATCACAACCATCCCCTCCGGTTGTCCCAATTTCTATCACTTTGGGGCCTCGGTTTCCGGACAATGACATGTGTAAAACAACTTGCAGATATGATCGAGAAACAATATTATACTCATGAAACAATAACATGTTCAGATCTGAAATCATGGCACTTGGGCCCTAGTGACAATCATTAAGCATAAAAAGTTGCAACAACGGTAGAAAACACTAACAGTGGATACTAGGCACTATGCCCTAACAATCTGGCATTATTACATGATCAATGTCATCCAATCCCTTTGTAACGGCCGGGGATTTTCCCCTCTTAGCCTTGTTTGTTTTTTTCTTTTTGTTTGTGCATCGTCATGCATCATGCACCATCATCTATTTAAAACTTGCAAACATATTTAAATTTATCAAATCAAGTTTTCTAAAATTTACAAAAATTTATTCGATGTTTAAATCTATTTTTTCTTATGGCCTAAACACTTTCTGGAAAAAAAAATAAAACAAAAAAAATGTTTGAGGGCCGGCCAGCCCACAGGCCAACCGGCCTGTCAACTCACCCAAACCCTAACTCAACTCACGCACGCACACAACACCACACCGACACACAACGCACGCACGCACGTCCACGCGAGGAGAGCCAACCCGTGGCTTCTCCTATGTCCGCATCGAGGCGCCTCCAGGAGGGGTATCGAGCGCTGCCTCCTTTCGTCATCGAGCCCCTCGATCCCCTCCTCCCATCGCTACCCCCTGCTCCTACCGAGCCCGTCGCCCTCTCCCCTCGTCCTCCTCCTTCCCTCCCCTCGTCCTCCTGCCACCTCCCGCCGGCGAGCCCTCTCCCGTCGCCTCCAACCCCTGCCCGCCTCGTCCCCTTTCCCACCGCCTCCGCCTCCGTCCGATTCCGGCCGTCTCCGCCGGCTCCTCGCGCCGTCAACCACTACCCTGGCACCACCTCTCCATCCTCTCTCGATCCCACGGCGTGGAGCCCTCGATCCGCAGCCCCGCCGCAAACCCTAGCCGCCCAAGAGCCCATCCGGATAGAGAAGCACGAGGGGAAGGCTATATCTTGGCGTCCATGGCGGCGGCCGACCGGAAGCTGGGGGTGGTAGCATGGCACGGCGACCGGCTGCATCACGGGGAGCAGATGCGGTCCTCACCGGCGCTGTCGTGGATAGCTCCGTCTCCGGCCATCATTGTCCTCCTCGTTCCTCATCTCCAGTCCGCCCTCAACTGCCACCGCTCGTCTTCGATTGCAGCAGATGCAGAGAGGTTGGGCGGGAGGAACTCTGCAACTCGCCGAACGATGGTGAGCATGTACAACGACGGTCTTGCAGGACAGCGGCCAATTCACGCGCGCTACTGCCCGGGCCTCGCCACCGCTCCAACCAGGAGTTGAGATGCGTGCTGCCACGACCTAGCCGAGCACCCATGCATGCTGCTGCTGTTTTCCTTCATCGACGTTATGAGGCACTAAGCTAGGAGCTGTGCAACTCCCAGCGTGTGGCGACATGTACAACAGCGCTCTTGCTGGATGGCGGCGACGGCATGCGCCCTCCTGCTTGGGTCTCCCCGCTGCTCGGACCAGTAGCCGATATGCATGCGAGCATCCCAACCCCAACCTAGACGAGGACCCAAACCTGCTGCTGCTGCCTGTTTCCGTCGAAGTGGTTCTGCCATTCTGAGACCGAAACTGTCAAGTTCGCCACCAACCCCGGAGATGCCGATGTAAGGTTCGGCCACGGCTACTTCCACTACGGAACGAGAATGCCTACAACGACTACTTCCCTACTACGCCAACTACCACGACGACTCGAGAACAACGGATATGATGTTGCGATTCCACCACAACTACGACCCCGGAACAACTACTTCCTCGACGTCGACTACTTCCTCTACGGACGCCTACTTCCTCCACGTTCCGAAGTTTCCGGCGTTAACCTCGAAGATCATCTCTCCAACGTGCGAACCCAAAACCCAACCCTATACCCATATGACTATTTTCTAAATGCCATCTATTTTATAAATGTCAAATCATTCATGTGTTGCATTGCATTTTTGCGGGTGCGGGCAATAATAATATCACCTAACAATTAAATATGGAATTTGTTTACTGTGTTGAGCAAATAAAATTCATGCACTTTTATGTACTTTAATTAATTCACTTAAACTTGCATAATTCATAGCTTGTCCATTTTAAATCCAAATTCAATAAATGAAACATGTATTCCATTCCAAATTTCATGTACTCTTCAAATATGCAAGTTGTTTACTGTTTTGAACATTTCAAATGTTTTCAAAAATCCAAATTCAAACTACTATTTCAAATTTGATTAAATTCATAACTAATTCAAATTTAATTCAAATGGCCCATATAAAATATGTTTTCCATCCAAAATTTCATGCTCTTTCCAAATATAACAATTGTTTTCTGTTTTGGATAAATAAAACTAATGCAATTACTTAATCCTTTAATTAAATCATTTAAATGGTGAAATTCATAACTTGCTCAATTAAAATCCAATTTCAATAAATAAAATATGCTTTCCACTCAAAATGAAACCACCTTTCTGAATATCAACTTTGTTTTGAAATTTGGACAATTAAAATTAATGTCATTTAAAAATGCCTTAATTAATTAATTAAAAGTCTTAATTAATAACTTTCACATGCTTGCTCCAAATTAAAAACCCAAAACATGAAATCCATCCAAAATGAAATGCTATACTTAAATATCAACTTTGTTTTCTATTTTGAATAAATTAAATTGCTGAAAACAACCATTTTGTTAATTAATGCATTTAAAATTGTCAATTTAATAACTTGCTCAATTCAAAACCAAATTCCACATATCAAATATGTTTTCCAACCAGAAAAATGCAAGGAATATTAATATGCCATCCATGTTCATGTTTGCACCTTGCATTTTGCCTTTGTAGTAGTGTTATGCATGTTCACCTAATAAATAAATATGGAATGTGTTGGGGTATTTAATTCAATTGTTGCCCTATTCCATTTAATATTGGATAGATCACCTCTACCTTGTTTAACCATGTTAATCAACATTTAATATTGATGGTTAGCTAAACAACTTGAACCAATAATTATTTGTCCGGACTCCGGTTCCGATTAAATTGCTTAAGTTGTTTCCCCTGTTGCATCTTGCCATGCCATGCATATAAAATAGGATCATGCTGGATCTTTTGCTGTAGTAGTAATTGTTGCATCCGGTGTTTGTTCGAGGTTCGTTGCTTCTTCCCGGATAGGACGTTGAGATGATGTGAGCAACGACAAGTTCTATGGACGTACCTCTACTTGCTGGATTCCAGACAAGTATACTCACTTGCTGCCAAATGGCTGCCTTTCATCACTTGTTACCGATTCTTTCCGTTGTTCTTATTCTAGCCTGTTGATTCGATGCTTGTGTCTCGATCCTATTATATGTTTACCTCGTAGCCAGGATATAGCCTTCCTTCCACTTCCTATTAACTGTTGTTTGTTTACCTTGTTGGCCCTCGTGTCGTAGTTGCATGCTTAGTGTTGTTTGCGCTCAAGTCTTGTGGTCCGCCTTATCACCTGTTTAGTTGGTAGTTGGGTTTCAATTCAATCAACAATCTGTTAATGTTTTTGGGTAATAATATTTTGATGATAAGGCACCGGCAGGAGGCCCGGCGTGGTTTTGAGGCCTGCTAGTGTCGACCCTAATTAGGAAAAGGGTCTTGTCTACTGATCCATGATGAGCGCACTAACCGCATGTGGGAAGCGAGTATGGGCGCCCCCCTCAATTTGATTCGATTCGCATCTCGTCCAAATCGCCTCATTTAGTTCGGGTTTTCCATTTGCCGCATGCATGATCTTGCGAACCCAGGCCAGGGTGGAACTTTCGTAGTCGGCATTTAGGGAGACACGTTCTTAGAGTGCTATGAGGGTCCCCTTTTCTTCGTGGGGCTTGATTAGCCGTGCGCTCAATTGCACGGGGTTCTTTGGGCTTGATGCGAAGAAGAGTTGGGTTGTGTTGAGTACCTCGCTTGGTGGGTTGATTCCCCGTCTGGCGGGTTATTCTTACGTGTACAGCCAAATTGGTGCATCCCTGCAGGGTTAAATCTTCTCGAGAAGCCGTGTTTTCCGCGGTTATGGTTGACTTGGTGAAAGTACTGGCTAACAAGTACTCAGAACAACTTACACCTAACTAATGATACTTGACTAGTAATAGTCTTATTGACACAACAACTTGATCCATCCTTAATCCAACATTGTGAGTTATCCTTGGGTTGCTTCCTTAGTAGGGGGTAACATTGGATGGGTTTGTTTGGGTGGTTAGTACTAGTTGGTTCCGATACGCTATCTTATCCCCCTCTTTTAGCCGGATGTTGTAGTGAGTCTCTGTAGTTGGTTAGTGCAGCCCGCTGCAGCTTATTTGCAATAATCCCTTCCTTTCCGTTGATCCCAAAGTATTTGTATCTTGTGATGACTGGCTACGCCGGTATCTTGTGAGTATGGTTTATCCACTTGCCAGTACTTAACCATACTGACCCACGAATCTTTTCGTGGCTGCATATTCCAAATTGCAGTCAACAGGTTTGAAGTCTGACGATGTTAGCTTGGGAATCCCTCCGGCTTGGCCTGGGCAGGGATTGGACGCTCTCGGTTATCTTCAGGACTCTTAGTCCAATTTGTATCTTGACCGTAGACGGACGATATGTTGTTTCTTCCGCTGTTATTTGGATCTTTGTATTGTATCAGTTGTATCCTTGACTCGTTTGAGTCATCTTGTATATATCTTTTCTGTTGTTGTTGTGGATTATTCGTGAACTGTTGTAATGTTACCACAAGTGGCTACCTGGAATCGGTTATTATGTGGATTTTGGCGGGAATGCTGAAATCTGCATACTGCCCGATCTCGGGGCGTCACAAATGGTATCAGAGCATGGTTTCCGATTCCCGATATTGTTTCGATACAAATGGTTATCGAAGCAACGGGTCCGCAAAGCCTGTAGGATAACCTCGCTAACGGTCGTTGTTTCTAGAGTGTCAAAAACTATTTGTCAAAAACCTATTTTCGAAACATCTCAATAGGATTCTTGTTTTCTCCTTATCTCGATTCTATTTCTCCTCCCATCTTATTTGTTTTGGAGTCTTCCCCCCTTGTCTATCTTTCAAAGTGTTAGGATCCTACGTGGGTGGACGTTTTCTGAGCCTTTAACCTAGTAGGTTCGATCATCGGAAGATTCCTGGTGGAAGAACATCATCGTCACTCCGAGCAAGAATCTCTTGTTAGTGGTGTCGAGAAGCCCTTGTCAGTGGTGTCGAGGAGATCAACTGAAAGCATGAAGAATCGATAGTCGAACTTCCCCCTCCCTCGTGTTCGTGGGCGGATTGCGAGGGCGCAATCCCTTGTTAGTGGTGTCGTCTGTAACGGCCGGGGATTTTCCCCTCTTAGCCTTGTTTGTTTTTTTTCTTTTTGTTTGTGCATCGTCATGCATCATGCACCATCATCTATTTAAAACTTGCAAACATATTTAAATTTATCAAATCAAGTTTTCTAAAATTTACAAAAATTTATTCGATGTTTAAATCTATTTTTTCTTATGGCCTAAACACTTTCTGGAAAAAAAATAAAACAAAAAAAAATGTTTGAGGGCCGGCCAGCCCACAGGCCAACCGGCCTGTCAACTCACCCAAACCCTAACTCAACTCACGCACGCACACAACACCACACCGACACACAACGCACGCACGCACGTCCACGCGAGGAGAGCCAACCCGTGGCTTCTCCTCTGTCCGCATCGAGGCGCCGCCAGGAGGGGTATCGAGCGCTGCCTCCCTTCGTCATCGAGCCCCTCGATCCCCTCCTCCCATCGCTACCCCCTGCTCCTCTCGAGCCCGTCGCCCTCTCCCCTCGTCCTCCTCCTTCCCTCCCCTCGTCCTCCTGCCACCTCCCGTCGGCGAGCCCTCTCCCGTCGCCTCCATCCCCTGCCCGCCTCGTCCCCTTTCCCACCGCCTCCGCCTCCGTCCGATTCCGGCCGTCTCCGCCGGCTCCTCGCGCCGTCAACCACTGCCCTGGCACCACCTCTCCATCCTCTCTCGATCCCACGGCGTGGAGCCCTCGATCCGCAGCCCCGCCGGAAACCCTAGCCGCCCAAGAGCCCATCCGGATAGAGAAGCACGAGGGGAAGGCTATATCTTGGCGTCCATGGCGGCGGCCGACCGGAAGCTGGGGGTGGTAGCATGGCACGGCGACCGGCTGCATCACGGGGAGCAGATGCGGTCCTCACCGGCGCTGTCGTGGATAGCTCCGTCTCCGGCCATCATCGTCCTCCTCATTCCTCATCTCCAGTCCGCCCTCAACTGCCACCGCTCGCGTTCGATTGCAGCAGATGCAGAGAGGTTGGGCGGGAGGAACTCTGCAACTCGCCGGACGGTGGTGAGCACGTACAACGGCGGTCTTGCCGGACGGCGGCCAATTCACGCGCGCTACTGCCCGGGCCTCGCCACCGCTCCAACCAGGAGTTGAGATGCGTGCTGCCACGACCTAGCCGAGCACCCATGCATGCTGCTGCTGTTTTCCTTCATCGACGTTATGAGGCACTAAGCTAGGAGCTGTGCAACTCCCAGCGTGTGGCGACATGTACAACGGCGCTCTTGCTAGATGGCGGCGACGGCATGCGCCCTCCTGCTTGGGTCTCCCCGCTGCTCGGACCAGTAGCCGATATGCATGCGAGCATCCCAACCCCAACCTAGACGAGGACCCAAACCTGCTGCTGCTGCCTGTTTCCGTCGAAGTGGTTCTGCCATTCTGAGACCGAAACTGTCAAGTTCGCCACCAACCCCGGAGATGCCGATGTAAGGTTCGGCCACGGCTACTTCCACTATGGAACGAGAATGCCTACAACGAATACTTCCCTACTACGCCAACTACCACGACGACTCGAGAACAACGGATATGATGTTGCGATTCCACCACAACTACGACCCCGGAACAACTACTTCCTCGACGTCGACTACTTCCTCTACGGACGCCTACTTCCTCCACGTTCCGAAGTTTCCGGCGTTAACCTCGAAGATCATCTCTCCAACGTGCGAACCCAAAACCCAACCCTATGCCCATATGCCTATTTTCTAAATGCCATCTATTTTATAAATGTCAAATCATTCATGTGTTGCATTGCATTTTTGCGGGTGCGGGCAATAATAATATCACCTGACAATCAAATATGGAATTTGTTTACTGTGTTGAGCAAATAAAATTCATGCACTTTTATGTACTTTAATTAATTTACTTAAACTTGCATAATTCATAGCTTGTCCATTTTAAATCCAAATTCAATAAATGAAACATGTATTCCATTCCAAATTTCCTGTACTTTTCAAATATGCAAGTTGTTTACTGTTTTGAACATTTCAAATGTTTTCAAAATCCAAATTCAAACTACTATTTCAAATTTGATTAAATTCATAACTAATTCAAATTTAATTCAAATGGCCCATATAAAATATGTTTTCCATCCAAAATTTCATGCTCTTTCCAAATATAACAATTGTTTTCTGTTTTGGATAAATAAAACTAATGCAATTACTTAATCCTTTAATTAAATCATTTAAATGGTGAAATTCATAACTTGCTCAATTAAATCCAATTTCAACAAATAAAATATGCTTTCCACTCAAAATGAAACCACCTTTCTGAATATCAACTTTGTTTTGCAATTTGGACAATTAAAATTAATGTCATTTAAAAATGCCTTAATTAATTAATTAAAAGTCTTAATTAATAACTTTCACATGCTTGCTCCAAATTAAAAACCCAAAACATGAAATCCATCCAAAATGAAATGCTATACTTAAATATCAAATTTGTTTTCTATTTTGAATAAATTAAATTGCTGAAAACAACCATTTTGTTAATTAATGCATTTAAAATTGTCAATTTAATAACTTGCTCAATTCAAAACCAAATTCCACATATCAAATATGTTTTCCAACCAGAAAAATGCAAGGAATATTAATATGCCATCCATGTTCATGTTTGCACCTTGCATTTTGCCTTTGTAGTAGTGTTATGCATGTTCACCTAATAAATAAATATGGAATGTGTTGGGGTATTTAATTCAATTGTTGCCCTATTCCATTTAATATTGGATAGATCACCTCTACCTTGTTTAACCCTGTTAATCAACATTTAATATTGATGGTTAGCTAAACAACTTGAACCAATAATTATTTGTCCGGACTCCGGTTCCGATTAAATTGCTTAAGTTGTTTCCCCTGTTGCATCTTGCCATGCCATGCATATAAAATAGGATCATGCTGGATCTTTTGCTGTAGTAGTAATTGTTGCATCCGGTGTTTGTTCGAGGTTCGTTGCTTCTTCCCGGATAGGACGTTGAGATGATGTGAGCAACGACAAGTTCTGTGGACGTACCTCTACTTGCTGGATTCCAGGCAAGTATACTCACTTGCTGCCAAATGGCTGTCTTTCATCACTTGTTACCGATTCTTTCCGTTGTTCTTATTCTAGCCTGTTGATTCGATGCTTGTGTCTCGATCCTATTATATGTTTACCTCGTAGCCAGGATATAGCCTTCCTTCCACTTCCTATTAACTGTTGTTTGTTTACCTTGTTGGCCCTTGTGTCGTAGTTGCATGCTTAGTGTTGTTTGCGCTCAAGTCTTGTGGTCCGCCTTATCACCTGTTTAGTTGGTAGTTGGGTTTCAATTCAATCAACAATTTGTTAATGTTTTTGGGTAATAATAATTTGATGATAAGGCACCGGCAGGAGGCCCGGCGTCGTTTTGAGGCCTGCTAGTGTCGACCCTAATTAGGAAAAGGGTCTTGTCTACTGATCCATGATGAGCGCACTAACCGCATGTGGGAAGCGAGTATGGGCGCCCCCCTCAATTTGATTTGATTCGTATCTCGTACAAATCGCCTCATTTAGTTTGGGTTTTCCATTTGCCGCATGCATGATCTTGCGAACCCAGGCCAGGGTGGAAATTTCGTAGTCGGCATTTAGGGAGACATGTTCTTAGAGTGCTATGAGGGTCCCCTTTTCTTCGTGGGGCTTGATTACCCGTGCGCTCAATTGCACGGGGTTCTTTGGGCTTGATGCGAAGAAGAGTTGGGTTGTGTTGAGTACCTCGCTTGGTGGGTTGATCCCCCGTCTGGCGGGTTATTCTTACGTGTACGGCCAAATTGGTGCATCCCTGCAGGGTTAAATCTTCTCGAGAAGCCGTGTTTTCCGCGGTTATGGTTGACTTGGTGAAAGTACTGGCTAACAAGTACTCAGAACAACTTACACCTAACTAATGATACTTGACTAGTAATAGTCTTATTGACACAACAACTTGATCCATCCTTAATCCAACAGTGTGAGTTATCCTTGGGTTGCTTCCTTAGTAGGGGGTAACATTGGATGGGTTTGTTTGGGTGGTTAGTACTAGTTGGTTCCGATACGCTATCTTATCCCCCTCTTTTAGCCGGATGTTGTAGTGAGTCTCTGTAGTTGGTTAGTGCAGCCCGCTGCAGCTTATTTGCAATAATCCCTTCCTTTCCGTTGATCCCAAAGTATTTGTATCTTATGATGACTGGCTACGCCGGTATCTTGTGAGTATGGTTTATCCACTTGCCAGTACTTAACCGTATTGACCCACGAATCTTTTCGTGGATGCATATTCCAAATTGCAGTCAACAGGTTTGAAGTCTGACGACGTTAGCTTGGGAATCCCTCCGGCTTGGCCTGGGCAGGGATTGGACGCTCTCGGTTATCTTCAGGACTCTTAGTCCAATTTGTATCTTGACCGTAGACGGACGATATGTTGTTTCTTCCGCTGTTATTTGGATCTTTGTATTGTATCAGTTGTATCCTTGACTCGTTTGAGTCATCTTGTATATATCTTTTCTGTTGTTGTTGTGGATTATTCGTGAACTGTTGTAATGTTACCACAAGTGGCAACCTGGAATCGGTTATTATGTGGATTTTGGCGGGAATGCTGAAATCTGCATAGTGCCCGATCTCAGGGCGTCACACCCTTCCATCCCTCTCAGCCTACAGCGGTGTTTACTCACACTGGACGGGGGAAACATGGATGGTTGATGGAGAAGAGGTGGCGATGATCTCCTTCGAATCCCCGTCCCGGCAGGGCGCCAGAACAGGAACTTCTGATCCCCGAATCGAGGTTCGGGGTGGCAGCGGCGCTCTGTTTGGTTTCTGTGGAATATGACGACCCCCTGTTGTTTTAGGGTTGAAGGCGTTATGTAGTCGAAAGGGGAGTCCGAGGGGGTCCCGGGGTGGCCCACACCACCAGGGGGCACGGCCAAGGGGGGCGCCGGGGGTGGCCCCCTTCTTGCTCCTGGGGTCTTATGGTGTTTTAAGACCAATGGGGTCTTTTCTGGGCATTTTCCCGAAAGTTGATTTTTCTGCAAAAAAAACGGGACACCAATGTAATTCTGCAGAAACAGCGTTAGTCCGTGTTAGTGGTATCCAAAACTCACAACTTTAGAATAAAATAATAAGAAAAGTGTTCGGAAAAGGAGATACGTTTTGGACGTATCAACTCCCCCCAAGCTTAGCTTATTGCTTGTCCTCAAGCAATTCAGTGACAACTGATTGCGATAAAAGACTTTCACGAACACATTTGTTTCATATGATGCAAATATACTCACTACATAATCAAGTGCTGAGGCAATTCATAATAAGATGTATGGAAAATAAAAGTCACCCAGCAGTTATGCAAACCATGAAAAGATGCCAACGAACTAATAATAGACAACATGAAGTATTTCAATCTACAAGATTGCAATGCTTATAATAGAGTATGATAAAGTGTACTCGCTTTCCCTTAATAGTGGAGCAAAACATAAATGTTAGGGCACCTCTGAAGTTCAAATGAAGACTAGAAATAAAGATATAAAAGATATAAGCATCAAAGGTATACCACTATCAACCGTGTTTTGGGACCAACACATTACACTAAGAATAACAGCCATGCTCTCAAGAAGGTGCATAAAGCGAGAAGGTGGAGACTCAACATAAAAGTAAAAGAAAGGCCCTTCGCAGAGGGAAGCAGGGATTAACTCATGTGCTAGAGCTTTTTATTTTATTAAACAGAGGTATTGAAAACATTTTTGAGAGAGGTGTATGCTTATGTCAGCGAATGGTAAACAGACAATACAGTATGTCACAAGCCAACTATACTTCACAAGAGTGGCTCCCATAGAAGGACGCATCTGGGTAGAAGGTCATCCCTCTTTCTCTTTTCTTTACACATTTATGATTTGACTGATAAATCAGGGGTAAAAAGAGTGAAGAGAATTTGTTGTATTAATTTGGGGCTGGGCACCCGCTGCCGGCTCTTCTATCATTTGGATAAGCGGATGAAGTCACTAGTCCAGGGTGTGAAATCCAAGCAACAAGTGAGGTAAATATTCTCTATTTACGTCCTCATGAGCTAAAACAGGGGCACACAACAGGAATTTTTGGCAGGTTTTAAAGGTAGCACACGAGAAATTTACTTGGAGTGGCAGTTAAATACCACATATATAGGTAGGTATGGTGGATGCACGAGTAGATATCATACCTAGTACAGGTGGAGGCTAGCAATAGACGGGGAGCGACAATCGAGAGAGCAACAACTGTCATAATCATGCTTGTGACAAAACAAAATTAACAGGGGCATAAAGATGATACAGATACTCCGAGGCAAAATAAATCATCGAGTCTTAGGTGACTTTTTGTTTTCAGTCATAGCATGCATGAGAATGTGCCAAGTCAATTCAAGCGAAACAATCAGAGGGAGATACCACAATGTCATACCCTTCTATGAATAAAACAATGCAAGCAAACATTCATACGACATGCTATTTTATATTAATAAGTTGGAACTAACACGTGAGACCATGAACTACCAAGCATCAATTAAATAACATACACCTTACATGAACGGACTAAGCATGTTCACACAATAAGTATATGTACAAAAATAAAACAAATAGAGTTCATACCAGCCTCTCACCACAACTCGAATTGTCGTAAATCGTCATTACTGCTCTTCACTTGTGGATTGAATAATATAGAATGATAATCAAGCTCAATGGAGACACGGCAGTCCGGTGAACTCTGCAACAAACTTTACAAAACCAAAGAAGAACAACAAATATTTTTGGGTTTTCGATTTAAAAAAGGAACAAAAAGAAACAAGCAAACGAAGCAAAATATTTTTTGGATTTTTGAATACTAAACCGAATTGAGAAAACAAAGCAAACCAACTAAAGAAACTAAAGAAGCAAACAAAGAGAAACAACAGAAATATTTTTGGTATTTTTGTGTTTTGGAAAACAAGAACAAAACAATAAAAACAAAGAGAAACGAAAGAAACGAAAGAAAACGAAAACAAACAAAAGAAACTGAAACATAGATATAAAAAGAACCGACCGAACATGATATATAAATGAGTGTGGTGTCGATATACCTCCCCCCAATCTTAGGATTTTGGCCTAAGTGGAGATCAATCACTAAGGGGACCATGAGGTGGCGCCCCCGTAGTATGCTGAGGAGGAACCCTCCTCCTGATATGTGCTCGAGGATGCGCTGGGTACTGCGTGTTGTGGTCCTCGGGAGGCGCATCTCGCCTCTCCTGCTGCCGGTAAAACTCCGTAGTGCTCAGATGCTCGTCTACCTCCTCCTTAGAGAGAGACCATGGTGACCTGTCAATCTTAAACAAAACAGGCTGGGGCAAAGTAACTTTTCGCTCCTCTCCATCTATATATAAAACTCTATATACTAAACGTTCAGCAGTAGAGTTAGCAGTGACAAACTAATGGGACTTCATGGCAGCAAGGTTGAGTCTATAGGGAGCAATCAATTCATCAGGAGCAATAGAAAATTCTAAAGAAGTTTCTATACGTGTTGCAATAATGCCCCCAAAAATAGGCCCCTTAGCAACAAGGTGGCGTGCAACAAGTGCATCAAGGTTATACTTCATGCTACGGTTCAGCGCAGCATCAATGAAAGCAAGGTGGTAACCAGAAATGTTGCTAGTGTTCTCCCTACCAAGGATACTAGTAGCAATATAGTAAGTGAAATATCTAAGAGCATGAAGTTGAATGTTCCTTATCTTCCCACGCTGGGATGAGTGACCATCATCGTTGGTGATTTCTCGGTAAAGCGCCATAAGATCCGCGGGTTTCTCCTGAATCCTGCATGCTGTCCCGGTGGCGTTGATACCTACAATGGCACAAAAATCTTCCAAGGACAAAGAAAAAGATCTACTATATAATTTGAAGCCAATAATGCGACCAAAATGTGTGTTCCGAAATTGAAAAATCTCAACAAAAGTTTTTGTGAGAGCTGCATACCGAGGCCCTTCATCCTCCATATAGTTGGTTAGACCAACTCTTTCAATAAGCATACGAAAGTCATCCAATAGACCTGCACTTCTTAGAAATGTAATGCGAGGAAAGCTAGATGGGTTAGCGATACTATCACCTCCCGCATCGTCAATACTCGGTGCAACAACGTCTTCATTTTACGATGGCCTCACTGAAGGGGATGAGCGTGAGGGCCTTGTCCTTCTAGGAGCATCACTCCTAAATATCTCTCTAAAATTATAACTACCCATCTCTGAAATTATTCAACAATCATCACAAAAACTAATTTCAAGCAACTAATAGGTGGAAAGAACCATAAAGACTTATATGAGAGCTAAACATACGTCAAAACTACATTATTTCTACTCAAATCAAGCATGCAAACTCACATATGCTATCACCTACAGTACCAAAATACTCAAGAAATACCCCACTAAACAAAATTCTACCTAGATCATCGGAGGAGTCACATACCGGAGATCAAACACACCAAATCTCAGCACAAATGATGGGCTGAAGAAGGAGATCAAAAATCCAGAGAAAGAACAACAAGAACACGGGGTCTAGGAAATGTTTTCAGTTTGGTGGGTGAGAGAGAAGACTTTGATAGGGGAGAGAGTTAGTGGGGGCCAGGGGGGCCCCAGACCGTGTGCTGGCGCCACCAGGGGGCAGGCCGCGCCACCCCATGGTGTGCCTAGCTGGTGGGTCCCCTTGGGGTCTCCCAGGTGGCTCTCTGCCTCATTTTTGACGTAAAATATTATTATAATTTTTCTGGAATTTTTTGAGAAACTTTATTTTTGAGGTATTTCCAGAATTTTAATAATTAATAAGAACCAGAAAAACAAAAGCGAAAAGGTGGAAAACAAAACCGAAACCAGAACTAGAGAGGTTCTATGACACTCCAATGGAAAAATATCCAAGAAAACAAAGGTGGTAGTGGTGAAAACAAAAGTATGGGTGGTGAAAACATGCATAACCACAGTAATCAGGGTGAAAACGTGACGCAAACATGAATATGGATGATGGAAAACATGATTGTACTCAAGTAGCAATGTGATAACAAAAGTAAACATGGTGAAAATTAAACATAGTGGGGAAGGTGAAAACATAGTGAAAACATTGCCCACTTCATTTAAAATCATTTTGTTAACAAGGGTGATCAAGTCTTGTTACCAGAACAATTTTCATATGAAGCAAAACTTTGCTAATCACTAAATAATTATGTTACCTCAACCTTGATAGACATAGTCCCAAAAATAATAATTTCATATTCTTTTGGTGTGCTGGAATGGGACAATAAAATTCTCCAATCTTGATGGTCTCAATATTTTCAATTGAATTTAAACCATATCTTCTATCAATCTTCTTGGGAAAATAAACAATATGCTCTTTATCATTAACACTAAAAGTTACTTTTCCTTGATTGCAATCAATAACAGCCCGTGCGGTATTAAGAAAAGGTATAACAATAATAATAGACATATTATCATCTTCAGGCATTTCCAACACAACAAAGTCAGTTAATATCAAACAATTAGTAGAAACTTGCAAAGGAACATTCTCACATATACCAACAGGAATAGCAGTGGACTTATCAGCCATTTGCAAAGATATATCAGTGTGTATCAATTTTTCAAGAGAGAGTCTCTTACAAAAGAGAGAAAGGCATAACACTAACTCCAGCTCCAGAGTCACATAAAGCAGTTCTAACACAATTATTTTTAATAGAAAAAGGGATAGTAGGAATACCAGGATGTCCAAGCTTCTTTGGAACCTTGCCATTGAAAGAGTAATTAGCAAGCATAGTGGAAATTTCCTCATTAGGAATTTTCATTTTGTTGGAGACAATATCTTTCGTATATTTAGAATAAGGAGGCAATTTAATAGCATTAGTCAAAGGGATTTGCAAAAACAGAGGTTTCATCCACTCACAAAACTTGCTATAATATTCTTCTTCTTTTGATTTGTGTTTCTTATTAGGAAAAGGCATTGCTTTTTGTACCCAAGGCTCTCTTTATTTACAATGTTTATTGGCAATGAAATCCTCCTTAGTATACTTTGCAGTTTTAGTTTGCTTTTCAGGTCCAGCTACAGTTTCTTCTTTATGAGAAGCATCACTTTTATCTTTACCACTTTCAGTTTCAGCATCAGAAATAGATATACTATTCGGATCTTTAGCAAGTTCAGGAGATTCTACAACATTTTTATGTCTCTTCTTCTTTTTCTTAGAAGGAGAACTATTGTTTTTAGGTTGCTGAGAATATTTTTCAATTCTTTGAGGATGTCCTTCAGGATACAAGGTGTCCTGAGTAGAAACACCACTTCTAGTAATTATTTCACAAACATGTTTATCTCTAGAAGCATTAGCTAGCATATGTTTTTGCACTTTAGTAAGTTGATCAATTTGAGTTTGAATCATTTGAAAATGTTTAACAAGCATTTTAACATCATTAGAGTTCCTCTCAATAATACCATGCAAATTATCAATTGCTCTAGAGTTTTCCATAAGGTGATTTTGCACTCTCGTATTAAAGGTGTCTTGCTTAACAACATAATTATCAAATTCATCTAAGCATTGATCAGGTGTTTTAGAGTAAGGAATATCTCTATTACCAAAGTATTGGAGAGAGTGTACCTCAACAGTTGATGGATGAGGAATAGGCTTACATAATTCTTCTATAGGAGGTAAATTCTTCACATCTTCAGATTTAATACCCCTCTCTTTAAGAGATTTCTTGGCTTCCTTCATCACTTCATCATTTAAAATCAATCATCCCTCTCTTCTTGGGTGTTGGCATTGGTGTTTGCTCTGGTGTAGGTGTAGGCTCAGGTATATTCCAATCATCATTATTTTTGGCTATTTTAGCCATTAATTCCTCAGCTTCTTTTGGAGTTCTTTTCCTAAAAACACAACCAACAAAACTATCCAGGTATGTCCTAGATTCAACCGTTAGTCCATTATAAAATATATCTAGGAGCTCATTTGTAGGTAGTGGATATCCAGGGCTAGCTCTTATCAAAGAACAAAACCTTGTCCAAGATTCAGGCAATTTTTCTCCTTCAATTTGCTCAAAGTTAAAGATGTCCTGCACAACAGCATGTTGGGCACTAGCAGGAAAATATTTTTGAAAGAAAGCATCAACCAAATCCATTGGATCAGTAATACACCCAGGTGACAGATTGTTAAACCAAATTTTAGCTTCATCTTTCAATGAGAAAGGGAAGATCTTGGTAACAAAATAAGTACGAAGCTTAGTATCATCAGAAAACAAAATACTGAAAGATGAAAGCTCATTCATGTGTTCAATAGCACTTTTACTTTCAGTTCCACAAAAAGGTTCCTTCTCAACAATAGATATATAAGATAAATCTAAAGAGAAATCATAATCCTTGTCTATAATGTGTATGGGAGATGTGGCAAACTTAGCATCAAGAGAAGATTTATATTTCACAGCATGTCTTGCAAGAAGACTCTTAAGAGCACTTGCAACAATAGTAGCATGAGCTTCTTCAATAAAAGCATCATTAAGTTCAATATAGGTTTCATCAAGATCATCAATAAGCTCAGTTGAATTAACAGGTGTACCAATATTTTCAACAGAAATTTCAGCCTTTTTAGTTTGTTTGGATCTAGCAATAGTACATCTAGGAAAGGACCTAGAGAACCAGTATCATCAAGCACAGTAGAGGCATCATCAAAAGTATCAGAAACATACTCAGACTTAGTAGGAGTAACAGTACGTGTAGCATGTGGAGTAAGAAGCTTACTCATAACAGATGGTGAATCAAGAGCAGCAAAGGTGTTCAGAGTTGTACCTCTTCTTGTAGTGGATGGTAATATAGGAACTTTTCCATCAATAGTATTGCCCATTATGAATGTCTTGCATCAAAAAAAATCACGATAAAGTGAGCAAATAAATAAAGCTATGCTCCCCGGCAACGGCACCAGAAAATAGTCTTGATGACCCACAAGTATAGGGGATCGCAACAGTCTTCAAGGGAAGTAAAACCCAAATTTATTGATTTGACACAAGGGGAGACAATTCAGCTGCACCTGAAAGTAGACTTGCTCGCAACAATTTATCAGTGGTAACAGTTTTATAGCAGCAGTAGAAATAAAATAACAACAATAGTAAAATAGTAATAGCAGTAGCAATCGCGGAAAACAGCAGTATGAGAAGAACCGTAGGCATAGAGGGAATGGATGGACGGGCATTGCATGGATAACATAGGTCATGTAATGATCTAATATGGGCATTGCAGATAATAATAATAAAGCATCAAACATTTAGGCAAACCATAGGCATGTGTTCTAATATAGTCATAGGTGATCGCAATGAGAAACTTCCACAACATCTTTTGTTCTACCAGCCCGTGGCAGCGGGGCCTCTAGGGAAACTACTAGTAATTAAGGTGCTCCTTTTAATAAAGCACCAGAGAAAAGCATTAACACTCCATGAACACACGTGATCCTCACATCACAACCATCCCCTCCGGTTGTCCCAACTTCTGTCACTTTGGGGCATCGGGTTCCGGACAATGACATATGTAAAACAACTTGCAGATATGATCAAGAAACAATGTTATACTCATGAAACAATAACATGTTCATATCTGAAATCATGGCACTCGGGCCCTAGTGACAAGCATTAAGCATAACAAGTTGCAACCACGGTAGCAAACACTAACACTGGATACCAGGCACTATGCCCTAACAATTTGGCATTATTACATGATCAATCTCATCCAATCCCTTCCATCTCTCTCAGCCTATAGCGGTGTTTACTCACACATGGACGGGGAAAACATGGATGGTTGATGGAGATGAGGTGGCGTTGTCGATGGCGATGATCTCCTTCGAATCCCCGTCCCGATAGGGCGCCAGTACAGGAACTTCTGATCCCCGAATCGAGGTTAAGGGTGGCAGCGGCGCTCTGTTGTCTTTCTGTGGAGTACGACGAATCCCCTGTTGTTTTAGGGTTGAAGGCGTTATGTAGTCAAAAGGGGAGTCCGAGGGGGTCCCTGGTTGGCTCACACCGCCAGGCGGCGCGGCCAGGGGGGCGCCGGGGGGTGGTGTGGCCCCGTCTTGGCCCCTCTCCTCGCCCCCTTATGGCTCCCGGGGTCTTCTGGTGTTTTATGACCAATGGGGTCTTTTGTGGGCATTTTCCCGAAAGTTGATTTTTTCTGCACAAAAACGAGACACCAAGGTAATTCTGCTGAAAACAGCGTTAGTCCGTGTTAGTGGTATCCAAAACTCACAAGTTTAGAAGAAAACAATAAGAAAAATGTTCAGAAAAGGAGATACGTTTTGGACGTATCATGGACCCCGGTCCATTTCTTTACACCGATATACAACCACTGTTTTCCTGCTGTTTTCCTATTGCAATTATTGTTCTCTTTCATCTACTGCAAACAAGTACTACTTTCCACACTATACGTCTAATCCTTTGTTTTCATCAAAACTGGTGACATTGACAACCTCATTGCTTTGTTGGGGGCAAAGTAATTTGATTCTGTTGTGTAGATTCCATGTTGTTGCTGAACCGGTAGTGCGCCCTACCAACATCACCTGTCTTCAACCTTCAGAAGTGATTTCTTTCTCCTACTGGTCGATTCAACCTTGGTTTCTTTCCGAGGGAAAATTGTTGTTGTGCTCTTCATACCCTCCTCTTGGGGTTTCCCAAAGAGTGCAACTCCTGCACCATCAGCTTGGTGCCCCATGTATGTTTTTGGTAATTGATGACAATCACTATGGACTAATGGTAGGTTTTTTCCATAGACAATGCTTGATGACCATGTGTTGGATTCAAGATGATCAAGTGATGACCAAGCTACTCATGTGAATATCCTAAGTTTGGTCATGAGAGAGTTGAGCATATTGCAAGTATGTCTCGAAGAAGAATATTGTGTGAACATTCATCTTTACTTTCAAAACATCATTATTATGAAGAGATAAGGAAAGATACAAGGTTGATCAAGTCAAAGTGCTAACCGATGGGAAATATTGATCAACTCACAAAGCTAGAAGATGTACCATGTGGGATCATGGTATGGTAAGAGATTGTTCATATCGCTTTGTGAACTAACCCATGATATGTGTGTGTGGTATATCTATGTGAAGTTAGGTATCTTTCCATGGGCTTGCATCAAATGGAAGACTTCATATAGCACATGGTGGATGACGTCAAATGGTGATCATCATCAAAGTTGAGAAGTGCAAGTTAAAGGGAAGCACATCAAAGAGATCACATGCTTGAAGCTTGCCACCCTTTTGGACATAATGGCCAAGTGAAGATGGACTTAAAAGAGCCTCTCCCATAGTGGCGTATGGGGAAGCAATCTATATGTCTTCACCGATCAAAGCGAAATCAAGAAAGATGTTCCATCTTGAGGAGGTCAAGATCTTCATCATCTAGCTCAAGTGGAATTCTCAAGGAAAAGGTACGATTTTGATAGGTTTTCTATTTTACCGGTCTCATAGCATTAGTTGGGAGACCGGGTTATATGATAGATAACTGTAATATCAAGAGGGGCTCTCATACTAGAAACTTGATTGCATCAATTCAGAGAGAAATCAAACCTTTCCATACTTGGCATAATCTTTCTTGGTTCTTATTTGTGTTTTCTCCATGTGTGATTTTAGAGCTTGTCATGTTCTTCAAGACAAGATCAAGTTCATCAAAAACGTATTTTGCATGAAAAACTTATTGCGTTTTTTATATTGGAGGTTTTACCAGTTGTTCCTTTATAGAGAGGTCAAACCTTTCATCATTTGGTTTTATTCTCCAATGATGGACTATGATGTTTCTTTGCATAATCTTGTATTTCTCGCTGTCATGATTTCAACGAGCCCAAGATCATCGAAAACAGAGTGCAGAGGTAAAAGATATCGTGTTTTTAGTGTAGGTCGGGTCAGACTGAAAAGGCGGCCTGTGAGCCAGCCAGGTCGGGCTCCCAGGCCGGGCGGCTCTATTAGGTGGTCGGCCTATGCGCAGAGAAGCCAGCCCGAGAGGCCTGCCAGGTCGGGTCGCGCAGAATTGCCCAATCGGAAGATTTTTTTATGGGGGGGGGAGCTATTTAAGGGGTCTTCTTCCCCATTGCTTCCCCATTTCTCAAGAAAGTTTTCCCCCACCATTGTTGACCTTTTGGAGTTTTCTTTCTCTTTATTCCTCCATGATTCTTGCCTCCAATTAGAGGGAAAAGAGAGACGAGATCTAGATCTATTATTCCACCAATCCATCTCTCCTCTTAGTGAGGGGAAGTCTTCGGATCTAGATCTTGTGGATTCATTTGTTGAGTTCTTTTTGTTCTTCCTCTCTTCTCCCCCATAGCATTTGTTTCTTTGGTGGGATTTGAGAGTGGAGGATTTGAGCACTTCTTGTGTTCTCGCCATTGCATAGGTTGCATTGGTTTGAGTTCTCTACGAAGATTCGTTCGAGTGGAAGGTGGAGAAGCTTGTTACTCTTGGGTTCTTGGAGTACCCTTAGCTTATCCTCTTGGGTACTTGGAGTGCCCTAGACGTTTTATTGTTGCCTCGGATCTTTGGAAGCTTTCGAGGCCTTGTTGCTATCTCGTAGTTTTGGTAGCTCGCGGGATATTCTTGGGAGCTTCCAATTGAGT
The DNA here is from genome assembly GCA_028641055.1 of Alopecurus myosuroides. Taxonomy (NCBI): domain Eukaryota; kingdom Viridiplantae; phylum Streptophyta; class Magnoliopsida; order Poales; family Poaceae; genus Alopecurus; species Alopecurus myosuroides. The sequence goes on along the minus strand of CM054059.1, from coordinate 213,037,828 downwards.
TGTGGAGATTGCCCAACCTTGTACAGGATCGGTGACCGCCCTCAAAGGTCCCCTAGTAGTTCGTGGCACTCCGCATTGGTGGTAGGTGCAAGGAGAATAAGGTGAGCCATTGGGCGCTTGGAGTCATTGTGACTCCACACCTCTTCAACGGAGATTAGCTTCCATTGGGAAGTGAATTCGGGATAAATCATCGTGTCCACGTATCTCGGTTATTTCTATACCCGGTCTCTTTACTTATGCAATTTACTTTGTGATAGTCAGCGAGGTTGAATTAACATATCTTGCTATCACATAGTTGTTTGAATTGTTTAGCACAAGTTGTTGGTGCACATAGGTGAACCTAGTTTGTTTAGGTTTTGGCTTGATAAATTAAACGCTAGTTTTATTCCCTATTTGTTCAAGCCTTAACCGTAATTATTTTTATATTCCTATTCACCCCCCTCTAGGCGACATCCGTGTGCTTTCAAGGGGGACCCCATTCCTCCCCCCTTTTATTAACTTCATTGCCGAAGGTTTGTCCGGGATCCTATCTGCCGCCTCCAGGGTGGGTCATATCCATGGAGTGGTTCCTCATCTTATCTTGGGTAGGGGGTAATCTTGCACCTCCAATACATAGATGATACCCTCATTCTGATCCATCACAATGATCTAGAGATTGCTAATCTGAAGTTCCCGCTGATGTGCTTCGAGGATATGTCGGGGCTGAAAATCAACTACCACAAAAGTGAAGTAATTGTCTTAGATCAACCGAGTGAAGTGCAGAACCGAGTTGCTAACAAACTTAATTGCAAGCTGGGAAAATTCCCCTTCACCTACCTTGGTCTCCCGGTCTCTGATAAAAAGCTCTCGGTGGAGAAATGGTTCTTCCTGGTTCAGAAGCTAGCTGCGAAGGTGGAACCCTGGATTGGGAGATTTCTGTCCTCTGGTTGAGGTTGATTCTCTCCAAATCCTGCTTGGCTAGTCTGCCGATGTTTGCTATGGGACTGTTTCTCTTAAACGAAGGTGTTCATGCTAAATTTGACTCAGTTAGAGCGAGCGTCTTCTAGGAAGGGTCAGGCCCAAACCACAAATATCGTATGGTCAACTGGTCGGCATCCTGTAGACCGAAAGAATGTGGGGGATTGGGCATCCTCAATTCAAGGCACATGAACTCTTCCCTCCTCCTAATGTGGATTTGGAAGCTCTACCAACCGGACAAGGCCATCTGGCCCCAGATTCTACGGGCAAAGTATACTCCCTTTGGGGACATCTTTGCTAGTTATTTTAGAGGTGGTTCGCAGTTCTGGAAGAACCAGCATAAGATCAAGCATCTCTTCAAAACCGGATCCAAGCACCAGGTTCACAACGGGATCAAAACCAAATTTTGGCTTGACTGGTGGTGGGGCAATGCCCCCCTTAGCCTTTAGTTCTTGTCCCTTTGTGCGGCCTGTGAAGATGGGAAGATGTTGGTTGCAAAGGCGGTTACAGAAGGTTGTCATTTCAGGCACTCCCTTGATTTGGCAAGGGACAACACATGGGCTACGTTGGAAGCTATTTTGGACAGCATTGTTTTGTCCGAGGAGCAAGATTCCATTGTGTGGACTCTTGACCCCTCTGGTAAATTCTCTGTGAACTCCATGTACAAGCAACTGGCGGGGCTACCGTTGCACATTTTAGGGATATCCAGAAAGACAAGCTCCCCCTTAAGATTAGAATCTTCTCCTGGCAATTGGTCCTGGATAGACTTCCACCGGGACAACAATTAGCAACTAGGCATGGTCCCTCCGATGGTAAGTGTGCGCTTTGCGGGGCCCCGGAGAATGCTTCCCACATGCTTTTCAATTGCTCGCTGGCGGTTTTCTGCTGGAGGTGTTCTCTGTCATGTCCTGGGGAGAATTTGGAGACCGGGTAACATCGCGCAAATGTTTGCTCTTCTATCTGGGTTATCGAGGTCGTATAGGTGGCTGATGTGGGCGCTCTTCATTGCCCAATGCTGGGCTCTTTGGCACTGCCGTAACAAGTTGGCCATTGGAAAGAAAATTATTAATCATCGGGTTGTTATCGTTTACCAAACCATGATCTTCTTACAGCTGTGGACGCTAGAGTTCAATGCTGAGGATCGGGAGGGAGCAAGGTGGCTAGCTGCGGAGTTAAGTGCACTCTCCGCCCTAGTCCCTAGAGTTTAGCGGTGTTTCTTTCCGTTTGGTTAAGCTGTATGCCGCAGCGTGTGTGTTCCTTGGCTAGCGAATGTGTTATTTTCTTTTGGCTAAGTTGTATGTTCGCTGGGCTTTGTTAACTCAAAATCAGGCAATAAAATATGTCTTCCATCTAAAAGAAACTGATGCAATCATGCATGCAACGTTGTACAAGACCTTGGTAGATGATTAATCCGATGTTCTTGCTCATTCTGCCTTGAATTACAGAACCAAGACAATATATTACATGGTACATACACTGGGAAGAAAAGGAGAGTACTCCTTGATCTCCCATGTAATTTACACACACCACCCGAAAGAAGTCACGGACACATCAGATACATTGCTGCTGCTGCTGCTTCTTCGGCCTCCAGCCGATGAATTGCAATCCATCGCGTCCGGTCTGCTGATGCAAATGCAACAAGCCTCACCCACCCACCACAAGCCGATATCTGTAGCGCGTCTTGATTATAGGCCGAGCACGCCGAGCGGCGTCTTGCCCTGTCCGGCCTCGAAGTAGAAGATGAGCATGGCGAGCATGGCGAGACGCGAGTGCTTGATCTCGGCGAGCTTGAGCCGGTCGAGCTTCTCGGCGTCGGGGATGTAGACGCCGTCCTTGGTCTCGCCGCCCAGGCCGAGCGGGTCGAAGAACTTGCCGCCGGGGTACCCTTGGTCGCCGGTGGAGTTGGCGAAGTTCTCGGCTGTGCGCGACCACGGCGTGGCCCACTCTACTGACTGCGAGTCCGGGTTGAAGAAGTCCACCCACCTCTTCGACTCCACCCACCCCATGAGCAGCAGCTGGGTGCCCAGCAGCGTCCCGAACGAGAAGGGCGCCACCGCGCCTGGCTGCGCGCCGGCCTCGAACCACGGCACGCCGCTGTAGGCCTGCCCGACGAAGATGCCCAGCACGGCCGCCATCGCCCACCGCCCGTGGATCAGCTCGGCTTCCCTGTACCACTTGAGGAAGGCCGGGTCCTTGCCCAGGCCCAGCGGGTCGAAGCCGAAGTCACCGGGGAGCCTGCACAGACACAGTGTTCAGTGTCAGAGACAGTTGCTGCAATCGATCGATGCCTCGTAGTGCAGAGCGAGGGGAAAAGACGAGGAGACTTACGAGCCATCGAGCCATGACGGGTCGATGAACTCGGCGTCGCTCTTGAAGGCGGGGATCCACGACTTCTTGCCGACGGCCGCGGCAACGACCACCACGCGGCGCGTCACGGGCTTGGCGGCGGCGCCGAGGGAGGCGGCATTGGCGAGCGCGCGCCTCGCGCCGAGGAACGGGTTCTTGAGCACGGCGGTGGCGGAGGTGGAGGCGAGCGCCATTGCTGGTCGTCGAGTGCCTTCCGCGGGCCTGAGGCAGAGTGGTCTGTTTGTTGTTCGCGAGCGGCGTGCAAGGTCTGCGGGGATGCCTGGACGGTTTTGATGTTAAATCGTGGCGTTGCGGCGCAGGGCAGCCACAAGATTTGGGCGGGGAAATCTTGGGGTGGTAGGATGGATAGAGCGCTGGCCAATGGGGAGCTGGCGGCACCGGATTCTGCTGCGCCGGTGCACGCCGCGTGGACAATATCCTGGGCCTTGATGCTCCGGGTCATCTGTGGGGACTGCCTGCCAATCGGACCGTGTCATAGGATCTCCATGGTCACTACTCACTAGTGAAACCTTTGGAGACAGCATACCGCACACACACCATACAGAACGCAACATGTAGTTAGTTTTTGTTCTACACATCCATCCAAGTTTAACGCTTACAGTGAGATTATTATGTGCTTCGTAAAAAAAAAAAAACTGCGTACGTTATGCATCGAAATGTTTATCCATTTTTGAGGACGCTTATCCGCAAAAAGAAAACAGGACGACGCTAAACCAAGCGGCCACACAGTCTTTGCGTCCATTAGAACAAGCTAGAAGTCTTGCGAAGACGGAAGGCCTTTCTTTGTAAGATGGCGATGGAAGATCTTTAGATTCAAAAAAAAAAAAATCATGTCAGCAAAAATAACATTTTTTCTTTTTTTTTCCAGGGAAAATAACATTTTTTTTTCTTCAATGTGAAGTGTATATAACTTGACTTTAGGGGCCTCTTTGATCTGCAGGATTTCCAAGACGTGGGAGTATTTAAAAAACTGGAATAGAGGCTCAAAACATTTTGAATACTAGTACAGGATTAATAAAAGGATATTTAATTACCCACAAGCAAAATATAGGATTCTTCATAAGAAATCGAGCGGATGAAATTTTTCCAGTGGAATCTAGTCAAAGAAATCATAGAAAAATATTCCTATGATTTACAATGATCAATCAACTCATAGTAGAAAATCCAGAAACGGGCACCACTAGGAATCGTTGTCCGATATTTGCCTCTCATCGAACTACTCATCTGCCGTAGGATTCGTCTAACTAAGAGCGTCGGATGCTGAGATCACATGTGTAGTTGGTTGGGATTTGCACCAATTGCGTTGGGTTTCGGTAGCTGCTCCCATAAATTATGTCAATTCATAAATCTAATTATGTGGGAGCTAATTGTGTGCGGTTAATTCCCTATGATCTCATCCGCCGTTGTTTTAGGAAACAAATTACGGATTTTAAGTCAACAGATTCACACGGTTTGCCTTCCTAGAAAAAAGTTTTTTTTGTTTGTTTGCTTTCTTAGGTATTATAAACTTGTCTCCAATGCTAACCCACGTGCTTCTAGTGCGATAAGAAATTTGCTTCCACATCATAGGAAAATATTTCTAGTGTAATGTTTTGCTCTGTCTTCCACAATTTCACGCTTCCATCTACCTCCGACGAAATTGCTTCTATGTTAAATTCAATTGTTTCTATTTAATTGTTAAAATATTTCTTCTATTTAAAAGATTTGTATCACGTACAAAGAACCATTATCATGCCTCATGGATACACATGCTTCAAAAAAAATATGGGTGTGCTTCCAAGAAATACAAAATGGGCTAATATGTGCTCTCAACTTTCATGTAAAATAATCTGCTTCCATGGACAACATGTCCGGTTCAATGGACACATCATCTTGCTTCTATGGACAAACAATTTTGTGCATCAAGTAAATTGATAGTTGCTTTCTACTTCTGTACGGCGGCTTCTATGGACAACTAATTTTGTAACTGTGACGGAGCAGCACACTAAGCTATGGATGAGGAGTATGATGCCTTCATGAATAACAAAACGTCGAGGTTGGTTCCACAAAGGCGTGACACAAACATTATTGACCTCTGGTGGATTTATAAAATCAAACAGAAGGCAGATGGTTCAATAGATAGATATAAGGCTAGACTAATAGACAAAGGCTTCAAGCAACGATATGGTATTGATTGTAAGGATACTTTCAGTCCAGTTGTTAAGATTGCTACGGTTCGACTTGTCCTGACAATTTATGTTTCTAGGGGATGGAGTTTGCGCCAGTTAGATGTAAGAATGTATTTCTTCATGATGTTCTGGAAGAGGAGGTCTATATGAGACAATCACGAGGTTATGAATACAATGGAAGACTAAACTATGTTTGCAAACTTGAAAAAACGTTGTATGGAATGAAACAAGTACTCCGAGCGTGGTATGCTCCATTGAGTTCCAAACTAATAAATCTAGGCTTTGTTGCGTCCAAATGATGCTCTCATAGGTGATTACACGCTCGTTGGGTTATCACAAGAGGAATGTATGATGTAGTCTAGCGGAAATTTTCCCCAATTGTGGAACCAGGCTTTTTGACCAGTAGGATTTTGAAGACTAGGAGAAGATTTCTTGTTGTCTGGCGCGCCAACAAGCGTGGAACCTGCACACAACACATAAACTCTCTCTTATCCCCAATTTTCCGAGAAGGTTGTCAGTCTTCTCGTCTTGCTGAAACTAGAGAATTAAACGTATAGAGTAATAAAAAGTAATAAAACTAAAAACGGTACAGCAGGGAAACAATAATGAAAGTGCTTGAAAGAAGTTTGTATTGATGAGAAAAATAGGACCGGGGGCCAAAATTTCACTAGTGGTGTCTCTCCAAAGAAAACAAACATGTTGGGTGAACAAACTACAGCTGGACAATTGACAAATCATGAATGTATAACAATACTATTATGACGAGATATAGTTCACGGGTTCTATCATCATAGCCATTATGTCAAGGCATTTAGACCGCTATCCAACATGCATCCATATCTAATAGCCCACGTCAAGAAATCTATCAAGCAAATCTATCTGGTATTAAGTTGCAGCAACAAAGTGATTGCTTTGTGTGCAACGGACAATTGCATTAAGTAAAGTAGCTAATGTAAGCAATGTTTCTCGTCCGTAGACAAGATCACCGCCGGTTTCACCCTAGTGGAAACAACACATCCCCCACCCGTCATGTTTCTATCACTCAAGCACAGATGTAAGGGAGACATGAACCCACTATCTAGCATATAAACCCTCTCTTGGAGGTGAAAACAACTATGTGGCCAAGGTAATCATAAACACCGGAGAGGATTGCAAGACAACATTAAACCTCTCTAAATATATAAGTGAAACATCTCAGTTTGACATGAACAAAATAATCATAATCTCATGGTTGACCGGATCCCAGCAAACACAACATGTACAATTACATAACGGTGGTACCGATAGCGGAGAGAACTACCAACTATCTACTGGTATGGACCCATAGTCCCGAGATGAACTACTCACGCATCATCGTGGAGGCAATCATGGTGATGAAGAGGCCTTCGGTGGCGATTCCCTCCTCCGACAGGGTGCTGGAACAGGCTGCAGGATCCCTAGATTGTACTTTCGAGGTGACAACGCCTCTCTGTATGTTTTGTGGAAAATATCTCCGTCCCCCAAAATTTTTAGTGTTAAGGGCAATTTATAGGCGAAGAGGCGACGAGAGACGGTGGCCAGGGCGCCCAGGAGCCCACCGGGCGCGACCTAGGGTGGGGCCGCGCCTGGCACCCCCTGGGGGCCTCCTGGCTCCCCTCCGGCTCTTCTTTGGACCCCGAATTTGTTCCGGATAAAAAATGATCTCCATAGATTTTCAGCCCTTTCCGAGAATATTTCTTTAAGAACTTTTCTGAAATACAAAACAGCATAAAACAACAACTGGTCTGGGGCATCTTGTTAATAGATTAGTGTATGAAAACATCCGGAAAACGAAGGAAAACATGTAAAAACATGTGGAAAACATAAAGGAATTGGATAAAAACAAGCATGAAGCCTAAAAAATTATAGATATGTTTGCAGCGTATCAGCATCCCCAAACTTAACTCCTCCACGTCCTCGAGTAGGTAAGTGATAACAAAAATAATTTTTGAGGTGACATGAAGCCAACACAATCTTGATCAACGTTATGTAAAAGCATTGTAAGCTGAGATCAATACTTTAACAAAGGCATGAAAATATTATTTGAACTAATGTAAATTTAGCAACTATGTTGCACATGAAAAATTAACACAAATAATTGACAATGAGCACTAATGCATTGAAAGTGATACGTTTGTTTCAATCATAAAGGAAAACATAATAAAGTGATATTCAGCGTGTCCTTCATGGAGTAGCAAAACATAAATGCTAGGACACCTTCAAAGTACAAATGGTGACTAGATATAAATAATTTGAGAGCAAGCAATACAAAAATCATGAATAAATCAATAATAAATTTTGGTAATATGCACATTATACTCACAATGAAAACTATGATCTCTTAACTGGTGCAAAAAGTAAGAAGTTGAAGACATAACATAAAAGTAAAAGAAATGCCCTTCGCAGAGGTAAGCAGGGATTACTCATGTGCTAAAGCTTTTTATTTAATAAAACAATTGTGTTGAAAATATAATTTTGATAGATGTGTATGTATATGTCAACGAATAGTAATGAAAATCTTATCATAACCCATGTCAAGCAAAGTTTTTAGACTTTTGAGAGCGGTTTCCATTAGTACTTTTTCCTTTTTTTTCTTATGATTGGCACTCCCCCCACCTTGTGTTTCACAAACCATGGCTAGCCGTATTCACGGGTTCCCACCCACAATCATCAATCCATGTGGAAGTGCCTTTTATATTATTTGAGTTCATGTTGTTTGCCACAAGCTCTCTGCAAATTTAGATGTGCACAGATTCCATACTCATAAGGTGAAATAATGGAGAAGAACCTTGCTTGACATAAGACATGATAAACTTTAAACTACTTCCTCATGAGCTAAAACAGGAACACAAAACATGTTTAATAATTTTGAAGGTTTAAAGGTAGCACACAAGAAATTTACTTGGACTGGCGGTGAAATACCACATATAGGTAGGCATATGTGCCGAAAACCTCTAGTCCTTAACCAAAAACGAGCTTCTCATCAGAACCGGATATTCCGGTTGGTATGGAATAATCCGGTTGGAAATATCCGGTTGACTTCTGAATCATTGAGGCTGAACTAGAAACCTCAAAGTATGGATAAGTTACCACACATGGAATGTGTGGGAACATTCTCAAATACGAGCGGAACATTTTCACCACCGAAAACGCAACAAGTTTTTCTTACGAAATCCGTTTTCGAGAAACCAAGGCTTGTCGTGAAGATCACGACAAGCACTAAAATCCAAGGATACAAAAACCAAATAAGATCCAAGAAATATGATATGCCAAGTATGCAAAGGTTTGAGCTCTCCATAACAATTCGATCAAGTTACTCACTTGAGAGCCCCTCTTGATAGTACGACTATTTATCCTATAACCCGGTCTCCCAAAGACACGAGACCGATAAAATAGAAAACCTACCAAGATTATACCTTTGCCTTGAGCATTCAACTTGATCTATATGATGACGATCTTGACTCTCTAAAGTTGGATCTTCTTTCTTGATCGTGCTTGCTATCACAAGCTCCGCTTGATGAAGACTTGCAAATTGCTCCCCCATACACCATTATGGGAGAGACCCTTCTCGGCAAATCTTCACAAGGCCACAATCTCCAAAAGGGTGGCAAGCATCAAGCATAGGATTTCTTCTAGATGCTTCACTTGAGCTTCCACGTCAAGATTGATGAAGAACACCGCTTGACGACGACATAGACCATGGGCTATATGAAATCTTCCTTTTGATGCATGCCCATGGAAAGATACCTAACCACACATAGAGATTCCACACACACATGTCATGGGTTAGTTCACAAAGCTATATGGACCAATTATTACCATACTACGAGATAATGAAAGTATAGTATGGGCACATAGAGGGGGGGGTGAATAGGTGCTACGGCGAATATTAATTTTTCTCAAATTTAGGCTTGACAAGAAAGGTAAATTCTCTAGATAGTGCAACTAGTGATGAATTTACCTATATGACAAGACAAGCAATCAATGCAACAAGTACAAGTAAGTAAAGGGAGGGAGGAACGAGGTAACCGATGGAAGCACACGGAGACACGATGTATTTCCGAGTTCCTCCTTTTTAGGGGAGTACGTCTCGTTGGAGGGGTGTGAGCTCGCCACAAAGGCCTACTCAACGCCACTAAGGCTTCACCCTATTCTCCGATGAACTTCGCCACAAAGGCCTAGTTCACCTTCCACTATAGAACCCCTTTGAGGCGGGGATCAAATCCTTTACAAACACCTTGGGGCACACACCCACAACTTAATTGGGGGCTCCCAACAACTCTTGAATCACCAACTAGAAACAAGATGCCTAGGTTCTCCACAAGAGGAAACCCTAGGCAAGACCCCTCGAGCTAGAGAGGGGGAAATGAAGAACGGGTCGGTGAAGATGTAGATCGGGGCCTTCTCCTTCAATCCTCCAAAGATCTTCAAGATTGGGTGGAGGGATTGGGAGTTATGAGGGATTTGGTGAGTTCTTAAATGCTCATAAATGCTAAGGGGGAAGAACTGGATCTTGAGGAAGAAGAGGAGGGCTATTTATAGTCCCTCCTCACAACTAGTCGTTGTGCAGGAAAAAAGGTACCGGAATATCCGGTCCAAGTTTGGACCGGAATATCCGGTTAGTTTGCTCCACGCAGAACTGCAGTGCTGGACCGGATTATCCGGTTGATCTGAAATAATCCGGTACAAATAATCCGGTAGATGCCAGTACGCAAATCTTCTAGTCCTTAGCCATTTTTCCACTTCCTCAACTGCAACCGGAATATCCGGTAGATATGAAATATCCGGTACAAATAATCCGGTTGACTCCAGTAGCTCAAAACTTCCAGTCCTTAGCAGTTTTTCGCAGCAACCGGAATATCCGGTCCGGGATGAATAATCCGGTCCAAATAATCCGGTTGACTCCAGTAGCTCAAAACTTCAGTCCTTAGCAATTTTTCGCAGCAACCGGAATATCCGGTCCGGGATGAATAATCCGGTCCAAATAATCCGGTTGACTCCAGTAGCTCAAAACTTCAGTCCTTAGCAATTTTTCGCAGCAACCGGAATATCCGGTCCAGGATGAAATATCCGGTCCGAATAATCCGGTTGATTCCAGTATGCGAAATTCTCAGTCCTTAGCCATTTTTGAGCTCCTTTCTCAGCAACCGGAATATCCGGTCCAGGATGAATAATCCGGTCCGAATCATCCGGTTGAGTTCTGTCCCAAAAACCTCAGGCCAAACTTCACCGACTTTTCAGTGCTCGATGCCGATGTTAAGTATAACACCTGCACACTAAACACCTCGATAAATAATGTACTTAGTATTGTTAACTAACACACAAAACACTGGGAAAACGAAATGCACTTTCAGATACACAATCCCACTTGGTACAACTTGTAGCTTTGTATGTTGATCCCTAGCTTGATCAACCTTGTATCTTTTCTTCTCACTTCAAATGATGATGTCCTGAAGATAATAATGAAAGATCACCTAATCCTTTTCTTCAAGACACACTAGCAATAAGATCAACTCAAACCATGACCATTCTTCATATAAATCCTTGAATATAACAATGGCCATCAAGGAAGCTAATAGAGTTCAACACATGAACTCCATTATTTCCTATGGACAAGATCTACAAGGATAACTCAATGCAAACATTAGTCCATAAGGATTGTCATTAATTACCAAAACCACATATGGGGCACCATGCGCTTTCAGAAGGGAACCAAAGGAAGATGATCTCCAAGACCGGAAAACGGAGGAGGAGATCGAGAGTAGAGCTGAAGGAGATGTAGAAGAAAACCCATGAGTGCTTCCACGCGCTACCATCGCAAGCATTGGAGTGGTTGCAAAACCTTCCAACAAAACGGCGAGGATGAGCACCGGAGGGAAGGCCCCACGTCACTGCTTAGCTTCAAGGACACCACTTTCAGGCATAAAGAAACCTTTCCGTCTTTAATTCATGAGTATCAATATAGGAGGTTACCCAAGGCAGATGTGCCTTCTTGCTAGGATATGGATCATTCTAACCGTGTAGATAAAGAAAGATCTCAACCTAAGGAAGTGTGGGGAAAAAATCTTGATGGCTGGAATTCACCGTCTGACAAGCACGCAAACCATATTGATCACAATACAGAGGTGATGCGTATGCTTATGTTCTCAATTGAAGATATGAAGAAATCAATTGATAAGCTCATTGAGAAGGATTCACCACCACCACCAAAGAATTGATTCATCATTGGTATTGGCATCCCCTTGGCTTGTTCCAAGCTTGGGGGAGTGCCGCGGTGATGTCTACGCACGCTTCTATTCTTGTAGACAGTGTTGGGCCTCCAAGTGCAGAGGTTTGTAGAACAGCAACAAGTTTCCCTTAAGTGGATCACCCAAGGTCTATCGAACTCAGAGAGGTAGAGGTCAAAGATATCCCTCTCAAGCAACCCCGCAATTAAGATACAAGAAGTCTCTTGTGTCCCCAACACACCCAATATACTTGTCAGGTATATAGGTGCACTAGTTCGGCGAAGAGAGAGTAAAATGCAAGTAATATGGATGATAATAAGTGATAATAGCAATCTGAAATAAAAATGACAGCAAGCAAACGTGTAGCAGAACAGGCGGAAAACGATGTTTCAATGCTTGGAAATAAGGCCTAGGGCTCCTACTTTCACTAGAGGACACTCTCAACAATGATCACATAAATGAATGCATAAATATCTTCTCTTCACTATGCTACTCTTAACCACTCTCCGGTCGAGTAACAACACCAATCCATGCGTAGGGATTTAACATCACTCCTCAGAGTAAGCACTTTCCCAACCAAGTAATCCCCATGCTATCACCATGGGACCCAGATGGTTCCACGCAAACACCACAATTTCATAGGGTTATCCAATACAAAATATAAATATAATACTAAACACACGATGTACATACTGTCACCTTTACACCATGATCAAAGAGTTTACGGAGATCTCATAACAAATAAAGAACACTAATCATTGCGTAGGGCTGCAAAAAGCATTCCTTAAAGTAAGCATTCCCATGTCTAGTTAACCCCACACTGTCACTATGAGCGCCCCAGAAGGTACTAGACAAACACCACAATTCATAGAGGAGACACACACGATGTGCACACTGTCACCTTCACACCGCGGGACAAGGTGACTCCAAAGTTCATATTAATAAAGCACTTGAGTAGCAAAAGATGAAGAGTAACATCTACGAATTCAAATAGATTACAAAGCTCATGATCACATATAGATCACACCATGGGAGAGAGAGATGAACCAAATAGCTACCGGTAGAGCCCTCAGCCTTGGGGGAGAACTACTCCCTCCTCATCATAGGAGATAGCAACGGCGATGGAGATGGCGGTGGAGTCGATGGAGATGGCTTCCGGGGGCACTTCCCCGTCCCGGCAGGGTGCCAGAACAGAGATTTGTCCCCCGAAACTTGTCGGCAGCGGCGGCGGAGCTACAGATGTATTTTGTGGAAAAGGTCAATTCTTTTAGGGTTTATGCATCGGGGAGTATATATAGGCGAAAGGGCGATGCCGGGGGGTGGCGAGGGGTCCCACACCACCAGGTGGCGTGGCGAGGGGGGTGGTGCAACCACCCTATGGTGTGGCCACCCCGTGGCCCCCCTCCGGGGCTCTTTGGGACTTCTGGATGCTTCCGGGACTTTTAAGACTTCTTTCTTTCGAATCATCCAATTCCGAGAATATTTCCAGAACAACTTTTCTGAAACTAAAAACAGGAGAAAACAAGAACTGGCTCTGTGGCATCTTGTCAATAGGTTAGTCCCGGGAAATCGATAAAAATGACATAAAGTGTAAGGAAAACATGTGGGAAACAACATGAAAACAACATGGAACATCAGAAATTAAGGATACGTTTATGACGAATCAAGCATCCCCAAGCTTAGTTCCTACTCGTCCTCGAGTAGGTAAACGATAAAACAAAATAATTTCTGAGGTGACATGCTACCACACAATCTTGATCATAATATGTAAAAGCATATGTAAGCTGAGATCATAGAACTTTAACACAAACATGATAAATAGAACATTAATAATAAAGCATAGCAATCACATTGCATCATGAGAAGTATCTCAAATAAAAGGTCATGAATAACAATGCTAAGAAAGATATATGTTTGTTTCAAGTATAGAGCAAGCAGGGCAAAGTGATATTTCGCTAGTCCTTAAGAGTGGGGCAAAACATATATGCGAGGACACCTTCAAAGTTCACGAGGAAGACTAGAACAAATAATTTGAGAAGAAGTAACAACACATCATGAATCAATTAATATTTTTTTTGGGACAAATGTACATAAAACTCAGAATGGCAAAAATTCTCTCTCAACTGTGCATAAAGTTAGAAGATGGAGACTCAACGTAAAAGTAAAAGAAAGGCCCTTCACAGAGGGAAGCAGGGATCACTCATGTGCTAGAGCTTTTTACTTTATTAAACAGAGGTATAAAAGTTTGACACTCCCCCCATCCATCTTTCACAAACCATGGCTAACCAAATCCTCGGGTGCCTGCCAACAATCACATATCATGGAGGAGTGTCTATATTTTGGGAGATGTATGCTAATGTCAACGAATGGTAAACAGAAAATACAATACGTCACAAGCCAACTGGATTCACAAGAGTGGCTCCCATATGAAGGACGCGTCTGGGTAGAAGTTCATCCCTCTTTCTATTTTGTTTACACAATTATGCTTTGACTGATAAATCAGGGGCGAAAATAGTGAAGAGATTTTGTGTGTATTAATTTGGGGCTGGGCACCCCGCTGCCACATCTTCTATCATTAGGATAAGCGGATGAAGCCACTAGTTCATGGTGTGAAATCCAATCAACAAGTGAGATAAATATTCTCTATTTACGTCCTCACGAGCAAAAACAGGAACACAAAGCAGGAGTTATGTCGTGGGATAATCACGGCAGACGTTACCAGGGGTAACTTGTCTTGGGGCAAATCGACTCTGGTGTTTGGGAGAGGGTTTAGCTCAAAGGAAACCATGGTGATGTGCGATCTGGTAGCCGACAATCAAGTCGCCGAGTCTCCGATCTGAATATATTATCTCAACTCTCGTGTTACAATGGATACTCGATACCTCGTAATTCGGCGATTGTGTTCTTACTCACGATACAACTTGTTTAACCCTAACCTAGAGGCCGGCTTATATAACATCCGGACCTCCTGGCTTACTCTCCAAGGCGTACTCTGAATCCTACCCGGACACTGCTTACAAACCCTAAACTTCCTTACCGGAACCCACAATCCGGGTTACGAGGCCTATGTTCCTGGGCCTTCTAGAAGCTCCTTTATCCTAAGCCGGGTCTTGCACAGCGTCCTTTGGGCCGAGTTACTCCTTGGCGTTAGCCTACCGGGTTATCATCCCTCCATCAGTAGTCCCCAGAATAGCTTGGGCTTTACGGGATCCTCCTTGAAGCGCATGCTATTCCCTGCAAAAATAACAAACATACAAATTCATAGAGGCCGGGTTAATTTGCTTTAATAGACAGCTAGGCCTAACTCCATCGGTGGTCCATATAGTAACCCAGTTTCCTATGAATCCATTTTTCACTTTTCCGGGTCAATGCCCTGATGAGAACGCCAAAGATCCGGCTTACTTCACTCGTTAATTGACCCAGATATCACGGAAGAGATTTGCTTCCTATCCATTCCGGATATCCCGTCCAGCACTTTAACGCGTATCCCGGAAAATCAGGACAGGTATCCCTTATCCCAAAAATTCCGGTTCCCGCCCGTTGGCCTAGGTTTACCCACCCGTACCTATAAATAGGTACCTAGGGGTGACCTAACGCCAACGGTCCACTCCTTCCATCTTCTTCCTCCTCACCTGCGCTTCCACACCCGAGCTCTCGGAGCGCCACCACGGAGACCTCGGGCACGCCGCCGGAACAAAGCCGCCGCCGGTTACGATCCTCCACGGCTCGCCCCGCGCCGCCACCAATATCCGCCGCCGCGCCCTCGACCTGCCCGCCGGGAATCGCATAGGGACATCACGACTGCGCCATCTGCCGTCGTCGCGCCCTGCTCCAATCCACACCGGTTAGCTTCTTACTTTCATTGATCTAGCTCCAAATTTCCCCGTTCGAACTAGATTGGATCTTGGTCTGCCGCGGGCCATTTCTCGCCCCGCGCCGGATTAGGTCGCACAGCTCCTCCCTAGTCCATCCAATTGCCTAATAGATGACCACACATCACTCCCCTATTTCTCATAGCCGTTAATTTCTCCGCGAAATCGATAGCAAAATTTCCAATCTAGAAGTAGTTGACCCAGATTTCCGCGGCTGCTCACAGATACCCGGAAAATCCTCCTCTTCCGGTTGTTTTACTTGCACTAGATTCATAGGCGGTCAACCTTTTTTCGCAAATACTTGCCGATACATAGATACCCCATAATTTCTGTACTGCCTGTCAATACCCGGATAATTCATAACTTTCATACTGTTTATTGATACTCGGTAAATCCATAACTTCCGAGTCTCATGCTTAATATCTTTTGTCTTGTACTTTTGCAGACTGAACCAATGGCTACCAAGACCAAAGGGAAACAGTCGGCTAAGCCAAGGATGACCCAATCAATATCCGCCAACTGGGCGCGATCCACTGTGACCAAGGCCAAGCTGGAGGAGCTGGCCGAGTTAGGCGTGCTCCCCCCTCAGGAGGAGATCCACTGGAGGGTACCGGGTGATGAGACCCGGCCTACCCCCAATGCCGACGAGGTAATTTGCTTTGTCGAGCACGTGATCCGGGGGTTTCGCCCCCCGGGTCACTCTTTCTTCCGTGAAGTCCTCCGCCATTATGGCCTCCGGGTGTTCGACATAGGGCCTAACTCTATGTTGAACATAACCCATTTCATAGTCCTTTGCAAGTCTTATTTGTGCATCCCGCCAAATTTGGCTCTATTCATAGAACTTTTCCAGTGCAAACCGTGCCGCGAAAGCGGGGACGGGGCGCTCTTGGCTTGCGGCGGGGTTTCTATCCAGCGCTGCAAGAACTCACCCATGCCGACTCTCAATCTTAATTCTCATGTTAAGCATTGGCAACTGTCTTTTTCTATTGCCGAGACACCTCCCCACCCGGCGAAAGGAAACTGCCGGGTTACTCGGAGGGTCTCTTAGATATCTCCGAAACTTTCAATGCCTTTGCCCTGAGTCGGACAGGGAAGCCATCCAACCCCTTTTAGCTAAAATAGCCGTCATTTTCGCCCACGGTCTCACTGGGCTCAACCTAGTTAAGACTTGGGTAGATTTCCGCATTCAGCCCAATTCTATCCGCCCAAAGCTGATGTGCGAATATTCGGGGCACGTTACGGACGCGCTCCGTTACTCCTCGAAGAACTATCCGGCCGGGGACACCAACAAGACCATCAAGAGCTTCCTGACCGAGAAGCTGGAGGTGATCAAGACTGCAGCCGGGTTAGCGCCGTTCACTCGGGATAACCCGGCTCTAGCGGTAAATCCGATACTTACACACTTATTCTCGTACTTTGACTTGATACGACTACTAACTCCCATTTTCATGCTTTTATCTCAGGCCGACAATGTCTTCTGGAGCATTGAGACCCCTCCCAACTCTGGTAACCCGGAGGAAGAAGAGGAAGAACCGGCCGACACTGACGAAGGTATCACCCGGATTCCAATCACCCCAACTTCTATCACCTTGCTTTCCCATTGTTCTCCTTTTCCAACTACATGCTTGCGCCTTTCAGGGATGGATGCCAAGGGTGACAAGGACGACCAGAGAGACTCGGAAGAAACCGAGAGCGACAAAAGTGAAATTGAGCCGGAAGTCGAGGTCGGGACCAAGAGGAAAACCCGCGGGGTCGTCTTCAAGGTTCCCTACTCTTCCATATCCTCCAAACCTTACTCTTTTGACAATATGCGCGAGCTTAACCGACAGTTATCCGACTGGCCGTACTTGAAGGACCCACCCGCGACCAGGCGCAGAATGACTCGGAACTTTCCGGGTGAATCCACACTTAACCCGGGCATTCCGTCGTCCCCGGTTCGACGCGCTGGTATTTTTCAACCTCTTCCTGAATATCGTGGTTTTCCTTTTCCGAATCACCCCTTAGCGGGGCAGTTCCATGTCTTACTTTCTCAACGTTTATCAGCTTCGTTCGGGTCTAGCAGCGAGTTCCCCTCGGACTTCATGGTGAACCCTGGGTACGGTTCTTCTCCTGATATTCTAATACCCTTCCACAATTTTCTCCAATTTCATGCTAACTGCTTATTTATACCATCCACAGAGCCACGGTCACTATCAGTGACCAAGAAAACATGGAAACCGAAGACCCGGGTAAGGAGAACCCGATTGATAATATGACTGCGCAGCTAGTGGCAAGGAAGAGCGGCAAGCGCCACCGAAGGACCCGGCTGATCAAGAAGCCGAGTATCCTATAGCCTCGCATGCACGCGAAGAGGAAGAGGCCACAATCCTGGGCAATGGGGGAGGCGAGCCAAACTCCGATACTCATACGACTCGGATGCCTTCCCCTGTCAAGTAGAAGACTCCATCTCCGGGTTACCAAGATCCCGGGTCTTCCAGCTCGGGAAATCACTCCTTCGACCAAATGATGAGCGCCCTCCTCGCCATGAAGGCCACAGAGAACACTATGTTAGAGCGCATGGCCGCTGAACACCAGGTAACACTAATTGATATCTCCTGTTATCCATCTAGTCCCCAAGTTCCGAGTCTAACTTGTCGAAGTTACACTCGGTACTCCTTTTAATACTCGGCTGATTATGATATCCGACTAACTTTTAACTTTCCGTTCCTTTTAGGCACAGATGAGCCAGTCCGAGGAAATTTTGGCCAAGACCAATCAACTCCTGGACACCGAGGTAAAGCTAAGAGAAGCACTTGAGGCTGAGGTGGAAACCTTGGAGAAAGATGTCACATAATACAAAGAGAAATACACCACTTCTCAAGCTGCGCTGAAGAAACTATCGGCTCAAGTTGCCGACGCTTATCGTGTCCTCCTTGGTGAGATTTTGTTACTGACTGGTTCGTGTCTTGATTTTTTGTTTTCTTGACCCATGATACCCGGAATGCTTTGATATAATCCATGTTTTTTATATTGTAGGTGCTAACCTTGCGCCCCCAGAAGAGGATGATATCCAGAGAGTAAAGAACTTGAAGAATGTGCTCCGGAGATTCTGCGCCGGCACTAAATGGATCCTAGACACCATACAGTGGCCAACCGATGGCTATCCGGGTATGGAAACATTGATCCATGCGTGTTCCACTGTACCCGCATGGATTGAGCTCTGGAAACGCTCGGCATGCCGAGTTGGGATGGCCCGGGGGCTAATGCTGGCTAAAGCTTACTTTCCAAAGCTTGATCCGGCAAAGTTGGTGGCCGGGTTTCCAGAATTCAAGGCTGATGGTTCTAGATTCGGCGTCAAGGATTTCAAGGTTGTGCAGAGCGAGGTGCATCACTCAGCGACTACAATTGCCGATTCTCTGGATTTAAGTAACTTCGTAACTTCATACGACGCCAAGGGTAAACCTGTGAAGGAGGATATGCCTTTACCCTTCGATATTCTGGAGAAGTGGAATGCTGACTCGGCCAGGAAGAGGGAGGAAGCTGCAAAGAGGGAAGCCGACTTTACGTCAGCACCCTCCTCCTCTACGCCGGCTAGCCGCCCTCCTCTTCGTCCTGATACTGCCCATCCGGGTGACGATGCTTGGAAGGCCGATGATGAACAAGTCAAGGATGATCAGGACCCGGCTGACAAGGGCAAGGACAAGATGGATGCATCAACCCAAGATGCCGAGTAATCTTTTCTATCCGCTGTCATAACCTATGCGTCAGTCGGCCAATGGGCCTTTTAAACAATTATTTTTGATGGTGCGCCTGTGCACCTTTGATACTACTATCATGGTTTGTAATACATTTTGAAACCTTAATAGCTTTCGTGGCCCTTCTGGCCTTTGGATGAATTTAATATCTATCTGCCTTTGAGCTTATTTACTCTTGATATTCCGACTTTCTTTATGGTTCCTTTTGTGAGACTCGGTTTCCGGGTTTCGTGGGTTTTGACAGGTGGACTTTTCTCTAAGTCCCCAAGTCCCCAAGACTCGGATTTTTGGGTTTTTGAGCTTAATAGCTAAATAATTTGTTTCTTTTTTCAAATTCCCCAGTCCCCAAGGCCCGAACTTCCGATTCTAGGGTGTTAGGTCTTTCAAAGAGAACAAATCTTTTTTGCTAAGCCCAAAACCTAGAGCCGTTTCACATAGGTTTTGAAGTTATGCTTAATAAACTGTGAGTTTCCGGTTATTAACCCTGTACTCTGCATAACTTGTGGTTTAGATGACCCTTTTGGCTCTCTTGTACTGTAAGACGGCTTTCGCGTGGATAATCATGTTGCTACATCTATACGAAGACAGGGTCAGGCAAGTCCTATTGGGCATCATGACGGATTGTGATCATATGCGAGCAAATCATGCCACTTTAGTGCGAGTCACATCGAGCTTAAGTAAGAAAAGTCAAGAAAGTTTGGCTCCTTTGTCCGGTTATAAGCTTGCAGCTGTCGCACCCGGACTTCTAGGGGATACTCACAGTCCGTTAAACAGTGGATAAATGGCTTACGGGGCATACCGGCACCCGCATCTCAATATGAGCAGGCCAACACGTAAACGTGTGACAACCATTCTCTTTCTATTCATCTTCTGCGCAAACCATCCCATAGAAATCCAGATACTTCCATTGACGTACTTCAAAACATACACACAGGGTACGTCAACGGCATTTGAACAAGTGATATCACAACAGATCTCTACGACACAAAAGATTGAAATAAGTTGCAAATGGCTCTCATTAGAGCAGAAATAGCAAATACAATCATCCAGAGGACACATGTCCCAACATATCATCATTACAACACAGCGGAAGCATTCAACATGTCCGAGTACAGACAAGATCCAAATAGGCCTAAGAGGCCGGAAACGAAAAGACGGAGCCCATCCACGAAGTCTCGGATCCTGCCCGGGTCCGCTATCTACTCGTCAGCAGTCTCGTCATACTCCACGTAATAGCCACCATGGGGATCCTCGGAAACGTAGTCTGCGGAAACCACAGCCCCAAAGGGGTCAGTACATAAACGTACTGGCAAGCAAGACTCACAATTCACCAAAGTGTAACCCGTCAACACCAAGCACAGATGCTTTGGGTTCAACGGAAGAAAGGGGATACAAAAGATGCGGCAGCTGGCTGCTTTAACCAACTACAGAAACATACTACAACTTCCGGCTAACAGAAAGGGGATAAGATAGCGTATCAGACCCAACTATAACTAACTCCAAACAAACCCATCCTGGACCTCGCCTCTTATCCGAAGAAGCAATCCAAGGATAACTCACACAGTTGGATTAGTGAGGGTTCAGATTGTGTGTCATTAAGCCTATTACTAGTCAGATTGTTAATCATTAGGTTTAAGTTGTCCTGAGTACTTGTTAGCCAGTACTTTCACCAAGTAGTCCATAACCGCGGAAAACACGGCTTCTCGAGAAGATTTTCCCTGCAGGGGTGCACCAATTTGGCCGTACACGTAAGAATAACCCGCCAGATGGGAAGGCCTTTCCCACCAAGCGGGGCACTCAACACAACTCAACTCTTCTTTGCATCAAGCCCAAAGAACCCCGTGCAGTGAGCGCACGGCTAATCGAGCCCCACGAAGAAAAGGGGACCCTCATAGCACTCTAAGAACGTGTCTCCCTAAATGCCGACTACAAAAGTTCCACCCTGGCCTGGGCTCGCAAAAACATGCATGCGGCAAATGGAACACCCGAACTAAATGAGGCGATTTGGACGAGATGCGAATCGAATCAAATTGAGGGGGGCGCCCATACACGCTTCCCACATGCGGTTAGTGCGCTCATCATGGATCACTAGACAAGACCCTTTTCCTAATTAGGGTCGACACTAGCAGGCCTCAAAACCACGCAGGGCCTCCTGCCGGTGCCTTATCATCAAATTATTATTATCCACAATATTAACAGGTTGATTGATTAAACCTCGAGCCCCAGAACATACTAGAAATAGATAACAGAAAGTAACGGGTAACAGACTCGAGCCAAAACAACCCTAAGCATGCTAGTAAGACACGGGCAACAAACAAAAGGTTATAGGTGTGGGGGTGAGGCAGTATCAGGGTTAAAGGATAACATGTGATAGGTTCGTAACAGAAACAACTATTCATAGGGCTAGCAGAATAGACAACGGAAAGTATCGGTAACCAATGTTGAAAGGAACACAGTGGTTCATGTGAGTGAATACTTGCCTGCAAACCCAGTAGCCTGGTACTGAGCTAACTCCTTAGAAGGGGTGTCGTAAGTATCGTCGGTCTCAACGTCGTCGTATATCCGAGAAGAAGCAAACAAACAACGCAGAGAGACAAACAATCAATAACATGGCATAAGGCACAAACATGGGATGATGCATGACCATTTAATTGATGCATAGAAATAACTAGTTGACATGGTAACATAACATACTTAAATGGACCCACATGCCACTTGGATTGCATATGGAAAGCCCATGAATTTAGGTTGAAATAATTGTTTTACAACTAAACAATAGGTGAAAGTGGATTAGCATGATGCATGGATGAGGAAAACAGAAAGAAAACAACAATAGAATCAATTGGAAATAAGGTTTACCAAGTTTGGAATTTTGTTTATTAAGTTAAGAGATTTTGGTTACTTAAAGGTGTCACCCAAGCATTTGTTGTTTTCATCAAGTTAAATTGTTCAAAACAGATAACAAAGTTCATGTTTGATAAGAACACACAATTTTAGGTGGAATACATGTTTCACTTGTTGAAAAAGGATTTCAAATAAATTATTTATGAATTAAACAAGTTTAAGCCAGAATTAAATAAATTTAATTCAAACATGAACATATTTGAATTTTTATTTGTTCAAAACATTGAGTGAAGTTCATATTTGAAAAGGTTATGCTTTTATGGTTTGAAAACATATTTTATATGTTCAAAGGAAATTAGGTTGATCAAGTTATGAATTTAACAATATTAAATGATTTAAACAAGGTTTAAATTATTTAACCAATTTTAATTATTCAAAACATGAAACAAATTTTATATTTGAAAAGGTGGTTTAATTTTGCATGGAAAACATATTTTATTTGTTGAAATTGGGTTTAAAATGAGCAAGTTATTAATTTGGCAATTTTAAATGCATTAAATAAGAAACAATTGTTTTCAGCAATTTAATTTATTCAAAACAGCAAAAAAAAGTTGATATTTGCAAAGTATATGAAAAATTGAATGGAAAACATATTTAGTTTGTTGGATTTGGAATTTTTATGCCCAAGTTATGAATTTTGCAAAATTAAGTGAATTAAACAAGTTTTCAAATATTTCACCAAATTAAAATGATTCAAAACAGTAAACAAATTGCATTGAAAAGGTTTAAAACATGTAGCAAATGTTTCACTGAACATTTTGAGTTATTAAACATAATTTTTGGGTTATTATTGAATTTATTATGCAATTTTCCATAATCATTCTTATTCTGCCATTTTTAGTAAACAGAGGGAAACATGCTAAAAATTAATTCAATTGTGACCAAATAAAATACCAAGGTGTAGAGTTTGTTAAGAAAAAAATTTAGAGCCCAAGTTTGCTTAAATTGGATGAACCAAACTCAAGTTATGAAATTCCAAAGTTTCCAATTTTTATTGCATTTTCAGTAATTAATTATTTAGTGCAAAAATTAGTACAGAAACATGTTGCAAGTTTGTTACTAATGGAAAGGGCACAAGATTTTGAATCCACAGGAATTTGAATCATTCAATTTGGAGCAAAATTCAATTTTATATTGATTTTAGAATTAATTGCTCAGATCTCTGTTTCTGAAATTCGGGCAGAAAAAGAAAAACAGAAATAAAAAGGGTGTGGCTTTGGGGGATCGAACCCAGCACCTGGGCTTGCGCACAAGGGTTGCTAGCCAGTGGGGTGGAGCTGTGTTTCGTGACAGGAAGGGGGTAGTGGGGGGGGGTTAAGGTACAGTACTGTCGCGATTTAACTGAACTGCAAGGTTCAGTTCGCTGTAACTTCGACGGAGGAGGAACACGACCGTCGGCGGGCTGCTGTGCTGTGACCGGGTGATGCGCGGGCGTGGTGCTGCGACGTGCAAGGAAGGTAGAGGGAGGAGAGAGGGAGGTGAGACAAGGGGACGGTGCTGCTCACCTCGAGCGATCGGACAGGAGGAGGCGGTGCAGAACAGGGAGCGACCGGCGGCGAGGGGAGGCTGGCGGCGGCGCTCCGGGCCATCCCCGCCCGCGCCGAGTGGTGGAGGAGGGAGAGGGCGCCGGGGAGGTTCCATTCCCGGCCCTAGCATGGACGGAGGAGGGCCTCCCGGCGGCGATCACCGGAGGGGAAGGGAGGGGGTACAGGTTGTGTACAGGTACAGAGAAGAGGGACAGTGAGAGGAGGTGGAAGGAAGAGGGAAGATGGAGGCGGTGAGAGAGGAAGGAGGGAGAGGGAGAGGGCAGAGGGGAACCCTAGGGCACGGCCTAGGTTTATAGAGAGGGGGGCGAGCTCCTCAGCCGTTCCCTGTTCTTTCTCTGCACGTGGAAGCGCTAGATGCGCATCCGTACAGAGGAAGAAGAAAGGGGGGTCGAAGGGGTATTGGGCCTGGGAGTTGGGCTGGGCCTGATGCCCCTCTCTCTCTCTTGCTGTTCTTTTTATTTTTTTTCTTTGTTCTCTTTTTTTTTTGCTGAATAGAAATAGGAGAAAAAGCTAGGGTTTTGATGTTAGAAAAAATTAGGAAAAATTGTACTGGTTAGTTATTGCAACAACAACAACTTTCCAACTTTTGTGTTCAAAAAGTTTGAATTAGGGTGTTGTTTGAAATTGGAGTGAAATTAATTATTAATTGAATAATTTGAATTAAGCAACTTAGAGGTTTTAAGTTCAAGTTTATTTGAAACAAAAGATGGCTTTGTTTTGATAATTTTCATAAAGTTCAAAAGGGGTTGCTGTTTGGAAGATGAATTGAATTTGAAAAGGGTTTGATATTGAATGAATTTTTGATAGAAACAAAATAACAGTTTTGGAATCACACTTTAATGGAAACAATTGATTGTTTTAAGTTGAAATATCATTTTGGAAATTGTAACATCACAAGTATGAAACAAAAGGTTTGAAATTTGATTTGAAATTCAAATAGAAAACAAAGGAAAACAAATGGAAAACAAAGGAAAACAAAGGAAAACAAATGCAATGAACATGATGTCATGATGCAAAACATAAAATAACAGAGAGCAAACATTCTAATGGCTATTTTTCATACTTGGGATGTTACAGCAGCCGTACTCATTTGCGAGTAATCAGCCCTTATAACTCATAGGCATCATGGCCGGGTCTTTGAGTTTGTAACTGTGCTATTCAAGCAATCAGCCCCCAAGACCTAAATATATGCAAACTGCTAGAGAAACTAATGTACTAAAAACAGTAAATAATACTTACCTGGAAGAAGGATAAAAACATAACAGAAATAACAACTTGATGAAAACACATGAAAAGGAAATACTATATTGCTTTAACAATCTCTTTATTGATATGAGAAAAGTTAGGTCAGCAAGCCGCCTCATTAAAAACCCTCCAGTCCCCTTAGGTACCCTGGATAGGAAAAGAGTGCGTCTGAAACCTGCTGCCTGTTACATCGTGTAATTCCACTTGTGAATCTAGCCTATACTAAGTATAGTAGGGACGTAGCTGAGCCACGTTCCATGGTCTTTCTTTCTCTTGCATAGGTGAAGTGGTGAGAGTGGTGTCGTTAACCGTAGCCGACTCTTCCCTTGCATCTATCAAGTAATATGATCCATTGTGCAGATTCCGGCTTATGATGAAAGGTCCTTCCCATGGCGGTGATAACTTGTGTTTTCCTTCTTTTGATTGTGCCAGGCGCAGAACCAGGTCTCCTTCCTGGAAGACCCGTGTTTTCACGCGCCGGCTATGATATCTCCGCAAATCCTGCTGATATATGGCTGATCTCTCCAGAGCTTGTTCCCTTTCTTCTTCTAACATATCCACGGCGTCTTGCCAGGTCTTCTCGTTCTCCACCTCGACATAAGCCGATACTTGAGGCGAATCATGAATAATATCACTCGGCAACACCGCCTCTGCGCCATAAACCATAAAAAACGGTGTCATCTGGGTAGATCTGTTAGGTGTGGTGTTGATACCCCAAACCACTGAAGGTAACTCCTCAACTCGTGCACCAGCAGCTCTGATACACGGGACTCGCAACCGTGGCCTTAATCCACGAAGCAATTCCTGATTTGCTCTCTCCACTTGTCCATTAGCCTGTGGGTGGGCCATGGAGGCTATGTCCAAACGGATGCCATTGTGTCCACAGAACTTTTCCATCTCGCCAAGGGACATGTTGGTTCCATTGTCGGTAATTATGCTGTGGGGGTATCCGAACCGATAGATAATCCTTTTCAGGAACTTGACTGCCGTAATTGCTTCACAATTGGTAACTGACATGACCTCAACCCACTTGGTAAACTTATCAACAGCCACTAATAGATGTGTCTTTTTGCAAGGTGACATGTGGAAGGGGCCAACCATATCCATACCCCAAACCGCAAACGGCCAAGTTAACGGGATAGTCCGCAATTCCATAGCCGGCACATGGGTTTGGCGAGCGTACCTTTGGCATCCGTCACACCTTGCCACCAAGCGCTCTGCGTCTGCTAGGGCCGTGAGCCAGAAGAAACCATGTCGATAAGCTTTGGCCACGAGGGATCTCGTGGATGCATGATGCCCACAATCACCTTCATGGATCTCCCTGAGGATCTGTCGGCCTTCTTCTGGTGCTACACAGCGCAAAAACACTCTTGATGCACTTCTTTTGTATAACTCCCCATTGATGATAGAATATCCTTTTGCCCGCCTCAGAATTTGTCTTGCTAACACCTCCTGCTGTGGTAACTCGCCCCGTGATAGGTAGGCCAGGAACGGCTCTGTCCACTCGGGAACAGCGCGTACTGTGGCCACGAGCTCCAAATCCGAGTCTTGATTTGCCAGTTCTTCCTCAGACTCGGTTTTAACTGATGGTCGCCATAGCTCATCCAGGAAAACATTAGGTGGAACCGGCTCTCTGCGCGAGCCGAGTCTGGCGAGTGCGTCTGCTGCCTCGTTTTTTCTTCTGTCTATGTGCTCCACCTCGTACCCGGAAAAACATCCGGCAACGCTGTCCACCTCTCTGCGGTATGCTGCCATAGTTGCATCTTTTCTATCCCAAGTTCCTGAGACCTGCTGTACCACAAGGTCCGAATCTCCAAAGCATCGTATCCTCTTAATGTTCATCTCCTTGGCTACCTTTAAGCCGTGCAATAGGGCCTCATACTCGGCCACGTTATTGGAACAATCAAAGTGAATCTGCAACACGTAACTTAACTTGTCTCCTTTGGGTGATGTTAGCACCACTCCATCTCCTGATCCCTCGTATTGCTTGGAACCATCAAAGTGCATTATCCAAGACTCGGAGTTTGGAGCCATGGTGGGCATGCCTGTGTGAGTCCAATCGTTAATGAAATCAACTAGAGCTTGAGATTTGATTGCTGACCTGGGCTCGTAGTTGATGTGGTAATCTCCCATCTCGATCGCCCACTTGGCTATTCTGCCTGTTGCATCCGAGTTTCTGATGATATCCGACATTGGTATAGAGCTAACCACTGTTATGGGGTGTTCCAGAAAATACGGCTTCAATTTCCGGTTGGCCATGAAGACCCCGAAAACCAACTTTTGCCAATGCGGGTAGCGCTGCTTTGTTTCTGACAACACCTCACTAACGTAATAAACCGGCCTTTGGACCGGGTGATCTTTTCCATCCTCCTTACGCTCAACGACAACCACTGCGCTAACCGCCCGAGGCCCCGCCGCTACGTATAATAACATGGGCTCTTTAGGACCCGGAGCTGCTAGGACTGGTGCCTCAGATAGTTGCTTTTTTAGTGCCTCGAATGCTTCATCCGCCTCTTGGTCCCGAACGAACTTATCAGATTTCCTCAAGAGCCGGTACAAGGGTATTGCCTTCTCTCCGAGTCTTGATATAAACCGGCTCAGCGCTGCTATGCACCCCGTAAGCTTCTGTACGTGCTTCAGGTTTTCCGGCTTTTTCAGACTCTGGATCGCTTTGATTTTATCCGGGTTTGCTTCAATCCCTCTCTCTGAAACAATGAAACCGAGTAACTTCCCTGCTGCGACTCCAAATACACACTTTGTCGGATTAAGTTTCATCTGATATCTTCTCAGGTTCTTGAATGTTTCCTTCAGATCATCGATAAACGTCTCTGCCTTTCTGGTCTTGATCACCACGTCATCTACATAAGCATGAACGTTGCGTCCAATTTGCTCCTCAAAGCACTTCTGAATACACCGTTGATAGGTTGCGCCAGCGTTCTTCAATCCAAACGTCATGGTCTTGTAACAGAAGGCCCCAAAAGGGGTTATGAACGATGTTTTCTCCCAATCTTCCTTCTTGAGCTTGATCTGATGATACCCGGAATATGCATCCAGGAAGCACAGTAGGTCACTTCCAGCCACTGCATCTATGATCTGATCTATCCTTGGAAGAGCAAACGGATCCTTTGGGCAATGCTTGTTGAGGCTCGTATAATCGATGCACATCCTCCACTCATTGGTCTTTTTCATTACGAGAACCGGATTTGCTAGCCACTCCGGGTGAAATACTTCCATGATAAAGCCGGCTGTTAACAGCCGAGCGATTTCTTCGCCGATAGCCCTTATTCTTTCCTCATTCATCTTTCTCAGTCCCTGCTTCACGGGCCTGGACTTGGGATCAACGTGCAAACTGTGCTCTGCTAGTTCTGTAGGGATACCCGGCATATCGCTGGGCGTCCAGACAAACACATCCTGATTCGAACGAATGAACTCCACAAGTGCTTTCTCCTGTTCGCTGTCCAAGTTAGATCCTATAGCAAATTGCTTAGAGGGATCACCCTCGACAAAAGCCACCATCTTGGTGTCCTGCGCTGCCTTGAACTTCGCTCTCTCGTCTTCATTATTTGGCCTTTTTAACGTTGTTCTGTCATCCGGGTCTACTTGAGACCGGTAATACTTGAGTTCCTCTTTTCTGCAAGCTTGTTCAGCCATTGCCGCATCTCCTTCATCGCACTCAGCCGCTATATCCCGGCTCCCATGTATGGTGATGGTCTGCTTGGGACCCGGGATTTTTAGCTGTAGGTACACATAACACGGCCTGGCCATGAATTTAGCATAAGCCGGCCTTCCGAATAACGCATGATAAGGGCTGCGCAAATTGACCACCTCGAAGGTGAGCCACTCAACCCGGAAATTATCCTTCGATTCTCCAAAGGCTACCTCCAATGTGATTTTTCCCTCGGGGCACGCTGAGTGACCCGGTACTATCCCGTGAAAAACTGTTGAACTCTTCTGCAGCTGGGACTCCTTGAGACCCATGCGTAGAAAGGTTTCCCAATACAAGATGTTGATGCTACTACCGCCGTCCATTAAGACCTTTTTCAGCTCATAACCATTAACCTGCGGCGCAACCACCATTGCTAAGACTCCCGGGTGTTCTATCCTTTCTGGGTGATCTTTTCTGCTCCATGTTACGTCCTGCTCCGACCATCTCAGGTATCTCGGAACGGCTGAGGCAACTGAGTTTACCGCCTTTTTCAGTATCTTTTTATCCTTGTTGGAAATTCCTGTAGTATGCACGTAATATTGTCCAAACTGCTTGGGGTTGGCCTGGAAACCTCCAGCTACCCCCTGGTTATTACCCGGATTTCCGCCTGCCGGGTTGCCGGCTGGGGGTGGGCCGTTGCCCGGGTTTCCACCCGGACCCGGTCCTCCTCCCCGACCTACACCTTGCATAGCCTTGTTTATTTCCTCGTTCTTCCATCTCTGTAGGTCCGCACATTGCTCCAATGAGTGGTTAGCCGGCCTACCGTTCCTGCTGTGCTTTGGGCACGCCATTATGAAGATATCCCAATTGTTACCCGGCCTTGGCGGTCCTTGATAATTTCCTCCGTTCTGGTTTCCTCCATTGAAGTTTCCTTCTGCCCTAGGTCTCGAAGACCCGGCCTCTGTGCTAGCGACAAACTCGGAGTTTCCCTCAAACGGGCGCTTGTTCTGGTTGTTCCTATTATTACCTCCATTGTTACCTGGTGTTGATCCATTGCCGGTTCTTCCATTGTTACTTGTGTTCGCTTTTGCTTTCTTGTCATCGACGTCCTCTTCTGTGGTATCCGTTGCAGCGTGTTTGTTGCATGCGTCCATTAGCTCTCCCATCGTAACCTCTGAAGCATTCCGACTGGATTTCATGCGAGTCAACTTTTGGACCAAAGGTATGTACTTGCATGTCTTTGCCATAGCTTGTAACGCATCCTTGGGCTGGATATCCGTAGATGAGTGAAGTATCTCCATAACTCGGCGCACCCAGCTGCGCGCCGATTCTCCCTTCTTCTGAACGCACCGCTCTAAGTCATCAATAGTAAACAGTTTTCTGCACGTCCCATGAAAGTGCTTGATAAACGCAGTTTTCAAATCCTCCCATGACTTGATAGATCCTTCCGGTAGATTATTGAACCATAACTTTGCCGCTCCTTCTGACATCATCAAATACATGAACTTGGCTTGAAGATTTTCGGAGGCGTTGCGGATTGACATAGCCATCTCATAATTGCTCAACCATGTTTCTGGATCCATAGTCGTCTCATAATTTACTACTTTACCCGGTTCCTTGAATTTATCCGGGTAAGGCTCAGCCCTGATGTTGTCCGACAGACACTTAGGCCCAGCGAGATTAGTCGGAACTGGCCTTACTCGGGCCTTACACTGGGCGCGGCGCTGCTGCTGTTCCGTGCACCGCAGACCCGTCCGCGGCTCTCCTGGCTCTGGAACTGTCCACAATAGCTTGCGCTGCTGATGCCGCTGGTACTGCTTGAACGCGGGGAGGAGGCGGCATTTGCTGCTGCTCTGCCCTCCGTCGCGCTGAGCTTGTCTGAATATTGCCGGTATTGGCTCGTTGCTGGCTGATATACGGTGTCCCGTGCATTCCACTTCTGTTATCAGGGTAATTAACTTGCTGTGCCACCACAGTGCACAATAGATCTATCGCCCGCCGGGTCTCCTCTGCGTGGGGTGACTCTCTCACGGGGATTTGATTCAATGCGAGTGTTGCTGCGTACACATTATCCATGGGGTTGTTGTAACGACCTGCTGGCGTGCGAAACCGTGATGGTGGTGGTGGTGGTAATGTATTGCCGGCAGTAACTCCAGTCTGTAATATGGGTAACCCGGCCTGCGTGTTTGCCGGTTGTGCTCCTCCAGTTGCGGGTTGATGTACAGTTCCTTGGTTCGCCGCTAGAATCGGTTGATCCTGAGGTGTGATGAACAGTGTGGCCGGGTTTATGACTCCACCCGTTGCCGGTAATCTGGTCTGGTGCCTTTGACGCACCCTGGTTGTCTCTTCTCGGAGCCGGTTCTCCAATGCATCTAGATCGCGTTGGCGCGCAGCTACCCCTTGTTTTTCTGCTTCCACTTGCCTTCTCTGTTGTTCCAATGCACGATGGGCTACATCCAGATCCCCAACACGTTCCACCGCGTTTTCCGGGGTTATGACTGTGGCCAGAACGGTGGGGTCCAGGATCAGGTTGTTGTTGAACAGGGCCGGGTGTTGCGGATTTGAAGGACCCGCCCCTGGCGTCCGGTTTGCCAGATACCCGAACGTGTTTGCCTGCAACTCACTATCCGCCGCATGGCTGGTAACTGAAGCCGATTCTCCGTCCACCCGGGTCAGAACCGGGTTTCCGTCAACCGGATTTTGCTGCTGGGCCAATGCTTGCGTCGCTCCAACGGCGGCCGCGGTCACGTTCCCGTGATTAATATTGGTTGCAGGGGCCGTGTAGACCGCGACCTGGCGCACAATGCTTGGTGCAGATTCGTATTCTTCTTCATCATCGCTATCTTCCTCGTACCGGTCCTCCAGCAGGTGCAAGATAGACTCGGTGTCATCTTCTCTCATAACCCGGCCACGCGGGGTCCATGCCGGCTCCTCCGGCTGTTCCCTCTTCGTGGTGGGCTCTTCTGTCGGATCTATCGTCCCGACCGATTCCTCCCCATCAGACTGAACACAGGTGGCCTCCCCTGACACAGAATCAAGTCCGAAATCATTTGGGATTGAACCAGACGTACGTACCATGCCGGCGAAGACGTTGATCCGGCTGATTGTCACGATAGATCCGGATTCGAGCAGATCCGACTCTGGCCCCCAGCCAAAATCGTCCACCATCTTCTCTCCTTCGGGGTTGGTGTAGATCTCGCCGATGATGAGGTTCTTCATGCTCTCCCGAGCTTCTCCCGTGATGTAAACACCCTTGGACGTAGGCCCCACGGTGGGCGCCAACTGTCGTGGGATAATCACGGCAGACGTTACCAGGGGTAACTTGTCTTGGGGCAAATCGACTCTGGTGTTTGGGAGAGGGTTTAGCTCAAAGGAAACCATGGTGATGTGCGATCTGGTAGCCGGCAATCAATTCGCCGAGTCTCCGATCTGAATATATTATCTCAACTCTCGTGTTACAATGGATACTCGATACCTCGTAATTCGGCGATTGTGTTCTTACTCACGATACAACTTGTTTAACCCTAACCTAGAGGCCGGCTTATATAACATCCGGACCCCCTGGCTTACTCTCCAAGGCGTACTCTGAATCCTACCCGGATACTGCTTACAAACCCTAAACTTCCTTACCGGAACCCACAATCCGGGTTACGAGGCCTATGTTCCTGGGCCTTCTAGAAGCTCCTTTATCCTAAGCCGGGTCTTGTGCAGCGTCCTTTGGGCCGAGTTACTCCTTGGCGTTAGCCTACCGGGTTATCATCCCTCCATCAAGTTATTTTGAAGGTTTTAAAGGTAACACATGAGCAATTTACTTGGAGTGGCAGTTAAATACCACATGTAGGTAGGTATGGTGGACACAATGGGAAAACTTGGTTTTAAGGAGTTGGATGCACGAGTAGAGCTCATACTCAGTACAGGTGGAGGCTAGCAAAATACTGGGAGCGACAAATCAAGAGAGCATAAGAGCCATAATCATGCATAGCGACATAAACACCATTAATTAAAGCATAAGCAGTATCACAAGTTCAAAAACTAAATGATTTTAGAGGCTATTAGTGACTGGTTCATAGTCATAAACATGGTGTGAGCATCCGCCAAGTCAACCAAATAAAACATTCAAAAGAGAATACCACAAATTTATGCTTCAACATGACAAGAACACCTCATGAATCTTTCAATGGCACATTAAACACTCTCAGATATTTGAGGCTAATCATGATACTCATTAACCACAAGGCTTTAAAACTAAAATAACATCTAGCATGATATAAAAAATTCTAGCCATAGTCTATACAAGCTTCTACTTGCACCATTAAAAATTCTACTTCAAGCAGCAGTTTCTTTTCCCAACAAGCACCATACAAGATATGATTTAACAAAAAATACTCTACATGATACAACAATCAAACATGAGAGTACTCACATAACACTACTAAAACTAACATCTCTGAATAAGAGATGCATGAAAACAAAGGCTAAACGCAGTACTAGCAAAAAGTGATCACTCACAGAACAATAAGAATAAAAACTAGAGTGTTCTAAGCAATTAAAACAGAGCGTGTCTCTCTCCCACATAAGTATGATAAGATCCAACCATTTATTACAGCAAAGAAAACCAAACAAACTGAAAATAAAAAACTAAAGACGCTCCAAGTAAAGCACATAAGATGTGACTAAATAAAAATATAGTTTCACTAGAAGTGACCTGATAATTTGTTGATGAAGAAGAGGATGCCTTGGGCATCCCCAATCTTAGACGCTTGAGTATTCTTGGAATTTGCTGGGATGTACCTCCGGGGCATCCCCAAGCTTATGATTTTCACTCTTCTTGATCACATCATATCATCCTCTTCTTTTGATCCTTGAAAACTTCCTTCACACCAAACTTCTCACAATCTTCATTAGCAATGTTAGTGAAATCGGAATAATAAATTCACATGGTCAGTTTCAACACAAGCCTAACACTCATAAACACATTAACTACTGTCACAACTTCTTTTAAAACTCTTTTTCTCAAAAGAACACCAAAAGAAAGAGATTAAGATGCAAATGCAATTATTGGCAGAAATATGTCAAAACATGACAGCAGGTAAAGATGATTTTTTTCGAAAATATTCTCTTACTCGAATAAAAAAAGTGTTCAACTAAGAAAAGTTGCGTATATAGCCCAGGATTACGCACAAAAAAACTCAGGTCATTTTGAATTTCCTGTGATTTTATACGATTTTAACAGTGGACAGCAGAAATCTGTTTCCTGCGCAGAAATCCGAAATATAGTCTCGACTTTCCACTAGAGGCTTTACTTGGCTCAACAAAGACACAAAAGAAAAGATACAGCAGGGTTGCTAAGTAAATAGAAAACACCCAGGTGCAAAGAAAACGAAAGAAAACGACGGAAAACGGGTTGAAAACGGAGAAATAAAACGGGTTGTCTCCAGGTAGCGCTTTTCTTTAACGCCTTTCAGCTAGGCACGATGATTTTTAAAAGATGCTCACATAAGAATAAGATTTGAAGCACAATAAGAGATCATCAAGAAGCAAATATAAAACACATTTAAGTCTAACCCACTTCCTATGAAAAAGAATCTTGTAGAAAAACAAGTCAACAAAGCACAAAGTGACTAGCATAGGAAGACAAAATAAGTGCAACTTCAAAAATTTCAACATAAAGAGAGGAAACTTAATATTGTTGAGATGCATAAAACCATGTTTCCCTCTCTCATAATAACTTTCAGTAGCATCATGAATAAAATTAACAATATAGCTATCACAGAAAACATTCTTATCATGAGCCACATGCATAAAAGAATTAATACTCTCCACATAAGCATAGTCATTCTTATCTTTACCTAATAATAAAGAGAGGAAGGCTTCTTCCGGTCCAACCTCATATTTTACCGTTTTGCCCTTTACCAAAATCTATACCTAATCTACCTCGTATGTCCGCTCCGTTGATTCCCTCTTGATCGATTGCTGGGTGCGGGCCATCCTATGCGTACTTTTTTCTCGTTCGTGGAATTACCAGAGTATATGAGATGGAACCGATCTACGACTCCTGGACTCCTGGTCTTACCCAGCATAAACCAATAGACGTGCGCCTGAATATCCTGATGGAGGCTGACCGTCCCTCTCCGACCGCATACGCCTCGGCGCGGTCTGCCGTGTCATCAGCTCCTATACCACCATCATGGCGACCACGCAAGATGAGCCGTGAGCGGCTCGAGGTCGTACGTCTCTTCGAGGCTGCCTCTCTACGGCTTCAGGGATACGCCGGGGAGCTCCAACGAGCGACGACGTGGGTTAGGACGCAGCAACGCGGGAGAATTGACGGCGATGGTTTCGGCCGGATGTCAAAACCAAGGCGACGACATGGGTGCTCCGGCTTCGATTCCTTCGGTCTCGGCCATGTGGCGCCCATATAAAAAGGTCAGGAATCCTTGTTCAAACCCCAGCTCGACATTGCCTAGCCCGAAGTTCTGGCGCAACTCGATTTGACATTGACCTCGTCTCGCCGTTTGGCTGACCGGCACGTCTCGTCGGCATTGCTTGGTCTCGCTCCTGCGATGTATTGGTCGGCACCGTTGGCCAGGACGAGCAAATCGCCCATGGCGAGGATGTGGTCAACGTCCATGTTTGCGCCCCGTGAAGGATCAGAACATGCCGCCGCTGCCTGTCACGCGGGAGTAAGAG
The DNA here is from genome assembly GCA_028641055.1 of Alopecurus myosuroides. Lineage (NCBI taxonomy): Eukaryota > Viridiplantae > Streptophyta > Magnoliopsida > Poales > Poaceae > Alopecurus > Alopecurus myosuroides. Next base: position 213,002,453 of record CM054059.1, on the reverse strand, counting down.
TTGTTCATCCACGGCGTGCATGGCACTGGTAACAAGGGCTACCAGTTGGTCCATGTCGAGGACGTGGTGGACCTCCATGGTAACTAGGGCTACCAGTTCGTCCATGGCGAGGACGTGTTGGACCTCCATGAAGGACCAGGACATGCAGCTGGTCTGCTGGTGCCGTTCGCGTAGGAGGAAGAACCACTCACGCAGGTACACCATGCCGTAGCGCGGTTGACCAGGGCATCGACATCCCCGACATCAGCCAGTGTGGTGAGGTAGACGGTCGACCAGGCCAAGCTTGAGCTGGAAGAACCCGCCGATTTCCTCAACAACCCCAACAAGTACACTCGCTCGCGGCCAATTTCTCGTCGTCCCGCTCGGGAGGCCAGGACCGGGATGACGCTGCTGGATTGTCCACGCCATCGGGCGGAGGCCGGGTCCCTTCTTCTCAAACGCCTTGTCGGTGTTTGATCAACTCTTCATCGAAGACATGATTGACCACGAAGAAACCTACCCAATACACGTGGTAACCCACGACGACCGATCAAAGACGCCATGTACAGCGAGTTCCTATGCTTGGTGCAAGGCGTGGACGAGGCTGTGGTGTACCGTGGGAGTGTCTGGCTCGTCGTCACGAATGCGGTGGTGCTTGGACCGTAATATGGAGAGCATGATGGTTGCGAGCCCAGATGGTGTGACAAGCTCACTGTCGCGCCTGGTTCGTCGTCACGAGTGTGGTGGTGCTTGGACCGGAACACGGAGAGCATGATGGTTGCGAGCCCGGAGGGTGTTGCAGTGGGCGTGTCACCTGACGAGCTGACCGTCGCGCCTGGCTCGTCGTCACGAGTGAGGTGGTGCTTGGACCGAAACACGGAGAGCATAATGGTGGCGACCCTGGAGGGTGTCGCGGTCGGCGTGTCGCCTGATGAGCTCACCGTCGCGCCTGGCGAGGCGGCAGTGCTCATTAGCTTAACACCATACCGCCCAGGAACGCCTTCAGATTTGGTGAGGTGTTCCCGAGGGGCTACAAGAAGCACATCGTCAGGATCTCGGTCGGCGTCTTTGGGCCCATGAAACTGAACTCGTGTAGCACAAATACGTGACCAGATGTATGCACACGTATAGGTATGCATAAAGAATTGTATGATGGCGTACACTATATGCACGAGAAACCAAGGAAGAATATTGTATATAGAGGAAACTAAGAAGAAACAAACTGACACATGATGTAAAGATAGTTGGTCAAGGTCAATCTGCCAAGATGCAGATCTTCCTCAACGTTCTAAGTTCGTACGCAGGAAAGTAACCCCATCTGTTGCAATTTCCTGCTATTTTCTCAGGCCCTCTATACGTGATACCCTATGGCTAAGTGGGCAACTGAACCAGTTGTTCTGTATGAAGATGATTCGATCTACTGTAGGATGCCTAAATCTAAGTTCCACACACCAGTTTCCTAGATTGTGTATAAACTTTTCTGGATTCAATCTGATTATATTTTAGAACTGCTTTCGTGAAAATGTTAAAAATAGCGGCATGTAATACTCAAGTCGTATAGTTTTTTTATTCTCAAGGTAGCAGAGATCAAGACATGTCCTCACACAGTTTGATTCCATGCTAGATGTGTTCCAACAACTTATTCTGATGGTAGTTCATACTAATATATGGAACGGTAGAATTATTGAACGCATGATTCGACACCTGGTGATGAACATATGAGAGCTGAGTCAACTGACCCATGCATACATCTATGATACTAAACATATTTGATGTGCCTAGATATAAGTATTATGTCTATCTGTATATGAAAAATCTAATTAAGCTTTACGTCTATATTTTGTCCTTACAAGCAAACACTGGGGTCAATTGTTTGTAATTCTAAATTTTCTAAATTTTTTAACAAAGTAACGGCAACAATGTGTGTGCGTGTGTGTGTGTGTGGGGGGGGGGGGATCTATGTCCATCTTGCCGATATAGATATCTTTATCCCCGTTGCAACGCACGGGCATGTTTCCTAGTTAATAGTAGTGGGAGAAAATTCAAGAAAATAGCTATCATTATTATTCTCATCACCATAATCATTAAATATAGGAGGCATATTGTAATCATAATTAATTTTTTCCTCAATAGTAGGTGGACTAAAAACATCATATTCATCATTGTAAACATGTGGAACTAAAATACCACAATCATTATAATCATCATATATTGGAGGCAAGGTATCATCAAAGCAAATTTCCTCCTAAAAACTTGGGGACTAAAAATATCATATTCATCAAAACCAGCTTCCCCAAGCTTAGAATTTTCCATAGCATTAGCAATAATGGTATCCAAATAATTCATACTAATAACATTGCTACTAGCATGCAAATAAAGCTCCATAGGTTTTTTTAACTTTCTCTTCAAACACTTCATGTCCTAACTCAAGATAAAGATTATAAAGCTCTCTCATATTTTTGTTATTTTCCATTAAGCCTAACTAGTGAAAACAAGAAACAAAAAGATATAATTGCAGAATCTAAAGGAAATAACTTCGAGCACTCACACCCGAGGATGTGAGTACCTTTTACCTTACCACCCCGGCAACGACTCTAGAAATGAGCTCGATGTCTATGCACGCTTCTATTCTTGTAAACAGTGTTGTGCCTCCAAGTGCAGAGGTTTGTAGAACAGCAGATAGTTCCCTTAAGTGGATCTCCAAAGGTTTATCGAACTCAGGGGTAGAGGTCAAAGATATCCCTCTCAAGCAACCCTGATATTAAGATACAAGAAGTCTCTTGTGTCCCCAACACACCCAATATACTTGTAAGGTATATAGGTGCACCAGTTCGGCGAAGAGAGAGTAAAATGCAGGTAATATGGATGATAATAAGTGATAATAGCAATCTGAAATAAAAATGGCAGCAAGCAAACATGTAGCAGAACATGCAGAAAATGGTGTTTCAATGCTGGGAAATAAGGCCCAGGGCTCCTACTTTCACTAGAGGACACTCTCAACAATGATCACATAAATGAATGCATAAATATCTTCTCTTCACTATGCTACTCTTAACCACTCTCCGATCGAATAACAACACCAATCCATGCGTAGGGCTTTAACAACACTCCTCAGAATAAGCACTTTCCCAACCAAGTAACCCCCATGCTATCACCATGGGACCCAGATGGTTCCACGCAAACACCATAATTTCATAAGGTTATACAACACAAAATATAAATATAATGCTAAACCACATGGTGCACACACTGTCACCTTTACACCGTGATCAAAGCGTTTACGGAGATCTCATAACAAATAGTGAACTCTAATCATTGCGTAGGGCTGCAAAAAGCATTCCTTAAAGTAAGCATTCCCATGTCTAATTAACCCCACGCTGTCACTATGAGCGCCCCAGAAGGTACTCGACAAACACCACAATTCATAGAAAAGACACGCACGATGTGCACACTGTCACCTTCACACCGCGGGACAAGGTGACTCCAAAGTTCATATTAATAAAGCACTTGAGTAGCAAAAGATGAAGATTAACATCTACGAATTCAAATAGATTACAAAGCTCATGATCACATATAGATCACACCATGGGAGAGAGATATGAACCACATAGCTACCGGTAGAGCCCTTAGCCTCGGGGGAGAACTAATCCCTCCTCATCATAGGAGACAACAACGACGACGGAGATGGCGGTGGAGTCGATGGAGATGGCTTTCGGGGGAACTTCCCCTTCCCGGCAGGGTGCCAGAACAGAGATCTCGCCCCCCGAAACTTGTCGGTAGCGGCGGTGGAGCTACGTATGTATTTTGTGGAAAAGGTCGATTCTTGTAACATCCCAAGTCTGAAAAATAGCCATTAGAATGTTTTGCTTACTGTTATTTTATGTTTTGCATCATGGCATCATGTTCATTGCAATTGTTTTGCTTGTTTTCCATTTGTTTTCCAACTGTTTTCATTTGTTTTCCTTTGTTTTCTATTTGAATTTCAAACCATAATTCAAACCTTTTGTTTCATCCTTGTGATGTTACAATTTCCAAAATGATATTTCAAAATAAAACAATTGTTTGTTTCCATTAAACTAAGGTTCAAACAAATTAAATTGTTGCTTTCAATATTTCACTTAATACCCAAAATTCATTTAAATTGCATTCCAATTCATTTAATTTTCCAAACAACAACCATTTGAAATCAATGAAACAAAACACTCCAAATCAATTTGCTTCAAAATAACTTGAGGGCCCAAACACCAATTATATGTTTCTTCTTAATAATAACTCACTTAATCTCAAATTATTTCAAATCTCAATCAAATTACAAATAGTAATAATATTTGAACTTTTTGTGAAATAAAACCTGGCAAGTGTTGCTAATACAATAAAGAGATTTTACAAATTTTTTTCCCTAAAAATTTCTAACTCAAAAACCCTATTTCTCTTCCTATACATGTTTCAGCAAAAAAAAATGGAATAAAAAGATTAAAAAACCAAGAGAGGAGAGAGGCAGCAGGCCCATCTATTTCCCCCAGCCCACTTCTTTCCCTCAGCCCATCACCCACCTCGTGCCTTCTCCTACCTCTGTACGGTCGCATCTGAAGATGTCCACGTAGCAGGGAGCAGGGAGGCAACGGTGGAGCTCACTTCCCCTCTCCCTTTAAGACCTCCTCCTCGAACCCTAGCCCCGCCCTAACCTCTCTTTCTCCCTTCTCCCTCTTCTCCCCGCCGTCCTCTCTCTTTTCTCCCTCTCCTTCTTCCCTGTTTCTCCCTCTCTGAAACTTCCTGTACGACTGAACCTGAACCCGAAAGTGCCTCCTTTTGGCTCCGGTGGCCGCCGGCCGTCCGGGCCCCCTCCGGCCGCGGTGAGGGCGGGAATGGAAAGCCCTCACCGCGGGCTTCCTCTCCAACACCTCGGCGCGGACGGGGATGGCCGGAGCCGCCGCCGCCGTCCGCCCCAAGGTGGCCACGACCCCCTGCTCCGCCTCCCTGCTGCGACCTGCACCCGCCTGCTCCTCCTGCCTCGACCCCTCAAGGTGACCCCGCAACCGCCTCCTTCCTCTCGCCCCTCTACCTCCTCCCGCGAGCCGCGCCTCCACCACGGCGCCCCCTCCGGCGAGAGCAGCAGCCGGCGCTACCATGTCCCTGTCGACCACCCCCTGTTGATTCAGTTACGTGCCAATTTCAGAAATCGCACGCAGCAACACCTTAAGCCCCCCGAGTCCACCTTCTGTCAACAACCAACCGATCCACCCCACTGGTAAGAGCGCACCGCGCGCGAGCCCCAGGTCACGGGATCGAGTCCCAGCGGCCACCCCTTTTGCTGCTTATTTCTCCGATTTAAGTGCAGTACCAGGTTTCTGAAACATATCCACCCCCGAGCCCCTTCTCTGTCACAAACACAAGCACATCCCACTGGTTAGGCCCCTTTGGCGCAGTCAGGAGGTGAGGGGATCGAGTCCCCCCTCTCCCAAATAAAACAAACTTTTATTTTTGCAATGTTTTGGTCACAGAACTTCCTGGTAATCACCAATAGGCCCTTGCAAATTAATTCTAGCCCTGCAAAAATTATTTCTAAGTCCCTGGTTCCCTAAAAATGGCAGATTGCACCTCAATTTTGTAAATTGCATAACTATTTCATCCCAACTCCAATTTCAACATTTTTAATATGTTTTCTGTCCCAAATTAAATGTTCTATACAAATATAAAATTTGTTTACTGTTTTGAATATTTTAAATTGGTGCAATATTTGAAAACTTGTTAAATTCACTTAATTTTGCAAAATTCATAACTTGTTCATAAAAATTCCAAATTCCACAAACTAAATATGTTTTCCAATCAATTTTTCATGTACTTTCCAAATATAAATTTTGTTTGCTGTTTTGAATAATTTAAATTGCTGAAAACAACTGTTTCTTGTTTATTGCATTTAAAATTGCCAAAATAATAACTTGCTCATTTTAAATCCAATTTCAACAAATGAAATATGTTTTCCATGCAAAATTAAACCAACTTTTCAAATATAAAATTTGTTTCCTGTTTTGAATAATTAAAATTGGTTAAATGATTTAAACCTTGTTTAAATCATTTAATATTGTTAAATTCATAACTTGATCAAAACAAATTCTTTTGGGACATATAAAATATGTTTTCAAACCATAAAAGTATAATCTTTTCAAATATGAATTTGGTTTAATGTTTTGAACAAATAAAAATTCAAATAAGTTCATGTTTGAATTAAATTCATTTAATTCTTGCTTAAACTTGTTTAATTCATAAATAATTTATTTGAAATCCTTTTTCAATAAGTGAAACATGTATTCCAACTAAAATCTTGTTTTATTTTCAAATATAAACTTTGTGATCTGTTTTGAACAATTTAACTTGATGAAAACAACAAATGCTTGTGTAACACCTTTAAGTAACCAAAATTTCTTAACTTAATAACTAAAATCCTAAACCTGGTAAACCTTATTTCAAATTGCTTCTATTGTTGTTATTTTGCTGTTTTCCTCATCCATGCATCATGCTAATTCACTTCCACAAGTTGATTAGTTGTAGAACAATTAATTCAACCATAATTCATGGGCTTTTCATATGCAACTCAGTTGCACGAGGGTCCATTTAATCCTGTTTCTATCTTGTCAACTAGTTTATTTCTATGCATCAATTAAATGGTCATGCATCATCCCATGTTTGTGCACTATGCCATGATATTGATTGTTTATCTTTCTGCATTGTTTGTTTGCTTCTTCTCGGATACACGACGACGTTGATACCGACGATCCTTACGACATCCCTTCTAAGGATTTAGCTCAGTACCAGGCTACCGGGTTTTGCAGGCAAGTTATCACTCACATGAACCACTGTGTTCCTTTCAACATTGGTTACCGATACTTTCCGTTGTCTATTTCTGCTAGCCATATGATTAGTTGCTTCTGTTACGAACCTATCACATGAACCCCTTAACCCTGATATTGCCTCACCTCCCCACCTATAACCATTGCTTGTGCCCGTGTCTTAATAGCATGCTTAGGGTTGTTTTGCTCGAGTCTGTTACCCGTTACTTTCTGTTACTATTTCTATTATGTTCTGGGGGCTCGATGTTTAATCAATCACTCATGCTAATGTTATTATCAATAATAAATTTGATGATAAGGCACCGGCAGGAGGCCCTTTGTGGTTTTGAGGCCTGCTAGTGTCGACCCTAATAGGAAAAGGGTCTTGTCTACTGATCCATGATGAGCTCACTACCCGCATGTGGGAAGCGAGTATGGGCGCCCCCCTCAATTTGATTCGATTCGCATCTCGTCCAAATCGCCTCATTTAGTTCGGGTTTTCCATTTGCTGCATGCATGATCTTGCGAGCCCTTGGTACCCGGGTGGAACTTTCGTCGTCGGCATATAGGGGGACACGTTCTTAGAGTGCTATGAGGGTCCATTTTCTTCTGGGCTCGATTAGCCGTGCGCCCAAGGTGCTTTGGGCTTGATGCGAAGAAGAGTTGAGTTGTGTTGAGTGCCCCGCTTGGTGGAAGGGCCTTTCCATCTGGCGGGTTATTCATACGTGTACGGCCAAATTGGTGCAACCCTGCAGGGATAATCTTCTTGAGAAGCCGTGTTTTCCGCGGTTATGGACTACTTGGTGAAAGTACTGGCTAACAAGTACTCAGGACAACTTAAACCTAATGATTAACCACCTTACACCCAATGATTAATAACTTGACTAGTAATAAGCTTATTGACACAATAATCTGAACCATCATTAATTCAACTGTGTGAGTTATCCTCGGATTGCTTCTTTGGATAAGGGGCGAGATCCAGGATGGGTTTGTTTGAGGTTATCTTTCAGTTGGTTACGATACACGATCTTATCTCCTTTCTGATAGCCGGAAGTGGTAGTAACTCTGTAGTTGGTTAGAGCAGCCAGTTGAAGCATCTTTTATATCCCCTTTCTTCCGTTGAACCCAAAGCATCTGTGCTTGGTGTTGACGGGCTACACTTTGGTGAATTGTGAGTCTTGCTTGCCAGTACGTTTATGTACTGACCCCTTTGGGGCTGTGGTTTCCGCAGACGACGTTTCCGAAGGTCTACATGGTGGCTACTACGTGGAGTATGACGAGACTACTGACGAGTAGATAGCGGACCCGGGCAGGATCCGAGACTTCGTGGATGGGCTCCGTCTGTTCGTTTCCGGCCTCTTAGGCCTATTTGGTTCTTGTCTGTACTCAGACCTTTTGAATGCTTCCGCTGTGATGTAATGATGTTATGTTGGGACATGTGTCCTCTGGATGATTGTATTTGCTATCTCTGCTCTAATGAGAGCTATTTGCAACTTATTTCAATCTTTTGTGTCGTAGAGATCTGTTGTGATATCACTTGTTCCAATGCCGTTGACGTACCATGTGTGTATGTTTTGAAGTACGTCAATGGAAGTATCCTGATTTCTATGGGATAGTTTACGTCGACGCTGAACAGATAGGGGTTGATTGTCACACACACGTGTGTTGGCCTACTCGTAAGAGGACGCGGGTGCCGGTAAGCCCCGTAATCCAATCTACTACTGTTCAACGGAACGGCGAGTATCCTCTAGAAGTCCGGGTGCGACAATTCTTCTAGGGTTTATGCATCGGGGAGTATATATAGGCGAAAGGGCGATGCCGGGGGGTGGCCAGGGGGCCCACACCACTAGGTGGCGCGGCCAGGGGTGGTGGCACCACCCTATGGCCCCCCTCCGGGTCTCTCCGGGACTTCTGGATGCTTCCGGGACTTCTAAGACTTCTGGCTTTCGAATCGTCCAATTCCAAGAATATTTCCAGAACAACTTTTCCGAAACTAAAAACAGCAGAAAACATGAGCTGGCTCTATGGCATCTTGTCAATAGGTTAGTTCCGGGAAATTGATAAAAATGACATAAAGTGTAAGGAAAACATGTGGGAAACAACATGAAAACAACATGGAACACCAGAAATTAAGGATACATTTATGACGTATCACGCGGTATCACCTTTATGTTTCACCTTGTTACCTTTTTAGTAGAGGCATATCTTGAGTAGAGAAAATATCATATAGTATGGTTTGCAGTATGGAAGTGTCACTCTCTAGTTGGTTATCGTTGTATCCCTTGGTTTGAGTTGCCGTAATGAAATATTACCGAGAAGTTTCATCATCTACTTGTTCTACCTTATTTTAGTTTGCAATTTTTTTTATGTGGTTGATCTTGTTATTAGTATTGGTACCAATATTGGAGCTTCAAGATAATCTAGTTGGTTTTGGCAACTTAGCATTGGTCAGTAGCAACAATACATTGAGACTTAAGTAGAAAAGAGGGAGTTGAATGTAGATATATTATTTCATGATCTTTCTTTCTTGTTAGTTCATAAGATTAGAGCATCTCCAGTCGCGCCCTCCAATTGGCGTCCGGATGAGTGCCCGACGAGGCCCTTTGGGGGCTCGTCCAGACGGGAAGGCGCCGGTGGGGGGCGCGGCTGCCCAGTCGCAGCCCCACTTGGAGGCCCCCCAAAAAAATCAAACTTTTTTAACGATGATTTCATTCAAATATTTAGGATATATTACAACATTTGAATGAAATTTAAACTAAAACAGAAATTTAAACTAAACTACGACGTGCTCACTCGTTGAACACGTCGTAGTCGCCGTCGGAGCTGCTGTCGTCGTTGTCCTAGTCCTCCTTGTCGTCGTCGCCACCCGAGTGGCTCGGCCCCGCCTCATTGTCGTTGGCCGCTGCCGGTGTGTCAATTATGATCAGCGGCGCGCCTTTCATCACCGCCGTGTCACTGAAGGACCACGCCGACGCCGCCACGGCGTCCTTTGGCTGCGGCGTGATGTACGACGCGAGGATCACGTCCTTAATGCCCTCGGGGTCGTCCTCTGTCGCCAACGCCGCCTGGAGCGCCTCAAGCTGTTCGGCGAGGCTGAGTGGGCGCTCCAGCCCTGGCTCCGTCTTGGGCACGAGGAGGGGTGGCGCAGGGCGGCGGCGCGAGGAGGCGCTTCCTCCGCCAAAGCAGATGTTGCCAATGCTGATGCCGTCAGAGCGCGAACGCAGGTGTGGCAGCGTAGAGGTCGTTGGCTCCGTCTTGAGGACGCGCAGCGGCGGGCGCAAGCGCCTGGATGAGCCACCGGCGGAGGAGGAGGACGAGCGCGAGACGGAGGAGGTCGAGGTCACCGTCGTCCTCCTTGGGTCCCAGCGGCTGGGAGCCGGCCAGGGGACGCGCGGGGTGTTGCCGGCGTCGATGTGGGCGAGGATGGCCTCGAGGCTGAAGCCATCCTGCGCCCAGAAAGCCTCGCGCCCGTACTTGTTCCTCTCGTGAGCGAGCGGCGCCGGGCCGGGACCGTCCTAGCGGTTCCAGCGCGCCCGGTGGAGGCGCTTGAACTCGCGCTCGTAGAGCGCCGTGCTCGCCGGGTTCGCCGGGTCCCAGCGGGGGTCGACGCGCTGCTCCGGTGTGAGGTTCTTGTAGAAGTGGACGCGTACCTCCCGCCCCCAGGATGCATCGCTCACCGACGATGCATTGGGGATGGGCACGCCGGAGAGCCCAATGGTGAACCCGTGCCCTGCACGCACGTCCGGCGGGCACGGGTAGCAGGCTTCATAGAGGGCGTGCGCCTCGTGCTTGAGGAGAGAACGGCGGGGGAAGCTGTTGGCGGCGAAGGGATCTATGGCGGCGGCGGGGAGGGGGGGAGCGGCAATGCAAGAGGCAGAGAGCGGCGAGAGGAGAGGCGGAGGATGGCGAGAGGAGAGTGTGTACGGCGAGAGCGGCGGGGGCTGGCATTTATACCCGGCGGAGTAGGCCGAAAGGCCGCCCCCGCATTAACACCGGCGCCCGCATGGGGAGACGTGCGGCCGCCGCGTGGGCGAAGCGACGGCTCGCTGCGTGACTGGGCGAAGCGATGGCCCGCTGCGGCGCCTGCGTTTCTGCGCCGTCTCGGGAGAAGACAAAGACCGGGTGCCGCTTTGACTGCGCGCCCGTCTCACTGACGGGAAGGGCCCGCAGACGTCACGGGGCCATTTCTTATCGTACGGCGCCCCCACGGGAGCCCCTGGGAGGCGGGGTTGGGCTGGGTTTGCCGGACGGGAACAAGGGGGCGTTCGTACGGGAAGGCCCAATGGGGGCCGCGACTGGGTGCGCTCGGGGCCCGTCCGGACGGGAAGAGGCCGTGGGGGCGCGTTTGGGGGGCGCGACTGGAGATGCTCTTAGTATTCTCAAATAAGTTTGTTTGCACCTTCAAGGAAGATTGCATGATCGGCTTTATCATATATGTTTTTGTTTGTTTTACTTAGATTCTTATGCTTGCTACCCAACCTTGCTAGCCAAAAACTGTACTGTTTCTCGTGCATCCAAACCTTAATCCTGAAACCTTGCCATTTGTGTCCACCATACCTGCCTATATGTGGTATTTCACCGCCACTCCAAGTAAATTGCTTGTGTGCTACCTTTAAACCTTCAAAATTACACCTGTTTTGTGCTCCTGTTTTAGCTCACGAGGACGCAAATAGATAATCTTTATCTCACTTGTTGATTGGATTTTGCACCCTGGACTAGTGGCTTCATCCGCTTATCCAAATGCTAGAAGAGCTAGCAGCGGGGTTCCCAGCCCAAATAATAATACAAATTCTCTTTACTATTTTCCCCCTGATTTATCAGTCAAAGCATAATTGTGTAAACAAAAGAGAAAGAGGGATGACCTTCTATACCAGCTGCGTCCTTCTATGGGAGCCGCTTTTGTAAAGTCTAGTTGGCTTGTGACGTACTGTATTTTATATTTGTCATTCGTTGACATAAACATACACCTCTCAAAATTTAGACACTCCTCCACGGTTTGTGATTGTTAGCAGGCACCCGAGGATTCGGTTAGCCATGGTTTGTGTAAGAAAGGTTGGGAGGAGTGTCAAACTTTTATACCTCTATTTTACAAAATAAAAGCTCTAGAACATGAGTGATCAATGCTTCCCTCTACGAAGGGCCTATCTTTTACATTTATGTTGAGTCAGTAAACCTACTTCTTTCTGTCTTACGCAAGCATTTGAGTTGTTGTGATTCATCCAGCTACATGTTGATTTACTCAATCATGTTCTTTATTCTTCTTTGTTTCTACAAATGCTTTTATCTATTTGAATACCACGTTGAAATTTACCAATGTTTGCAAAGAGACCGTTATAATTGAGCATGATAAACTCTGCAATATAGCTCTAGTATAAAGACTTTGATCGAAAGATAAGTTCACTGTTAATTGTTCTCTGACCAAGAACGAAGTTTCCTTCACCAATTTTGATTTACTTTTTGCACCTTTATTGTTCCTCTACTTGTTTCAAGTTTGATTATATGAGAGGAATTTTCTGTCTAAAATGACTTGTTCTTTGTTAGATGTGATGCCTCTTGTCTGTATTTTATTTTATCGACACCTCACTCCATAAACCTGTGGTCATGTTTGCTGAGTTCAGTTTCGCTTGGGGACAAGCGAGGTCTAAGCTTGGGGGGAGTTGATACGTCCATTTTGCATCACCGTTTATATTTTTATTTTCTGTTATTCATCGATATATTTCATGTTATGATACATCACTTACGTTATTTTATCTTATTTTGCATGTTCCATAATTTTTGGAGAATAAACACCAGGACCAGAAATCTGATGGAAAAAGCACCATCAGGATACCCTGTTTTAGAAGATCAGAAGAAGAAGGGGAACACCGGAGATGTCTTAGAAGTCCAGATGAGGGAGCCAGCCATGAGGAGAGCCAGAGGGGGGCCACCAGGTGGCGCCCCCCTTGTCCACGCCGCCAGGTGGTGTGGCCACCCTGGCCCACCTCTGGTCGATCTTTTTCGTGTACTTGACCCCCAGGGAACCCTAAGCCCTAGACTATCATCAAAGAATTTTTTCGCCGCAGCCTCGGGGCAAAAAACACCCAAGAGAGAAAAGCTCTCTGGCAGGGAGAAATCTGTCGGCGAAATTCCTCTCCGGAGAGGGGAAATCATCGCCATCGTCACCGTCATCGCTCCGTGCATCATCAAGATCGTCATCGTCATCATCATCACCACCAGAACCGTCACCCTCATTATCCACCGTCATCCCGTTGTAACAATTAGGGGCCTCTATCATTGTTTTACATTAGATCTCTCCCCCGGTGTGGATTACTTGTTAGTAGTTGATGCTTGTGAGATTTATCGATGTTAGCACTTTATGACCAGATTGTTATTATCCATTATATCACCTCTGATTATGATCCATATGATGTATTGTGAGTAGTTCGTTTAGTTCTTGAGGACATGGGAGAAGTCATGACGTTAGTAGTGAAGTTATATTGAAGTAATATCTCGTGGTTCGGTATTTAAGTTGTGGTGCTATTCTTCTAGTAGTGTCATGTGAACTTTGACTACATGATACTTCACCTTTATGGGCCTAGGAGGATGCATTGTGTATTTGGCTACTAATTGTGGGGTTGCCAGAGTGACAGAAACCGAAACCCCCGTTAGGAAACCAATGCACGAGGGAGCGTAGAATCCCGGAGTTTTAAGGATGTGGTTAGATTTATCTCAATTAGTTTCTTGTATTTGCGGATGCTTACGAAGGGTATAATCACAAGTATGTATTAGTCCTAGTTGGGCGGTGCATTAGCATAGGTTCACCCACACAACACTTCACGAACCAATGGATATTAATCAACCGTAATGAAGCGAAAGCACTTGACGAAATTCCCTTGTGTCCTCGAGAAAGTTTCGTAGTCATAAGTAACACAATCGGCTTGTTCTTTGCTCTCAAAAGGATTGAGCCACTCGCTACAATATTATTTACCGCATTTTATTTACTTGCACTTTATTTATCTGCTATATCAAAAACCTCAAAAAACCCTTGCTAGTGTTTATAGTAAATCCTGTATCCAACCTGCTTGTCAACGCCTTCTGCTCCTTGTTGGGTTCGACACTCTTATTTATCGAAAGTACTACGATACACCCCCTATACTTGTGGTTCATCATAGTCTAATTTTTTTAATTTCGACATCATGAGCAAGACTATCAACTTTCAGCATAAGATTATCTAGTTTGGCAAGCCTTTCATCAACAGTTTTATTGAAATCATTTTGTGAAGTGATAAATTATTTAAGCATGTTTTCAATATGAGATGTGGAAGTTTTAGGATTACTGTAAGAATTTCCATAACAATTTCTATATGAATTACCATTATTATTAGGATATGGCCAATAGTTGTTACCACCAAAATTATTTCTGTATGCACAATAAAATTCACATAAATTTGATCATTCTAATTAGCAAACAGAGAGTTCAAGGGAACATTATTAGGATCTATAGGCACTTGTTTAGCTAGCAAAGAAGAAAGCATATCAATCTTATCACTCAAAGAAGAAGAGACCTCCTCAACAGAATTTACTTTTTTACCTGTTGGAGCCCTTTCTGTGTGCCATTGGGAATAGTTTGTAATTAGATAATCCAATAACTTGTTTGCTGCACCTAATGTGAGGTTCATGAAGGTTCCTCCCGCAGCTGAATCCAATAAGTTCCTTGAAGAAAAATTTAATCCTGCATAAAGAGTTTGGACAACCATCCACGTAGTTAGTCCGTGTGTGGCATAATTCTTAACCATAGTTTTCATTCTTTCCCAAGATTGAGAAACATGTTCAGTATTATTTTGTCTAAAATTCATAATGTTACTCCTTAGTTGTATAATTTTGCGGCATCTTTGCATACATTACAGCTAGGCAATTGACCATGAACGTATAACAATACAATTATGACGAGATATAGTTCATGAGTTCTAACATCATAGGCATTACGTCAAGGCATATGGACCGCTATCCAGCATGCATCCATATCTAATAGTCCACCTCAAGAAAGCTATCTAGCACATCTATCTGGTATTAAGTTACAACAACAAAGTGATTGCTTTGTGTGCAACATACAATTGCAATAAGTAAAGTACGTAATGTAAGCAATGGTTCTCGTCCGTAGACAAGAGCACCTATGTTCTCTCCCTAGTGGCAATAACACACCCCCACCCATCACATTTCTGTCAATCGAGCACATATGTAAGCGACGCATGAACCCACTATCTAGCATATAAACCCTCTCTTGGAGGTGAAAATAACTACGTGTCCAAGGTAATCATAAACACCAAAGAGAATTGCAAGACAACAATAAAACTCTCTAAAGATATAAGTGAAGCATCTCAGTTTGACATGAACAAAATAATCATAATCTCACGGTTCATCGGATCCCAGCAAACACAACATGTACAATTACATAACGGTGGTCTCGATCATGTGAGGCAGCTCAAGAGACTCTAAACATGGAGGCATTACTGAGAGAACTACGAACTAGCTACTGGTATCGACCCGTAGGCCCGAGATGAACTACTCACGCATCATCGTGGAGGCAATCATGGCGATGAAGAGAAAATCATAGATATGTTTGCATACCAGTAGTTCATCTCATGATGAACTACTCAAGTGCCTCTCTGTATTTTTTTGTGGAAAATATCTTCGTTCCCCAAACTTTTTAGTGTTAAGCAAAATTTATAGGCGAAGAGGCGACGAGAGGCCGTGGCCAGGGCGCCCGGGGCCCACCGGGCGCGACCCCGGGTGGGGCCGCGCCTGGCACCCCCTGGGGGGCTCCTGGCTCCCCTCTGGCTCTTTTTTGTACTCCGTCTTTGTTCCGGGTAAAAAAATGATCTCCGTGGATTTTCAGCCCTTTCCGGGAATATTTCTTTAAGAAATTTTGTGGAATACAAAAACAGCAGGAAACAACAACTGACCTGTGGCATCTTTAATAGGTTAGTGTATGAAAACATTCAAAATACAAAGGAAAACATGTGAAACATGTGGAAAACATAAAGACATTGGATATAAAACAAGTATGGAGCATCAAAAATTATAGATATGTTTGCAACGTATCACCAAACCAGATACATCCTTGTTCACATATCGTAAGTTTAACATCACCATGTTTATGCTTATCTATGTGGATGATATCATAGTTGCTAGCTCATCACAAGCGGCAACAAATGCTCTATTGGAGGATTTGAGGAAGGGATTTGCATTGAATGATCTTGGTGATCTCCATTATTTTCTAGGAATTTAAGTTCGCAAAGTTAATGATGGGTTAATGTTGAATTAGACAAAATATGTTCAAGATGTTATTGCACACGTTGGCATGACACACTGCAAATGTGTGTCTACTCCCTTGTCATCTTCGGTAAAGATCACGACACACGAGGGAGATCCGTTGGGTCCAGATGATAGCACTAATTACAGAAGTACGGTTGGAGCGTTACAGTATCTCACACTCACAAAACCTGATATTTCCTATGCAGTAAATAAAGTCTGTCAGTATTTGCATGCTCCCACTACTGTGCATTGGACATGTGCTAAGCGTACCATGAGATACATCAAACATACAGTTGATGTTGGTCTAACATTTATGAAGTCCCAATCTACACTTCTTAGTGCATTTTCATATGCTGATTGGGTAGGATGTGTAGATGATCGTCGATCAAAACTGGAGGTTTTGTTGTGTTCTTTGGACCAAATCTCATTTCTTGGAGTGCTAAGAAGCAAGCTAGGGTATCCAAATCAAGTACTAGAGCAGAGTACAAGTCTGTGGCAAACACTACTGCTGAAATGATTTGGGCATAGTTTCTACTCGAAGTACCTGGAGTTAAATTGTCACACGCACCATGCCTATGGTGTGACAATATGAGAGCCATATATTTGTCAACAAACCCAATATTCCATGCAAGAGTCAAACACATCGAGATAGACTTTCATTTTGTCAGAGAGAGAGTTCTCAATAAGCAGCTGGAGATTCGATTTGTTCATTCGAAGGATCAAGTAGCAGATGGCTTTACAAAGCCACTCCCCATATGTTAGTTCGAAGAATTCAAGCATAATCTCAACTTGTTCAAGTTGTGATTAAGTGAGGTATTAGCGATAGAATAGTTCACCTTAACAATACCGTATATGTGTTGGACTCCTAGTCCACCTCGTGTAATCTGGCTTACGCCTAATATAAATACATGACACAAGGGCCTCAGTATGTATCCAAGGGCACCCGTTTCTGCCTGATCGCTAGAGTTTACACGCGTACCATGTACCCGTCTCAACTTGTTATATGTTCTTATTTTCTGGCATTATGTACAATCAATTTACAACTATACTTTATGGTAAGTTTGTGAACTTAAAGTGTATAGCTATGGGTTGTTGTGTATGACTATGTGTTGTTTCACATATATGATGTGTTATTATTTATGGAATGTGATGTTGCTTATAAATATATGATGTTGTTTATGGTATGTTTTTGTTCATAAGTATGCGATGTTGTGTATATTTTGATGATATTTATAAAAATTATGGCCATATATTGTTGTTTCCGACTATTTTCTGCTCAATTTTATGTGTTGTAAACACGGGTGTTTTTAACCCGCGGGTACCCGTTTAACCTGTCGGGTGACGGTTATGGAAAAATTGTACCTATTCACACGTATGGGTACGGATGACGGGTAACCTCGGGGTGGACGGTAAGGGTATGGGTTGGATCCACCGTTCCCACACCCTACGGGTGCCATACCTAATTCAGACGCGGAGGTGCGAAGCAAATGGCAGTTTCCTGCTAAGGACGCATTCAGAGTTGAAACCGAAAAAAATATGCCACCCTCACCGTGTAAGAAAATTTCCTTTGTTCATTTTTGGCGTTGTGGTGAAACCGCTCAGATAATGATATGTGATGTCTCCAACAAAAGTCCTTCGGCTCCAATCTCGTCTTTGTGATGTTTTGTTTGGCGTGAGGAGCTTGGGATTTTTCGTCCTCGTCGATCGTCATGGACGGCAAGTTTGTTCTTATTGTCGTTCAGTGTGGTTCCATGGGCACCATCAGCCATAGCGCCGTCTTCAACAACCATCTATTTCAAGGCTTCAGGAGCAAAAAATGCCGGCTTGGTCTGGCGATGCTAGCACGGTTGTCTGCATAGATTGGGGCGATGTCCCACTGATTTGCTTGGGGCGATTGCCGATCTCCGTCGTAGGTGGCAGGCTACTATTGCGGTAACCCAAATTATCGTATTCAAGTGGGGCGAATTTTTTGATACCTCTCTGGGGCGTTTTTTTTTATGTTGTCCATCACAGGAGCTATGATGAGTCGACTAGGCATTGGCGAGAAGTTTGAGGCTTATGATCACGGTTGTGTTTTCCTCTTGTTTAGGGTTTTGCTGTGTCCGTGGGTTCAGTTAAGCCATCACGGGTTGTAATATTGCTCCCTTTATCCAATATAAATCTGATTAAATTTCAAAAAAAACAACACAAGAAACTGTGTACCAATCATTTCTGAATATTATCACATAACGATCAATGGCACAACCCCACTGGGAGAACTTCACTTGAGCTGAACGGTCCATATAGACTGGATGTATATGTACCCATGTAAGTAAAATACGCAATTGCCTGACAGAATAGTAGTAGCACGAATAAAACTGGGATCTCAGCGGCAATCTCCTTGGTTCGCGCGACTACTATCTTCCAGGTTGTTTACACTTTCATGACCAGCTTGTAGAAGTAATCTCTGAACCACAGTGGGGCGTAGTACAAGAATGTCAGAACGGCAGTGAACTGGCCATAAGCGAACCAGGCTGGAGGATTCTTCTTAAGAACCAATGTTACAACTCTCTTTGCAAGATCTTCTGCTGGAACGCACCCGGCCCCCTGAGATATCTCGGTCCTGGCTCGAAGTGATTTCTCGTAAGCCTTGTAGTACTTCCAGTCGTTTATTTCATCATACTTATCTGCAGAGTTGCTTCCTATATTTGACTTTGTGCCTCCTGGTGCAACAATCATGACATTTATGCCAAAATTTCGTAGTTCCACCCTGCAACAGCGCAACAATCACCAACTTAGGACGGCAGATATGAAGAAACGAATATATTCAAATAGCACAAAACGTCCAGTACAGTAACAAGTTAAAAAGTGCTAACCGTACAAGAACATGGCATGGGAAAGTACAAAGGAAATTTCTGAATAGTGTCCATTAAAATGTTGCATGTGTTGCTATTGTGTTCTTACTTATTACGGCTTCCATCAAACAGTCATTTCTCCATATGATTAAACTATCTTGTGATACAAGCACTAGTTATTAAGAAAGATATCAATACATGCCAAATACTATAGACCAAAGGTATGGATACAATTAACTGGTAGATATATTTTAGCCAAGTTAAACTATAACTGAGAAAAATTAATATGGCATCGATTATTCATAGAGGAAAAGATAAGTTCTAAGCATAGATACAAACACAAAGTGGGCACTCACAAGTGAATTTTCTCCATGGGGGTACATTCAGATGCTTTAAGTTTAATGGATAGCAAAAAATTGCTATAATAATAATCCTAGAATGCACAAACCTTAATGTATCGCTCAATGCATGAAGAGCAGCTTTTGATGCTGAATATGCACCAGCCCAGGGTCCCGGAGCCAAGGCTGTAATGCTTCCAACATTCACAATTGTACCTTCTCGTCTTTCCATCATGTGAGGAATAACAGCATGGATCATCCTCATTGCTCCTGCAGGTGCAAAGACGGTAAAGTCATTTAAATGTCACACAAATGGCGGTCACATACTAATCTAGAAAAAACTAAATTACTAGATTTAAAAAAAAGACATTGCAAGCATGAACTATACAATCCAAGTATGGGGTGGGTGGGTGGTTGGGGGGGGGGGGGGCTAAAAGACCAACAGCTCAATATTTCAATAGCATATATATGACGGAAGTTATGAAGTACTCCCTCTGTTCCACAACATAAACCTTTTTACCAAGCTAAAACAGTTTGCTAAAAAGGCTTATGTTGTGGAACAGGGGAGGTAGTAGTTATTTAGTTACATTAAGTTCACATCAGATGTTGTAAAAGTGAAACTTTGAGATGAAAAACGATGGTAAAGGTGAACCTACCTGTTGGCCATGCTGATTTGTTTGGCCAATTACTTATGCAAATTGAGTTAAGACTTGTTCATCATAGATCTAATGAGAGATATAGTATTTGTGTGATCTAATGACATAGTTTCTGAACTCCACAATTTCAATTGTCTCCTCCTCCCCTCCGGGCCTCGCCATCGGCAACATGGGTTCCAGGAAAAGCAATGGCACTCCTCTTATCCTATTTTGGTCAAAAAAAATTAGCGGGACTCTTACTACCGGGACAAGAGATGTTCTTCAAAATATCACTGGCCTGATCCCTTCATCAGTGGCAGAGGATGCAGCATATCCTGCTACATATTGTTAAACTATGTTCTCTTCACATTGTAAATCAAGCTGTAGGCATCATACACCGGATTTTGTTGTAATTTAGTCGACATGGTATTGCACAAGCAGGCTACCCGGGGATGCTTTTTCAGCCAATATATAGTTATTAAAAGTCAGTGGTTCGGGTTTTAGAAAACCTCAGTCGAATAAGCTAGATACTTACAGCATAAAGAGATCCAAGAATCAAATGTTTTACTAGTTGTGTTTGAATCTTAATCGAAATCCAGGATCCGAAATCTCGTCTCCCTTCGTGAACTAGGCAATCACCAGGCGCGAAGCAAATATCAAAGACAATCACAAGGAAATTTTAACTTGGTAGCCTACCATAGACATTGGTGTCAAAGACCTGCTGGAAGGAGTCCATTGGCACCTCGGCGAGCGGCGCGACGAGGTGGACCCCGGCGTTGTTCACGAGCACGTCGACGCGGCCGAACTCCCGCAGGGCGTCCGCGACGGCGCGGCGCGCGCTCTCGTCGGAGCGCACGTCGAGCTCCAGCAGCAGGTACCGCGGGTCCCCCTCGAGCGCGCGCATGGACTTGCGCGACCGCGCCGTCGCCACGACCGCGCAGCCCGCTGCCGCGAACGCGCGCGCCATCGCGTGCCCGATGCCGCCCTCCGAGCACCCCGTCACCAGAACCACCGGCCGTCCCTGACCCTCCCCATCCCCTCCGGGCGCCGACATCGCCGGGATTTCTACTTGGCTGCTCACGCCACCAGGGTTCCCGTGTCTTCTTCGACTTCCTAGTGCAGGCACGTCTTGGAGCGCCTGGCCTTTTAGCCAAGGAGATGTTATTGTTATGTTTTTTAGCGAAAATGCTGGAATGCCCTGCTTTTATAGAAAGCAGAAAAGTTCTGAATCTGGGAACACCAGGTATATATTACTGTCGATGTTATTTCTGAAGGAGACATATAAACTAGAGCGAAATCGGTCACAACCAAAACTTTTCCAGGACTCCTTTTCTTCACCTGAACAAACAAAAAAGGGAAGACCATTTCGCATCCATGTACGGTTGAATGGTTTAATCGAGCGACGATCACCGTCACCCCCATCGAAAGATTCGAACCGAAATGATGAACTGATACAGAGATCAAGCTGTAGTGATATGATGCTTTCTTGAGCTCACAGGAATTTCTCTGTGGACGGAAGAATATATGTGGGACACTGTAGCGTCGTGTCATTAACTTTTTCCTGTGAGGTCATTAATATAGTACTGTATAGTACTCGCTCGTGGTAGAACAGTGTCGTGTATACTGGCGTCGTGTCATTGTCAATTACTTCCTCGTGGTAGAGCCGTACAAACTCCAAAAGTAGACAGCTGTAGATTTATGCTCGCATATAACACCACAATAGACATGCTGCGGTGACGCAGCGCACCACTGCATATGTAGTGCGCAAGTCGTTGACATAATACTTATAAAAGGACTTATCCGTGAATACTATATCTCTCAGAGTGGTACAACAGAAACATAGCAGATTCAAGCAAAACTATAGGACACAAAATTTGTTCATTACAAAATCTTGAGAATCTCTTTGATGAATCAAAGAAGATCTCATGCAAATGAAACATCAGAAGAAGCAATTCGAAACTCCAAACTGGAGAATAACTCTAGCTCAAAACATAATCCACTACGGCTGATGTCAGCCCTAATCTATGGCTTGTAAACAACTAAGTCCAAGAATGGACTCCACCTACACCTTGATAGCTTCTCCTCCACTGGCGTTGTCGGTGACGATGCTTCACCGGCTAAGTAATATATGACTCCATCTAGCTTCATGAGGTAGCGATGACTTCACGATGACGACTTCCATAAGGCTTCAACTCTAAGCAGGGGGTCAAACGGGAACGAATGAGTAACGAGCGTTACTCAACAAGTTCATGATATACAGTGGGTAGTTTGATGCACTAACTACAACTTTAGACTCGAAAGAGTCATAAGCTAATGCAAGGTTTTTGAAAATCTTTCTTCAAGAGGTTGCTTTTAATTTAGAAGACTATGCCCGCCAGATTTTCACAGGACTAGACCTTCATGGAGTTGTCTTTCCTGCGGCATTCGCAACTCCTTCCCGAAATAGGCGGTAACATGCACATCCTGTTACACTCTGCAGAGGTGCGTTACTTTGCCCATGGGCGATCAAGACCATGTAGCACAACCAGGCTCGAGATCCTGTCCACACCCATACTGGTGTGGGGCCCGATTGTTGATCCAAGCCAAACCATGCTTCTCCGCACAGCGCATGCCCACTCGTTTCTGCCAGCAGGTTGAACCCCTGATTCTACCCCTCACGATAGAGATCTAGGCGCCCCTAGCAGACACTCATAGACCCCAGAGTCTGTGGGACGTAAGGGCTCCCACCCATGTGTATGTAGTCCCGCAAGACCTATAGCGTACGTCTCTGGCAGTCCGTTGACATGCGAACGGGAAAAGATCACATCTGACTTACTCGCCCCATACAAGACTCATGGTTAACGCGATATTTACGGCACAAGAATCCTGACGGCATTTGTTGTTAATTCCTAGGTAATATTTTCCCATGCAGATGGAACCTTTCTTTGACCTATTCATCTTACCATGGTCCTATCCGCCCACCAAACATAACATTACCACTCGGTTAGTCATTCAAATAGTCATATTATTATAAAATTAGGATCATGCATTCTTTGAGAATATGTGGTAATACGATAGGGTTTTTGCAACTAGTTTGTTAGGAAGTACTTCAAAGGATATGAGCGAGTGATGAACTTGCCTGAGATAGAGATGATAACAATAATAATCTATGTCTTCGGGTTCGAGGGTCGCGTAGAGAATCCCGATATCTGAAAGATAGCAAAGTAGTCCCGGTAAGGACTACTGAAAACACTAGCAAGATGATGTAATGTATAGTAATGAGATGCATCGTGAAATACCCTATAAAATACCCCAGCATACAAGTGTAAGCTACGTTTGATACGATAACTTAATCACACGGGTTTTAGGTGAGTTGTTTCATTACTTGTGGTGATGTTGTTATTTCTTCTTTTAGACTTACATATGTTTCACTTTTATTTATCAAATCAATCTTTATCATGTTTAAGTAGAAGTGTTATCACATGGTTAGGTAATAAGACAATAACACATGGAAATCAACTATTAAAAAGATAACAGAAACATTTTATTTTATGTTCAAAAGTGTAGAGCTAATGACAGAGAGTTTAATTGAAAATGAGGAACTAATACAACTAACTCTATCATCACATAACTTTCTAAAGACTGGTGATGATAGGTTTAGTAGGTGTGAAAACACTAGGGTTTATTAATAAGGAAAATTATGTTGTGGTAATTCTTTCTGGTTATAATTGAACATTATAGAATTTCATTATACCTTTAGAAAAAGTTTATAAGTTAAACAAAATGTTTGATGTTTTTCATATTTGAATTAGAAAGGCTTTTCTCTTTAATTTGATGTAACATTTGAAGTTCTCTGAAAAGATTTGAATAAGTTATTAATTTATTAATTTTAAATGAATTAAATGACTAGGCAAAATATTGCACACATGAAAACTTGGTAAAATGACTTTGAAAACATCATAGATGAGTTCCATTTATCATATTGTGCATTTTGGTATATAACTTGTATTTTTCTGAATTTTTGAATTATTTATTATTTTTCTCAATTTTTAAATGAATTAATTTAAATTAAAAAATATTTAACTTTTAAACTTTATCAAACATCTGTGAAAAGTTCATAAACATTTAGATTATATTTTTCTGATTTATAGAATTAAAGTTATTGAATTAATAAATTTTAATTATTTTTGCCATTGTTTAAATTGACATGTGGGACCCACCTGTCATATTAGAATTAATAAAAAGAAAAAGAAGAGAAAAAATGTCCTGACATCATGCTGAGTCAGGGACGTGTCAGCCCGGAGGAATTCCTAACTATGGATCTCAAATTCGAAAATTCCTCGCGGATTTGTGCGATTGAATCGCTCCTAAGGCTAGAGGAGCTCACCGCGGACCCATAGGTGGCGGCGCCACTGTCTGGTGGTCACCGGAGTGACCACGGCGAGCAGTGGCGTGACGGCAGGGTACGGTCTCCGGCGACAACATGAATTAGTCGACCAAAAGTTAAACGGAAAAAAGAAGTGAGGCTAGCTCATTTGGTTAGGGAAGTGGATGTACAGCCCAACCACCCAGGTTCAAGTCCTCACAGACGCAGACTTGGGTTCTTATTATTTGAAAAACAAATCCGCTGTGGGGGCTTCCCCTACCGCATTCTTTTCAAAAAAGTTAAACGGAAAGCATCTTTAGATGCGTGAGCTCACCCTGATCGCGTGTAGCTGCTCGGTGAAGCACAAGGTGGCCAGAATCGACGGTGGTGTCGAAAATCGGCCGGCGGCCAGAGTTGAGGAAGGAGATACGATTCTGGTGATGCACGGTCTCCCATCTTGTGTGGCTCGGCGTAGAGACCGAGTAGAGGATGGCGGAGCTGGTGGTGGCTTCGGTTCCTCGCTGGGTGACCGGAGGCAACGGCGACGAGCAGCGACAGAGGAAGCTAGGGTTAGGGTTTCGGTGTGCGCTCGATAAGCAGAGAGACAGAGAGCGAGAGGAGATTGTGAGGGAGAGAGAGAAGAGGGCACGGTGCTCCCTCGTGGAGGCTATCCTCGTGCGACGCGGCTAGCAGGAGGTGGCATGGAGGCGTCGGCGGCGGTGACACGCAGGGCGCCGTCCTAGAGGAAAACAAAAGGAACATTTTCTGTAATTTGCAGATTCGTCCTTCTGTCATAAAAACTGCGAAGAAACTAATGTTTTCAGGACCCTTTTGTCAACAGAAAAATTATTCAAAATAAGATTTGGAATCCTTATTAAATTCTCAACCTCACCATGTTTTATTTTTGTGAAATTGAACAAGATTTGTATTTTTAGACTAGGGTGTTCTTTTTAGGTGATTTTTGTTATTTATCTCCATTTGCCTTTCAACTAGACTTAAAATTACTCTGTGTGTAGGTTATGACATGAACTCAACACCACAAATAGGTTATTGCAAACATGGTGTATTTTTCATTGGCCAATTTTAGATATGATTATTTTAGAAAATAATTTGGTAAAACTTCTCAGTAGTATTTGTGATGCCTTGAAATAAAATCAATAACTATGGAATTTATTTCCAAACCATGCCAGATGATTTTGATTAGTGAAAGGACTTGTTTTTATGTTATGTAACTTTGTTATTATCACAAATGAAACTCTTAATATTGGTTGACATTACTTTGGTGTGTGTAAGCCATGTTTTTTATTTTTAGTACTTGATCAAGTGCAAAACATGATCGGCTTGGGAATCTTATATGTTTGTTTTCCACCCAGGTTCCAAGTATGGATATTTTCCCATGCTTGTTTTATAAACATGTGATCATTTGCATGGTTAGGTGTAGATGAATTTTTCTTGTTATTTGTTAGTCTTATGTATGAAAAGGATCTGGAAAAACAAGGTAGTTAAGTTTGTTACCATCTACCTCAACATGGCACAAGACATTTGAATGTAATGGCTTGTTATTATTTCTTACTTCATACTTGATTCCATTGAACATATTATTATAAGTTCCTCATCTCTAATGAGATTGACAAGGAACGGAGATTATAGGTTCTCTAATATGAATAATGATTCACTGGGTAACTTCTTATACTCCATTACTGAGGCAGTTTTGCTCCTTGTTGACTTCTGTTTCCTGCAATATCCTTATCTCTAGTTGCCACTTGTTTTCAGATACTGCCTTTGTCACCTGCAAGTGAGATCATCTCTTGGATTCTAACTTCAACCGTCTCACCCTTGTGGTGAAAACAACCAATTACTCCAAAAAAAGATATTACTTTGATGAGTATAAAAGTATGTAAGTTTATTTTATGACATCAAGTTGCCTTAAGCATATAAGAAGAATTTGTTGACAAGGTAGTTAGTCTTGCCTCCAAATTACTATTTATATACATTAGGCTGAGATGTACTAGGTTATTCAACATTCTTTTTGTTTGAGTGTGACACTCAATTGTTTGAGTATACAAAAGTGATCCGTTAACAAGGTAGCTAGTCTTGTTACCAAACTACTTCTATATAACTCTAACATTGGAATATCACACTATTTCAAGAGGAGTTAATAAGATCAGATCAAGATATAAGAGTTTCTAAATACTCTTATGATAGAATGGAATAGCACTTCTAGAACATTCTAAAGAATCTTCCTGAAGATATTCTTGTGGTAGTTCTCCTCCTGTCCTGTGGGTTGCTTTTCTTGTAGAATGACTTCGAGAAGATTGGGGAGAAGATAATAAGATAAAATAACAAGATCTAGGTTAAGATTTAGTTCATGCTTTTATTTTTATTCCATTTACTTATCATTTTATTTCCAATATGATATTTACTTGTTTCATATATGATTGGTTTTCCTTAGTTATCAATTCAATTCCTCTAATAGAGGTTATACTTGTTGTTATTCCTTAGTTGTATCCAGAGATACTTTAGTTGTTGAATGCTGATTTGAATAGAAATGCGGATTTCTTATGGAATGATGACTTAAGATATTAAGTTGATAATATGATCCATTAATGTGTTGAGGTTTCATATACTCACTTGTATAAGATGAATGAGACAATGAGCATATGAAATTTATTGGAGTTTAATGATTTAAGTCAGAGCTGTTAGTTGGCTTCTCAGAGTGTCATGATTTTACTTTATATTCTTCTTTGAAATCTTTGTCATGCATACTGCAGACTTAGAGGTTTGGGAAGATCATATGTAATGATAAAGGTTTAACAGTAGTTGAAGAAGATTTGATTCTTCTTTTAGGTACTTTTTTTTATGGTTGATGAGATATGTACATATTCCATAAATATGTTAATAACAATTATTATGTCATTTTCCACTTGTGGAGTTTGAGTTTTGTATCACGTGTATTCTATTGAACCTTTGTTATACACTCGTGAAGGTTCACTTAATAGTTATAAGATGATTTATAGAGGTGTAGTGTGAATTGATTTATAACTGAAAGAGTTATTGTTTGATAGGACATAACATTTCTGTTGATGAGATGGTTCAATTGTGTATTACTCATTTGTGAAAGTATGGTTATCAGTTATGTGATTTGGATACTCACCCCTCTTTGAGTTCTAGATACCTAGTGAATTATCTCAAGCCACTTAAAAACTTGTGTTTAAGCTTTGTTGAGAGTTTGTGATTGGTCATAACCAATTATGGTTTGTCTTAATAAAATGATTAGGTTTGTAGATATACCTAGTTATAAAGATCACTCTAAATGTAGTCTTGACCAGATGATCTAAACCTAATTCATCATGTCAAGTGAAACATTGGTCACTTTGCTTTGTTTAAACTTTCACGCCAAAATTTCCCGTATTTTTAGATGCATGCTTTGCAAATGCAGATATTATATTTTGATCCTTATAACCTCCCAAACACTAGGATGTTACACATGCTCGGAGAAAAGGCTGTGTGCATCGTCTTGATGAAGAAGATGGGAAATTTCCCATTTAAAAAAAAAGACATGCTCGGAGCATGAGCATGTATTCTTAATAAGAAGTCATACAGTGGACAACCATTTTGCCACCTAAGAACCAATGATTTCGGAGTTTTAAAAAAATCAAAAAAATATATAAACTTCAGATGTAGTTCGGTTGTTTATGAGCGTTTTTGGCACAATTGCATTGTTTTGTCTCTCCGACTGTGGGCGTATATGGACCTGTCCCCATGTTGTGTTGTTGCTTGTGTGGGGGAGGTCAAGGGATTATGACGATTCGTTTTGGTGGGCCTGCGTCTGTGGGATCGTTTGTCATTGACTTGATTTTTTGGTGTTATGGGCGATATCTCTGGGTCTACCGCGATGGTCGCTGCCCCAAATGCATCCCGACGCCATACTAGGAGGAGCAGCGCCGGGGGCGTCGCCTCACATAGGGAGCTGGGACGACCGGAACCTCCGTCGCCGAGAGGAGATCGTGAAGCGCCATCGAAGCCACCACCTTATGCGGCCCTCTCGCAGGGAGTCCGTGCCACTGGGAGCATAGATGTGGCCGAGGGCCACTGGCTCGCGCTGGGAGCCTCCTCCCCCAGTTCGTCGTGGTCGACACGTGTTCACCTCGGGACGAAGCGGCAGCCGTCGTGCTGCGAGAAGCGATATGTCGTCAAGGCCCGGTTGGCCGCTGCCGCTATAGTACAGCGAGCACAACGGCCGACAATCTCCCTTGGGCAGCCGCCCAATCCTTGCTAGTCTGTTTGCCATTGTTTAAGGCTTTGATTCATGGACAAATTCCAACGAGTTAGTGGCAGTTGATTGCCGCCGCCGTGATGCTACTGTAACATCCCTGAATTTTGGAAAACTCAAAAAATCACAAAAATTTGAAACTTTTTGTTTTCATGTTATGCAAGTCACCAAGAACCAAATAAAGTACAAAAACAAAAGGAAACAATACATATTTCAATGAAATTGAGTTTACCAATTCAATTATGCCTTGTTCCTTAAACCCTAAAACCTTATTCAAAAAAAAGATAAGTTTCTTTATATAAAAGGAATATCTTTTGTTAACAAACCTTTATCTAAAATGTTTACAACTCCAATATTAAGTTTGAAGTTTATCTTATGGCAACATTACTCAATTATTTATAACCCTTAATGAAGTTCTAAGCCTCAAAAGTATTTGATGAGAATAAAATGCATTGTTTTGAAAATAACATAAAAGAGGGTTTTGAAAACAATATTATGACTTGTAGTTTTATTCTAAATTTTATTGATCAACAATATTAATAATTTGATATGAACTAATTAAATAGCATTAAGTTACTATCAGTAAAACCTTCATATCCTAAAATTATAAAATGTGAGAATGGTTTAAAAATGACTCTCCAAAGATAATATATGACATGTAAAATGTCTCTAAAATTCTATTTAGACAATAACATCAATTTATTATTTTCTAAAATTTAAAATGGCCTTAAAGTACTATTATTGTTTTATTTATATTTTCAATATATAAGTTGTGAAAACAAGATGAAATGACTTTCAAAATTATGTTTTCAATATTTAGAATGTCACTAAAATTTTATTGACCAATAACCATGTTTTATAAATTTTTAAATTAAAAATCACATTAAGTAAGTATTAAGGAATTATTCAAATTTCCAAAATTTCAAAAATAAAATATGTTGAAAAGTTTACAAAAATGGTTTTGTTTGAAAGTATTTGAAATTTCAAGATTTTAGAATTTTGTTTCATGTCATTTGGATAATTAAAACAGAAGTTATGATTTAATTAAATAAACAAAAATAAAAAGAAAAATAAAAAAGGAGGGATGACGTCATCCTGACGTCATCGTCTTCAACCCTGGAAACGGCTGAAAACTGCCGATTTCAATGCTTTGATTCCGCGAAAATTAAGACCGGATTCATTACCCCGTTTCCTCCTCCTTATAACCCTGCCTTTCCTCTCCATTTCCCCCTTGACCTACTAGCCCGAGATATACCGAGGGAGAAGAAATCGCTCGCCGGAGTTTCTTCTAACCGCCGCCGTATTCCGCCGATTCCGGCAAGGTGAGGACGTCCCCAAGTCCGAGACGCTCTCTTCTGGTTCCCCTTTTTCATGTTCATCCACTGATTGCTTGATTGGATTTTTTGCGCGAGGTTTTGCGCCGCGCCGTGCTCAACCGGCGGTCACCGACGCGGCCAGCAGCTTTGTCCGCTCCGCGTCGTCGTTTCCGGAGACGAGAGAGCTCACCGTATCCACCATCTGATTTGCGGCGTCGAGAAGCGCCTCCCGGTACCCTCCCTGTGCCCGAAGACCCTCGGAATCGTCGCCGCCGTGAAATTCCCGAGGGCAGCGCCGCCACCGTCACCATTTCCGGCGAGCAAGTCCGGCGGGAGGTAACCCTAACACCCTATTTTAAATCTGCTCCGTAGGGCTAGGATTAGATCCACCCCCCGAAGAGGTATCAGCCAATCACGATGCGCCACCTCAGCACCGCGTCAGCGCGCGTTAAGTTCGTTATGTGCCGCTCGGAGCAGTGCATAGCCGGCCCAAGCCCATCCCCTATCTTCCGCCCTGCGCGTCATTTAGCCAATCTGAGCCCAACTATCTCTGGGATTTATTCCCGAATAAAAACAGAATATCCATTTTACAGATTAGCCCCTACAACTTCAATCCATCATATCTTTTGATCCATGAAGCCAAATTTAGCAATCTTAGACTTTTTGAAAAGCCCTTGAAAATTAGAAACTTTTGGCACTGGCCAAATTCAAATTTTACAAACTTAAATTTGTTCAATTTTCAAATATGCTTGTTTGATGAAGTTTGGCATAATTCAAATTCTACAAGTCCAAAAATTGCAAATAAAATATATTTGGAAACCTTAGAATGTGTAATTTCATATCCTCTGTCCCAAAATAATATTTGAACAAATTAAAATTGATTTTAGAATTAAGTTGTCTATTTGAGTATTTTTGACATAGATTAATTTCTATAAATATTTTCACTATAGTTCCTTTTGCAAAATTGCTCCATTTGACAAACTTGAACCAGAAACAAACTTGCCCAACCATTTTGAAAATCCTTGGACCATGACCATGTGTTTTGACCAAAAACCCAACCTAGTGATTCATCCATCTTTACCATGTCTTGGGAATTGTTTTCAACTGTTATTCCTTGATGTTATGTCTATTTGGAGCCAAGCCAAGCCCTTAGAATGTGTCAATGACATATAGTACCAAGTAGTGAAATTTAGTTTTCTATCTACTTCTCCACTCCCCTTTCATGCTTCAAGAAATCATCAAGCTAGCAAATTGGAGATCAAGACTCAAGCATAAGAAGAAAAAAAACTTCATCTCCAACTTAGTGGCAACATGAAGAGCTACAAAGAAGATCATTGAAGAATTTGAAGTAAGGGAATTGTGCTTCACAACAACTAGAAGAAACTCAATGAAGTACAAATGTATGAAGAAATGAAGAAGAAGACATCTTCCTCTCTATTTCTATCCTTCATCTATTTTCCTTCAAATTGACTTAGGACGTGTTTGTTTCGTTACTTTGTAACGTAACTCGTTTACACAGGAAACTGATACCATTAAATTCTGTTTGGTTTGGCTGGCCCGTAATTGGATACCAGGGTAACAAATCCCACCCCTTCATTAATCTGATTACGCCCAAACAGCTGTGGAATCAGAAACCGTTATCTTCTCCCAAGGTTATCTTCTCGCGCGTACCCTGCCGCCTGCCGCCGGCGAGAGCAGCGGAGAAGCATGGCGGACTGAACCCCTCCGCCATGGCCATGGGGAATCAGGCTTTCGGTCTGAAGCCTCTCTACAGCTCCTTCGACCTCCCTCTCAGCGCAACCATGCGGGCTCCCACGGAGCTTCGCGCCATGGCCAGATGGCTATCCATGGAGCTGCGCCCTTCGCCGGATGGAGCCGTCCGAATCCGCGTCGCGTTCTTCTACTCTTGGACCCCGCACAGGTGGTGGCGCTGGTCGTCGCCTTCCGGCTGCCCGGCCGTTCGATCCCATCTCTCACGCAGCGTCGAGACGACTCGAGCCGCGGCGCCTCCGGCGACGAGATCATTCAGCCTTTTCTTTCCCTCCCTTTCTCAGACCGGAGTTTGTGGAGGCGAGGAGCACCGCCTCCGCCGCGCCTTCAGGATTTGCTGGCTTTTCTTTGGTATGCACAGAACAAATTTGTTAACGTTACAGTTCACAACCAAACAAGTTTGTATTTTACTCGATTGCGTTTCCATTGACAGGGTAACCTGATTCCGTTTGCGTTTGCGTTGTCTCTCTCGAACCAAACACGTCCTTAGTGGTATTTGTGCCCATCCCATACCCAAACCAATTAGTGAAGTAAAACACATGAAGATATCAATACCAAGAGAAGAATCCATCCAAGGAAAAAAAGAGACTACAATACAAGCATGGAGATGATCTTCAAGAAGACAAGCATGTGAAGACTTGGACAAATCCATACAAGTTGAAGAATACCAAGTTATTTTTGTCCAACCATTGACCCAAATGGAAAATCCAAGAGTTAGTAATATTTTCCCTTTGATGAGAAAGTTACTAGGCCTACCCTAACCACAATGGAAAATACTAACATAGTCACTCAAATATTTTTTAAGGTGAATATTACCAAGTGTTTGCATGTATTACTTTAGTTGAAGAATTAATATGTTTATTCTAAGTGAACTCTTGGAACTTCCTTGACAAGTATGGTTATAATAAAGTTATATCACATCAAACTCAATCTAGTAATTTCCAAGTAAACCCTTGGAAACTCCTTAACAATGTATTGAACCATTATGGAATGAATCTTTCAAAACTCAAACCTTGACCTTGTCCTAGCCAACTTGGTCCAACTCCTTTGTTATGTTATTTGCTATGTTTGATTTCTCCACCTATGTGTTTGATTGCTAGGATGCTTGTTTATTTTGTTATTGTGTTTTCAATGAATAGATTGTACGGAGAGCAACGATCCTTTGTGAAGAGAGTGTGATATCTTCACCAACTTCAACAAGGCAAGTAACACATCATCAACTACCCATTATTTCCCTATATGCATTAGTTGATTTTTGAGTAGTATGCATTGATAGGAAATTTTTACTAAGTTATATTATGCTATGCTATTATCCTAGTAGTGTGTAGCCATCTCTTTTATCCTTGTTATTTATAGCCTTCGAACTTGATAGATGCTATGCAATGTGACAAATGATTTTTTACTTGATGTTGTGGAAAAATTCTAAGTAACAACTTCAATGAACCACCTGGGTGGATTTGGTTGTTTGGCTGTTAATAGTTGAGTGTCTCCCCGAGGGGTTGTTCACTTGAAGGAATGCCACCCAGGAACAAAGTGATTATGATGTTCCCCAAGTTTAGATTGCTTCCAGTGCAGCCTTTAGTCATATGGGCTCTGTCTTGATCAACTAAGTTGTGAGGGTTCAGCCCGGGCTTGACAAGCAGATGTAGCATAATTATAGGTGGAACGGGTCTTGCCATTGGGTTGGATTCTTGCTTCTGAAAGATCTCGTCTCGATTCTTCTCCTTTCCTTAATGCACTCAGGGTGTATAGGATGTTTGGGTTGAGTTGGGTCTGAAGGTGAAAGTGCACAAGCTCTGCAGAGTCAACAAACTAAGATCTTAGCCGTGTCCCCGGTTATGGACAACTATGAGCAGCTGGACAAGGATGGACGGAGGAATCACATCACCACTTTCAATAATTAAAATTTTGACCAAGTGAACAGTATTGTGGTGCTTGGATCTTAATCCAATGTTGCCCCCCTTTGAAAAGAAAAGTTTGTTTTACAAAAGTGATAGGAGAAAACTGGCTTTATGCAAACTTAGCCAAAACTCCACTCAGCCAAAAGAGCATGTAGTATTAGTCTTGCCATTTATATCCACCATAGTGTTACTTGCCAATACATTAAATTGTATTGACTCCCTTGTGGCTGCATATTCCATATTGCATATGTTTCTAAAGACGAGTGAGGATTTCGTTTAGGATCTCGAGACTATCGCCAACATGTTTTGCCTGTGGCACATGAAGAAGATGGGCTCAATGTTGTACTATGTTTTCCGCTGTATTTCTTTGTTTTCTGCTAGTCTTCTAAGACTATGCAAGTTGTAATCTTATTTTGTAAAGACTGGATCATGCGATGTAATAGAATTTGATGCATTTGCATGATATTTCATTTTGTACTGTGGTGCTAGCAATTGATCCAGGGACTAGCACAATAACACAGGTGTCCTTACATTATTTAAATGTGGGAACGCTACAAAATGGTATTAGAGCATTGTGTTGCCTATAGGATTCGAAACCCTTAGGTTTGGAAGCCATTTTTGATCATGTTATTATCTCCTTAGAGTATTTTGGATCCTAGCGGCATAGTGAGATGAAGCGGCCCGGACAACTTTACGTGTCCACGGACACGAGACTGTTCCCTGATTGGCTTGCGGGTGCCAGTATCTCTCACTATAGTGAATATCCGATTTGCAACAGGTTGTTAATAACCCATTGATCACCCTAGGATTGAAAACTTTCTATGTTCAAACTTTCTAGAAACAAAACAATCATCTTAATCTTTCGCATATCCTCTCATCTACTATTCACCTTCAAAATTTTCTAGATGACCTACTTCTTGAATACCATCAAGGCAATATTGTTGATGACCATACCAAGAAGTGCAAGAAGTATTTTCACCACATGAAGACCTACACTCAAGATTATTGAAGAACTTGAAGAAAAACATAGACTTCCCAACAATCAAGAACACCTCAAGACAGTGAGAGAAGAATTTGAAGAAACTCAAGAAGATATAGACGAGACCACCAATCTAGTTACTTGGTTAGAACAACGTTAACGTGTTAGTGTATTGATCATACCAATGAGTGTGGTATGACAATATTAGTGTTTTCTAAAAACCATGTTGTTTGGTGTGGTGAATGTGTTGCTATATGTTTGTTATGTGTTGTTTGTAAGATGAGTTTCCTTGATCTGCTATTTTGGATAAGAACCTTCCTTAGCCATCTTTCTAAATCTCTACTCATTCCTACTAGACCAAACCCAACACCATACTCATTCACCAACCATAGTGAGAACCATTTGGAATCATACAACCTTTACCCTATTGATACACAAGCCATCCCATTTGAGGAATGCTAGTATCAAAATTTCCTTCTTCTGTGTGAAGGAACAATCACATCCATGATCAATGCCAACTGCCTAATAAGGATCCAGCTAACCTTGGAGCTATCAAGCAATGGAAGTTTCCCTACCACGAGAGTTTCCTTACAAATAGCATGGTGTTTGCCTTCAAGGATGACAACAACAAGATGGAAGATTGTCAAGGATATCAAAAGACCAAGTTGAGAGTGAACCAAAGGTTTTTGTTTGACCCAAAGAGTGACCCCTCAGTGTCAAAGGTAGTCCAACATACCTATGTTGGTCTACACCTCTACCACAAAGGAAAGATCTACTCAAGCTAATCTAGAATCAATCTACACTCTAATCTCATGAAAATAGACTACCCACCAAAGCTTCTTTTAAGGGTGGTAGCCCATCCAGTTGTTTTGGAATCCAGTTACCCAAATCTTTCTTTCTAGCCTTCCCAAATCTCGGGACGAGATTTCTTTTAAGGGTGGTAGTCTGTAACATCCCTGAATTTTGGAAAACTAAAAAAATCACAAAAATTTGAAACTTTTTGTTTTCATGTTATGCAAGTCACCAAGAACCAAATAAAGTACAAAAACAAAAGGAAACAATACATATTTCAATGAAATTGAGTTTACCAATTCAATTATGCCTTGTTCCTTAAACCCTAAAACCTTATTCAAAAAAAAGATAAGTTTCTTTATATAAAAGGAATATCTTTTGTTAACAAACCTTTATCTAAAATGTTTACAACTCCAATATTAAGTTTGAAGTTTATCTTATGGCAACATTACTCAATTATTTATAACCCTTAATGAAGTTCTAAGCCTCAAAAGTATTTGATGAGAATAAAATGCATTGTTTTGAAAATAACATAAAAGAGGGTTTTGAAAACAATATTATGACTTGTAGTTTTATTCTAAATTTTATTGATCAACAATATTAATAATTTGATATGAACTAATTAAATGGCATTAAGTTACTATCAGTAAAACCTTCATATCCTAAAATTATAAAATGTGAGAATGGTTTAAAAATGACTCTCCAAAGATAATATATGACATGTAAAGTGTCTCTAAAATTCTATTTAGACAATAACATCAATTTATTATTTTCTAAAATTGAAAATGGCCTTAAAGTACTATTATTGTTTTATTTATATTTTCAATATATAAGTTGTGAAAACAAGATGAAATGACTTTCAAAAATATGTTTTCAATATTTAGAATTTCACTAAAATTTTATTGACCAATAACCATGTTTTATAAATTTTTAAATTAAAAATCACATTAAGTAAGTATTAAGGAATTATTCAAATTTCCAAAATTTCAAAAATAAAATATGTTGAAAAGTTTACAAAAATGGTTTTGTTTGAAATTATTTGAAATTTCAAGATTTTAGAATTTTGTTTCATGTCATTTGGATAATTAAAACAGAAGTTATGATTTAATTAAATAAACAGAAATAAAAAGAAAAATAAAAAAGGCGGGATGACGTCATCCTGACGTTATCGTCTTCAACCCTGGAAACGGCTGAAAACTACCGATTTCAATGCTTTGATTCCGCGAAAATTAAGACCGGATTCATTGCCCCGTTTCCTCCTCCTTATAACCCTGCCTTTCCTCTCCATTTCCCCCTTGACCTACTAGCCCGAGATATACCGAGGGAGAAGAAATCGCTCGCCGGAGTTTCTTCTAACCGCCGCCGTATTCCACCGATTCCGGCAAGGTGAGGACGTCCCCAAGTCCGAGACCGCTCTCTTCTGGTTCCCCTTTTTCATGTTCATCCACTGATTGCTTGATTGGATTTTTTGCGCGAGGTTTTGCGCCGCGCCGTGCTCAACCGGCGGTCACCGACGCGGCCAGCAGCTCTGTCCGCTCCGCGTCGTTGTTTCCGGAGACGAGAGAGCTCACCGTATCCACCATCTGATTTGCGGCATCGAGAAGCGCCTCCCGGTACCCTCCCTGTGCCCGAAGACCCTCGGAATCGTCGCCACCTTGAAATTCCCGAGGGCAGCGCCGCCACCGTCACCATTTCCGGCGAGCAAGTCCGGCGGGAGGTAACCCTAACCCCCTATTTTAAATCTGCTCCGTTGGATCGGCATCGTAGGGCTAGGATTAGATCCACCCCCCGAAGAGGTATCAGCCAATCACGATGCGCCACCTCAGCACCGCGTCAGCGCGCGTTAAGTTCGTTATCTGCCGCTCGGAGCAGTGCATAGCCGCCCAAGCCCATCCCCTATCTTCCGCCCTGCGCGTCATTTAGCCAATCTGAGCCCAACTATCTCTGGGATTTATTCCCGAATAAAAACAGAATATCAATTTTACAGATTAGCCCCTGCAACTTCAATCCATCATATCTTTTGATCCATGAAGCCAAATTTAGCAATCTTAGACTTTTTGAAAAGCCCTTGACAATTAGAAACTTTTGGCACTGGCCAAATTCAAATTTGACAAACTTAAATTTGTTCAATTTTCAAATATGCTTGTTTGATGAATTTTGGCATAATTCAAATTCTACAAATCCAAAAATTGCAAATAAAATATATTTGGAAACCTTAGAATGTGTAATTTCATATCCTCTGTCCCAAAATAATATTTGAACAAATTAAAATTGATTTTAGAATTAAGTTGTCTATTTGAGTATTTTTGACATAGATTAATTTCTATAAATATTTTCACTATAGTTCCTTTTGCAAAATTGCTCCATTTGACAACCTTGAACCAGAAACAAACTTGCCCAACCATTTTGAACATCCTTGGACCATGACCATGTGTTTTGACCAAAAACCCAACCTAGTGATTCATCCATCTTTACCATGTCTTGGGAATTGTTTTCAACTGTTATTCCTTGATGTTATGTCTATTTGGAGCCAAGCCAAGCCCTTAGAATGTGTCAATCACATATAGTACCAAGTAGTGAAATTTAGTTTTCTATCTACTTCTCCACTCCCCTTTCATGCTTCAAGAAATCATCAAGCTAGCAAATTAGAGATCAAGACTCAAGCACAAGAAGAAAAAAAACTTCATCTCCAACTTAGTGGCAACATGAAGAGCTACAAAGAAGATCATTGAAGAATTTGAAGTAAGGGAATTGTGCTTCACAACAACTAGAAGAAACTCAATGAAGTACAAATGTATGAAGAAATGAAGAAGAAGACATCTTCCTCTCTATTTCTATCCTTCATCTATTTTCCTTCAAATTGACTTAGTGGTATTTGTGCCCATCCCATACCCAAACCAATTAGTGAAGTAAAACACATGAAGATATCAATACCAAGAGAAGAATCCATCCAAGGAAAAAAAAGAGACTACAATACAAGCATGGAGATGATCTTCAAGAAGACAAGCATGTGAAGACTTGGACAAATCCATACAAGTTGAAGAATAACAAGTTATTTTTGTCCAACCATTGACCCAAATGGAAAATCCAAGACTTAGTAATATTTTCCCTTTGATGAGGAAGTTAGTAGGCCTACCCTAACCACAATGGAAAATACTAACATAGTCACTCAAATATTTTTGAAGGTGAATATGACCAAGTGTTTGCATGTATTACTTTAGTTGAAGAAGTAATATGTTTATTCTAAGTGAACTCTTGGAACTTCCTCGACAAGTATGGTTATAATAAAGTTATATCACATCAAACTCAACCTAGTACTTTCCAAGTAAACCCTTGGAAACTCCTTAACAATGTATTGAACCATTATGGAATGAATCTTTCAAAACTCAAACCTTGACCTTGTCCTAGCCAACTTGGTCCAACTCCTTTGTTATGTTATTTGCTATGTTTGATTTCTCCACCTATGTGTTTGATTGCTAGGATGCTTGTTTATTTTGTTATTGTGTTTTCAATGAATAGATTGTACGGAGAGAAACGATCCTTTGTGAAGAGAGTGTGATATCTTCACCAACTTCAACAAGGCAAGTAACACATCATCAACTACCCATTATTTCCCTATATGCATTAGTTGATTTTTGAGTAGTATGCATTGATAGGAAATTTTTACTAAGTTATATTATGCTATGCTATTATCCTAGTAGTGTGTAGCCATCTCTTTTATCCTTATTATTTATAGCCTTATAACTTTATAGATGCTATGCAATGTGACAAATGATTTTTTTACTTGATGTTGTGGAAAAATTCTAAGTAACAACTTCAATGAACCACCTGGGTGGATTTGGTTGTTTGGCTGTTGATAGTTGAGTTTCTCCCCGAGGGGTTGTTCACTTGAAGGAATGCCACCCAGGAACAAAGTGATTATGATGTTCCCCAAGTTTAGATTTCTTCCAGTGCAGCCTTTAGTCATATGGGCTCTGTCTTGATCAACTAAGTTGTGAGGGTTCAGCCCGGGCTTGACAAGCAGATGTAGCATAATTATAGGTGGAACGGGTCTTGCCATTGGGTTGGATTCTTGCTTCTGAAAGATCTCGTCTCGATTCTTCTCCTTTCCTTAATGCACTCAGGGTGTATAGGATGTTTGGGTTGAGTTGGGTCTGAAGGTGAAAGTGCACAAGCTCTGCAGAGTCAACAAACTAAGATCTTAGCCGTGTCCCCGGTTATGGACAACTATGAGCAGCTGGACAAGGATGGACGGAGGAATCACATCACCACTTTCAATAATTAAAATTTTGACCAAGTGAACAGTATTGTGGTGCTTGGATCTTAATCCAATGTTGCCACCCTTTGTAAAGAAAAGTTTGTTTTACAAAAGTGATAGGAGAAAACTGGCTTTATGCAAACTTAGCCAAAACTCCACTCAGCCAAAAGAGCATGTAGTATTAGTCTTGCCATTTATATCCACCATAATGTTACTTGCCAATACATTAAATTGTATTGACTCCCTTGTGGCTGCATATTCCATATTGCAGATGTTTCTAAAGACGAGTGAGGATTTCGTTTAGGATCTCGAGACTATCGCCAACATGTTTTGCCTGTGGCACATGAAGAAGATGGGCTCAATGTTGTACTATGTTTTCCGCTGTATTTATTTGTTTTCTGCTAGTCTTCTAAGACTATGCAAGTTGTAATCTTATTTTGTAAAGAATGGATCATGCGATGTAATAGAATTTGATGCATTTGCATGATATTTCATTTTGTACTGTGGTGCGAGCAATTGATCCAGGGACTAGCACAATAACACAGGTGTCCTTACATTATTTAAATGTGGGAACGCTATAGCTACCCACACAGAGCAAACCTACTAGGATTTCTGGTAATTTCCTCCCCCTGTTACTCCTTTATGTTCCCCTCCCCATCTCATTATCACTGGATTTAGATGTATCGTTGGATGTGGATATTTTGTTGGATGTATGCTTCATGATTAAAGTATTATGTTTTTATGTTATAACTGCTATGGTTACTCAATATGAGATTCAGAGGAAAATCCATACACACGTATACAAACATAAACACAATGTTATACCCTTTATCATGTCTCACGGACAAACTTGTTAATATTAGATGACCATGTTTTCCTGGTCATGGACAAATATTTTGTCAATATTAACACGAGCACTTTTTTGTTTCAACATAATTGGTGGATATACCCAAGTATTTGAGATACTACAAGATTTGTTTTGGTAAATTATATCGTCATTAAATGGTTGTTTTGTTTGATTCCTTAGACCATGGGAATATCCAATGATGTTTACAGTAAGGATCATTTTGGTATAGTCAAGTATCACACCGTAAACTGGATGATAAAAAAGGCTAACACTGGGTGGTCCCGAAATTATTCATTCATTGTGATAGTTTAAGATTGAGAATTACTCCTCTAGTTAATAGAGAGATACATCTAGGATCCACTCGGTGAAATAGTATCAGTAAATAAGTCTATGTAGATAAGGACATGACACTAGTCATGGTGGTATAATAACATGGTAGCGAGTGAAAGGAATCATACCAGATATCGGGAATAATGTAATAAGATGATTAAAGAGTTGAATCATGGTCTTATCATTTATCTCTCCTGGGATATTGATTGGTGATGCCTACGCACACTTCTAGTCTTGTAGACAGTGTTGGGCCCCCAATTGCAGAGGTTTGTAGAACAACAGCAAGTTCCCCTTAAGTGGATCACCCAAGGTTTATTGAACTCAGGGAGAAAGAGGTCAAATATATCCCTCTCAAGCAATCCTGAAATTACGATGCAAGAAGTCTCTTGTGTCCCCAACACACCTAATACAATTGTCAGTTGTATAGGTGCACTAGTTCGGCGAAGAGAGAGTGAAATACAAGTAATATGGATGATTATAAGTGATAATAACAATCTGAAACAAAAATGGCAGCAAGCAAACATGTAGCAGAGCTGATTGTAAACGGTGTTTCAATGAAACAAGGCCTAGGGATCATACTTTCACTAGTGGACACTCTCAACAATAATAACATAATTGAATGCATAAATATCATCTCTTCACTACGGTACTCTGAACCACTCTCGGTCGAATAACAAACACCAATCATTGCATAGGGATATAAAAGCACTCCTTAGAGTTCGCATTTCCCCAGCTAGTTAACCCCAACGCTACACCCTGAGTCCTAGATGGTTGCAAACAAACACCACAATTTCATAGGGTCATCCAACACAAAATATATAAATATCATGCTAAACCACACGGTGCACACACTATCACCTTTACACCGTGATCAAAGTGTATACGGAGATCTCATAACAAAACCACTTGAGTATCATAACAGATGAAGAGTAACATCTACTTATTCAACTAGATTACACAGCTCATGATCACATAAAGATCACACCATGGGAGAGATATGAAACACATACTACCGGTAGAGCCCTCAGCCCCGAGGGAGAACTACTCCGTCCTCATCATGGGAGTCAGCAACGGCGATGAAGATGGCGGTGGAGTCGATGGAGATGGCTCCGGGGGCACTTCCCCGTCCCGACAGGGTGCGGGAACAGAGATTTCTGTCCCCCTAAAACTTGTCGGCCACGGCGACGGAGCTACGGATCATTTCGTGGAAGGAGACTGATATTTTAGGGTTTATGCATCGTGGGGATTATATAGGCAAAAGTGCGAAGGCGGTGGGCGCCCGAGGGGCCTACACCACCATCTGGCGCGCCCAGGGGGAGCCTGCGCGTCCATATGGTGTGGCTGGTCACCTGCCCCCCTCCGGGTCTCCTTTGGACTCCTTTGACGTGTCAGGAATTCTAAGACTCTGGGATTTTGTTTCGTCCAATTTCGAGAATATTTCCAGAACAACTTTGCTGAAACCAAAAACAGCAGAAAACAGAGTCTAGCTCCGTGGAATCTTGTCAATAGTTTAGTCCATGAAAATGTCCGGAAAACGAAGGAAAACATGTGAAAACTTAATGGTATTGGATAGAAAACAAGCACGGAGCATCAAAAATTATAGATACATTTGAGACGTATCAAGCATCCCCAAGCTTAACTCCTGCTCGCCTTCGAGTAGGTAAGTGATAAAAAATAATTTTTGAGGTGACATGCTACGAACACAAACTTGATCATCATAATAATGTAAAGCATGTAAACTAGGATCAAATGAATAAAGGTCGTGGTTTATAGTTGATAACAATTAGAGTAATGTATAAACCATTAGGAGGAACAAAGTAAATCTTTTCAATGAGTCAATGCTAAAAGACAATCAACCGTGCAAAGTATATTAAAGATGATTTAAGCTTCAAGAACAACAATATAATCATCCTATGCATCAAACTCTCACAACAACTCATGTTAGGATCAAGTCAAGTGACAACAATATGCACGTAGGAAAATCATTAAACTATTTGTCCACTCAAAACAAGCAAGCATTCTGTATTGGTCCCTGGCACCAGGATGTTATGGCTAAAAGAACATTATTGGGGGGTTTGGAAGGTCAATGGAAGAAAGTCTCACACAACTAGAAGTGGTCATTAGACAAGAGGAAGTCTTATAAATGAAGCTATGTAAGGAGTAGTGATTGACACACAACGGATGCACATAGAGCTATAAGTGTATGAAAGATCTCCGATGGAACTAGTGGGGATGCATCCAACTTGCTTGCTCACGAAGACCTAGAGCACTTTTGAGGAGGCTCATAATTGGAATATACAAGCTAAGTTCTATAATGTAAGATTCTCCACATAGTTATGCAAGTCATAATTTGAAAACTCTCTCCAAACTGAAGTATTGGTTCTAAATAAGCACAAGTGTGGAATAAATGATAGTAATGCTACCCCTTCTCTCTTTATTATCTCTCTTTGTCGCTCTCTTTTTTTCTTTTTGGGCTTTTTTTTTTCTTTTTTTTATATATATAACCTCACCGGTAGGTGCAACACTCTATTTTACAATGAATCATCATAATTTTAGTACTCATAACTCAAAATGAAATATCTCTGATGTATAAAACTGAATGCTCCTGCCAGTGTAGCAGTATGCAAAATAATAATGAAGCATGTCATCAAGTAACATAATGAAGATGGATGTTGTATGGCAATATATCTCGGAATGGCTATGGAAATTCCATGATCGGGTGGGTATGGTGGCTGTTTTGAGGAAGATATTTGGGCGTGTGTGTAGAAGAGCAAAGTCCTCCCACGGGGTTTGGATGCACCGGCGAAGTTTGCACCAACTCTCATCGTGACAATGGGAAATGTACAGTACTGAAGAGGCTAGCAAATATGGATGGTGGAAGAGTGTCAGGAAACCACAACTTAGAACTCACAAGTTAAAAGATTACAACTAGAAATATGATCTTACAAGGCATAATGAAAATCACTCCAAGAGGGTCTGTGGCAGTGAAAAGTCACTGTTGGCTACCCCGAGCATAGCGCATAACAAAAAACCATTACGATTGCTATTAGCAACGGAAGTCATATACCATTATACAATCAACTAGTTATTTGTGTCTGGCACAGTTTCAAGCTTTTAGACCAACCATTAATTGTTTTTACTTTACTAAACAAGCAGGTTTACAATTAAGCATATTAATATCTCAAAACAACAACAAATATTCAAGTGAAGCAGTTTAATGATCTACAGGAGTATGCAAGTCTTTTCCAATATACCATCTACCACATGTAGCATTTTCTATTTTCATCAAACACCATTCAATATATATTTTAACACAAAATATCCAACTAATATATCAATGAAACAAGAGAGTGATACTCTACAAGAACTAACATCTCTGAATAAGAGATGCCTAAAAAACAAGAGCTAAACGGATTTGCAGCAGCTAGAAGAAAAACTAAGAATACGGGTATGATAGAAAGCGAGTATTCATATGAAAAAGCGGAGCGTGTCTCTCTCCCACACAAGAATGTTGGGTTCCAACTAAGATTATTGCAGCAAGGAAAACAAAATAAAACCAAAAGCAAAAATAACTGACGCTCCAAGAATAACACATATTATATGAAGCAATAAAAATATAGTGTCTTGAAAGAGGACCTGATATTTTTGTTGATGAAGAAGGGGGTGCCTTGGGCATCCCCAAGCTTTGACACTTGTACTTATTACATATTTTTTGGAGTGACATGGGCATCCCCAAGCTCGAGCTTTTGTCCATCCTTCATCTCATCATATCATTCTTCTCTCCCTACACTTGAAAACTTCCTCCATACAAAACTTCTCACAATTTTC
Source organism: Alopecurus myosuroides (assembly GCA_028641055.1). Taxonomy (NCBI): domain Eukaryota; kingdom Viridiplantae; phylum Streptophyta; class Magnoliopsida; order Poales; family Poaceae; genus Alopecurus; species Alopecurus myosuroides. Next base: position 212,957,908 of record CM054059.1, on the reverse strand, counting down.
ATTAGCAACGTTAGTGTAATCAAAATAATAAATCCACTTTGGTTTAGTTTCAACACAAGTATAACACCCATTAACACATTAGCTACTGTCACAACTTCTTTTAAAGATCTTCCCCTCAAAATAACACAAAAAAGGATTAAGAGGCAAATGCAAATATTGGCAGAAATCTTTCAAAACAGAATAACAGGTAAAGATCCATTTTTTCAAAAATCTTCTGTTGCTCAAATCAAAACGTGCAAAACTAATTAAAACTAGATAATAACTTGGGGCATGTGCAATTTTCAGATCAATTCGACGTTCTGGCTGAGAGAATTAATTTTTTTGGTGGCAACACAGAATCTGTTTCAGGACAACAACTTCCCCAAATCTTACTTCCTCCCTATTAGAGGCTACTCTTGGCACAAAAAAGAAATAAAAAAGGATAAGGAGAGGTTTCTACAGAGGTAACAACTTCCAATACTCAAAGAAAACAAAAGGAATCTGAAAGCAAAAATATAATGGGTTGTCTCCCATAAGCGCTTATCTTTAAAGCCTTTTAGCTAGGCATGATGATTTGAGAAGATTCTCACATAAGAAATTTGAATTGAATCAAAAGAGAGCATCAAGAAACAAATGTAAAACAAATTTAAGTCTAACCCACTTCCTATGAAAAAGAATCTTGTAGAAGAACAAGTCAATAAAGCACAAAGTGGATAGCATAGGAGCACAAAATAAGTGCAAATTCAAAACTTTCAACATAAAGAGGGGAAACTTGATATTGTTGAGATACATAGAACCATGTTTCCCTCTTTCATAATAACTTTCAGTAACATCATGAATGAAATTAACAATATAACTATCACATAAAACATCCTAATCATGAGCCACATGCATAAAAGAATTAATACTCTCCACATAAGCATAGTCATTCTTATTAATAGTAGTGGGAGCAAATTCAACAAAATAGCTATCATTTTTATTACGTTAGTGTAATCAAAATAATAAATCCACTTTGGTTTAGTTTCAACACAAGTATAACACCCATTAACACATTAGCTACTGTCACAACTTCTTTTAAAGATCTTCCCCTCAAAATAACACAAAAAAAGGATTAAGAGGCAAATGAAAATATTGGCAGAAATCTTTCAAAACAGAACAACAGGTAAAGATCCATTTTTTCAAAAATCTTCTGTTGCTCAAATCAAAACGTGCAAAACTAATTAAAACTAGATAATAACTTGGGGCATGTGCAATTTTCAGATCAATTCGACGTTCTGGCTGAGAGAATTAATTTTTTTGGTGGCAACACAGAATCTGTTTCAGGACAACAACTTCCCCAAATCTTACTTCCTCCCTATTAGAGGCTACTCTTGGCACAAAAAAGAAATAAAAAAGGATAAGGAGAGGTTTCTACAGAGGTAACAACTTCCAATACTCAAAGAAAACAAAAAGAATCTCAAAGCAAAAATATAATGGGTTGTCTCCCATAAGCGCTTATCTTTAAAGCCTTTTAGCTAGGCATGATGATTTGAGAAGATTCTCACATAAGAAATTTGAATTGAATCAAAAGAGAGCATCAAGAAACAAATGTAAAACAAATTTAAGTCTAACCCACTTCCTATGAAAAAGAATCTTGTAGAAGAACAAGTCAATAAAGCACAAAGTGGATAGCATAGGAGCACAAAATAAGTGCAAATTCAAAACTTTCAACATAAAGAGGGGAAACTTGATATTGTTGAGATACATAGAACCATGTTTCCCTCTTTCATAATAACTTTCAGTAACATCATGAATGAAATTAACAATATAACTATCACATAAAACATCCTTATCATGAGCCACATGCATAAAATAATTAATACTCTCCACATAAGCATAGTCATTCTTATTAATAGTAGTGGGAGCAAATTCAACAAAATAGCTATCATTTTTATTCTCATCACCATAATCATCAAATATAGGAGGCATATTTGTAATCATAATTAATTTTCTCCTCAATAGTAGGTGGACTGAAAATAACATATTCATCATTGTAATCATCATATATTGGAGGCAAATTATCATCAAAGAAAATTTCCTCCTCAAAACTTGGGGGACTGAAAATATCATATTCATCAAAACCAGCTGCCCCAAGCTTAGACTTTTCCATAGCATTAACAATAATGGTGTTCAAAGAATTCATACTAATAACATTGCTACTAGCATGCAAATAAAGCTCCAAAGGTTTTTTAATTTTCTCTTCAAACACTTCATGTCCTAATTCAATATAAAGATTATAAAGCTCTGTCATATTTTTGTTGTTTTCCATTAAGCCTAACTAGTGAAAATAAAAACAAGAAACAAAAATATATAATTGCAGAATCTAAAGGAAATAACTTCGAGCACTCACAGAGGATTTGAGTACCTTTTACCTTACCTCCCCGGCAACGGCGCCAGAAAAGAGCTTGATGTCTACGCACGCTTCTATTCTTGTAGACAGTGTTGGGCCTCCAAGTGCAGAGGTTTGTAGAACATCAGAAAGTTTCCCTTAAGTGGATCACCCAAGGTTTATCGAACTCAAGGAGGAAGAGGTCAAAGATATCCCTCTCAAACAACCCTGCAATTACGATACCAGAAGTCTCTTGTATCCCCAACACACCTAATACTATTGTCAGTTGTATAGGTGCACTAGTTCGGTGAAGAGAGAGTGAAATACAAGTAATATGGATGATTATAAGTGATAATAACAATCTGGAATAAAAATGGAAGCACGCAAACATGTAGGAGAACTGATTGTAAATGGTGTTTCAATGCTTAGAAACAAGTCCTAGTGATCATACTTTCACTAGTGGACACTCTCAAAAATAATAACATAATTGAATGCATAATTATCATCTCTTCATCGCGCTACTCCGAACCACTCTTCGGTTGAATAACAAACACCAATCATTGCGTAGGGCTATAAAAGCACTCCTTAGAGTTCGCATTTCCCCATCTAGGTAACCCCCACGCTATCACCATGAGACCTAGATGGTTCCAAACAAACACCACAATTTCATAGGGTCATCCAACACAAAATATATAAATATCATGCTAAACCACATGATGCACACACTGTCACCTTTACACTGTGATCAAAGTGTCTACGGAGATCTCATAACAAAACCACTTGAGTAGCATAATAGATGAAGAGTAACATCTACTTATTCAACTAAGATTACAAAGCTCATGATCACATAAAGATCACACCATGGGAGAGAGATGAAATACATAGCTACAGGTAGAGCCCTCAACCCCAGGGGAGAACTACTCCCTCCTCATAATTGGAGTCAGCAACGACGATGAAGTTGGCGGTGGAGTCGATGGAGATGGCTCCGGGGGCACTTCCCCGCCCCGGCAGGGTGCCGGAACAGAGATTTATGTCCCCCGAAACTTGTCGGCGACGACGGCGGAGCTACAAAACTTTTCATGGAAGGAGACTGATCTTTTAGGGTTTATGCATCAAGGGGGTTATATAGGCGAAAGGGTAATGGCGGTGTGCGCCCGAGGGGACCACACCATCGGCTGGCGCGGCCAGGGGGATCCTGCGTGGCCATATGGTGTGGCTGATCCCCTGCCCGCCCCCTCCGGGTCTCCTTTGGACTCCCTTGACGTGTCGGGAATTCTAGGACTCTGGTATTTTGTTTCGTCCAATTCCGAGAATATTTCCATAACAACTTTTCTAAAACTAAAAACAGCAGAAAACGGGAACTAGCTCTGGGGCATCTTGTTAATAGGTTAGTCCATGAAAACGTCCGGAAAACGAAGGAAAAGATGTGAAAACATAAAGGTATTGGATAGAAAACAAGCATGGAGTATCGAAAATTATAGATACGTTTGGGACGTATCAATTGGTATCGCGAATTAATGGGAACATACTTAACAAACCAACAGGTTCAACAGTTTCCTTCATATAACTCGAAGGAATTAATATGGCCGTTCACGGTCCCTATGTTGATTATTGATTAGTAAAGGGGTTTCCTAATCATGTTTACTTGTTATCGAACCTGTAGGGGTCAGACAGTTAAGTTTTCATAGTCATTTGTTCACATTGGATGGTCCGGAGAAAGAGCGGGTATCATCCGGATGTTCCGGCGTGATAGAATTATTATTCTGAGATATTACGGAGGACATTAGATGTCTCGGGGTGTCGAGAATATGTTTCTGACATGGTTAGATAAGGTCGATGAATTTAACTATAGGGGTCATGGGGTTTCGAAATAGTTCCATAGGACTTTCCATATAAGGGGGCAGTGCCAGAGGGGGGGGGCAGATTTCCTCCTGTGGTCAAACCCTAATTTTAGGGGATGCCAGGTGGGACCCATGGTCTCAGAAAGTGCATTAGCTTTCCCTGGAAATTCCCCTTAATTTATTTGAGAAATAAAAGAAGTGAAAAAAGTGGGGAAAAAAGGGGAGTGGGATTGGACTCCATGTGGGAGTCCAATCCAAAATCCCCTAGGAGGGATTGGTGCAGCCAAGGGAGAGGGGGGAATATGACCTTCGCCCCATGGCAGGTGCCCTCCCTTTTCTAGCTATATAATCACACCCCTTCTCATTGTTTAGACACACAATTTAGCTTTCGGGCTATTTTCTCTCTCACACACACACAATTAAAGATCTAATTAGAGACCCTCAAATTGAATTAGAGCCTCTAATTAGAACCTCTTGATACAGACGTGATCACACACTCGTTGGGTAACCCCAAGTGGAAGGTATGATGTATGTAGTCTAGCGGAAATTTCTCCCGATTTAGGAACCATGGTTATCAATCCAGTAGGACTTCAAAGTCTTGGAGAAGGTTGCTTGTTGTCTGGCCTGTAAACAAGCATGGAACCTACACACAACACACAAACTCTCTCTTGTCCCTATCTTTCGAGAAGGTTGTCAGTCTTCCCGTCTTGCTGAAACTAGAGAATTAAACATATAGAGTATAGAAAAGTAATAAAAGAAAAAAATGGAACAACAAGAAAACAATAGTGAAAGTGCTTGAAAGAAAGTTGCAATAATGAGGAAAATAGGACCGAGGGCCATAGTTTCAGTAGTGGTGTCTCTCCAAAGAAAACAAACATGCTCGGTGAACAAACAACTTCTGGGCAATTGACAAATCATGAACGTATAACAATACTATTATGACGAGATATAGTTCATGAGTTCTAACATTGTAGGCATTACGTCAAGGCATATGGACCGCTATCCAGCATGCATCCATATCTAAAATCCCACCTCAAGAAAACTATCCATCAAATCTCTCTAATATTAAGTTGCACCAACAAAGTGATTGCTTTGTGTGCAACATACAAACGCATTAAGAACAATATGTGATGTAAGAAGTGGTCCTCATCCGTAGACAATAGCACCACGTTTTTCTCCCTAGTAGCAACAACACATCTCCCATCCGTCATGTTTTTATCACTCGAGCACAGATGTAAGGGAGGCATGAACCCACTATCTAGCATATAAACCCTCTCTTGGAGGTAAAAACAACTACGTGGCCAAGGTAATCATAAACAGCGGAGAGAATTGCAAGAAAACATTAAAACTCTCTACAAATATAAGTGAAGCATCTTAGATTGACATGAACAAAATAATCATAATCTCATGGTTCATCGGATCCGAGCAAACACGACATGCACAATTACATAAGGATAGTCTGGATCATGTGAGGCAGCTCACGAGACTCTAAAAATGGTGGCATAAGGGAGAGAACAACCATCTAGCTACTGCTATGGACCCGTAGTCTCGAGATGAACTACTCACGCATATGTATGGAGGCGATCATGGCGATGAAGAGGCCTACGATGATGATTCCCCTCTCCGGCAGGGTGCCAGAATAAGGATGCAGAAGCCCTAGATTGGAATTTTGAGGTGACGACGCCTCTTTGTATGTTTAATTGAAAATAAGTCCGCCCCCGAATTTTTTAGGATTAGAGGCAATTTATGGGCAAAGAGGCGATGAGAGGCGGTGGCCTGGGCAGCCAGGGGCCCACCAGGCGCAGCCTAGGGTAGGGACGCACCTGGCACCCCTTGCCCCCCCTCTGGATTTTCTTTGGACTTCGTCTTTGTTCCGGGTAATAAACGATCTGCGTGGATTTTTAGCCCTTTCCGAGAATAATTCTTTAAGAAATTTTCTGAAATAGAAAAACAACGGAAAACAACAACTGGTCTAGGGCATCTCGTTAATAGGTTAATATATGAAAACATCCGGAAAACGAAGGAAAACATTGGAAAACATGTGGCAAACAAAAGTTATTGGGTAGAAAACAAGCATGGAGCATGAAAAATTATAGATATGTTTGCAACGTATCAGCATCCCCAAGCTTAACTCCTGCTCATCCTCGAGTAGGTAAGTGATAACAAAATAATTTTTCAGGTGACATGAAGCCAACAAAATCTTGATCAATGTTATGTTAAAGCATTGCAAGCTAAGATGAACGTGCTTTAACAAAGGCATGATAAATATTATTTGGACTAATGTGAACTTAGCAACTATGTTTCACATGAAAAGCAACACAAATAAATGACAATGAATAATAATGTATTGAAAGTGATACAGTTGTTTCAATCATGAAGAAAAACATAATAAAGTGGTATCTAGCTTGTCCTCGTATGGTAGCAAAACATAAATGCTAGGACACCTTCAAAGTTTAAATGGTGACTAGATACAAATAATTTGAGAGCAAGCAATACCATAATCATGAATCAATCAATAATAAATTTTGGGACTATGCACATTATACTCAGAACGACAATTATGCTCTCTTGACTGGTGCATATAGTAAGAAGATGAAGACACATCATAAAACTAAAAGAAAGGCCCTTCACAGAAGGAAGCAGGGATTACTCATGTGCTAGAGCTTTTTATTTAATGAAACAGATGTATTGAAAATAATTTTTGAGAGAGGTGTATGTCTATGTCAACGAATAGTAATGAAAAATTTATCATAATCCATGTCAAGCAAAGTGTTTAGACTTTTGAGAGTGGTTTATATTAGCATTTATTTCTTATGTATGGCACTTCCCCCACCTTGCCTTTAACAAACCAGAGCTAGCCGTATCCACAGGTGCCCACCAGCATTCATCAAACCATGGGGAAGTGTCTTTTTATATTATTTGAGTTCATATTATTTGGCACCAGCTCTCTGCAAAGTTAGATGAGCATAGATTCCATACTCATCGGGTGAAATAAGGGAGAATAAGTTTGCTTGACATAAACTATGGTAAACTTTAAACTATCCTCATGAGCTAAAACAGGAACACAAAACAGGTTTAATAATTTTGAAGGTTTAAAGGTAGCACACGAGAAATTTACTTGGAGTGGCGGTGAAATACCACATATAGGTTAGGTATGGTGGAAAAATTGGAAGAATTTAGTTTTTGGCAGTTGGATACACGAGTAGAGCTCATACTCCGTACATGGTGAAGGCTAGCAAAAGACTAGGAGCGACCAACTAAGAGAGCAATAACGGCCATAATCATGCATAGCGACAAAACATTATTAACCAAAGCATGAAGTGATATTACAAGTCAAAAAATAAATGATCATAAAGACTAGAGGTGACTTTGTTTATAGTCATAACATGGTGTGAGCATGCGCCATGTCAATCCAGATAAGTCATTCAAAGGAGAATACGACAATACAATGCTTCGTTGTGAGGAAACAACACATGATTTAAATTCAGTGGAGCATTAAGCACTCTCGGCTATTTGATGCTAGTCATGATACATCATATACTACTAAGCACACAATTAAAATAACATGTAACATGACATGCCAAAGTCTAAGCCACAACCAAAACAAGCTTCCTATTGCACCACTATAAGCATGAAATATTATACTTTCTCCAACACTAATAATAAACTTATTTGAAACAACTATCAAAGAAAATAATCATTAAAGACCAGATAGCTATTCATATATAAATGAAGCAAACCAACAAGCTCTGAACAAAATTCCAGTGAAAACAAGAGATAACACAGTACTAGCAAAAACTGAACACTCACAAAATAATAAGAGTGAAAATTAGAGTGTTCTAGGAAATGAAAACGAAGCGTGTCTCTCTCGAGACTAAAATATGCTAGGATCCAACCATTTATTACAGTAATAAAACAAACAAACTGAAATAAAAATAAAATGACCCTCCAAGAATAACGCATATCATGTGAAGCAATAAAAATATAGTGTTTTGAAAGAAACCTGGTATTTTTGTTGATGAAGAAGAGGATGACTTGAGCATCCCCAAGTCTTGACGCTTGTACTTCTTGGATATGTCTTGGGGTTACATGAGCATCCCCAAGCTTGATATTTTGTCCATCCTTCATCTCCTCGTATCATCCTTCTCTCCCTACACTTGAAAACATCCTCCACCTAAAACTTCTCACGATCTTCATTAGCAATGTTAGTGCATCAAAATAATAAATCCACTTGGTGTTTTGAATACATTTTTCAGTGTAAACAATCTAAACAGAAAGTGGTGATTTTCAAGATTGATTTTGAGAAAGCTTTTGATACTATTGAGCACAGTGCTATTCTACAAATCTTGAGATATAAAGGGTTTCCTCCCTTAGTGATAAAATGGGTCAAGGAAATTCTATCCTCTGGATCATCGTCGGTCCTGTTAAATGGAGTTCCTGGCAAAACTTTTGTCTGCAAAAGAGGAGTCAGGCAGGGTGATCCTTTGTCACCAATTCTCTATGTGCTGGGTGGGGATCTGTTGCAAAGTATTGTTAATTTGGCTCTAAGGGAGGGACGTCTCCGTTTACCAATTCCAATTGGTGGAGATTTTCCTATTGTTCAATATGCTGATGACACACTGGTCATCTTACCTGCTGATTTGGCTCAATTGTTGGTATTTAAAGATTTTCTCAACCTTTATGCTCATATCACTGGGTTAAAGGTGAACTATAACAAGTCTTCTATGATACCAATCAATCTTTCACTGTAGGAAACTGTTGATTTGGCTTCTGTTCTGGATTGTACAGTGGCCTCTATGCCATTCACATATTTAGGCTTGCCCATGGGAACCACTAAGCCAACTATCAAGGATTTTGCACCACTCATTGACAGAGTTGAGAGGAGACTTTCTGCTACAGTCTCGTTTCTTTCTTATGGGGATAGCTTGGTTCTTGTGAATTCGGTTCTATCCTCTTTTCCCACTTATTACATGTGCACTTTAGTAATACCTAAGGGTGTCATTGACAGAATTGACAAAGCAAGGAGGAGATGCCTTTGGAGGAAGGACAAAAATAAGCAAAGAGTGAATTCTTTGGCTGCTTGGGATATGGTATGCAGGCCCAAAAGCAAAGGAGGATTAGGGATCATTAATCTTCAGATTCAAAATAGAGCTTTACTACTAAAATGTTTGGCAAAATTCTATAATTCTATGGATATTCCTTGGGTCCATTTAGTCAAGAATGCCTATTATTTTCAGTCAGTACCACATGCTGTGACCTCCTGTGGCTCTTTTTGGTGGAGAGGTGTTATGCAATTAGCTGATACTTGGTGCTCATTATCTTCTTGCATAATGGGGAATGGATTTACTGGACTTTTCCGGAAAGACTCTTGGATAGGACAACCTTTGTCCATAAAATTCCCAAGATTGTTCTCTTTTGCCAAGGATCCTTTGTCCTCAGTAAGAGATTTGAAACAGATGACAGATCTCTCGGATGCTTTTCATTTGCCACTTTCAAATGAAGCCTTCCTTGAGTTTAATGACCTGCAAGTCATACTGGATAATGTTCATTTGAATGAAAGTGAGGATGTTTGGGCATGCAATTTCAATAAAGGGGTATATACTTCTAGTAAATTCTATCAACTACAGTTTGCTCAACTGCCTGCTGATGGGCCTGCAAAATGGATCTGGAAATCCAAATGCATGTCAAAGCATAAATTCTTTGCTTGGCTGATTCTAAAAGATAGAATTAATACAAAGGATATGATCAAGAGAAGGAACTGGAAGATTGAAGGCACTGATCACTTTGTTTGCTGCAAACGTTGTCATGAGGACTGGATCCATTTGTTCTTTCAATGTGTTTTTAGCTCTCGGATTTGGAACTATTTGCAAATCAGCTGGAGTGATAACACAATTTTGCATAATCTCTCCTTTGCAAAAAAGGCTTTTAAAGGACCTTGCTTCACTGAGATAGTGATCCTTGCATGCTGGAACATCTGGAAGCAAAGGAATGGAGTCATTTTCAAATCGGAAAGGCATTCCTTTATGGGATGGAAAGTGGGATTCTTGTTAGATCTTCTTATGCTTAAGCATAGGTTGAGTGCTTTTGTGGCTGCTGACTTAGCTTTATGGATTAACTCCCTAAATTAGTTAGCCTGGGATAGACTGCCTTAGTCTTTTCCCTTTCCTGTATATTTGTACATGACTGTAACACTCTTTTGGTTGGCAATAAAGGGCTGTGGGGGACTCCCCTGCAGTAGAAAATGTTTTTTTTTTTAAAATCCACTTGGTTCAGTTTCAACACAAGTACAACACTCAATTTAAAATATTAGCTACTGTCACAACTTATTTTATGTAACACCTGGGGTGTTACCTGTTTGTTTTGCTTGCATCATATGCATCACATTGCATTGCACCATGTTTGCATCACAACTGAAAATTTCAAAACAATTTAAACTTTCACCCCTTGCCCAAAATTTCCAATTTCAAACTTGCAAACTACACCCTTCATTGTTCTTCAATAGTTTGAAAATTGTTTAATCCAATTGCTTGTTAATAATTTCTTCCCCTCTTGTTGAAACCCTAATGGCTAACTCAAAAGTTTAAACCAAATCATTCATTAACTTGTTGGGTTTAATCAAACAACTATTTTCACTCAATTAATTAAACCATCTTCCTTTTCAAATCAAATGCCTCAACTATAACCATTGTTGAATCTAAAACTTTAACAAGCCAATCAAATGTTTTTTATAAACTTGACCTTAGGGTCCATCCTATGAAAATGATTGTTTTCATAATGTTTAATGAATATTCAAATTCCTTCAAAATTTGGTTTAAATCCTAAACAGCAATGATTTTGAAAACTTTTAGAAAACAAAAGTTGGTTTCTAGTTGCTATTTAAAAAACTAAACTAACCATAATTTTTGTCAATTTTACTTGCTAACCAAAAAGCTTTCTTTTCTTCCCATCTTGTTTTCAGCAAAATAAATAAATAAAATAAAACAGAAGAAAAACATAAAAGAAAGCGCAGCACCTAACCTACCTCCCAGCCCAGCCCAACTACCCTTTTTCTGGCCCAGTACCCCCTCACTGTCGTTTTCTTCCACCTCCAGCTGATGTCACTCTGTACGAACCCCATCGGAGCCACCCGATCGCTCCTCCCCTCTCTGGATGCTCAGCCGTACAAGCATCTCCCCCTATATCTAACCTACTCCCTCTAGCCCCGATCCTCTAACCCTAGGCCCTAGCCTTCCGCCCCGCCGCCATCCTCTCCTCTCTCCCTTCCCCCCAAAGCATTCTGTCTCTGCACTTGAACATCCACCGGTGCCATCACCTTCAGAAGCCTCGCCTGTCGCCATGATCCCCCCTGTCCTCGAAGGTAGGCTCGATGCTACTCCGTCGATCAAACGTTCTGGTTCGCATCTAACCCTCTGCTCTGATCGTGGACGAGCTCGTTCGAACTCGTACTGCAGCTCCACACCCGCCGTCAGTTCTCCCGTCGCCGTCAGGAGTGGACGCCGCGGGCTCGCCACGGTCACCTCGAGTATGCGCCGACGGCGGGAATGGAACGAGGACGACTCCCTCGCCGAGTTTGCAGAAGAGTCCATCGCCGGATACCCCACCGATCCTTCGCTTTTCTTCCTCGACGGCCGCACCTCGACCATGTCCCTGTCGCCTGCAACCATTCTGTATCTGCTGCTCTCGACGACGACCACCGCAGGTGATCGCCCTTTTCGCTCGCCTTTTCCCCCTCTGTGTCCTTCCTTGTCGCATGACCACGCCAAGCAGCCGCACGTCCCCCTCAGCGAACACCGCACCGCCGTGATCCAATCTCCGGCCGGCGATCGCTGCTAGCTTTTCGTCAGGTTCAGTGTACTGTCGTAAAAGTTCAGTTAACGATCGTCCGTCCGGATAAATTCGCTCGCACTCCTAGTCTATCACGATTCGAACGCTAGCGCAACTGGTTGCGTCCGTTCCGCGGGAGCGCAGGCACCCGGGTTCGAGACCCCGCGGCGGCCACCCCTTTTTGGGAATTTCTTCCCCGCACCAGGCCCACCTGTCATCCCCTCTGGTGGCCACGCGCTGCCACGTGCGCTGCCACGCTGGGTTGGACCCGCAGATCAGTGGCTGTGGCTAGACCCGTGGCTGTAATAAAAGGATTAAAACCATTTTCTATTTTGTTTTCTAAATTCTTTAATTGGCAGAATAGAACAATAACTTCAAAATTCAATATCTTTTAAACCATAAGTCTAATAAATAAAACTTGTACATGTCTATTGCTCAAAATTTCATAATCTTTCCAACTAGACTATTTGTGTTCTGTTTTGAATTTTCAAATACTTTTAAATTTCAAATTTGAATAATTCAAATGCAAATTGAAATAATTCATAACTAATTCATACTGTTTTCAAATAATGCAAATAAAATATGTTTTCCATACCATTTTAAATAACCTATTCAAATATAATTTTTGTTTCATGGTTTGAATAATTTAAATTGCCTAAATAATTTAATACTTGTTTAATTCATTTAAATTTGATAAAATCATAACTTGCTCAAAATAAAATAATTTTGAACATGCAAAATATGTTTTCAAACCATCAAATTGTGAACTTTTCAAATGTGAGTTTGAAATTATGTTTTGAACCAATAAAACTTCAATTAAATTCAAACTTGTTTCAAATCCATTTAAAATTTGTTTAATATTGTTTAATTCATAATTAAATTATCCTAACTCCAATTTCAATATTTGAAACATGTAATCCAACTAAAATTTGATGTTCTTTTCAAATACAAATTTTGTTAATTGTTTTGGACACTTTAACTTGATGAAAACAACAATTGTTTGTGTGACATGTTTAAGTAACCAAATTTTCCAAACTTAATAAATAATTTCCACACTTGTTTTATTCCTTTTCCTTTGCATCTATTATTGTTATTTGTTGTTATATTGTTATCATCATCATCCATGCATCATGCTAATCCACCTTCATCTGTTGATTAGTTGGAAAACAAATAATCTAACCATAATTCATGGGCTGTTCATATGCAACTCAAATTGCATATGGGTCCATTTAAATTTGTTTATCTTGTCAACTACTTTACTTTGATGCATCTTTAAACTTGTCATGCATCCATACCTTGATCATGCTGGATCTTTTGCCGTAGTAGTAATTGTTGCATCCGGTGTTTGTTCGAGGTTCGTTGCTTCTTCCCGGATAGGACGTTGAGATGATGTGAGCAACGACAAGTTCTGCTACCTTGCGGGATCTCAGGCAAGTATACTCACTTGCTGCCATATGGCTGCCTTTCATCACTTGTTACCGATTCTTTCCGTTGATTCTTTTCTGCTATCCTTAGTAGTAGTTGTTTCTGTTACGAACCTATCACATGAATCCTTTAACCCTGATATTGCCTCACCTCCACTCCTATAACCTTTGCTTGAGCCTGTGTCTTACTATCTTGCTTAGGGTTGTTTTGCTCGAGTCTGTTACCCGTTACTTCCTTTTATTACTCTATTATGTTCTGGGGGGCTCGATGGTTAATCAATCAATCATGCTACTGTTATTGTTTTATAATAAATTTGATGATAAGGCACCGGCAGGAGGCCCTACGTGGTTTTGAGGCCTGCTAGTGTCGACCCTAATAGGAAAAGGGTCTTGTCTACTGATCCATGATGAGCGCACTAACCGCATGTGGGAAGCGAGTATGGGCGCCCCCCTCAATTTGACCCGATTCGCATCTCGTCCAAATCGCCTCATTTAGTTCGGGTTTTCCATTTGCTGCATGCATGATCTTGCGAGCCCTTGGTACCCGGGTGGAACTTTCGTAGTCGGCATATAGGGGGACACGTTCTTAGAGTGCTATGAGGGTCCATTTTCTTCTGGGCTCGATTAGCCGTGCGCCCAAGGTTCTTTGGGCTTGATGCGAAGAAGAGTCGAGTTGTGTAGAGTACCCCGCTTGGTGGGAGGCATCCCCTCTGGCGGGTTATTCTTGCGTGTACGGCCAAATTGGTGCAACCCTGCAGGGATAATCTTCTCGAGAAGCCGTGTTTTCCGCGGTTATGGATTACTTGGTGAAAGTACTGGCTAACAAGTACTCAGGACAACTTAAACATAATGATCAACCATGTTACACCCCATGATTAACAACTTGACTAGTAATAGGTTTATTCACACAATAACTTGATTCACCTTTAATACAACTGTGTGAGTTATCCTCGGATTGCTTCCTTGGCTAAAGGGGCGAGGTCCAGGATGGGTTTGTTTGGTTTTACATTCAGTTGGTTACAATCCTCGATCTTATCCCCTTTCTGTTAGTTGGAAGTTGTAGTTCTTTCTCTGTAGTTGGTTAGTGCAGCCTGCTGTCACCTATTTGCAATAACCCCTTCCTTTCCGTTGATCCTAAAGTATTTGTATCTTGTGATGACTGGCTACGCCGGTAACTTGTGAGTATGGGTTTTATCCCCCTTGCCAGTACTTAACCGTACTGACCCACGAATCTCTTTCGTGGCTGCAAATTCCAAATTGCAGTCAACAGGTTTGAAGTCTGACGACGTTAGCTTGGGAATCTCTCCGGCTTGGCCTGGGCAGGGATTGGACGCCTTCGGTTATCTTCAGGACTCTTAGTCCAATTTGGATCTTGTCCGTAGCCGGACGCTGTGTTGTTTCTTCCGCTGTTATTTGAATCTTTGTAATGTATCAGTTGTATCCCTGGCTCGTTTGAGTCATCTTGTATCTATCTGTTTCTGTTGTAATTGTGGATTATTCGTGAACTATTGTAATGTTATCATAAATGGCAACCTGGAATCGGTTATTATGCGGATTTGGCGGGAATGCTGAAATCTGCATAGTGCCCGATCTCGGGGCGTCACAAATGGTATCAGAGCCTTGGTTCCGATTCCCGATATTGTTTCGATACGAAGGGTTATCGAAGCAACGGGTCCGCAAAGCCTGTAGGATAACCTCGCTAACGGTCGTTGTTTCTAGAGTGTCAAAAACTATTTCTGCTAAACTATTTTGGAAAAACATCTCAATAGGATTCTTGTTTTCTCCTTATCCATATTCTATTTCCCCTCCCATCTTGTTTGTTTTGGAGTCTACTCTCGTACTCAATCCTTCAAAGTGTTAGGATCCTACGTGGGTGGACGTTTTCTGAGCCCTTAACCTAATAGGTTCGATCATCGGAAGATTCCTGGTGGAAGAACATCGTCGTCACTCCGAGCAAGAATCCCTTGTTAGTGGTGTCGAGAAACCCTTGTTAGTGGTGTCGAGGAGATCAACTGGAAGCACGAAGAATCGATAGTCGAACTTCTTTCCCCTCCCGGGTTAGCAGGTGGATTGCGAGGGCGCAATCCCTTGTTAGTGGTGTCGTCTGTAACACCTGGGGTGTTACCTGTTTGTTTTGCTTGCATCATATGCATCACATTGCATTGCACCATGTTTGCATCACAACTGAAAATTTCAAAACAATTTAAACTTTCACCCCTTGCCCAAAATTTCCAATTTCAAATTTGCAAACTACACCCTTCATTGTTCTTCAATAGTTTGAAAATTGTTTAATCCAATTGCTTGTTAATAATTTCTTCCCCTCTTGTTGAAACCCTAATGGCTAACTCAAAAGTTTAAACCAAATCATTCATTAACTTGTTGGGTTTAATCAAACAACTATTTTCACTCAATTAATTAAACCACCTTCCTTTTCAAATCAAATGCCTCAACCATAACCATTGTTGAATCTAAAACTTTAACAAGCCAATCAAATGTTTTTTATAAACTTGACCTTAGGGTCCATCCTATGAAAATGATTGTTTTCATAATGTTTAATGAATATTCAAATTCCTTCAAAATTTGGTTTAAATCCTAAACAGCAATGATTTTGAAAACTTTTAGAAAACAAAAGTTGGTTTCTAGTTGCTATTTAAAAAACTAAACTAACCATAATTTTTGTCAATTTTACTTGCTAACCAAAAAGCTTTCTTTTCTTCCCATCTTGTTTTCAGCAAAAAAAATAAATAAAATAAAACAGAAGAAAAACATAAAAGAAAGCGCAGCACCTAACCTACCTCCCAGCCCAGCCCAACTACCCTTTTTCTGGCCCAGTACCCCCTCACTGTCGTTTTCTTCCACCTCCAGCTGATGTCACTCTGTACGAACCCCATCGGAGCCACCCGATCGCTCCTCCCCTCTCTGGATGCTCAGCCGTACAAGCATCTCCCCCCTATATCTAACCTACTCCCTCTAGCCCCGATCCTCTAACCCTAGGCCCTAGCCTTCCGCCCCGCCGCCATCCTCTCCTCTCTCCCTTCCCCCCAAAGCATTCTGTCTCTGCACTTGAACATCCACCGGTGCCATCATCTTCAGAAGCCTCGCCTGTCGCCATGATCCCCCTGTCCTCGAAGGTAGGCTCGATGCTACTCCGTCGATCAAACGTTCTGGTTCGCATCTAACCCTCTGCTCTGATCGTGGACGAGCTCGTTCGAACTCGTACTGCAGCTCCACACCCGCCGCCAGTTCTCCCGTCGCCGTCAGGAGTGGACGCTGCGGGCTCGCCACGGTCACCTCGAGTATGTGCCGACGGCGGGAATGGAACGAGGACGACTCCCTCGCCGAGTTTGCAGAAGAGTCCATCGCCGGATACCCCACCGATCCTTCGCTTTTCTTCCTCGACGGCCGCACCTCGACCATGTCCCTGTCGCCTGCAACCATTCTGTATCTGCTGCTCTCGACGACGACCACCGCAGGTGATCGCCCTTTTCGCTCGCCTTTTCCCCCTCTGTGTCCTTCCTTGTCGCATGACCACGCCAAGCAGCCGCACGTCCCCCTCAGCGAACACCGCACCGCCGTGATCCAATCTCCGGCCGGCGATCGCTGCTAGCTTTTCGTCAGGTTCAGTGTACTGTCGTAAAAGTTCAGTTAACGATCGTCCGTCCGGATAAATTCGCTCGCACTCCTAGTCTATCACGATTCGAACGCTAGCGCAACTGGTTGCGTCCGTTCCGCGGGAGCGCAGGCACCCGGGTTCGAGACCCCGCGGCGGCCACCCCTTTTTGGGAATTTCTTCCCCGCACCAGGCCCACCTGTCATCCCCTCTGGTGGCCACGCGCTGCCACGTGCGCTGCCACGCTGGGTTGGACCCGCAGATCAGTGGCTGTGGCTAGACCCGTGGCTGTAATAAAAGGATTAAAACCATTTTCTATTTTGTTTTCTAAATTCTTTAATTGGCAGAATAGAACAATAACTTCAAAATTCAATATCTTTTAAACCATAAGTCTAATAAATAAAACTTGTACATGTCTATTGCTCAAAATTTCATAATCTTTCCAACTAGACTATTTGTGTTCTGTTTTGAATTTTCAAATACTTTTAAATTTCAAATTTGAATAATTCAAATGCAAATTGAAATAATTCATAACTAATTCATACTGTTTTCAAATAATGCAAATAAAATATGTTTTCCATACCATTTTAAATAACCTATTCAAATATAATTTTTGTTTCATGGTTTGAATAATTTAAATTGCCTAAATAATTTAATACTTGTTTAATTCATTTAAATTTGATAAAATCATAACTTGCTCAAAATAAAATAATTTTGAACATGCAAAATATGTTTTCAAACCATCAAATTGTGAACTTTTCAAATGTGAGTTTGAAATTATGTTTTGAACCAATAAAACTTCAATTAAATTCAAACTTGTTTCAAATCCATTTAAAATTTGTTTAATATTGTTTAATTCATAATTAAATTATCCTAACTCCAATTTCAATATTTGAAACATGTAATCCAACTAAAATTTGATGTTCTTTTCAAATACAAATTTTGTTAATTGTTTTGGACACTTTAACTTGATGAAAACAACAATTGTTTGTGTGACATGTTTAAGTAACCAAATTTTCCAAACTTAATAAATAATTTCCACACTTGTTTTATTCCTTTTCCTTTGCATCTATTATTGTTATTTGTTGTTATATTGTTATCATCATCATCCATGCATCATGCTAATCCACCTTCATCTGTTGATTAGTTGGAAAACAAATAATCTAACCATAATTCATGGGCTGTTCATATGCAACTCAAATTGCATATGGGTCCATTTAAATTTGTTTATCTTGTCAACTAGTTTACTTTGATGCATCTTTAAACTTGTCATGCATCCATACCTTGATCATGCTGGATCTTTTGCCGTAGTAGTAATTGTTGCATCCGGTGTTTGTTCGAGGTTCGTTGCTTCTTCCCGGATAGGACGTTGAGATGATGTGAGCAACGACAAGTTCTGCTACCTTGCGGGATCTCAGGCAAGTATACTCACTTGCTGCCATATGGCTGCCTTTCATCACTTGTTACCGATTCTTTCCGTTGATTCTTTTCTGCTATCCTTAGTAGTAGTTGTTTCTGTTACGAACCTATCACATGAATCCTTTAACCCTGATATTGCCTCACCTCCACTCCTATAACCTTTGCTTGAGTCTGTGTCTTACTATCTTGCTTAGGGTTGTTTTGCTCGAGTCTGTTACCCGTTACTTCCTTTTATTACTCTATTATGTTCTGGGGGGCTCGATGGTTAATCAATCAATCATGCTACTGTTATTGTTTTATAATAAATTTGATGATAAGGCACCGGCAGGAGGCCCTACGTGGTTTTGAGGCCTGCTAGTGTCGACCCTAATAGGAAAAGGGTCTTGTCTACTGATCCATGATGAGCGCACTAACCGCATGTGGGAAGCGAGTATGGGCGCCCCCCTCAATTTGACCCGATTCGCATCTCGTCCAAATCGCCTCATTTAGTTCGGGTTTTCCATTTGCTGCATGCATGATCTTGCGAGCCCTTGGTACCCGGGTGGAACTTTCGTAGTCGGCATATAGGGGGACACGTTCTTAGAGTGCTATGAGGGTCCATTTTCTTCTGGGCTCGATTAGCCGTGCGCCCAAGGTTCTTTGGGCTTGATGCGAAGAAGAGTCGAGTTGTGTAGAGTACCCCGCTTGGTGGGAGGCATCCCCTCTGGCGGGTTATTCTTGCGTGTACGGCCAAACTGGTGCAACCCTGCAGGGATAATCTTCTCGAGAAGCCGTGTTTTCCGCGGTTATGGATTACTTGGTGAAAGTACTGGCTAACAAGTACTCAGGACAACTTAAACATAATGATCAACCATGTTACACCCCATGATTAACAACTTGACTAGTAATAGGTTTATTCACACAATAACTTGATTCACCTTTAATACAACTGTGTGAGTTATCCTCGGATTGCTTCCTTGGCTAAAGGGGCGAGGTCCAGGATGGGTTTGTTTGGTTTTACGTTCAGTTGGTTACAATCCTCGATCTTATCCCCTTTCTGTTAGTTGGAAGTTGTAGTTCTTTCTCTGTAGTTGGTTAGTGCAGCCTGCTGTCACCTATTTGCAATAACCCCTTCCTTTCCGTTGATCCTAAAGTATTTGTATCTTGTGATGACTGGCTACGCCGGTAACTTGTGAGTATGGGTTTTATCCCCCTTGCCAGTACTTAACCGTACTGACCCACGAATCTCTTTCGTGGCTGCAAATTCCAAATTGCAGTCAACAGGTTTGAAGTCTGACGACGTTAGCTTGGGAATCTCTCCGGCTTGGCCTGGGCAGGGATTGGACGCATTCGGTTATCTTCAGGACTCTTAGTCCAATTTGGATCTTGTCCGTAGCCGGACGCTGTGTTGTTTCTTCCGCTGTTATTTGAATCTTTGTAATGTATCAGTTGTATCCCTGGCTCGTTTGAGTCATCTTGTATCTATCTGTTTCTGTTGTAATTGTGGATTATTCGTGAACTATTGTAATGTTATCATAAATGGCAACCTGGAATCGGTTATTATGAGGATTTGGCGGGAATGCTGAAATCTGCATAGTGCCCGATCTCGGGGCGTCACATTTTAAGACCCCCCACCCGAAACAATCTCAAAAGAAAAAGATTAAAGAGACAAATGCAAATATTGGCAGAAATCTGTCGAAATAGAACAACAGGTAAAGATGAATTTTTTCGACAACCTTCTGTTGCTCAAATCAAAAAGTGCAAAACTAATGAAATTTATATAACAACCTGATTCGGGTTCCCAAAAAATATCAAAAATTCCTCATTCTTTGGCTGAGATAACCGAGGTTTTTGGTGAAGCGAAAAAATCTGGACAGAAAACAGCAATTTCCCCAAATCATACTAACTCTCTATTAGACGTTACTCTTGGCATAAGGAGTGGTTTTTACAGAGGTAACAACTTCAAAGACACAAAAAAAATATAATAAAACAAAGGGAAAACAAAGTGGGTTGCCTCCCACAAGCGCTTTTCTTTAACGCCTTTTAGCTAGGCATGAAGAATGAATCAAGTATTATTAATAGAATCATGGGTAGTCCTTACAAGGGACTCAAAAGGTAACTTCATTATATTTATAGGGAAATGTTCCATTCCCTTTTTAAGGGGAAACTGAAATCTTATGATTCCCTCTTTCATATCAATAATGGTACCAACGGTGCAAAGAAAAGGTCTCCCCAAAATGATAGGACAAGAAGCATTGCATTCAATATCCAAAAAAAGAAAATCAATGAGGACATAATTATCATTAGAAATAATAAGAACACCATATATCCTTCCCAAAGGTCTTTTAACAGTGGAGTCTATAGGCATAATAGAATAACTTGCACCAAGACCACACAAAGAATTGGAATAAAAATCATTAATTATTATTCTAATTGTGGGCTCCCAACCATCTTGTAATTTTCTAGGAATAGAGGATTCAAGTTTGAGCCTTTCTTCCTTAGCTTCAATGAGAGCATTAGTGATATGTTTAGTGAAAGCAATATTTTATCTTACTTGCATTAGGATATTTAGCTAATTTTTGTAAGAACTTAATATCATAAGAGATGGTGAAATTATAAAAATAAAGTTTATCATCCTAAAACATGGTGGGAAAAGTTTCTCCTAAAGTCATATTATCATCAATCCAACTTCCAACAATTTTCTCACTAGAAAAAATTTCAATCTCCAAAATTTTGGGACTCCTTCTACCTAAAGTCATGACCTCTACAATCCCATTTTATTTTACATTGATATTTTTAGAAGCATTAGTATACTCATTGGTACTGAAAGTTTTCACTTCTTCAAAGGTTTGGATGGTACAAATTTTAACAGGCTAACTTTTAGCAGTTTTTTCCAACAATTTCAGCTTCTTTTCTCTTCTAGAACGGATGTGAGCTAACATTCTCATGTTCTAATTTATTTGAAGTTGTATAGAATTTATAGGTTAAGTTTTATTGACCTCAAGAGGTGTAGTCATAATTTTTCAAAAATTCTACATCATGAGCAAGACTATCAACTTTCAGCACATGATTATCTAGTTTTGTAAGGCTTTCATCAACAGTTTTACTGAAATCTTTTTATGAAATTATAAATTCTCTAAGAATGATCTCAGGATCAGAGGTGGAACTTTTAGGATTGTTGTAACAATTTCCATATGAATTACCATTATTATTAGGATATGGCCTATAGTTGTTACCACCAAAATTATTCTTGTAACTGTTGTTGAAATTGTTTCTAGCAATAAAATTCACATCAATTTGATCATTTTCATTAGCAACCAGAGAGTTAAAGGGAACATTATTTGGATCTATAATCACTTGTTTAGCTAGAAAAATAATCAAGCATATCAATCTTATCACTCAAATAAGAGACCTCCTCAACATAATTTACCTTTTTACCTGTTGAGCCATTTCTCTGTGCCATTGGAAATAGTTTTTCATTAGGTCATCTAGTAACTTGTTTGCTGCACCTAAAGTGAGGTTCATAAAGGTTCCTAGCGCAATAAAATCCAATAAATTCCTTAAAGAAAAATTTAATCGTGCATAAAAAGTTTGGACAACCGTCCACGTAGTTAGTCCGTGTGTGGGATAATTCTTAACCATAGTTTTCATTTTGTCCAAAGCATGAGAAACATGTTAATTATCATTTTGTCTAAAGTTTACAATGTTACTCCTTAGTTGTATAATTTTTGCAGGTTGATAATACTTCCCAATAAAAGCATCTTTGCATTTAGTCCAGGAATCAATGCTATTTTTAGGCAAAGACAATAACCATTCTTTAGCTCTTGGTCTTAATGAGAAAGGGAACAATATTAATTTCACAATATCACCATATACCTCTTTATATTTTTGCGTGCCACATAACTGAACAAAGTTATTTAAATGAGAGGCAGCACCTTCTCCAATACCAGAAAATTGATCTTTCATGACAAGATTCAACAATGCAGGTTTAATTTCATAAGAATCTGATATAGCAGCAGGTGGAGCAATTGGTGTGCATATGAAATCATTATTATTGGTACTATTAAAGTCATAAATATTGGTGGTATCATTGGTACTCATGCTTGCAAGATAAAATAAAATAAACTAACAACGCGAATAAAAGACTAGAAATTAGAGAACTAATTTTTTTGGGTTTTTGTTAAAGAGAAAATAAGACTAAAAAAAATTAAACTAAGCAAGAACAAAAAAAAGAGTAGAAGCATGAGACTCCCCTTGCAGCAAGCTAGAAGTCCCCGGCAACGGTGCTAGAAAAAATGGCATAGTTGACGGGAGAGCTCCTTCTTATGCATGCTTGTTTCTTCCCTGGTGTGCTTATAGCTAGAGTTATGGTTGCCCAGCAACAACGCCAAAAAAGTTCTTGATGCCGTCGTGATCACACGCTCGTTGGGTAACCCCAAGTGCAAGGTATGATGTAGTCTAGCAGAAATTTTCCCCCGTTTAAGGAACGAGTATTATCAATCCAGTAGGACTTCAAAGTCTTGGAAAAGGTTGCTTGTTGTCTAGCGCGTCAACAAGCATAGAAGGTGTTGATGACCCACAAGTATAGGGGGTGTATCATAGTACTTTCGATAAATAAGAGTGTCGAACCCAACGAGGAGCAGAAGGTGTTGACAAGCAGTTTCGATGAAGGAATAACTGTAAATACTGAAAGATAGATTTATAGGGGTTTTTGATATTGCAGATAAATAAAGTGCGAGTCAATAAAATACAGTAATAATAATTGCAGCAAGTGGCCCAATCCTTTCTTCAGCAAAGGACAAGCTGGTGAGTTTACTTATGATTAACAAACATTCTCGAGGACACACGGGAGGTTTCTGTCAAGTGCTTTTGTTCCATGCCGCCGAATAATCTTTATGTTTTATAAGTGTTGTGTGGGTGAACCTATGCTAATGTACTGTCCCATCCAAGACTAATACATACTTGTTATTATACCCCTTGCAAGCATCCGCAACTACAATAAAGTAAATAAGAAATAAATATAACCACAGCTTTAAACTCCGGGATCCTACGCTCCCTCGTGTAATGGTTTCCTAATGGGGTTTTAGGTTTCTGTCACTCCGGCAACCCCACAATTAGTAGACAAATACACGATGCATTCCCCTAGGCCCATAAATGGTGAAGTATCATGTAGTCGACGTTCACATGACACCACTAGAAGAATAACACCACAACTTAAATATCAAACCATTAAATATTACTCAACATTACTTCACTACTAACAACTTGACTTCTCCCATGTCCTCAAGAACAACACGAACTACTCACAAGACATCATATGGATCATAATAATAGGTGATATAATGGATGATAACAATCTGGCCATAAAGTGCAAACACCGATAAATCTCACAAGCATCAACTACTAACAAGTAATCCACACCGGGAGAGAGATCTAATGTAAAACAACGACAGAGACCCCTAATTGTTACATCGGGATGACGGTGGTGAGGAGGGTGATGGTGCTGATGATAATGGTGATGATGATGACGATCTTGATGATGCCCGGAGTGATGACGGTGACGATGGCGGTGATTTCCCCTCTCCGAAGAGGAATTCCTCCGATAGATTTCTACCTGCCAGAGAGCTTTTCTCTCTTGGGTGTTTTCCGCCCCGAGGTGGCGGCGGAATAATTCTTCGATGATGATATGAGCCTTAGGGTTCCTTGGGGGTCAAGTATGCGAAAGACCTCGACCAGAGGTGGGCCTGGGTGGCCACACGACCTGGTGGCGCGGCCAGGGGGCGCGCCACCTCATGGTGTGGGCCCCTGGTGGACCCCCTCTGGCTCCCCTTCTGGCTGGAATCCTCCTCTGAACTTCTAAAACACCCCCAGTGTCCCTCTTCTTCTTCTAATCTTCTGAAATATGGTATCTCGACGGTGGTTTTTCCATCAGATTTGTGGTCTCGGTGTTTATTCTCCAAAAATTATGGAACATGCAAAATAAGATAAAATAACATAAGGGATGCATCATAACATGAAATATATCGATGAATAACAGCAAATTATGATATAAAAATAGTGATGCAAAATGGACGTATCAACTCCCCCCAAGCTTAGACCTCGCTTGTCCCCAAGCGAAACTGAACTCAGTAAACATGACCACAGGTTTATGGAGTGAAGAGTCGATAAATAAAATACGGACCAGAAGCATCACATTTATCTATACACCAATCATTATAGACAACAACTTCCTCTCATATAACTTAATCTTGAAACGAGTAATGGGAGTCACAAACAAAGATGCAAAAGAGAGAATCAAAATTGGTGATGGCAAACTCCGTTCTTGGTCGGAGAACATTTAATGATATCATACTTATCTTAGGTGAATTATTTATAACAAGGCTTATATTGTAGAGCTTAATATGTTTAATTATAACAATCCTTTTACAGTGATTCATAGCTTTCAAAGTAATATTCATTCAGATAATAAAGCATGTGCTAAACAAAGAAGGATAGAAAACATGATTGAATAAATCAACATATAGATGGTGAGATCACAACAACTCAGGCTTGCTGGAGACAGAATGGAATGAGTTTACTGACTCAACATAAATGTAAAAGATAGGCCCTTCGCAGAGGGAAGCATTGATCACTCATGTGCTAGAGCTTTTATTTTAATAAACAGAGGTATAAAATGCATGACACTCCTCCCATCCATCTTACACAAACCATGGCTAACCGAATCCTCGGGTGCCTGCCAACAATCACAAACCGTGGAGGAGTGTCTAAATTTTGAGAGAGGTGTATGTTTATGTCAACGAATGGCAAACAGAAAATATAGTACGTCACAAGCCAACTAGACTTCACAAGAGCGGCTCCCATAGAAGGACGCAACTGTTATAGAAGGTCATCCCTCTTTCTGTTTTGTTTACACAATTATGCTTTGACTGATAAATCAGGGGCAAAAAGAGTGAAGACAAATTGTATTATTATTTGGGGCTGTGAACCCCGCTGCCAGCTCTTCTAGCATTTGGATAAGCGTATGAAGCCACTAGTCCAGGTGTGTGAGTCCAATCAACAAGTGAGATAAAAATTATCTATTTGCGTCCTCATGAGCTAAAACAGGAACACAAAACAGGGATAATTTTGAAGGTTTTAAAGGTAACACATGAGCAATTTACTTGGAGTGGCGGTGAAATACCACATGTAGGAAGGTATGGTGGACACAAATGGCAAGGTTTTGGGGCTCAAGGTTTGGATGCACGAGAAGCATTCCCTCTCAGTACACGGTTTTTTGGCTAGCAAGGCTCGGTAGCAAGCATAAAAGTTGAGGGAAAACAAACAAATATACATATGATGAAACCAATCATGCAATCTTCATTGAAAGCACAAACGATCTTAACTTGTGAATACTAAGTTTATGAGCTAATAGGAAAATTCCTCTTTCTTATACTAGCATCTCAAAATATTATTTCTTCCGACCCAAGCTAAGTTTGCCAAAACCAACTAGATTAACTTAATGATCTCCAGAGTGACACCAAATACTAACAACAAGCTCAACCAAATGACAGAAATTGAAAACTAAAATAAGGTGTGTAGAAAGTAAATGATGAAACTTCTCATTAATATTTCAAACCGGCAACTCACACCAACAGATACAACGATAACCATCTAAGGAGAGATACTTCCATACTGCAAACCATCCTATATGATAACTTCTCTACTCATGATATGACTCTACTAAAAAGGTAAAACGATGAAAGATATTGATCTGATATCGCGACACTCCCCCAAGCTTGGAACAAGCCAAGGGGATGCCAATACCAATGATGATTTATTTCTTCGGTGGTGCTGGTTAATCCTTCTCATCCTCGGTCTTCCAAGGTGAAGGCTCTCCATCCACAAATGATGTCCTGGTCTCCAACATCCTTAAACTAGCAGCAGAGCTTATACGTTTAAACCTGTTCTCATACTCACAGTTCTGGTTCTGCATATCATAGAGTTGTTCTTGCAAATCATTCGTTGTCTTGGTGAGTGAGAAACATCCTCCCAAAGCTTCAAATTCTCCCTCTTGTATTCAGCGATCTGTTCTGTCTTTATCCTGTGGATGATCTCAACTTCACGCTCCGCCATCTTCTTGTACCTAAAAACTTCTTGCTCCAGTTCTTCCATCCTAGCTTCCAGACTGCCTTCTCCTTTAGGGCCTTGAACATCTTCAACCTCCACCTTCCCATCCTTGAGCAGCAATTCCTTGGGATGCATCTTCAACTCGTTCATGTACTGGCTGACGACGTTCTCAAACAAACTATCTTTGGGAGATCCAGGAGAGGACATCGTGGCTCTAGATCCGAAGATGTAACCTAGCAGAAACAGCTCGAAATAGAAACACGACGAGAAAACGATATACGGACCTCGGGGAGTCCGGGGTATTATATAGCAAAAAGTTTCATAACGAAAGGAAAGTCCAGGTCGAAAACGGGTCGGAGAGGGGCTCCGGGGCTCCCACACCATGGGTTGGCGCGGCCAGGGGTGGGCCCGCGCCACCCCATGGTGTGGAGCCTCTGGGCTCCGTCTCCGCCTCGTTTCCAGCTCATAATTTTTCATATTTTCCAAAAACAGTAAAAATAAAAGTTGGAAGATGTTTCACGAATGTTTTCTTACAAAAACTGATACCTATTCAAAAACCGATTCTGCAGTTTCTGAAATATGCTTCTTAATAAATTCCTGTGGGATCATGGCTCGAATGCAATCAACATTTTCATTATAAGGATCTCCAGAAATATAATGCTTGAGCCTTTGCCCATTCACTACTTGTGAAGAGTTGTCTTCAAGGGAAACAATTTTAATTGCCCCCGAACGATATACCTCTTTGATAACAAAAGGTTCTTCCCATCTCGAGATTAATTTTCCTGCAAAAAATCTGAGACGAGACCTATACAATAGCACTTTCTCACCAACATGAAATTCTCTTTTAATAATTATCTTATCATGCCACCTTATAACTTTCTCTTTAAAGAGCTTAGCATTTTCATATGTTTCACTCCTCCATTCATCTAAAGAACTTAAGTCAAGCAACCTTTTGTCACCAGCACGTTTAAAATCTCTATTTAGGTCTCTCACTGCCCAATAAGCTTTGTGTTCTAATTCTAGGGGCAAGTGACAAGCTTTTCCATAAACCATTTTACAAGGAGACATGCCCATGGGATTTTTATAAGCAGTTCTATAATCCCACAGAGCATCATTTAATTTCTTATCCCAATTTTTTCTAGATTTATTAACATTCTTTTGCAAGATAGATTTGATTTCTCTATTTGATAATTCTACTTGCCCACTAGTTTGAGGATGATAGGGTGAGGCAATTCTATGATTAACATCATATGTAGCAAGAGTTTTTCTAAAACCACCATGAATAAAATGAGAACCCCCATCAGTCATAAGATATCTAGGCACACCAAACCCAGGGAAAATAATGTCTTTAAGCATTTTTAATGAGGTTTCACCATCAACACTTTTAGTAGGTATAGCTTCTACCCATTTAGTAACATAATCAACAACAACAAGAATATGTGTGTAGCCTTTTGAAGGGGGGAAAGGACCCATAAAGTCAAAACCCCAACAATCAAACGGTTCAATAACAAGAGAATAATTCATAGGCATTTCATTACGTCTAGAAATATTTTCAACCCTTTGACATTGATCACAAGATAAAACAAACTTTCTAGCATCTTTAAAGGGAGTAGGCCAATAAAAACCTAATTGTAGAACCTTATGTGCAGTTCTATCCCCAGCGTGATGTCCTCCATAAGCACTACTATGACATTTTCTCAATATCTCTCGTTGTTCATTTTCAGGAACACATCTTCGCATAATACCATCAACACCTTCTTTATATAAGTGTGGGTCATCGCAAAAATAATGCCTCAAATCATAGAAGAATTTTCTTCTTTGCTGAGCTGTAAAGGTAGGAGGCAAATACTTGGAAACAATAAAGTTAGCATAATCAGCATACCATGGGCTCCTTGAGAGCTCACTTTTATTGCAGCCAACTGTTCATTAAGAAAACTACCATTAACAGGAATAGGATCATCAGCTATATTTTCTAATATGGAGAAATTATCAACAACAGGATTTTCAACACCCTTCCCATCCACAATATGTAAATCAAACTCTTGTAAGAGAAGCACCCATCTAATAAGCCTAGGCTTAGCATCTTTATTTTCCATAAGATACTTAATAGCAGCATGATCAGTATGAATAATAACTTTAGAATCAACAATATACTGTCTAAATTTATCACAAGCAAAAACTACAGCTAGGAATTATTTTTCACTGGTAGCATACTTCTTTTGAGCAGCATTAAGAGTTTTACTAGAATAATGAATAACATTAACTTCTTATATACTCGTTGTCCAAGAACAACACCTACAGCATAATCACTAGCATCACACATAATTTCAAATGGTAAGTTCCAATCGGGGGGTTGAACAACAGGGGCAGATATTAAAGATTTATTTAAAATTTCAAAAGCTTCTTTAAAATCTTCATAAAAAACAAAAGGTACATCCTTTTGAAGAATATTATTTAGAGGCTTTGATATTTTAGAGAAATCTTTAATAAACCTTCTATAGAAACCAGCATGACCAAGAATACTACGAATACCTTTAACATCCCTGGGACAGGGCATTTTCTCAATGGCTTCAACTTTAGCTCTATCAACTTCAATACCTATTTCAGAAATTTTATGTCCAAGAACAATTCCTTCATTAACCATAAAATGGCATTTCTCCCAATTAAGAACAAGATTAGTCTCCTCACACCTCTGCAAAACTTTATCAAGATTCTGCAAACAATTATCAAAAGAAGTTCCATAGACGGAGAAATCGTCCATGAAGAATTCCGCAATTTCTTCACAAAAACCATGAAAGATAGCAGACATGCATCTTTGCAAAGTAGCAGGAGCATTCCATAAACCAAAAGGCATACGTCTATAAGCATAGGTTCCAAAAGGACAAGTGAAAGTTGTTTTCTCTTGATCAGGCTTCCTAACAACAATTTGAGAGAACCCAGAATAACCATCAAGAAAGCAAAAATGAGTTTTCTTACACAATCTCTCTAACATTTTATCAATAAAAGGCAAAGGATAATGATCTTTCTTAGTAACCTTATTAACTTTCCTAAAATCAATACACATCCTATAACCAACCACTAGGTTCTACAGTTATTTGTTCCTCGGGTTCTACATGTTTCCTTGCACTTTTATTAACCACACTATCTAACATAGAATGTTCTTTTACCTTAGCAGGGAAAGGCATTTTCTCAATGTAAGGTTCAGGCAAAATAGAATCAACGGTATGAACTTCTATATCTCTAGCAGGAACACAATCAACAGTATCTTTATAAGGTGCATGGTACTTATCCCATTCCTTTTTGGGAATATCAATATAAGAAGCAAAGGCCTTATATAAGTTTGCAGCAACTTGAGAATCAAGACCATAAACAATACTAACATTATGAAAATCATCGGATGACATAAAAGTTTTAATGCATTCATAATCATAATTTATACCTGACTTTCTACCTTTGTCATTCTCCCATCCTTCAGTGTTTTCTTGAATACGGTCAAGAAGATCCCATTTAGATTCATCCTTCATACGTGTAAATTATCAAAAACAAGAAGCATCCAATAAATCCTTATCATGAAGAGAAAGCCTTGCATAGAAATTATTAATAACAATATTACTGGGGAGCTCATGAACGGGGCATTTGAGCATTAGTAACTTCAATCTCCCCCATGCTTGGGAAATACTCTCTCCGTCATGAGGTAAAAAAATTATATATATAATTCTGATCTCTATGAATTTCACTGGGAGGATAGAATTTAGAATAAAAGAGAGGCATAATTTCCTCCCATTCAATAGTCTGGCTACTTTTCAGCAGTTTGAACCAT
This sequence comes from Alopecurus myosuroides, assembly GCA_028641055.1. NCBI lineage: Eukaryota > Viridiplantae > Streptophyta > Magnoliopsida > Poales > Poaceae > Alopecurus > Alopecurus myosuroides. Next base: position 212,927,538 of record CM054059.1, on the reverse strand, counting down.
TCAGCGGCTCGGCCTGTCAATGATATAGAGAATAATTTCCTCTTCACTTGGCTCATTGTAATACCTGCACACTTGAACAACTCGCACAATTCATGTAAAAAGAGAAAATCATCACCAGGATGGACAGTTCCATCACCTGAATATCAATTATTCATAACATGTTTAACAATCTTTATAGGTATTTTATAAGGATCCAAATCATCAGGCGGTAGGTCACTTACTACCCTAGAAATGACAGCAATGCCCACAAATAAGGACTCAAAAGGAGATCCAAACATAGTGTAATAAAGCAATAGACAGTAATAAAAACAACACTTACAGCAGAAGCTTCCTTTATCAATTCCATTTCCCAATAGCGCTTCACTCCCCGGCAACGGTGCCAGAAAATAGTCTTAATGACACACAAGTATAGGAGGTGTATCGTAGTACTTTTGATAAATAAGAGTGTCAAACCCAACGAGGAGCAGAAGGTGTTGACAAGCAGTTTTGATGAAGGAATAACTGTAAATACTGAAAGATAGATTTGTAGGGGTTTTTGATATTGCAGATAAATAAAGTGTGAGTAAATAAAATGCAGTAATAGTAATTGCAGCAAGTGTCCCAATCCGTTCTTCAGCAAAGGACAAGCCGGTGAGTTTACTTATGATTAACAAACGTTCTCGAGGACACACGGGACGTTTCTGTCAAGTGCTTTTATTCCATGCCGCTGAATAATCTTTATGTTTTGATAAGTGTTGTGTGGGTGAACCTATGCTAATGTACCGTCCCATACAAGATTAATACATACTTGTGATTATACCCCTTGAAAGCATCCGCAACTACAAGAAAGTAATTAAGAAATAAATCTAACCACAGCTTTAAACTCCGGGATCCTACGCTCCCTCGTGTAATGGTTTCCTAACGGGTGTTTAGGTTTCTGTCACTCCGGCAACCCCACAAATAGTAGCCAAATACACGATGCATTCCCCTAGGCCCATAAATGGTGAAGTATGATGTAGTCGATGTTCACATGACACCACTAGAAGAATAACACCACAACTTAAATATCAAACCATTAAATATTACTCGACATTACTTCACTACTAACAACTTGACTTCTCCCATGTCCTCAAGAACAACACAAACTACTCACAAGACATCATATGGATCATAATCAGAGGTGATATAATGGACGATAACAATCTGGTCATAAAGTGCAAACACCGATAAATCTCACAAGCATCAACTACTAACAAGTAATCCACACCGGGAGAGAGATCTAATGTAAAACAACATAGAGGCCCCTAATTGTTACAGTGGGATGACCATGGATGATGAGGGTGATGGTGCTGCTGATGATGGTGATGATGATGACGATCTTGATGATGCCCGGAGTGATGACGGTGACGATGGCGGTTATTTCCCCTCTCCGAAGAGGAATTTCCCCGACAGATTTCTCCCTGCCAGAGAGTTTTTCTCTCTCAGGTGTTTTCCGCCCCGAGGCGGCGGTGGAATAATTCTTCGATGATGGTATGAGGCTTAGAGTTCCCTGGGGGTCAAGTACGTGAAAGACCTCGACCAGAGGTGGGCCAGGGTGGCCACACCACCTGGTGGCGCGGCCAGGGGGCGCCACCTCATGGTGTGGACCCCTGGTGGCCCCCTCTGGCTCCCCTTCTGGCTGGAATCCTCCTCTAAACTTCTAAGACACCCCCGCTGTCCCTCTTCTTCTTCTTGTTCAGATCTTCTGAAATATGGTATCCCGGCGGTGCTTTTTCCGTCAGATTTCTGGTCCCGGTGTTTATTCTCCAAAAATTATGAAACATGCAAAATAAGATAAAATAACATAAGGGATGCATCATAACATGAAATATATCAATGAATAACAGCAAATCATGATATAAAATAATGATGCAAAATGGACGTATCAGTTGTCATTCTCCCCATCTTGTTGAAAAATAGAGAATAAACGTATAGAGTATTGAAAAGTAATAAAAGTAAAAACAGAACAGTAAGGAAACAATGGTTGAAGTGCTTGAAAGATGGTTGCAATAATGAGGAAAATTGGACCAGGGGCCATAGTTTCACTAGTGGTGTCTCTACAAAGAAAACAAACATGCTGGATGAACAAATTACAACTAGGAAATTGACAAATCATGAACGTATAATATACTATTATGATGAGATATAGTTCACGGGTTCTAACATTGCAGGCATTACGTCAAGGCATATGGACCGCTATCCAACCTGCATCCATATCTAAAAGTCCACCTCAAGAAAGCTATCCAGCAAATATCTCTGGTATTAAGTTGTAGCAATGAAGTGATTGCTTTGTGTGCACCAGACAAATGCATTAAGAACAATACGCAATGGTCCTTGTCTGTAGACAAGAGCACCGCTCTTTTTTCCCTAGTGGCAACATCACATCACCCATCGGTCACGTTTCTGTCACTCGAGAACAGATGTAAGGGAGACATGAACCCACTATCTAGCATATAAACCCTCTCCTGGAGGTGAAAACAACTACGTCGCCAATGTAATCATTAACACCGGAGAGCATTGCAAGACAACATTAAAACTCTCTACAAATATAAGTAAAGCATCTCAGATTGATATGAATAAAATAATCATAATCTCATGGTTCATCGAATCCTAGCAAACACAACATGCACAATTATATTACGGTGGTCTAGATCATGTGAGGCAGCTCGCGATACTCTAAACATGGAGGCGTAAGGGAGATAACAACCATATAGCTACTGCTATGGACCCGTAGTCCCGATATGAACAACTCACGCATCTGTCCGGAGGCGATCATGGCGATGAAGAGGCCTCCGATGACGATTCCCCTCTCCGGCAGGGTGCCGGAAGAGGCCTGCAGAAGTCCTAGATTGGACTTTCAAGGTGACGACACCTCTCTGTATGTGTCGTGGAAAATAACTTCGCCCCCGAACGTTTTAGGGTTAGGGGCAATTTATGGGCGAAGAGGCGACAAGAGGCGGTGGCAAGGAAGCCAGGGGTCCACCAGGCGTGGACTAGGGTGGGGCCACGCCTGGAACCCCTTTGGGCGCCCCCTGGCCCCCTCCGGCTCTTCTTTGGACTCCGTCTTTGTTCCGGGTAGAAAACAATCTCCATGGATTTTCAACCCTTTCCAAAAATATTTCTTTAAGAACTTTTCCGAAATAGAAAAACTGCAGAAAACAACAACTGTCCTGGGGCATCTCCTTAATAGGTTAGTCTATGAAAACAACCGGAAAACGAAGGAAAAAATGTGTAAAAAAAAGGTATTGGGTAAAAAACAAGCATGGAGCGTAAAAAATTATAGATACTTTTGCAACGTATTACCTCTCTAATTGAATTAGAGTCTAAATTAGAACCCTTCTAATTGGATTACAACTTTTGATTAGAGACCTTCTAATTGTTTTAGAGCTTCTTATAATTAGGAGATGACGATCATCTCTTGATTAGACCTAGCTCTAATCTCTCTCTCCCTCTTTCCCATGTGTTGGAATCCCTCCACCTCAGTTGTGAGACGGTAACGATGGCCCTGGACGGGGAAGCGCTACCGGAATTTGACAGACATACGTGTGCGAACTCTTAGTGGGGTAAGACGTGATACCCTCACTCTTCTGGATCCAGAAGGCACAATACGGGGAGACAACAACAGTCCCACCGATAGGCTTAACCTTGGGACTCTTCATCGGGCATCACCGAGATCGTCATCGACACCACTTCCACGCTTTGTGTTGGTAAAGATCAGATCTAACCTCGCTCGTACCTCGATAGTAGATCCTATGTGTTACGTAGGTCGAATTTTTTTAAATTCTGCTACGTACGCCAATACATTTATGTGATGATATCGGTGAAAAGCATACTAGATTCTCCGTGTAAATGAAATTGAGTTGTCTGCAGATGATGTGTTTGAGGTATTGTGTTCTTTAATTTCTAAGTGCGTATATCTGGAAGTCAAAGTAATCTGGGTAGGTAATTTCTACCCAATGAACACTATCCTTTACATATCATTTATATGAACAACCAATTTTAATCATTTGATGAGATATGTGATTCTCATACTATATGCACTAAAAGTCTGACGGAATTTATACCAATTAGTTTCTTTTTTCTCTTTTTGCACTCATCCAGGGACATAGTGTCGTCTTTGGGATTCTTGCCTTAAGCCAGACTGGTTGAATGATTTAATGTAGAGTTATAGAATAAGAATTGTTTGTTTGAATCCCAAAAGGTGAGCTCAAGCTATACCATTGACTTGGAATATTCCATTATTTGTTTGCAATATATCTTATAACTTCTGCAATATCAATAATAAGGATTATTTCTTAGATTCACGGGTATATCTGGCCATGGGCAGCCCGGTCCGGCCGGCACGACCCAACAGCACCATTGGGCCGGGCTTGGGCCTGTAACTTGAGCCCGACGGTCGGGACGGGCCGGGCTCAGGCTTGATGGAAGTGTATTTATGGTCGTAGTCGGGCTTTCTTGGGCTCGGGGCCGATTTCTGCGGCCCGATAGTCGGGCCGGGCTGGGCTCGGTCCTGAGGTTTGCACGCCAAATTTTTTTAGGCCTGGCCCGGCCCAAACTTTGGCCAAGTATATTCACGGGCGAGTTTACCGGCTACCTGCCCACTCAAGAAGTTTGTGGGCCATGTGAGCGTTTTAGGCACGGCACTGGCGAGAGATTCCAACAATATTGATTTATCATGGCTTCATTTCTTTGTGCATGTATGATTTTCTTGTCCCCATGAAGGTTTAGTTTTTCTTCCATTTCCATCAAGATTTTGTTCAAATATCATGTGTTAGTGTTAACTAACAAGATTAGGTACAATGAAATTGCCAAATCTTCACCATCGAAGATGTGCTTGTTGTTTTGATTGATTTTGTGTGGCTAATTATCCCTCATGTGTGAGTTGGCACGTCTTCAATAGAGAGATGGCCTTTTTTAGATGGAATGCACAATGATTTGTCTTGTGATACTCATGTGCCTCCATGATGCCATTAGATTCATTTTTGAGGATTCATATTATTAGTATTCCATAAGGGAGTTGCGAGAGATGCTTCAAGAGCAGCGTCGGTTAGCCTGAACAACTTTTTTTTATTAATTTACTTCCATCATAAAATCATCTAATTTATATTGCCATGTTAGCCCGAGTATAAGACCTTTCTAATGTTAATTACTTTGATTCTTTGTTGCCATGTTGATACGATCTTAATTACATACATTGCAATATTATGTTTTTCGATGAAATTATTTGTCTATAGATGTAAGGAACTCAATTTGCTCACCTGATTTATGAAGGAAATTACTCATGTATGTTGGAATGTAATTCACTGGTGTATTACTGTCATGAATGACAGGGTGAGTGTTCTTCTTTCTATTTCAATGAGGGTACTACAATATCCAACCAACTCTTGTAAGTACAAGTATATTTTTGTCTCCCGGATATGCTCATTCTACTTTTTTGTGTGCAACATATAGTTGTATCAGTCTTAGATACTTCTGCACCGTGCCATGTTCCACAACTCCTTGGTTGTCGCTGCCGCTGCAACTTCTATGTTATCGGTTGGACCGTGGGAAAACCAGATACTCCTCGATGACGATGTGCCTTAAGGTGATGACCGCCATGGCTGGCCACCTTATGAGGTTTCTCCTCACCATAACCCCTAGCTGATAGGGCCATAGATGTGTTATTGCACATGTCGCCTTGCTTGCCGGGGTTGCTGCTACTTTGACGGCATGGAGTTTTCCACCACTACAAGTAACTGAAGTGGATCCATGTGGACCTCGTTGCCACCGATCTGATGCCATATAGTCTAACCGCGGTGGCGCCTTCTTCGATGTTAGTATATGTTGCCTACACCTTTCCTGGTTTTCCCCTCAACTTAAGAACATGTTCATTTTCTGGAAACAACAATCATGTGTTGTCTAATTTCAGGTCCTAATGTGAAGTCATCTATATTCATTCCTCCCTGATTTTAACAATGTCATGATTCCATGTTATCTCCTATTAATACAAGTATGTAACAAGAGACTTATGTTTTAGAGTAGAAAACATACAAACATGAGTTGGCAATTGCACACCGTGCTCTGTAAATTTGGAGATGTGTCTCTATTATGGTTTGCTAGGATAAGATGTACTGAAATGACTTCTACTGTTCCTCAACTCTCCTATGTATTGATTTTTCTTTCCTTATGATAGAACTAGAATTAGATATTTTCCAAAGTTTATACATGAGTGTTTTATTGCAAGCATGGTTACGCATGCTTGAGATTGCAGTTCGGATAAGAGTTTGGGTGGGATTTTTTAAAACTTAGTTTCATGTAATATCTTAACTTTCTTATCCTTCGGCATGCTCAGCCATTCTGATTATTGATGACCCACAAGTGTAGGGGATCGCAACAGTCTTCGAGGGAAAATATAGCCCAATTTATTGATTCGACACAATGGAAGCCAAAGAATATTTATAAGCCTTAACAATTAAGTTATCAATTCAATTGCACCTAAAAAGTATCTTGCTTCACACAATTTATCAGTAGTAATAGTGGTATAGCAACGACATTAGTTTAATAGTAACAGAAGCATGAAAACATTAGTAGAAATAGTAACAGCGAATGAAAACAGAATAACTAGCAGTGCTAAAAACACCGTAGACATAGGTATGGATGTACAAGTGTTGCATGAATGAGATTGCCCATGTAATAGAGGTAACAAAGGGCAACACAAATATATAAGAGAGTATCCAAGTCATAAACTATCATAGGTATGTTTCCCGAGAATTGTCGTACATGCTTGCAATAAGAACTTGCACGACATCTTTTGTCCTACCATCCCATTGTCGCGGAGCCAAAAAGGAACTAATGGTAGTTTAGGTACTTCTTCTACCAAGCACCGGAGCAAAGCATTAACATATTGTGGAAACATGTAATCCTTGAACTAGAGCCCATCCCCTCCGATATCCCAACCATGTCACCTTGGGGTTTCGGGTTCCGGACAATACTAAGTGTATACAACCAGTAGATATGATCCAAAACAGTTATTATATCCATGAAAACATAATATGTTTAGATCTGAAATCATGGCACTCGGGCCCTAGTGATAAGCATTAAGCACTCCAAGTTGCAACAACTATAATAAACAACACTAGTGGAATACTAGGCATCAAGCCCTAACAATCTCATGATCTATTACATGATGAATCTCATCAAATCCCTACAATCCCCTCTGCTTACAGCAGGGAATTACTCACACATCGAAGGGGGAATCATGGAGGGTTTATGGAGAAGTGATGGAGATGATGATGGGGACGATCCCCATCGAATCCCCGTCCCAGCAGGGTGCTAGAACAGGAACTTCTGTCTCCCGAACTAAGGTTTCGGGTCTCGGTGGGCGCTGCGGATCGTTTTCTGGAAAATGCTTCGGGGTCTCGGAGTTTTTGGAGACGAAGGAGTAATATGGCCAAAGGGGACCCTGGCGGTGATCCTAGGCCCCCAGGAGCCCACCAGGTGCGGCCAATGGGGGGCCGCGACAACCACCCTCCTGGGGGGCGAGTGCCTCCCTTCTGGCTCCGGGAGTTTTCCGGGGAGAAATATTTTTCCGTATTTTTTCAGAAATTTTCTAAAGAAGTTAAATTTTTTGCACGAAACCAAACACCAAGGGTAATTCTGCTGAAAACAATGTTAGTCCGTGTTAGTTTGATCCAAATCATGCAAATGTGAGGGAAAACAATAAGAAAAGTTGTTGGAAAAGTAGATACGTTTGCGAGGTATCAATTATATAGTTTAGTTTACTTTTGATATTTATATTTTTACCATGAAAATACTTTTTATATGTTCCATAATATACGATAAATGTCTGTCGTGGGACGGTATAATGATAAAAAAAACTGAATTGTTATTTTCAAGGTGTTTTCCTATTGTTGTGTTGGACTTTTTGTGGGGTAGTTCAACAATGAACTTTTGTCCTCTCTGTCAACGTAACAAAGGACTCTTTCAGTGACACCTGCCGCAAGATATAGGTGGCATGTGCCTTTTTTCAGGTGACAACGTCAATATTGTACCATTAAGTCTTGTGTATTCTCTATGGCCATGTAGCGGTGGCGGCGCCCTGCCTGTCAAAGAAGGAGGGATGGATGGGCGCCTCGCCTGGATCGGCTGCGATGGTCCGGGGCGCGCGGGATTGGACGCGGATGGCGGTGGTGCGGTTCTCTGCGTCCGAGCGGCCGGCGGCCTATGCGGCGGCCTGCGGCGGCGTGGGGACTAGCTGTGGAAGGTCTCCCGGCGGAGCAGCATGGTGGAGTGGGTGGGGGCGCCAGCGGTCAAGTGCTCGATGGATCTACATCCTCGAAGCTGAGATTCGCTTGGGTGTTCTGGACCCTTGTCCCCGACTGGCCTTGGCTTTGATCTGGGCCTTTGGGGTCCGTCCAGGGTGGTGTTGGTGGTGGTTGTGGCTTTGCCACACCGGTGTATACCTGACGCGGCACTGGTTTTCCCCTCCTCCGTTGGCTGTCCTGCTAAGAGTGGCCCCGCGGCGTCGGTGTTTGCGAGGCTGGTGAATAATGGCGGTGGTCCTAGGGTTTCTCCTGTGCCATGACAACAATCTGCCTGATGTGTTCTCATTGATCTAGCCAAAGTGTCGAGTTCGGGAAGGCACCACTGGTGAAGTCCCATAGGCGCATTATGCCTAGAGATTGCTGGACCGGGTGGGATTCGGTCATGCGCACTCGTTTATGACCGTTTTGGTTTCAGAGGGAGCGCTTCGAAGCTCTGCTGGCACTATCAGTTCTATGGTGCTAGCGGAGAATGACATAGATGCAAGATCTAAGGACTGGCAATGGTGGTTCGAATCTGGCAAGGAGGAATTGGCTTGGTGTTTCATGATTTGTAGCAGCGGCATTGTATGAGGGGGCGACAACGTACGTGAAGTCCAAAGTCCTACCTTTCAGGGTGAAAATCCAAGGTCTGGTCTTAATTGGTTGTGCCTGATAGTGGTCTTGTTCAAGACATTGTTTTGAGAGAGAGGATTATCTTCAGGGTGAAAACCCAAGGTCTGGCCTTAATTGGTTTTGTCTGGTACTGTTCTTCTTGAAGATGTTGCTTTTGAAGAATTGTACATCAGATGTTGTTTTTGGTGGTGGTTGTGAGGCTGCTGCAAGGACTGCAACCCTATAGCGGGACTTTTTTTTTTCTTCTTCTTCTTTTTGTCTTTCGCTGTGTGCATCCGTAATGACGCCGGTTATTGCGTTGTTGCAGAGGCTGTATGTAATTTGTATCTCCGTGATATTAATATACATTCTTTATCTAAAAAAAATGGCCATGTACAGTCACAATTTTTTGGAGTGAAGGAAATAGGGACAATTAGTGCACATGTATGCATTCCATTGTGCATATGGTTGTATATTATCTCTACCATTGTTTGTATTCATATATGTGCTCACACAACTTCTGAGTTATTTTGTCTTGCACTAATTATTATTGCTGCTCATGTAATCTGCAAGAGGTGTCATTCTCTGATGTCACACATTGTCTTGAATATATGGCCATACAACAAGCTTCCCCAATTCGATTATTTTAGCTTTCTTTACCAACAAAAAATAAAGATAGTTTAGCGTTACCAACGTTATTAGATGCTGTAATAAATGGCATGGTGAGATTTTGGCTGCACACGTTCTTCTTTTATATGGATTTGGTGCTAGAAAAGGATTACTATGTAATTTGGATATTTTTCTTGCTTTGCAACCTGACTTATATCTGTACAGCTGGTTCACGTACTTGGTTAGCCTTATTTTGCAAGCGCCCATAACTAGCTGAGCTTTAGGGTTTACATATGTTGTTTACCATGCTGTCATCCACAACAGTGCCCCTGACTGCAACGCGAGTGCTAAAACGTGTCGTAGGCGGCGCGGCGAAAATTGTACGTAGACAATGATGTATCTTATAAGCATGAAAAATTGCAACGTAAACATTTTTATTATTATGAATTACATAAAAAGGACAAAATCTGAGCATTTGAAAATGTGTATTGTTCACTATACTCAGATCTGAATATTTTTTTTATCTTTGTGTAAATCAAAATGTAAATTATTTTGAATTGAAAATTTACACGTTTGTGAGAAATAACATAGAGAACAACCATGATTTATTTTCTGATTTTTTAAACTTTTAAATTGGACTTTTGACATTTTAAAAAAAAAATTAGTGGTGCTCGGGAGCACCAAATCTCTACTCTTCATATAGGTCGCTGTTATTCTGGAGTATAACTCTAAGCGAAATCGTGTTGGTGCCGATATTGATGAGATAGATTTACCCAGACATCTTCGACTACCTCAGAGAGAGAGAGAGAGCTTTAAAAAGCTTTTTCTCTGGTACGTACATACATATACATATGTATTCCCTCCGTTTCATATTAGATGACTCTCTGATAGATGTATCTAGTACTAAAATATGTCTAGATACATCTATGTGGGAGTCATCTAATATGGAACGGAGGGAGTATGTGTGTGGATATCATGCTCAAGCATAGAGTCGAGTGAAGGTAGTGACACTCCCCTATCCCTTCCGACTCCCTCCTAGCCATCTAGGGTTAGGCCGCCATCACCCATCTCTCTGTCGCGGGTTGTGATATGTTATTGTGAAGATGTTGTTTGTGTTATTGTGAATGTTTATTTTAGACATTAGATATAGTTATGAATCCGATTAAGTACGCCATCTTCGTTTAATATAGAACTCACTTCAATTACACTATATAAAACAACTAGGGGATCAGAGGAAGAAGGTTCACAACAGCATTCCTCACCACAATGGCGGACGATCATGGTGTCGATCTTTCTCGTGATCCACTAGTCGTAGCCGTCCTTTGTTTTGGCCTTTTCACTAAACAAAAAGGATATTTCAATGGCATTGCATAAAAGTAGCCCATCATTGGTGAGTGGAACCAGAAAAACCAATTGATGAGCTCCACCTTAAGAAAATGGAGAAATGTTGAAAATCGATGCCAATAGCGGAGCTCATTGGTGATAATTAATGTCCCTATCATCAGTGACAGTCAATGCCCCCATTGCCAACGAGGCCTTCAAACCAGTGATAGGTACCGGTCAATGAATCCTTTTTTCATTGCCGACTAGGATTTTGACCCGTTCCCATAGTCCCTGTATACTAGTGGTTGATCTGGAGTGTCTCCACCCCTTCTCCTTCTCCAACGGCCTCCCATATGGTAACCCGCCTAGACCCTCCCTCAGTGGCGCCAATCGGAGAAAAGGCGCTGAAGCTTCCACCAGAGAATGGGAAAAGAAGGGGTAGCGGAGTGGGGAACAAACGACTCACTCTCCATCGGTGCATTTACGTAAATTTAAACGACGGTGGGCAAAATTATTAGGCCCACCCCGCGGGAACTGCTCTACTATACATCACTTGCGCGTGGGCCTGAACCGTCTCTGAAACGCTGGGTTGCGGTGTACCATGCAATGTGCATCGCGTGGCCATGAGTCGTGAGCACACTATTTATTAGAATGAGCTCGCGCACTTTGAAGAAATTGCCTTCATTGTTTGTTTTTTAGCTGAACAGATTTATAAATTTTAAAATGTGTAAGGAAATACAACAAAGGTTACAAAGGAGCTAGGGGGTTGGTGTTTTGGCTCCCGGGTGCAATTGCACCCTATATTTAAAAATGCATTTTTAATACATTTTAAAATTATAAAAAAAATTACAAAAAAAAATGTCCGCTTAGATCTTCACATTCTACAAAGTCTATAGCAGGTTGTAGCATTTTCTGTATTGTGACGCTAAGTGCATTATTACACTAAAAGGTACCAAATCCATAAAATAGCGTGTTATAGCGGCGATCTAGAGCCTCTATAGATTTTTTTTGCGGGTCGCCGCTAAACTTTGCTTTCTAGTGGGTTTGTGCATTTCATTATTTAATTTTGCATGAATACAACGACCTTCTTCCTTGAAAAAAAAAGAGAAGAATACAACGTCCTTCTTTGGCTTGCAAAATTAATAACCAATTTATAATTAACCGACTGATGCATCATGATTCATGACATGCATTTTGCTTATTCAAATGGAGGCGGGATTAACAAACACATGATCTTAACATAAACCGCCACTTTACTTTTCTTTTCTTGACAGAGAAGAGTCGTCGATCTGTGGACATGCTGCCATACTTGCCTTTCATGAGTGTCCATAACATGTTTCAGGTGCTATACGCCTATTCTCACGGACTGCTCAAGAAGAAGACCCACCTTGACCCAAATTGGGGTGCACCTTCTTCGCCAGCCCAAGGAAGCCTCCCCGCTTTCCCTTGCTGGTCTCAGGCGCCTTGTTTCCTGTCCCCGCACCGTCGCTGCCCTTCTTTGCCGCGGCGTCGCTTGCCGCCTCAGCCTTCTTCATCTTCTCCCTGGCTGCGTTCTTCAGCACGTAGGCCTCCACCAAGTTCCCTGCGATCATGGATGCCATCCTCTCTTTCTAGCCGGCAGTAGCTTGGGACCTCGATCGTATGTTTTTTTGGTTTACCTTTTCCCCTCGCCCGTGAAGCTGTCGTGGCTGATGTGTGTGCGAGAGGTGTGTGTGAGTGCATATATAGAGAAAGAGGACAGCTGATCTTACGGTGCAAACTTGGTAGTCACGGTAGACAGGTAAATGGTGTGCAATTTCCGCTCTGTCGACTGGGTTGGTGAATGACACTTCCACTTCTAGGCGACGGGTTGCCAACTTATCAGGTCAGTTATTCTACTCGCGAGTGGCGACATAACGAGTGCCTAGATGGTGAAAGGCTTTGACTTCGGGAGTCAAGCTATTATCTTTTATGGGTGTCACTTTCGGAGTGAAAAGCCGTCAGAAACTTCTTTGTAAAAATGGATCGAAAGGTCAGTGGAAGTACTAATTAGGGAGAATCCCACACACGAAACCTGGAAACCTCATTATTAGGGATTCGATCGTGCAAATGGTGGTCGGCCGGTAGAAACATATGCATACCTAACCGAGCCACCATCAACTGTGCTGGAAAGATCGGGCTGCTTTTTTAAAACCAGGGAAGGGTCTCGGGGACCCAGCTGAGGTGCATTAGCTTTGGTTTTAGAGCATGTCTAACAGACCCCCTAAGTTTTCACCCTCTAAAACGCGTGTAGAGGGCTCTGTATGCACATTTCGCCGGCCAAAAACTCGTGCGAGCTAGCAGACCCCCTACCCCCACCCCGTAAAACAGAATATTCTGTTTTACGGGGTGGGGGTAGGGGGTCTGCTAGCTCGCACGAGCTTTTGGCCCCTCACAAAACAGGGTTTTGGACATTTTGCATATCAACGCAACATCTCATCACATTGCATAAAATTATCAAAGCACACAATAATAATCTTAATTATTACAATCAATGTTTTCACACAAATAAAATGTTCAAAGCACACAATAAAAATCTTAATTATTACAATCAATGTTTCACACAAATAAAATGTTTTCCGAACTGCCAATCAATGTTTCACACATAGAAGTAGAGAAAATGAATCATTGGCCATGCAACTGCCAGTGGTGATCGATCAGATCTTGGGTGAGCTGGTGATGAGTCTCAGCACATTCAATGCCGCGATGCCCTGCAAGAAAAGCTTCAAGCCGATTAGGGTTTCTCTCGGGCACCACTCGGGTGCCAACATTATCATAGAAACATGGCAATCTTAACCCCCTCTCATCTTCGATGATCATGTTGTGAAGAATCACACAACATGTCATGATGTCGACAAGAGTATCCTTGTCCCAAAACCGTGCAGGACCCCGAACAATGGCAAACCTTGCTTGCAAAACACCAAAAGCTCTCTCAATATCTTTGCGAGCAGCCTCTTGTTCTCTTGTGAACTTTTCTTCTTTTCTTGTCAAAGGCCTATCCTTTCTCTCTTTAATTGCCTTCACAAGAGTTGCATAGTCAGGGTAAATACCATCTGTGAGATAGTACCCCATGGTGTACTCATTGTTCATAACTTTGTAGTTGCAAGGTGGTGCATCACCCCTAATTATTCTTTTAAATAAAGGGGATTTATTCAAGACATTAATGTCATTGAGTGTCCCCGGTAGTCCAAAGTATGCATGCCAAATCCACAAATCTTGGGATGCCACAGCTTCAAGCACAATGGTAGCATCACTGCTTTTTCCACAATACATTCCATGCCATGCTTTTGGACAATTTTTCCATGTCCAATGCATGCAATCTAGACTACCAAGCATCCCAGGCCACCCTCTCTTTTCATTCATCTCCATGAGCCTCTTTGTATCATCCTCATTTGGAGCTCGGAGATACGTCTCGCCATACAACTTGATCACCATCTTGGCAAACATACGCACACAATCAGTGGTTGTTTGTACCCCAATGCGAAGATACTCGTCAGTATAGTCCGCAGGGATACCATATGCAATCACCCTCATGGCAGCTGATATTTTCTGATATGGGCTAAATCCCATGACTTGGGCGGCATTTCTCCGTTGCTTGAAATAATCGGAATTTGCTTCGCAGTCTTTCACGATTTTGGTGAACAAACTCCTACGCATGCGGTATCTCCTACGGAAGAGACGGGGGGGATAGGTAGGTACCTCGGCAAAATAATCTTGCCACAGCTGTTCGTGGCCGAGCGCGCGGTTCCGCGGGATGCATATGCGGCCCTTCGTGGAACCCTTTCTCTGATCTAGCAGCTTCGCGCGGTCTTCGAGGTCCTTGATGCGGAAGATGTACTGCATCATCTCCATGTCGTCGTCGCTCAGCAGCTCGTCGAGGTCCGAATCCCCCGAAGACCAGCTCAACGAATCATCGGAATGCTCCACATCATCCATAGTCGCATCCGCAGACATCTATGATGGCGAAGCAGAGATCAGGCCCCCGCGGAACGGCGAAATCGAAGAGGAACAGGGTCCGGCGAGTACTCACCGTGGGGAGGCGGCGGAGATGCACACGGCGCGGCTAGTCGAGGGGCGCCGAGTTCCGCTGGGGGTCCGGCGGGGGTGCGGCGGTGTCCGGCGGGGGTGCGGCGCCTCGGAGGCGACCGGATCTACGCGGCGACGGCTGGCGGCGGGGCGAACGACCAAGGGATTCGTACCTGAAACTTCAGCGCGCCCTAGCTCGCACGAGGTAGAGGGTTGGCCCTCTACATCTCCTTCCGACCCGCACATGTAGGGGTCGACGGGCCGCCCCCTACCCAAACTTGTAAAAAATCGTCCGGGGTGGTCCATTTACGGGGTCTGCTAGATGGCCGGGTAGAGCCCAAACCCGTATATCAGCGGTTATTATACGGGTTTGGGCCATTTAGGGGGTCTGTTAGACATGCTCTTAGAACTAGTACCCCTTATATCTAGGTCGATGAACCCCCTAGCTTTCTGATGCAAACCCTCCTAGATGATGTAACAACTATGTAACTTTGGTAAGGCGGCAAGTTTCTTACGCACTCTTTTCCTTACCAGGGTACCTACGGGGAATGGAAGATTTTTAATGAGGCGGCTTGTTGACCTAATATAGTGTTTTTAAATTTCAAAAAAAAAATCAAACGAGGGGAAGTCTTGTAAATAAAAGTCCTAATAGAAGGGGCTAATAGAACGAGCGAGCAGTTTCGGAACAAAGGCATGATGTCGTATCCTATGCTTTATGATATTTGTCATGAGCAGGATTGGACATTTGAGAAAGTGGTGGCTTCTAATTTTCGGGTACCTTTTCGTCGTAGATTTAATGACTCTTTAGATGAGCAGTGGAACTTTATTGTACAGGAAGCTAAAAAGCTTGTTGGCTCTAGCGATCAGGATGTGGTCACCTGGAGACTCATAGCCAATAAGACATTTTCTACTAAGTCCATGTATCAGGAGTTGGAAAAAGATACTCCGGGGTCTAATAACAAATGGATTTGGAAAGCTAAGATCCCTCTCAAAATAAAAGTTTTCCTTTGGCAGTTGTTCCGTAATGCTGTGCTTACTCGAGACAATATGAAAAAGAGGAAGTGGAGTGGTAACCCTGTTTGCTCATTTTGCAACCATCTGGAAAATGCTGGGCATTTGTTTTTCTCTTGTTCTCATGCAAGGTTGGTTTGGGGAACTTTGGGTGCTGTTTTGGGTACTGACAGGTGTCCAAATTCCCTGTGGCAAAGTTTGGCCTGGTTCTATGCTTTTTTCCCTTCTGGTCAGCAGTTTCATATGCTTGTTTTGGCTGCTTTGTGTTGGGCAATCTGGATCATGAGAAATAGGATCACGTTAGATAACTACGTGCTAAAATCCCCGTTGGCTACCGTGTTCTATACGTGTTCTTTGCTTCGTTACTGGGCAGGTCTCTATGGTGAAGAGGATCGGGCTGCGATTCTTGGAGGTGCTGAGCAGCTGATGGACAAAGCGGCACGCCTGGCGTCAAGTGCTGGAAATCCCAGGTCGATGACTACAGATGGCTCGAGGATCCTCAGGATCACTGGAAGTTGATGCTTTGATACCCGTCCGTTGCTGTCCAGTAATATTGGTTCTGCGTTCGAAGTCCTTTTGTTGGCTTTGTCAGACCTAGCTGGTTTGGTTGTTGTGGTTTGAACTATGTGTTGTTGTTGTTCCCTTTGGATTTGTGAACTTGTAGTTTAGGGGTAGGTTTTTTGCCCCGTAGCTTAGTCTTGATGTCGAGGCTAAGCAGCGGGTTTTCCTACCATTTCTTTTCCTTCTGTTTCAACTCCTGTCCCCATTTCCTGCTGGCTCTAGTAGCTGAACCTTGTATTTGTTGGAATTTATGGGCTGCACCATGTTGCCCAACTAAGCCCAATAAATCCTGAAATTATCATGGCCCATTCATGAATAATACAAGTGGGGAGTGGGACTAAAGTTTAGTCCCATACTGCTAATTTGGAGAGAGTGGAACCACCTTATAAGGTGAGCCATTCTAGCTCATGTATGAGTTGGCAAGGTAAGAGGAGAGGTATGCCACACGCGCGCTCCTCCTCCGCCGCCCGCCTCTCCACGCCTCACCTCGCCTCGCCTCGTCACGACACGTCACGACGCGCCGCGGGTTGCGGGAATGAGCCAAGCCGAGAGCGTTTATTTTGTCGCTTGGGAAAACTTAATGAGTCATTAACCGAACCGACTCAGATGTGGAGTTACGTCCACGTCTCTCCCAGCCCGCATATAAATACGCGCATACGGTAAACCCTAGCTACCACTTCGCCTTATGGTTTCGCACCGTTCCAATCCACTACGCCGCCAATCAAGTCTTCTCCATCCCTCCTTCCGGCTTGCACCGCTAGTGGGGACAGCAGGCCTCCGGAACCCCGCCTCTTGTGATCCTGTACGGGAGAGGGGCGATCAGGTTTTTGGGGAGCGCACTTGCGCGACTGTTGACGGCGACTACTTCCCCAACGACGAATTCTTCCCCGACCTCGGCAATCTCTTCATCAACGACATGGGCGACAACATGGACAACAACAACGGTGGTGCCGCTACCGCTGCATCGTACGTATCTCTATTCCATTTGTATGAAATATTACTAGAATTCCTACGTCTAGTTCTTGCCGTAGATCGGATCTGTTCTTCTATTGTGCTAGATATTTTCATGCTTAGTATAATTGCTACTGTCATGATTTACTTAATGCTATTTCAGATTAAATCATATGCTAAATTGCTTATATATTCAACAATCCAAAAACCTGATTATAGGCAATTTCTTGCACCTGCACCGTCTGTCATTGCGGCGACAAGGCCAATCCCTTTCAAGGGTGTGGACTATAAGAGGTGGCGCACGAGAGCAGTGCTATGGTTTTAAACCTTGCGCTGCTATGCGGCCACCAAGGGCAAGCATGAGGGCGATCTCAATCCAGCACAGCTGGAGGCCTTTGAGAATATGGACACTATGTTTAAAAGTGCCCTCCTCGGTATTATTGACGATTCCATTGTGGATCCGTATATGTCGTTTGATAACGGCAAGGATATGTGGGCTGCACTTGAGGCCAAATTTGGGGCCTCGGATGCTGGCAGCGAGCTGTATGTCATGGAGCAATTTTATGACTATAGGATGACTGATGAGCGCTCTGTTATTCAACAGGCTCATGAGATACAGTCACTCGCTAAAGAACTTGATCACTTTAAGTGTATGTTACCGGACAAATTTGTGGCCGGAGGCATTATTGCCAAGCTTCCATCTTCATGGAGCTCCTTTGCTACTTCTCTGAAAAACAAGAGACAGGAGTTTTCCGTTTCGGACCTCATCGGATCTCTTGATGTGGAAGAGAAGGCGAGAGCAAAGGATACACGTGCTCGGGTTGCTGAGGTAGGTTCTTCTGCTCATGTGGTACAGAAGAAACACTATCCGCCCAACAAGCCTAAATATAACAAGAACAAATCCGAGGGTAAAGGCAAACCCGATGGCAAGTTTAAGCCGTCGCACTCTACCAACTTCAAGAAGAGAAAGGGGTCATGTCACGTTTGCGGTGATCTGACTCATTGGGCTCCAAAATGTCCTAGACGTTATGAGTTGCAGCAGCAGGAGAACAGCGGCAAGACCGCTAATGTTGTCATGGCTGACACTGAGATGAAGGATTCTGGGTACGGTATAGTTCCCACTATTCTTTTTGTTTGTCATTCACCTGAATGGTTAGTTGACACAGGTGCCAATGTACATGTTTGTGCTGATGCTTCCATGTTCTCTTCTTATCAGGTCACAGGGACTTCCCCCGTGCTGATGGGGAACGGGTCACATGCGACTTGTCGTGGTGTTGGTACGGTCGATCTGAAGTTTACTTCGGGGAAGATCGTGCGACTGAAGAATGTTCATCATGTGCCCTCCATCAATAAAAATCTTGTCAGCGGCTCACGTTTATGTCGAGATGGTTTTAAGTTGGTTTTCGAGTCTAATAAAGTTGTAATTTCCAAGTATGGACAATTTATTGGTAAAGGCTATGAGTGCGGAGGCTTGTTCCGCTTATCTTTGTCATATATTTGCACCAAAGTTATTAATAATGTTTGCCACGATAATGATTGTGATGTTTGGCATTCACGACTTTGTCATATTAATTTTGGTTGCATGACGCGGTTAGTAAATATGAGTTTAATTCCGAAATTTAGTACTATTAAAGGTTCCAAATGTCAAGTGTGTGTTCAACCTAAGCAACCTCGCAAATCTCATAAGACTGCGGAGGCGAGAGACGTGGCACCACTAGAACTTATACATTCTGATCTTTGTGAGATGAATGGCGTATTGACAAAAGATGGAAAGAAATATTTCATGACACTTATTGATGACTCCACTAGATATTGTTATGTGTATCTTCTGAAATCTAAAGATGAAGGTTTAACTTATTTCAAGAACTATAAGGCCGAAGCTGAGAACCAACTTGATTGTAAAATTAAACGACTTAGGTCTGATCGTGGTGGAGAGTATTTTTCCAACGAGTTTAATTCTTTTTGTGCTGAACACGGTATTATTCATGAGAGGACGACTCCCTACTCACCTCAGTCAAATGGGGTGGCTGAAAGAAAGAACCGAACGTTGTCTGATTTGGTTAACGCCATGTTAGACACTTCGGGTCTCTCCAAGGCATGGTGGGGGATGCGCTAATGACTGCATGTCATGTCCTAAACCGAGTTCCCACAAAGAATAAAACCATTACTCCATTTGAGGAATGGGAAAGGAAAAGGTTGAAACTCTCCTACCTACGTACTTGGGGTTGTTTGGCGAAAGTCAATATACCAATTCCCAAGAAGCGCAAGCTTGGACCAAAGACTGTTGATTGTGTTCTTTTGGGCTATGCTTTTAATAGCATTGGTTATAGATTCTTGATAGTAAAATCTGAGGTATCCGACATGCATGTTGGTACGATTATGGAGTCGAATGATGCGACTTTCTTTGAGAACATATTTCCTATGAAGGATATGTCTAGCTCATCAAATCAGGAGAAACATGTTTCGTCCAGTCAGGAATTAGCTGAGATTCCTGAACCCACCATTCCGATAGAACACGTTGAGAATCCCGAGGAGGATGACAATGAATTTCCTGTAAGGAGCAAGAGACAGAGGACTGCAAAGTCCTTTGGTAATGATTTCATTGTGTACCTCGTGGATGACACACCCAGGACTATTTCAGAAGCCTATGCGTCTCTTGATGCTGACTACTGGAAGGAGGCTGTCCGTTGCCGGATGGATTCCATCTTGGCTAACGGAACCTAAGAAATCACTGATCGTCCCTATGGGTGTAAACCCGTAGGATGTAAGTGGGTGTTCAAGAAAAAGTTTAGGCCTGATGATACAATTGAGAAGTACAAGGCTAGGCTTGTGGCCAAGGTTATACCCAGAAACAAGGTGAAGACTTCTTTGATACTTACTCACCTGTGGCTAGACTGACCACTATTCGTGTGCTACTTTCACTGGCTGCCTCGCACGGTCTTCTCGTTCATCAAATGGACGTTAAGACGGCTTTCCTTAACGGAGAGTTGGACGAGGAAATTTATATGGAGCAGCCAGATGGTTTTGTAGTACCCGGTCAGAAAAGTAAGGTGTGCAAGTTATTGAAGTCATTATACGGCCTCAAGCAAGCACCTAAGCAATGGCATGAGAAGTTCGAAAGGACTTTGACTGCTGAAGGCTTTGTTGTAAACGAAGCTCACAAGTGTGTGTACTATCGCCATGGTGGGGGCGAGGGAGTTATTC
The DNA here is from genome assembly GCA_028641055.1 of Alopecurus myosuroides. NCBI lineage: Eukaryota > Viridiplantae > Streptophyta > Magnoliopsida > Poales > Poaceae > Alopecurus > Alopecurus myosuroides. The sequence continues at coordinate 212,906,923 of CM054059.1, read as the reverse complement.
TATGTCTGTATGTCGATGACATATTGATCTTTGGGACCAATCATGATTTAATCAAGGAAGTTAAGGATTTCTTATCTCGCTGTTTTGAGATGAAGGATCTAGGAGTAGCTGATGTTATCTTGAACGTCAAGCTATTGAGAGATGATAATGGTGGGATCACACTGCTTCAATCTCACTATGTGGAAAAGGTCTTGAGTCGCTTCGGGTATAGTGACTGCAAGACTTCTTCAACTCCATATGATGCTAGTGTGTTGCTTCGAAAGAATCAACGGATTACTAGAGATCAACTGAGATATTCTCAGATTATAGGCTCGCTTATGTATTTGGCGAGTGCCATGAGGCCTGACATCTCTTTTGCTGTGAGCAAATTGAGCCGGTTTGTTTCGAATCCGGGAGATGATCATTGGCGTGCGCTTGAGAGAGTTATGCGCTATTTAAAAGGCACTGCGAGCTATGGAATTCACTATACCGGAAACCCGAGGGTTCTGGAAGGATATAGTGATTCTAATTGGATATCTGATGCTGATGAGCTTAAGGCCACTAGTGGTTATGTATTTACACTTGGTGGTGGCGCTGTTTCCTGGAAGTCTTGCAAGCAGACCATCTTAACGAGGTCAACTATGGAAGCAGAACTCGCAGCATTAGACACAACCACTGTTGAAGCAGAGTGGCTTCGTGAGCTCTTGATGTACTTGCCTATGGTTGAAAAACCAATACCCGCAATCCTAATGAATTGTGATAATCAAACTGTGATCATCAAAGTGAACAGTTCTAAGGATAATGCAAAGTCATCAAGACATGTGAAGAGGAGATTGAAATCTGTCAGAAAATTGAAGAACTCCGGAGTTATTGCGTTGGATTATATCCAAACATCTATGAACTTGGCAGATCCCTTCACAAAGGGTTTATCACGGAATGTGATAGATAATGCATCGAGGGAGATGGGTTTGAGACCCACGTTATGAGTTGCCCACAATGGTAACCCACTCTATGTGATCGGAGATCCCGTGAATTAGAAGTGGGAGACAAACTGTTGGTCGGCTGAGATGAGAGTATCCTTATACTTTATTCCACTCCATGAAGATGCAATACTCTCCTGATTTGTATGGTAGGTAATGTGTTCCAAGTGGCTTATTTATATAAGCAGAGATGTGTCCTACAGAACATCTCCTGAGGAACTCACCTATATGAGTCTGACTGTTAAACGTCGCAGTCTATGAGAATCGGGTGCTCTCTAATAAACTCATGAAAGGGCTTTGGAGTATGAAGCATACGCTCCAAACCGCGGGGAAGCCTTGCGGCAGCCTAGTATCGGTTCAGACGTTGTGTGAAACTGGTATCACAACAAACTTATAGTTCAAGGCGTAGTCCACTATTCAAGTTGTGAACTAGTGTAGCATGATGTTCTAAGTGGAAGTTCAACTTAACAGTCTCCACTAAACACCGGTATATGAACATTGTTTTGGAATTGAGATTATGAGATGTGCTAATGACACTTTGTGGGGGATTGTCGGAATTTATGGGCTGCACCATGTAGCCCAACTAAGCCCAATAAATCCTGAAATTGTCATGGCCCATTCATGAATAGTACAAGTGGGGAGTGTGACTAAAGTTTAGTCCCATACTGCTAGTTTGGAGAGAGTGGAACCACCTTATAAGGTGAGCCATTCTAGCTCATGTATGAGTTGGCAAGGCAAGAGGAGAGGTGTGCTACACGCGCGCTCCTCCTCCGCCGCCCGCCTCGCCACGCCTCGCCTCGCCTCGTCACGACGCGCCGCGGGTTGCGGGAATGAGCCGAGCCGAGAGCGTTTATTTTGTCGCTTGGGAAAACTTAATGAGTCATTAATTTGGTAATTAACGGACGCGTTAATTCCTAAACCGTTTCCGTTTCCTTTCTGGATCGTGGAACCGAACCGACTCAGACGTGGAGTTACGTCCACGTCTCTCCTAGCCCGCATATAAATACGCGCATACCACTTCGTCTTATGGTTTCGCACCGTTCCAATCCACTGCGCCGCCGATCAAGTCTTCTCCATCCCACCTTCCGGCGTTCACCGCTAGCGGGGACAGCAGGCCTCCGGAACCCCGCCTCTTGTGATCCTCTACGGGAGAGGGGCGATCAGGTTTTTGGGGAGCGCACTCGCGCGACTGTTGACGGCGACTACTTTCCCAACGACGACTTCTTCCCCGACCTCGGCAATCTCTTCATCGACGACATGGGCGACAACATGGACAACAACAACGGTGGTGCCGCTACCGCTGCATCGTACGTATCTCCATTCCATCTGTATGAGATATTACTAGAATTCCTATGTCTAGTTCTTGCCGTAGATCGGATCTGTTCTTCTATTGTGCTAGATATTTTCATGCTTAGTATAATTGCTACTGTCATGATTTACTTAATGCTATTTCGAATTAAATCATATGCTAAATTGCTTATATATTCAACAGTATTTCCGTTATGTTGAGTAATGGAAAGGGGAGTAGCCCAGTTGGAAAAAAGAAAGGGCTAATAGAAACCAAATCAAACGCCTTTGCAAATCCACTTTGAGCATAAGGACAAGAACTCAAAGATTCAAGTAGGGCTTGGGCGAGGGCACTTGGCGGGCCGGAAAGCAACGACAGTGGGAGAGGTAAAACGAAGGCGCGAGATAAAAACTGACACTGCAGGCCTGGTGGGGATGGAATGTGGAGGTAGAGGTACTTTTTAGGGGGAAATAGGTGGACTCGGGGTTACCCCCTTACTCCATGGCATTGAGCTACATAAATTAAAAGGATTGTTGTGGGTCCTGGCGACGAAGTTCCGCTTTTCTTCAGCACCATCATGGACACGTCGACTATGATTTGATGTTGCTGAGTGAGGATGGTATATCATTGGAGATGTGCCAGAATGGTTGGTGAATCTCAACTTTTCATGTTGATTTTGAGAGCATGAAGCAGCGATGAAGTCGGGGATCTTTGAATTAGGATAAGATGACACTTCAGGTCTCACTGTGCGAATATGGTTTCGTTGGTGTGGTGATGTCCACTTCCAAACCGTGCCTGTGATGAGTATGCGCCTGGCGATTCATGATTTACAACTGATTTTTCGGCAAGTGAGGGCAACAACATAGGAAGAGGGTTAGTAATTCCTGCAAAATCAACAAAAAGAATGTGACGAGGGATAGTAACTCATGCAAAATCAATACGAGAGGTTTCGCCCCTAGTGGCATCACCACTCGCAGTGATAATCTTCTTTGGTTGTGCTGGCTTGGCCTTTTTGTTGTTCTTGTTCTTCTTCTTGGCAACATAACCAAGACATTCTTTCCCATTGTGTGGTTTTGCATTTGCAAAAGATCATCAATATAATTTTTACCCTTGGAACTAGAGGCCTTGGCAAGACGATAGTTCAACCTAGCATTTTCCTCAAAAATATTTACGTGGTCACAAAAAGGAGTAGAGGAACTAGGCACATCAACTTTAGATAGTCGAATTTGAAGTTGTTCATGAGACTTGACGAGGGTAGAGTGATCACCCTTCAAAATCTTGTGAGCCTTGGTGAGCTTCTCTAGGTCATCAGTTAGTCTAGCATGACCAACACCAAATTCAACCTTTTCCATTTTAGCCAATTTATATTTAGCAATAACATGGTCACGTTCCTTAATGATTTTGGAAATTATTTTATTATGTGACTCCTCAATAGAATCAAGTTTCTCCTCGAGAGTAACTCAGAGCTCTTTCTCTTCCTCGAGGGTAATGGCAAGAGAAGCTATTTCAATAGCATATTCTCTTTAACTTTCTCCCTTCCTCTCAATAATGTGTTGTGCCTCACCATATTGACTAAATAGAGCCTCGGAGTGTTTCTTACTTTCACATTGCAAGTTAGTCATGAAATGATCGAAAGCAAACATTTCTTTCTTTACTCTAAGACTAGTAAGATCATGCATTTCATTCGTAGTCTTAGAAGAGTGGGAATATGATACCTCGGAGGCTTTGGCCATTAGATACCTTGAGGATTGGATGGGAACATTCTCCTTGGGGGATTCAAAGAGATAAGGAGGTGTTGATGAAGCAATGGCTATGGCAGCCACCTCACTTGTGGTTTATTCTTCTTCCTCATCATCCGCGGAGAAGTACCCTTCTTGTGTCACTAACACAATACTTGAAGATGGTTTGTTATTGGACGTGTTCTTCTTGAATAAAGGTTTTTTGCGAGCGATCTTTGATTTATCCTTGAGAACAAGCTTTCCTCCAGGGTCATCTCTATTCTCATAAGGACACTCGGCTACAAAGTGAAACTTATCTTGAAAATTGAAGCAAGACCTCATTTTTTAGGCTCCTTCCTTTTTACCTTGGCTTTGGTTGGGTTCTTCCAAAAGGTCCTTTCCGCAAAAGATATGTAAACTATATAATAAGTCTTGAACACTTCGAGAGCCATTAAGGTCACATCCCTTTCCCTTCCTAGACCTTCTTATTGTTCCACAACCTTGTCCTTCAAAGCAAGTGAGGCTCCTTTATGCATCCCTAGAGCCCCAGTACGAGAATCTTGAGCATTCTTGGCTGCAATCTTGAAGGCTTGCATCTCTTGCATAATTTCATTGGAGATCATGAGATGGTAGTTGTGATGATATGGAGGGTTAACCTCTAGGGTGGCCCGATCTTCACGAATCGACCAAGAATACGAAGAACGATCGATGAACACGAGAGGGAAATCGAAGGGAAATGAGGGCAAGCAAAAGGGGGTAACTAGCGGGAACTGAAAGACCCAAATCTCCCGTCAACTAAGCCACAACGGCCGCCTACGGGACGATCTATCTAACCTAACTCACCTTATCGGAAACCGCTTCAACACCACGTGGCCGGTCCACCACGCCAATAGGACCTCAAGGATTAGTTCAGATATATTGGAAAGTTCCTAAATGACTCCCAAGGGGAATGGATAGGTAACCTAGTGTAGCCTTGGTATGATCCTAGATACACATCATAGGAGTAGCCTTGATACGGTCCTAGGTACAACCATAGGAGTAGCCTCACAAGAGGGGTACAAGAGCTAATCTCAAAGTTCTCAGTTCATCTCTAACCCTAGATCTAGCCCGAGGGAGTCCTAATATAGCCAAGGGGGGCCGGTGGAGGAGGAAAAGGGTTTTTTCCCTCTCTTGCGCAGCAACAGGGCAGCCGGCCTCAAGGGCCGGCATGGCCGGGTCTTTAGGTCGGGGTGGGCGCAGGTGTGCGGTTGCCGTCGGTCGAGGGCGTGCCGTCCTAAGGCCGAGGTGGAGACGAGGCGCAGCCGGCCTGGGGCCGAGGTGGAGGAGCAAAGGGGCTGGCCTGGGAGCCGGCCCGAGCCCGAGGTGGCGGCCGGGGGCTTCGGGTGGCCTCCCGGCCTCGCGCGAGTAGGGGCCGGCTGGGGTGGAGGTCGGCCAGCTCTGTGGGGGTCCGGCCTAGGGGTCGGCCTGGCCGGGACCCCTGTTTTCTCCCTTTGTCCCTCTTCTCTTCTCCTTTCTCGATGTCGTCTTCTTCCCCTTCCTTGCTAGCTTCTTGACCACCGTCTTGGGCATGTTCTTGGGCATAATCTTGGGCTCCATAGTGGGATCAAACCTAGGCACATATAGGGGCAATCCATGAGGTAGCGCACCATTCACCAAGACACCGAAGGCATATAGAGATAGGGGTGAGTTCACCTTGTCTAGTATGGATGTCGGTCTTGGTGGAATGGGGTGTGCTGCATCATCTCCTCCCCCCTGGAAAAGAGTCGTCCTCGACTCTTGATCCATCCTTCCGCGTGTGTAACCATGAGAGGGAGAAGGAATGTTGACAAACAAGATGTCGTTGAAGTTGAGCCGCTTATCGAAGGTCATGCAAAGGTATGCTCGTAGTGGGGGTAGTCCAATGGCGATGACGATCTTGAAATGGTCCTCTTTGGTTGGTTGATGAAGATCGTGAATGGCGGTGTAGTAGGTGTCAGGGAGCTCAAGAGGTGGTTGCTCCATTGCTTGCGAAAACGGTTGAGTGTAGATGAACTTGATGTATTGGTTGCACGCCACTCTATTGCTTGCATTTTAGTTGATTCGCTTGTCGAAGTCCATTTATATCTTGACAGTTGGTATGTAGACGTGGACGTAATTGTCGTTGATGCGCTTGTCGAACTCCAAATACATCTTTACGGTTGGTATGTATTCGTGGGAGTCATTGTCGGTATGCGCTTGTCGAACTCAAAGTACATCTTGACGTGTGGGATGCAGACGGAGAATGCGTTGTCATTGATACGCTTGTCGAACTCCAATGACATCTTGACGTGTGGGATGTATACGGAGAAGGTGTTGTCGTTTATGTGCTTGTCAAACTCCATGCACATCTTAATGTGTGGGATATAGACGGAGAAGGCATTGTCGTTGATGCGCTTGTCGAACTCCATGCACATCTTGACGTGTGGGATGTAGACGGAGAACGCGTTGTCGTTGATTCTCTTGTCGAACTCCATGCACATCTTGACGTGTGGGATGTAGACGGAGAAGGCGTTGTCGTGGATGCGCATGTCGAACTCCATGCACATCTTGACATGTGGGATGTAGACGGAGAATGCGGTGTCGTTGATGCGCTTGTCACGCTCTGTGTAGACCTTGACTTGTGGGATGTGGACGGAGAAAGCATTGTCATGGATGCGCTTGTCAAAGTCCATTTAGGTCTTCACGAGCGGAATGTACTCCTTCCAAATCTCCAAGTCGGTGTTGATGTTCATGTGGTGTGGAGAGCCATGTATGGTGGATAGTCCATGAGGGCTAGCATGCTTGAGAGGGTCACCAAATTTCTGCAGAAGAGACAACAAAGATGGAGAGAGGGTTGGCAAGCCGTTAGTGTCAATAAGCACAAATGGGATTTGGCCCTCAACTCCCATCTCACTTTTGGTGGCAAGCAAGGCTATGCCTAAAGGAACACTTATGCTTTTTCCACTCATTATAGGCGTGTGGCTCTCACTCGTGGAATGGTGGATCTCTCTCTCAACACTCATCTCACTACAAGCTTGAGAGGAAACACTAGAAGTCTCCAAATTCTTGGCACCTGAGGTGTGCGGGTTTGTCGAAGTTGTTGCATTTCTTGGAGGGGGTAGTAGTGTCATGGCTTGAGTCGAAGAAGGCTCGATCATCTCCGTGATGAGGTAGTGTAAGCCATGCCTTGTAGCAACCTCAAGTGGTTTATGATGGTGAAGATGATGATCTTGGTGAGAGTGGTGACGAGGACATGACCTTATGGAGGGTTGAATGAGTTGCTTGTAAGTCAAGTGGAGTTTTTCACAAAGTTCTTTGCTGCATCCATCCATGATAACCTTGATTGATTCGACATTGAAGCCAGCTCTAGTTTGAAAGAGGTTTCATAGTTGGTCATGTTCATCTTGAGAAGAGGAGGTAAGAACTCGTGTCACCACTAGCGATGGATTCTTGTCCTTGTTGCAATAGACACTCTCTTCTTCATCGTTTTGTCCGTCCAAGGAATTAAGAGCAACTTGGTGCAAGCCATAGTATTCGCCTTCACTCATGGAGTCACGTTCACCATCTTGGTTGACAATCATGATCATCTTGTTGGAACACTTGAAAGACTTGTGTCCACTTCCACCACATTTGAAGCAAGTAATTGTTCTCAATTTGACTTGAGGAGCCTTAGAGGTGGTGGTGGTAGGCACTTGTTTCTTGAACAATTGCGAAGATTTGTAGCATGGGAAGCGCTAGAGGCGCTCTTGGTGTTGGTCGGTGTTGTGATTTGTGTCATTGGAGACGAAGAAGAATGCCTTGGAGAGTTTGGAAAGGGATGAGCCTCTTTCACAAGGTCACATGCATCAAAGTCTTCATCATAGATTGGTGGAGCTTCAACATAGATTGGTGGAGTTGCATCCTCAAGCTCATGGTGATGTTGATCTTGTGGCGTTGGAGGAATAACTTCACACCCTTGATGTTGTTGTTGCACTTGTTGTGATGAAGGGTGCTCATGCTCTTGATCATGAAGTTCATAGTCCTTCCTCATAGGATGTCGTACATGGAGGTTGTGGATCGTTGATGGTGATGGTAATCTCGCATCGTGTGTTGATGAAGGAGTAGGATCATGACATCCATGGCGAGGTAGGACTTGCGCATGCGGTTGATCATGAAGTCCATAGTCCTTCCTCAAAGGATGCCGCACATGGAGGTTGTGGAGCGTTGTTGGTGGTGAAGTGTCTCTCGCCTCTTTCCTTGATGAAGGAGTAGTATCATAATATCCATAGCGAGGTTGGTCTTAATCCTCGTCGATGGCGGGGTCCAAAGGTGTAGCGCATTCTTGTTGGTGATGAGGTGGAGCCTCCCACCCCTCATGAGGATGATGGCACTCATGGCCCTTGAACCTTGGAACATTGAGGCAAAGGGAGCTCAAAGTGTTGTCATCATGTTCTTGATGGGGTCGCTCATGTGGGTCTTCATCGAGGAGAGGAGGTGAAAGATCATTGGAAACATCCTCACTTGCTTGTTGTTGACGAGGTCGCTCATGTGGGTCCTCATCAAACACTGGAAGTGAGATATCATGAGGCGCATCCCCACTTGGTTTTTGTCGATGGGGGCGCTCATTGGGGTCTTCATCAAAGATAGGGAGTGAAATATCATGTGGAGCACCCCCACTTGGTTGTTGTCGATGGGGGCTCTCATTGGGGTCTTCATCCAAGATAGGGAATGCCATGCCATGCGGAGCATCCTCACTTGCTTGTTGTTGAGGAGGTCTCTCATTTGGGTATTCATCAGAGAGAGGAGGTGGAAGGTCATGTGGGGCATCCTCATTGGCTTGGCGTTTGCGTTCATGATGGGGCGGATGGCGCCGGTGGTCATTGTGGTGAAGTTGTTGGAGGCATGCTTCGCGGAATCCACTAGCATCATTGTCATGGTCACCTTCTTGATAAGGGTATTACTCTTGGCGGTCATTGCACTAGTAGGAAACTGCCTTTCTATGGAAGGCATTCTGTGGCGCACCAGAGAATGGTGCGCCATAGAAATTAAATTTTGTGGTGCACATAGAAATGTTGGATTCTGTGGCGCACAGGAGAAGGGTGCGCCACAGAAACTGGATGGGGCCCGCCTCAATCATTACAGGCGAACTTTTCTGTGGCGCACGTAATCTGGTGCGCCACAGAAATGTCGTATTCTATGGCGCACGGGCATTAATGCGCCACAAAATTTAACATTTTTGTGGCGCACCAACCACACATGCAGCCACAGATTTTTTTTTCTCTCCACACCCCCTCCGCCCGGAACGCCTTTCTAGTTTTTCACGGGAGAGTTGCGGGTCTAAAAAGCATCAAAAAATATATCCCTTATAGATGCACGGAGAGTTTAAGGTCTACTTTTTAATCAAATTTTAAAATATGAATTTCGACTTTCTGAGCAAAAGTTCGTTAAAAAGAGTAAAGTGGGCATAACTTTTGCATACGATGTCAGAAAAAAATGATCAAGATATAAAAAAAAACTAGAGAAAAAAAAGAACTCAACCTCACTCGCCTTCGGCCTGTGAGATTTTTTTAGATTCTCCAAATTCAAAAGGAAAAAAAGTTATGACCATTTGAAGATTTTTTCCTACAAATTCAAAAAAAAATCTGTGGCGCACCCAACCCCGGTGCGCCATAGATTTGTCATCTTTCTGTGGTGCACCCGCCTCCCGTGCGCCATCGAATTTTTGGGCGGGATTCGAAATTTGAATCCCGCCCAACAGCCCTCCTCTTTTCCCTCTTCCTTCTCCTTCTCTCCTTTCTCTTCTCCACTTCTCCTCTCCCTTCTCCTCCACTTCTCCTCTCCCCTTCTCTCCTCTACTTCAACTCTACACCTTCTCCTTCTCCACAACCACCTCCGGCGAGCTCCTCCTCCTCCACCACCACCATCTCCGGCGAGCTAATTCTCCTCCTCTACCAACTCCGGCGAGCTCCTCCACCACCACCTTCTCCGGCGAGCTTCTCCTCCTCCACCAACTCCGGCGAGCTCCTCCACCACCACCTTCTCCGGCGAGCTCCTCCTCCTCCTCCACCACCACCACCTTATCCTCCTCCTCCACCTATTCCTTCTCCACCACCTTCTCCTTCTCCTCCACCACCTCCACCTCCGGTGACCCCCTCCTCCTCCTCCTCCTCCACCACCACCACCACCTCCGGTGACCCCCTCCTCCTCCTCCTCCTCCTCCACCCACCATCTGGCGAAATTTCGAAATTCCGGTGGCCAGATCCGGCGAATTTCCGGTGGCCAGATCTGTTTTTTTAATTCAAAAACATATTATGTGGCGCATGGTGGAGGGTGCGCCACAGAAATATTTCAAAAAAAAATCTATGGCGCATGGTTTTGGGTGCGCCATAGAAATATTTCAAAAAAAAGCTATGGCGCATGGATTTCAGTGCGCCACAGAATTTTATTTTAATGGCGTACATTCTGTGGCGCACCTAACAAAAGGGGGGTGCGCCACAGAATTCCATTTTGGTGCGCCACAGAAAGGGGTTTCTGTACTAGTGTTGTGGTGGTGGCGCGCATTTTGCCATGGAAGCCTTAGATGTGGGTGAGCACCATCCACGAAGTCATGTAGGCCATATTAATGAGTGGAGCTTCGTGGAGGTGGTAATGATGTTGGTGAAGATCCGGTCGTAGAGGGTGATCTTTAAGAGGGTCACCACGGCCTTGGAGGTGTCGAGGAGGAGGTGATGCTCATACCGATGTCGTCGAGGAGGTTGTGGATGAGGAGGTGGTGATGTGGTATCAGAGCCAGGTTTATGTAACATCCCAAGTCTGAAAAATAGCCTTTAGAATGTTTGCTCTCTGTTATTTTATGTTCTGCATCATGGCATCATGTTGGTTGCATTTGTTTTGTTTGTTTTCCATTTGTTTTTCACTGTTTTCATTTGTTTTCCAACTGTTTTCAGTTGTTTTCCCTTGTTTTCTATTTGAATTCCAAACCAAAATTCAAACCCTTTGTTTCATCCTTGTGATGTTACAATTTCTAAAATGATATTTCAAAATAAAACAATTATTTGTTTCCATGTTGTTTGCATTTGATTCTTATTTGTTGCATTTGTTTTCCACTGTTTTCACAACTCAAATTCAAACCTTACTCAAACAATGTTTTCATACTTGTTCTGTTACAATTTTTGGAATAAAAATAACAAATAAAAACAACCCATTTGTTGTCATATTTTTCAGTATGGATCAACTAATAAAATGGTGTTTTATTTTCCACTAATTAAACTCCAAGTTGATTTCAAATTCAAGGCAAAACTTTCAAACAGCACCAACTTCCAAGACATGAAAGATACCAAACCATTCTAATGTTTTAATCAAATTAAATCATTGGGGTTCCCCTAATAAACATGTTGATTTTAATAAAAAACCAAATAAGAAGCATTCTTTTAAATATTGACTTAAATTGCAAAACAGTATTTAAAAATTAATCTTCTGCAAAACCCAAACTTGGCATTTGTTTTCTTCTAACCTAACTAGCTAACACTAATTTTTATAAAATTTCTATTAACTTAAAAAGCCTTCTTTTCTTCCTTTTGATTCTATGCAAAAAAAAAATAAGAGCAAAAAATTTTAAAACCTCAAGGGAGAGGGGCATGGCCCATCCTTTCTTTCCTTTCCCCCAAAGCCCATCCTTTTTCTCTCTTTCTGGCCCAACCCCCTACCCCTTGTCGTCTTCTTCCTCACAGTACGAACACAGAACAGCCACACGATCTCCTCCACCTCCATTAGATGATCAGCCGTACTAGTGCTCTCCCTCCATATATCCCTGTCGAAGAGTCGTATCAACAAATCCCCCGGATGAGCCGGTAGGGTTTCGAGTAGAGGAACGATATACGCGCTGGTGACCTCGACGGCTAACAAGGAGAAAGATTTACCCAGGTTCGGGGCCCTCGTAGAGGTAAAACCCTTACTCCTGCTTGTCTGATCTGTATTATGGCGAATAATCGAGCTGTTTACAATGGCGATGCCATGGTGAGGCGTACGGGGTATCCCGTGTATTGCCTAGTCTAGTTGTGGCTTGTCTCTTCCTCTCTCTAGATTGAATCCCTAGATTGGATGTCCCGATTCGCTCTTCCCTCCTCGCTTTATATATGCAGCCAGGAGGGGGTTACATGAGTCCTAGTAGATTACGTATAGGAGTTCTTGTCTTGACCCGCAAGTCTTGCGGGTGGGCTTCACCTGGGCCTTCTAGAATACTCCAAGGGCTCCTCTTCTTGGGCCTTAACCTTGGGCCTGAGACGGGGTGTCCTTACCCGCAGCGTCCAGGATCCATATCTTCGTCAGTAGCCCCCGAGTGTTTATTCGACTGAGAATAGTCGGGTAAGCACTCGAAGTCCGTTCTTGATTTCTTCGATTGGTCATTCAATCGCCTGTTTTTGAGGGTGTATACCCTGTGCGTGAAGCGCTTCTGTACTCGAGCATCGAGTGTTAAATGTGCCTTGTGTTGGCTGTTTTCGTAGAAGGATGTGGCTCAGTCGCTTGGCTCTCCCGAAAGATCAGGGCCAATTAATTGCATCTAGGGCAAACACGGTTCTGGCCTACACGAGTTCGAGACCTCCGACTCGAATTCGGCGAGGTGATCGTTGCGACTGGGCCGTGGAGGTCTTACCGAGTCGAACTCAACCTAAAGGGGTACCCGGCGCGTCCGCTAGGATTTTTCTTCGTGTTGTTGACACGGAAAGTTTACCGGAGGACGCAGCTTGAGTGCGATTCCAGGCCCAAAAGAGAGATCCTTGGGTCTTACCTTCGTACTCAAAAGAATACGGCATCCGGATGTGCCTAGTCGGCTGAACAATCCAGGTTTATGATGTGCAAACATCATGTGAATGAATAGCAGGTTCTGCCTACTCGAGTAGTTTTATCCATACGAAAGAGTTTTCGTGTTAGGAGTTTTATACCCATATGAAAGAGTTTTCATGTTTGGGATGTTGTGCCCATACGAAAGAGTTTTCGTGTGTAGGGTATTTTTTCCTGTGAAAGAGATTTCACGTCATGATGTTCCCATACGAAAGAGATTTCGTGTCCATGCGAAAGAGATTTCGTGTCAGGGTGACTGTGCGAAAGAAATTTCGCGTCCATACGAAAGAGATTTCGTGTCAGGGTGCTTATGCGAAAGAAATTTCGCGTCTTGATTATGCCCATACGAAAGAGATTTCGTGTTAGGGTGTTTATGCGAAAGAGATTCCGCGTCTTTGATGTGCCCATACGAAAGAGATTTCGTGTTAGGGAGCTTATGCGAAAGAGATTTCGCGTCTTCGATGTGCCCATACGAAAGAAATTTCGTGTTAGGGAGCTTATGCGAAAGAGATTTCGCGTCTTGATATGCCCATACGAAAGAAATTTCGTGTTAGGGACCTTATGCGAAAGATATTTCGCGTCTTGATATGCCCATACGAAAGAAATTTCGTGTTAGGGAGCTTATGCGAAAGAGATTTCGCGTCTTCGATGTGCCCATACGAAAGAAATTTCGTGTTAGGGACCTTATGCGAAAGAGATTTCGCGTCTTGATATGCCCATACGAAAGAAATTTCGTGTTAGGGACCTTATGCGAAAGATATTTCGCGTCTTGATATGCCCATACGAAAGAAATTTCGTGTTAGGGAGCTTATGCGAAAGAGATTTCGCGTCTTCGATGTGCCCATACGAAAGAAATTTCGTGTTAGGGACCTTATGCGAAAGATATTTCGCGTCTTAATATGCCCATACGAAAGAAATTTCGTGTTAGGGAGCTTATGCGAAAGAGATTTCGCGTCTTGATATGCCCATACGAAAGAAATTTCGTGTTAGGGAGCTTATGCGAAAGAGATTTCGCGTCTTGATATGCCCATACGAAAGAAATTTCGTGTTAGGGAGCTTATGCGAAAGATATTTCGCGTCTTGATTTTCTTTTGGACGCGTAACAAGTGATGTCTTTTTGTTTCGAGTGATGTGTCTGTACATCGTAGTGTGGAGTCGTGGTTTTTGCGGGAGCCGCATATTCACAATCTTCTCCCCGCTGCGTGGCGAGTGTCTTTTTGTTTGAAGATTCCGAAGAGACATAAGCCTGATGGCTGACAGTCGCGTGATGTCGTGGTGCACTGAGCACTTGTTCTGCCTCCCGATGGGACGTGGCGAGAAGTGTCAGAGACTAGACATGTCGGAGTCGACGCGGTGGAGGAGTACTCGACACGGCGGACGGAGTCGACGCGGAAGTCGTGTAGTCGACGAGGACGTGGCGGAGTCGCACGACGACGTGGAAGTCGTGTAGTTGACGCGGACGCTCAGCCACCGAGTCCACACAAGAAGATGGAGCCGAAAAGTCTTCAAGATGTTCTGATTTCGCGAATTGGCCCGCGTTGTCGTATGTGTCTCGTCGAGACGGACAAGTTTGATGTTTTGCTTTTCTTCATCCGAATTAATATGCGGTTTGTACGACCACAATAAGGACCTGGACGAAGATATCTGACAGAGCTCCTCAGATACGCGTCCAACGTGTTAGATGCTTACGACGTGGTAGTATGTTGAGTGCGCGTGTAGCGCTCGTCGGTTGCGCGGCCAGCGCTCCCGATGGGAGTAGCCCCCGAGTCTATGTGCGATTATTTGTAATCAGGCATAGACTCAAAGATCTTGTAACGTCGCTTCTTCAATCTATCGGGTGCACGGCAGTGCTCCCGATGGGAGTAGCCCCCGAGGCTATGTTCGACTCGCAGAGTCGGGCATAGGCTCAAGTTGTTCTGAAGCTAACCCCGTGTGCTTGTCTTCTGTTGGCTCGCGGAGGAGGACATGCGTCGACTCCCGGAGTAGGATATGCGTCGACTCCGAGCGAAGGATATGTGTCGACTCCGAGCGGAGGATTGTGTCGATTATCGACTCCGAGCGGAGGATTGTGTCGATTGTCGACTCCGAGCGGAGGATATGTGTCGACTGTCGAAGTTGAAGCCGACGTTGTGGTTCTTATCTTTGTATGACACTGTCGTGGTCGGCGAGGCGGTGCTGAGTGATATTGCCGGAATCGATGAACCGAACTCGTGTGTCGAGTGCGGCTGTTTCCCGCCTCAGCCCCCGAGTGTCGAGTGCGGCTGCGGCGAATTCTCGAGTGCGTCTACTTTGCAGCGTAGCCCCCGAGCAACGAGTGTGGCTGCGGCGAAGGACAGCCCCGAGAAGCTTAGTCGAGAGAATTCGATGTAGCGGAGTTGTGTGGCGGAGTCGCGATGTTTCTCGGAAGGACCCGACGAGGCGGACAAAGTCGACGAGGTGGAGTCGCGATATTTGTCCGAAGGACTCGATGCGGCGGACCGAGTCGACGCGGCGGAGTCGCGATGTTTGCCCGAAGGACTTCGACGCGGCGGACCGAGTCGTTGCGGCGGAGTCGCGATGTTTATCCGAAGGACTCGACGCGGCGGACCGAGTCGACGCGGCGGAGTCGTGATGTTTGTCCGAAGGACTCGACACGGCGGACCCATGTTTGCCCGAAGAACTCGACGCGGCGGACCGAGTTGACGCGGCGGAGTCGCGATGTTCATCGGAAGGACTCGACGCGGCGGACCGAGTCGACGCGGCGGAGTCGCAATGTTTGTTGTGTGTACACGGAGGGCAATGTTGATGTCGAGCCCCCGGGCACTATTATGGCGAGTCGCCATGTTTTGTTGATTGACCTTTGTGTCGACTCGCAGATTGACGAAAACGGATCTGCGACTTGAATTCGCGGACTCGCAGAGATCCAAAACGTGTCGCAGTGCGCGAGCTGCTGACGGAGATCTAACCGTTGGAATTGGCTCAAAAAAGACGGAGTGGTGCGGGATTGTATTCCCCAGCTTTTCAACGGTGTGATCTTCGAATTGATGTCCGAGTCGACTGTGAGGATTGTTTTTCCAAAGTCGCGCGGAGTTCCGTCAGATTCTGACAGGGTTTCAGTGTTCGGATCATCCACGGAGATCTAACCGTCGGAATCCGCCGATTCTTTTTGCAGCCGGTAGATAATTTGATTTCGCACCTTTCCACCGAAGGAATTTTCCAGATGAGTTTCGACCCGCCGTTGATGACGTCCGCAATATGTATGTTGCTGCTGTTCTGCAACCTGCGCGTGAAGAACGATGTCGATTTTCGATTGTAGATAATGAAGGCCGTGCGCGAGCCCGGCGAGTGCTCGATGAAGTTGAAGGAGCCGAAGTGATCGAATCCATTGGGTCGAGGACCCGTAGCTTGATGTAGATGAGGCCGGCAAGACCATAGATCCAGCGCGTGTCGTTCCCACAGACGGCGCCAATTGTCGAAGAGTCGTATCAACAAATCCCCCGGATGAGCCGGTAGGGTTTCGAGTAGAGGAACGATATACGCGCTGGTGACCTCGACGGCTAACAAGGAGAAAGATTTACCCAGGTTCGGGGCCCTCGTAGAGGTAAAACCCTTACTCCTGCTTGTCTGATCTGTATTATGGCGAATAATCGAGCTGTTTACAATGGCGATGCCATGGTGAGGCGTACGGGGTATCCCGTGTATTGCCTAGTCTAGTTGTGGCTTGTCTCTTCCTCTCTCTAGATTGAATCCCTAGATTGGATGTCCCGATTCGCTCTTCCCTCCTCGCTTTATATATGCAGCCAGGAGGGGGTTACATGAGTCCTAGTAGATTACGTATAGGAGTTCTTGTCTTGACCCGCAAGTCTTGCGGGTGGGCTTCACGTGGGCCTTCTAGAATACTCCAAGGGCTCCTCTTCTTGGGCCTTAACCTTGGGCCTGAGACGGGGTGTCCTTACCCGCAGCGTCCAGGATCCATATCTTCGTCAATCCCCCTCCTACTCCGATCGCAGCTAACCCTAACCCTTCTCCCCCAGCCGCCATCCCTTCTTCCTCTTCCCCGATCACCTCTCTGCTATTTTCTTTTCGTTGTCTGAACCCTGCAACACCACCACAGACCGCCACCTCCTCCCCTCAACGCCGGTGCCCCGGCCACCTCGAGGAGCTTCCGCGGCCGGGAATGGAACCGCGGCGGTGCGGTGCGCCTCCCCATCCCCTCGCCCGCTGCTGGGAAGCTCCGATGCGGCCGCGCCATCGCCGGGAAGGAGCCGCTGCTTCCTGCCGTCGACAGTCATCGTCGACAGACAACCACGGTGAGCAGCGCCTCCTTTCTTCCCCTCGCCTCCTTCTCTCTGCCCTCGGGGCCCCGCGCCACCAAGCACCCCATCACCCACCGCCCGCAAGCACACCCCACGCGAGCACGTCGCCGGTGATCCCTGTTCTTCAGTCAGCCATCGTTGCACCTGTCCGTCAGGTTCAGATCGAGATCGAATTCAGTTATCTGCCGAAGTCCAAGCATATCTTCCGTCATACTGCTATCATAACAGAACACACGAGTAGCCCCACTGGTCCTGTGCCTTGCGAGCGCAGCAGAGGGGGTGGGTTCGAATCCCACCCCCGCGGAATAAACCCTTTTATTCCTCTGTTTTTTCTAAAGCACTGCACAAACAGCAAATCACAACTAAGTCCCTGTATTTCTTTTCTAGGTCCCTGCAGTTTCTTTCTAAGTCCCTGTTTATTTTTTCCTAAGTCCCTAGCTGCAATACAAATGGCAGAATAATAACAAAACTTGTAAAATGCATAAAAAATTTATCCCAACTCCAAATTCAACATTTTTAATATGTTTTCTGTACCAAATTAAATACTCTACCCAAATATAAAATTTGTTTACTATTTTGAATATTTTAAATTGGTGCAAAATTTGAAAACTTGTCAACTTCACTTAAATTTGCAAAATTCATAACTTGCTCATAAAAATTCCAAATTTCACAAACCAAATATGTTTTCCAATCAATTTTTCATGTACTTTCCAAATATAAATTTTATTTGCTGTTTTGAATAATTTAAATTGCTGAAAACAACTGTTTCTTGTTTATTGCATTTAAAATTGCCAAAATAATAACTTGCTCATTTTAAATCCAATTTCCACAAATGAAATATGTTTTCCATGCAAAATTAAACCACCTTTCCAAATATAAATTTTGTTTCATGTTTTGAATAATTAAAAGTGGTTAAATAATTTAAATCTTATTTAATTCATTTAATATTGTTAAATTTATAACTTGATCAAAACAAATTCTTTTGGGACCTATAAAATATGTTTTCAAGCCCTAAAAGTATAAACTTTTGAAATATGAATTTGGTTTAATGTTTTGAACAAATAAAAACTCAAATAAGTTCATGTTTGAATCAAATTCATTTAATTCTTGTTTAACTTGTTTAATTCCTAAATAATTCATTTGAAATTCTTTTTCAACAAGTGAAACATGTTTTCCAACTAAAATCTTGTTTTCTTTTCAAATATAAACTTTGTTATCTATTTTGAACAATTAAAAGTGGTGAAAACAACAAATGCTTGTGTGACACCTTTAAGTAACCAAACTTTCCTAAATTAATAAATGAATTTCTAAACTTGTTAAGCCTTGTTTCCATTTGATTCTATTGTTGTTATTTTGTTGTTTTCCTCATCCATGCATCATGCTAATTCACCTACACAAGTTGGTTAGTTGTAAAACAATTAATTCAACCATAATTCATGGGCTTTTCATATGCAATCCAATTGCATATGGGTCCATTTAATCCTGTTTCTATCTTGTCAACTATTTCCTTTTGGATGCATCAATTAAACTGTCATGCATCACCTTTGATTGTGCACCCTGCCATGATATTGATTGTTTATATTTCTGCCTTGTTTGTTTGCTTCTTCCTGGATATACGACGACGTTGAGACCGACGATACTTACGACATCCCTTCTAAGGATTTAGCTCAGTACCAGGCTACTGGGTTTTGCAGGCAAGTTATCACTCACATGAACCACTGTGTTCCTTTCAACATTGATTACCGATACTTTCCGTTGTTCTTTCCTGCTAGCCTTAGTAGTAGTTGTTTCTGTTACGAACCTATCACATGAATCCCTTAAACCTGATATTGCCTCACCTCCACTCCTATCACCCCTTGTTTGAGCCAGTGTCTTACTAGCATGCTTAGGTTGTTTTGCTCGAGTCTGTTACCCGTTACTTTCAGTTACTATATTGTTATTATGTTCTGGGGGCTCGATGTTTAATCAATCAATCAATCATGCTAAGGTTACTATTAATAATAAATTTGATGATAAGGCATTTTGAGGCCTGCTAGTGTCGACCCTAATAGGAAAAGGGTCTTGTCTACTGATCCATGATGAGCGCACTACCCGCATGTGGGAAGCGAGTATGGGCGCCCCCCTCAACTTGACCCGATTCGCATCTCGTCCAAATCGCCGTACTAGTTCGGGCTTTCCATTTGCTGCATGCATGATCTTGCGAGCCCTTGGCGCCCGGGTGGAACTTTCGTAGTCGGCATTTAGGGCGGCGTGGTCTTCCAGTGCTATGAGGGTCCTCCTTTTCTTCGGGGGGCTCGATTAGCCGCGCACGCACAGCACGCGGTGCTTTGGGCTTGATGCGAAGAAGGGTTGGTTGTGTTGAGTACCTCGCTTGGTGGGGTGATTTCCCATCTGGCGGGTTATTCATGCGTGTACGGCTAAATTGGTGCAACCCTGCAGGGATAATCTTCTCGAGAAGCCGTGTTTTCCGCGGTTATGGATTACTTGGTGAAAGTACTGGCTAACAAGTACTCAGGACAACTTCAACATAATGATCAATCATGTTTCACCCAATGATTAATAACTTGACTAGTAATAGGTTATTCACACAATAACTTGACTCATCTTTAATACCACTGTGTGAGTTATCCTCGGATTGCTTCTTCGGATAAGGGGCGAGATCCAGGATGGGTTTGCTTGAAGTTATCTTTCAGTTGGTTACAATCCTCGATCTTATCTCCCTTTCTGTTAGCTGGAAGTGGTAGAATCTCTGTAGTTGGTTAGCGCAGCCAGTTGCAGCATCTTTTATATCCCCTCTCTTCCGTTGAACCCAAGGCATCTGTGCTTGGTGTTGACGGGTTACACTTTGGTGAACTGTGAGTCTTGCTTGCCAGTACGTTTATGTACTGACCCCTTTGGGGCTGTGGTTTCCGCAGACCTACGTTTCCGAAGATCTACATGGTGGCTACTACGTGGAGTTTGACGAGACTGCTGACGAGTAGATAGCGGACCCGGGCAGGATCCGAGACTTCGTGGATGGGCTCCGTCTGTTCGTTTCCGGCCTCTTAGGCCTATTTGGTTCTTGTCTGTACTCAGACATGTTGAATGCTTCCGCTGTATTGAAATGATGTATTGTTGGGGCATGTGCCCTCTGAATGATTGTATTTGATATCTCTGCTCTAATGAGAGCCATTTGCAACTTATTTCAATCTTTTGTGTCGTAGAGATCTGTTGTGATATCACTTGTTAAACGCCGTTGACGTACCATGTGTGTATGGTTTGAAGTACGTCGACGGAAGTGCCTTTGATCTCTAGTGGATAGTTTACATCGACGATGGAATAGCAGGGCTTGTGTTGTCGCGCATAAGCGCAGGCCTACCAGGAAGCTGGGACGTGGGAGCAGTTATGCCCCATAATCCAACCATCTGCTATCCAGTTCGTACGGTGAGTATCCCCTAGAAATCAGGGTGCGACAAATGGTATCAGAGCCTGTCTGCCTGTAGGATCCCTTTTTACTGGTCGCAGTTGAGTCTAGAAACTATTTTGTAGCTATATAGGAAAAATGAAACGTGAGAGTAGGAATTCTGTTCTTTTTCTTCTTTTCCCCACCCTCCCTCCCTTTTCTGGTAAGGAAGTGCAACGTTGATTTTTCCCTTCTCATCTAAACTTTCAAGTTAGGATTTCACGTGTTTTGGGTTCTCCGTAGTACCTCAGGATTTTGATCTCGTTTTCCCCGGTGTTGATTCAATATCCTGTTCTTTTAAAGAACCTTTTCGTCCGTTGAAATCTTGTTGTTGTTTTCCACTTCAATTCTTCTACCGGCGTCTAATCAAAGTTTCCCCGTTCATCTGCTAAACTCTATTCCAGCTAAAATGTTGTTTGATACCGGAGCATCACATACTTTTGTGTCAAAGATCTTTTCCACAACATACAACCTAATTCTGATTCCACTAAGCAATCAAATCTCTGTTCACCCCCCCGGGATCTCAAATGTTGACTTCCAAGATAAGTAAGAACAATCCAATTCTAATGAGAGGCCACATATTCCTCGTTACTCCCATGTTGCTGATTCTGACATTGATGATTATTCCTGGTGTTGCATTGATGTCAATAACTCTGTTCCACCATTCTAGCCAGATAATCTATTCTCCAAATGAATCAAATTCTATCCAGCTATACACCCTTGGTGCAAACCTCTCCCTTTACTTGAAATGTTCCGGTGGTTTCCAAATTCCCTGACGTCTATCCACTGTGCACGATGTGTTTAACGTGTCACAGCTCAAGAGGATCTTCCCAAGAAGTTTCCGGACCGTTTCTTTTCTCAGCAGGAATCTCGGGGCGCGATTCCTTCAAGGGGGGGGCGTTTTGTAACATCCCAAGTCTGAAAAATAGCCTTTAGAATGTTTGCTCTCTGTTATTTTATGTTCTGCATCATGGCATCATGTTGGTTGCATTTGTTTTGTTTGTTTTCCATTTGTTTTTCACTGTTTTCATTTGTTTTCCAACTGTTTTCAGTTGTTTTCCCTTGTTTTCTATTTGAATTCCAAACCAAAATTCAAACCCTTTGTTTCATCCTTGTGATGTTATAATTTCTAAAATGATATTTCAAAATAAAACAATTATTTGTTTCCATGTTGTTTGCATTTGATTCTTATTTGTTGCATTTGTTTTCCACTGTTTTCACAACTCAAATTCAAACCTTACTCAAACAATGTTTTCATACTTGTTCTGTTACAATTTTTGGAATAAAAATAACAAATAAAAACAACCCATTTGTTGTCATATTTTTCAGTATGGATCAACTAATAAAATGGTGTTTTATTTTCCACTAATTAAACTCCAAGTTGATTTCAAATTCAAGGCAAAACTTTCAAACAGCACCAACTTCCAAGACATGAAAGATACCAAACCATTCTAATGTTTTAATCAAATTAAATCATTGGGGTTCCCCTAATAAACATGTTGATTTTAATAAAAAACCAAATAAGAAGCATTCTTTTAAATATTGACTTAAATTGCAAAACAGTATTTAAAAATTAATCTTCTGCAAAACCCAAACTTGGCATTTGTTTTCTTCTAACCTAACTAGCTAACACTAATTTTTATAAAATTTCTATTAACTTAAAAAGCCTTCTTTTCTTCCTTTTGGTTCTATGCAAAAAAAAAAATAAGAGCAAAAAATTTTAAAACCTCAAGGGAGAGGGGCATGGCCCATCCTTTCTTTCCTTTCCCCCAAAGCCCATCTTTTTTCTCTCTTTCTGGCCCAACCCCCTACCCCTTGTCGTCTTCTTCCTCACAGTACGAACACAGAACAGCCACACGATCTCCTCCACCTCCATTAGATGATCAGCCGTACTAGTGCTCTCCCTCCATATATCCCCCTCCTACTCCGATCGCAGCTAACCCTAACCCTTCTCCCCCAGCCGCCATCCCTTCTTCCTCTTCCCCGATCACCTCTCTGCTATTTTATTTTCGTTGTCTGAACCCTGCAACACCACCACAGACCGCCACCTCCTCCCCTCAACGCCGGTGCCCCGGCCACCTCGAGGAGCTTCCGCGGCCGGGAATGGAACCGCGGCGGTGCGGTGCGCCTCCCCATCCCCTCGCCCGCTGCTGGGAAGCTCCGATGCGGCCGCGCCATCGCCGGGAAGGAGCCGCTGCTTCCTGCCGTCGACAGTCATCGTCGACAGACAACCACGGTGAGCAGCGCCTCCTTTCTTCCCCTCGCCTCCTTCTCTCTGCCCTCGGGGCCCCGCGCCACCAAGCACCCCATCACCCACCGCCCGCAAGCACACCCCACGCGAGCACGTCGCCGGTGATCCCTGTTCTTCAGTCAGCCATCGTTGCACCTGTCCGTCAGGTTCAGATCGAGATCGAATTCAGTTATCTGCCGAAGTCCAAGCATATCTTCCGTCATACTGCTATCATATCAGAACACACGAGTAGCCCCACTGGTCCTGTGCCTTGCGAGCGCAGCAGAGGGGGTGGGTTCGAATCCCACCCCCGCGGAATAAACCCTTTTATTCCTCTGTTTTTTCTAAAGCACTGCACAAACAGCAAATCACAACTAAGTCCCTGTATTTCTTTTCTAGGTCCCTGCAGTTTCTTTCTAAGTCCCTGTTTATTTTTTCCTAAGTCCCTAGCTGCAATACAAATGGCAGAATAATAACAAAACTTGTAAAATGCATAAAAAATTCATCCCAACTCCAAATTCAACATTTTTAATATGTTTTCTGTACCAAATTAAATACTCTACCCAAATATAAATTTTTTTTACTGTTTTGAATATTTTAAATTGGTGCAAAATTTGAAAACTTGTCAACTTCACTTAAATTTGCAAAATTCATAACTTGCTCATAAAAATTCCAAATTTCACAAACCAAATATGTTTTCCAATCAATTTTTCATGTACTTTCCAAATATAAATTTTATTTGCTGTTTTGAATAATTTAAATTGCTGAAAACAACTGTTTCTTGTTTATTGCATTTAAAATTGCCAAAATAATAACTTGCTCATTTTAAATCCAATTTCCACAAATGAAATATGTTTTCCATGCAAAATTAAACCACCTTTCCAAATATAAATTTTGTTTCATGTTTTGAATAATTAAAAGTGGTTAAATAATTTAAATCTTATTTAATTCATTTAATATTGTTAAATTTATAACTTGATCAAAACAAATTCTTTTGGGACCTATAAAATATGTTTTCAAGCCCTAAAAGTATAAACTTTTGAAATATGAATTTGGTTTAATGTTTTGAACAAATAAAAACTCAAATAAGTTCATGTTTGAATCAAATTCATTTAATTCTTGTTTAACTTGTTTAATTCCTAAATAATTCATTTGAAATTCTTTTTCAACAAGTGAAACATGTTTTCCAACTAAAATCTTGTTTTCTTTTCAAATATAAACTTTGTTATCTATTTTGAACAATTAAAAGTGGTGAAAACAACAAATGCTTGTGTGACACCTTTAAGTAACCAAACTTTCCTAAATTAATAAATGAATTTCTAAACTTGTTAAGCCTTGTTTCCATTTGATTCTATTGTTGTTATTTTGTTGTTTTCCTCATCCATGCATCATGCTAATTCACCTACACAAGTTGGTTAGTTGTAAAACAATTAATTCAACCATAATTCATGGGCTTTTCATATGCAATCCAATTGCATATGGGTCCATTTAATCCTGTTTCTATCTTGTCAACTATTTCCTTTTGGATGCATCAATTAAACTGTCATGCATCACCTTTGATTGTGCACCCTGCCATGATATTGATTGTTTATATTTCTGCCTTGTTTGTTTGCTTCTTCCTGGATATACGACGACGTTGAGACCGACGATACTTACGACTTCCCTTCTAAGGATTTAGCTCAGTACCAGGCTACTGGGTTTTGCAGGCAAGTTATCACTCACATGAACCACTGTGTTCCTTTCAACATTGATTACCGATACTTTCCGTTGTTCTTTCCTGCTAGCCTTAGTAGTAGTTGTTTCTGTTACGAACCTATCACATGAATCCCTTAAACCTGATATTGCCTCACCTCCACTCCTATCACCCCTTGTTTGAGCCAGTGTCTTACTAGCATGCTTAGGTTGTTTTGCTCGAGTCTGTTACCCGTTACTTTCAGTTACTATATTGTTATTATGTTCTGGGGGCTCGATGTTTAATCAATCAATCAATCATGCTAAGGTTACTATTAATAATAAATTTGATGATAAGGCACCGGCAGGAGGCCCTTTGTGGTTTTGAGGCCTGCTAGTGTCGACCCTAATAGGAAAAGGGTCTTGTCTACTGATCCATGATGAGCGCACTACCCGCATGTGGGAAGCGAGTATGGGCGCCCCCCTCAACTTGACCCGATTCGCATCTCGTCCAAATCGCCGTACTAGTTCGGGCTTTCCATTTGCTGCATGCATGATCTTGCGAGCCCTTGGCGCCCGGGTGGAACTTTCGTAGTCGGCATTTAGGGCGGCGTGGTCTTCCAGTGCTATGAGGGTCCTCCTTTTCTTCGGGGGGCTCGATTAGCCGCGCACGCACAGCACGCGGTGCTTTGGGCTTGATGCGAAGAAGGGTTGGTTGTGTTGAGTACCTCGCTTGGTGGGGTGATTTCCCATCTGGCGGGTTATTCATGCGTGTACGGCTAAATTGGTGCAACCCTGCAGGGATAATCTTCTCGAGAAGCCGTGTTTTCCGCGGTTATGGATTACTTGGTGAAAGTACTGGCTAACAAGTACTCAGGACAACTTCAACATAATGATCAATCATGTTTCACCCAATGATTAATAACTTGACTAGTAATAGGTTATTCACACAATAACTTGACTCATCTTTAATACCACTGTGTGAGTTA
Organism: Alopecurus myosuroides; assembly: GCA_028641055.1. Classification (NCBI taxonomy): domain Eukaryota; kingdom Viridiplantae; phylum Streptophyta; class Magnoliopsida; order Poales; family Poaceae; genus Alopecurus; species Alopecurus myosuroides. The sequence continues at coordinate 212,881,514 of CM054059.1, read as the reverse complement.
TCCTCGGATTGCTTCTTCGGATAAGGGGCGAGATCCAGGATGGGTTTGCTTGAAGTTATCTTTCAGTTGGTTACAATCCTCGATCTTATCTCCCTTTCTGTTAGCTGGAAGTGGTAGAATCTCTGTAGTTGGTTAGCGCAGCCAGTTGCAGCATCTTTTATATCCCCTCTCTTCCGTTGAACCCAAGGCATCTGTGCTTGGTGTTGACGGGTTACACTTTGGTGAACTGTGAGTCTTGCTTGCCAGTACGTTTATGTACTGACCCCTTTGGGGCTGTGGTTTCCGCAGACCTACGTTTCCGAAGATCTACATGGTGGCTACTACGTGGAGTTTGACGAGACTGCTGACGAGTAGATAGCGGACCCGGGCAGGATCCGAGACTTCGTGGATGGGCTCCGTCTGTTCGTTTCCGGCCTCTTAGGCCTATTTGGTTCTTGTCTGTACTCAGACATGTTGAATGCTTCCGCTGTATTGAAATGATGTATTGTTGGGGCATGTGCCCTCTGAATGATTGTATTTGATATCTCTGCTCTAATGAGAGCCATTTGCAACTTATTTCAATCTTTTGTGTCGTAGAGATCTGTTGTGATATCACTTGTTAAACGCCGTTGACGTACCATGTGTGTATGGTTTGAAGTACGTCGACGGAAGTGCCTTTGATCTCTAGTGGATAGTTTACATCGACGATGGAATAGCAGGGCTTGTGTTGTCGCGCATAAGCGCAGGCCTACCAGGAAGCTGGGACGTGGGAGCAGTTATGCCCCATAATCCAAGCATCTGCTATCCAGTTCGTACGGTGAGTATCCCCTAGAAATCAGGGTGCGACAGTTTACCACCATCTTCTATGTGGAGGTGATGATCATGGCGACGATCTTGGTGACAAGCTTGTGGTTGGTGGCTTGAACGTCTCGACTTGGAGGATGACGACGACCCATGGCGGTTGGCAAGTTTGGCCAAGTTGATGTTGATACGCGCCATGTGATCATTAAATCTAGTGTGATGAGCTTGTAGTCGATTGTCCAAGCGCTCCAATCCATCACGAGCAAGTTGGCAAAAATGAAAATGTTCGTGGCGGTTGACGAAGTTAGGGGCGTTTTCGTGGAAGAACGGGGTTCTTTCATCTTCCGAGCTCGGACTTGTGAACTCTTCTTCTAGCCATCTCAAAAACACACAAGTGTGATATGAATAATAGATGTCTCACTTACTCAATGTTACCTTTTTTTGTCGTATTGAGGCTACTGGATGAGCCTAGGTGTAGGACGGTATGTCCAAAGTGAGTCCAAAAAGATCGAAAGAAACCGCAAACGACAACACACACACACACACTTTATGTGCAAGGAAAATGGGAGGGAAAAGTGGCAAGGAAATACAACAAATCCTAAGTGTGTTGTAAAATGTAGAGAAGAACCGAAATGAAATGTTAGCAAAATAAACAAACCTAGTGGAGGAAACAAAAATGGAACACACACACACAAGGGATAAATGGGAGTAGTGCGGCCAATGGACGAGCGGAGACGAAATGTTCCTATCGAAGACTAAGCTCAATGCCACACCAACGCAAGGAGGACGCTAGCTCAAACCGCAAACTATAAGAGGCAACAAGATTCGCACCGTGTCAACCAATTACTCTCTTCTCTTTTGCGAGGCAAAGCTACACGTTCCTACAAGTGATAGCAATTGGCATCGATCTTTTGCATTTTTTTTCTCTTTTTTCAGTTTTTGATGATTCCAAATGCCAATGCCTACTCGAAACTACGCTCTCACAAGTGCCAAACAAACACTCTCAGTGCCACTAGTGCAATGCCAAGCAATCTAAAAGAGCTAGTCCGAATGGGCAAGGTACACAAACAATGGGTTAGTTCAAGCGGAAGCAAGTTATACCTATCTTGTGGATGATCACCGACTTGCGGCCAGGGGTTGTCGATGTCGTGTCTATCCGTTGATTTAGTTGCGTAGATAATGTTGTGGGCTTCGCGTGGAAATTTGAATCACTCAAATCGTACCAACAACGACAAATAAAAACACGTTTGAAAATCTGTCCAAGAATCGAAGAGCAGGATTTTTCTGTGAGTTTTGCTCAAATTCGAAATTCTTTCAAATCCAAGAAATTTTTGGACAAATTTGCGAAAATTATATAAATGGAAAGGTGGGGAATGGTCTCAAGCAACAAATCCACGGATCAAATCCACAAAAAAAACTCAACAAATCCACAGATCGGTCGATATCCCTTTTTGGTTATTTTTGGTGAAATTTTCGAATTTATGGTGGAAGAAGAAAATTTGAGGTGGAAAGGGGGATAGTGGGGGTCGAATTCATGTAAATCTAGATCTGGATACCAGATGATATGGAGGGTAAACCTCTAGGGTGGCCTGATCTTCACGAATCGACCAAGAAAACGAAGAACGAACGATGAGCACGAGAGGGAAATCGAGGGGAAACAAAAGGGGATAACTAGCAGGAAGTGAAAGACCCAAATCTCTCGTCAACTAATCCGCAACGGACGCCTACGGGACGATCGATCCAACCCAACTCACCTTATCAGAAACCGCTTCAACACCACGTGGTCGGTCCACCACGCCAATAGAATCTCAACGATTACTTGAGATAGATTGGAAAGTTCCTAACTGATTCCCAAGGGGAAAGGATAGGTAACCCAGTGTAGCCTTGGTAAGATCCTAGATACACATCATAGGAGTAGCCTTGATACGGTCCTAGGTACAACAATAGGAGTAGCCTCACAAGAGGGGCACAAGAGCAAAACTCAAAGTTCTCAATTCATCTCTAACCCTTGATCTAGCCCGAGGGAGTCCTTTTATAGCCAAGGGGGTAGGTGGAGGAGGAAAAGGGGGTTTCTCCCCTCTTTGGAGTAGCAGCAGTGCAGCCGGCCTGGCCGGCCCTTGAGGCCGGGGTGGGAGCAGCCGAAGGGGGGCCGGCCTGGGAGCGCAGGGCAACCGGCCCGAGGTCGGGGTGGAGTCTAGGCACTTTGGGTTGGGAGCCAGCCTGAGATGCAGGCAGCCCGACCCGAGGCCAGGGTGGGGGCCGGCGGCTTCTGGATAGGAGCCGACCTGGAGGGCAGGGGGAGCCGGCCTGGCTGGCTTTTGAGGCCGGATGCCCTAGCCCCCATCTCCTTCTTCCTCCTTCTCTTCCTTCTCGATGCCACCATCTTGGACTTCCTCTGTAGCTTCTTGGCCATCGTCTTGGGCATGATCTTGAGCACGTTTTTGAGCATCTTGGGCATCGTCTTGGGCTCCATGGTGGGATCAAACCTAGGCACGTGTAGGGGCAATCCATGAGGTAGCGCACCATTCACCAAGACATCGAAGTCATATAGAGAGAGGGATGAGTTTACCTTGTCTTGTATCGATGTAGGGCTTGGTGGAATGGGGGTGTGCTGCATCAAGCTGCCAACGGTTGGTCAACGTAGAGCCTTCGCCTGAGCATTTTGTACACGTGGTAGTACCGGACGGGTGAGGTAGTACTGAGCGAGCGGTACTACCGACCCTAGCAAGTACTTGCTCATGTTTTTCTTCGCATCATCCAATACCTCTTATGAGTTTTTCGTAAGTACCGGTCATGCCCGGTAGTACCGAGCAAGTGGTACTACCGACCCTGGCCGATACTACTCCTGGTTTTCTTCATAGCATCCAGTACCGCATCTGCATATTTACGGAAGTACCGGCCTAGCCCGATACAAGTTGGTTGGTACTACCGAACCACACCTGGTATTACCGGACTTTGGCAGAACCCGAGAAACTGCATATTTCTAAGAGCTCGTCCTAATTGAAACAACCACTCGAAAAACAAAGCTCTTAAGACGAGTACCTGCAACTCTTCTCCACAACATTAGAATGTTCTTTCAAAAGATTCCATGCACATCTTGCGCAAGAGTGCATTGAACGAGCTGCTCGCTACCATTCATTACAACTTTAGACTTTGTACCTCACAATTCAATTCATTTTGATTTTAGAAAATAGAGGTTTTATTACTCACTAACATCTGCACGGGGTGTCTTCAATCGGCATGGTTGGCCCCTCGGTGGCCTAGAAACACTAAGGATGGCACCTGTAAGGTGTGGGCACGGACAGTGGCGGACATAGCGTCCCTGCTGCCTGGGCTTCCGGTCGGCCGCGCATATAGACCATTTGACAAAGATACTATTGTCCTAAGCCTCTAAGTTAACAGCTTGTCCGAGCTTTGTAATATTTATGGGTCCTCTAATGGGCACGGGTGGATCCAATAATCCATACCCTTACCCGTCCACTCCGAGGTTACCCATCACCCGTATCCATACCCGTGAATAGGTACAATTTTTTTCATACCCGTCACCCGACAGGGTAAACAGGTACCCGCGGGTTAAAAACACCCGTGTTTACAACACATAAAATTGAGCAGATGATAGTAGGAACAACAATATATGGCCATAATTTTTATAAACATCATCACAATATACACAACAACACATACTTATGAACACCACCATATACTTATAAACAACATCACTTTCCATAAGTAATAACACATCATATATGTGAAACAGCAACGCATAGTTATACAGAAAACCCCATAGTCATACACAGTTCACAGACTCACCACAAAGTACAGTTGTAATTTGATTGTACATAATACCACAAAATAAGGACATATAACAAGTTGAGACGGATACATGGGTATGCGAGTATGGATTATACGATCCCATACCCGTACCCGCTCTACCGGATGGGTATGATATTTTTTCATTTACGGGTCCAAGTGTAATTTTTTGTTCCATACCTTTATCTTAAAAGGGTTTTTACCCGCAGAGTATGCGGGTAATGGGTACCCATCGCCATCCCGTAACAGGAATAACAATGCATATGTGTTAGATGTAAACTTTCTATTTTGAATTTTGGCTTTGCAATTACTCTTATAGAGTATACTTTGGCAGTACAAATTTTGACATTGCAATAATAAATGTCTATGTTCATCTATGGGTGCAGAGGCAGAGAATAGTCTCCCTTCAAAGAAGAAAATACTGAAGCCTGAAGGTGGCACCAGTACCTGAAAGACGTGTATTTATTGATGCTTTTTTTTTATTTGAATCCATGAACAAATACAAGATCGCGCGTGTGATTCTAGTTCAGTAGCCGGCCGGAACGCCGCCTTTCCTCGGGTCGCTCACGGCGGTCAGATCGCCGCGGCTCTCCACATTGTGCACCACGAGCTGGCTTATGGTTCCTCCGGCGAGCGGCTTCAAGACGTGGCCTTTCTTAAGCAGGTCGGCTCTCGTCGCCGCGTCCAGCAAGAAGCGGTCGCCGGTCACCGTCGTCCAGTTCTCGTACTGAACCACGTTGGGGATCAGCTGGTGATAAACCCGCGGAGCCATGACAGAGGACAACGGATCCATGTTCTTAGCGAAGTGGTTGAGGAACACCTCGATTGTCCCGGCAGGGATCATGCTCCCACCGCTGGCACCCACTGCAGCCTTCAGTTTCCCATCCTACAGGACAGGAGAACAACATTCAGAAACTTCACCAGAATTAAGTTACAGCTTCTTCAGAGAATTCCCATTAATCTATAGTACTACTGCTACTACTAACCTTGAGAACGATGGTTGGGCACATGGAAGAGAGAGGGCGTTTCAGAGGGGCGACGAAGTTGTTGGGCGCCGGCGGCGGAGAGTCGGCAGAGGTGTTGGCCGGCATGGAGAAGTCGTCCATCTCGTTGTTGAGCAGAACGCCTGTGCTCGGGGAAAGGATCAGGGACCCGAAGTAGGCGTTGACGGTGCTCGTCATCGACACGGCGTTTCTCTCGCTGTCCACGATGGATAAGTGGCTGGTCCCGTGGTCCTGAAGGATGTTCCACCTGCAAAACGAAAGCTCGTCAGGCCGGAATCAAATGAATGCTAAGAAGGGAGTAGCCAAAGAGGAATTTGCGTAGCATCCTTGCCATTTATGGTTCAAGATGTCATATATCCCAGAACCGAATGCTACAGAGGAGAGAGATCACACTAGACAGTACTAGTTCCGACAGAAAATGTTTTTTTGCTCTTGAGATTTCCTTCATGTTACAAAACCTGAAAGCCTAGCTAAAAGATGTACTAGTACTCTATTTCTCGGAATCAAATGAATACATAAAGGACATGTTAATAATAAATGTAACAAATTCGCAAGCAACAAGTATTCAAAAGAAACATTCCAAGCATGAAAAGAAAAAAAAATTGTTTTTGAAACGTCAGTGTAATTAATGTAGCGCACTTCTTTCCCAAAAAAGACAGTAACAGGACAGTGGTTCGTAGATGGTACTCATACTCCCTCTGTTTCACAATACATGTCTTTTTAGCAAGCTGTTTTAAGGCTTTATATTGTGGAACAACGGGAATAGTTCATTCGAGCAGTAAACTAGTTTTTGAAACAAAGTTATTTACCTTCCACCATAATGTTTAGGGGTAAATGTCATATTGTCATAAATTGTTCTCTTCAGCTCAGCAGCAAACTTGGGAGAGAGCATATCAGAGACAACCGCACTAACATCCACAAAGTCAGGATCTCCAAGATTCATCTTTACTGCCATGTAATGTTTCAAGGATTCAATAAGACGATGAATCCCAAGAGAGCCGGAAACACCAGAAATTCCATACTGAGCAAGGATATTCAAGACCTGTCAATTAAGTAAAAACGGGAATCAAGATAATGACATGCACACCCATCAGAAGGTTCGTTTTCTCTCCAAAAACATGATAAGACCACTTGGCCTGAATGCAACTCTCGTGCTTATCTCTTTTTTTTTTAACTGAAAGTGATCTAGGCTGGCTGATCAAATATCTTGTTGAAGAATATCGCATTTGCTTGTTGGGTCTTTTCAGTAAAACAACAGACAGCTGGTTGACTATTCAAAAAATGAAATAACTGGCTAGTCTGTCTAATATCATAACAAAAAAATCATCAAATTTCAAGCACTAAAACAGTAAAACTGCTACTGAAAAAATATAAGGTAAAAATGTGAGTACACAGAAAACTCACCAGCATGAGCCCGGCACCACCAGCAGAAGGAGGAGGCATGGTGAGCACAGTAAGCCCCATGACACTCTCCGAAAGCGGCCGCCGCACCTTAACCTGATACTTCTCGAGATCCTCCCTGGTCATGATCCCTCCAGCCTCCCTCACGTCCTTCACCAGCTGGCCCGCCACCGGTCCCCTGTAGAACGCGTCCGGCCCTCCCACGGCAACGGCCTCGAGCGTCCTCGCGAGCGCGACGTTGCGGCACACGTCGTTTACATTGAGGATGTCGCCATTCGGGGCGTAGATGGCTCGTATCCCGGCGTTGGCGAGGATGCCGTCCCTGGTTGCTTGCATCTGCATCCGCAGGTACGGCGATATCTTGAACGCCAGCGCGAGCTTCGCGGCCGGCGTCACCAGGCTCTTCCATGGGAGCTTGCCGTGACACCTCCATGCCTCGTACAGGCCCGCAATTTCCCCCGGGACTCCGATGGAGAGAGCGCCCCTTGCTTTTAGCGTCTCGTTGCCGCCGTACATGTCCTGAAATGCACAATTGACATCTCTATGATCATAATTCTCTCTCTCTCTCTTTAAATTCTGATAAAGTATAATACGGAGTATATTGGATGTCAATTTTTTTCCATAAAGGATGCTAAATTAAAACCAAGTACATACGAGTATACATCCTCTTTAACAACTCAACATGATAAGCAAGTTCAGACATAAAAAATGACACAACCAATTTATCAAAAAAGAAAAGAAAAATCATGGAACGTCTAAACAGCCCCATCCATGTTAACACACACCGAGATAGATGCATACGTTCCCGGTCCCGCTGTGGGTTTTGTCATGTGATTCACAATACCCACGGAGCTAGATGCATTTGACTATTACAAAGGATCCGAATCAACGACCTGGACAGCCGCGCTGCTGGTAGCGCCACACTATGCAAAATCACTTGTCGGGAGGTGGCGATGGGAAAGAATGGAGAAGGTGGCATAGTAGTGACTTGCTAGTGATGCTTAGTTTAGTACATCAATTTGCAAACTATTTTGTATAGTACATCACCACATGTCCAAACCGAGCTAGCTGAGTTGAGGTGGCATGCTGAGGTGGACAACACTAGGCATCCCCGGGGAGGTAGGACAAATACCCCCCCCCCCTATCCCACCACCCGATCTCATTAAAACGTTAAATCTCATCTACCTGATCATTGTAGCATATCTTTATCACGTGATAGAAAATTTGTGTTATTGTAACATATTCTCATCCCCATGGTAGCAATAAAAATTATTGTGGATCAAAAATTTGACCCACCATCCATGGTCGGTCGTAAGTGTAAAAAAACTTGGCAGCATTAAAAACACTGATACAATAATAAAAATACAAGTATGCAAAAAATCTCCATTATTCATAGCAGAATCCCGATCCCTCGAAGAAAAAATCCACGAAAAGTGAACACATGTATATAGCCAGAGATAACAATGTTTGTAGCTACCCACAAAAACATTTACATCATTGAAGCAACATTTGCATCGGAGGCTTAAAATGACCGCAACACATCGCTCATGTGTTCGCAGCAAAACATGTGTGAGTTTGAAGCACTTACATAACACTAACACAACTTCAAAAAATCCACATAAACCGGCCTAAAGCACCAACTTCACTTGATCTGGCTCACCGACGACAAATCCATCACACCAGAGCCCCTACCGACGTCAGATCTGGTGACACAAGGTCCATTCCCATCGATCTATCGTCTCCCTAAACTTAGTATGGTTGGTGATCCAGATTTGAAGCATTGAGCTTGAGACCTTCTAGCTATGAGGAAGTGAGGAGAAGGGAAGGGGAACATAGGAGACGGAGCAGAGAAGGAGGTAGCGACGGTCAGTGGGCGGGACAAGCAACATAACAACTATGCGTGTTGGAACTGTTGGGACTTCGGAAAAGAAAGGCTACATAGTAGAGAGAGCCTCGCAAGCATGAAGAGCGCCCTAGAGGATCAATTGGTTTGAACCTCGGTGGTACAATAGCATTTTCCTTATTAAATAGAATTTTACGTGCATGAGACGGATGTGAGGATTCTTTTCGAAAAGGGGAAGCATAGACCCGGTCCGAACATCGATGCATACAACCTCTTTATTAACTTATTGCGAGAGTATTTATGCATGTGAGGAATATATGGATTATTTGTTTTGACCCAAGTGCAGTCGGTCATGTTTTCACAATCAACCTACATCCAACTCGTTTTCATCATAACCTACGTAATCCATGTTTCTTCTCGGAGACTTCGGATGGCGGCTCAGTAATGGTGGCCATCCCCCTCGATTGGAAAACCAACAATTATAGCGTCTCTATATTATAATGACGGTCTTGGGTACATGTACATGTGGGGTCAAGGAAGTTAAATGTTTTATATGTTTATCTTGGAGTTTAGATATGTGGTATATCACATAGACAAGTTGACATACTAGCTAAGGTGAAGGTTTGCAAGTTGATGTACTCCGTCCGTCTCAAAATAATTGACTTAGTTGTCTAAATATGAATGTATGTAGTCGTGTTTTAGTGTATACATACATCCATATTTAGATAAAATTGAGTCAATTATTTTGGCTCGGAGGGAGTACTAAGCGTATCTACCTTACAAGGCCGATCCTTATAATAACCGTCAATTTTAGATTTTTAAGAAAAAATAGACCCTAAACCCACACTGATCCTACTTATCTAGCTAAACAGTAAAGAAAAACATTAGCACACTCTCGATATGAGATCCCAACCTCCGCCTCAAATCATCAGTTTCCATGGCCTCCTTTTCAATTCTCCCATTGCTCGAAATTTTGGCGGAGCTAAAATTCTAGCCACGACTTTCCTTCCACCCTCACTATCGTCACAATCTGTCGCCGATTCGAGTCGCCCCAGGCCATCTAGCACCATTGAAAAGGCCTTTCGTTGTCCTCCTCTCCTTTTCCACCCCCGTCGGAGCTCAGATGTGCTCGCGGCTGGTCATTCTCTTCTGCCACCACTTGATCGAATATGCTGCCATGGATCCGTCGTGGTGCTCTGTGCGAGGCCCCGAAGCAGTCGGAAAGGGCACCTTCGGGCGTTCTTGAGCAGCGGATTCACCCTTCGTGGCCACTGCGTTTGATGGCGCCGCAGATTTGGGGCCACCTGTCAAGGGGAGAGAAGGAGCCGCGAATTTGGACCACCTGTCATGGTGGGGAAGAAGCAGCCGCCGTCCAAATATAATTTTTGTTCGATTTGTAGTTTAGTAATAGGCTGCAATGAGAGTGGTATGCCATTCTCACTAACTACACTGATGAGTACCTTCGTATTTGGATCATTGTTGACTTGTGCGATGCTAAAAATTTAGCTCATTTGATTTATATTGTTCTTATATTAAGATTATGTTATCCAAAATCCTAAATACGCGTTAAATCCCGAAAACTGTTCTGCGGTATCGTGCGGACTCGACCGGAACAGATGCTCTAAACTCACACCTTAAACCTTAAGGCCTCCTTTGATTCATAGGATAGGAGAATTAAAGGAATAGGGATTGTGAAGGAATGACTTGCCCTGTCCATTGAAATCCTATGGGCATAGGAACAAGCTATAGGAATTTTTCATGAGGTCTGAGCTCATGTTAATTTTCCAACGAAAATGCACTACAGAATTCCTACGGGAAAACTTCCTACAGGTTTCAATCTAGTGAATCAAACACCTTCGAAAGGAAAAATTCCAGAGGGTCTAAATCCTACAAACTTCCTTTAAAAATCCTATGAATCAAAGGAGGCCTAAAGTGGTTTTTTCTATGGATTTTTTCGAGATTTGCAAGAGATATTCTAAACTGATCATCTCTGAAAAGTTCGTGTACTAACTGTCCGTGTATTTCACTCGCTCACCACTTGCCAAGGATGGCATAAGTTGGGTTAATCATGAGCTGGGCAAATCAGACTAATTAACTTCACCTAGCTATGCTTTCTCGGTTTTAACGAGACTGGCTATAGCATTGTGGTGTCGTGTAGACTCTTTCTGGGTAGGTAGAATGTGGCGATCAAGTAGGCCAACAGCAAACTAGCCACAGGCAGGCATGCGGCCCATGTTTCCTGTACATTGCTGAAATGACAAAAGAGTAGGAGTCCTAGGCTGAGCCTGAGCGGGACATGGTTGTTCATCAGTTTCTACGCCGGCCGGCCGAAGGCAGATTCGTTTCGGCTTTCCCGATCCCGTAATGCAACTGGCCCAGAAGCTATGGCCAAAGCAGGCACCGATGCAAGTGGGCGCGCGATAGCGTGGAACGCTTCCCTTCTCCACTTGCCAAGAAGAGATAGAGCAGAGACAAGGACGGCCGGCATTCAACATGGCGCGCCACTATCTCTAGCTTAATCTATACGCGTATGGCTCACGATCACACCGATCTTTGCTCGTTTCGTTCTTCCAAGGCACTCCCCAACACAAGCAATGGCAAGTGTCAATGGTCAATACTCAATACTAATAGAGATCGAACAGCTAGGCCGGGGACGGCTGCCTCTCATCTCTCCCCATATGAATGACCTGTCCATGCCGTTGGCCAGTTGTGCGCACCAACCATGTGAGTGAACCACCGACGATATTCTCAAGAACTACAAAGCTAGCATCGACAGAGACAAGATGAGAAAATGTTCAGAGTTTCTGATTCGGTGAGGCCCTGTAATTACAAGGAGCAAAACACTTCGAGTCAATCGTCTTGGTTAAGCCACTGGTAAGACCTTGTAAATTTTCATGGTGGATATAGCTAGATTACTGGCAAGTCACTGGTAGTACGTCTTAGTCACCGCTAAATCAGTACGACTGAACGGAATAGAGTAAGCGAGACGCAAGCTTTCATGAGTCTTTGGTTAGACTACTGTAAGAGACGACTCTTGCCGGTAGTACGCAACTAACCTTTGTGGCGGCAAGCGGCGCGGTCTCGCGGGAATCATACACGACGGCCGTGCCGTTGGCGAGCCTGACGAGCATGAACGCGCCCCCGCCCACGCCGCTGGACGCGGGGCTGACGACGCCGAGGCAGAGCGACGACGCGACGGCCGCGTCCACGGCGTTCCCACCGCTTATGAGCGCGTCACGCCCGATCCTCGAGCACCGCTCGTCGTCCGCCGCCACGGCGCCGTGCGGCGTGGTCACAACCTCCCTGCGCCCGGCCGCGGACGCCGCCGCTCCGGCTGCAAGGGAGAGGAGGAGCAGCGCCCTCGCCGACCATTGAAGCCCTCGAGCTGCTCGCGGTGACAAAGAAAACAGAAGCGCTTAGTGAACAGTGATCGATTAGTGCGCCTGTGTGCGCGCGCGAGGTAGTAGCATACTAGCGTGACGGGGGAGAGAAGAGAGGGTACCGACCGGTCATAGCAAGCGCGGGTGGAGAAGATACAAAAGACCGCCTGGAAGAAGAGTTTGACCGGCGAGACGCGAGTAGTTGGACTGATCGATCATGTATGTATGCTAAGCCCGGTTAAGGCACGTTTTATAGATCCCCGAGCTGAGCTTAAAGCGTCTCCCAGGTGGCCGTAAATTTCTATCAAAAAAAAAAGGTGGCCGTAAATTAGCGTGGCGCTCAAAAAACCGTCACTTGAGCACGCGTGGGTCGAAACGCGGCAATTCAGCAGCTGCGTTACATCCGGGCGCGCTGAAAAATTTGGCCGACGCGTGGAGAAAAGCTTCGTCCGGCATCCAGGAAGTTGAGCGTCCAGTCCTCCGCACACAACGGTCGAGCTAACGCGCGAACAGCCAACCGCCGGTGAAACTTCCGTGTGTCCCCACTTGTCCTCTGTTCCCACGGCGGCGCCGGCGATGGAGAACTACTCGCAGCAGCCGCTCATACCCCCCTACGCCACCGGCGCTACGCATCCGCTCGCTGCGCCAAACCCTAGCGTCGGCGCCTACGCTACCACGCCAAACCGCACCGTCGGGATCGTCCGCGGCCTCTTCGTAGGCGCAACGGTCGAGCGCGGAGGGCGGAGTCGCAGCGCAGGTGCTCACCATGTCTGCGTTCAGGAAGGTGCAGCAGCAAAGGGTCTCTAAGCGGCAGTTGTCCTTCTTGGAGGCCGTCGCGGCGACGAAGAAGACAAAGGCCTCCGTCGTGCGCAAACAGAAAGTCGTGATGCCGCCCCACACTGTTGTTCAACCCTCCGCCACCTCCCCCACCTCCATTCGTAGTGCCATCAGATGTTTTTGTGCCGGCAGCTGCGCCCAATGTGTTTGAGGAAATGACCCAAAGGTATAATTTTTTCAAAATAGACATAGATGGCTAGCAATTTCATATTTTGACATGTGTTCAACTCCATACATTGTAGTGTTGATGGTGACACATATATGTCAACTATGAATGTTGGATCAAACGACAATTGGTCTCAGCCCCCTATGGCTTAGAACACGATTGGTCTCAAGCCTATGGATATCAAAATGTTGAAGAGGTTGACGAGGAAGGGGCGAGCATAGTCAATGTGCTGAAAGGAAGATCGGCTAACTACACCGCCGAGGAACATGAGTGGCTTTGCAAGACATATTGCAATGTGGGGATGGATGCGGCCGTTAGCACGAATCAAACAAATGTCATATATTGGTTAAGGATGAAGGAGTACTATGATAAGCACAACACAAGTGGCAACGAATGCATCGAGAGATTTCTTCGTTCCCGTTGGTACGTTATTTTAGCGGATTGTCAAAAGTGGGCGGGGGTGTTGGCGGTGGTAGACTCCATGAATCCTAATGGCACAAATGAGGCAGAGAGAGTAAGTTGGTACTTGTAAGCATCTATGAGTGATCTTGCACTCAGGCTCTCTATTACTAATTTCGTCATGTTTGGTCTCTATTTGCTTGTAGGCACACATTGCTCAAAATTTGTACAAAGGAGAAGGGAAGAAGACAAAGAAAGGAAAAGTTGATATTGGGAAGCCATTTGTCTTGCATCATCGCTATGTTGTGCTATAGAATGAAGAAAGGTGGAAGAGCCATGATGACATTGCAAAATTTGCAAAGAAGGCACACACAGTTGAGGATGAGGATATGAAGCATCAAGTGAATATGGCAAAAGAAGCCCCACTCCTAACTCGGTTGCCAAGACTAAAAGGCCCATTGGAAGAAAACAAGTAAAAGATAAGGGAGGAAAAGTGGAGAAGACTACATGAAGCAATCGATGGATGCACTTGTGAATGCAAGGTTGGAGCACAATGAGGAGAAGAGGACATATAGTTTTCTTCTTTGGCGCCGAGGAGAGGAGGGCGCTCGGGCATGAGAGGAGGGCTATTTGCCGACGAGAGGAAGATGGCTTTGGAGAAGAAGAAGTGGAAAATAGAAGAAGACAACCGACGCATTCAGTACGAGAAAAGTATCATCTTCATGGATCTTAGCAAGCTTGATAATCATCAAAAGGAATACATAAATTTATGTCGTGAACAAATCAGAGCTCAAAACAGGATGATGGGTGCCTATGGTGGCATGGGAGCACATCCGATGAGTGACATTGGTGCCATGGGAGGCATGAGGTCATCTCCTCTGGGTGGTTTTGGAGGCATGCGCTCATCTCCTACGGGTGGATTTGGTGCCATGGGGTCATCTCCTATGGGTGGCTTTGGTGTCATGGGATCATCGCCTATGGGTGGCTATGTCGCCATGGGAGGCATTGGATCATCTTCAATGGGTGCCTATGGTGCCATTGGAGGAACGGGAGGCATTGGTGGCATTGTACACCACCGGGTGGATTCATGACTTTAATGGTTGCTCACATGCCTTCTATAAATGATGTGATTGAAGACCCGACCGTTCGCGCCTCTAGTGCAAGTAATGTCCAAGTTTCCAAAGGCAACGAGGAGATAAATGGATGTAAAAAAGAGGAGGAAGATGAAGAATGAATATCAATGTTTCATGTGTGATCTTTAATTTGTCATGAACTATGTTGTGAAATTTATTTTAACTATGTCGTCAAGATGAACTTTACTATGTTTGATGATCTTTATTCGTAGTTGTTGTTTTTACATCCATTGTTGTTTTTTTTTTTTGCTATTTGCTATTGCACATGTGCATATTTTTATGATTTTCACAAGCTTCGGACTTGTGCGCGCTTGTTTTTTATGCGCTTGGTGAAACTCCACAATGCGCACGCGCTGTAGTTTTGGGCCACTGAAATTTCTGTCGCCAGCGCGGCGCTGCAAAGCTGCTAAACAGTCGATGGAAACGCGTTTTAGCACGCGGGGGAGAAGGGGTATGACGCAGCTGTTGGAGATGCTCTTCGAAAATGCAACACCCACGCAAAGAATGACAGGAAAAAAAGGAAAATTGTAGTGAGAGAACCAACTTGTGTTTGCATGGGTTGGAGGATGGTTGTATCCATGGTCCATCAGAGTTTAATCCTCGGAAATTTTACACATATGTTTTATAAAGATGGAATACTCTTTCAGCGAGTCACGATGTTCCCATCCATAGCAAGCCGTCAGAGGTGAGAAGTAGGGTGTGTGTATATTCATTCATAGAGGTAAGTGTATGCGCGTATATGTAAACGTCTGCATCTATAATATGTTTTTCAAAAATGAAAATTTTATAAGAAGAGAACGTTTTAACTAGTTTTCGGCAAAAATTCAAAACTGCTCCCGAGTTCATATGTTGTGGTTGTGTAGAAAATTCAAAAAAAATTGGAAAACATTTTAGAAAATTGTAAAAGAAAAAATGGTGAGCAACACGGGATTTAAACATATATTTTCCATAGCATTATTTTTCCTGCATAGCAAATTTCATTTCATCGGGAAATATTGCAAATATCTATATATTATATTTAGGGTTGCTTACTTTTGTTTTCTTAATTTCTGGTATATCTCGTAAAATCACTACTGATTTATCAGATCAAGTAGTATAGACCAAGGAAAGGGGACGGGTATAGGTACATGTGAAATACGAGAAAATTATAGAAAAATTGGCGAAGGGTTGAGATTTCTGTGAAGTCGATGAGTTAGGATCTAGTTCGTCGAATTGAGTGGGATAAACTTCGTTAGGATATTTGATTATTAATTTTATATTTCTTTTACAATTTAATAAATAGGAAAGTGGAATAAATACATGTGAATTTCTGGAAGATTGAAATCTTTTTTATTAGAGTTGTTAAATGATTGAGATTTCTCTGAAGTAAATGACTTAAGGTCTAGTTCGTCGAATCGAGCGTGATAAATTTGGCAGGAAATTTGATTTTTTTAGCACTGAGGAACGGGTAACTAAATAGGAATATAAAAATAAAATAATGTGTCATCATGACATCTCACACATTAGAATTATGAATCACTTTAAAATATTATTTCCAAATAAAAATATCATTACAATTGAATAACTCGTTACTAGAAAAATAATTGAGAAAAACTTAAAAAAATGAGAAGGAG
The DNA here is from genome assembly GCA_028641055.1 of Alopecurus myosuroides. Classification (NCBI taxonomy): domain Eukaryota; kingdom Viridiplantae; phylum Streptophyta; class Magnoliopsida; order Poales; family Poaceae; genus Alopecurus; species Alopecurus myosuroides. The sequence goes on along the minus strand of CM054059.1, from coordinate 212,865,148 downwards.
AGAGATAATGGCATGCCAATGATAATACGTATCTTTACTAATCTCATGATTATTGCTACAAAAATTACTAGATAATACAAAGTACAAAGAAGAGATTACATTGAATAAATAAAGAAAAAATCTAAACTAAAAAGCCATGATAGTATCTTCTTCACATGTAAAACAAACATAAAAATTAAAGAAATTGGGGTTATGCTTAAAATGCTACTGATGACCCACAAGTGTAGGGGGTCTATTGTATTCCTTTTGATAAGTAAGAGTGTTAAACACAACTATCAGTAGTAGGCGTTGACAAGTGGATTTCTACAAGATTTCACAGTAAATGTTGCAAGACATTTTCGTAGGGATTTTTGTGGTAGCGAAGAATTCGAGAACATGTAAGTAAAAGAAACAAAGAATAATTGCAACAGTTGGCTCAATCCTTTTTACCACACAAAAAATGGCCCAATCATTTTTGGTCAAATGGATCAATTAGATCTTAAGGTAACGATGATTTGAGGCAGTAGAGGACAAAGGCAACAAGTTGTGAACTAACTTTTTAGAGGCAACCAAGGTAATAAATAATGATCCATTCATTATTAGAAACAAGGCAACAGATAGGTTTAAAAAGGCCACACATTTTATTGAAATTATCTAGATTGACATGGAATGGTCAATCTGGTCAAATTCCGCATTTCTTCAAGCCTAATTGATATTTCTAGATAATTATTACAATAATAAAGCTAAATCCTTAATTATTTTACCAAATCCTACCAAAGTAAGCCCACATTGTTAGAGCCCACTAGGGTGAAGCCCATTAGTGTTATACACTTGGCAGCCAAAAATAAAGCAGAAGGGGGAATTATCTAGTTCGGCCAAATACTTGCACGTGGAAGTGCTACAATGTAGTAAATTTTAGCCCAGGAGAGGCCTAGAACCAACAACTTACCTTGAGGAGTTGCACCAACTGAGGTTTCACACCAGTAACAACCAAAAAAATTGTATAAAATGATCCTACAACTGCACCATTGCATACCACACACCAACTATCGTTCACAACCTCAAGAACAAGTATAACACCACCTACAACACCAACGGATCACCATTGAAGCGGCTAGGAGGAGTAGTTTGACCAAAATGAGCAGTTTTACCACATTTCTAGAAGAACAAGCTACATCGAGATTAAAAATAGGCAAAGAAAGGCGAGAGGAACAAGTAGAGCATTTGTTCTTACCAGATTCTGAGAGGAAAGAAAGGAAAGTGAGAAAAAGAGCTCTAGACCATCATCCACTTGAGTCGATGATTGATACGTCCATTTTGCATCACTGTTTTATATTGTTACTTTCTAGTTATTCATCGATATATTTCATGTTATGATGCATCACTTATGTTATTTTATCTTATTTTGCATGTTTCATATTTTTTGGAGAATAAACACCGGAACCAGAAATCTGATGGAAAAAGCACCGTCGAGATACCCTATTTCAGAAGTTCAGAAGAAGAGGGGAGACACCGGAGATGTCTTAGAAGTTCAAAGAAGGAGGCTAGCCATAATGGGAGCCAGAGGGGGGCCACCCGGGGCCCACACCATGTGGTGGCGCCCCCCTGGCCGCGCCGCCAGGTGGTGAGGCCACCCTGGCCCACCTCTGGTCGATCCCTTTCGCGTACTTGACCCCCAAGGAACCCTAAGCCCCAGACTATCATCGAAGAATTATTCCGCCGCCGCCTCGGGGCGGAAAACACCAGAGAGAGAAAAGCTCTCCGGCAGGGAGAAATCTGCTAGGGAAATTCCTCTCCGGAGAGGGGAAATCATCGCCATCATCACCGTCATCGCTCCGGGCATCATCAAGATCGTCATCGTCATCATCATCACCACCAGTACCATCACTCTCATCATCCCGCTGTAACAATTAGGGTCCTCTATCATTGTTTTACATTAGATCTCTCTCCCGATGTGGATTACTTGTTAGTAGTTGATGCTTGTGAGATTTATCGGTGTTAGCACTTTATGACCAGATTGTTATCATCCATTATATCACCTCTGATTATGATCCATATGATGTCTTGTGAGTAGTTCGTTTAGTTCTTCAGGACATGGGAGAAGTCATGATGTTAGTAGTGAAGTTATGTTGAAGTAATATGTTGTGGTTCGGTATTTAAGTTGTGGTGCTATTCTTCTAGTGGTGTCATGTGAACGTCGACTACATGATACTTCACCTTTGTGGTCCTAGGAGGATGCATTGTGTATTTGGATACTAATTGTGGGGTTGTCGGAGTGACAGAAACCTAAACCCCCGTTAGAAAACCAATGCACGAGGGAGCGTAGAATCCCGGAGTTTTAAGGCTGTGGTTAGATTTATCTTAATTACTTTCTTATATTTGCGTATGCTTACGAGGGGTATAATAACAAGTATGTATTATTCCTAGTTGGGCGGTGCATTAGCATAGGTTCACCCACACAACACTTCACGAACCAATGGATATTAATCAACCGTAACGAAGCGAGAGCACTTGACGAAATTCCTATGTGTCCTCGAGAATGTTTGATAGTCATAAGTAACACAACCAGCTTGTCCTTTGCTCTCAAAAGGATTGGGCCACTCGCTGCAATATTAGTTACTGCACTTTATTTACTCGCACTTTATTTATCTGCTTTTTCAGAAACCTCCAAAAACTTGTTTGCTAGTGTTTATAGTGAATCCTCTATCCAACCTGCTTGTCAACACCGTCTGCTCCTTGTTGGGTTCGACACTCTTATTTATCGAAAGTACTACGATAGACCCCCTATACTTGTGGGTCATCAAGACTATTTTCTGGTGCCGTTGCCGGGGAGTGAAGCGCTATTGGTGAGTGGAATTGGTAAGAGAAACTTTTACTGTGAGTGATGTTTGTATTTCTATCTGTTGTTTTATTTCATTGTGGAGAATACTTTTGGTTCTCTGTTTAGGGGTACTTCTACCGTTACTACTAGGGTAGTAAGTAGCCCGTTATCTACTGAATTAGATCCTTATAAAATACCTATGAAAATTGTTGGACGTGTTATGGATAACTGCTATTACAGTGATGGAACTTCCCATCCCGGTGATCATTTGCTTTTTATACATGAATTATGCGAGTTATTCAGGTGTGCAGGTATTACAATGGATCAAGTTAAAAGGAAATTATTTTCTTTATCGCTGAAAGGAAGAGTCGCTGAATTGTTCAAATTACTGAAGAATAGTAAATCTATTGGATGGGAAGAAATTTTCCTCTCTTTTATTCTAAATTATATCCTCCTAGTGAGATTCATAAAGACTGGAATCAAATCTATAATTTCTGGCCTCATGATGGAAAGAGTATTGCCCAAGCATGGGGGAGAATGAAGCTATTAATGCTCAAATGTCCCGTTCATGAACTCCCGCGTAATATTGTTATCAATATTTTTATGCAAGGCTTTCTCTTCATGATAAGGATTTATTGGATGCTTCTTGTTCTAGATAATTCACACGTATGAAGGAAGAAGCTAAATGGGATCTGATACGTCATAAACGTATCCTTAATTTCTGATGTTCCATGTTGTTTTCTTATTGTTTACCACATGTTTGCTATACACTTTATGTCATTCTTATCGATTTTCTGGACTAACCTATTGACAAGATGCCATAGAGCCAGTTCCCTGTTTTCTGTTGTTTTTAGTTTCAGAAAATTTGTTCTGGAAATATTCTTGGAATTGGAAAATTCGAAGCGGAAGTTTTAGAATTCCCGAAGGTTCCATGGAGTCCCTAAGAGACCCGGAGGGGGCCTCAGGGGGCCCACACCATAGGGAGGCGCCCCCCTTGGCCGCGCCGGGGGGTGGTGTGCAGCCCCCAGGCCTCCACCGCCTTTGCCTTTTCGACTATTTAATCCCCCCGAGACATAAACCCTAAAAGGATCCCAATTTTTCTGAGAAACACCCGAGGTCGCCGTCATCGTCATCCCGAGATCGGGAAGATTTTGGAGCTCTCCCCGGCACCCTCCAGGAGGGGGAAATCATCACCGGAGGGGTCTACACCACCATGCCCTCCTCCGAAGTGATGCGTGAGTAGTTCATCCCTGGACTACGGGTCAATAGCAGTAGCTAGATGGTTGTTCTCTCCACTTTGTACCTCATGTTTAGATCTTGTGAGCTGCATATCATGATTAAGATCATCTTTATGTAATGCTACATGTTGTGTTTGCTGGGATCTGATGAATGTTGAATGCTATGTCTTCTGATTATCAATCTATCATGTTATCTTCATGCTTATGTTATGTATGATCTTGCATGCTCTCCATTATTAGTAGATGCTCTGGCCAAGTAGATCCTAGTAACTCCAAGAGGGAGTATTTATGCACGATAGCGGGTTCATGCCTCCTTTTGATCTGTGCTCGAGTGATAGAAACGTGACGGGTGGAGGATGTGTTGTTGCCATTAGGGAGAAAACATCGTTGTTTACATACTTTACATTGTTTACATTACAAACTTTTCTTACGGCAATAATCTGTTGCTTGCAACTTAATACCCAATGTTTGTTCGGATGATATTCGGAGGGTGGATTATTAGACATAGATGCAGTTGGATGACGGTCTATGTATTTTGTTGTAATGCCCGCATGAATCACATAGTAATCTTTATGACTTGCATATGCACTACAGTACAGCCTTCATTTCTGTCAATTGCCGAGTTGTAATTTGTTTACCACACATGTTATTTATCTTTCATGGAGAGACACCACTAGTGAACTGTGGACCCAGGTCTATTTTCCTCATACTGATAAAACACCTACTGCTTTCATACTGCTCTCATACTGTTCCTACTGTTTTCCATACCATACGTTTAACCTCTTTGTATTCAGCAAAACCGGTGAGATTGACAACCTCACTACTTCGTTGGGGCAAAGTGATTTGATTGTGTTGTGTAGGTTCCACGTTGCTTCTGAACCGATAGTGCGCCATGCCATTTCAGCTGTTTCACCTTCTGAAGTTACTCCTTCCTCCTACTGGTCGATTCAACCTTTGTTTCTTTCTGAGGGAAACTTGCCGCTGCACTCTTCATACCTTCCTCTTGGGGTCTCCCAACGAACGTGTGATCACACGCATCAAGCACTTTTCTGGCGCCGTTGCCGGGGAGGAAGAGAATTTATGCAAGGGGGTCTCTCACTTCCAATCTCTTTACTTTGTTTTTGTTTTTCTTAGTTTATTTTATTTTGTCTTGTTTACTTCTCTTTATCAAAAACACACACAAAAATAGTTCTTATTCTAGATGTAGTTTTATTCTTGTTTTTAGTCTTGTCAAAATGAGTACTTCTGTTCCTGTTACCATGTCACATGAGGAAATGATCTTCACTTTCAAACAAGGGAGTGATGAGAGTTTTAAGGAAGCTTGGTCTAGAGTTTTTTTATTCCTATTGCAAAATTGAACCTAAAATGACTCTAAACATGTTTCTTCGTAGCTTTTACTTTGGTCTTGTTCGTTGCTATAGATATGCTTTGGATACTGTGGTAGGAGGAGATTTCCTTCATTGTAATAGAGAACAAGCTTTCAATGCTATAAAAAAATTGCAACCTACAGTTTACCCCGTAGTTCTGATAAAGCCTTCGCAAGTATTTATGCTAGATTGAATACTCTTGAGTCACATATTTCTCATTTAAAAGACGGTTATGGCCAGATTCGTGGACGTCTTGATTATGTCCCAATAAACTCCGAAGCTTCAAATATGCTTCCTTTGGTGAAGGTTGCTATAAATGGTGAAACGTTTCATGCTCGTTGTGATATTATGTCTGAAATTTGTCTTATGCCTAAAGAGATTTATGAATCTTTAAACCTTTGGGGACTTGCTGAGGGAGGGGAAGAAATTCCTCTCCTTAATAACACCACTATATCTCCCATTGGGATAGCTAGGGAGTGTTTACAAAACTCCTAGGAAAAATGGTCTCCACTGATTATCTTGTTATTGAATGTGCAGGAGGAGGACAAATTACCCTTGGAAGATCTCTACTGAAGCTCTTAGGAGCAACCATCGATATGGGGAAAGGTACCATGACTTTCACTTCCAAACCATGCTTGGACCATCAGTTTCCTAAAAATAATAAGGGTAATAAAGGTAAGCGTAAACCTCGTAACAATTTGGATTCTTCTTCACTTGAAAATACTTGATTCCACTTTTCTGGGCCTAGCTAAAAGGCGTTAAAGAAAAGCACTTCTTGGGAGATAACCCATGGTTTTATTTTTGCTTTGTTTTTCTCTGTTTTCTTTGAGTCAAGGGGTTGTATACTTCTGTAGCAAATCCTTTTTATCTTCTTTTCATGATTTAGTAGTGCCAAATAAGGTTTCTGACGAGAATTGGAGTTGGTTTTCGGATTTCTTATGTCCACTGTAAAAAATCGTATAAAACCCAGGAAGATTAGAATAATCTGAAAAAATTTGTGCTTATTCCTCGGCTAATTCCGCAACATTTTTGTTCTTTAAGTTTTTTGATCTAAGCAACGTAAGTGCCTCGAAAGAATACGTCTTTAAAGATTGTTCTGGTTTTGACACTGCCATTTTTCTTGCATTTGCTTTTTTGCGATGTCAAGTGGATTTCTTTGCTTCACGAAACATCAGTGTGTGTAGCTAATGTTTAAAAGTATCAATAGAAATTGTGCCATACAGAACCAATGGATTTTTAATTGTTGCACTAACCCTCTAATGCGAATCACTGTTTGAGTCTGGTGTGAAGGAAGTTTTCAAGGGAAGAGAAGAGGTGATATATGTGATCAAGAAGAGTACAAGGTCAAATCTTGGGGATGCCCCCGTGGTTCATCCAAGCATATTTTTAGAAGACTCGAGTATCTAAGCTTGGGGATTACCAAGGCATCCCCTTCTTCATCAACTATCTATCAGGTCACTTCTCGTGAAACTATATTTTTATTCGGTCACATCATATGAAGTTTACTTGGAGCGGATGTTTTCTTTTCTTTTGTTTTCCTTTGTTTTCTTTTGTTTACCTTAATGAAATAATAAAGTTGGATCCTAGCTGTTGGATATATACCGATTAGGGGTATATTCGGCATTGTCCTAAAGAGCCGGATTACCAGGGTGGCCTGATTGGTAATGGATCACAGTCCATTAGGCGGCCCAGTAAGCTGACGCACAGAAGCCGGATTCTAGAAGAACCCGGACCACGGCCCAAAGTGGTGCGGCTTGGAGTAGATGACGGATTCCTGCTTTCCAAGTTAGATACTTTCCGTAATCTTCTAGGTTTCCTTTCTGTAAGCCCTAACCCGGTTGTGTATATAAAGCCGGACGGGAGAGAAGAAAGACAGAGAATTAGCTAGAAGCCAACTCGCCGAGAAGTTGATCCTCGCCGAGTTAGCAAAACCCTACTCACATTGTACTTTGTATACTTCAGGCTTCAGCCTGATTTAGTGAGATTGCAGGAGTAGGAACATCGCCTAGTTGCGCCGTACCGAACCTGGGTAAATTTGGTGTTCCTGGTTGTCGTACTACCACGTCCCCCCATGTCTCTACCCGTAGACTCATGGCACCCCCGTCTATGAACTCTACTACGATGTCTTGACAGTTGTCGCCCACCGTGGGGCCAGTGACGCCAGGCATTATGTTTCGATCGGAGATACTCGGCGGAATCGACAGTACCAGAACTATCGAAAGCTTGGAATTCGACAACGACGTCGGGCGCTTCCTCGATAATGGATCGTACATGCCAGCACGGAATCATCTGGTAAGTGCCTGTGTTTTACCGATTGGATCTGCAAACATCTTTATCGGATTAACTGCAGAAGCAATAGGATTCCGTGGTGGAAGCAAATTTATCCCACCCGCCCTATACCCAGTTGAAGAAAACTATGATACCGGATTTTCCTCAGATCGCCAAAACTCTGAATTTGCTCCCTCTTCGGAGATGCCTGCAATCAGATCTCACTTCATTGGCATGGTGCAGTCCGAGGTCACTGAAAACACGGAAGTAACTAATCCCGTGGAAGAGGCAGAAAATAACAATCCCATAGAGCAAGTGGAAGATCCGACACCCGCCAATGAAACGGTGAACTCGGAAGCCGACTCCGTACTAGCTGCCATAGAGGCAAGATTGGAGCCGGAACCTGGATCTGAAGACATAGATTCAGAAGATGAAGATGAAGATGCTTTCGAAAGAAAGGTTAAATCCATGCAGGAGGGGTTCCATGAAGTACTTATGGCAAAACCGACTGATAACTCGGATGCCGAAGACGACGAAGACCCCAAAACACCTCCACCAGATGAGGAAATAGAGGACAGCAAAACCAGTCCCATCTATCCTGATGTCAAGGAATTGACGGAAGAAGAATCTGGAAAAAATCCTCCCTCTTCCAAGAATAAAAAGAAGACTGCCAAGAAACTCCAATACAAACTCCGGAAGAAAATGTTGGCAGATAATGCTAACCAAAACCTGGAAGCAGGAGGAGCAAGCGGAGTCACGCCTGTGGAGAAGAAAAAGAAAGAAATCCCTGTTCCTGAATTGTCAGAACAGGACGAGATCGATCTGATCAAAACCCCGGTTGGACCATACGAGCCACCGGAAGTGCTGGAAGCCAGAAGGCAAGCCATTATGCGGCAGCAACAACAACTATTCCGATCGCAAGAAAATCTCCTCAAGCCCAAGCTACTGTTAAAGCAAAACGGGAGGAAATTAAAGAATTCGAAAGACGGAATATGTCCGGGATAAAACCCACGAGATTACCCGGAATCGCAAGGCCGGATGTACTGCCAGCAAAAGAACGGTTGCAAAACCCTTCCTGGCAACGACAGGTGGACGGCGTAAACGCTAAGGGCGAACGTATCTATAAGACCGCAGCCAAAAACGCGGAAGCCGCGTTCGCCATCCTTAATGATGATCTGTATTCCAAAGACGAAAAGCTCCAAGGAATGTATGCTTTCCTGGGTAAAGCACTGCAATAGCAACAGCGAGGTCAGGCAAGATCAGGGAAGTTGCATGACGACTCGGCCCTATGCAAAACTGTCACTTGTGCCGCTGGAGCAGCTGGACCTGGAGAACCTGGAGATTCAGGCGATTCTAAGGACAAGAAGGGAGATCCTAAGAAGGACAAGAAAATCCCGGACAATAGGGATGAAGCGTCCATAATGGGATCCCATATGCCGAAAGGCGGAAATATACCCCGTGATCATAAAGATCGGGAGGAACAAAACTGGAAAGACGAAAAAATGATGCCGCCTCCAAGACGCCCAGCTGAGAAAAGCCGGAAGACATGAAAATCCTCACGGACGTGAGAGATCCCGTACTCCTCCTAGGAATAAAGAAAGGCCAAGGAGTAGAACTCCGCCTCATTCCAAAGGACACGATAACAGATGAAATAGGGATAATCCCGGAAGAGCGCATTTGCGCAACAATGGGCCAGAAAGGAGAAGATCCCCTTCTGTCCATTCAGCCGGCAGATATTCTGCACACGTCGATAAGGAGGAAAGAGATGATCTATACTTTGGACCTAAGTGTTTCACTGACAGGATCTGAAGAATAACCCTACATTCTGGCTTTGCCAAGGTTGGTCCAACTTACCAAAAGTACACCGGAAGTACAAACCCGGATACTTGGCTTTCAGGTTACTATACTGCCGTTCAGATCAACAAAGGGACAGGCCTGGAAGCAGTCAAATTTATTCCCCTAATGTTGCTGGATGGAGCCAGAGATTGGATTAACGGGATCCCGTCAAGAACAGTGGATAGCTGGGATGATATGGCTAGAGTATTCACTCAACACTTCTGGGGTACGTACAAACGCCTTAAGAGCATCAACCAGCTAAATCGTTGCGTCCAATTTGAAGACGAGTCGTATGTCGACTTTATATCAAGATGGACAGCAATGAAAAATAGATGCTCTGGAGTAAGTGATGTACAAGCAATGCATGCTTTCATCAATGGACTAAAACCCGGCCTCATACCGTTCATGGTTGGTTCAAAGGAGCACAAAGATCTCGGATCTATGCTTACCACCGCCAATAAGCATGCAGCGGTTGAAGATGACATCAGAGCGGGAGGTGGAAATATAGATGCTTTGGTCCAGGCGAAAAAGACGCCTCGTTCTGAAAAGAAGACTACTCCAGAAGCGCAGACAAAGCCCAAAGAAATAAATTTAGCCTTTGGAAAGGATAATGGCGGAAAATGGAAAGGAAGAAGCACAGAACCTATCTCCTATTCTAAGGAAGAATGGGAAAAGATTAACTCGGAAAACCGTGTCCACCATTCGCAATTTGGGAAGCCTACCCATACAAATGCGCAGTGTCGCCTCAACAAGAATATGAAGAGCACTGTAGGATCCGGGAATAAAGGAAAGAACTCCAAGAGGAAATTCTCCAAGCAAAAGCCAGAAGCTGAAAAAGAAGACAGTAAATCAGACACTGATGAAAAAATCCAGGAACAACAGCGAAAAGGCGAGCCAAAATTCCCGAGAGTTGATGGAGAGTGCAACCTAACTTCTCTGGCAACTCCTTTAGCAAAACAGGCAAAGCGAACACTTCGAGAAATAAACGCGGTTGTCCCACCAACGCCCAAATTCTTGAAGTATTCCAACACGCCAATTACCTGGGATCAGTCAGATCACCCCGGAAATACCCCAAAACCCGGCACACAAGCTCTAATTGTAAGCCCTATTGTTCAAAACACTAGGCTAAAGAGAGTGTTGATGGATGGAGGATCCAGCATCAATATTTTGTACCTGGATACACTGAAGCATCTGCGAATTTCCGAGACCCAACTCAAACACAGCAACATACGTTTCCACGGCATCGTTCCCGGCAGACAAACACATTCCCTAGGAGAAATTTCCCTAGATGTAACCTTTTGAGAAAGAAAACATTTCCGACAGGAAAAAATCTCATTCAAAGTGGTGTCGTTCGAAAGTGTATACCATGCAATGCTCGGACGTCCAGCTTTCACCAAATTCATGGCAAGATCATGGTATATTTATAACAAGGTGAAGATGCCAGGGCCAAAAGAATGAGTAATCACCATATCGGGAGACTTCAAATTGGCAAACGAGCTGGAAAAAGGAAACGCCCTTTGCGCTGAAAAAAGTAATAGCAAAGGAGGAATTGAAAGAGCTGGCAAAAGAAGTATTGCCGACAGAGATGCCGGTAGGAAAAGAAAGCCGGAAGCCAGCAGATAGTTTCAAAGCTTCCAAGAATACAAGACAGGTTATCCTAGACCCCAAAGATTCGACAAAGTTTGTCGTAGTGGGGGCCGGGATTGAAGGATCGAGAGGTTAACTAGAGGGGGGTGAATAGGTTAACTACAAATTTTAATTTCTTTTTCAAGTTAACAAGGTAATGCTCAAATATAGATTATCTAGATTATGCAACTAGGTGAACAATCCTATATGTTGAGCAAGTACAACTAGCACGAGGTAAGTATATGACTAAGCTAGTAGTAACTAGTAAAGGTAAGTTGAGGGATAACCGAACATAGTGACGCGGAGATGTATCCCGAAGTTCACTTCCCAATGGAAGCTAATCTCCGTTGGAGCGGTGCGGTGCCACCAAAGTGGAACACCGAGTAGGCCTCAAATGCCACACCGTATCTCCTTCGAGTCCTTCCACCGATGTGGATAGGCTCGAATCACTATGTTGCCGTTGAGGTTGACAACTAGAACCTTTACAAGGATGAGGCACACTCCACAAGATTGGAGGGTCCTCACCAAATCCCACGAGCCGCCAAGACTCCGAGAAGCAAGATCCACGGGCACAAAAGCACCGGGGATATCAACAAGGCTCCGAGCTCCGATGAACTAAGAGCAACAAGATTCCTAGCTCCAATGAACTAAGAATGACAAGATCCCTATGGGATGAGTGGGTGGATTTCTAATCGACTCGGTGGAGTTGTAGATCGGGGGTGTCTCCTTCAAATCCCAAAGTATCACGAGCTTCGGTTGGGGATTTGTGGAGATCTTGTTCTTGAGCTTGAGCTTGGTCAATCAATGGTGGTGAGAGAAAGTGTGGGTGAGATTGACAAAGCAAGGAGGTAGGTGGAGGCCTTGTATTTATACCCATGTCTAAAAATACGGCCGTTAGGGGGGATTTCCCTTTCCTGCGTCCCACCCCGGCCTGGGGGCTGGCCTGGCCGGCCTGGGAGCAGCCAGGGCCGGGCCAAACCCACCCCGGCCTGGGGGCCGGCCTGGGGACGGCGTGGGATGTCGTGGAGGCCGGCGTGGGGCAGGCCAGCACCCAGCCAGCCCGGCCTGGGGCCGGCGTGGGGCAGGGGCGAGGCCGGACCCCCACCCGGGCACCCCGGCCTGGAGGCCGGCCTAGGGCAGGCGCGGACAGAGGGGAGGGGCCGGACCCCCACCCGAACGGCCCGGCCTGGGGGCCGGCCTGGGGCCGGCGTGGGGCCAGCCTGGGGCTGCGCCAGCCCGGCCTGGAGCCCGGCCAGGCCGGCCAGGAGGCCGGCCACCCCTTTTTCTTCGTCCTTTTTCCCTTTTTCTTCGCCGTTTCTTTTCTCCTTTTTCTCATCTTTTCCCGTACCTTTTTCACACTTATTGCTGCAGCTTGTATGATATTTACGGGTCTATATTTTCTGAGTACACTTAGCAAAACACATTAGTCCATCTATATGTTGTAATCAAACACTCAAAACAGGATTTAGAAACTATGTTCTTTCAATCTCCCCCTTTTTGATGTTTGATGACAACATACGGATTTGCATAAGAGATAATTTTGCATGGCTATTTGTGAGAGAATTAACATATATTCGTACTCCCCCTATTTGTGTGCCCATAACAATTGACATGTATATTTGATAATCATGATGATGATGAGACTACAACATTTTTATGTGAAGTGCAATAAATTAGTTCAAACATGATTTTACCATTGAAGATACACAAGTATGAACACAAGTGAGCAATAATGTTTACCACTAGGAAGATCTTACCATAGCATTCTTCTTATGAATAACAACTACCCTCATTATGGCTTCAACACATCGAAATAGTGAGTAGATGAAATAACTTGATAGGCTTGCTATGATCTTCAATAACAATTGTCACACGCATAATAGAGAGTACGATAGATAAATAAAGACATAGTCTTACAATAACACCAAGGTTCAACAAACCACACAAATAGTTTCAACTAGAAATGGTGAAAGCAAATCACGAAGATAAGACGCAAATGAATGCATGAAATGCAATGCTATGCGTGAGTGTTTCTCCCCCTTGGCATCATACACCAAAAAGGGAGAACAATGCAACCCGATCACTCGTCGCCCATCTCATCCTCATCCTCATCCTCATGGAAGTCCTCTGGAGGAGCCTGACTGGAGCTAGCCTCAGCGGTGGTGTATGGCCCCGCAAAAGAGCCGAGAGAGCTAACATCATCTCCACACCAATAAGTATGCTTAGACTTCCACTTCTCCTCGGAAATCTCTTCGGAGCTGGGGGGACTAAGAGGAATCTTGAGAGCAGTCTGGATGGCGCGCTGACGGCGACTAGAGGCCTTCCCTTTGCGATAAGCCTCATAATCCTGATGTTGCTTATCAATGAAAAAGCAGTTCATCTTCTGAAGAATCTTCTTGAGATTGAAGGTCTCAGGAGGAGGAGAAGGTGAAGGAGAGCGGCGAGTAACTGACTCGGTGCGGGTGCGCTTAGGCCTTGGCTCATGAGCAGACTCAATGGGAGCATCATACATAAGAATGGACTTCTTGGGAGTCACTTTGGCATAGTTGTTGAGGAGACCTTCTGGGATGCGGGTCTCAATAAGACGCTGAATATATGAGCCATAGATGGGTACTCGCTTTTCCTTAACCACATTCTGCATCTCCTGCCACATGTAGTCCAGTACATCCAATTGCTTCTTTGCCTGCATCCGAGACTCAATGTGGAAGAGGAGGTTGATCATCCACTTGCGTACCTCGCCCTTCTCACCAAATTGGCGTTGATGGTGTTGAGAAGAATGGCGTGTATCATGTACCAATGCTCATAGAAGAACTTGATCTTAGGAATATGCATGGAGCCGGTACCCTCGGGATAGCAATGACGAAGCCCCTCCTTGGCCTTCATAATCTTGTTGGACTCCCCATGAATGTGAAAATAGAATGCATAGTCAAACCGATACTCGGGAAATCCCAGAATAGTACCAAACTCATCCATGGTAGCCTCACACTTGGAGCCACCGCTCATCCATATCAATGTACGCGGGAGACGCGTGGGACCTCCAGATGTGAAGTGAACGGTGGAGTAGAACTCCCTGAGCAACTCTGGAGAGTATGGATGAGCAAGGGTGTCACCCATGAGAGGAGTGAGGTTGTGGAAGTCCATAATGGTCATAACTTCAGGCCACTTGTTGCGAGCATACTCAATGTCAAAGTAATGTTGATCCACGTGACTGTGCTGAAGCTTGCCAAGAATAAATTCATGCATGACTTGATGCATCTTGCAATAGAACCGAGGATCCGAGCACGTGCGTTGACCAAACTCATAAGGATTAAATTTCAGCCTAGCTTCCTCAAAATCGGCGGTACTGAGGCCACCCCAGTTGTTGATCACGGGCTCCTTTGGATTGATAGGGAGAGAGGGTCTCCGTGAGGGAGTAGAGCCAGCAACATCCTGGGCACTCTTCTTGCGAAAAGTGCGAGGGCGGAGAGAGCGAGAGGCATCGGACTCATTGTGAGGAGGAGAATCACCTGAAACATATGATGCATGGATATGGAGCATGATAATGAGTGCACATGGTCGTTGTTTAGGAGAAAAAAATAATTAAGCCATGAATCAATTGAACAACGACATGGTAAACGAAATACTAGCCCATTAGTTAGTGAAAACAATATTAGGGGTGTTTGCATATTATCATATCATGTGTATAGAATTGTGTGATGTGAAACAAAATATTTGGCATGTAAACATACGAGAGGCCATTAAGATGTAAAAATACTTAGGTTATATCATACACATTATGGCACAAGGACAGACCAATCGTATCAATAATGGGAAAATTGTAGTATTTAGCCATGGCCAACTATGAAATTGGATGTGCAAAACTAGGTGAGGCATGGTATCATAGGGCTAGGGTTAGAATACAAGGAGCATGGAACATCAACATGGCATACATAAGAATAGATGGAACCCATGTCATGAACAAATCATAATATATCATAACGGTATGAACCCTAGCATGAATAGATGGAGAAAAAAAAATTGAGCACATGAACACTAGTACTAGCACACCGATAGAGAGCACTCACATACACCTAAACCATAGAAAAGCCCAAGGAAATTTACCCGAGTTCGAAGCCATCTTCAAACAAAAAGCACTAGGCAATCAAGTGTCCCGATCTCCTCCAATAAGGGGTTAGTGAGAAATCCATGTGGAGGAGAGGGAGGAGAGGGCCGAGGGCTTGCGGATCCGAGAATTTGGGCGGTGGGGATGGACTATGGAGGTGGGGGGAGGTGGGGGAGGCAAGAGCACCAAGGTGCTCTAATGGTGGGAGGAGAGGAGGAAGAAGGGGATTGGGGGGCGGTTGGTGGAGGGGAGGGCGTGTGTGCGTGGTGTACTGCGTGTGTGCGTGGTGTGCTGCCCACCCCGGCCTGGGGCCGGGTGGGTGGCCGGCCAGGCCGGCGCAGCGTGTGTGCGTGCGTGAACCCCGGCCTGGGGCCGGTGCACGGGGGGGGCGGGGCCGGCAGCGAGGCCGGCCTAGCGGCCGAACGCCCCGGCCTGGGGCCGGCTCGGCGGCGGCAGGGGCCGGGGTGTGGGCTTGGGCGCGTGTTTGTTTTTTTTCTTTTTTTTTTCGTTGGCAATTTGGTTGGGCTGGTCTAGTGTGTGTTTTTTGTGTTTGAGAATAAAAAAAATAAAAAAAAATGAGCCTACCCAACATATCAAGCCACAACACGCAATACAAAAATAGCATGAGGAATATTTTAATACAAGAATTTTCAGGAAATATATTCTAACAACATTTTCATGAGTTTGGTTCGTAGAGCACTTTTATTTGACCATGTGCACGAATGATATGAGGATTATGACATGCATATGATGTTTTCATTTGTATCCAATGGGAAAGAATGAGAGACGGAATGAGCAACATTGGATACCCATGAAATAGGAAAACAAGTGAAAGAGCAAATGAGTGAACACTCGAACACAAATGTTGTATTCAAAAATTGGCGGTGGCCGTAGCCACCATGTATGAGTATGTTCGATATGTCACCGCGAAGATGTATCTTGGGTGCATTGTCAAGACTCGTCATTGAAGCACATGTTGTCATTAAAAATGATCATTTAGGCATGATTTGTTTATTTATGCATTATAAAGGTAGTGTTGGCTCATTGATTGACCTACACTCCCCCTATGTCTATGCGTGCATCTAAATCCAAATAAGAGTCTAGTAGGGGTGTGTATGCAAGATTTTCAATCAACTAAAATTGCTTGCACATATGATGTTGAGCTCACTCCTCAATTCCTTGAATCTCTTCACATCTAGAGGTTTGGTAAGGATGTCGGCAAGTTGATCTTTAGTGTTGACATAAGAGAGTGAGATATCACCATTGGCCACATGATCCCGAATAAAATGATACCGAATCTCAATATGCTTGGTCTTGCCATGAAGTACCGGATTGTGACCAATCTTAATGGCACTCTCATTATCACATAAAAGAGGCATTTTCTTAATCTTAATTCCAAAATCCTTAAGACATTGCCTCATCCATAAGAGTTGAGAACAACAACTTGCGACGGAAATATACTCCGCTTCCGTGGAGGAGGTGGCAATACAATTTTGCTTCTTGGAAGACCAACACACGAGAGACCTACCAAGAAATTGGCAAGCCCCCGAGGTTGATTTTCTATCCACCTTGTCACCTCCCCAATCCGCATCCGAGTATCCCACAAGATCAAAAGTTGAGTTTGATGGATACCAAAGACCATGAGTGGGAGTGTCAACCAAGTACCTAAGAATCCTCTTGACCGCAATCATATGGCTTTCCTTGGGGTTAGATTGAAATCTTGCACACAAACCCACACTAAACATAATGTCCGGTCTAGATGCACAAAGGTAAAGCAAAGATCCAATGATGGATCGATAAAGTTTGGGGTCTACCGGTATACCTTCATGATCCAAAGAAAGATTTGTGGTTGTTGGCATTGGATAAGGTAATGGTTTGGCATTGATCATATCGAATTTCTTGAGCATGTCTTGAATATATTTGGCTTGACAAATAAAAGTCCCTTCATGATATTGCTTGATCTCAAAACCTAGAAAGAATTTTAATTCTCCCATCATAGACATCTCAAATTCACTTGTCATTAGTTTGGCAAATTGATCTACAAAACTCACATTAGAGGATCCAAATATAATATCATCAACATATACTTGGCATACGAAGAAATGTCCATCTACACTTTTGGTAAAGAGAGTGGGATCAATTACCCCAAGTACGAAACCACGATCTACTAAGAACTCCTTTAAGTGATCATACCAAGCACGTGGGGCTTGTTTGAGGCCATACAAAGCCTTATGGAAAAAGTAGACATGGTTAGGATACTTGGGATCCTCGAATCCCGGAGGTTGTTTAACATATACCATTTCATTTAAAGGTCCAATTAGAAAGGCACTTTTAACATCCATTTGATGCAAGATGAAGTTATGACTAGTGGCAAATGCAAGTAATATACGAATGGATTCAAGCCTAGCTATGGGAGCGAAAGTTTCACCGTAGTCAAGTCCTTCGACTTGAGAGTAGCCTTGAGCAACCAATCGTGCTTTGTTGCGAATCACTTGCCCATGAGAATCTTGCTTATTCTTGAACACCCATTTAGTTCCAATGATATTGTGATCCTTGGGTCTTTCCACTAGAGACCATACTTTGTTCCTTTCAAAATTATGGAGCTCTTCATGCATAGCTTGAACCCAATCTTCATCTTCAAGAGCATCATACACTTTGATGGGTTCAACATGAGAGACATATGAGTGAATACCACAAAACTTGAGTACTTGTCCACGAGTGGAGACACTTCTTCCCAAGCCACCAATGATATTCTTTTGATATAGTGACTTTTGTTGCAATCTTGATGCTTGACGAGACATGATACGAACTAGAGCATCATCGGGATGTTCATTAGGTGGAATATCCTCATCATTTCCTTCATCAAGACCATTGTCCACCCTTATTGGAGTTCTCGGTGATGTATCACCAAGACCATTTCCACCATTATCATTGGGTGGATCTTGATCACTTTCTTGATGGGAGGTATCCACATGAAGATCTTCTTCTTGTTCTTGGTTTACCATTTGATTGGTGGTTGATGTAGAGGGCTCCACTTGCGTAGAGCTAGTTCCATCCTCATTTGCCACAAGGTGTCCCTCAATGGGTATAAGTGGACCTACACCCATTCTTCCTATGGCTATGGAGGATGGTTCATCACCTACATCATCACAATCAATTTGCTCCACTTGGGAGCCATTATCCTCATGAAATTCCACATTCATAGATTCTTCAACACACCCGGTGGATATGTTGTAGACTCTATAAGTGTGGGAGTTCGTGGCATAACCAACAAAAATACCTTCAAAAGTTCTAGCATGAAACTTAGACAATCTAGTTCCCTTTATGTATACTTGGCATTTGCACCCAAAAACTCGAAGATATTTGAGGTTGGGTTTGTTACCGGTTAGAAGCTCATATGGAGTCATGCCAATCATCGGACGAAGGAAGAGTCGGTTAGATAGATGACAAGCGGTGTTGATGGCTTCGGCCCAAAAGTTATATGGGGATTTTAACTCGGCCATCATAGTTCTTGCCATATCAATAAGTGTGCGATTCTTCCTCTCCGCAACACCATTTTGAGGGGTGTACGCGGCGGAATATTGATGTCTTATCCCCTCATTACCCAAGAATTCATCCATGGTGTAGTTCTTGAACTCGGAACCATTGTCACTCCTAATGGATAAGATCTTGGTGTCATATTGGCGTTGCACTTCGGTAGCCCAAGTAATGAATCTTTCTTGAGTTTCACTCTTCTTCTTGATATAGAAAACCCAAGTGTATCTTGTATAATCATCAATAATAACCAAACAATATTTCTTGCCACCAAGACTATCATATGTGGGAGGCCCAAAGAAATCCAAGTGAATGCGCTCAAAGGGTCTTGTTGTGGCGATGATTGATGTCTTGGGATGATTCTTCTCATGCATCTTTCCGACAATACAAGAGCTACAAGGACGATCTTTGGAAAAATTCACACTTGTTAGTCCTATCACATGCTCACCCTTCACAAGAGTTTGTAAATTTCTCATACCGACGTGGCCTAGGCGGCGATGCCAAAGCCACCCCACGTCGGATTTAGCCATTAGACATGTGGCGATATGTGTAGTTTCTTTCGAGAAATCCACTACATACATACCGTTTTCCACAAATCCAACAAAGGCTACTTTAAGAGAAATAGTGTGAAGGACAAGCACATGGTGACGCCCAAATACACATGTAAAATTGCACTCACAAAGTTGCAAGACGGAAAGAAGATTATAGCCAAGGGACTCAACAAGGAGGACTTTCTCAATGGATGAATCCGGAGAGATGACCACCTTGCCATGTCCCAATACCTTAAGTTGTGAGCGATCACCAATAGTTACATGAGCAAACTTGAGAAGTTGGAGTTTCAAGTCTTCTAATACTTCTTTGCTTCCGGTCATGTGTGCGGAACAACCGCTATCAATCATCCATGATGTTCCACCGAAAATGCAACCCTACAATGAATCAACTTCTTGTCTTAGGTACCCATTTTTGGATGGGTCCTTTTTGTTTAGTCACAAGGGTCTTGGGAACCCAAATAGCATGCTTGTAATCATCACCATATGAGGTGCCTACATACTTTGCATAAACATGACCATCAATAGATTTAAGAAGCACATAGGATGGGTTATATTTTCCCGCAAAGTTGTTGTGAGTAGTAGTGTCCCTAGGAACAATACTTTTAGCAATAATATCAAACTCATCTTCCTCATTAGCCAACTCCCCCTCCTTCACAAAAACAATAGAGTTAGTGGAGGGAGTTGACTTCTTCTTGTAGGCCACCTTCGATGTGGAACCAAAACCAAGGCCTTCTTTACCAACAACTCTATTATGATTACTCAAAAGATCATTGAGGTTCTTCTGGCCTTGGATGCATGTGGCAAGGCCTTTGTTGAGTTGTGCCTTCAACCTATTGTTCTCCTCAATGAGAGTTGCCTTGACACACAAAGGGTTAGTAGCACAAGAGTTTTCATTCACAACTCTAACTCCTTTTAAGGTTTTGAGCTCATTTGAGATAGTACGATGATCAATTTTAAGCTTATCAAAATCCTTAATGAGTTCATTATACCCTTGGTTAGTTGCATCATTTAAACTCATGAATTCCGTTACCTTAGCAAAAGCATGTTGACAATCAAGTTTAACTTTAGCTATGTCAATTGCAAAGGTTTCTTCAATGCTCTCTTTAAGGCAATGTGATTCATCTAGAGCTTTCTCAAGCTCCTCAATTTTACTAGCATCATCACGAGCAAACTTTTCAAGTAACATTATTCTCTCCTCATGTTCATCAATGAGGCCATGTGCCTCACTTAATTGATCCATGAGAGAGACAAAGATGGATTTAGTTTCTCCTTCTAGTTTTTCAACAAAGTTTGTCAAGGGGTCTTCCTCGACACAATTTAGTAGTGAAGGAATAGAGGAGTTAGCAAGTTTAAGTGTAGGGGTCACATTTGGGGGTATACCCTTGGCCATGAAGCACTTGTGAATCGAGGGGCCCTTGTTGTCATTTGGGTTCGAGAAGAGAGAGCTTAAGTTAGGAGGTATGACACCCCTAGCCATGGCCGCCATACCTACTTGTTCGCCTTCACCATCACTCTCTTCACCACCGGAGGTGTACTCGACTTCTTTAGCAATCATTGCCCTAGGAGGGCCTCTCTTGATGAAGTTCTTGGACTTGGGAATGAAGGTAGATTTCTTGATAAGTCTTCCCCCATTCTCAATTCTACTCTTGAAGGGACACTCAGCAACGAAGTGCTCGGAATCTCCACAATTGAAGCAAGTTCTTGCTTTCTTCGTGCTCGAGGATTCCTTCCCTTTGTTCTTGGTGGCATTGGATCTAAAGTCTCCTTTCTTCCACCACTTGTGTTGAGCAAGAGCCAAGCATTCTTCATGCGAAGTCTTCATCTCTCTCTCGGAGACCTCATGAGTGGATCCACCATCATCACTTGAATCATTATCTTCATGGGAGATGACATTGGCCTTCAAGGAAAGAGATGCTTTCTTTGCTCCGTTTACACGAGCCATGACATCATCGGAAGTTTGCTTCATGACCTTTAGAGTGATAAAGAGACCCAAAACATCATTGGGGGATAGGTCCAAGTAGTCGGCCCTTGCTTGTACATTCATCACCATATTTTCATTGTATGGCATCAAGGTGAGTAGAAATTTCTCCTTGACCCAATTCCCCGTGCAATCCGTGAATCCACTATCTCTCATATCATTTACAAGAGCCTTGAGTCTTCTAAACATGTCTTCTATGTTCTCTCCATCACCCAAGTGAAAGTGTTCAACTTTTCTTTGAATGATTGACTTCTTGGATCTTTGGAGGTTGACATTGCCGTCAAACATATCAACAAGACCATCATAAGCTTTCTTTGCACTTGTGAAGGACCGGATGTGCTCAACTCCTTCCTTTTCCATTGCCCTTTCCAACATGTGCAAAGCATGAGCGTTGAGTTGCTCATCAATGATGTCACTTGAGCTTAGATTTGCGGGATCCTTTGGCTCATATCCTATTTCAACAATTCTCCATATTTGCATTGACGATTTGCACATGTAAGACTTCATAGAAGCTTTCCAATTAGTAAAACGATGCCGATCCACCGAAGGAGGTGGACCTAGATGAGTAACATGTGGATGTTGTACATTAGGAGAATTGTTATATGCATAGCCAAAAGAATTGCCACCACTACCATTTGATGGTGCACCATTATTTAAAGGTGAAGTTGTATCACTTCCTTCTTTAGTTGCAAGGGGTTTCCATGTTCATCTAAGATAATCTTTTCACTAGGTTGCTTAGATGGAGATGTCAATTCTTTTATTAGTCCCTCCATCTTCTTCTCGGAAGATTCAATCATAGCTTGGATTAGCTTTTGAATCCCATCCATGGTGACGGGATCATCGGCCATCCTTACCTCCTCTTTAGGCGGTAAAGCCTTTTATAAAGAGACGAGGCTCTAATACCAATTGAAGGATCGAGAGGTTAACTAGAGGGGGGTGAATAGGTTAACTACAAATTTTAATTTCTTTTTCAAGTTAACAAGGTAATGCTCAAATATAGATTATCTAGATTATGCAACTAGGTGAACAATCCTATATGTTGAGCAAGTACAACTAGCACGAGGTAAGTATATGACTAAGCTAGTAGTAACTAGTAAAGGTAAGTTGAGGGATAACCGAACATAGTGACGCAGAGATGTATCCCGAAGTTCACTTCCCAATGGAAGCTAATCTCCGTTGGAGCGGTGCGGTGCCACCAAAGTGGAACACCGAGTAGGCCTCAAATGCCACACCGTATCTCCTTCGAGTCCTTCCACCGATGTGGATAGGCTCGAATCACTATGTTGCCGTTGAGGTTGACAACTAGAACCTTTACAAGGATGAGGCACACTCCACAAGATTGGAGGGTCCTCACCAAATCCCACGAGCCGCCAAGACTCCGAGAAGCAAGATCCACGGGCACAAAAGCACCGGGGATATCAACAAGGCTCCGAGCTCCGATGAACTAAGAGCAACAAGATTCCTAGCTCCAATGAACTAAGAATGACAAGATCCCTATGGGATGAGTGGGTGGATTTCTAATCGACTCGGTGGAGTTGTAGATCGGGGGTGTCTCCTTCAAATCCCAAAGTATCACGAGCTTCAGTTGGGGATTTGTGGAGATCTTGTTCTTGAGCTTGAGCTTGGTCAATCAATGGTGGTGAGAGAAAGTGTGGGTGAGATTGACAAAGCAAGGAGGTAGGTGGAGGCCTTGTATTTATA
The DNA here is from genome assembly GCA_028641055.1 of Alopecurus myosuroides. Taxonomy (NCBI): domain Eukaryota; kingdom Viridiplantae; phylum Streptophyta; class Magnoliopsida; order Poales; family Poaceae; genus Alopecurus; species Alopecurus myosuroides. Next base: position 212,842,147 of record CM054059.1, on the reverse strand, counting down.
CCCATGTCTAAAAATACGGCCGTTAGGGGGGATTTCCCTTTCCTGCGTCCCACCCCAGCCTGGGGGCCGGCCTGGCCGGCCTAGGAGCAGCCAGGGCCGGGCCAAACCCACCCCGGCCTGGGGGCCGGCGTGGGATGTCGTGGAGGCCGGCGTGGGGCAGGCCAGCACCCAGCCAGCCCGGCCTGGGGCCGGCGTGGGGCAGGGGCGAGGCCGGACCCCCACCCGGGCACCCCGGCCTGGAGGCCGGCCTAGGGCCGGCGGGGGCAGAGGGGAGGGGCCGGACCCCCACCCGAACGGCCCGGCCTGGGGGCCGGCCTGGGGCCGGCGTGGGGCCAGCCTGGGGCTGCGCCAGCCCGGCCAGGCCGGCCAGGAGGCCGGCCACCCCTTTTTCTTCGTCCTTTTTCCCTTTTTCTTCGCCGTTTCTTTTCTCCTTTTTCTCATCTTTTCCCATACCTTTTTCACACTTATTGCTGCAGCTTGTATGATATTTACGGGTCTATATTTTCTGAGTACACTTAGCAAAACACATTAGTCCATCTATATGTTGTAATCAAACACTCAAAACAGGATTTAGAAACTATGTTCTTTCAGGGATGACCGAAAAATAGGAAAGCACGCTCATCGAGTTCCTCCGTGAGAACTGGGATTTTTTTCCTGGTGTCCTGCGGACATACCGGGTGTACCCAGGGAACTTGCTGAGCATCAACTCAAGGTGATTCCAGGATCAAAACCTGTCAAATAAGGTCTCTGTCGATTTGATGGAAGAAGACGGAAGGCTATTGGTAAGGAAATTATTCGGCTTTTAGCAGCTGATCTTATCCGGGAAGTTATACATACTGATTGGGCTGCAAACCTAGTATTAGTCCCGAAGAAAGACGGTACTATTCTTAGGATGTGTATAGATTACACCAGCCTGAACAAATTGTGTCCAAAAGATAGGTTCGCGTTACCGCGAATCGATCAAATAATAGATGCCACTGCTGGCTCTGAGCTTTTATGCTTTTTGGATGCTTATTCCGGGTACCATCAAATACGTATGAAGTAGGAAGATCAAATCAAAACTTCCTTCATAACCTCGTATGGAACATACTATTACATAACCATGCCTTTTGGCTTGAAGAACGCAGGTGCAACATACCAGCGTTGCATGCAACGTTGTTTGCATAGTAATATTGGCAAAAACGTACACGTTTACGTGGACGATATTGCAGTCGTTTCCAAGGAAAAGGATACACTCCTTGAAGATCTACGAGAAACCTTCGAAAATTTACTCAAAATGAAGTTGAATCCGTTAAAGTGCATATTCATGGTTCCCTCGGGAAAGCTTCTGGGTTTTATCGTTTCTCATAGAGGAATAGAAGTAAACCCGGAAAAGATCAAGGCAATCTTGAACATCACAAAGCCTACGTGTTTAAAAGATGTACAAAGATTGACGGGTTCTGTAGCCGCAGTCAGTAGGTTTATAAGCCGGCTAGGAGATAAAGTTCTGCCATTATACAAATTGTTGAAGAAATCCGACAAATTTGAATGGACGGAAGAGGCGGACAAAGCATTAACCCAGCTGAAAGAAACCTTGATGAAAGCACCGATTTTGGCATCCCCAAAAGACGAAGAACCCATGTTACTGTATCTTACAGCAACAAACAAGGTTATGAGCGCTGTGATAATTGTGGAAAGGCGGAAAGAAGAACAAAGTATACCAGATCAGCATCCAGTATACTATGTTAGCTAAGTATTCTCTGAGTCAAAGCAAAGGTACCCACATTATCAAAAACTGGCATATGGCGTGTTTTTTTGCATCTAGAAAACTCCGCCATTGTTTCCAAGGACATTCCATAACAGTGGTAAGCAAAGCACCACTAGGGGTTATAATTAACAATGCGGACGCAACAGTCCGAGTAGCCAAATGGGACATTGAGCTAGTTGTGTTCGACATTAAGTACCAACCCAGGACGGCAATTAAATCCCAGGTGTTGACAGATTTTGTCGCTGATTGGACAGAAGCCATGGAGAACACACCAATGCCAGAGTCGGAATACTGAGTCATGCATTTTGATGGATCCAAGATGAAGGAAGGTGCTAAAATCCCCAAAAGGTGATATTATGGAGTATGTATTACAGATACACTTCAACGCCAGTAACAACGTGGCAGAATACGAAGCATTGCTTCATGGCTTGCATATGGCAAAATAAATAGGTGTCAAACGCATACTATGTTATGGTGACTCGGATTTGGTACAGCATCAGCTAAACCAAACATGGGACGCCAAAAGCCCCATCATGGCCAAATATGGGAGAACGGTGGACGAGTTTGCCATTTTCTTCCTTGGATTTCAAGTACTTCATATCAAAAGGGAAGGAAATTGGAACGTGGATTCATTAGCCTGCATGGGGTCGGAAAGAATGAAAACCCTACCACCTGGCGTGTTTGTCCAACACTTGCACGAACCATCGATCAAAGGTGGAGATGTTGATTATCCTCTCGTTTCCGGGTCAATTGAAGTTCTACTCGTTAACCTGGATTGGACGATTCCATAATTAAATTCTTAGTTGATCAGAAGTTCCCGGATGGAGCAGATGAGGTCTTACAAAGGCAGATACAACGCCGATGCAAAGGATACACGGTAATCAATGGTTGACTGTATAAGCGCAGCACTATCGGAATTTTTCAGCGATGTATTTCGCCAGAGGAAGGACGAGAAATCTTGCAAGAAATCGACGCAGGAGATTGCGGACATCATGCTCAATCAAAAAGCATAGTCAAAAAAGCATTATGTGCAGGGTTTTTCTGGATCACAACCAAGACAGACGCCGAACACATAGTAAACACATGTGCCGGATGTCAGTATTACGCCAAGCAGACAAATATGCCAGCTCAAGCACTCAAAACTATCCCTATAACATGGCCGTTCGCGGTCTGGGGGCTAGATATGATGGGACCATTCAAAACTGCAAGAGGCGGACTTACACATCTACTCGTTGCAGTTTATAAGTATACCAAGTGGGTGGAGGCAAAACCCATCAAGAAACTTGACGGTGTGACTGCCAGAAACTTCATCATTGACGTAGTCATGAGATATGGCATTCCGCACAATATAATCACCAACAACGGGACAAACTTCTCAATTGGAGAGTTGGCAAAATATTACCGACAAACGGGAATACGCCTAGATCTTGCATCTTTGACACACCCACAGTCCAATGGGCAGGTTGAAAGAATGAATACTCAATCCTGCAAGGAATACGCCCAAGACTCGAATCTCCTCTTCATAGAGCAGCTGGAGCATGGGTAGAAGAATTACCTTCCGTGTTTTGGAGTATTCGAACGACGCCAAATAGATCAACAGGGCAAACCACGTTTTTCTTGGTTTACGGCGCAGAAGCAATGCTTCCAACATACATGCTCCATGATAGCCCAAGAGTGCAGGCTTACGATGACTCGGATGCCGAAAGCGCACGATAGGATGTCGTCAATCTTTTAGAAGAAGAACAAGACCTTGTGCTTCAAAGATCTGCCATTTACCAGCAAGGATTGCGACGCTACCATAGTTGGAAAATCAGACACAGTTCTTTCAGAGAAGGTGACTTAGTGCTAAGATTGGTGCAGGAAAGGAAGCACAAGTTAGCCCCAGTTTGGGAAGGACCATTTGTCATTAGCAAGGCTATGAAAAATGGATCTTATTATCTTATAGATATTCGGAATATGGAGGATGATCCCAAAAGACCGAATCGCAAAAGAAAGAGGAAGATAGATGTCGAACTAGGAGAGACAAAGAGACCCTGGAGCATCCAGCAGTTACGTCCCTTCTACACTTAGTTCCTTTTCTATGTAAACAACTTTGAGATCATGAAATAAAGTTATCGGAATTCATGCATTACTGTTCTATCTGTTTTCATACAAAGCATAAGTCCGTCTTATATATTTCCCAATGATCTTTCAAAATACTCAATGTTAACTTGAATTGTGACTATGTGCTCAGAGTTATAAAACTAAATGTTTTTCAGCCTAAGGAGGCTTAAGGAAACCCATATTGTGCCTGTGTGCCTGAGTTTCATATAAATTAAAAAAATCCTTACTTTTCTCTAAGTATTATCTGATTGTTTTTATGTTGGGTCACTAAAATTAGTAAGTAAAAATGCCTTAGTATGATCCATGTTTCCGAGCTTCGACTGATCGGTTATACCCAGTCACTTGGCGTGAAGATTATGTGCTATTGAGCCATTTCAAACACTAAGGACAATTAATACATATAAACCAGAGAACTTAGAAGATAAATTAATTAAAACCCAAAAAACTTGCAAAGACTTATAAATTAAAACTACAAAAGTGGAGTACTTGTTTATCCAAATGATAGATAGCATTACAATGAATATTACATTGTAAGAATAGTAATGCTTCTAATTATCCTATCTTCTACCCAGGACTCAAGCAGCTTCTTCGGGATCCGAGTCCTCCTCCTCGCTGCTAGACTCCTCGGGAGTTTTCAGAATTTCCTCCAGGGGTAGAAAGTGGAGATGTTCACCATGTTGGCTATCTTGGTGGCATGGCCTTTGACAACGTCAAAGATGCTGGCCCGATGCACGTCTGTGTATCCTTGAGGGATACCTGACGCCACGCGCCAAGACTTTGCGGTGGTATAATGCATACGCATAAGCCCAAGGGCCATGCGCGCACCACCGCGAGCCGCGGAGCGAAACCACAATTCCTTGCGGTTCGCCACCTCCACGATCGCCTCCGGAAGTTTACCGACTTCCGAGAACTCTCCCGCTTTGTCGGGAATGTACTTATTGATAAGTAACATCCCCGCAGCTTTAAGCGCGGTGAAGACCTTCTCGAAAGCCCGGATTCTTTCGATCCGGGTAAGTTGGGGGCTACCTTTTGTTTCAATCAACAAAAGAAAGTTAGGGAAAACAGAAGAAGGGAAAAAAGAAAATCCTGTAAAGTTAAAAAAAACTTACCGAGAATCCGATCCATCACCGTGCCTTCCTCGAGATGTTGGTTCAGGGCATTTTCCAGGTCCCTGATGGTGGCCTTGTCCTTCTCGGCCTGGTTGGAGGCCTAGGACTCGGCAATGCCGACAGCCAGTTGGCTGGCCTCCAGGTCCTTCTGGAGCTTCACAGTGAGCTTGTGAAGATCCAGGTTTTCCTTCCGGAGGTTCTCAGCATTGCCGGCATCTTCAGAAATTTGCTTGGCTTTCGCCAAAGAAGCTGAAAAGCAAGTAAAATAAAGAGTTGAAAACTCGGAAAATTACTTAGAAAAAATCCAAAATGAAAGCAGCGATAAAAATTACCTGCTGATTGATCCAGCTTTTGCTGAACGGAGGCTAGCTCTGAGTCCTTATCTTCAAGAATACTAAGAAGGGTTTTCACCTCCTTATTCTTGATGGTAAGCTTGCTGAAAATTTCCATGTTAATGTTTTCAGCAGTTTGCTGAAACACGAAAAAGAAACAAAGCGTTTAAGTCAAAAATCAAGCAAGGAAATGATAAAAGCATTAAGTCAAAAAAGTATACTTTTGGCAAAATGCTTGGGGGCTAGAGATATTACCTGGCTCATCCGTTGAAGACTCGATAAGTTCTCGTTGAATTCCTTTGCATACTCGGCAAAGATAATTCCAACGTGGCAAAGGCCATCTTGGATAATCTGCCGAGGTGAAAACACGAAGTTATTCCTAACAATAAGTCCGCCTTGCGGCCAAGGACGGACTAAAGGAGCGGGAGCAAAAAACTTTGTCGCCATGGATGAATATATCCATGTTCGTCAAAATGGTCCTCTTGTTTTACCTTGAACTGTGGGTCATAGTTGGGGATTGGCTCCTCTTGTGGAACATTGGACGGCCCCCCAACTTCCGGCTCCACCGCCCTTTCCCTCGCGTCTGTCTCCGGCGCAATGGGCTGGCTAGTCTGTGGGGGATCCTCCTCCCTGGCAGCCAAGTTTTCCTCTGCAGCTGCGACCGGAGTGTCGGGAGCAGTAGCAGGAGAAGGCTGTGTCCCTCTCTGGGCAACAAACTTCAATTTCTTCCGGCCTTTTGGCTTCAGTGTTGTTGGAGCAAGGATAGAAAGAAAAAATCCGGGAAGTTAGAATTCCGAGAAAGAAAATAAGTTCCTTTGATAAAAAGCAGAGAAAAGGGAAACCCGGATGATTTACCTGGAAGTAGCGAAGGGAATTCCGTCATGGTCGATTATTTCCTGAGTAGCGGAAGGCTTATTGCGCTTCCGTCCGCCTGCGAAGTTGGCACGCATTGCGTCCAACTCGGCGTCAGTGGCCAGATCCTCCTCAGGAAGATCGACAAGCTGTCGAAAAATACAAAGTCCGGGTTAGGAGAAATATCCGAGAAAGGAGAAACGCAGAACCAAAGACCAAAACAAAGAACCATACCTTTGGAGCCGGGTTTGTTGCCGTGTACATCAGCCGGCTTTCCTCATATTGGTCATGCGTTGCGACCAACTGGTTGACGCGTTTCCTCAAATCTTTTGTCGTCAAAGATTTGTTCGACACCCTCATCGCATATTTGGGTCCCGTGTATTCACACATGATCGGGGACTACGATGGGCCAGGGGCTGGATCCGCCTTTCTAGCCAGCATAGGACCGTGTCCATGCCGGTAAGTGGAGGTGACGCGGAAAAGAGCTTGGCGATGCGCCGTTTGATCCTTAGCAGATCCGACGGCAGGGTTTGGACTACGTCCACTACCCAATTATCTTGGGGAGTGGCAACAGAGTTGACGAAAGGTGGAATGCCCGTTTCCTTTCCAGGAAACGGGACATCTTTGTGGTAAAAGAAGGAACCCGTCCAAAATTTGACGGATTCTGACGTTTTGATTTTAGGAAACCAATCCTCCCTAAACCTACACAGAGTGAAGGAGATGGTCCCACAGGTGGGGAGAGCGCCCTCAAAGGGGTTGCGCTTCACCCCGAAGCAATACTGCCAGAAATCTAACCTAGGTTCTATTCCTATATACCCTTCAAAGAGGGCCTGGAACCCGGCTAGATAAAGAATGGAATTGGGAGGAAGGTTATGTGGTTGGATGTTGTAGTGGTTCAGAACTTGGAGGAAGAAGGCAGAAGGCGGAAATCCCATACCTCTACTAATGTGAGAGGTGAGGAGAACCCTTTATCCGGCTTTTGGCGATGGCTCGGAGTCGTCCTCCTCGTACCGCCATTTGCCCTTCAGGTGATCCCTTCCTTTTCCATTGTTGGAAGAAGGGACGGAACCACATTGCAGTGGCTCAAGTTCCTAGAGTTTTCCACTGTGTCTTCTTCCGCTCAGGCGGCGCCCGCGGCGCGAGCTCCTCGCAACCGCGAGCAAGGTTTTCTTCTGCTAGCTCGGTGGTGAGAGGCAGAGTGGGCGCGGCAGATGACGACGACGCGTTCTCGACCGCGGGAGGAAGATCCCCGCGGGCCAATTTGTCGGTGTTTCCCACCGGCGCGCTCGCGGTGGCGCGGCCGGGGGAGTCCAGCTGCGGGTCTATATCATTGATGATACTGTCGATGTCGTGGGCGATGGAGCTCTCCTCCGTAGCGCGGGGCGACACTCCGGTGGCCATGTTTGGGCGGCGCGACGAGGATCCGGATCCTTCGATGGCGTTTTCCGGGGAAGGTGTGGTCGCACAGTCTTTGCTCACTCTCACGAACTCGAGCTCTGTGGCAATGGAGCAGGGGGGCTTGAGGGAGATGAGAGAGCAGAAGGTTGATCCGGAGGGCCCGAGGGGGCTATTTATCGCCGGAAATGCGTTGAGATGCTGCAACGGCTATTTTGAATGTTGGATCTTTGACGCGTGTCATGCCCGGAAAATCCGGGAAATGAGGGGACGGGGTGATAATGGATGTCTCCTCGTTTCCCGCGAGAATCTGTCAGAGATACCTTTCAGGGTTTCGCACTGAACCCAAACGTCCATGATGTCAGCACGATTTCATCGTTGACGTCATGAAGTTCCTTCTCCATGAAGGCCCATGGAAGAAAAAAGGGGGATTCTGACAAAATCCGAGTTTTGTGTTAAGAATGATTTGCGAAAAAGAAGAATTGAGACGAAGCGTCGACATTTCTCGGAAAGGAATGCAAATTGACGAAAGGTGGAAGAATGAAGTCTCAATCCTTTTTTGGGGCTAATGTCGGATATATATCGATTAGGGGTATATCTGGCATTGTCCTAAAGAGCCGGATTACCAGGGTTGCCTGATTGGTAATGGATCACAGTCTATTAGGCGGCTCAGTAAGCTGACGCGCAGAAGTCAGATTCTAGAAGAACCCGGACCACGGCCCAAAGTGGTGCGGCTTGGAGTAGAAGACGGATTCCTGCTTTCGAAGTTAGATACTTTCCGTAGTCTTCTAGGTTTCCTTTCTGTAAGCCCTAACCCGGTTGTCTATATAAAGCCGGGCGGGAGAGAAGAAAGACAGAGAAATAGCTAGAAGCCAACTCGCCGAGAAGTTGATCCTCGCTGAGTTAGCGAAACACTACTCACATTGTACTTTGTATACTTCAGGCTTCAGGCCTGATTTAGTGAGATTGCAGGAGTAGGAATGTCGCCTAGTTGCGACGTACCGAACTTGGGTAAATTTGGTGTTCCTGGTTGTCGTACTACCACGTCCCCCCACGTCTCTACCTGTAGAATCATGGCACCCCCGTCTATGAACTCTACTACGATGTCTCGACACTAGCATTCTTTGTTTGGGAGAGAGACACGCTCCGTTTTTTCGTTTGAATACTTGTTATGCTAGCATTCTTAGTTTTTCTTCTAGTTGCTGCAAAAATTCATGTTTAGCTCTCGTTTTTATTGCATCTCTTATTCAGAGTTTTTCGTTTTAGTAGTGTTATGTGAGCCCTCTCATGTTTGCTTGGTGTAGCATTTAGAGAGTTTTTGTTAAAGCATGTTTTGTATGGTGCTTGTTGGGAAAAGAAACTTCTGCTTGACGTAGAATTTTTAACTGTGCAAGTAGAAGCTTGATAGACTGTGGCTAGAATTTTTCATATCATGTTAGATGTTATTTAGTTTTAAAGCCTTGTGGTTATTGATTAGCATGATTAGCCTCATATAGCTGAGAGTGTTTAATGTTCCATTGAAAGAATAATGAGTTTTTCTTGTCATATTGAAGCATAAATTTGTGGTGTTCTCCTTTGAATATTTTATTTGGTTGACTTGGCGCATGCTCACACCATGTTTATGACTATGAACCAGACACGGATAGCCTCCATAATCATTTAGTTTTTTAACTTGTGGTACCACTTATGATTTGATTAATGATGTTTATGTTGCTATGCATGATTATGGCTCTTATGCTCTCTTGATTTGTCGCTTCCAGTCTTTTGCTAGCCTCCACCTGTACTGAGTATGAGCTCTACTCGTGCATCCAACTCCCAAAAACCAAATTTTTCCCATTGTGTCCATCATACCTACCTACATGTGGTAATTAACCACCACTCCAAAGTAAATTGCTCATGTGTTACCTTTAAAACTTTCAAAATTACTCATGTTTTATGCTCCTGTTTTAGCTCATGAGGACGTAAATAGAGAATCTTTATCTCACTTGTTGATTGGACTTTCACACCTTGGACTAGTGGCTTCATCCGTTTATCCAATGATAGAAGAGCTGGCAGCAGGGTGCCCAGCCCCAAATTAATAACACAAAATCTCTTCACTATTTTTTCCCTGATTTATCAGTCAAAGCATAATTGTATAAACAAAAGGGAAAGAGGGACGATCTTCTACCCAGATGCGTCCTTCTATGGGAGCCGCTCTTGTGAGTCTAGTTGGCTTGTGACGTTCTGTATTTTCTGTTTACCATTCGTTGACATAAGCATACACCTCTCTTAAAATATAGACACTCATCCACGATATGTGATTGTTGGCAGGCACCCGAGGATTTGGTTAGCCATGGTTTGTGAAAGATGGTTGAGAGGAGTGTCAAGTTTTTATACCTCTGTTTAATAATATAAAATCTCTAGCACATGAGTGATCCATGCTTCCCTCTGCGAAGGGTCTTTCTTTTACTTTTATGTTGAGTCTCCATCTTCTAACTTTATGCACGGTTGAGAGAGCATTTTTTCCATTCTGAGTTTTATGTGCATTTGTCCCAGAAACATTATTAGTTGATTCATGATATGTTATTGCTTGTTCTCTAATTATTTGTTCTAGTCTTTCTCATGAACTTTGAAGGTGTCTTGGCATTTATGTTTTTCCCACTCTTAAGGACTAGCGAAATATCACTTTGACATGTTCTCTCTATACTTGAAACAAACGTATATCTTTCGTTGCATTGTTATTCATGATCTTTTATTTGAGTTACTCCTCATGATGCAAGGTGATTGCTATGCTTTATTATTAAAGTTTTATTTATCATGCTTATGTTTAAGTTCTATGATCTCAGCTTACTTATGTTTTACATTATTGATGATTAAGTTTATGTTGGTAGCATGTCACCTCAGTAATTATTGTGTTTTTATCGTTTACCTACTCGAGGACGAGTAGAAACTAAGCTTGGGGATGTTGATACGTAATAAACGTATCCTTAATTTCTGATGTTCCATGTTGTTTTCTTATTGTTTCCCACATGTTTGATATACACTTTATGTCATTTTTATCAATTTTCCGGACTAACCTATTGACAAGATGCCACAGAGCTAGTTCCCTGTTTTCTGCTGTTTTTAGTTTCAGAAAAGTTGTTTTGGAAATATTCTCGAAATTGGAAAATTCGAAACCCGAAAGTCTTAGAATTCCTGAAGGTTCCACAGAGTCCCGAAGAGACCCAGAGGGGGGCTCATGGGGGCCCACACCATAGGGCGGCGCCCTCCCTTGGCCACGCCGGGGGTGGTGTGGGCCCCCCAGGCCTCCACCGCCTTTGCCCTTTCGACTATTTAATCCCCCCGAGACGTAAACCCTAAAAGGATCCCACTTTTTCCCGAGAAACACCTGAGGCCGCCGTCATCGTCATCCCGAGATCGGGAGGGTTCTGGAGCTCTCCCCGGCATCCTGCCGGAGGGGGAAATCATCACCGGAGGGGTCTCCACCACCATGCCCTCCTCCGAAGTGATGCGTGAGTAGTTCATCCCTGGACTACAGGTCGATAGCAGTAGCTAGATGGTTGTTCTCTCCACTTTGTACCTCATGTTTAGATCTTGTGAGCTGCCTATCATGATCAAGATAATCTTTATGTAATGCTACATGTCGAATGCTATGTAATGCTACATGTAGTGCTTATGTTATTTATGATATTGCGTGCTCTTCGTTATTAGTAGATGCTCTGGGCAAGTAGATGCTAGTAACTCCAAGAGGGAGTATTTATGCTCGATAGTGGGTTCATGCCTCTTTTTCATATGTGCTCGAGTGACAGAAACGTGACAGATGGAGGATGTGATGTTGCCATTAGGAAAAACACAACAATGCTTTATCTAAGGATGATGTTATTGTTTACATTACACACTTTGCTTACTGCAATTTATGTCCACCATACCTACCTATATGTGGTATTTCACCGCCACTCCAAGTAAATTGCTTGTGTGCTACCTTTAAACCTTCAAAATTACACCTATTTTGTGCTCCTGTTTTAGCTCATGAGGACGCAAATAGAGAATCTTTATCTCACTTGTTGCTTGGATTTCACACCCTAGACTAGTGGCTTCATCCGCTTATCCAAATTCTAGACGAGCCGGCAGCGGGGTTCCCAGCCCCAAATAATAATTCAATTTCTCTTCACTATTTTTGCCCCTGATTTATCAGTCAAAGCATAATTGTGTAAACAAAAGAGAAAGAGGGGTGACCTTCTATACCAGTTGCGTCCTTCTATGGGAGCCGCTCTTGTGAAGTCTAGTTGGCCTATGACGTACTGTATTTTATGTTTGTCATTCGTTGGCATAAACATACACATCTCAAAATTTACATAGGTACCTTGAGGATCTGAAGAAGAAGAAGGACAAGGACAAGAGGAAGAGGAAGAAGAAGAAGGAGAAGACAAACTACCCCCCTGATCACCAAACTGAACTGCTACTATTCGTATTAGCTAGGACTATACCGATGAACTGTTATTCTTATTATCTAGGGATATTCTGATGAACTGCTATTCATATTAGTTTGGGATGGGTTTTAAATAATCCCATAATAGTTATGCATGAACTTATATTTCGAGATCTTCCTTTCATGGTGTGTAGTGTGGTAACCTAATCATTTGAGAGAAGAGGTGAGCACAAACCAAACCAGATGCAACCAATCACTGAGCATTGCTTAGCCGAACCTATTTTTGCCTCACTACAACTTAACAAACATAGTGCACAAAAAAGAGTCACTAATGCAATGCATGCTACCTAACAAGTAACACAACAAGGGTTAGGGGTGGCTCACTCCGTCCAGGCCCCGGAGAGAAAGCCCCACGGATGCAAAAAAAAAACTTGCAGCCTACCAAACACGCCCAAGGAGTGAGCGGGTGAATGAGGCGGATTTTCACTGCGTGTTGAATCAACCGACGCTTTACGCATACAACACCAGAACACAACGAGCAGACACGCACTGGCCAATAGGGCAGAAAAACAGCACGATCAACCACGGCTCCCTATTTTGCAAAAAAAATGGCTCTCTATCCCTAAAGAGCTTAGATCTTACCATGTGGCATACATGATTAGAGCATCTCCAACCGCATACCCAAAAAATGGTCCCTAAACTGTCTGTAGACACGACTGGACGTGTCCACGTGTCCACGGACAGGGCAATTCTCAAAATTGTTCTTCTCGGCTCATGTGTCCTAAAATCCACCAAATTATGGGGGTCACTTGCATTTGATTGGTGAACAAGGAGAGAAGAATAAATGAAGAACAAAACAAAGATAAGAGGGCTTCTAGGGTACCCCAAATGGATATAAACAGTTAATTTTGGTGATCTAACTATTTGTATTATTTTATAATAGTATCCAAAACCTGAGTAGTATAAAGGATACTAGTGCCTAAAATACAGACTAGTAATACTACACACACAGTAATATTGAAACGCTTGTAAGTCCGCAAAGGAGGAAACCCCGTAAAAAAAGCTGATAACGACCAACAACGGCGTGCATCCCTGCCAGATCATGACTACTTCCTGGCGCCGTGGAGGTCTACATTGGAGCTGCAGGGTCGTCAGATCTTATCTTCCTAGAAACTATAACTAATTTTTTAAAATACACACAATTGTACATTCGACATTTGTTGACAAAAGTGGCATGCATCCCTGTCGGTTCTTGGCTACTTCATGGCGCTCTGGAATTTTGCTAGGGTGCAGCACAGCCGGCCGGACAACATGCACCCATGAATTCCGTCCAGGTGGTACGGAAGTTTTTTTTTCAAGGATACAACCCTAGCAGGTGTATCGATTTCATAGAAGGAGAGGCCAAGACGGTCGGTACAACGCCAAAAATGACTACACGATACAAACACAACGCCACACGGTTTACAACACAACCCACAACGACCCAAATCCGCCTTGCACCTTCTTCAGCCAAGAATGGCGAGGAGAAGATACACCGAGTCCCAAGGCCGCGTCACAACCAAAGGGCAGAACTCAGGGGGCCGACTCGAGCTCCGGCATGGCCCAAGCCAACGCACCGTCCGCCCATAAGCGCCTAAGGGTCGGCAAGAGAACGGTGGGACCGAACCAGACCGGAGGAGTTGACGCCCAAGAAGTGCCGGCGACGGTGTACATGACGCCTGAGGACCCATGCTCTGAGCGGCGACCGACTCCAACTAGCACATCGAGACCTCCATCAATCACCTAGGCGGCGCCTCCAAGAAGGGGAACGACACGATTGTGCCGCCGTCGCCCGATCCTACGGCCGGATCTAGGGTTTCCCCCGTGATTGAGGCGGGGAAGCACGAACAACGCCATGACGACACCTCCAAGGAGGTGACGGCGCCCTCGGGCGTCGCCGTCATCAGCTTCACACGAGGATTTCTCCTGGCCCTGCCGTCTACCCCGAGCCATCGGATGCTTGGAAAGAAGCCACCTTCGCCACCGCCGAAGAGAAGCGGACCGGAAAACCGTTGGTCGAGCGGGATGCGCCGGGAACCGTCCCACATCGACTGGAAATCAGTAGCTGGATGGTGGGGATCCAGCCCTCCACCGCCCGTCACGGCTAGCTGCCCACCGGAGCAAGCCCCTGCCAGCTCGAGCCACGCCCACCACGACCGCGCGAGCATCCTGGCCGCAACAGACTCCACGACCACGGCCTGCCCTCGGCCCAGATCGGCCCTGGCGGCCCGAGCAGCGCCACGCAACCGCGCCGTCGCCGCATCCACGCCGTCGCGCCCACACCACGCATCCGCGCCGCCGCCTCAGGCCACGAGTATGCAGCGTCGCGCGGCCGGCACGCCGCCATCCCGCCTCGTCGCCGGACCCCTCGGGAGGGCACGAATCCACCGGAAACAGCCCCGCCGCCTCCATCCCTGGGACCGCGTCCCCTCCGGCAGCGGCCGAGCGGAGGAGGGAGAAGAGGAGGGGACTACCGCCGGCGGCGGATTAGGGTTCCCCCGAGTCGCCAGGGGAGGGCGACGCGGGGGGAGGGAGGGAGGATCGTTGTAGTAATACTTAGGCTACCATTGCGCCACGGATCCGGATATAGTTCGGGGTTTTAAACCCGACGTGAATCGAGATTCTCATAGGACCCGCTCATAGCCGGATTTGTGGTACGGAAGTTGTAGTAATAATAGGAAGGAAATAATGATCGAGATCTAACTACAAAGATTTAGGCTGAGCGAACGAGATATTTAGTATGGTTAGTTATTCTATAAATGATTTTCTACTTATAAAATCTATATTACCATAATAAATCAACGCCTGGATTAGTTTATACTACTCATCTCCACAGGGTAGTAAAAGTTACCGTAGAAATTCTCAAAGATAAAGAAGTAAAAAGGATGTTCTTTGTGGATAGACCGGACGTGTCCGAGGACAGTGACCGAGAAGTCTTCATAATTGATCTTCCAACCATGTATCCTAAAATCCCCTAAATTATTGGGTCATTTGCATTTGATTGGTGGGTAAGAAGAGAAGAATAAACGAAGAACAAAACAAAGATAAAGAAAGTAGAAAGATGATCTTTGTGGACAGACCGGGTATGACCAGACAACCAAATCCTACCCTAAACTCTCCCAAATATGCCTTGTGTTTGGGGGTGGCAAGAAACCCGGTCAAATAGAGAGGCCGGATGGACACAAATATTCAATATTAAAACCGTGGTTGGAGATGCTCTTAGGGCATGTATAATGGTAGAGAATAGACGTATTCTATTAACTATCCATGTCATCTAGAGAAAGGGGGTCTCTTAGGGCAGGTACAACGCCCGACGCTTAGCCAGCCGCTAGGAATTAAATACCAGGCGTTTTGCGAAATACCTGGCAGTTTTGTTAGCGTCGGCGACTAGTTAGGCGTCCGGCGCTTCAAATTTGGGTGCAAATAGCAGGCTCCAGGCCGCGGTCACTTGATGCATGAATAACCGTCCATATTAAGCGCCCATTTAAGAGGCCACCAATGTACGTGCCCTTATTGTCCTCTAAAAATTAATGACAATTAATTATTTTTTTGGTAGAAAATTATGTGCGTAAGAGAAGACATCTAGTATAATGGAGAAAATAGTTTTCTCTTATTTTTTTTAAGAGATCATCCCTTACCTAAGAGAAGACAAGCTTCTTTCTATTCATTCTCTCTCCTCTAACTAAGTAAAAAATCGAAACGTGTCAACGGTAAGAAAATGCTGGCGCAACCTAAGATTTGATTGACAAATGACAACAGAGAACTTAGATCTTTGGAAAGATTACAATGCTCGAGTGCTTCTACGCGTTGCAGTTGGGTCGCATGTTTTTTTTGAAACAAAAATGAATAGTTGGGTCGCATGTTACATGTGACTTGGTTCCCAGATCACAACAAGATCGTGGACAACGAAAAAGGCAACACGAGAATATATTGGATCATGTTCTCTTCGATCTCCTCACGCATGCATTGTCGCTCATCCTTGATCCATGTGCCTTCGGTGCCCAATCATAAACAAATCGCTCCTCTCTAAAAAAACCATAAACAAGTCGCAGATCGTCCCGTTCCTTTTGTAATCGTTGATGCTGGCTGGTCCAGGCCGCATAAAAAATATAACCAGGTACGTATGAGAGTTCAAAAGGAAATCCGGATATAGTTCGGGGTATTGAACCCGACGTGAATCGAACACGCAACCTTCTGATCTGGAGTCAGACGCGCTACCATTGCGCCACGGATCCGATTTGTTCAGTGTTGTAACTTCATATATTTAATCAATCTCCGTAGAAGAAGTGAATACAACATCCTCTGTTGAAGATCGATGGCATTGAAGCCCACCTTGGCCTTTCAGTGAGCCTCATTACTGAAGATCGGCAATCCTGCCTCTTCATTCAACTCAGCCTTGAATCTCTAGTCCGACACCTCTGTTGCGGCGTTGTTCCAAAGGATAACTGGAAGATATAGTGTAATACTACTAACCGAAACACCGCAGCAAGATTAAGACTGCAGTTCATAGTCCTTTCCCGCTTCTGCTTGGTTCAAACCAACAAATTGCAGACTTTCTTCAGTTCACAGCTCCCCTTCTTCTGTCTGTCACCAGCTTGAATTGAGCAACTAATTGATCAGTTCTGGCCTCCAAGACCCTATTCAGAAGCGGGAATCCACAAACCAAACCTAACTCCATTGATCACTGGATAGTGGATACACCATCATGCACTGATGCACATGAAACAAGTGTCGTCGCCATGTCAGGGACACATACCCACTACTACAAAGAATTTGGTAGTGTCAGTCAGACACGTCGGCGTGCGTGCAGCGCAGCGCAGCGGCCGGCCTCTGAGTGTCCATGCATGCAGCTTACATGCGCGCCATTAAACCGCAGGAGAGAGCAGCTCGCAGATGCATTGATGCCGGCTCAGCTTGACTCGTACTACTAGAGCTGTGTACATCAACCGAACCGAACCAAAACCAAAACGCACAGCGCAGCAGAATTTTCTGTGCCTGATTGTGGTCAGGATATTCAGAGCAGTGTTACAGAGAGTAAGTATAAAGTATATCCACGGGAAGCGACGCCGTCATCCTCCCTCCCAGCTGCTCCTCTCCGGCCGGTGGCGCAATAACTGCGCTCGGTGATGGAAGAGGCATAAATACGTAGCGGGGTGTGCTCCGCCATCGCCATTGCTCCGTCCCCGTCGCACGCATGCGATCCATCACGGCAGCTTGTAGCAGTAGGGACATCTTGGCCTTCGCGTTCGTGCTCGATCGTTGGCTGCACAAGGGTTTCATGTGAATCCTATCGAGGATCCTGTGAGCCGCCGTATCTCAGTTGCCATTTATGATCACTTCATCTTGCACGCGCGTGCACAGCAGCTCTTGAAGTCAGTATATATACGCGGTCGCGAGACTCGCTTATAGCTACCGCTGCTTGTTTGCTCTGTTTCTCATTCGCATACAGCTTGCTCTGCTCTCTTCCTCGGCCAGCTGTGGTGTGATTGCTGCTAGCCGTGCCGATCAATGAGGAGTTCTGCTGGCGTGGGAACTCCGAGGGCGCTGGTGCTGGCCCTTGTGCTTGTTGTCATGAGCTCGTGCGTGACCCACGGCGTCAGAACAACACCGAGTAAGTTGCTCATTGTGTGGGAAATTGCGTGTTCTGTTGTTGCTCTGACACGTCATGTACCCGTCAATCAATGATTACTCATGCCCTTCACGTACGTACATTATGCACCAGGTATGTCAGGTACCCTGCAGCCTGGAGAGACAGCACCGTCTGGAACTGCAAGCCGGGACGACAACGGAAGCCAGGCACCAACGTCCCATCAGGCTCAGACGACGCTGAAGGAGAGAGCGGTGACGGGGTCGCGGCTGCCGGACTGCGCGCACGCGTGCGGGCCGTGCGCGCCGTGCAAGCGGGTCATGGTGAGCTTCCGCTGCGTCGACGCCGCCGAGTCCTGCCCCATCGCCTACCGCTGCATGTGCCGCGGCAGGTTCTTCCGCGTGCCCACTCTCTAGACTCTACCACCGCTCCGCCCTGCGCTCGTCCTGATACAGAATATGTAACCTTGTGAATCCTTTTGTGGATGGTATGTAAAATTAGTGTGCCGTGACTGTGCTACTCTGTGCTTAGTATAGCGGCAGCAGCAGTAGTTATATACGGTATTAATTTCGTTCGTTTCCTTGCCTGGCTCAGCCTCGTATTTTTTCCAACTGGGCTACTCCCCTTTCCGTAACGGAAATACAAGATTCAGCTACAAGAGCCAGCAGAGACACTGAAGGAAAGAGTAGAAACAGAAGGAAAAGAACTGGTAGGAAAACCCACTGCATAACCTCAACATCAAATCTAAGCTACGGGGAAAAAAACCTACCCCTAAACTACAAATTCACATCACCGAAGGAAACCAAAACAGAACATAGTTCAAGCCATGGCACTCAAACAGACTAGGTCCAGCACAGACAGCAAAAAGACACACTTCGCAGAAGCACCAGAGCTTGACAGCGACAGACATCAGTGAGCTTCCACGCATCAGCTCACAGTTATCCTGAGGATCCTCGATCCATCCCCCGCAACCGACCTGGAGTTTCCAGCCATGGACGCCAAGCGCGCTGCCTTGTTCATCAACTGCTCAGCACCTCCCAGAATCGCCGCATGATCATCTTCGCCATAAAGACCTGCCCAGCAACGAAGCAAAGGACACGCATAGAACACCGTGGCCAAAGAAGATTTCAGCACAAAGTTATCAAAAGTGATCCTATTTCTCATAATCCAAATCGCCCAACAGAATGCAGCCAAAATGAGCATATGGAACTGCGGTCCAGACGGGAAAAAAGCATAAAACCAAGCCAAACTTTGCCACAAGGAATTATGGCAACTGTTAGTACCCAAAACAGCACCCAAAGAGGCCCAAACCACCCTGGCATGAGAGCAGGAGAAAAACAAGTGACAGGCATTTTCCAACTGGTTACAAAAGGAGCATTCAGGTTTACCACTCCAATTCCTTTTTTTTCATGTTGTCGCGAGTAAGCACAGCATTCCGGAACAGCTGCCAAAGGAAAAAAATTATTTTGAGAGGGATTTTAGATTTCCAGATCCATTTATTATTAGGCCCAGCAATATCTTTTTCCAACTCCTCATACATAGACTTAGTAGAAAATTTCTTATTGGCCGTGAGGCTCCAGGTTACCACATCCTCATCACTAGAGATATTATGTCTTCCTGTACAATGAAGTTCCATTGTTCATCCAAAGTGTCATTAAATCTTCGACGAAAAGGGACCTGAAAATCAGATGCCACCACTTTCTTAAACGTCCAATCCTGCTCATGACAAATATCATAAAGCATAGGATACGACACCGCCAGGGAACGATTATCCTACCATCCATCTTTCCAAAACCGCACCAAATTGCCTTTTTTTAGTACCAGGCTGCTATCAAGAAAATAAGCATCCTTAACTTTCAGCAGATTCTTCCAAATAGGCGAATCTGTCGCCCTGAGCTTAACATTAGGCACTGATTTGTTCCGCAAGTACTTAGCGCGAACAATTTGCTGCCATAAACCGTTTTGCGTCTCAAGTTTCCACCACCACTTGCACAGGAGGCTAATATGTTGCCTTCTCAAAATTTTCAACCCCAAACCACCTTTATTCTTCGACCTACACACCCGAGACCACTTTACCATATGATATTTCTTTTTGCCCATGCTCCCGGACCAAAAAAAAACTTTCTACGATGTTTATCCAGCTTCTCAATAAGCTCCGTGCTGAATAAGAACATCGACATATAGTAATAAGGGATACCCGACAGACTAGAACCTAAAAGAGTTAATCTCCCCCCGGAGGAGGCTACATCACCAATCCAGGTGTCCAGTTTTTTTTAATGAACTTTGCATCCACAAAGTCCCAGTCAACAGTTTTAAGGTTAGCAAAGGAAACCGGAACCCCCAGATACTTCAAAGGAAGCTGGCCAACCAGGCAATTAAACAGATCTGAATAAAACCTCGCAACATCATTGTCCCCACCAATTAGGAAAATTTCGCTTTTATCAAAATTGATCTTAAGTCCCGACATGAGCTCAAATATATACAACAGGAGTTTTAGGTTAACCGCACGCTCCACGTCGTGGGAAATACAGAACACCGTATCGTCAGCATATTGCAATATGGTAACTCCATTATCAACCAGATCGGGCGCCAAACCCGAGAAAAACCCATTGTGTTGCGCTTGCAACACCATTTTAGTCAACACCTCCCCAGCCATGTTGAAAAGAATAGGAGACAAGGGGTCACCCTGCCTGACCCCCTTTGCGCTTTGAAAACATTATTGAGTTTAACACTCACAGTCCCATTATGTAACACTTTACCAATCCAAGAACACCAAAGATTATTAAAACCTCTCATCCTAAGGCAATCAAGCAAAAAACTCCCAGTTGACCTTATCATACGTCTTTTCAAAGTCAATTTTCAATATGATCCCCGTTTGTTTTTTAACATGAACATGATGCATCACCTCATGCAAGGAGAGAACCCCATCCATAATATTTCTGTTTTTAATAAAACCATTTTGTTGGACACTAATCAGCTTATCAGTAAAAGGCTCCAACCTAATAGACAAAGTTTTGGTGATCAACTTATAAATGCACCTCAACAAACATATGGGTCTAAACTGCTGGATCCTATTAGCATCAGAAGTTTTAGGAAGCAGAGTTATGATACCATAATTAAGACGTTGAACATCAAGGGAGCCATCATAGAAATGAGCAAAAAGCTTCATGACATCACTCTTAACTACCTTCCAACAGTGTTGATAAAACTCCGAGGGAATATTATCAGGCCTAGGGGCCTGTTTGTTTCCATTAGGAACAGAGCATGTTTCACCTCGCTCTCCGTAAAAGGTCCAGTCAGGTTAATGTTATCATCTTCCGACAACGTCTCATGGTTAGCCCATAACGTAGGAGACATCCCAAACAAGTTACCAGGGACCGGACCAAAAAAGTTTTTGTAATAATCCGTGGCCAGCTTTAACAAGTTATCGGTTCCCTCAACGACCACCCCACTATCTTCAAGTGATTGCACAGAATTCTTCCTTTTCCTCCCATTGGCAATTCTATGAAAATATGCCGTATTAAGCCCTTTGGTGCCAATAATTCTCCTCCTCGGCATCCATATTAAACAACTCCACTTGGATAAAAGTTTTACGGGTAAAGGCATCAGAAGAAAGATCCTCCTCCTCCTCAAGGTTTTCTAAGCTTTCTAACTCAGCTTTAAGCTCTGATTTTCTTTTTTTAAAATTACCAAACAGATTGGAGCCCCGCCCTTTGAAATATTTTTTAATTCTCTTTATCTTGATGTTCAACACATCAATAGGATTACCAAACAGATTGGAGCCCCACCCTTTGAAATAGTTTTGTGGCTACCGTATTGGATTTTTGAACTATTTATTTTTCACTCTTTGTAATGACTGAGACTATGCTGCTTAATAAATAGCCGTGTGCATCTCTCCGATGCAGAGGCTGGGTTTCCATTTCAAAAAAAAAAACATCAATAGGATCCATCGAGTTCACAGGTTTTTCCCAAATTTCTGCCACCTTTGGCAAAAACTCATCATTACGCAACCATGAGGTATCAAACTTAAATTCCCTTCTCAGCGTGGGTTTAGGGGCACCACCATGCTCAAGAACAAGGATATTATGATCAGAACGATCCCTCACAATTTTTCTGAGCATCACTAAAGGAAACAGAACTTCCCAATCAGGAGACATCCGTGGCTCAGCCTCGTCTTGATTCCCAGGGAAGCTTGAACATCGAATTACTGGATTCGATTGCCCCAAAAGACAATCAAATTGTTGGAACTGTTAGCGTAGAGTGACCGGCAAGAGAGGACGAACACCAAAAAGGATTTACAGTCGCAGGACCAGTACATATGTACTACTAGCTACAAGTATTATAGTAGTACGTACTAATTAGTACCAGTATATGGAACAGCTAATCCTGTTCCCTGGATCCCAGGAAAACATTTGCATGAGCCGAGTGAGCGTACAATACAATTCTAGTGCAGCCAGGCGCAAACAATGTGTTGCAATTTTGTCCACTGCCATCTATATATACACTTCCTTTCCGTTTTACTGACAACCAAGTGCAGCCAGCTAGTATAATCACTGACGCAAAGGAAGGAAGCTAGGTGCCAAAGATACCCCGGAATTTCCACCTTCGACTCTGTCACTCATATACCACAAGACAGAATTTGCTGCAACCAGCTAACCGCCAGAGCTTGTTGATTCTTTCCCGTTACCTCGGGCCGGAAAGCTCCACCGCCCGGAGGTTGTAGGTCGAGTCGACGATCCAGTCGTTGTGTCGCGGGACCAGCTCCGCCTCCTGCCGGACCACCTCCACCTTCTGCCACTCCTCCCACCGATCGGCCAGCCCGTCGCCCTCCAGCATCCTCACCACTTCCGACATCTTGGGCCGGTCCATCGGGGAGCCCTGAGTGCACAGCAGCGCCACCTGGATCAGCTCCTCCACCTCGTGCTCCACATAGGCGCTCTGCAGGTCCGGGTCCACCAGCATCTCGATTTTCTTCTCTTTCAACAGCCCTTTCACCTGCACCAAAGCACAGCCGGTAGTTTTTTCGCATTACGTTTCAGTTCCGCGCGAGGCTCTCCATGATGATAGACCATATGGCACATGGAGTGTGAAGTGTCAGTTTGTTTTGGCACTGATCATGCCACAGAACAATGAACCAACAGGGATCAATAATATTTGTTCTAGCTCTTACACTAGAAATGGCAGACAGCTAAGATGCATGCTGAAAGACAACTAAGATGCATGCTGAAAGACAGCTAACATGCATGAGGGAAACAAAATTGCGAGTTGTATTGCTGCTCAATGATAGAGCAGAACATACCCAGTCAAGCAGCATCACATCGTCGTCGTTCGCAAGACGGGCAAGGTCAAACGCCCTCTGTCCAGTAATGAGCTCCAGAAGCATGATCCCGTAACCAAAAACATCTGTCTTCTCGGAGGACTTTCCCGTGGATAGGTACTCAGGGGCAATGTGTCCGATCGTTCCACGGACAGCTGTAGTTACATGCGTGTCCTTGTAATCCATAAGTTTGGCCAGTCCAAAGTCACCCACGACTGCCTCATAAGTTTCATCCAAGAGGATGTTTGCAGCTTTGACATCACGGTGAATGATCTTGGGATCACAGTGGTCATGCAAGTAGGAGAGCCCTCTGGCAGATCCCAGTGCAATGTTAGTTCTCTTTTCCCACGCAAGAGGAGGCTCGTCTGGCTGGCGCTCTAAAAATCAAGTACCACAAGTCAAGACAGAAATAACTAAACATATAATAGATGTAATATTAATCAGAACTGAATGGAGGGAGTACATAACTTTATTTACTCTTTGATATATACTCTCTCGGGGCACCCGTTCTTTGAAATGAAAGCAAACAAATGCGAAAGAAGTCCTGAAGAAAGATGTACAGAAGAATAGGTACCTCGCAAACGTGATGCAACGCTGCCATGAGCCATGTATGGATAGACTAGTAGCCGTTCTGTAGGTGTCATGCAGAATCCACGGAGTCGGAGCAGGTTTCTATGCACTGCCATGCTAATCATTTCAACTTCCGTTTGGAATTGGAGTTCACCACCAGGGGTACGTTCTTCTTTTAATCTCTTCACTGCTACCAATGTACCATCCGTTAGTCGCCCCTTGTACACCTTTCCAAAGCCGCCTCTTCCTAGAATGTTCTTATTGCTGAAGTTATCGCTGGCAACTTGCAGCTCCCTAAGCGAGAACCTCTTCAGCTGTCCAAGGTGCACTTCTGGATCCTCCTCAGCTGAACGTAAATAAGAGAAGTACAGATGAATGAATTGAATAACTTGAATTACAGCATGTTATGTATATAACACTCACCAGGGACATCAAAGAAATGCTCTTCAGGTTTACGCCGCCGCCACAATGCAAATCCGATTGCAGGAACTGCAAATACCAATGCAGCACCCGCAGCAACACCTCCAGCAATTGCCCCGGTTTTAGAGTCACCTAACGAAAGGGGATTATTCCAGTAAGAACATGTCACATAAGACCATCCAGATTATTTAAGAGTTTCAGTAAATTCCTGTTTCAAGGAGAATCACTGTAATGCCACAGAAGTATAGTTACAGAAACTCACCGCCTTGTGACACAGGTGGTGTTGGAGGGTTGAATGGAGGCGGTGGAGAAAAAGGTGGAGCCCCAGGACACGGTTTTGTAGTACCAGGACCACAAAGATTTGGATTATTACCAAAACTGTGAAAATAAGATGAAGTTCATCATCCTCGCAAGATACAGTAAAGACCCAAATTTTCATCCAGAAATAGTACCTGATAGGGGTAAATTGTGAAAATGAGCCAGTTGATGGAACCGTTCCAGAGAGATTGTTGTTTGAGAGATCCCTGCAAGATTGTCGTGCGCATATTATGTGCAGATTTTCATGTATGTAACCATGTCCACAAGATACATACAACGATATGAATACTAGAACAGGGAACTTACAGAACTTGGAGAGTGGAAATATTGGTCAAAGATTGTGGAATTTCACCATGAAGACTGTTGTTGTTAAGACGGCTATTGTTGCAAGTAGGCATTCAAACAAAGAAGTTAGAATCATTTCAACTGGTAGGCCTACAAAATAAAGTATTAAGCCACCGAAAAGGACCTAAACGGGGATTTACCCTTCATTGTAATAAGAGATCTGAGTGTATATGGTCATATGAAAGAAGAAAATTGCAAGAACATCTCATTGTTCAATAAGACATGCCAATCTAAGAACGGGCAATTTACAGTGAGAGGATATAGGCAATTTACAATTCTATACACCTTTTTTTTAGGATGGGAGCACTGTCAAAGAAATGAGAGGGTCATAATAAAATTACATTATAAGAGGAGTATTCTTACAGGAAACGCAACTTCAACAGTTGCCCCAAGGTGTCTGGAATAACACCAGAGAATTTGTTTAGGTACAGATCCAGACTGACCAGGTTTGTCAAGTTCCCAAGTTCGTAAGGTATTGTCCCACTTATGTTGTTGCTATACAACTCCCTGTCACATAACAGTGAAATTTCACCAGAAGTTTCAAGGAACACAGAATGAGAGCGCCAAACTTGTAAAAGGTACCAATACCATAAATGATGGACAAATAATATACGGCAACAAAATAATGAGAAAAAATTAGACATTTTTAGGATGTAGGCCAAAAATCACCAAACCCCACTACCCAAAATATGTAGAAGAAGCAAGTGTGCCTAACCACTCCAGACATCCTGGAATAGTACAATTTTCCAAACCCATTGACAGATTTTAGTGAAAATCAAAGTGGTTTCAAATGCTGCGCATGCTGTCAGTACTCAGCACAGCTAAATTTTACAAGCCCATGTCATGTATGGCCACCAAGATTCAATGCGGTAGCATATGGAAACATACACGGATGCACCTACGGTATAACTATAAAATGATTCTTGGAAGGCTGGAACTTTAAACTTACAAATATTGAAGATTCTTCAACTGCCCAAGTTGGGACACCAATGCACCTGATAGTTGTGCATTTCCAAGATCACTGCAACAAGAAAAAGGATACAGTCAAGACACAGAGGATCAGATTTGTAAACTTTTAGCAACTGTAAATTATAAAAAAAAACTTACACTCTGATGACACTGTTGTCAGTATTACAAGTAACATGGAACCATGTGCATGGATTAACCAGAGTGGGATCCCAACTCTGCAGCACACTGTTAGCATCTTTAAGGCTTTGACGCAGACTGTACAGAGCATCTCCTACAAATTGGAAGTACCATAATGATCAGGTATGAGCAACATTAGACATGCCTACGCACTTAGGACAACATATAGATGTTCTCTGATAATCTTATGTGCAGAAATTTAATGTTTACTTCTGCACCACATTATGTGCACAAACATATTACTTTTTTTTTGAGGATGCTGCAGGAGATCTGTGTGTCGATATACTAAGAGAGGAGAGTGATAATTACAAGAGTTTGATCAGTGGCAAAGTGCCACAGATATAGTATTGTGATTTCTTACAATGCTGAACTCCCCTTTTCTACAAAAAGGTAAGCAATAATTAGCATCAGCTATTAATCAATATCAGTTCATAAAAATGTGTAACATTAAAAAAAAAATTGTAAGTGATGTTTGTGCAACATTTTTTTTTTTTTGGATATTGGAAGAGAACATCTACCCCAGCCCCCGTTTAACAAGAACAGACGTGCTTGGTCCAATTCGTTGACCCAAAAAGTCAGTATAGGAGCCAATATAATAGTAGAAATAAAAGCAAAACAATACAATTTTGTTCATGACCCAAATAGTACCTCCACATTTTAAGAGAAAGTACACGATTGTTATATATAGTTAGTACATGAGTCCAAAAAAAAAATAGTAGAAATAAAAGCTACATAATTATTGCTATGATAAAAAGAGATCCCCATGGATATCTTCATTTCTATACCACGAGATTACAAGTTCCATCTTCAGACAAAGTATAGCGATTCTATTAGTTCAGTAGAGCCTAAATGATATGGCAATCTAGTCTGCAATAAGCAAAATGCCTCTTTATGAAAGGGTGAAAGAAAGAGAAATATATGCGTTGGCGGTCTATACAAAACAAATCCGTGCCGTGGAGACTGAAGAGCGCATTCAAGACAAAGTTAGGCATACACCAAATTACCTACTTGGCATTAGCTAAGCTGAAAAAAAAAATGTCTTTTTCAGAACAAAGTTAAGCGACAATAAACGTTAAAACAGATACTTTTGTGTGGAATCTAATTCTAATTTTGTGAAATTAATCCAGCTAGAGAGTAGGCCGAAACTAGTCCAGAAAGTAGTTTTCTCATCTGAGTGCAACGAGGCCAAACTTAT
Source organism: Alopecurus myosuroides (assembly GCA_028641055.1). Taxonomy (NCBI): domain Eukaryota; kingdom Viridiplantae; phylum Streptophyta; class Magnoliopsida; order Poales; family Poaceae; genus Alopecurus; species Alopecurus myosuroides. Next base: position 212,815,264 of record CM054059.1, on the reverse strand, counting down.
TTACCATAGAGAAACATCTTGTAAACAGAGAACAAATTCATAACATCATATGAGAATCATGAATAAAGAGCCTACATAATCGAATAAATCAAAGCTGGAAAGGGGGAATTATTATTAGACCTTATATTTCCTGAACAAATTTTGGTCCACGCCCATGGACGGAAATATTAGTGCCGCCAAAACCCTCTCATTACGGTTGGCCCCGCTGCTGGGGAGGTTGGTAGAGACAAACCAAAGCGCCTTTATTCGCAAACGTTGCATCCATGATAACTTCATGATGGTGCAACAAACCGCGAGGCTGCTGCAGGGGCTTAGAGAACCCAGGGTGATGCTTAAGCTGGACATAGCTAAAGCCTTTGACTCTGTGTCGTGGGGTCTCTTGTTTGAGGTGCTCCAGAGACTAGGGTTCGGCGGCAGATTCTGCGCTTGGGTGGCCATATTGCTCTCGGCCGCGAGCTCCAGGGTGTTGATCAACGGAGAGCCGGGCCCCCCTATTTGGCACCGGAGGGGACTGCGCCAGGGTGATTCCCTATCCCCGCAGCTGTTTGTGCTGGTAATGCGCACGCTGAACAGATTGCTGCTTAAGGCTGCAGAGCTTGGTATTCTTCATCGGCTCTCCCGCCAGCACGCCCTCACGCTCTCCTCGGTGTCGCTCTACGCGGATGATGTGGTAATCTTCGGACACGCCGAGGCTAGAGAGATGCGCGCGATCAAAGCAATTCTTGCGCTCTTTGGGGACGCCACAGGTCTGAGGACGAACTTCGCGAAGTGCTCCATCTCCCCAATAGGATGTACCGACGAGGAGACAACCATGGCGGCCACCACTTTTGGTTGTCAGATCGCCCCGTTTCCTGTCAAGTACTTGGGGATCCCTCTGGGGTTGCGGAAGCCCTCCGAGGAATCCCTTCAACCCACTATCGATAGGATTGCTGACAAGCTCCCCTCCTGGAAGGCCGCTATGATGCCAAAGGCGGGGCGACTCGCGCTAATCAAAGCGGTTCTAGCAGCGATCCCTCTCCATCAACTTATTGTGCTGAGCGTCAACAAGAAGACCTTAAAGAAGATAGAAAAGATCTTCCGTGGCTTTCTATGGGTGGGAAGGACGGAAGCTAAGGGTGGACACTGCCACGTCAACTGGGCACGGGTTTGTCGACCGCTCCATTTGGGGGGCCTAGGTATTCCAGACCTACACCGTACTTCCATCAGCCTTCGGGTGCGCTGGCTCTGGAAGATGCGCACAGACACAGAAAGACCTTGGAAAGGATTGGACATGCAATTCTCCAAGATGGAGCGCGCCATCTTCGAGGTCTCTACCGAGATGTCTCTAGGAGATGGTTCAGAGGCGCTGTTTTGGGTGGATAAATGGGTTGAGGGGAAGTCCCCACGAGATTTGGCGCCGGATCTATTCGCGCTTATTCCCAAGAGGCGCTGGAAGCGCCGGACGGTTCGAGAGGCGATCCTTGAGCGCCGATGGATCGGGGATATATCAGGAGCTTGTTCCCCCCTCGCCCTATGGCAATATGTGCAGATCTGGAGACTAACCCAAAGGATCCAGTTGTCCGAGGCGCCGGATCGACTGACCTGGCGATGGACGCAGGACGCTGAGTACTCCTCCAGGTCGTGCTACGCCGCACTGTTCCACGGTGCCGTTGAGTCTACAAGCTGGAAGCTCAACTGGAAGACGTGGGCTCCACCAAGGGTGAAGTTCTTTGTTTGGCTCGCTTGCATGGACCGCTGCTGGACGGGGGAGAGGCTTGCGAACCGCGCCTTACCCCATCCGGCGCGTTGCCCGCTATGTGATCAAACTACAGAGACGATGTCCCATATCCTCACGGGATGCTCTTTCTCCCGGACGCTATGGTACGAGGTGCTATCCTGGATCCGATCTACCTTCAGGCCCCCGGAAGCCGAAGACGACTTTGTGGGTTGGTGGTCCCTGACCCTGCGCTCCACCCCTCGACTGCTACGCAAAGGCACATCGACGCTTATCATGCTTACAGCTTGGTGGATTTGGAAGCAGCGCAACGCCACGGTCTTCGACAACGCGAGTCCTTCGATCAACGCCCTCTTGGCTACGATCAAAGCGGAAGCTCGCGACTGGGTGCAAGCGGGGGCAAAAGGGCTTGGTCAACTTCTTCCTTAGTTTTTCGTGCTTTTGGGTTGAGTTGTATCGTTGGGTGACCTCAGTGGAGGTTTGTACATAAACTCTCTTTCTATCAAGTAATGAAATGCAAAGCTTTTGCGTTTTCGCAAAAAAAAAAAAAAAAAAAAAAAAAAAAATATTAGTGCCACAGTACGAGATTTTGACCCCTTTCCCCCAAAATTTTATACACACAAAGCTCTCCTCCCACGGACCAACTAAATGACCAATTCATCGAGACCTGAAAGGCGGGCGGAAAATATGCATAACAAAGAATTAAATTTTGATGAACAGGCTCACCCTCTGTGTTGGCGGCGACCGGACTCGCGCCCAGCAGCACTGACAAGACCGCCGCCGCCAGCCACCAGCTCGACCTCCGCGACATCTCCGGCGACGCGGCCATCCAAGCGCAGGCAGCTGCTAGGTGTTGCCTGTCTCGCTTCTCAGAGCCGCCGCATACGCCTGCCCGCGTCCCCTCCTCCGGTGCCCCTGTGAAGTCGCCGCGACGGACGCCGATCACCTCCCGTCTTGCGCCGCCGCCGCGTCGACAGGCCACAGCGAGCTCCTCTTCTCTGACCGCGGAAGAGATAGATATTCTTTTACCGGTGTTTTCTCGGCTCGGGATTTTTAAATTTCTGCTGGTCTCTGCCAGTGCGCGACTGCGTTCCGACCTGAAATGCTTCATTGGTAAGGGCGACGTTTTTCCGCGGAGGACTAGTCACCGCGTGCTGTCCACGTAGCTTCACTGCCTGGTGGGGAGTAGAAGTTCTTGATCCCACCTGTCGGTGACAGAAACGTGGCTTCTTCACGGTGGCCTTCGTTTCCACCACAGGGTAGTGGGAGACCGAAATGTAGCGGGAGGGAAGGGAAGTCCGCTGCGCTGACGGCGGCGTGATGCGGGCGCTGGGAACTTTCCTGGACGCGGCCCTCGTACGCCCATCCCCATATGTCTCTGGACATCAATCATGCGTACGGATCCTCGCATACTGAAACTAGGTTGTCATCGCCCGCGCACGTTATGATCCGGCGGTTAAAAAGGAGATGCACGGCATTTCGGGGCGAAAAGGCCGGCGAGGTACGGCCATCTTCGAGCGATGGGCTCGGAGCAGTAGGGCACGCCCACGCACCACCATACCCTACTCGCGGGGCCCTCTCGCTGGGCCCGCCTGGCAGGGCTCCAGGTAAACGGCACGGTCCAAAACGTCCCCCTCGTGAACGGGGATCCAGTGCGCCACGGCTGCCTCTTCTGTGCCCGGTCGCAGCCGCCCTTCTCACCCGTTGGGGCCGCACCTAGCCAGTAGGAATCCGTCACGCGACAGGGATGTGATCACGGAACGGTGTCTGCTGCTCGGGGAGTGGACAAACGATCCTGCCCTTCAATTTCTCCTTGTGTACGTCTGTGGCGGGCCAGGTCGGATCCCAGATTTTTCCAGTCAAAGTTGTGGACCGCGCTGGGTCTACGCTAGGTTAGTGGAGTAGAGTAGAGCCGTAGAGTGGGGGGCTGGAAGAGGAGACTTTGACCCAGACTCTGGAGCACTACTACTGTTTGTTTCGCAAAATGACGTGAAAATTTGACAAAAATCCACTACGATGATGAAGTCTCATCGATTTAAAAAAACGCGGGAATTTTGGGATTATACCATTCAAAACTAAGCTACAGTAGTTATTCGGGATCTTTCGAGGCCTCAAACTAGGCCAGGACAATCACGTTTTCGTTGACACGCCGGGACAATCACTTGAATGCACTTCAGATACAGCTAAACTAAACAAAGCTCGAGGATATCGAAAGCCAACTGTATTTATTGACCGGTCAAAACTTAAACCGCATCGCCAGCTCTCAATATCGCCACTGAAAAAATCAGAAAGAGAGTCGATCTCCTCGCTCAGCACGCAGCAGCATGATAAGGAAGTACTCCCTCTGTTCCATATTACTCACTCTGTTCCATATTAGATGAATTTGAAATGAATGTATCTAGACATATTTTAGTGGTAGATACACTCATTTCAAAGTCATCTACTCCCTCCGTTCCTAAATATAAGATGTTCTATCTAATACTCATGTTGTCTAGATACATACTAATATGAGTGAATATATACGCGAAAAGTTGTCTAGATACATGTACACATGTGTGCATGTGGAAAAAAACTAAAACATCTTACATTTGGGAACGGGGGGAGTAATATGGAACGGAGGGAGTAGATGACTTTGGAATGGATGTATCTAGAACTAAAATATGTCTAGCTATATTCAATTCAAAGTCATCTAATATGGAACGGGGGAGTATCAGGAAACATCTCTCTGGTGGCACCGCATCCACGACAAGCAGTCCCGGCACGTCTTCCACCGCATCCACAGCAAGCCCTCTCGACGGCGTTCATGAAAGCATTCCATGGGGCGGTTAGGCGCTACCTCTTGCACGTCGGCGCGGAGTCTGTGGCAGTAGATGCCACCACCGACTGGCCAAAAAACACGACACAGTGTCGCAAGAGAGGAAGGCGCAAGCGGCTCTTCCACACGCGGAGGTGTCACAGAGTAGACATGTCTAGATGTAGGATTACGTTCGTGACTAGAGAAGCTTTAGGTAATTTAGAGCAGACCTAGATAACCTAATGGATTTTTAGGTTAACCATTAGAACCATTGGGTTCCTTTTCAGGTTAGGTTAACCTAGCCATTGGTTAAACGGGACCAACTCCCAAATTTAGATGAAAGATCGTGTCTGCCGTATTTAGAATGACAAGCCTGATGCTTGGTCTATAGCAGCTGATGTAAAAACCATGAGGTTTTGTTGGGGCAAATGGATAACCCCGCTCGTTATAACAAACTTAAAGATAATATTAACCTAGTATGGGCGGGAAGTTTTCTGTTCTTGTTTAAATTTTTGTTCAGTATCTTTTTTTAAATTTCCTCCTGCGCATTTCTGATCTGTAATCGCATTAGCTGGTCAGAATCTTCCATACATTATCATGTCCACTGATCTTACGACCAATTCACCATAATCGCCATTACCTATTGTTCTTCTGTATCGCTCAACACTTGGTTCCCCGCCATTAGTTGTTGTTGCCGATTAAGTATTGGCCATACATGCGCTTGTGTTTTTAAGAAATGACGCTTCGCTGGCTCTTCCTCGAGGGCTCGTCAGTGAGCGTGTGCCGCCATGGCGCGAGCTCCAAGGAGGGTTGGGAGAGAGAGGAACCCTCTCACGGGTTATCCCTTGTCGGAGACGGCCCCAGCCTATCCACTGTCGAATCCCTGACTCAACAAATCCCTTTGGTGAACCTATCGGGTTTCGATTAGGAGAACCCATGAGCGCTGGTGGAATCGTCGGCTAGACAGGGGACGAGATTTACCCAGGTTCGGGGCCCTCGTAGAGGTAAAACCCTTACTCCTGCCTCTTGTCGATCTGTATTGATGATTAGATCGGTTACAAAGGTGGTGCTCGAATCAAGAGTAGGTCTCGAGTTCAAGGCTTTTGGTCGTGCGGTGTTGCTTGGTCCTCTCTCGGGGGCTCTCCTGGCCTTATATAGGCGGCCAGGTCTCGAGTTCTACCCGGAGAGGACTCCAACCCTAGCTAGGTCGGTTACATGTTTCCTAACTTGACCCGCAAGTTTAGTGCGGGTGGGCTTCACGTGGGCCTTCTGGAGTATTCGAAGGGCTCCTCTTCTTGGGCCTTCACCTTGGGCCTGAGAGGGGGTGTCCTTATCCGCAGGATCCAGAATCCATAGTTTCGTCAGTAGCCCCCGAGCGTTTGCTCGAGTGGGAATTTTCTAGTCGAGTAGACGGTCAAACCTTTTTTGGCCTTGCTTTTTCTTTTGAATAAATAGCTTGGCTGCTTACTGTTTTAAAGGGTGTGTTCCCTGTGCAATGAGTCCTTATGCTCGAGCGTCGAGCGACTTAGGTGCCTGTTATTGCGGCTTTATTTGCAAAAGGATGCGGCACAGTAGCTTGGCTCTCCCGAGAGATCAGGGCCAATTAATTGCGACTAGGGCAAAAACATTCCTGGCCTACACAGATTCGAGACCTCCGACTTGAACCCGATAAGGTGATTGTTGCGACTGGGCCGTTGTGGACTTATCGAGTCGAACTTAACCTATGAGTGTACCCGGCGCGTCCGCTAGGATTTTTCTTCGTGTTGTTGACACGGAACTATACCGGAGGACGCAGCTTTCGAGTGCGATTCGAGGCCCTTAAGAAAGATCTTTTTGAGTCTTACCTTCATATTCGAAGAATATGGCATCCGGATGTGCCTAGTCGGCTAAACAATCCAGGTTTTTATGATGTAGAAATATCATCGTGAATGGAGGTAGGTTTTTTCTACCTGAATGGTTGTTTAAGACTCAGTCGAAAGAGTTTTCGTACTGTAGATAGTCGTGTCCATATGAAAGAGTTTTCATGTTTGGACTGTTGCGCCTATACGAAAGAGTTTTCGTGTATAGGATAGTTCTCTTGTTTTAAAGAGGTCTTGCTCCATGATTTATTCGTAAAAGAATTGCCTTTAGTCGAAGGAATTTCATACGAAGCTATTTTCGTGTTTGAATTGTCCATTCGAAAGTTCTTGAATTTGATGATGCGTGCCATGACGTCATGACGCACTTTTCTCCTCCCGATGGGACGTGACGGAGTGGTAGCAGATGGGCTGGCCCACCTAGTCAGCTTTTTGACCGTGAAACGAGACGCCGCTTCCGTTTTTTACGCGAACTGCGCAGTAAATGCGCACGATCTTCTGTTAAGATCGTGGCACGGAACAGCGTTCACCGCCCCTTCGTTTCATCTTCACACGTGGTGGCTGCGATACGTGCCACGTAGCGCATCGAGTGGCTGAGATTGACCCGCTCCGTGTATAAATACGGGACTTAGCGCTGCGGTAAAATTTTCCCAGCCTTCGCCTTCAACCATCTTCTTCCTCGTGCTCATCTTCCTCCTTGCGCTCGAGCTCACACTGTTAGCCATGGTCGGAGGCAAAAGACGTGGTGCTGCCGCTTCCGCATCCGGAGAAGTTTCCGCGCAACCTGCGCCTCGGGCCGGCGACTGGCGCTCGCCCAATACCACCGCGAAGAGCATCAAGGAGATGCAGCGGGAGGGGCTGCTGCCGGCTGAATCTGAGAAGCGGGTGCGCCTCGGGAAGAAGGAAGAGGTACCAAACCCGCAATCGAACGAGCGTGTGGTCTTCGCGGACCACGTGTCTCGGGGCCTTTCCTTCCCTCTCCATCCTTTTCTCCTCGGGTTGCTGTATGTCTATGGCATACAGCTTCACGATCTTCCTCCGAACGCGGTGCAGCATATTTCGTGCTTCATCGTGTTCTGCGAATGCTTCCTTGGCATTCGCCCTCATTGGGCGCTTTGGAAGGTCCTCTTCAAAGTTCGCATCTTCCGCGAGAAATCGCGGGTGGACTCCGAGCCTGGCGAGCCGCTGCGCACAGGCGGCTTCGGGATCCAGGCGCGATTGGAGAGCAGCTACTTCAACATGCACTTCGTCGACTCCGCCCAAGGCTGGCGGAAAAAGTGGTTTTACGTCATCGACAACAGCTCGGGTGGGATCGTGGAATTCCACCCGTTCGCTGTTTTGAAGAGGCGGAAATCCTGGGCGCACAAGCTGTCAGCCGAAGAAACCCAAGTCGTCACGCCCCTACTCGCAAGAGTGTCCGCTCTCCGGTATCAAACCGCTGGAGTGGTACTCAACGGGCTGCACCTGGAGAGTATTCTTTTGAAGCGCAGGATCCAACCGCTGCAACAAAGGCCTTCCACCATGTGGGAATACCAAGGCGCTGAAGACCCTAGCCGAGTGAGCCGCGAGGAACTTTCGAACGTTGAGTTCGAGAAGAAAATCGCGGCTGTCACCAGCTTGAAGGTGGGGGAGAAGTTCCCCGACTGCTCAGTCGAAGCCTTCGACGCTTCGAAACCTCCACCAGCCGAGGTTAGTTTTATCCTTCTTGTCCGTCATTATTTTCTTCTTTGCTTTGAGTCTTTGGTCGACTGAAATTTTTCTTGCCTCCCTCTTCCGTCTTTGTAGAGCTTAGCGGTGGCGAACTGCTACCCGCCAGTTGCGGGAGAGGACGCCTCGGAGTTATTGGCGAGTCACCTGGTCGGCTTAGCCGATACCAGTGTAGCCGATGCTTCCTCGAGCTCCGAGGATGATTCTTCGGATGATGCGGAGGGCTCGAATGGCGGCCTTCGTCGTTGCAAGCGTCGTCGGGTAGAGGACGATAACGAGGCTACTTCCAAGGATAATTCCTTAGAGGAATCGCCCGGGAAGGCCCCTATCTCCGCGACTCCACTTCGCTCCCTCGCCCCGCCTTCATTCCCAGTAATCGCAACCGCTTGGAACGCGGATTTGCTGGATGAAGATGAAGATGACGAGTAAGTTATTTTCCTCGTTCTTAGTCGATCGTTCTTTCTCCTGCGCTTATGTTTGATTCCTTGTTCTTTTTTGCTGCAGTGTGCAGGCCATCAGCCCTCGCAGGTACGCTTCTTCTGTTCCTCCCGAAAAGAGGAACAAAGCAGGAACTGCGGGTGGAACTCCCAATGCTGGCACCGTCCAGAATTCTCCCAGCGCAGCCCCCAATGCGGCGACTGCGGAACGTGAAGCTCCTAGCTTTGCCGCCAGGACTCCAGCTTCGAAAGAAGTGACGGACAGCTCCGCAGATCCTCTCTCCCGCGCCACGGGCCAGGTAAACTTTGTAGTTTGTCTTCGAATTTTTATCGGGTGCACAACAGTGCTCCCGATGGGAGTAGCCCCCGAGGTTGTAGTCGATTGCTTGCGATCGGCTACAGGCTCAAAATCTTGCTTTATTTTCTTCGTCTTGATTTTTATCGCGTGCACGACAGTGCTCCCGATGGGAGTAGCCCCCGAGGCTGTAGTCGATTGAATTCAATCGGGTACAGGCTCTAATTTATATCTTCTAATTCTTCTACTTCTGTACTTTTGCAGTCGCTTGTTGACTCGCTTGCGGCGATTGGTCGCCGCGTTGTTCTTGCCGAATCGGAATGCGAGAGGCTTCAGTCACACTGCAGTCGATTCCACACCGAGAACGAGCTCCTTAAGAGTAAGTCTCATTGTCTTCTTTTGTTTCTGTTCTCGTGTCCATTCTTGATGTATAACAAATGTTATTGCGTAGCTCAACTCGAACATTCGGAGTCCGAGAGAGTCAAGCTTTCTGAGCGGGCAACCACTCAGGAAGCTGATTTGGCGGCTGTTCGACAAGAGCTGGAGGCCTCCCGCATGCGGTCGGAGGATCTTGATAGGCAACTCGCGGATGCGAGAAAAGCTTTGAAGGATCAAGAGGAAGCTGGCAATAAGGCCGACTCTGACCTTGTCACGTTCCTCCGTCCCCTTGCTGAGCGTTTCGCGGGTAAGTGGCCTAGGCTCTCGCAATTGTATCTTTTATCCTGGTGATCTTTCGAAATTTTGACATTCTTTTCCTTTGCAGGTCTTCTGGATGTTCCTTTGGAGATCCCTGGGATCCAGCGAGTAGATGTGCTAACCGACACACTTGCTCAACTCAAGAGGCACGCCGAAGGAGTGTGCTCCTTGATTGGCGATGCCACCCAAGTGTTGTCGCAACTGCACAGTCGCTTCCTCGCCAACGTTGTACCTCCATCCGCGCTAGACGGCCTGCTGAAGATCTTCTCGGAGGGCAATCTCCTGGATGCTTACGCAGTCGCCCAGTCGGAGTCTGGCGCGAAGACTGCGATCCAGTTCGCGCTGGCACACGGAGTCAACGGTTTGGAGGAGGCCTACTCGGCTCTTCCAGTCGACCCCTCGACGGGCAAAAAGGTACGGCTCTCTCGTTTTGGCAAGCAGGCCACCATTCTTGCTCGGAAGCTGTCTGAGCTATTTGCTCGACTGAAAGGAGGGGCGACTGCCGCTAGTGGGAGCACCACTGTAGCTTCTTAGTTTTGTTCTTCTTTTTCCTTTCCTTCGTGAATGTAATGAACCTTGGGATGTATTCCCGTATTTTCATCGTCTTTAATCGAAGTGTTCGTTCTGGAAATTGCTTCCCGTAGTTTGTATATTTTCTCCCGATGGGAGTAGCCCCCGAGCACTTTTGTCGGATGTGCGACTAGAAATACTTCGAATAGGGCTTCTTACTTCTTTCCTTGTATTCTTCCAGGCTACCGGGGTAGTTGCAGAATCTTCGAGTGGACATGCTACTCCAGTAAATCCCCTTGTTGCCGCTGTTGGCACCTATGCTGGTCTTCGTGATAAGGTCCGGGAGGGTGAGCGTCAGCTTAAAGCTCTGCGCGGTATAGCCGATGTGGCGAAGTCCAAGCAGAAACTGGCGGCTGAACGTGAGCAGTTTCTGATGGATGAATTATCGTTGGTTGCGAGGGATTTGCTGTGTAAGTAATACAGCCCCCGTGTCTTCTTTTTGCTTTGTTTCCTTAGCTGATCAAGCATGCTTGCTCTTCAGTTGTCAGACCTGATGACAGGGAAGAAAAGCAGTGGGTGGAAAACCATATAGTTCAGGAGGCTGGTAGCTCAAATCCTCATGCGAGTAACTTCTGGTCTGATCGCAGTCGAGGATTTGTGATAGACACCTTGAAGTTCTGTGTACTGCAAGCGAGAATTCTCGTGAGTTCTTTTCACGAGGTCCTGATTGCGATGAATGCTGCTTTCTACCCACTCGAAAGGGGTCCTGAAGACTGGAGCTATCTTCTCAGGTTGTATGGACGTGAAGGAGAGGTTCGCGCGTGTGTGCGCAATCAAATGACATGCGGCGCGGTTGTAGCTCTATCCTTTGTCCGAATATGGTATCCTGAAGTAGATTTTAGCTCCATAGCCAGGCTCCCAGATGATCCAATCGATGATATTTCCCCCTTCTATGATGCTGTTCGTCCTGCAGCGGAGAAAATCATCCGATTGTCCTCTGAGGAGGTTGATAGAGTTTTGGCGACTGAGAATGCTCAGCGCTTTGATTGATTGTCGGATGCGCATATCCTGTATCCTTGTATAGTTTGTAAAACTGTTGTAAGGTGTATAACCTTGTATGTATGTTTTTTTCCTGTAATGCTTAGTTGTAGGTGTAGCCCCCGTGTGTTTATGGGGTGTGTTCCTGTAACTTTTGAGCGTGTAAAAATAGGAAGTTGCGAGTGAGTATGATGGAGAAACCATGTTTTTATTGCGATGACTGAGAAGCCATGTATTCGAGCTACAAGAGTGGCTAGCATAGCCTTATTTGTTGTGAGAACAAGTAAACCTAGGGATAGAATTTGCGGAGGTGCGCAATATTCCAAGGATTGGAATAGATTCCTCCAGTCGATGGATTCTTCAACCTGTATGCTCCGCCTGGGATGACTTCGTGTATGATGAAGGGTCCTTCCCAGGGTGGTTCGAGCTTATGTCCTTCCTTCTGCTTGAGTCGCAGCACTAGATCTCCAACCGCGAATGCTCTGTGGCGTATGCGGCGACTATGATAGTTTCGCAGGGATTGCTGATATACTGCGGATCTGGCGAGTGCGATGTCCCGCATTTCGTCGAGTGCATCCATATCTTCCGCGAGTGCCCTGTTAGAGGTTTCTTCGCTTTAGGCCACAACTCGTGGAGCACTGAATCGAACGTCCTCGGGGAGGACTGCTTCTGCCCCGTATACCATGAAAAATGGCGTGTATTTTGTAGATCGGTTAGGAGTTGTGCGTAGCCTCCATAGTACGGAGGGTAATTCGTCCGCCCAATGTCCTGCGGCGGGGTGTAGACGATCGAGTAGGCGTTTCTTGATGCCAGCCGAAACTAAGCCGTTGGATCTCTCGACTTGTCCGTTCGTTTGCGGGTGGGCAACTGAAGCAAACTTGAAGTTGATGCATTTTTCCTCGCAGAACTGTTGCGTTTCCTTTGCTGTGAAATTTGTACCATTGTCTGTAATAATGTCGTGTGGCACGCCAAATCTGCATACAATGGAGTCGAGGAACTTGACGGCGCATTGGGCACTAGCCGAAGTTACTGGCGTGGCCTCGATCTATTTGGTGAATTCGTCGACTGCGACCAGCAAGTGTGTATATCCTCCAGGGGTGGACTTGCGTAGTGGTCCGACCATGTCTAGCCCCCATTGTGCGAAGGGCCAGGCAATGGGTATCATGTGCAATTCCGTAGCAGGTGCATGTGGTCTTGGTGCGAATCGCTGACAGGCATCGCATCCTTCGACCAGGTTCTTTGCATCGGTAGCTGCTGTCAGCCAGTAGAATCCTGCTCGGAAGGCCTTCCCCATTATTGTTTTCCAGCTAGCATGATGTCCGCAATCTCCTTGGTGGATGCCATGGAGCAATTCTTTGCCATCTTCGGGTGCGATGCAGCGCTGAAGTATTCCCGAGATGCTTTGCTTGTATAATTCCCCATTGACTACCCGAAAGGATTTGCTGCGTCTGATTATTTGTCGAGCCTCGCGTGGGTCAGCCGGGAGCTGTCTGTTGGTCAGGTAGTCGAGATATTTCTGCGTCCAGACTGGCTCGACCAGAAAAACCTGTCGTGATATGTTATGAATAAGCTCAATAAGGGCGACTTGCGGGCTGACCTCTGTTTCTGGCACTGCTATCGCTTCTGCAACTTTCTTGATTTTGACCGATCGCTTGATCATCCGTTCGAAATATATTCCTGGTGGTATGGGTGTATTTGTGGAACCCATGTTTGCCAGTCGACCTGCTTCTTCGTTGCTGGATCTTGCGATGTGCTTTAGCTCGCATCCTTTAAAACTTCCTTCGAGTAGATTGTACATGTCGCGATACGCGATCATGTTTTCGGCGATTGCGTCACACTCTTTCATCGTTTGTTGCACAATGAGATTGGAGTCGCCGTAGATCATTAAGCGAGTAGCTCCACAGGCGATTGCCATCTTCATTCCGTGCAGCAAGGCTTCGTATTCTGCGTCGTTGTTTGATGCCGGATCATCTGGTGGAAAGTCCAATCGTAGGACGTATTGCAGCTTGTCTCCCTGAGGGGATATAAGGACAATTCCAGCTCATGCTCCTTCGTTTCTCTTGGACCCGTCAAAGTACATTATCCAATTGCTCGTGTACTCGGGTGGTCCTGGCGTTTGCAGTTCTGTCCATTCGCTTAGGAATTCAACAAGTACCTGGGATTTGATTGCACTGCGTCCTGCGTAAGTGATGTCCCAAGCGCCCAACTCGATGTTCCATTTTGCTATTCTTCCGGATGCCATAGGGTTGTTCATGATTGTCCCGAGTGACGCATCATTAACCACTGTAATGGCGTGTTCCTGGAAATAATGTTTGAGCTTGCGGGCTGTAAGAACGACTCCATATGCGAGCTTCTGGTAGTGAGGGTAGCGTTGCTTGCATGGTGAGAGCACTTCGCTGATGTAATAGATTGGACGTTGAACTCCGTACGCTTTGCCTTCCTCAGGTCGTTCGACCACAATTGTTGTGCTGATGACCTGGTTTGTTGCGGCTAGGTACAAGAAAAGTGGCTCCCCTTCTCGCGGTGTTGCGAGGATGCGCCTACTTTGCAATGACCGCTTCAAATCTGCGAATGCTTGCTTAGCTTCTGATGTCCACTCGAATTTGTCTGTCTTCTTCAACAACTTGTAGAAGGGTAATGCCTGCTCTCCCAATCGTGCGATGAATCTTCTTAGGGCGGCTAATCACCCTGCGAGCTGTTGGACTCCGCGCAGGTTGGTTGGCTCCTTCATGGTTAAGATGGCGTGTATTTTCTCCGGGTTGGCTTCAATGCCTCTGGCGGATACCAGGTACCCGAGAAGTTTTCCTGCCGGAACGCCAAAGACTCATTTGGTCGGATTGAGCTTGATCATGTACGCGTTGAGGGCGTCGAATGTTTCTCTAATATCTTCAAGGAGTGTGTCCTCAACTCGAGTCTTGATGACAATGTCGTCAACATACACTTGCACGTTCTTGCCAATGAGGTTGGCGAGGCATCTTTGCATGCAGCGCTGATATGTTGCGCCTGCGTTCTTCAGCCCGAAGGGCATTGTTGTGTAGCAGTAGACACCGTGAGGTGTGATGAATGCTGTCTTTTCTTCATCCTCCCTTTTCATTCGGATCTGATTGTATCCCGAATAGGCGTCCAGGAAGGAGAGGCGTTGGCAGCCTGCTGTAGAATCCTACGATCTGGTCGATTCGCGGGAGGGGAAAATTATCCTTGGGGCAATGCTTATTTAACGACGTGTAGTCGATGCACACCCGAAGGATATCCGTGTTCTTTTTGGGACCAACACCGAGTTTGCTAACCAAGTGGATATCTTGATCTCCCTGATGAATTTCGCGGCTAGCAATATGTTTACTTCTTCTCCAAGCGGCTTTTGCTTGGGTTCTGAAAATCTTCGCGTGGTCTGTTTGATGGGTTTAGCGTCTGGAAAGACTTCGAGTGAGTGCTCAGCAAACTCCCTGGGTATTCCTGGCATATCTGAGGGTTGCCAAGCGAAAATTTCCCAGTACTCACGGAGGAGTTTGACGAGCGCGCTTTCCTATGCTTGCGAGAGAGTTGTTGAAACCATCGCTGTCTTCGCAGAGTCTGTCGGGTGCACTTGATACTTTCGGGTGTCGCCGTTGGCGCTAAACTCTAGCTCAGGCGCATTTTTCTTCGTTAGGGGCATCACGGAGTGATCCGTGGTTTTTGCCAGCTCTTGAAGTTCTTCGTGCATCCCGAAAGATTTTGCGATCTCGTTGAACTCAATGTCGCATTTGTTGGATTTCTGAAAGTCTCCGTCAATGGTGATTACGCCATGTTCGCCAGGTAATTTGAGCTTCAGGTAGGCGTAGTGAGGTACTGCCATGAATCTGGCGAACACTGTTCGGCCCAAGATGGCGTGGTACTGTGAAGGCCAGTCGACAACTTCGAAGTCGAGGAACTCTCTCCTGTAGTTGCTCTGCGTGCCTAGCACAACTTCTAGGTTGATTGTTCCGAGTGGACGGACTGCCTTGCCTGGAACTATCCCGTGGAAGGATGTTTCTGATTCCGGGAGGCCGTCCAAGTTCTTGTTCATCCGACGGAGTGTATCCGCGTAGATAATGTTGAGGCCGCTGCCCCCATCCATGAATACGCGGGCTAAGTCGTAGTTGCCAATTTGCGCCTGGATGACGAGGGCGGCGTGTCCTGGTCGATAGACTCGTGGTGGGTGATCTTTCGTCGAGAACGTGATTGGCTGGTCCGCCATTTTTAGGTACTCGGTCTTTGTTGGTGGTGTCTGCACTGCCATGCATATTTGCCTTGTGTTAGTCTTTTGAGCTCTGCGAGAGGGGCATACCTTCTGGATCATTGCGAGTTGTCCTGCCGGGTTCGGATACGCGTTTGCTCCGGCGTTCGGTGGTGCGGGTACTGCAGCTAGCGCCATGTTTGGATTTGCGGGTGGAGGTGGTGGTGGTGGCGGCTGGAATCCTTGGTGCCCTCCTCCTGGGAGCGGCGGGTAATTTTGAGTGGAGGCAGATCTTTTCCTTGCCAGTGCGTCCGAGATGTCATGGAACTTTCGGCAATCCTTAAGCAGGTGTGTTGCCTTGGTTTTGCCCGTGCGCTTATCTGTGAATAGATGTAGCGAGCAGTATGCATCAAGGTCTTCCTCGGGGGATTTTTTCTTCGGCCTTTGGTCTCCACTCGCGATTTCCACGGCGACCAGAATCGCGGTTTCGCGTGAATTCCGCGGCAACCAACTCCTCTCTATCCTCATGATCGTAATATTTTCTTCTTTTTCTTTGACCGTGACGATCGTCATCGTGTGCGGGTGACGATGCTCTTTCGTTGCGCACCGCATCTTCTCCGTTAGCCCATTTTTCGGCTATGATCATTAGCTCTCCGATAGTCTTGGGTGCAGCTCTGCCTAGCTCCTCTCGAAAGGCAGTTCTTCTGGCGCCTTTTGCGAAGGCTTCGATCGCTACTTCTTCTGAGATAGTTCCCGCGGTATTCCTGAGCGTGGTCCATCGCTGGATGTACTCGCGTGTGGACTCGCCACTCTTCTGCTTGCATGCTCGTAGCTCTTCGATTGTAGTTGGCCTCTTGTAAGTCGACTGGAAATTTTTGCAGAAATCGCGGTGCAAATCATCCCACGATGCGTAGCAAGATTTTGGTCTTCTTTCCAGCCAACTGCGGGCCGCGCCAGTAAGATGCAAATTGAGGTATTGCATAGCCGTGTTCTTGTTCCCACGTTGGCATTTTCCTGCCGTGAGGTAGTCGCTTAGCCACTGAGAGGGCTCGAGTGAGCCGTCGTACTTTGTCACCTCCGTACTGAGCTTGAACCTTTTGGGTAGAGGTGTTTCGCGGATGCTGCGAGCGAAACAGAGTGCTCCACAGGTTTCGTCATCCGAGGAGCCGGATGAAGAGCGCTCGCGATATCGCGAAGCCCTTGCCTTATCCACCCTTTTTTGAGCGAGATCTGATCGTGCGTCGTATTCTGGCCGATCGCGGCCGTCATCTTTCCTTGGTTCCTTGCTTCGTTTTCTCGAGCGGCTGCTATGGTGCCGCGAGCTTCTGTCTCTCGGGCTATCTTCACTGCTGCTTCGACTGTCGCCGCGGCGTCTAGCTTCTTTTCCTCGACCTCGGCGTGGTGACTTATCCCTCCTTGGTGAAGAGCTTCTGTGCATGCGGGGCGTTTCTTTATATTTCTCTTTCTCCCGTCGCTGCTTCTCCTGCTGCTCCTCGGCCTTCTTGCGATCGTGAGAGGCGAGCCTTGCGGCCGCCAATCCGAGTCCTTTTCGTATTTGCTTGTATTGCTCTGCCCGAGGGTCGCTTTCCGTCGGTTGGTTCATCTGCATGTAGGTTGCCGCGGCTAGAACCGCAGCGGCAGGAGTTTGCGGGTACACGTTGCCATCGTCGTCGACTCGCATGAGAGAAGGAGTGATTGATCTGTTTGTTTCGGGTATAGATTCATCGTTCCTGGATGTGGATGCGTGTCCTTTCCTCACGGGTCGGGTTCCGACCGAGGGTGTTACGGACAGCCCAGCTCGTCTCTGGCTTGATTCGTCCGCCGCTCTTCTTCGGCGGGCCAGATCTACCCGAGCATCTTTGATAATCGTGGCTGCTCTCACTAGGTGATAGTGGTAGGCAACCATGTCTTCGTGTGAGGATCCGGCTGCGGGTGGCTTGCTTGTTCGCATGGCTTCCTTTGCTCGTTTCCAGGATTCCCGCGAGACGCCGATTATGTTGCGCTCTGTCGCGCTATGTTCTGTTTCCGAGCCTTGTTCCGATCCTACCATGCAGACTTGAGCTAGTCGAAGCTCGTGCGTCCTAGGCGTAGGTCGAAGGTTTCCTTGAATTCTTGATGGTTCCTCTGTCGAGAGGGTGTGATAGTCGTTGGCGTTGAAGCGGATGGACTCGCCACTTTTCTCCAGGTGACGGCGTGAGTCGACAGCTCCAGATTCAGTCTCCGATTCATCCGAGAAGTGGAGGATCCCGTCCCTGTTTGTCACGAATTTGAGGCTCCCGAACGTCAGGGTGACGCTCTCCTCCAGATCTTCGAATACCGGGCGCGATTCCGGCGAGTGCGGTGTGACCACGACAGATCCGATCCGTAAAGGATTGTTCGGAGCCGTAGTCGTTGGTTTCCAACGAGAGTTTGATGTCGATGAAGCCGAAGATGCCGGTGATCCAGCGCCCGCCGTTCCCACAGACGTCGCCAATTGTCGAATCCCTGACTCAACAAATCCCTTCGGTGAACCTATCGGGTTTCGATTAGGAGAACCCATGAGCGCTGGTGGAATCGTCGGCTAGACAGGGGGCGAGATTTACCCAGGTTCGGGGCCCTCGTAGAGGTAAAACCCTTACTCATGCCTCTTGTCGATCTGTATTGATGATTAGATCGGTTACAAAGGTGGTGCTCGAATCAAGAGTAGGTCTCGAGTTCAAGGCTTTTGGTCGTGCGGTGTTGCTTGGTCCTCTCTCGGGGGCTCTCATGGCCTTATATAGGCGGCCAGGTTTCGAGTTCTACCCGGAGAGGACTCCAACCCTAGCTAGGTCGGTTACATGTGTCCTAACTTGACCCGCAAGTTTAGTGCGGGTGGGCTTCACGTGGGCCTTCTGGAGTATTCCAAGGGCTCCTCTTCTTGGGCCTTCACCTTGGGCCTGAGAGGGGGTGTCCTTATCCGCAGGATCCAGAATCCATAGCTTCGTCATCCACCGTTCGGAATCGACAGGGTGCTCCAAAGCGAGTGTGATTTTGACGTGTTGCCCCTGGTGAATCATGAGGGTGGAGCCGATGGTAGAGAGCACTGCGGGTGGCAGTCGAGGGGGGCACCACCGTGGCGGATGCCAGATTGAGATCGGAGATCAGACGCGTGGCGATGGAGAGGTGGGCGGTGATCAGTCACCGTGCACACGTCCTCTTCGGGGAAATGCTCACACTGTTCTGCACAGGGGGTGGCTGCCCTTAAGCCCAAGCTCCCCTCCATGGAAGCTGGTGAGTGTCCTGCTGCTACGGATGGAGCGAGAGAGAGAGATTCCGAGGAGGTGCTTCAGGAGGCGATAGATCAAGTGAGGAGATTGCCATGGTTCCTAGAGAGGGAGTTGGAGGTTTGCCGTCAGACAAGGGTTCATGCCCTCCCGGCGCCAACGCGAGGGGGAGATGAGCGTCCAGGTTGTATCCAGTGCCGTACCCACGGTGGGGGTGTAGCCGGAGGAACAGTTGGTGCGTCTGACCTCCCGGTTCGATACGTTTGGAGTGGTGCCGCCAACGCCGGTGCAGGTGATGGTTGCTGCAGCGACTCTGTCAGAGATTCAGGCGACAGATGTGTCCAATCTGTAGAGGCTAGCGGAGGCAGGCATTCAAGGTCGGGAGGAGGTGTGGAACTGGAATCGTCCCCGCAGAGGTGGTTAGTAACCTTCGCTGTTTGGAGATGAAGGATAAAAAGTTATACTATGTGGAGATGCTTTTGCGCCTTGATGATCAACGGCTAGTTCTCCGAGACGGCAATGGTGTGGTGCTTCCTGTGCCATGAAGCTCTGGTCGAATCTTCTCTCCCTCGGATGGATACTGATGTGGCTTCGATGCCCAGTGTCAGAGTCTCGTCGGGGAAGAGCGAGGTGTTGTCGGCGTTTAACTAGTGGTTTTTCCAGCCACCAGTGCAGGAAGGGAGGTCCCCTGCTTCGGAATCAATGGGATAACGCTCCACTGGACGGTTGGAAGACATTTTTGTGGGCCAGATCTGTATAGGCTCTGGAGGCCCAAGCCCATGTTTGCCAGCCCAGGATATAGGAGAGAGAGAGGGTGGGGGACCTTCTACTCCCTCTTCTTCTCCACTCGTCTTAGGGAAAGAGGCGGCGGCAATTCCCACCTGTGAGAGTTTGATACCGGAGAAGGAACCAATCAAAGAGATAGTGAGAGCGGTGGAGCGGGAAGGAGAAGAGAGGGCCAAAAACTACAAAGAAGTTCTTCTTTCCCCTAGACCAGAAGGAGAAGTTCGTACCCCCAATAGGAAAAAGAAAAAGAAGACGGGGAGAAAGATGGGTGACCGCAGATACGATGGAGGTGACAAAGGGTAGAAGAGCTGGGACTCCAGGAAAGAGATTCAAACCTCGTGGCTTCCAAAGGATACAAGAGCATTTAGAATATGATTTGCTAATGGATCCAATACGACACCAGGCAATTGATATGATAAGTTTTCAACTCATCATCATCATTTATTTGTTTTTGATTAAATCATTTTAATCAACACTACCTTTTTAAATATAAATCATATCTGTTCTTCCTTGCGAAATATTCATGTTAATGTGGTTTAATATCACTCCAACTACTCTCAAGATAAAATTTTGGAGTCAACATGAATATCTCCCTTATCATGGATCTATATGAAAATTCAATGTCATATATATATGAGCACTATTGTATTGTTTGTTTTGTTTTGCACTTCATGGTCATTGTCTCGGAATTTTGATGACTACGTCACAAAGTGAATATTACATCAAATTCCTCATATGATCTTTATTTAATATTAAGTTCAAAATTTATGTATGTTATACATAAATTCCTACATAAGACGATGAATTTAAAATATTTGCATGTTGCCCGTTTTATTCAGTTCTTTCTCCATTCGCAATCTTAACTTAATATAATTTCCACCTCTCTATCACGAAAGACACTTTTGTCCTTAATCCAACTGTTAAAAGTTAAAACACTCGGATTCAAAGTGGAAATTTATGGTTTTATGCAAAACCTCTTAACCAATTATGCATCAAAACATGAACAATATTGATTACCTGGAACTATCATTAAAACAACTCTAAGTTAATTAATAATAATGCTCCAATCTTAACAAACAACAAAAAAATTCTTTGGTGGGTTAAGAATTATTTTTGTTTCATCCTTTTACTTATCACACTAAGACGTTTGACAATTTCATTATAACATTGCTTAAATCCCGATCTCACAAATATTTCAATATCACGATAATTTTGAGTCTCTTAAAATATATCATGAGTAATTTTGACTAAGAAAATTTTGCATGTCAACTATGTTATAATTCTATTAAGTCCTTTCTACTTCAATCAATTTTTTATCTTAGTTTTTTATTCAAAATAATACCACTGACTTTGATTAAACATTGAAATTTCAATTATTTCATCTATTCCACTTCATCAATATGATTAACTTATCACATTGAGTATTCAATGGAATTTAGTCAATTGAGAAAATATCCAGCCTTTATGTGAATTTCGAAATTCACAACTGAGTAGAACTTTATGGATTTTTAGCTCTATTAAATAATTTGAAGACAATCTCTAAACCTTGATAAATCAAATAAATACTTTTCTCCAATTTATTTAACAAGTCATAAAACTATTATTTAAATTCAAGTAATAATTGAATCAAAACTTTGAAGACTTCATAATAAGACTTAATGACATAATACAATAAAGAAGATCATAAACTTTGAACTACCAAGCTTTAAATTTTCACACATATTTTATAATTCGAAATCAACATGATTCTTGATCATAAAATATTTATTATAAAATAATCTTGAATCAAATGCGTGCACCGGCGATGACTCCAACTCCGGAGCCAAGTTCTGCCACGACCACTCCTACATCGAGCTCTGCCACGGCCACTCCAGCACTGATCTCATCCGCGGCGGCTTCCACACCATTTCTCTACCCCTACATTCCACACCATCGTCGAATTCCGCGGAGGAAGCGCTTTCCACCAACCGGAGGAGCCAACCATTAAATTTATGTGTCTATGTAATAATACGATCGCCAAGATTGTCGAGGTTATGGGCAGTTTGATCGTCGAGATTGCCGAACTTGGTGGTGGCGTGAAAATGAACTTTTAAATAAATCGTTGATTTAATGCGCCAGGGGGCCAAAAACTTGGGGCATGACTGGAAACATGCCCCCCCCTCCCAAGCCATAGAAATCGCCGACGGAAGCGTCGAAAGGCTTCTGCCGCATACGCTGGGGGGCGAACATCTGGAAATGCTCTCAGCTTGGGTCAAAATTTATACTGGGTTGTTCATATGGTAAGCACTTTTAGCCTACAGATAAAGGGTGGGCGTTCGGTCATGACAGAAAATTCAGTCTATTCTAATTTTGGTCTTCTAGAAATAAAGATCAAAATATAATTGTTAATTTTATGACCCGATAAATTCACGTACTTGATAATTCTGGTTTGGGTTCGTTCATGACCGAATAGTGTGTTATTTGTTGCAAATGCAAAATTTGGGAAACATTCGGTAAAAACATCAGCAACATTTCGATTGTTATTTGGACGTTTTTTCAATGCACATATGATTGTCCGTTGGTAGCGGTAAACATTCACCCAAACTTCGCAAATAAATACTATATGAAAAGATTGGAGTATTATCTACAAATTTTATTTGGAGGCCAATTCAAAATTGTGAATGAATTAGACCCATATTACATTCAAAGTTGACTCTACTTAATTTTGGTATGGACTTCTCAAAAGACGTGGAATTGTGTCTCATGAGTGATCGCAACTTGCTTTTATTGCCAGTATTGTGTCGTCCATGCCAATGTTTAGTTGCAGCCCCTCGCCAAAGGTTCGGTCCATTCGGTTATCGGGAACTAACGACCGAGCTAACCGAACTAAATTATGTCTTTAAATTTTACTATCCGGGTTTTTATCGATCTTTTTTGTCTCACTCTATTCGGTTTCGATCTCGGTCTTATCGGTCGCGGTTTTGTTCGTCGGTTTTTCTGTCCACCCCTACTGCAGACCCACCTACCACCGCACATTTTCGCCTTTTTTTTGTAGAGGATCCTTTTTTTTTTTTGAGATTTTTGTAGAGGATCCATGTATCTGTCCAGTGATCAATCATTCACCAAGCCTGATTCCGTGTGCTGATTTTTGGCCGGCTCCTCCTTTGAGATGATTTGAAGGCCCATGTGCTCAATCATTTCCATGTTTAATGTCTTGACGGATAAAATCCGTCTTCGGTTTTTTTTTTTTCATGTGAGGATTCGCTCGTGGCACTGTTTCCGCTCGGGTTCTTTTATTCTCAGAGCATGTTAGACTTACTCGAGTTGCATGTCAGTATCCTGAAAGCTATTGGGCCAAATGTTTTTCAGAGCAAACTGCTGGCCCAGCTGACTACCAATGTCCGAGTAAAGAGTAGAAACCAACCCCATGTTCAGGGTCGGCCCATCCGTCCATTGTTAGAACATCTGAGTTTAGGATCCAGCCCATGTGTTACAACGTGGGAAATGTGTTGTGCTTGTCCAACCCCACACACACAAAAAATTGCATTGTGCTTGTCCAAGAAATTAAGCATCGATAGATCCACGCCTTGCTGAAGTACGTACGTGGCTTGTGTAAAAGTGTATTGCGAAAACAGATGCCCTTTTGCCATTACCTTAAATTTCGCGTGGATCTTTTGATTAGCGCACACAACTCAGGACTATCCCAATGCAAGTCTCCTAGCACGGTTTTATAGGCATTTTGCTTATGTGGCACTATAGTTAATGAAGAGAGATAGTGAAGTTGTATCTTAGCTAAGATACAACCTTGGCACGTGGCCATAGGCAAAAAAAGGCTCTAGGCCAATCAAATGCATGCATGGGACCAAAATCATTAATTTAGATACAACATCTAAGATACAATGCATTGTACATGTTGTCTTTTAAGTTTTTATTAGACATATGATAACGTGCTAAGAGACGGTGCATTGGAACAGGCCTGAACTGGCGAGTGACGACTTTAAGCAGCCAATGGCAGGGTTGCACCCGATTATTTGGACTCTAACCTAATAATTTTGACCTAACGCTAGGAGGCCATTGGCTCGTGATCCTGGCCAATTTGCTGCAGAATAATGCTAGTACTCCACTAAAGAAACGATTGGCTCCGCCCGATGATTCATGGAGTGTTTTCTAAACCTGTGATGTGATCTCATCGTCGTCGCAGGAAGCAGGATCGTGTGGATGGCTCGTGCTCCTGGGCCTAGACTATCATCGGTTCCCGCTTAAACAAAACAGCCTAGCCAATAGTGTGTCGTTTACTCCCGTAAGCAGTACTCCAAAATCACAGCTAAAATAGTCCAGCTCGAATTGGGGACGCAAGCTAGCCAGTAGCCACGGCCGGTGGAATCTCCGGGACCGAAACGTGCAGGAACCTCCAAAATCGGACGTCACCAAAGGAGGAGGAGCGGACAAAACCAGGAGATGATTGGCTCTGGCGCGAGAGCCTCACCTGCACAGTCGATTCGAGTGGCCAAGAGGAGCACGGAGCCGAGCTTTTTCGAAACGTTAACGTCGTCATCATCATCGACCAAAAGAAAAAAGAAGAAGGAGATTAGATTCCTGACGTTCCCGCGTACAGGCCCAAGCCTCCACACCACACGCACATGCCGCCGCGCCGGCCACTGTCTGTCGTGACGTCTCGCCCCCGCACCAACCGGTAGCGCGCGCGCGGTGGGGCTCCGCCGGCGAATCGCTGCGAGCGTCCCGAGGTGACGCCGCGACCCGGACCTGGCTGGCACGAGAGCAACCCGGAATCCGAACGGGGAGATTCATGGGACGCCGATGACCGGTGGGTCCTCCCTATTCTCTTCTCTCGCCCTCCCGGGATGCAGCGTGCAAGGTTTTTCTTTTTCAGTTTACCCGGTTGGGGAGGCGTGCAGGGCGCGCGCGTGGACGGACGCCAATAACAATTCGGCCCGCCTGTGGGATCTCGACAGGTGGCGATCACGGCGAATCGGATGCGGTCCGCGGAAACGGACGGTGGAGGACGAGCGGAGCCTAGCCGAGCCGGCAAGGAGACGCCGCTACTGTTGGCTACGTTATCTAGCCGAGGACGAGCCTACTTGTAATTTTCGACTCCATTTATGGTAAAATATTTCATGATATTTCGCTGGCCCACTCCTCCATAATTAAGGCGCACCCCGCCAAACAACGTTGCACAGTCGCGAACCGCAATAATCCAGCGTGACGGACGGACCCCCCTGACCCGGAGGCGCGCAACTTGTGCACGGGACAGCTGCCTTGCGAGCCGTGGCTTGGCCAAGTCGCTACAGCGTCCAGGCCCACTGAGAGCGACCTCCACTTTTGGGTGAAGGCGACGTCAATGGAATCCGCCCGCTGCACAAAACTGTGGCAGATCTCAGATCTGCTCTTGCCAACTTGTCGTGCCACGATTTCGAGTATGGAGCTAGGTAATTTTGGGACAAGACACAGATCCAGGCTTTTCAAGCCGAAGCTAGCTTGGATGTGGTAATTTTGTTTGCATGGAGTACTATATATTAAAAATTTGATGAAGTTAATGATTTCCTTAACCCCCTGTTTGGATGTTGGAAAAACTGGTTCGGAATTGAATTGGACTGGAATACCAAATCCACGATGGAAAGGAAATGACCCCCAATTCGAATTCCCTTGTTTGGATGTGCTTGGTATTTGTTGTTGGAATCAAAGGCTAGCACCTAATTCCAAATCATGTTTGGATGTGTAAATTATGGAATTGGAAATAATTAGAAATAACAATAGCTGCAAATCATAAATTGCCAACAACAGATCGATGCAATTACACACAACCACATAATTAGGAATAATCATCCCTGCAAATCACAAAGTAATTTGAAGACGCGTTGATAAAAAAGTTGAAGATCCCCGCCGTACGACACATGCTAGAGGTGGCGGAGGTCGTGCAGGAGGCGTCTTTCTGAGCTCCGACTGATAGTGGGCGTGGCCCTCGGCCATGGATTTGAGGAAGAGGCTCGGGCTGAGCAGACTTCACGGCGGGGACTTGGGTGGCCGGATGGCAGCGGCGGGCGAACCCTAGACAGCGGGACTTGGGCCTTGCTCGAGACGGAGCAGCTGTGGCCGGTCAAGGAAGTTCAAACGGGCGGCGGAGTTGGCCGGATGCGGGGGTGGAGGTGGCCGGATGCGGGGGCGGTGGAGGTGGCCGGATGCGGGGCGGGGGTGGCCGGATGCGGCGGGGGCAGAGGTGGCCGAATCGCGGCGACGGAGGTGGCCAGATGGGGGAGGGGTGGTCGGATGCGGCGGGGGCGGAGGTGGCCGGATGCGGGGCTTCGCGTCTCGCTCGATGCTCGGGGTCGAAGGGGAACGAAGGAGTGGGCGGACGGAAGCGTTTCCGCGTGATTCCGAGCTGCCAGGCTCGGAAACTGGTTGCACGGGGCGGACGCGCGCGAGGCCTGGCTTGGAATTCGATTGCTTTTCCATGGGCCAATTCCGTAACCACCCCAAACAGCAAAATCGGTGCAAAAATTCTAGATTTCCAATTCCGAGCCAGTTTTTCCTACGTCCAAACAGGGGGTAAGCTGTTAGTACAGCTTTACATTCATGGAATCCACTTTCCTCCCGGTACACATTTTGAAGAAGAAAAAAAACTGAAATAAATTTTCATGTATACATCTTCACACTCAATGTGTTTACAATTTTTTTTGCCAAAAAACTGATAATTTTGTGTCATGTGTAAAAAAGACAAAATATCAATTTTAGGACCAAATTTTATCTTTTTTTACACAAAACACACAAAAAATCGGTTTTCGTGAAACGAATTTGTGAAATCTTAGAATATTAAGATCTATGTGCAAATGTTTTTGTGTGATTTTTTTGACATTTCGAATACGTTTAAAATTATTTTAAATAAATGATGCATATGAATCCGGGATACAAAACACCCCTCCCTTTACATTCAACCCGTTGCACAATCAAATAGTTGTCCAACAAGTATACGAGATCAAGCGTGTGCTCTATCAATCAAGGTTAGGTCGGATTTTGGCCACTACATCTGCTAATCATATTAGTATTCATCGGTCAGCTAAACCATATTATTGACTAACGCTTATATAAACCAATATAGCGTAGGATTTATCTGTTGGAAACTTAAGAATTTTTTGGCAGATTTTAATTAACAAGGGACGGGATTTCGTGGGCCTACTTTCCCAAATGACCGTGCACACGGTCATCATGACGGATGAGACTGAAGGCAACACCGAAAAATAAATAGAAAACAAGCGCAAAACGGTGAAATAAGCATGGTACGTGTCAAACATGCACATGCTAGTTGACACATCAAAGTTGTTGCACCGTGTAAAATTTTAATCTTCGACCAAAATGGATTCTAACTCAAACTCACGAAACGCAACGCGTATGCCATGTGTGGCGTGCGGAGGTGGGGTGACAGACGAAGAGTGCACGAAACGCCAAGGCAGACGGCGGAGGAAGAGTGCGCGTGAACTGCTCCTATTCTCACTCACTCACTCAGTTATTAGGAGTAGAAGAGTTGCCCTTATAAGAAATGTCAACATTTGTGGGACTAAACTTAGTCTCATTTCAATTTCATCTTGTACGTAATATGCAATCAAACTGAATGGGTCTTTGAGATTTTAGGATTTGTTGGGCTAAATGATCAAATCCAACATTATCAACTTTTATTGGGTTCACCCAAATGTCGTAGAGTCAACCCACTCCCCTCGTCCTGCTACCACAATGAGCTACAACATGTGTTACCTTATTTCAAGTTTGGCGACAAAACAAAAACTCATAGGCATCAAAAGACATGTTACTTATAGTTTGGCACCATGTAGCACCACATTGATTGCAACAGAATGGATACCCTCTCAATGGCAAACAAGAATACTTTAGTCGCATAAGTGTACACAAAGGCATTATGTGAGTGTATCTAGAGAATCCCTTTGGCGCTCCATTGTTTGGAGAACGAACACTATGTGCGTGAATGCCGCAACCCACGTCATCCTCTCAGCTCGGTGGCATGCATTGCCGCGTTGTTAGTGTCCCACATCGAAGCTAAGCATCATCATGCTCCAGCTTCATCTGTAGATCTGATGGGATAAATGCCCCCCTCGAAGGCGATTTGATGTGGTCCTTGGCCGGCGTTTGTTGCTATCGCTGGCCTAGTACCCCCATCCAATGTGAAGTTGCAATCTCCTCTAGCTTCTTAGTTTGAGCAGATGCAATGCTGACTGGTGCAGGTTCGTAGATTTTTTGCACTGGTGGCGTCTACTTTGGGTAGGCTCTCTATTTGGATGGCTATCTCGAAGACCATTCGTAGTTTGTGTTATAATAATGAGGTCGGAGGACAAAACACTCGAGTAGAGTTCTTTGGTTGTTTTTCTCCCCTTATTGGGGACAATTCATCATCATTGTTTACCTTTACCTTTGTTTCATCTACCATTGAGGGTGAGGCCACCGCCTTGGTCGTGGCTTCGCTGTTGCATATCATCCCCGATATTCTAGAGCTTTGTGTGAGTCGCGCTTTGCCTCTTTCAGTGGAGCATACGAAGGTGGATTCACCGATGATAACTGCAAGTGCATAGGTCCGTTATTTCACAATTTTATCGAAGTGTGATCTGACGATTTATGTCGTTCCCGCCGAGAGGGTCTGACGATTGCTTTTTATGGTTGTCTCTGTTCACACAAGATGTCAGACTTGTGAATTGACTCACAAGTTTGAGGCTTTTAAACGTATGAAAATGGTGGTAAAAAATAATGGAAATAAAGAAAGACTTAATACTAAAAATAAATAACAAGAAATAAATAATGGTAGAGTGTAAGGTTTTACTACTTATGGATGAAGTGGGCATTGTGAGAACTCAATTCATGGTTCATGTGAATCTGCCAAGTGGAAGTGATGGAGATGTGATCAATATTGTGTCTATTGAGTAGTTAGTAGGTGAGTCACCCTTGTGTAGTTAAACACCCTCCATGCTGCATTATTTTACTACTATTATCGTGCATCCCTACTGGTCTACGCTGCAGATTTTAAATTTTTGCGTCCTACATAGTCCTCCAAGATCACTATGCTGGTAACGAGGCATTTTCCGTACATGCAAGGATCAGGATCACGACTCATCAGACAGCAGAATCGATATAGTCGAAAAAGAGATCTGAACAATCATAGATTCTCACAACTAGGTCTAGTTGCAAGGATGTCGCTAAACTTCCCTCGTCAAGGATCAAACGGTTAATCTCTGTTATGGTGTGCATGCGTACGCTCGTGTCAACCCGTCGGCGCTCCTGTAACATCCCGAATTTTGCTACATTAGGGTGTGTGGTGTTGTGTTCATCTCATACATGCATGAAACAAAAATTTAAACCATGTTGAAACAATTGTGAATTTAAATGGTTTGAGAAAAATCCCACAAATAGTACTTAAAATGGGTCCCAAAATCTTGTATTGAAAAATATCTCAAATACACCAAAGAAACACATGGTTTTGTTGGAAATTTTACAAGGTTTCCAAAACTTATTTTTGCTAAATTTTCTGTTTGCAAAAAGGCCCCCAAAACCTCTGTTTTCTGTCATGTATATCTAAGAGAAGGACCTCAGTGTAATTTTTGTTTTCTTCCAGGGGGTTTTCTTGGAAACGTTCTTTTTGTCGTCTTCAACCTCCTGCCAGTAGGAGAGCTGGCCACCGACGTCCCCCCCTCGCGCCACCTCATGCTGCTCCCCCTTTCCACGGATAAGACCTGGAGGCGTCTGAATTGCGCCACCTCCCTTAGAACCCCCCCTCGAACCCTCCTCTCTCTCTGTGTGTGATTCCCTCCAACGACCAAACCCTAGCCCTCCGGCCGTCGCTCGCCGCCGTCGTTCCCGGCCACGATTCGACGAGTTGAGGATTCCACAAGCTCCGCCATCGTCCACTCCTTCCCCTCGAGCAAGTACAGGAGGAGGGATGCCCCATGCCGACGGAATCGGGACGGCTACCTCACCTCCGGCCTCCGTGCTCCTCGCAAATTTTGCCGCCGTTGAGATCTCTCCGGCCTCCCCGAGCACTCCAATACAACCGCGGTGAGTCACCACACCTCGTGGTGCCCTCAGCTTGCCCTCTATCCCTCTGCAAATCGCCGTCGTCGTGCGCCGCCAACCTCCGCCGTGCCGCCGGACGCCGTGGACGTTCCGGTGACCCCCAACCAGCGGCGCCGCCTTCCCTTGGTTCCCCACGAATAGCACTACCGAATGCCCGTGTTGATTGGAAAGAAACGATCATGGATCGATCGATTCCATCCACAGCAACCTCCGGCCTGGACATTGCTGACGTCATGCAGACGTCATGGTGACGTCAGCATGGGCCAGTCTCGTCAGGTTTTTCTTTTTGAAAAATAAACAGGAAAAGATTAATACACTGACACGTGGACCCTCCTGTTTATATGAATTACAGAAAATGATTAAAAATGGAAAATTTAATATCTCTCAAAATATTAATCAGAAAAATAAAATGAAAGTATGGAAATGATCAGAAAAATATTCTCTATCCAAATATGTCATTTTCATACCTGTTTGACAAAGTTGAAAATTGACCATTATTTAATGTTGTTTAATCATTTAAAAATGGAAAAATAAGTTTTGGAAACCTTGTAAAATTTCCAACAAAACCATGTGTTTCTTTGGTGTATTTGAAATATTTTTCAATACAAGATTTTGGGACCCATTTTAAGTACTATTTGTGGGATTTTTCTCAAACCATTTAAATTCACAATTTAAATTGTTTCAACATGGTTTAAATTTTTGTTTCATGCATGTATAAGATAAAAGTCATGATATCAGAGCAGGACTACATGTAGGAAAACCTTCTTAGGATTCTTTTTACTCTGTATCTGGTATCGCTTTAACTCTGGGTCATTTTACCTGCTTTGATTTGAAAATGTTCTAATCATTCAAAACCTAGGTGCCTTCTTTGGCAATGACGTTTGTTACCCAAGTTGACCTAGTATTAAAGTTTCTAGAGTCGTGTGTGTTCCATGTTTCGTTATCTCTTAAACTGGGAGATTTCCTTTCTATCATAATCTCTCAGAGATGTGTGGATTCCACATTCTCATGTTCTAAAGTCTGAAATCCTGAACCTCGAGATTTCCTTTGCATCTCAAATGTATCCGTTACCCTCTGCTCAAATTCTTCCGGAGTTATGTTTTTCTTTTGAAAGATACTGCGTGATTGCTATTCGTAGTGTCCTTCATGGCACTAGAATAGTAGTTATTCCTTTCTCAATGTTTTCAACCTTAGACTTGAACCGAAGGTCCCAGAATGTGCTGGATTGAAGTGTGTTGAATCATGTGGTTTCTTAATCATGTGATGTGTATGCTACCAGCACAGGATGCTGACCTTTGACCGAAGTTCCGTTTTTTGAATACTGAGGAATCTGTTCCACCTCAGGGTGGCTGGGCAATTTCAACTCTCCTAGCCATAGGTTTTCTTTGGGAATCAAAAGGATCACGACAAGAGTGTTCTTTATGATCCCCATATCCTTGTTCTTGACTCGGCTATTTCTCTAGTCTTAGCATGGGTTATACAAATGAGTATGACCTTGTGCATCCAACGTGATCTCAGGATTTTCCAAGAGCACGTCCCTATTCTTTGCTTGCTTCCAAACCTCATCTACTGTTTGGAATGCAAGTTGCATACGTGTGTTGGATTCTTCCAATGCATTTGCTCTTGTTTTCCGTCAAAACATTCCACCTTGGGATGTCAGGAGAAACAAACTCCAGTACATCGTTCATCTCTAAAACCAGGTCAAAGTTTTGTAATCCACAGAAAAAAGTTTCATTAGCTCCTGTTCTGTTCTACCTTTGAGTATCACACTCTTACATACCAAGAGGCTATGTTCAATTTCATGGCTTTATTGATGAAGTGGTGCTCTTACACATCTTAACTCACCATTTCTACAAGCTTGAATGCTCGATAATGTTGGGTGTGCTTTGCGGTGATTATCAGGTATTCCTAGCAATTCTTATTGCTTTGAAAAAAATCTAAGAAACATTTGTATCCTTCTTAGCACTATTGGGTACCTGGTTTCTACTTAAAGTTGCCGTGTTACCAAATCCGTTCATTCCGGTGCACATTCTTGGTCAGAGAGTTAGGTTCATGTTGAAGCTCTCAAGACCATATCGGTTGCTTTGAAAAGCATGCCTCCTTTCGACTTCCAAGACATACCGGTAGGTTGTGATATTCTGGTTGTTTTTCTAGAAGTATCACCGGGTTGTTATCTGACCGCGATGTCTAAACAACGGGTAATTTGAGTTACTCTTTTATCCAAGAAACCTTGCCGGATACCCTGGACTAGTTAGTTGAGCTTAAACAATAACTTGGAGAGTTGAAAGACAGTGGCTATGCCTAACTTGGTCCTTCGTTAAGGGATGTCTAATCCTCATCTTATTGAAGAATGATAGTATCTCCTCCGTGGACATGCTATCTAACAAACCTCTTGATTTGATTTGGGCTATCGTCAAATCGAGAAAAGATCCAAGGACTATATATATGGTGTTTTCACTCATGGTGTTTTGCCCGTGTACACCTTCATGTCCCCTCGTCTGATCAATATTCTGCCTTGTTCATATATCATATGAATCCCTCTTCCTGGAGTGTTCTGATAAACGTGTTGCGAGCCCATCGATGACATTCCTATTTCTCCAAGTTGCAAGAGGTTCATTTTTGAACAATTGGAACTAATGTTGCAAACTTTTGAGAACCATCTTTGTGTCCTCACGAAGTTTGTGTTCTGGATGTTAGAAGTGACTTTCTCCGTTCCATGTGCTTATGGTGAAAGTTGTGGCCATGGATCCAAGTAGAGTTTCTTGTCCCTTCATGAATAATCCCTCGGTCATGCATGTGTGGTCTATTCTTGATATGGTAGGTTGTTACCTCCATTTACTTGAAGAATTTTGTATCCACACCCAATCGTTGGCTGATCGTTCGTGATAGAGAAGAAGTCCAAGAACTTTGTTATCATCTTCCGAACAAGGACTCCAATGTGTTTCGTTGCAAGTAAACCATGTAGGTGCAACCGTCTTTCACAAGTTGCCAACACATGAGTTCTGAATTCTCGCTCATCTTATTAAGTGTGGCATTGTAGTCCATATCTTGAGAATCTAGTAAATGTATCTCAATTGTAACCGATGCAACCCCTTTGGTCAAACATGTTGAGTCTGAGTTACCAACCCACTAACTAGAGCTGAATCTCAAGCAGCAACGATGGTTGGTGTTTTCTCAAAGGTATTGACTTAGGTCCTTTCGAAAACACGGCATGGTTGATGTTGTGGTTGACACAATTAGCCGGAAGGCCTAACTCTATATCTCTTTGAATCCGTAAGAACAACCACTCTCTGTGAGAATTCTTGTGTGGCTCGTTCTCAACAAGTTCCCCCTCCCCGTTCTTACAAACTGGAGTACTACATTCACCTGATGACCTATAGAAGGCTTTCCATGAGCCTGCTGTTGGTATCTAAAACATCCAGGAGAACCTGGAAGTTGATTCTTTTGATGTCTCTTTGTCAATCCTCCAAACCTTTCTTTTAGTGGAAACAAGTTCATCATGAGAACATCTCGTGGTGTTTTGTAACCGCCATCGATCAGTTCCCTTTTTCAAGTTGTTGGTACTTGAAGTTCTGATCATCTCACACATTGTGTGAATTTGTCAGTCACTTCAGCCATGGGATCTTAACCATGTGGTAAACGTATTGCTACGTCAAATCCACCATAGGAAAGAGATTCCCTATTCCTTTTGGTGTTTGAATCCTCGTTGGTTATTCATCCTTACGGTGTGACCAAGGATTCTTTCTTTGTTACAGTGCTCCAACTTCTTTTGGTTACTCATATTCTGCCGTTAAGTAACATCCCGATCCTTGACAAGGATTTCAAGAAAACGGTTATGGAATGGTTGAAAGTTTCGTTACCTTCTGTGTCCACTACTAAGAGTGAACATGATTCTATATCAAATTTTCTCGGACGCACGATTACAGTGTTTTCTCGTGTTCTCCCTCGTCTACGGATATTACATTGTGATATTCAAGACCATCCTCTCCATTTTGGTATTCTGTTTGAAGAGACCTCGATGTCACAAGTTGCCAACCTTTCTTTTCCAAAAGGATTTAAAGTCTTGTGCAAATCTCATATTCTAAATCCTTTCAAGAACCATCTTCCAAAAACTTGAAACCTTCTCCTATTTTCCTCCGTTATCCTGATGTGTTTCATGCGTGTTAACTCAAAAAAATTCTTTACGAACATCCCTGTCATGAGTTAGCCATGAGATACTCGATCTTCGTAAAGATCATTTCCTAAGAGGTTCCCCTCTACCTAAGGTGTAGCCGCTGGAGATCTTCGCAAGTGCTACAGATCACCCTCTACAAGAAGAGAACCGTAAGGTTCGAGAAGATCATTTCAAAACCGGTGTTCCTTCTTTCTTTCTCCTTCGGGAATCTCGGGACGATATTCTTGTAAGGGGGTTAGATTTGTAACATCCCAAATTTTTCTACATTAGGGTGTGTGGTGTTGTGTTCATCTCATACATGAAAATTTAAACCATGTTGAAACAATTTAAATTGTGAATTTAAATGGTTTGAGAAAAATCCCACAAATAGTACTTAAAATGGGTCCCAAAATCTTGTATTAAAAAATATTTCAAATACACCAAAGAAACACATGGTTTTGTTGGAAATTTTACAAGGATTCCAAAACTTATTTTTTGCTAAATTTTCTGTTTGCAAAAAGGCCCCCAAAACCTCTGTTTTCTGTCCTGTTTATCTAAGAGAAGGACCTCTGTGTAATTTTTGTTTTCTTCCAGGGGGTTTTCTTGGAAATGTTCTTTTTGTCGTCTTCAACCTCCTGCCAGTAGGAGAGCTGGCCACCGACGCCCCCTCGCGCCACCTCATGCTGCTCCCCCTCTCCACGGATAAGACCTGGATGCGTCCGAATTGTGCCACCTCCCTTAGAACCCCCCCTCGAACCCTCCTCTCTCTCTGTGATTCCCTCCGACGACCAAACCCTAACCCTCAGGCCGTCGCTCGCCGCCGTCGTTCCCGGCCACGATTCGATGAGTTGAGGATTTCACAAGCTCCGCCATCGTCCACTCCTTCCCCTCAAGCAAGTACAGGAGGAGGGATGCCCCATGCCGACGGAATCGGGGCGGCTACCTCACCTCCGACCGTCGTGCTCCTCGCTGATTTTTCCGCCGTTGAGCTCTCTCCGGCCTCCCCGAGCACTCCAATACAACCGCAGTGAGTCACCACACCTCGCGGTGCCCTCGGCTTGCCCTCTATCCCTTTGCAAATCGCCGTCGTCGTGCGCCGACAACCTCCGCCGCGCCGCCGGACATCGCGGTCGTTCCGATGACCCCCAACCATCGGCGCCGCCTCCCCTTGGTTCCCCCACGAACAGCACTACCGAATGCCCGTGTTGATTGGAAAGAAACGATCGTGGATCGATCGATTCCATCCACAGCAACCTCCGGCCTGGACATTGCTGACGTCATGGTGACGTCGGCATGGGCCAGTCTCGTCAGGTTTTTCTTTTTGAAAAATGAACAGGAAAATATTAATACACTGAGACGTTGACCCCGCCCCCCCCCCCCTCTGTTTATATGAACTACAGAAAATGATTAAAAATGGAAAATTTAATATCTCTCAAAATATTAATGAGAAAAATAAAATGAAAGTATGGAAATGATCAGAAAAATATTCTCTCTCCAAATATGTCATTTTCATACCTGTTTGACAAAGTTTAAAAATGGCCATTATTTAATGTTGTTTAATCATTTAAAAAATGGAAAAAATAAGATTTTAATCAATAAAATTAGAAAATTAAAAGTTATATACGAAAATGCTCAAAATGACAAATGCAACCTAGTTATGATGTTTTCAAACCCATTTGAGCAACTAAAATTGTACTCACTTTCAGAGTTGTCCGAAGTGCCCCTCTGGGGTCTATTTCGGGCCAAATTCAGTAAAAATGCTTAACTGACATACGAACCCTAGCAACCCAACGAACATGCTTAGGGTTTTATTTCAGTGCATTAACTTGCTCATGCATACATATTGTGCATTGCATCGATGCCATGTGTTGATTGTTGTTTTTCTTTTCGTTGTTGTTTTCCCCTCGGTAGAATGCGACTCCAAAGAGAAGGCCAGCAGTTCCATGACAAACACTTGATCCTAACCGACAAGTCAAGCACTTATTCCTGAAGATCTTTATCTGGTTTTCTTAACCAAGGCAAGCATAACCTCTTATCTGCTCATATATGGTTTTCGAAGTGTTTTGGAATCTCGTATATTGCATGCGGTTCAAAGTATTTATGGTATTAGATAGAGTTCTCCTATACTTGTTGCATCGCCTAAAATATCCTGATCCACTGCTCCTAGCAGCTATAGGTTTGTTTGTGCGCGCCTCGTTAATGCCTGTGAGTCTTTCTTAGCCATGCCTAGTTGTGATCTAATCCATCCGGTTGAGGAATCTGGTCAACGCGTGAATCTACTTTGTCAGGTTGTTGTGTTTTGAATTATCTTAGATAACTTGACTAAATAATGGCATGGATGTGAGGCCACAATGGGTTGTGGCGTTTTGTCCTGTTCATGCCCCTAGGAGCGAGTTCTCGCCTTCGAAGGCAAGACTGAGCGTGCAACCACACGCGCGAGCCAATGAACCTCGCCCGACTAACTAACATGTTTGGCCACATCCATGAGTCAAGTAGTTTGATCTTTCCATCTGCGTGTGAGTTAGAAAACGATTTGGAGAAAACTTAGGGCGTGACCGAGACAAGTGATGGACGTACACGGATCTTGATCCCGACTCACAGAACAGGTGTTGTCAGGAGGTGGCCAACTCCCTGTTGACGGGGTGGCCCTGTTTGGGTTGACTCATGGA
This sequence comes from Alopecurus myosuroides, assembly GCA_028641055.1. NCBI lineage: Eukaryota > Viridiplantae > Streptophyta > Magnoliopsida > Poales > Poaceae > Alopecurus > Alopecurus myosuroides. The sequence continues at coordinate 212,779,113 of CM054059.1, read as the reverse complement.
TAGGGTTACGCAAGGTAAAGGTCGAAGCCAACCACCCTCTGCCGCGCTCCCAAGGAGCGTACATGTGGCATTAAGAGTCGGATGGTACGCGTGGGTAAAGTGTACCACCTGCAGGGATAAATATCCTCGAGAAGCCGTGTCCACGGTTACGGACGACTTGGCAACGAATTCTGTGATCATAGATAACCTCAACAGAATGACTAAAACTTGTTAACGATGATTGAAGGGTGCCTCCTCGGAGATGCCGAGAGGGGTGATCCTTGTAGCATGTGAGATGCTGGGAAATGATGTTGGTGGATCAAAAAATGATGATCTTAGTAGTTGACAAGTTTCCTCATCTGTTTTGAAAATACTCCATGAGACGTGCTATTCCTCCTCGACTTGGAAAACAAAGATCGCTTTACGCAAAACAGCCTTCATAAAACCCTTTCTGAAGATAGCAGATATATAATAGGTTAACTAAGTCTTGTTGAGTACCTCCCGTACTCAGGTTTGCTTAATTTTGGTTCAGGTGAAGATCTCACTTCATTGGTGTATCAACGTGGACATCGACGAGTAGTTTGGGGTTCCCAGGTAGCAGCCTGGAATCTATGGGCTGGGACGTCGCCTTATGTTGCGGCCTCTTAGGCCTTTTTGGTTCTTGTTGATTAGCAACATAACCTGCCTTCCGTTGTCTGATGTAATGTTGGGTCATGTGACCTCTGTTTGTAAAGCTATACTCTAGTAACACCTGTTTAATAAAGCTTCATGTCTAGAGTGTTACTTTGATCGATTGTTGGTTTCGAGCTCATTGTTATACAGTTTTGGCTATGCCTGCATAGTTGTCACAATCGAGGGGTTGTGGATCCGATGATCCATTTCCGAGCACGACTGCCGATGTGATTCGGCCTGGGGAGAGGTAACCCCAGTAACCCTCGATTTTTGTTGCACTTTCTGGACACATAGCATCTCTGTATAGCTTTGGTCTCGTTTCCTTCAGTTTCATACGATTCGTGGACGCTTTGATACGCATAGTTGGTTATGACTAGCATGGACACAAGGAGTAGTAGTACCGTGGTGATCCGGCTTGTGTGTCGATGAATCCGGTCTGCCTGCTGTTGTTTGTTGCGGCCGGGGCTGGTAACCCTGAAGCCCTTGTGGGTCCATGACTAGAAGTGCATAACAGTATGTATACCTTTGGGTCCGGGGTTGTGACAGCTCCGCCATCTAGGACTCGGCACCGACGAAGAGAGGCAGCCTTCCCGCGTTGCTAATTGGTAGCTCTAATGAACTGTGATTAGAGCTATATGAATCTGGAAGTTCTCAACACATGAGAGAGAAGATCTAATTAGAGTAAGATCTGATAGGGGGAGTAGAACTCTTAACCCAATTAGAATATGCTCTAATTCAATTAGAGGGGCTCTAATCTTAATCTCTAATTAGACCCTCTAATTCTACTAGATAGAGAGGGAGGGACTTGAGAGCCAATTGTGTGTTTTTCTTTGAGCCTTGGAGTCCTTTATATAGTTGGAGGGAGGGGAGACTTGCCAAAGGGGAGGGAGGATTACTAGTTGAGCTAGGAGGGGGCTGGCCGCAACCATCCTCGTAGCCCAACTCGGATTAGCTCCAAGTGGAGACCAATCCCACCTTTCTCTTTCCATTTTTCCTTTTTATATGTTTTCTTTTATCCTTTTTCTTTCCAATAAATTCGGAAAAATATCAGCATAATTAATACCAATATGTGATACCACTAGGGCCCATCTTGCAGCCCCTTAAATTAGGATGCGTCCATGAGAGGCATTGCCGCCCCCTCCGGTACTTCCCCCCTTCTCGGTTTTTGCTCGAAACTCTTCCGAAACCTTATGAACCCCAAAAATGAGATCATTGATATTATCAAAAGATGTTCGAAACATATTTCTAACATCCCAGAACATCTCATGTCCTCCGTCATATCTCATATAAATTCTTCCATAGAACGGAAAAAATTCTCCCTTATAGTAACTTCCCCGAAACCACTCCGATTGACACCGGACTTGTTTCTGTGAAATCGTATCAATATCGACATTCATAAAACCAATAACAACATATTGAATCTCTAAATTCAAGGTTCACGGATTAAAATTGTGACCCGTAAAGGCTCGATAACAGACATACATGTTTGGGACCTTACGGAACAATAACGAACAGCAGGACCGTGGACGTCCATGATGGTTCCCGTGTGTTCACAAAGAGCGAGGGAACCTTATAGTTACTCATTGCACTCATTCCTTTAACTTCACGATACCAATGGTATCACGAGTTAGTACTATGTGATCTTGTCTAATCAAACTCTTTGATCATAACAAATATAGAACTCGTTACCGATATCGTCCTCTTTTCTTATCCATATGCCCGATGTCCTTGTGATAAATCACACCATGTCTGGACAGATGATTGGTTGACATCGATGATACTAAGAGTGTCTAGAGTGTGTATCTATCTATCGTATAGAGGAGTTTGATACGTTGAAACATATCTACTTTTCCAATCACTTTTCTAATTGTTTTCCCTCACATTTGCATGATTTGGATCAAACTAACACAGACTAACGTTGTTTTTACCAGAATTACCTTTGGTGTTTAGTTTCGTGCAGAAATTCAACTTTCTCGGGAAATTCCATAAAAAATACGGAAAATTATTTCTCCTCGGGAAACTCCAGGAGCCAGAAGGGCAACCAGAGGGGAGGCTCTGGGCCCCCAGAAGGGTGGTGGCCGCAACCCCCCTTATGGCCGCGCCCAGCAGGCGCTTGGGAGCCTGGGCCCACCCCAGGGTCCCCTTTGACCATATAACTCCTTCGTCTCCCAAAACTCCAAGCCCTCTAATTATTTTATAGAAAACAATCCGCAGCTCTGCCGACACCTGAAACCCTAGTTCGGAAGACAGAAGTTCCTGTTCTGGCACCTTGCCGGGACAGGGATTTGAGGGGGATCGTCGCCATCATCATCGTCGTCACCTATCCATCAACCTTCCATGACCCCCCTTCAATGTGTGAGTAATTCCCTTCTGTAAGAAGAGGGGATGGTAGGGATTGGATGAGATTCATCATGTAATAGATCACGAGATTATTAGAGCTTGATCCTAGTATCCATTATAGTTGCTTATTGTCGTTGTTGCAACTTGGAGTGCTTAATTCTTGTCACTTAGGGCCCGATTGCCATGATTTAAGATCTGAACGTGTTATGTTTTCATGAATATAATTGTTGTTTTGGATCATACCTACTGGTTGTATACACTTATTATTGTTCGGAACCCGAGACCCCAAGGTGACATGGTTGGAATATCAGAGGGGGTGGACTCTAGTTCGAGGATTACATGTTTCCACTGTATGTTAATGCTTTGCTCCGGTGCTTGGTAGAACAAGTACCTTAATTACCATTAATTACTTTTTGGCCCCGCAGCAACGGGAAGGTAGAACAAAATAAGTCGTGCAAGTTCCTATTTCAAGCACATACGACAATTCTCGGGAAACATGCCTATGATAGTTTTTGACTTGGATACTCTCTTATATATTTTTGTTGCCCTTTGTTACCTCTATTACATGGTTCATCTCATTCATGCAACACCCTTACATCCATCCATATGACCACGGTGTTTTTAGCACTGCTACTTATTCCGATTTCATTCGTTGTTAGTCTTGCGATTACTATTTTCCTGCTATTATTACTATTAAACTACTGCTGCTGCTATATCACTGTTACTACTAATAAATTGTCTTAAGCAAGATACTTTTCAGGTGTAGCTGAATTGACAACTCAGTTGTTAAGCCTTATAAATATTCTTTAGCTCCCCTTCTGTCGAATCAATAAATTGGGCTATATTTACCTTCGAAGGCTGTTGCGATCCCCTACACTTGTGTGTCATGAAACTATTTTCTAGCGCCGTTGTCGGGGAGCATAGCTTTATTTGTAAGCTCATTTGAGAATTATTTTGTTTGCTGAAATTTATTATCTATCATGGGAAATACTACTGATCCAAAGGTTCCTATATTACCTTCCACTACAAGGAAAGGTACAACTCCGAACACCGATGTTGCACTTGATTCACCTTCTGTTTTGAGTTAGCTTGTTACTCCTTTGCATGCTTCACGTGCTATTACTGCCGAGTATGAGACTATGTCTGATGCTTCTGCTGTGCTTGACAACTCTGTCTCTAGGTTCCTTTTTAGACACACATATTGCCAAAGCTAGAGAAATTGAACATGCTAATTTTTTTGATAAATTGTTATCTACTCCTGAACAATCACCTGAACGACCTGATAATGATATGAGTGATTGTTTAGAGGAAACTTATACACTTGATGATGACTTCTTTAAAGAATATGTGAGTTATTAAACTGCTCCTGATCTTGGGACTTCTAAGAAACTGCTTGAGAAACATTCCATGAATAACAAGTTTTCTCCTGATCCTGAATTTGCTAAATCTCCTACGGACATTAGAGATGAGAAAAGTTTGATTTGTCTGTTAATCTTTCACTTATTTCTATGGTTGAAACTGAACCCATTGATGGCATAGAAAATAATGATGTTGTAGCCCACTTGACTAAATTGTTTGAGATTGGCATGTTGTTTTCTGATGAGAATTTGATAAGAGGCTATTATGTCATTAAGTTGTTCCCTTTATCATTAAAAGGGGATGCTATATTATGGTATGATAATTTTCCTTATGGTTGCATTAAGACTCCTCAATGTTTGACTCGTGTCTTTTGCGGGAAATATTTCCTGCTCATATGCAACAAATTTTTAACTTCAAGAAATTAGAGGATTAGAAACTTCCTAAAGCTTGGAGGAGGTTTTGTGCTACTCTCAAGGGTCGACCTGATCCTACTATACCTAAGAATGAGCTTATTGATATATTTTATAATGGACTAACCACTGAGTCTAGGACATACCTAGATAGTTGTGATGGTTGTATTTTCAGGGAAAGAAGTGTAGAAGAAGCTAAAGAATTATTGGGCAATATAGCAAAAAACCATGATGATGGGATATTCATGAACCTATCCATTGCCTACACATAAGAAGAGAAAAGATCTTTTCCTTAATCCTGAAGATATGCAAGAAGCTAAGAAATCTATTAAAGAGAAGGGTATCAAATCTAAAGATGTGAAGGAGCTACTTCCAATTGAAACTCTATAGTAGAGGTACATTCTCTTCACAAATTTAATGCTAGTGATATTCCTTATGATAAACTCCCTGAACAATGCTTAGATGAATTTGATGATTTTATTGTTAAACAAACCCATTTTAACGCTCAAGTGCAAAATCAATTGAATGTAAATTCTCTTTGTATCAAAAATTTGCGTGCTACTTTAGGAAGAATTGTTAATGATGTTAAAGGTCTTGTTAAGCACTTTGAAATGATTCAAACTCAATTATAGCAACTTACTAAAGTGCAAAACGATTTTTTTTGCCGAAATGTCTGGTCAAATTAAAAACAATCTTCTGGTGATAAAATTAGAGGTGGTGCTTTCACTCAGGATCCTCTTTATCTCGAGGGACACCCGAAAAGGCTTGAACATGACTCTCAAATACTAGATGAAAATGTTGTTATTTCAACCAAAAACTAAAAAGAAGAAAAAACATAAAATAATTAGATAGGCTAATGATATTAGTAATGATGCTAACAAAGAACGTGATAAAGATCCTAATAGTATATCTATTTATGATGCTGAAACTGAGAGTGGTAATGAACATGTAAATGAGAAAAATGATGCTTCCAAAAAGGTAGAAATTGAAGTAGAACCTGAGAACCCTCCTAAGAACAAAAATTATGATAAAGAAGGATTTTATGCTAGGAAGCATGGTAAGGAAAGAGAATCTTGGGTGCAAAAATCTATGCCTTTTCCTAGTAAGTCTCTCAAAGGTACAAAAGAAGAACATTATAATAAATTTTTTGAGTGGATAAGAACTCTCTTCTTGCAAATTCCTTTGACTGATGCTATTAAGGTGCCTCCTTATTCCAAGTATATGAAAGATATTATTACTAATAAGAGGAAAGTTCCTAATGAGGAAATTTCCACTATGCTTGCTAATTACTCCTCCAGGCTGCGCTTGGATTCGTGTTTTTTAGTCAAATACAACCTTAAATTTTCCTGGTCTAACCATTCCCAGTATCGACACTTGGTTTGCAATTTTTTTCTTTGTCTGTATTTCCCGTCCCCGTGTTTCCGGCTCTCGCATGCGCACAAATATTACGAAGCAGGTCAGGTTCGACAAAATATCGGGAGTATTTCGTGGGCACAAGAAAACTGGCCCGTAGAATTTCATGGCCCAGGAAACTAAACAACAATCCAAGCAGGCCCTGAAAGGTAAAATTACAAAGAAGCTTGGAGACCCAGGTATTCCTACCATTCGTTGCTCTATCAAAAATAATTATGTGCGAACTGCTTTATGTGATCTTGGTGTTGGAGTTAGTGTTATGCCTCTCTCACTTTATAAGAGGCTCTATTTGGATAAATTGATTTCCACTGATATGTCTTTACAAATGGATGATAAATCTACTGCTATTTCTATTGGCATTTGTGAGGATGTCTCTGTCCAGGTGATACGTCATAAACGTATCCATAATTTCTTATGTTCCATGTTGTTTTCATGCTATATGCTACATGTTTGCTATGCACTTTATGCCATTTTTATCGATTTTCTGGGACTAACCTATTGACAAGATGCCACAGAGCCAATTCTTGTTTTCTGTTGTTTTTAGTTTCAGAAAAGTTCTTCTGGAAATATTCTCGGAATTGGACGATTCGAAGCCCGGAGGTCTTAGAAATCTATCACGCACACGGAGTCCGGAGGGGGCCCGGGTGGTGTGGGCCCCCTGGCCGCCCACTGACGTTGCCCTCTCCAGCCGCCGCCATCATCAACCCTAGTTCGGGAGGGTTCTGGAGCTCTCCCTGGCACCCTGCTGGGAGGGGAATTCATCATCGGAGGGGTCTACACCACCATGCCCGGCTCCGGAGTGATGCGTGAGTAGTTCATCCTTGGACTACGGGTCCATAGCAGTAGCTAGATGGTTGTACTCTCCACCTTATGCCTCATGTTTAGATCTCGTGAACTGCCTCACATGATCGAGATCATCTATTTATAATGCTACATGTTGTGTTTGCTGTGATCCGATGAATATTGAATGCTATGTCCAATGATTATAAATCTATCATGTTTTATTCATGTGTATGTTATTAATGATCTTGCATGCTCTCTGTTGTTAGTAGATGTTATGGCCAAGTAGATGCTAGTAACTCCAAGAAGGAGTATTTATGCTTGATAGTGGGTTCATGCCTCCTTTGCATATATGCTCGAGTGACAAAAACGTGATGGATGTGGGATGTGTTGTTGCCATTAGGGAGAAAACAACGATGTTTACATTGTTACAATACACACTTTGCTTAATGCAATTATATGTTGCTTGCAACTTAATACCCAAGGTTTGCTCGGATGATATTATGAGGGTGGATTATTAGTCATAGATGCAGTTGGATAACGGTCTATGTATCTTGTTGTAATTCCCGCATGAATCACACAGTAATCATCATGCCATGCATATGCACTACGGTGAAGCATTTATATTTGTCAATTGCCCAATTGTAATTTGTTTACCCAACATGCTATCTATTTGTTTTGGAGAGACACCGCTAGTGAACTGTGGACCCCGGTCCATTTTCCTCAGACTGATAATACAACCACTACCATCTATGTTTTCATATTGTTACTATTGTTTTCCTACTGTTTTCCACACCATATGTTTAAACTCTATGTTTTCAGCAAAACCGGTGAGATTGACAACCTCACACCTTCGTTGCGGCAAAGTGATTTGATTGTGTTGTGTAGGTTCCACGTTGCTTCTGAACCGGTAGTGCGCCCTGCCACATCAGGTGCATCAACCTTCGGAAATGATTTCTTTCTCCTACCGGTTGATTCAACCTTGGCTTCTTTCTGAGGGAAAACTTGCCGCTGCAGTCTTCACAACCTTTCTCTTGGGGTTTACCAACGTCATCCATCAACAAGTTTTCTGGCACCGTTGCCGGGAGAAAGAGGATTTCTGCAAGGGGAGTCTCTCACTTCCAATCTCTTTACTTTGTTTTATTTTTTCTTAGTTTATTTTATTTTTCCTTGTTTGCTTCTCTATATCAAAACACACACAAAAATTAGTTCTTATTTTAGTTGTTATTTTATATCCTGTTTTTAATCTTGCTAAAATGAGTATTCCTGAAGTTGAGGTTCGTTCTTTTAAGCAACAAGGAGGAGAAAGTTTGAAAGATTCTTGGTATAGAATAAGTGATGCCCATCATAAATGCACTAAAAAATATTCCACTTTAGTCCTTCTTAGAATTTTGTATGTTGGAATTACTAGCTGGTCTAAATATGTTCTAGACACTCTTACAAGTGGTAATTTTATGGGAGCTCCTGCTTTGGAAGCATGTAATTTATTTGAAAGTTTAGTTGGAAAACCACCTACTAAAGTTGTTAAAATTGAGATCACTTTAGATGATGTTATAAAGAAGCTGAAGTCTATGGAGAAAAATTTCCAAATTTCCTTAATAATGCTAGAAAAGTTAATGAATCAACAGTAAGTATCAAAAAGAGAATTACTATTTTAGAGGCTAGCAATACCTATGATAATAAAAACATCAGGATTGGTAAACTAGATGAAGCTATAGAAACTTTAAGTTTATCGTTTTCTTCTCTTAAGTTTACAAGGGAGAAATCTTCTATCGGAAAACAACAAAAATTCATATATGCCCCCAAAGTGTCTAAACCAGAACCCCACCATATGCCTAATACTGATAAGACTTTTAGTGAGACTACAAGTAACTTAAATGTTGCATCATGTTCAGGGGGATCTAAAGTACCAATTTCTACATGTTGTGTCTTAGGGGAAATTTTTGATTTGGATGCTTCTTCACTTGAAAACACATGATTTTCTCTTCTTATGCCTAGCTGAAAGGCGTTAAAGAAAAGCACTTCTTGGGAGATAACCCATGTTTTTATTTTTTGCTTTGTTTTTCTCTGTTTTCTTTGAGTCAAGGTGTTGTATACTTCTGTAGCAACTCCTTTGTATATTTATTTTCATGCATTAGTTGTGCCAAGTAAAGTTTGTAGCGAAAGTTGGTGTTAGTTTTGGATTTCTGAGCAGGAAACAGTTTTCTGCTGTCCACCATATAAAATCGCATAATTCACAAAAAGACAAAAAATGACCTACAATTTGTTTTCTTATTCCTGGGCTAAATCCGAAACTTTTACGTTCTTTACGTTTTTCGATTTGAGCAACTTAAGTGCCTCGAAAAAAGTTCGTCTTTACAGACTGTTCTGGTTTTTGACAAATTCTGTATTTTTACTTGCATTCTCTCTTTTACTATGTCGGGTGGATTTCTTTGCTTCACGAAACATCAGTGGCTGTAGCTAATATTTAAAAGTATTAATAACGCTTGTTTCCATGCAGAAGGTGTGAATTTTTTATTGTGCACTGATGGTGAAGGACTTGCACTCGTTGGGAGACCCCAAGAGGAAGGTTTGATGAGCACATCAGCAAGTTTTCCCTTAGAAAGAAACCAAGGTTGAATCGACTAGTTGGAGGAAGTAGTAACTTGAGAAGGTTGATGCAGCTGAGATGGCGGGGCGCACTACCAGTTCAGCAGCAAACGTAGAACCTACACAACACAAACAATTCACTTTGCCCCAACGAAGCAGTGAGGTTGTCAATCTCACCAGTTTTGCTGATAACAAATAGGTTAAATGTATGGTGTGGAAACCAATATGAGAATAGTATGAAAACAATAGCAGCAGTGTGAATACAATGGAAGCAGTGTGGAAGAAGCAGTGTGGAAGCAGTGTGTGTATTATCAGTATGAGAAAATGGACCGGGGTCCACAGTTCACTAGAGGTGTCTCTCCATAAAAGATAGCTAACATGCGTGGTGAACAAATTACAGCTGGCCAATTGACAAATAAAGAACATGCATGACATAAAGATTACTATGAGATTTATGCGGGCATTACAACAAAATACATAGATCGTCATCCCACTGCATCTATGACTAATAATCCACCCTTCGAATATCATCCGAACAAACGTTGGGTATTAAGTTGCAAGCAATGGATAATCGAAGTAAGCAAAGTGTGTAATGTAAACAAAGTAAACATCGTTGTTTTCTCCCTAATGGCAACAACACATCCTCCATCTGTCACGTTTTTGTCACTCGAGCACAGATGCAAAGGAGGCATGAACCCACTATCGAGCATAAATACTCCCTCTTGGAGTCACTAGCATCTAATTGGCCAGAGCATCTACTAACAACGGAGAGCATGCAGTCCTGGCCATGTTCATGAATACTGGAGGCATTTTTTCTTCAATTGTACATTCAGTACAAGGATTTGGAACTATCTACAAATCCCTTGGTACCCTGGTTCCTCCTTATATACTATCATGTCTGCCAAGAAATATTTTGGTGGTCCCTGTTTTGTGGAGATTGTGATCCTGGCCTGCTGGTGCATCTGGAAGCAAAGGAATGGTTGGATTTTCAAGAAAATCAAACCAACTTTTAGAGGATGGAAGGCCCTGTTTATACAGGAAGTCACCCTGCTTAAGTACAGGGTGAAGAGAGAGCTCTCTGTTTTTTTGACATCATGGATTAATTCACTCCCCTAATCCCCTTGTATATAGTGTATTTTTTTGTAAATAACCTTTTATTTTATTAATAAATGGGGGGGCTGTGGGGGTTTCCCCACAGTAATGGTGTCAAAAAAAAACGGAGAGCATGCAAGATCATAAATAACATACACATGAAGATAATTTGATAGATTGATAATCAATAGACATATCATTCAATAATCATCGGATCCCAGCAAACACAACATGTAGCATTACAAATAGATGATCTCGATCATGTGAGGCAGCTCACGAGATATAAACATGAGGCACAAGGTGGAGAGTACAACCATCTAGCTACTGCTATGGACCCATAGTCCAAGGATGAACTACTCACACATCACTCACGAGGCGGGCATGGTGGTGTAGACCCCTCCGGTGATGAATTCCCCTCCCGGCAGGGTGCTGAGGAGAGCTCCAGAACCCTCTCGATCTCGGGTTGACGATGACGGCAGCCTCGGGTGTTTCTCGGGACGAAGTGGTATATTTTTAGGGTAGAGTATCGGGGGGAATAAATAGGTGAAAGGGCTATGGCCGTGGATGCCCGAGGGGGCCACAACACCCCCAGGCGCAGCCGAGGGGCGCCGCCCTATGGTGTGGCCCTCCTGTGGCCCCTCCGGGCCTCTTCAGGACTCCGTGGAAAAATAGGGAATTTTAAGACTTCCGGTCTTCGAATTTTACAATTCCAAAAATATTTCCAGAACAATTTTCTGAAACTAAAAATAACAGAAAACAGGGAACTCGCTCTGTGGCATCTTGTCAATAGGTTAGTCCCGGGAAATCGATAAAAATGACATAAAGTGTAAGGAGAACATGTAGCATATGGCATGAAAACAACATGGAACATCATAAATTATAGATACATTTATGATGTATCAATATCCCCAAGCTTAGTTCGTGCTCGTCCTTGAGTACGTAAACGATAAAAACACATAATTTCTGAGGTGACATGCTACCAACATAAACTTGATCATCTAAATTGTAAAAGCATAAGCATAGCTGAGATCATAGAACTTAAACACAAGCATGATAAATATAATTCTAATAATAAAGCATAGCAATCACCTTGCATCATGAGAAGTACCACAAACAAAAGATCATGAATAATAATGCACTCAAAAGCTATACGTTTGTTTCAAGCATAGAGATAACATGGCAAAGTGATATTTCGCTTGTGCTCAAGAGTGGGGAAAAACATAAATGGCAGGACACCTTCAAAATTCATGAGGAAGACTAGAACAAATAATTTGAGAACAAACAATAACACATCATGAATCAATTAATAATGTTTCTGGGACAAATGCACATTAAACCCAGAATGGCAACCATGCTCTCTCAACTTTGCATAAAGTTAGAAGATGGAGACTCAGCATAAAAGTAAAAGAAAGGCCCTTCGTAGAGGGAAGCAGGGATCACTCATGTGCTAGAGATTTTTATTTTATTAAACAGAGGTATTGAAAACATTTTTAAGAGAGGTGTATTCTTATGTCAACGAATGGTAAACCGAAAATACAATATTTCATAAGCCAACTAGACTTCACAAGAGCGGCTCCCATAGAAGGACACATCTGGGTAGAAGGTCATCCCTCTTTATCTTTTGTTTACACAATTATGCTTTGACTGATAAATCAGCGGCAAAAATAGTGAAGATATTTTGTTGTATTACTTTGGGACTGGGCACCCCGCTGCTAGCTCTTCTATCAATTGGATAAGCGAATGAAGCCACTAGTCCAGGGTGTGAAAGTCCAATCAACAAGTGAGATAAAGATTCTCTATTTACGTCCTCATGAGCTAAAACATGAGTAATTTTGAAGGTTTTAAAGGTAACACATGAGCAATTTACTTTGGAGTGGCAGTTAAATACCACATGTAGGTGGGTATGGTGGACACATTGGCAAACTTTGGTTTTTGGAAATTGGATGATATAGTAGAGCTCATACTTAGTACATGTGGAGGCTAGCAAAAGACTGGGAGCGACAAATCAAGAGAGCAATAATGCCCATAATCATGCATAGCGACAAAAACATCATTAATAAAAGCATAAGTGGTACTACAAGTTCAAACACTAAATGATCATAGAGTCTATAAGTGACTGGTTCATAGTCATAGAAATTGTGTGAGAATGTGCCAAGTCAACCAAATAAAACATTCAAAGGAGAACACCACAAATTTATGCTTCAAAATGTCAAGAACAACTCATGATTCTTTCTAAGGCACATTAAACACTCTCACATATTTGAGACAAATCATGCTACAAAAATAAACACAAGACTTTATAATTAAAATAACATCTATCATGACATGAAAAAGTCTAGCCACAGTCTATGCAAGCTTCTAATTGCACCGTTATAAGCACGAAAACTGTACTACTGCTTTCCAACACTAAGCATTTCATAATAAACAAAAACTCTCCAAGTGATGAAGCAATTAAACAAGAGAGTACTAACACAACTCTACTAAAACTAACTTCTCTAAATAAGATATGCAAGAAAAACAGGAGCTCAAAGGAAATTTTGCAGCAGTTAGAAGAAAAACTAAGAATACGAGCATAGCAAGTATTCAAACGAAAAAGAAAAGCGTGTCTCTCTCCAACACAAAGAATGCTAGGTTCCAACTATATTATTTAACCAAGTAAAAAAACAAAGGAAAACAAAATAAAAACAGACAAACGCTCAAAGTAAACTTCATATGATGTGACCGAATAAAAATATAGTTTCACTAGAAGTGACCTGATAAATTGTTGATGAAGAAGGGGATGCCTTGGGCATCCAAAAACTTAGATGCTTGAGACTTATTAGAATTTGCTGGGATAAACCACAGGGTAATTCCCAAGCTTTGCCTTTGCATTCTTCTTGATCACATTATATCACCCTCTTATCTTGACCCTTGAAAACTTTCTTCACACCACACTCAAAGAGAAATTTGCATTAGAGGGTTAGTGCAACAAACAAAAATTCATGGGTTCTGTATGGACACAAGTTCTATTGATATTTTTAAACATTAGCTACATCCACTGATGTTTCATGAAGCAAAGAAATCCACTTGACATCGTAAAAGAGCAAATGCAAGAAAAATGACAGAATCTGCCAAACCCAGAACAATCCGTAAAGGCAAAAAAATTCGGGGAACTTACATTGATCAGATCGAAAAACTTAAAGAACGAAAAAGTTTCTGAATTAGCTGAGGAATAAGCACACCAAATTTCAGATCTTTGATATTTCTGCATTTTATACCATTTTTTACGGTGGACAGCAGAAATCTGTTTCCTGTGCAGAAATCCAGAACCAACTCCAACTTTCGCCAGAAACTTTACTTGGCACAACTAAAACATGAAAAATAAAGATACAAACGAGTTTATACATAAGTATAAAACCCCTTAACTCAAATAAAATAGAGAAAACAAAGCAAAAATAAAAGCATGGGTTATCTCCCAAGAAGTGCTTTTCTTTAACGCCTTTTAGCTAGGCCTAGAAAAGTGGATTCACGTGTTTTCAAGTGAAGAAGCATCCAAATTGTAATTTGTTAGAATAATAGAATCAAAAGGAAACTTCATTCTCTTTCTAATAAAGTTTTACATACCTTTCTTGAGTGGTAATTCAAATTTAATATTCCCCTCTTTCATATCAATAACAGCACCAACAGTTCTAAGAAAAGATCTTCCCAAAACAATTTGACAAGAAGCATTGCATTCAATATTCATAACAACAAAATCAATGGGGACAAGATTATTATTAACCATGACAAGAACATCATCAATTATCCCCAAAGGTTTGTTTCTAATATTATTAATAAGACGAATATCCAAATATCAATGCTCCAAAGGTGGAAAATCAAGAATATCATAAAGTTTCTTGGGCATAACAGAGATACTAGCACCAAGATCACATAGAGAATTGAAATCAAAATTATTCACTTTCATTTCAATAATGGGTTCCCAACCATCATCTAGCTTCCTAGGGATAGAGGCTTCACATCTTAATTCATCCTCTCTAATTTGCATGAGAGCATTTGTAATATGTTTTGTGAAAGCCATATTCATAGCACTAACATTAGGACAACTAGAAAGCTTTTGTAGGAACTTAATCACTTAAGTTATGTTCCAATAATCAAAGTCAAGATCATTTTTATCAAAGGTAATGGGACTATTGTCTCCCATGTTTCTAAAAATTTCAACACTTTTACCAGGAACATTTTTAGCAGTTTTAGGCAGTTTTGCATTTTTAGTAGCAGAACTGGGAGTATTGCCAACACCAATTACTTTACCATTGATAGTAGAAGGTTTAATAGCATGAGAAGCTTCGGTTTTACTAGTGGTGGTAATGGTGCAAACATTAGCTATATTATTCTTTCTAGCTATTTCATCTTCTCTTTCCCATCTAGCATGCAATTCAGCTAACATACTAACATTATCATCAATTCAAATTTGGATGGCATTCAAAGTTTTGCTTTCTTTAAAATCATGAGGCATAACCTTTAGTTTCAGAAAATCAACATCAAGAGCAAGGCTATCAACTTTAGAAGCGAGAACATCAATTTTGCCAAACTTTTCCTCAACAGATTTATTAAAAGCAGTTTGTGTACTAATAAAATTCTTGAGAATGTTTTCAAGATCAGAGGGTACAGTTTTATTGTTTTTGTAGGAATTTCCATAAGATTTACCATAAGCATTACTGTTATTGGGAGGATATGTCCTATAATTGTTGCTACCAAAATTATTCCTATAATAATTGGTGTTGAAATTATTATTTTTAATAAAGTTCACATCAACATGCTTTTCTTGAGAAACCAAAGAGGATAAAGGAACATTGTTTGGATCAATAGGAGCATGACCATTCACAAGCATAGAGATAATAGCATCAAGTATATCTCTCAAGGAGGAGGTTTCTTCAACAGAATTTACCTTCTTACCAGTTGCAGCTCTCGCAGTGTGCCATTCAGAATAATTTACCATCATATCATCAAGAAGCTTTGTTGCTGAACCCAAAGTCACGGACATAAAGGTTCCTCCAGCAGCTGAATCTAGAAGGTTTCTTGAAGAAAAATTCAGACATGCATAAAAGGTTTGGATGATCATCCAAGTAGTCAGCCCATGAGTGGGACAATTCTTTACTAAATATTTCATTCTTTAACAAGCTTTAGCAACATGATCATTATCAAGTTGCTTAAAATTCATAACGCTACTTCTTAAAGATATAATCTTAGCACGAGGATAATATTTTCCAATGAAAGCATCTTTACATTCAGTCCAAGAATCAATACTATTGCTAGGCAAAGATAGCAACCATTCTTTAGCTCTTCCTCTTAGAGAGAAAGGAAATAATTTCAGTTTAATAATATCTCGATCTACATATTTATATTTTTTCATCTCACATAGTTCAACAAAATTATTAGCATGGGCAGCGGCATCATCACTACTAACGCCAGAAAATTGCTCTCTCATAACAAGGTTCAACAGGACAGGCTTTATCTCATAAAAATCAACAGTAGGAGCAGGTGGAGCAATAGGTGTGCTAATGAAATAATTGTTATTGGTGCTAGTAGAGTCACATAACTTAGTGTTCTCAGGGGTAGTCATTTTAGCAAGACTAAAAACAGGATAATAACTACAACTAGAATAGGAACTGATTTTTTGTGTTTTTAAGGAAGCAAACAAGACAAAATAAAATAAACTAAGCAAAACAAAAACACAGTAAATAGATTGGAAGTGAGAGACCCCCCTTGCAGAAATTCTCTTCCTCCCTGGCAACAGCGCCAGGAAATAGCTTTGATTGTGCAGGACTTGCACTCGTTGGGAGACCCCAAGAGGAAGGTTTGATGAGCACAACAGCAAGTTTTCCCTCAGAAAGAAACCAAGGTTGAATCGACCAGTAGGAGGAAGGAGTAACTTCAGAAGGTTGATGCAGCTGAGATGGCAGGGCGCACTACCGGTTCAGCAACAACGTGGAACCTACACAACACAAACAATTCACTTTGCCCCAACGAAGAAGTGAGGTTGTCAATCTTACCGGTTTTGCTGATAACAAAGAGGTTAAATGTATGGTGTGGAAAACAGTATGATAACAGTATGAAAACAGTAGCAGCAGTGTGAAAACAGTGTTAGGAGTGTGTGTATTATCAGTATGAGAAAATGGGCAGGGGTCCACAGTTCACTAGAGGTGTCTCTCCGTAAAAGATATCTAACATGCCTCGTGAACAAATTACAGCTGGGCAATTGACCGATAAAGAACATGAACGACATAAAGATTACTATGAGATTCATGCAGGCATTACAACAAAATACATAGATCGTCATCCAACTGCATCTATGACTAATAATCCACCCTTTGAATATCATCCGAACAAACGTTGGGTATTAAGTTGCAAGCAACGGATAATCGCATTAAGAAAAGTGTGTAATGTAAACAATGTAACCGAAGTAAACATCATTGTTTTCTCCCTAATGGCAACAACACAACCTCCATCCATCATGTTTCTGTCACTCGAGCACAGATGCAAAGGAGGCATGAACCCACTATCGAGCATAAATACTCCCTCTTGGAGTCACTAGCATCTACTTGGCCAGAGCATATACTAACAACGAAGAGCATGCAAGATCATAAATAGCATACACACGAAGATAACATGATAGATTGATAATCAACAGACATAGCATTCAATAATCATCGGATCCCAGCAAACACAACATGTAGCATTACATAGATGATCTCGATCATGTGAGGCAGCTCACGAGATCTAAAAATGAGGCGTAAGGTGGAGACTACAACCATCTAGCTACTGATATGGACCCGTAGTCCAAGGATGAACTACTCACGCATCACTCCGGAGGTGGGCATGGTGGTGTAGACCCCTCCGGTGATGAATTCCCCTCCCGGTAGGGTGCCGGGGAGAGCTCGAGAACCCTCCCAATCTTGAGTTGACGATGACGGCGGCCTCGAGTGTTTCTGAGGATGAAGTGGTATATTTTTAGGGTAGATGTATCCAGGGGAATAAATAGGCGAAAGGGCGATGGCGGTGGATGCCCGAGGGGCCCACACCACCTCCAGGCGTGGCCAGGGGGCGCGCCGTGATACATCCATTTTGCATCACTATTTTATATCATAATTTGATGTTATTCATTGATATATTTCATATTGGAGCATGATACTTATGTTATTTCACCTATTTTGCATGTTTTCCAATAATTGGAGAGTTGAACCCCGGAGTCAGAATTCTTCTGGAAAACGGAGCGTCGGGATACCATATTCGCGAAGATCAGAGCACCCCGGAAATCATCAGAAAGTTCATATTTCACCCGAAGATGGAGGAAGCCAAAAGGGGAGCCGAAGGAGGGCCACCAAGGGCCCTCACTATGCCTAGGCGCGAGCCCATCGCTGGTCGCGTTGGGGGGTGGTAAGGAGGCCCTGGCCCACCTCTGGGTTGCCCCTTCAACGTACATCATCCCCCGGGAACACTAAGACGCGGAAAATCATCAAGGAGTCTTTCCGCCGCCTCTGCGGGGCAGAAAACAACAGAGAGAGAAAAGCTCTCCGGCAGGGAGAAATCTGCCGGGGAAATTCCTTCCCAGAGGGGTGAAATCATCGCCATCGTCACCGTCATCGAGATGGACTTCATCGGGATCATCATCGTCATCATCATCATATTCACCATCATCACCCTAAGCTCCACTCCATTCCGCTGTAACATCTAGGGTTGCATCTTGTCTATTTCATAGGGGAAACTTTTCCGGTGTTGATTACTACTTGTAGTTGATGCTATTGAGTGAGACCATTGGATTAGGTTTATGTCCAGATTGTTAATCACCATTATATCACCTCTGATCATGATCCATATGATGTCCTGTGACTAGTTTGTGTTGTTCTTGAGGACATGGGAGAAGTCAAGTTGTTAGTAGTGAAGTAATGTTGAGTAATATTTAATGGTTTGATATTTAAGTTGTGGTCTTATTCTTCTAGTGGTGTCATGTGAACGTCGACTACATGATACTTCACCATTTATGGGCCTAGGGGAATGCATCGTGTATTTGGCTACTAATTGTGGGGTTGCCAGAGTGACAGAAACCTAAACCCCTGTTAGGAAACCATTGCACGAGGGAGCGTAGGATCCCGGAGTTTAAAGTTGTGGTTAGATTTATTTCTTAATTACTTTCTTGTAGTTGTGGATGCTTGCAAGGGGTATAATCACAAGTATGTATTAGTCTTGGATGGGACGATACATTAGCATAGGTTCACCCACACAACACTTAACAAAACACTAAATATTATTCAGCGACATGAAACAAAAGCACTTGACAGAAACCTCCTCTGTGCCCTCGAGAACGTTTGTTAATCATAAGTAAACCCACCAGCTTGTCCTTTGCTAAAGAAAGGATTGGGCCACTTGATGCAATTATTATTACTGCATTTTATTTACTCGCACTTTATTTATCTGCAATATCAAAAAACCCTACAAATTTATCTTTCAGTATTTACAGTTATTCCTTCATCAAAACTGCTTGTCAACACCTTCTGGTCCTTGTTGGGTTCGACACTCTTATTTATCGAAAGTACTACGATACACGCCCTATACTTGTGGGTCATCAAGACTATTTTCTGGTGCCGCTGCCGGGGAGCTAAGCGCTATTGGGAAGTGAAATTGATAAAGGAAGCTTCTGTTGTAAGTGATGTTTTTATTACTGTCTACTCCTTTATTACACTATGTTTGGATCTCCATTTGAGTCCTTATTTGCGGGCACTGCTGCCACTGCTAGGGTAGTAAGTGACCCACTGCCTGATATTTGGATCCTTATAAAATACCCATAAAGATTGTTAAACATGTTATGAATAACTGCTATTCAGGTGATGGAACTGTCCATCCTGGTGATCATTTGCTCTTTTTACATGAATTATGCGAGTTGTTCAAGTGTGCAGGTATTAAAATGGGCCAAGTGAAGAGGAAATTGTTCTCTATATCATTGATAGGACGAGCCGCTGAATGGTTGAAACTGCTGAGAAATAGCCAGACTATTGGATGGGAGGAAATTGTGCCTCTCTTTTATTCTAAATTCTATCCTCCAAGTGAAATTCATAGAGATCGGAATTATATATATAATTTTGGCCTCATGACAGAGATATTATTGCCCAAGCATGGGGGATATTGAAGTTACTAATGTTCAAATGCCCCATTCATGAGCTCCCCAGTAATATTGATATTTGCAAGGCTTTCTCTTCATGATAAGGATTTATTGGATGCTTCTTGTTCTGGATCATTTACACGTATGAAGGATGAAGCTAAATGGGATCTTCTTGACCGTATTCAAGAAAACACTGAAGGATGGGAGAATGACAAAGGTAGAAAGTCAGGTAAAAATTATGATTATGAATGCATTAAAACTTTTTTATCATCCGATGATTTTCATAATGTTAGTATTGTTTATGGTCTTGATTCTCAAGTTGTTGCAAACTTATATAAGTCTTTTGCTTCTTATATTGATATTCCTAAAAAGTAATGGGATAATTACCATGCACCTTATAAAGATACTGTTAATTGTGTTCCTGCTAGAGATATAGAAGTTCATACAATTGATTCTATTGTGCCTGAACCTTATATTGAGAAAATGCCTTTCCCTGCTAAGGTAAAAGAACATTCTATGTTAGCTAGTGTGGTTAATAAAAGTGTAATTAACCTGTAGAACCCGAAGAACAAATAACTGTAGAACCTACAGTAGCAATAGTAAAGGACCTTGTTTCTGAAAATGTAGAAGAGGGACACATTATATTTTGTGAAGATGCTTCTAATATTGTCTCTCATCCTAGTAAATCTAGGAAACCTAGTGTTCCTGTGCTATCTGTTAGGATAGGTGATCATTGCTATTATGGTTTGTGTGATATTGGTGCTAGTTCTAGTGCTATTCCTTATGAGCTTTATAAAGAAATCATTCATGAAATTGGTTCTTGTGAACTTGAAGACATTGATGTGATTATTCAACTTGCTAATAGGGAAACTATTTCTCTGATTGGTATTGTTAGAGATGTGGAGGTCTTATGTGGTAAAACTAAATATCCTGTTGATTTTCTAGTACTAGGCACTTCTGCTAGTGATACTTGTCCTATTATATTTGGTAGACCTTTCTTAAACACTTGTGGTGCTGTTATAGATTGTAAAAAGGAGAAAATCCTTACAAAGTTTGATGGAGAGTCTTATGAATTTAATTTCTCCAAATTCGCTAAAGCACCTTATGAAGCTGAATTACCTAATGAGAATCATAAAGTTGAACAATTGGCTGCTATTTCTCTTGCTCCTAACAATCCTTTGCAGCAATACATGGAAGACCACGAAAGTGATGTCTTTATGGAAGAAAGAAATGAAATTGACGAGATTTTCCTACATCAGCCAGCGATGCTAAAACATAATTTACCGGTGGAAGACTTGGGTACCACATTACCACACAAGGAGGATCCTGTTTTTGATTTAAAGCCTTTGCCTGACAATCTTAAATATGCTCATATTGGTGATAAGAAATTATATCCTGTTATTATTAGTTCTAAACTTTTTGGTAAAGAAGAGGAGAGATTATTGGGAATACTGAGGAAACATAGAGGTGCTATTGGTTACACTCTTGATGATTTGAAGGGGATTTCTCCTACTATATGTCAGCATGCTATTAATATTGAACCTAATGCAAGGCCAGTTGTTGAACATCAACACCGTTTAAATCCTAAGATGAAGGATGTGGTAAGAAATGAGGTATTAAAACTCCTTTATGTTGGTATTATTTATCCTATTGCTGATAGTAGATGGGTTAGTCTTGTGCATTGTGTCCCCAAGAAATGAGGTATGCCTGTTGTGCCAAATGAAAATAATGAACTTATTCCTCAAAGAGTAGTGGTTTGTTATAGGATGTGTATTTATTTTAGGAAAGTTAATAAGGTTACTAAGAAAGATCATTACCCTTTGCCTTTTATTGATCAAATGGTAGAGAGGTTGTCTACGAAAACTCACTTTTTCTTTCTTGATGGTTATTCTGGGTTCTCTCAAATTGCTGTTAGGAAGCCTGATTAAGAGATACCAACTTTTACTTGTCCTTATGGAACCTATGCTTATAGACGTATGCCTTTTGTTTTATGTAATGCTCCTGCTACTTTTCAAAGATGCATGTTTGCTATCTTTCATGGTTTTTGTGAAGAAATTGTGGAAGTCTTCATGGACGATTTCTCCGTCTATGGAACTTCTTATGATAATTGTGTGCACAATCTTGATAAAGTGTTTTAGAGATGTGAGGAGACTAATCTTGTTCTTAATTGGGATAAATGCCATTTTATGGTTAATGAAGGAATTGTTCTTGGACATAAAATTTCTGAAAGAGGTATTGAAGTTGATAGAGCCAAAGTCGAAGCTATTGAGAAAATGCCCTGACCCAGGGATGTCTAAGGTATTCGTAGTATTCTTGGTCATGCTGGTTTCTATAGAAGGTTTATTAAATATTTCTCTAAAATATCAAAGCCTCTTACTAATCTTCTTCAAAAGGACGTACCTTTTGTTTTTTATGAAGATTGTAAAGAAGCTTTTGAAATTTTAAAGAAGGCTTTAATATCCGCCCCTATTGTTCAACCCCCTGATTGGAACTTACCGTTTAAAATTATGTGTGATGCTAGTGATTATGTTGTAGGTGATGTTCTTTGACAGCGGGTAGATAAGAAGTTAAATGTTATTCATTATGCTAGTAAAACTCTTGATGCTGCTCAGAAGAATTATGCTACCACCGAGAAAGAGTTCCTAGCTGTAGTTTTTGCTTGTGATAAATTTAGGCAGTATATTGTTGATTCAAAAGTTACTATTCATACTGATCATGCTGCTATTAAGTACCTTATGGAAAAGAAAGATGCTAAGCCTAGGCTTATTAGATGGGTGCTTCTCTTACAAGAGTTTGATTTACATATTGTGGATAGGAAGGGTGCTGAAAATCCTGTTGCTGATAATTTGTCTAGATTAGAAAATATCTCTGATGCTCCTGTTCCTGTTAATGATAGTTTTCCTAATGAACAGTTGGATGCAATAAAAGTGAGCTCTCAAGAGAGTCCATGGTATGCTGATTATGCTAACTTTATTGTTTCCAAGTATTTGCCTCCTACTGTTATCGCTCAGCAAAGAAGAAAATTCTTCTATGATTTGAGGCATTATTTTTGGGATGACCCACACCTATATAAAGAAGGTGTTGATGGTATTATGCGAAGATGTGTTCCTGAAAATGAACAACGAGAGATACTGAGAAAATGTCATAGTAGTGCTTATGGAGGACATCACGCTGGAGAGAGAACTGCACATAAGGTTCTACAATCAGGTTTTTATTGGCCGACTCTCTTTAAAAATGCTAGGAAGTTTATTTTATCTTGTGATCAATGTCAAAGGTTGGAAATATTTCTAGACGTAATGAAATGCCTCTGAACTATTCTCTTGTTATTGAACCGTTTGATTGTTGGGGTATTGACTTTATGGGTCAATTCCCTCCTTCACAAGGCTACACTCATATTCTCGTTGTTGTTGAGTATGTTACTAAATGGGTAGAAGCTATACCTACTAAAAGTGGTGACGGTGAAACCTCATAAAAAATGCTTAAAGACATTATTTTCCCTAGGTTTGGTGTGCCTAGATATCTTATGACAGATGGGGGTTCTCATTTTATTCATGGTGGTTTTAGAAAGACTCTTGATAAATATGATGTTAATCATAGAATTGCCTCACCCTATCATCCTCATACTAGTGGGCAAGTAGAATTATCAAATAGAGAAATCAAATCTATCTTGCAAAAGAGTGTTAACAAATCTAGAAAAAATTGGGCTAGGAAATTAAATGATGCTCTGTGGGCTAATAGAACTGCTTATAAAAATTCCATGGGCATGTATCCTTATAAAATGGTTTATGGAAAAGCTTGTCACTTGCCTTTAGAATTAGAACATAAAGCTTGTTGGGCAGTGGGAGACCTTAATACAAATTTTAAACTTGCTGGTGAGAAAAGGTTGCTTGACTTAAGTTCTTTACATGAATGGAGGAGTGAATCATATGAAAATGCTAAGCTCTTTAAAGAGAAAGTTAAAAGGTGGCACGATAAGAGAATTATTAAAAGAGAGTTTCATGTTGGTGAGAAAGTGCTATTGTATAGGTATCGTCTCAGATTTTTTGCAGGAAAATTACTCTCGAGATGGGAAGGACCTTTTGCTATCGAAGAGGTATATCGTTCGCGGGCAATTAAAATTGTTTACCTTGAAGACAACATTTCACAAGTGGTGAATGGCCAAAGACTCAAGAATTATATTTGTGGAGATCCTTATAATGAAAATGTTGATTGTATTCGAGCCATGATCCTGGAGGAATTTATTAAGAAGCATATTTCAGAAACTGCAGAGTCAGTTTTCGAATAGGTATCTTCCAACTTTTATTTTTACTGTTTTTGGAAAATATGAAAAATTATGAGTCGGATATGAGGCGGAGACGGAGCACGGAGACTCCTCACCAAGCCCAGGCGCGGGCCCACCCCTGGCCGCGCCTGGCTATGATGAGGACGCCTCGTTCTTTCGCCCAAGGCCAGGTAAACCTTGCTGCTTGATTCTTCAGTACTTCGTCAATTTGGATCTATTTTTTATCGGGTGCACGACAGTGCTCCCGATGGGAGTAGCCCCAAGGCTGTAGTTGATCGCATGCGATTAGCTACAGGCTTTAAAGATAGACCTTTTCCTTTCTTCTGGTTTTATCGGGTGCACGACAGTGCTCCCGATGGGAGTAGCCCCTGAGGCTATACTCAAATGTTTTCAATCGTGTATAGGCTCAAATTTCTCTTTTCTGATTCCTCTATCTTCATGTTCTTCACAGTCTCTCATCGACTCCCTTGCGGCCGTCGGTCGCCGTGTCGTTCTTGCTGAAGCGGACTGCGGGATCCTTTGGTCGGATCGTGATCGACTCGCCAGCGAGAACGAGCTCCTTCGAGGTAAGTTTGTAGCCTTTCCCATCTTTATCCTTTTATTTCTGCCAATTTCTTTGTTTCTGATAATCATTGCTGCACAGCTCAACTTGAGTCTATGAAGGCCGAGAAGGCGGATGCGTCCACTCGGGAAACTGCTCAAGAGGCTCAGCTGGCAGCTATTCGAGAGGAACTTGAGTCCTCTCGCATGTTGTCGGCTGACCTTGAAGGAAAGCTTGCGACTGCCCAGGAAGCTCTGAAGAATCTGGAGGAGGCTGGTACCAAGGCGGACTCCGATCTTGTCGACTTCCTTCGTCCTTTGGCCGAACGCTTTGCGGGTAAGTAGCTTTTGGCCTTATCATCGTCTTCAAATTGTCTGATAGGTTCCAGGATTTTAACATTTTTCTTTGCAGGTCTTCTAGGCGTCCCGCTGGAGCTTCCTGGGGTCCAGCGGGTGGATGCGCTGACGGATTCTTGCGTCCAGCTCAGGAGGCACGCCGAAGGGATTTGCACCCTGATTGGCGATGTCGTTCGAGTGCTGACGCAGCTTCATCGTGGCCTCCTTGTCAACGCCGTGTCTCCATCTGCACTGGGCGATCTTTTGAAGATTTTCTCGGAGAGCAATCTCCTTGGTGCCTACGCAGTCGCGCAGTCGGAGTCTGGGGCGAAGACCGCCATCCAGTTCGCGCTGGCGCATGGAGTCACCGGCTTGGAAGAGGCGTACTCGGACCTTCCCGTCGATCCTTCCACGGGCAAAAAGGTAGGGCTTCGTCGTTTTGGCGAGCCAGCCGGAGTCCTTGCTCGGAAGTTATCCGAGTTGTTCGCCCGTGCCAGGGGAGGCGCCGTAGCGAGTGGCAGCACATCTGCAGCTCCTTAGTTATCTTTTCTTTGTAGTTCACTCTTTTGATTGTAATGAACCTTGGGATGCATTCCCGTATTTTCATCGTTTAATCGAGTTGTTTTTTCTGAAATGCTTACTGTGACTGATTTGTTGTGTGTTTCCTCCCGATTGGAGTAGCCCCCGAGCACTTGTCGAATAGGTGGTTGTTATATCTCGAATGGGGGCATCTTATTCCTTCAATCTCCATGTATTTTTTCAGGTAGTCGGGGTTGCTGCGGAGTCTTCAGGTGGATCTGCTACCCCAGCAAATCCTCTTGTTGCTGTTGTTGGCACCTTTGCAGGCCTCCGTGATCGTGTGGCGGATGGTGAACGCAAGCTAAAAGTGGTGCGTGGGATAGCGGATGTAGCCAAGTCCAAACAAAAACTGGCGACTGAACGCGAGCAGTTTGTGATGCATGAATTGGCTTCTGTTGCCAATGACTTGCTCTGTAAGTTATTCATCCCCCTAGTCTTCTTTGTCCTATATCCTTCTTTGACCATATACCTTTGTTTTCCAGTTGTCCAGCCAGATGATAGGAGTGAGAAACAGTGGGTGGAGAACCACATCCTTCAAGAATCTGGCAGCTCAAAGCCCCATGCGAGTAACTTTTGGTCTGATCGTAGTCGAGGTTTTGTGCTGGCTACCTTGAAGTTCCGAGTTATCCAGGCGAAGATACTCGTGAGTTCCTTTCACGAGGTGTTGATTGCAATGAACGCTTCTTTTTTATCCGTTGGAGAGGGGTCCTGAGGATTGGAGCCATCTTGTCAGGGTGTTCGGGCGAGAAGGAGAAATTCGCGAGTGTGTTCGCAATGAGATGATTTGCGGCGCAGTAGTGGCCCTCTCTTTCGTCCGGTTGTGGCATCCTGAGGTGAATTTCAACTCCGTAGCTAGACTTCCTGATGGTCCAACCGTCGACCTTTCTCCTCATTATAGGGTTGTTCGACCCGCGGTAGAAGAAATTATTCGATTGACCTCTGCTGCGGTAGATCGGGTTTTGGCGGCTGAGAATGCTCATCGCCATGTGTAAATGTAGGATGTATGTATCCTGTTTCGCTGTGTAGTTTGTAAAAAACTGTTGTAAGGTGTTAACCTTGTATATAAATTTCTTCCTGTGATGCTGTGTTAGGTGTAGCCCCCGTGTGTTTGTGGGGTGTATACTTGTTGCCTTTAGCATGTAAGGATGGAGAACTTGAGTATCTATGGTTGAGAAACCATGTATTTTATTGCAATGACTGAGAAGTCATGTGTTTTTCTTTCGAGCTACAAGATGGCTAATATAGCCTTATTATGATAAGTAAAAAACAAATCTAAGGATAGAATTTTCGGAGCTGTGCAACATTCCAAGGGTTGGAATAGATGCCTCCAGTTGCCGGATTCTTCAGTCGATAGGCACCACCTGGGATAACTTCCTGTATTATGAAGGGTACTTCCCATGGTGGCTCGAGTTTGTGTCCTTCCTTCTGCTTGAGCCGTAGCACAAGATCTCCTGCTGCGAAGGCCCTGTGGCGTATGCGGCGACTGTGATAGTTTCGCAACGACTGCTGGTATACTGCGGATCTTGCGAGTGCAATGTCACGCATTTCATCGAGTGCGTCCATATCATCCGCGAGTGCCCTGTTGGAGGTTTCTTCGCTGTAAGCAACAACCCGTGGGGCGCTGAACCTAACGTCCTCGGGAAGGACTGCTTCGGCCCCGTATACCATGAAAAATGGTGTGTAGTTTGTGGATCGATTAGGAGTCGTGCGGAGGCTCCATAGCACGGAGGGTAACTCTTCTGCACAATGTCCCGCTGCTGGATGTAGGCGATCGAGTAGACATTTCTTGATGACAGCCGAAACTAATCCGTTCGATCTTTCGACTTGGCCGTTGGTTTGTGGATGAGCAACTGAAGCAAATTTGAAGATGATACCCTTTTCTTCGCAAAACTGCTGTATTTCTTTTGCCGTGAAGTTGCTACCATTGTCAGTAATGATGTCGTGTGGTACTCCAAACCTGCATACGATGGAGTTGAGGAATTTGACGGCGCATTGGGCGCTAGCCGAAGTTACTGGCATTGCTTCGATCCACTTGGTAAATTTGTCGACTGTGACTAGCAAGTGTGTGTATCCGCCTGGCGTGGACTTGCGTAATGGTCCTACCATGTCCAGCCCCCATTGTGCGAAGGGCCAGGCGATTGGTATCGTATGTAGTTCCATAGCGGGTGCGTGCGGTTTTGGTGAGAAGCGCTGGCAAGCGTTGCATCTGTCGACCAATTCCTTTGCATCCATGGCTGCTGTAAGCCAGTAGAATCCCGCTCGGAAGGCTTTTCCCATGATTTCTTTCCAGCTAGCATGATGTCCACAGTCCCCTTGGTGGATGTCCTGCAGTAATTCCTTGCCATCTTCGGGTGCTATGCATCGTTGCAGTATGCCTGAGATGCTTTGTTTTGTATAGTTTGCCGTTGAGTACCCGAAAGGATTTGCTGCGTCTGATTATTTGTCTGGCCTCGCGAGGATCTGCTGGGAGCTGTTTGGCGGACAAGTAGTCGAGGTATTTCTACGTCCAGACTAGCTCGACCAGAAAAACTTGCCGCGAAATATTATGAATGATATCGATAATAGCGATCTGTGGGCTGACCTCTGTTTCCAATGTTGCGGGTGCCTCTACAGTTTTCTTGACTTTGACTGATCGCCTAGTCATCCGCTCGAAATATATCCCTGGCGGTATGGGTGTGTTTGTGGAACCCATGTTTGCCAGCCTGTCTGCTTCTTTATTGCTGGACCTCGCAATGGCTTCAGCTCGCACGCTTTGAAACTTCCTTCGAGTAGGTTGTACATGTCGCGATAGAAAACCATGTTCTCAGCGATAGTGTCGTACTCCTTTATTGTTTGTTGCACGATGAGATTGGAATCGCCGTAGATCATCAGTCGGGTAGCCCCGCACGCGACTGCCATCTTCATTCCATGCAACATGGCCTCGTATTCTGCGACATTATTTGATGCTGGATCGTCAGGTGGAAAGTCCAGTACTGCAGCTTGTCTCCTCTGGGTGATATTAGAATGATCCCAGCTCCTGCTCCCTCGTTTCTCTTTGATCCGTCGAAGTACATGATCCAGTTGCTCGTGTATTCCGGCGGTCCGGGCGTTTGTAGTTCTATCCACTCACTTAGGAATTCCACGAGTACCTGGGATTTTATTGAATTGCGCCCTGCATAGATAATGTCCCAAGCGCCCAGCTCGATGCTCCATTTTGCTATTCTTCCGGATGCCATTGTGTTGTTCATGATTGTGCCGAGCGAGGCATCATTAACCACTGTTATGGTATGCTCCTGGAAGTAGTGTTTGAGTTTTCGAGCTGTAAGAACGACTCCATATGCAAGCTTCTGGTAGTGAGGATATCGTTGTTTGCATGGCGATAGCACCTCGCTGATGTAGTAGATTGGTCGTTGAACTCCACATGCCTTGCCTTCCTCGGGTCGTTCGACTACGATGGCCGTGCTGATGACCTGGTTTGTTGCGGCCAGGAACAAGTATAGTGGCTCCCTCTCTTGTGGTGTTGCCAGAATACGCCTGCTCTGTAGGGATCGCTTCAGGTATGCGAATGCCTGCTTAGCTTCTGGTGTCCATTCGAACTTGTCCGTCTTCTTCAGCAATTTATAGAAGGGTAACGCTTGCTCACCCAATCGTGCGATAAATCTGCTCAAGACGGCTAGTCGCCCTGCGAGCTGTTGGACTCAGCGTAGATTGGTTGGCTCCTTCATTGTCAAGATTGCTTGTATTTTCTCTGGGTAGGCTTTGATGCCTCTGGCGGATACCAGGTACCCGAGAATTTTTCCTGCTGGGACGCCAAAGACACATTTTGTCGGATTGAGCTTGATCTTGTATGCGTTGAGGGCGTCAAATGTTTCTCTAATGTCTTCGAGGAGTGTATCCTCTACTCGAGTCTTGATGACGATGTCTTCAACGTACACTTGTACGTTCTTGCCAATGAGCTTGGCGATGCATTTTTGCATGCAGCGCTGATATGTCGCGCCCGCGTTCTTGAGCCCGAAGGGCATTGTCGTGTAGCAGTACACACCGTGGGGTGTGATGAATGCTGTCTTTTCCTCGTCTTCCTGCTTCATCCGGATCTAATTATATCCCGAATAGGCGTTCAGGAAGGAGAGGCATTGACAACCAGCAGTAGAGTCCACGATCTGGTCGATTCGCAGGAGGGGAAAGTTATCCTTAGGGCAATGCTTATTTAATGACGTGTAGTCAATGCACACTCGAAGGATGTCAGTGTTCTTCTTTGGGACCAGCACCGGGTTTGCTAACCAGGTGGATATCTTGATCTTCCTGATGAATTTTGCTTCTAGCAATCTGTTTACTTCGTCTCCAAGCGCTTTCTGCTTGGGTTCTGAAAACCGTCGAGTGGTCTGCTTGATGGGTTTTGCGTCTTTGAAGACTTCGAGTGAGTGCTCGGCGAACTCCCTGGGTATTCCTGGCATATCTGAGGGCTGCCAAGCGAAAATTTCCCAGTACTCACGGAGGAGTTCGACGAGCGCGCTTTCCTATGCTGGCGAGAGGGTAGTTGAGACCATCGCTGTCTTCGCAGAATCTGTCGGGTGCACCTGATGTTTTCGGGTGTCGCTGTTAGTGCTGAACTCCAATTCTGGCGCGTTTTTCTTTGTGAGGGGCATCACGGAGTGGTCCGTGGTCTTTGCCAGCTCCTGCAGTTCTTCTTGCATCCCGAAAGATTTTGCGATCTTGTTGAACTCGATGTCGCATTTGTTGGATTTCTGGAAATCTCCGTCGATGGTGATTACACCATATTCTCCGGGTAGCTTGAGCTTCAGGTACGCGTAATGTGGTACTGCCATGAATCTGGCGAACGCTGTTCGACCAAGAATGGCGTGGTACTGTGAGGGCCAGTCGACTACTTCAAAGTCAAGGGATTCTCTTCTGTAGTTGCGTCGATTGCCCAACACAACCTCTAGGTTGATTGTTCCGAGTGGACGGATCGCCTTTCCTGGAACTATCCCGTGGAAGGATGTTTCTGACTCCGCAAGTCCGTCCAGGTTCCTGTTCATCCGGCGGAGCGTATCCGCGTAGATAATGTTGATGCCGCTGCCTCCGTCCATGAATACGCGAGCCAGCGTGTCCTGGTCGATAGACTCGTGGCGGGTGGTCTTCCATCGAGAAGGTGATCGATTGGTCCGCCATCTTCAGGTACTCGGGCCTTGTTGGCGGGGTTTGCACAGCCATGCACAGTTTCCGCGTGTTTGTCTTCTGAGCTCTGCGGGATGGGCAGACTTTTTGTATCATCCCTAACTGTCCAGCCGGGTTCGGGTACGCGTTAGCTCCTGCGTTTGGTGCGGGTGGCGCGTTTAGTGCGGCTAGCGCCATGTTTGGATTTCCTGGTGGAGGTAGGGGTAGTGGCGGCTGGAACCCTTGATGTTCTCCTCCTGGAAGTGGCGGGTAGTTTTGATTAGCTGCTGATCTACTTTTCTTCGAGAAGGCCTCGTGGATGTCGATGAACTTTCGGCAATCCTTGAGGAGGTGCGTTGCCTTAGTTTTGCCCGTGTGCTTATCTGTAAATAGATGTAGCGAGCAGTACGCGTTTAGGTCCTCCTCGGGACTTTTGTCTTCAGCTTTTGGTTTCCACTCGCGACTCCCGCGGCGCCCATTATCGCGGTTTCGCGTGAATTCCGCCGCTACCATCTCTTCCCGATCGTCGTGATCGTAGTATTTTCTCCTTTTCTTTCGACCATGGCGGTCTTCTTCGGGCGCGGGCGATGATGCCCTCTCGTTGCGCACTGCGTCTTCTCCATTAGCCCATTTGTCGGCTATGATCATCAGTTCCCCAATAGTTTTGGGTGCGGCTCGGCCCAGCTCTTCTCTGAAAGCAGTTCGTCGGGCGCCTTTCGCGAAGGCCTCAACCGCTACTTCTTCTGAGATATTTCCCGCGGTGTTCCTGAGTGTAGTCCATCGCTGAATGTACTCGCGGGTGGACTCGCCGCTCTTCTGCTTGCGGGCCCGCAGTTCTTCAATGGTTGCTGGTCTCTTGTACGTGGCCTGGAAGTTTTTGCAGAAATCGTAGTGCAGGTCGTCCCACGATGCGTAACAGGATTTTGGCCTTGCTTCCAGCCAGCTACGTGCCACGCCAACCAAGTGTAGATTGAGGTACTGCATAGCTGTGTTCTTATTCCCACGTTGGCATTTTACTGCCGTGAGGTAGTCGTTTAGCCACGACGAAGGATCGAGTGAACCATCGTATTTCGTGACTTCTGTGCTGAGCTTGAATATCCTGGGTAGGGGTGCCTCGCGGATGCTGCGGGCGAAACATAGCGCGCCGCAGGTCTCGTCATCCGAAGAACTGGATGAGGAGCGCGCACGGTTCCTTGCAGCTCTTGCCTTGTCCACCTTATTTTGGGCGATGTCTGACCGCGCGTTATATCCTGGCTGGTCACGATCAATTTCCTTCCTTGGCTCTTTGTTGTGCTTCCGTGAGCGGCTGCTATGGCGTCGCGAGCTTTTATTTCTCGGGCTGCCTTCGCTGCTGCTTCGACTATCACCGCGTGGCCGAGCTTCTTTTCCTCGACCACGGCGAGGTGAGTTGTCTCTCCCAGGCGAAGTGCTCCTGTGCTTGCGCGATGCCTCTTTTTCTTTTTCCTTCTCTTGCTGTTCGGCAGCTTTCCTGCGGTCGTAGGAGGCGAGCCTTGAGGTCGCCATGCCCAATCCCTTCCGAACCTGTTTATACTGCTCTGCTCGAGGGTCGTTCTCCGCTGGCTGGTTCATCTGCATGTAGGTCGTTGCGGCCAGGACGGCGGCAGCAGGAGTTTGCGGGTAAACGTTTCCGTCCTCGTCAACCCGCATGAGGGAAGGTGCGAGTGACTTACTGATCCCACCCAGGGACTCAGCGTCCATGGATGTTGTTCTTGATGCGTATCCCTTCCTTGTGGGTCGAGTTCCGACCGAAGGTGTTAGGGACAGCTCGGCCCGGTGTTGACTCGATTCATCCGCCAACCTCTTTCGATGGGCCAGGTCTTTCCGAGCTTCTTTGATAGCTGTGGCCGCTCTCACTAGATGGTAGTGGTAGGCGACCATATATTCGTGTGGCGCTCCTGCTACAGGCGGCCTGCTTGTTCGCAAGGCTTCTTTGGCTCGGTCCCAAGCGTCCCGTGAGACGCCGATCTCAGCGCGCTCTGCAGCGCTTTGTTCTGTTTCTGGTGGTTGTTCCGATCCTGCCATGCAGACTTGAGCCAGTCGTGGCCCGTGCGTCCTAGGCGTAGCTCGGAAAGCTTTCTGGATCTGGGAAGGTTCCTCTGTCGAGAGGGTATGGTAGTCGCATGTGTTGAAGCGGATGGACTCGCCACTTTTCTCCAGATGGGGGCACGAGTCGACGGCTTCTGACTCAGATCCTAATTCTTCAGGGAAGTGGAGAATCCCGTCCTTGTTGGTGTAGAACTTCAAGCTTCCGAACGTCAAGGTGACACTCTTCTCCAGATTGCTGAATACCGGGCGTGATTCTGGCGAGTGAGGGGTGACTACGACGGATCCGATCCGAATAGGATTGGTTGGATCTGAAGTCGAAGGTTTCCAACGCGAGTTGGATGATGAAGCCGATGATGCCGGAGATCCAGCGCCCGCCGTTCTCACAGACGGCGCCAATTGTCGAATCTGTTGCTCGGCAAATACCTCAGGTGAACCTATAGGGTTTCGAATAGGATAACCCATGAGCACTGGTGGCGATCGTCGGCTACACAGGGGCACAATTTACCCAGGTTCGGGGCCCTCGTAGAGGTAAAACCCTTACTCCTGCCTCTGTCGATCTGTATTATCGAATAAATCGGTTACAAAGATGATTGCTCAAGTCGAGAGTACAATCTCGAGCTCAAGGCTTTGGTGGTGCGGTATTGCTTGGTCCTCTTCCGGTGGTTCTCCTGTCCTTATATAGGTGGCCAGGTCTCAAATCCTACCCGGAGAGGACTCGAACTCTAACCCTATGTCGGTTACAAGTTTCCTAACTTAGCCCG
The DNA here is from genome assembly GCA_028641055.1 of Alopecurus myosuroides. Taxonomy (NCBI): domain Eukaryota; kingdom Viridiplantae; phylum Streptophyta; class Magnoliopsida; order Poales; family Poaceae; genus Alopecurus; species Alopecurus myosuroides. The sequence continues at coordinate 212,745,648 of CM054059.1, read as the reverse complement.
TAAGGCATTGCGGGTGGGCTTCAAGTGGGCCTTCCAGAATACTCCAAGGGCTTCCCTTCTTGGGCCTTAACCTTGGGCCTGAGATGGGGTGTCCTTACCCGCAGGGTCTAAGATCCATCCATTCGTCAGTGGTTGCAAAACCTTGCAAGCAAACTACAAGGCTGAGCACCGGAGGGAAGGCCCCATGTCACTGCTTAGCTTCGAGGACACCCCTTTCAGGCATATAGAAACCTTTTCGTACTTTAATTCATGAGTATCAATCTAGGAGGGTACCCGAGGCAGATTTGCCTTCTTGCTGGGATATGGATCGTTCTAACCGTGCAGATGAAGGAAGCTCTCAACCTAAGGTACAGTGGGGGAAAAATCTTGGTGGCTGGGATTCACAGTCTGACAGGCATGCAAACTTTATTGATCACAATACGGAGGTGATGCGTATGCTTATGTTCGCAATTGAAGATCTAAAGAAATCAATTGAGAAGCTCATCGAGAAGGATTCACCACCACCAACAAAGAATTGATTCGTCATTGGTATTGGCATCCCCTCGGCCTGTTCCATCTTGGGGGGAGTGCTGCGGTATCACATCACTATCTTTCATCTTTTTTAGTTTTTCAGTAGAGTCATATCATGAGTATAGAAGTTATCATATAGGATGGTTTGCAATATGGAAGTATCTCTCCTTAGTTGGTTATCGTTGTATCCCTTGGTGTGAGTTGCCGGTTTGAAATATTAATGAGAAGTTTCATCATTTACTTTCTGCACACCTTATTTTAGTTTTCAATTTCTGTCATATGGTTGAGCTTGTTGTTAGTATTTGGTGTCACTCTAGAGATCATCAAGTTAATCTAGTTGGTTTTGGCAAACTTAGCTTGGGTCAGTAGAAATAATATTTTGAGATGCTAGTATAAGAAAGAGGAATTTTCCTATTAGCTCATACACTTAGTATTCACAAGTTAAGATCTCTTGGGCTTTAAATGAAGATTGCATGATTGGTTTCATCATATGTATATTTGTTTGTTTTCCCTCAACTCTTATGCTTGCTACCCAGCCTTGCTAGCCAAAAACCCTGTACTAAGAGGGAATGTTTCTCGTGCATCCAAACCTTGAGCCCCAAAACCTTGCCATTTGTGTCCACCATACCTTCCTACATGTGGTATTTCACTGCCACTACAAGTAAATTGCTCATGTGTTACCTTTAAAACTTTCAAAATTATCCCTGTTTTGTGTTCCTATTTTAGCTCATGAGGACGCAAATAGAGAATCTTTATCTCACTTGTTGATTGGACTCACACACCTGAACTAGTGGCTTCATCTGCTTATCCAAATGCTAGAAGAGCTGGCAGCGAGGTTCCCAGCCCCAAATAATAGTACAAATTATCTTCACTATTTTTGCCCGTGATTTATCAGTCAAAGCATAATTGTGTAAACAAAATAGAAAGAGGGATGACCTTCTATACCAGTTGCGTCCTTCAATGGGAGTCGCTCTTGTGAAGTATAGTTGGCTTGTGACGTACTGTATTTTCTGTTTGCCATTCGTTGACATAAACATACACCTCTCTCAAAATTAGACACTCCTCCATGGTTTGTGATTGTTGGTAGGCACCCGAGGATTCGGGTAGCCATGGTTTGTGTAAGAATGGTTGGGTGGAGTGTCAACCATTTTATACCTCTGTTTTACAAAATAAAAGCTCTAGCACATGAGTGATCCATGCTTCCCTCTACGAAGGGCCTATCCTTTACTTTTATGTTGAGTCAGTAAACCTATTCCTTTCTGTCTCCAGCAAGCATTTGAGGGCTTGTTTGATTCATAGGATAGGAAAAACATAGGAACAGGAAAAACATAGGATTGCATTGTCATGTCCACTCCAATCCTATAGGATTTGGTTTTCACTAAAGTTTGTTTGATTGCATCAAAGGAATTGTAAAATGAGGTTGGAGTGGATGTTAGAATTCCTATGGGAAGTAGTACAAAATTCCTATGGGAAAAAATCCTATAGGATTCAATCCTACAAATCAAATGGTCAAGATAGGAAAATTTCCCATAGGATGGAATCCTCCAAAAAATCCTACACAAATCCTTTGAATCAAAGAAGCCCTGAGTTGTTGTGATCTCACCATCTATATGTTGATTTATTCAATCATGTTTTCTATCCTTCTTTGCTTAGCACATGCTTTATTATCTGAATGAATATTACTTTGAAAGCTATGAATCACTGTAAAAGGATTGTTATAATTAAACATGTTAAGATCTACAATATAAGCCTTGTTTTGAAGACTTCACCTAAGATAAGTATGATATCATTAAATGTTCTGTGACCAAGAACGAAGTTTGCCATCACCAATTTTGATTCTCTCTTTTGAATCTTTTTTTGTGACTCCCATTACTCGTTTCAAGTTAAGTTTTATGAGAGGAAGTTTTTGTCTATAATGATTGATGCATAGATAAATGTGATACTTCTTGTCCGTATTTTATTTATCGAATCTTCACTCCATAAACCTGTGGTCATGTTTACAGAGTTTAGTTTCGCTTGGGGACAAGCGAGGTCTAAGAATGGGGGGAGTTCATACGTCCATTTTGCATCACTATTTTATATCATAATTTGTTGTTATTCATTGATATATTTCATATTGGAGCATGATACTTATGTTATTTCACCTATTTTGCATGTTTTCCAATAATTGGAGAGTTGAACCCCGGAGTCAGAATTCTTCTGGAAAACGGAGCGTCAGCATACCATATTCGCGAAGATCAGAGTACCCCGGAAATCATCGAAAAGTTCCTATTTCACCCGAAGACGGAGGAAGCCAAAAGGGGAGCCGGAGGAGGGCCACCAAGGGCCCTCACCATGCCCAGGCGCGGGCCCACCTCTAATTGCACCGGAGGGGGTGGTGAGGAGGCCCTGGCACACCTCTGGTGTAACATCCCAAGTCTGAAAAATAGCCTTTAGAATGTTTTGCTCTCTGTTATTTTATGTTTTGCATCATGGCATCATGTTGATTGCAATTGTTTTGTTTATTTTCCATTTGTTTTCCTCTGTTTTCAGTTGTTTTCCAACTGTTTTCATTTGTTTTACTTTGTTTTCTATTTGAATTTCAACTCAAATTTCAAACCTTTTGTTTCATCCTTGTGATGTTACAATTTCCAAAATGTTATTTCAAATAAAAACAACCAAAGTGTTTTCTTTTCTTCCATAATGTTCATCTATGAAATTGTTGGTTTTATTCGATCAATCAAATCCCAAATCACTTTCAATTTCAAATCAAATGCATCAAACAGAACCAATTTGAACTTATGAATTTAATCAACTAATTTAATCAAATTGAATCATAGGGGTCACCCTAATAAAAACATGGTTTTCATCAATAATTATTTAATTATCAAATTACCCAAATTCAAACCAATTCTCAAATCAATACCTTTTGAAACCTTAAGTTCACCACCCTATTTGTAATCTTTAATCACCTTAAATCTTAGGGGTAAACCCTATCAAAAATGTTTGTTTTCAATAAGGTTTAATTCATATTAAAAATCCTTTCAAATATTGGTTTAATTAACAAACAACAATTAAATTTGTAAACCTTGGAAAACAAAAGCTAGTTTTGGGTTGCTAATTGAAAACAGAACTAACCATATTCTTTTTTTCCAAAACTTTTATTTAACTTGGAAACTCTCCTTTTCCTTCCAATTGGTTTTCAGCAAAAAAATAAATAAAATAAAAGCAGAAACAGGAATAGAAAAGAGAGAGAGAGGCATGGCCCATCCTTTCTTTCCTTTCCCCCAAAGCCCATCCCTTTCCTCTCTTCTGGCCCACCCCCTACCCCTTGTCGTCTTCTTCCTCACAGTACGAACAAGTTCAGTACCACACGATCTCCTCCACCTCCATTAGATGATCAGCCGTACTAGTGCTCTCCTCTCCCTATAACTAACCTACTCCCTCTGCCCCTAACCCTAAGCCCTAACTCCCTTCCCCATCGCCGCCGTCTACCCTTCCTTCTCCCCCAACGCATCTGTTCTGAAAAACCTGAACCCCACCGTGAGCTCACCGAGACCACCTGCCTCCTCACCGCGTCGATGCCCTGGCCATCTCGAGGAGCCTCCGAGGAGGAAAATGGAGCCGTGGTGCCTGCCCGCATCTCCTCGTCCACTCGTCGTTTGCCGGGAGCGCCCACGGCGGCCGCGCCGTCGCCGGAGAGCAGCCGCTCTGCTTCCTGCCGTCGACAGTCGTCATCGACAGAAACGAGGTGATCGCCTGCCCCTTCCCCTCTCCCCCCGATCCGTTCTGCACCTCACCCCGCGCACGGCCGCAAGCACGCACGCCCACCCGCGCGCCGGCGCCCGCGAGTGGCAGAGTCACCGGCGGCCACGATGCCTCCGTGGACGTTCAGTTCCGCGCGCTGTTCCGCAACCAAATGCAGAGAAAACACCTTCAGTTTCGTCAGTTACGCGGACTGTGTTGCCTCAAATTCAGTCAACCGTCTATCCAATCACAAGATCCAGCCCAGCCCAGTGGCGTGAGCCTTTCCGCGCAAGCACGCGCTCGCGGGGTCGAATCCCCGGGGCGGCATATTTGCCAACCATTTTTGCTTTGCACGCGCACAGCCCTGGGGCCACAGTCAGTGACCCCCGTGGCCACCTCAGCCACCCAGCCTGCCGCACACGCCACGCTGGCTAGGCCCCGCAGGGCAGTGACTGGGGTTAAACCCAGTGTCGGTAACAAAAGGAATAAATGAATCTGTTGGATTCCTATTTCTTTTAAAATAGCAGAATAAGCATTAAAACTTCAAAAATCAATAACTTCAAATCCATAAATCCAATAAATAAGAACTTTATATGTTTTCTGTTCAGAATTTATTAATCTTTCCAAATAATCAATTTGTGCACTGTTTTGAATTTTCCAAATACATTTAAAATTCAAATTGGAATAATTCAAATGCTAGTTTATAAAATCAATAACTAATTATTTATTAATCCAATAAATGCAAATAAAATATGTTTTCCATACCATTTTAAATAACCTATTCAAATATAATTTTTTTTCCTGGTTTGAACAATTAAAATTGCCTAATCAATTTAAATCTTGTTTAATTCAATTAAAAATTGTTTAATATTGTTTAATTCATAATTAAATAATCCTAAGTCCAATTTCAAAATGTGAAACATGTATTCCAACTAAAATTTGATAACCTTTTCAAATATCAACTTTATTATTTGTTTTGAACAATTTAAATGGTTGAAAACAACAAATACTTGTGTGTCACCTTTAGGGCACCCAAAAAATTCCCTAAGTTAATAATAAAATTCTAAATTGCTACACCCTATCTTAATTTGATTCTAATGTTGTTATTTTGCTGTTTTCCTCATGCATGCATCATGTTTAACCACTTACACTTGTTAATCAAATGTAGATCATTGCTTCCACCTTAACCACTTGCATCCATATGCAATTCACATTGCATATGGGTCCAATTAAATTGTGTTATATTGTCAAGTAGTTTATTCTGATGCATCTATTAACATGACATGCATCATCCCATGTTTGTGCACCTATGCCATGATATTGATTGTTTATCTTTCTGCATTGTCTGTTTGCTTCTTCCCGGATATACGACGACGTTGAGACCGACGATACTTACGACATCCCTTCTAAGGATTTAGCTCAGTACCAGGCTACTGGGTTTTGCAGGAAGTTATCACTCACATGAACCACTGTGTTCCTTTCAACATTGGTTACCGATACTTTCCGTTGTCCTTTTCTGCTAGCCTTAGTAGTAGTTGTTTCTGCTACGATCCTATCACATGAATCCCTTAACCCTGATATTGCCTCACCTCCATACCTATAACCATTGTTTGAGCCCGTGTCTTACTAGCATGCTTAGGTTGTTTTGCTCGAGTCTGTTACCCGTTACTTTCTGTTACTATTTCATTATGTTCTGGGGGCTCGATGTTAATCAATCAATCATGCTAATGATATTGTTAAATAATAAATTTGATGATAAGGCACCGGCAGGAGGCCCATGAGAGGTTTTGAAGCCTGCTAGTGTCGACCCTAATAGGAAAAGGGTCTTGTCTACTGATCCATGATGAGCGCACTACCCGCATTTGGGAAGCGAGTATGGGCGCCCCCCTCAACTTGACCTGATTCGCATCTCGTCCAAATCACCTCATTTAGTTCGTGTTTTCCATTTGCCGCATGCATGTTTTTGCGAGCCCAGGCCAGGGTGTAACTTTTGTAGTCGGCATATAGGGGGACACGTTCTTAGAGTGCTATGAGGGTCCATTTTCTTCTGGGCTCGATTAGCCGTGCGCCCAAGGTGCTTTGGGCTTGATGCGAGGAATGGTTGGTTGTGTAGAGTACCCCGCTTGGTGGGTTTGATTCCCATCTGGCGGGTTATTCTTGAGTGTACGGCCAAATTGGTGCAACCCTGCAGGGATAATCTTCTCGAGAAGCCGTGTTTTCCGCGGTTATGGATTACTTGGTGAAAGTACTGGCTAACAAGTACTCAGGACAACTTAAACATAATGATCAAACATGTTACACCCCATGATTAATCACTTGACTAGTAATAGGCTTATTGTCACAATAATTTGAACCATCATTATTTCAACTGTGTGAGTTATCCTCGGATTGCTTCTTCGGATAAGGGGCGAGATCCAGGATGGGCTTGTTTGAAGTTATCTTTCAGTTGGTTACAATCCTCGATCTTATCTCCTTTCTGTTAGCCGGAAGTGGTAGAATCTCTGTAGTTGGTTAGCGCAGCCAGTTGCAGCATATTTTATATCCCCTATCTTCCGTTGAACCCAAGGCATCTGTGCTTGGTGTTGACGGGCTACACCTTGGTGAATTGTGAGTCTTGCTTGCCAGTACGTTTATGTACTGACCCCTTTGGGGCTGTGGTTTCCGCAGACCTACGTTTCCGAGGATCTACATGGTGGCAACTACGTGGAGTATGACGAGACTGCTGACGGGTAGATAGCGGACCCGGGCAGGATCCGAGACTTCGTGGATGGGCTCCGTCTGTTTGTTTCCGGCCTCTTAGGCCTATTTGGTTCTTGTCTGTACTCAGACATGTTGAATGCTTCCGCTGTATGATAATGATGTATTGTTGGGACATGTGTCCTCTGAATGATTGTATTTGCTATCTCTGCTCTAATGAGAGCCATTTGCAACTTATTTCAATCTTTTGTGTCGTAGAGATCTGTTGTGATATCACTTGTTAAACGCCGTTGACGTACCATGTGTGTATGGTTTGAAGTACGTCGACGGAAGTGCCTTTGATCTCTAGTGGATAGTTTACATCGACGATGGAATAGCAGGGCTTGTGTTGTCGCGCATAAGCGCAGGCCTACCAGGAAGCTGGGACGTGGGAGCAGTTATGCCCCATAATCCAAGCATCTGCTATCTAGTTCGTACGGTGAGTATCCCCTAGAAATCAGGGTGCGACAAATGGTATCAGAGCCTGTCTGCCTGTAGGATCCCTTTTTACTGGTCGCAGTTGAGTCTAGAAACTATTTTGTAACTATATAGGAAAAATGAAACGTGAGAGTAGGAATTCTGTTCTTTTTCTTCTTTCCCCACCCTCCCTCCCTTTTCTGGTAAGGAAGTGCAACGTTGATTTTCCCTTCTCATCTAAACTTTCAAGTTAGGATTTCACGAATTCTGGTTTCTCTAGGATGGTTATATCTACTAGACCATAGGAATGGAGGTGGTTGTGACATGATTTATCATGTTGCCTACTCACGATTGAGAACGGAGGCGAGTAAGCCCCGGAAGCAGATCCTCTATTCCTTAAGCAGTAGATATTTATCCTTTAGAAGCCCGGATGGGTTTTCCGTAGTACCTCAGGAGTTTTGTTCTCGTTTTCCCCGATGTTGATATTCTGTTCTTCTCAACATCCTTTTCGTCCGTTGAAATCTTGTTGTTGTTTTCCATTTCAGTTATTCTACCGGCGTCTAATCAAAGTTTCCCCGTTCATCTCGTAAACTCTTATCCAGTTAAAGTGTTATTTGATACTGGAGCATCACATTCCTTTGTGTCAACAATCTTTTCCACAACATACAACCCAAGTTCTGGTTCCACTAAGCAATCAAATCACCGTTCACTCTTCGGGATCTCAAATGTTGACTTCCAAGATAAGTAAGAACAATCCAATTCTAATGGGAGGCCACATATTCCTCGTTACTCTCATGTTGATGATTCTAACATTGATGTCATTCTTGGTGTTGCATTGATGTCAATAACTCTGTTCCACCATTCTAGCCAGATAATCTATTCCCCAAATGAATCAAATTCTATCCAGCTATACACCCTCCATACAAAAACATCCCCCTTTACTATTATTGTTCCGGTGGTTTCCAAATTCCCTGATATCTTTCCAGAAGAGTTGCCAGGAATTCCTATTGTTTTGAACTTCCAGATAAACTATCCAAGGTGCACGATGTGTTTCACGTGTCACAGCTCAAGTGGATCTTTCCAAGAAGTTTCCGGACCTTTTCTTTTCTCGGTAGGAATCTCGGGGCGCGATTCCTTCAAGGGGGGGCGTTTTGTAACATCCCAAGTCTGAAAAATAGCCTTTAGAATGTTTTGCTCTCTGTTATTTTATGTTTTGCATCATGGCATCATGTTGATTGCAATTGTTTTGTTTATTTTCCATTTGTTTTCCTCTGTTTTCAGTTGTTTTCCAACTGTTTTCATTTGTTTTACTTTGTTTTCTATTTGAATTTCAACTCACATTTCAAACCTTTTGTTTCATCCTTGTGATGTTACAATTTCCAAAATGTTATTTCAAATAAAAACAACCAAAGTGTTTTCTTTTCTTCCATAATGTTCATCTATGAAATTGTTGGTTTTATTCAATCAATCAAATCCCAAATCACTTTCAATTTCAAATCAAATGCATCAAACAGAACCAATTTGAACTTATGAATTTAATCAACTAATTTAATCAAATTGAATCATAGGGGTCACCCTAATAAAAACATGGTTTTCATCAATAATTATTTAATTATCAAATTACCCAAATTCAAACCAATTCTCAAATCAATACCTTTTGAAACCTTAAGTTCACCACCCTATTTGTAATCTTTAATCACCTTAAATCTTAGGGGTAAACCCTATCAAAAATGTTTGTTTTCAATAAGGTTTAATTCATATTAAAAATCCTTTCAAATATTGGTTTAATTAACAAACAACAATTAAATTTGTAAACCTTGGAAAACAAAAGCTAGTTTTGGGTTGCTAATTGAAAACAGAACTAACCATATTCTTTTTTTCCAAAACTTTTATTTAACTTGGAAACTCTCCTTTTCCTTCCAATTGGTTTTCAGCAAAAAAATAAATAAAATAAAAGCAGAAACAGGAATAGAAAAGAGAGAGAGAGGCATGGCCCATCCTTTCTTTCCTTTCCCCCAAAGCCCATCCCTTTCCTCTCTTCTGGCCCACCCCCTACCCCTTGTCGTCTTCTTCCTCACAGTACGAACAGGTTCAGTACCACACGATCTCCTCCACCTCCATTAGATGATCAGCCGTACTAGTGCTCTCCTCTCCCTATAACTAACCTACTCCCTCTGCCCCTAACCCTAAGCCCTAACTCCCTTCCCCATCGCCGCCGTCTACCCTTCCTTCTCCCCCAACGCATCTGTTCTGAAAAACCTGAACCCCACCGTGAGCTCACCGAGACCACCTGCCTCCTCACCGCGTCGATGCCCTGGCCATCTCGAGGAGCCTCCGAGGAGGAAAATGGAGCCGTGGTGCCTGCCCGCATCTCCTCGTCCACTCGTCGTTTGCCGGGAGCGCCCACGGCGGCCGCGCCGTCGCCGGAGAGCAGCCGCTTTGCTTCCTGCCGTCGACAGTCGTCATCGACAGAAACGAGGTGATCGCCTGCCCCTTCCCCTCTCCCCCCGATCCGTTCTGCACCTCACCCCGCGCACGGCCGCAAGCACGCACGCCCACCCGCGCGCCGGCGCCCGCGAGTGGCAGAGTCACCGGCGGCCACGATGCCTCCGTGGACGTTCAGTTCCGCGCGCTGTTCCGCAACCAAATGCAGAGAAAACACCTTCAGTTTCGTCAGTTACGCGGACTGTGTTGCCTCAAATTCAGTCAACCGTCTATCCAATCACAAGATCCAGCCCAGCCCAGTGGCGTGAGCCTTTCCGCGCAAGCACGCGCTCGCGGGGTCGAATCCCCGGGGCGGCATATTTGCCAACCATTTTTGCTTTGCACGCGCACAGCCCTGGGGCCACAGTCAGTGACCCCCGTGGCCACCTCAGCCACCCAGCCTGCCGCACACGCCACGCTGGCTAGGCCCCGCAGGGCAGTGACTGGGGTTAAACCCAGTGTCGGTAACAAAAGGAATAAATGAATCTGTTGGATTCCTATTTCTTTTAAAATAGCAGAATAAGCATTAAAACTTCAAAAATCAATAACTTCAAATCCATAAATCAAATAAATAAGAACTTTATATGTTTTCTGTTCAGAATTTATTAATCTTTCCAAATAATCAATTTGTGCACTGTTTTGAATTTTCCAAATACATTTAAAATTCAAATTGGAATAATTCAAATGCTAGTTTATAAAATCAATAACTAATTATTTATTAATCCAATAAATGCAAATAAAATATGTTTTCCATACCATTTTAAATAACCTATTCAAATATTATTTTTGTTTCCTGGTTTGAACAATTAAAATTGCCTAATCAATTTAAATCTTGTTTAATTCAATTAAAAATTGTTTAATATTGTTTAATTCATAATTAAATAATCCTAAGTCCAATTTCAAAATGTGAAACATGTATTCCAACTAAAATTTGATAACCTTTTCAAATATCAACTTTATTATTTGTTTTGAACAATTTAAATGGTTGAAAACAACAAATACTTGTGTGTCACCTTTAGGGCACCCAAAAAATTCCCTAAGTTAATAATAAAATTCTAAATTGCTACACCCTATCTTAATTTGATTCTAATGTTGTTATTTTGCTGTTTTCCTCATGCATGCATCATGTTTAACCACTTACACTTGTTAATCAAATGTAGATCATTGCTTCCACCTTAACCACTTGCATCCATATGCAATTCACATTGCATATGGGTCCAATTAAATTGTGTTATATTGTCAAGTAGTTTATTCTGATGCATCTATTAACATGACATGCATCATCCCATGTTTGTGCACCTATGCCATGATATTGATTGTTTATCTTTCTGCATTGTCTGTTTGCTTCTTCCCGGATATACGACGACGTTGAGACCGACGATACTTACGACATCCCTTCTAAGAATTTAGCTCAGTACCAGGCTACTGGGTTTTGCAGGAAGTTATCACTCACATGAACCACTGTGTTCCTTTCAACATTGGTTACCGATACTTTCCGTTGTCCTTTTCTGCTAGCCTTAGTAGTAGTTGTTTCTGCTACGATCCTATCACATGAATCCCTTAACCCTGATATTGCCTCACCTCCATACCTATAACCATTGTTTGAGCCCGTGTCTTACTAGCATGCTTAGGTTGTTTTGCTCGAGTCTGTTACCCGTTACTTTCTGTTACTATTTCATTATGTTCTGGGGGCTCGATGTTAATCAATCAATCATGCTAATGATATTGTTAAATAATAAATTTGATGATAAGGCACCGGCAGGAGGCCCATGAGAGGTTTTGAAGCCTGCTAGTGTCGACCCTAATAGGAAAAGGGTCTTGTCTACTGATCCATGATGAGCGCACTACCCGCATTTGGGAAGCGAGTATGGGCGCCCCCCTCAACTTGACCTGATTCGCATCTCGTCCAAATCACCTCATTTAGTTCGTGTTTTCCATTTGCCGCATGCATGTTTTTGCGAGCCCAGGCCAGGGTGGAACTTTTGTAGTCGGCATATAGGGGGACACGTTCTTAGAGTGCTATGAGGGTCCATTTTCTTCTGGGCTCGATTAGCCGTGCGCCCAAGGTGCTTTGGGCTTGATGCGAGGAATGGTTGGTTGTGTAGAGTACCCCGCTTGGTGGGTTTGATTCCCATCTGGCGGGTTATTCTTGAGTGTACGGCCAAATTGGTGCAACCCTGCAGGGATAATCTTCTCGAGAAGCCGTGTTTTCCGCGGTTATGGATTACTTGGTGAAAGTACTGGCTAACAAGTACTCAGGACAACTTAAACATAATGATCAAACATGTTACACCCCATGATTAATCACTTGACTAGTAATAGGCTTATTGTCACAATAATTTGAACCATCATTATTTCAACTGTGTGAGTTATCCTCGGATTGCTTCTTCGGATAAGGGGCGAGATCCAGGATGGGCTTGTTTGAAGTTATCTTTCAGTTGGTTACAATCCTCGATCTTATCTCCTTTCTGTTAGCCGGAAGTGGTAGAATCTCTGTAGTTGGTTAGCGCAGCCAGTTGCAGCATATTTTATATCCCCTCTCTTCCGTTGAACCCAAGGCATCTGTGCTTGGTGTTGACGGGCTACACCTTGGTGAATTGTGAGTCTTGCTTGCCAGTACGTTTATGTACTGACCCCTTTGGGGCTGTGGTTTCCGCAGACCTACGTTTCCGAGGATCTACATGGTGGCAACTACGTGGAGTATGACGAGACTGCTGACGGGTAGATAGCGGACCCGGGCAGGATCCGAGACTTCGTGGATGGGCTCCGTCTGTTTGTTTCCGGCCTCTTAGGCCTATTTGGTTCTTGTCTGTACTCAGACATGTTGAATGCTTCCGCTGTATGATAATGATGTATTGTTGGGACATGTGTCCTCTGAATGATTGTATTTGCTATCTCTGCTCTAATGAGAGCCATTTGCAACTTATTTCAATCTTTTGTGTCGTAGAGATCTGTTGTGATATCACTTGTTAAACGCCGTTGACGTACCATGTGTGTATGGTTTGAAGTACGTCGACGGAAGTGCCTTTGATCTCTAGTGGATAGTTTACATCGACGATGGAATAGCAGGGCTTGTGTTGTCGCGCATAAGCGCAGGCCTACCAGGAAGCTGGGACGTGGGAGCAGTTATGCCCCATAATCCAAGCATCTGCTATCCAGTTCGTACGGTGAGTATCCCCTAGAAATCAGGGTGCGACATCTGGCTTTCCCCTTCAACAAACTTCATCCCCCGGGAACCCTAAAACATGGAGAATCATCGAGGAGTCTTTCCGCCGCCTCTACGGGACAAAAAACAACAGAGAGAGAAAAGATCTCCAGCAGGGAGAAATCTGTCGGGGAAATTCCTTCCCGGAGGGGGGAAATCATCGCCATCGTCACCGTCATCGAGCTGGACTTCACCGGGATCATCATCGTCATCATCATCATCTTCACCATCATCACCCTCAGCTCCACTCTGTTCTGCTGTAACATCTAGGGTTGCATCTTGTCTATTTCATAGGGGAAACTTTCCCGATATTGATTACTACTTGTAGTTGATGCTATTGAGTGAGACCATTGGTTTAGGTTTATGTCCAGATTGGTAATCACCATTATATCACCTCTGATCATGATTCATATGATGTCGTGTTGTTCTTGAGGACATGGGAGAAGTAAAGTTGTTAGTAATGAAGTAATGTTGAGTAAAATTTAATGGTTTGATATTTAAGTTGTGGTGTTATTCTTCTAATGGTGTCATGTGAATTTCGACTACATGATACTTCACCATTTATGGGCCTAGGGGAATGCATCGTGTATTTGTCTACTAATTGTGGGGTTGCCGGACTGACAGAAACCTAAACCCCCGTTAGGAAACCATTGCACGAGGGAGCGTAGGATCCCGGAGTTTAAATCTGTGGTTAGATTTATTTCTTAATTACTTTCTTGTAGTTGCGGATGCTTGCAAGGGGTATAACTACAAGTATGTATTAGTCTTGGATGGGACAGTACATTAGCATAGGTTCACCCACACAACACTTATCAAAACACTAAAGATTATTCAGCGGCATGAAACAAAAGCACTTGACAGAAACCTCCCGTGTGTCCTCGAGAACATTTGTTAATCATATGTAAACCCACCGGCTTGTACTTTCCTGAAGAAAGTATTGGGCCACTTGCTGCAATTATTATTACTGCATTTTATTTACTCGCACTTTATTTATCTGCAATATCAAAAACCCCTACAAATTTATCTTTCAGTATTTGCAGTTATTCCTTCATCAAAACTGCTTGTCAACACCTTCTGCTCCTCGTTGGGTTCGACACTCTTATTTATCGAAATTACTACGATACACCCCCTATACTTGTGGGTAATCACGCCGCCCTATGGTGTGCCCCCCCCCCCTCCGGGCCTCTTCTTGACTCCGTGGAACCTTCAGGAATTCTAACACTTCCGGGCTTCGAATTTTCCAATTCCGAGAATATTTCTAGAACAAATTTTCTGAAACTAAAAACATCAGAAAAAAAGGGAATTGGCTCTATGGCATCTTGTCAATAGGTTAGTCCCGGGAAATCGATAAAAATGACATAAAGTGTAAGGAAAACATGTAGCATTAAAACAACATGGAACATGAGAAATTATAGATACGTTTATGACGTATCATGCACTAACCCTCCAATGCAAATTACACCATTTGACCTTTTAAAGGGTCAAGAGAAGAGTGTGATATAATGTGATCAAGAACAGTGTAAAGCCAAAGCTTGGGGATTTCACCGTGGTTCATCCCAGCAAATTCTAAGAAGACTCAAGTTCTTCATCAACAATTTATCAGGTCACTTCTAGTGAAACTATATTTTGATTTCGTCACATCATATGAATTTACTTGGAGCGTATGTTTGTTTTCTTTCGTTTTCCTTGCTGCAATCACTAGTAGGAAACAGGCTATAGCCACCAGGTTACCGCTGGCCAACAAGAATACATGTGCGCCAGTGCTACTTACCGCTGGCGAACGCGCCCCCCTGTTGGCCAACGCTAAGTTAACTACCGCTGGCGAACATGGCACTTCGTTCGCCAGCGGTACCAGTGGGCGTCGGGGCTGCGCGCGGCTACGGGCGGCAGCAAATACCGCTGGCGAACATGGCACTTTGTTCGCCAGCGGTATGGTTACTTAGCGCTGGCGAACAGCGAGCTGGTTCGCCAGCGGTATGGTTACTGCTGGGCAACACTTTTGTTCGCCAGCGCTAACTATACCGCTGGCCAACCACTATTTTTGTTGGCCAGCGGTAAGTTTTGAAAAAAATTCCCTCCACACACCACCACCCCCCCCCCCCCCCCCGTGGACCGCCTTTTTTACTTTTCTACATCACAAACGAAAATGATAAAACGTTCAAAAAATAAATTCCTTGGATATGTGGGTAGAGTGCACTGTCTAGTTGATATAGAAAATTTGAAATACTCCATTTGACCTTTTATGCAAAATTCAAAAATAAATCGTAAAACGGGCATAACTTTTGCATACGACGTCGAAAAAACGCGTTCAATATATCAAAAGAAGCGTGAGCAAATTCCAGATCAAACCTCACCCGCCTTTGGCCTGTGAGCTTTTTTCAGAATCGCCAAATTCCAAAAGGAAAAAAAGTTATTTGAGACAGACTAAATTTTCCTACATAATCAATTTAATTAAATAAATTCAAAAAAATAAAAAATGTTTTTTTTTTCGAGAAAAGATAATAAGGATGTCATATTTGGATTCCTCGTATTCTTGTGATCAATTTAGACATATCATTTGTCGAATTTGGAATTACGGATTTGTATATAAGGTGCAATAGTTAAGAGGATTGATAGTACTATACTAACAAGAAAGAATGAGGGAGTCATAGGTAGAGTAGTGGGATGGAACTAAGAAGTTAAGTGTGCTCGGGCTAGAGTAGTGGGAGGATGGGTGACCGAGCGGGAAGTGGGCATTCAAAGTTGAAAAAAAAGGAAAAAATTCTACAGCGTGGTTAAAGGTTCCCCAAATTCAATTGTTTTGAAAATTTGAAAAAAAAATAGCGAAAAAATTTATTTACGAAATTTCAAATTTTCAGACTTACCGCTGGCGAACAAGACTGGTGTTCGCCAGCGGTAACTAGATAGCGCTGGCGAACAAGCTTGTTCGCCAGCGGTAACCCCTTACCACTGGCGGTGTACTGCTGAGCAACGCTTGTTCGCCAGCGGTAGCTTGTTTTTGTTGGTCACTAGTAAGCGTTTTCCTACTAGTGAATAATATTGTTGGAACCTAGCATTCTTGTGTGGGAGAGAGACACGCTTGATGGTGCAGATCTTGCACTCGTTGGGATACCCCAAGAGGAGGGTGTGATGAGCACAACGGTAGGAGTTTCCCCCTTAGTTAAGAACCAAAGTTATCAATCCAGTAGGAGAAGGAGGACATTCAGAAGGTTGATGCCACTGGCAGTGGTGCTGGCGCTTCACCGGTGTCAGCAACAACGTGGAACCTGCACACAACACAACCAAAATACTTTGCCCCAACGGTACAGTGAGGTTGTCAATCTCACCGGTCTTGCTGAAAACAAAGATTAGACGTATAGTGTGGAAAAACAGTGTATGCTTGTAGTAAGTAAAGAAAGCAGGAAATTGTTGTGGTTTGTTTAACAGTGTGGAAAATGGACCCGGGTTCATAGTTTCACTAGTGGTGTCTCTCCATAAAAGACAACATGCTGGGTGAACAAATTACAGCTGGGCAATTGACAAATAGAGGTTGCACCGTAGTGCATAATATGACATGAAGATTACTAAGATATTTAGTGCGGGCATTACAACAAGATACATAGACTGACATTCATCTGCATCTATGACTAATAATCCACCCTCAGGTTATCATCCGAACACCCTTAGGTATTAAGTTGCAAGCAACAGATAATTGCATTAAACAAAGTGTGTAATGTAAGCAATGATTCTGCACGCGGGCACTCTCACCGATGTTTTCTCCCTAATGACAACACCACATCCTCCCCCTTCACGTTTCTGTCACTCGAGCAAGGCAACAAGGAGGCATGAACCCACTATCAAGCATAAATACTCCCTCCTGGAGTCACCGGCAACTACTTGGACAGAATAACCACTAGCAACGGAAAGCATGCAAGATCACAAATAACATATGCAATAAAGACTATAATCAACTTAGCATAAGGTCAATATTCATCGGATCCCAGCAAACACAGCATAAAGAATTACATAAGATCAATCTCGATCATGATAGGCAGCTCACGAGATCTAAACATGGAGGCATATGAGGAGAACACAACCATCTAGCTATAGCTACGAACCCGTAGTCCAAGGATGAACTACTCACGCATCACTCCGGAGGCAGGCATGGTGATGTAGAAGCCTCCGGTGATGATCTCCTCTCCGGCAAGGTGCCGGAAATAGCTTCAGAACCCCCTGATCTGGGTTGATGGTGACGGCGGCTGCGGAACTTTTTCGGGGATTTTGATCAGGTGCCTAGGGTTTTCCATCCGGGGGCTTAAATAGGAGAAAGGGCAAAGGCGGTGGAGGCCAGGGGGCCCCACGCCCATAGCTGGCGCGGCCAAGGGGGTCGCGCCACCCTATGGTGTGCCCCCTGCTGCCCCTCTTCAACTCCTCTTCGGTCTTCTGGATGCTTCCGGGGAAAATAGGACTTCCGGGCTTCGAACTTTCCAATTCTAAGAATATTTCCAGAACAACTTTTCTGAAACTAAAAACAGCAGAAAACAGGGAATTGGCTCTGTGGCATCTTGTTAATAGGTTAGTCCAGAAAATCGATAAAAATGACATAAAGAAGGGAGAAAACATGTAGCAATTGGCATAATATCATCATGGAGCATCAGAAATTAGGGATACATTTATGACGTATCAACCATCCCCAAGCTTAGTTCCTACTCGTCCTCGAGTAGGTAAACAATAAAACAATAATTTCTGAGGTGACATGCTACTAACATAAACTTGATCAATCTAATGTAAAAGCATATGCATGCTGAGATCATAAAACTTTAAACACATGCATGATAAATAACACTTTAATAATAAAGCATAGCAATTACTTTGCATCACGAAGAGTAACTCAAATAAAGGATCATGAATAATAATGCAAACAAAGGTAGACGTTTGTTTCAGGTATAGAGAAAGCATAGCAACGTGATATTTCGTTAGTCCTTAAGAGTGGGGCAAAACATAAATGCCAGGAAACCTTCAAAGTTCAAGAGGAAGACTAGAACAAATAATTTAAGAACAAATAATATCACATCATGAAGTAATTATTGATGCTTATGGGACAAATGCACATAGAACTCAGAATGGCAAAAATGCTCTCTCAACTGTGCATAAAGTTAGAAGATGGAGACTCAACATAAAAGTAAAAGAAAGGCCCTTCGCAGAGGGAAGCAGGGATCACTCATGCGCTAGAGCTTTTATTTTATTAAACAGAGGTATTAAAAGTTTGACACTGAGTGTCTATATTTTGAGAGATTTATGTTAAAGTCAAGGAATGGTAAACAGAAAATACAGTACGTCACAAGCCAACTGGATTCACAATAGCAGCTCCCATGGTGAAGGACGCAACTGGTGTAGAAGGTCATCCCTCTTTCTCTTTTGTTTACACAATTATGCTTTGACTGATAAATCAGGGGCAAAATTAGTGAAGAGAATTTGTTTGCATTAACTTGGGGCTGGGCACCCCGCTGCCAGCTCTTATATCATTTGGATAAGCGGATGAAGCCACTAGTCCAGGGTGTGAAATCCAATCAACAAGTGAGACAAAGATTCTCTATTTACGTCCTCATGAGCAAAAACAGGAACATAAAGCATGAGTAATTTTGAAGGTTTTAAAGGTAACACATGAGCAATTTACTTTGGAATGACAGTTAAATACCACATGTAGGTAGGTATGGTGTACACAATGGGAGAAACTTTGGTTTAAGGGAGTTTGGATGCACGAGTAGAGCTCATACTTAGTACAGGTGGAGGCTAGAAAAAGACTGGGAGCGACAAATCAAGAGACCATAAGAGCCATAATCAGGCATAGCGACATAAGCATCATTAATTAAAACATAAGCAGTATCACAAGTTCAAAAACTTAGTGGTCATGGAGGCTATCATGACTGGTTTGCATTCATAAACATGGTGTGAGAATGCGCCAAGTCAACCAAATAAAACATTCGAAAGAGAATACCATATATTGATGCTTTACTATGACAAGAACAACTCATGAATCTTTAAATACATATTAAACACTCTCAGCTATTTGAGGATAATCATGATACTCAATAACCACAAGGCTTTAAAATTAAAATAACATTTAGCATGGCATGAAAAAGTCCTAGCCACAGTCTATACAAGCTTCTACTAGCACTGTTATAAATTCTACTTCAAGCAGCAGTTTTCTTTCTCCCAACAAGCACCATACAAAACATGCTTTAACAAAAATACTCTTTATGATACAGCAAGCAAACATGAGAGTACTCAAATAATACTACTAAAACTAACAGCTCTGATAAGACATGCATGCAAAACAGGAGCTGAATAAATGCAGCAGCCAAACAGAGACTAACAATACAACGTATTCTCGTGAAAAAGCGGAGCGTGTCACTCTCCAATAAAAGAGTGCTGGGATCCAACCAATATTATTATGAAAGTAAAAAAAAAACTTAAAGAAAAAGAAAAATCAAACTGAAAACAAAAATAAAAGACGCTCCAAGTAAAGCACATAAGATGCGACCGAATAAAAATATAGTTTCACTAGAAGTGACCTGATAATTTGTTGATGAAGAAGAGGATGCCATGGGCATCCCCAAGCTTAGACGCTTCAGTCTTCTTGGAATTTGCTTGGATGTACCACTGGGGCATCCCCAAGCTTAGGCTTTTCACTCTTCTTGATCACATCATATCATCCTCTTCTCTTGACCCTTGAAAACTTTCTTCCTATCAAAATTCTCACAATCTTCATTAGCAACGTTAGTGCAATTGAAATAATAAATTCACATGGTTCAGTTTCAACACAAGTATAACACTCAAAAACACATTATCTACTGTCACAACTTCTTTCAAGACTCTTTTTCTCAAAATAACGCCAAAAGAAAGAGATTAAGATGCAAATGCGATAAATGCCAGAAATCTGTCAAAACAGAACAGCATGTAAACATCGATTTTTTTTAAATCTTATGTTGCTCAAATCAAAAAGTGATATTCTAAGAAAAGTTGCGTATATAATTCAGGATTAATATCAAAAAAGCTCAGGTAATTTTTAATTTTCTGTGATTTTTAACGGAATTAACAGTGGACAGCAGAAATCTGTTTCCTGCGCAGAAATCCGAAATATAGGCTCAACTTTCCACTAGAGGCTTTACTTGGCTCAACAAAAACACAAAAGAAAAGATAGAGAGGGGTTGCTAAGGAAATAGAAAACACCCAGGTGCAAAGAATACCAAAGAAAACGAAGGAAAACTGAATGAAAACAGAGAAATAAAACGGGTTTCTCCCGGTAGCGCTTTTCTTTAACGCCTTTCAGCTAGGCATAAAAAAGTGAAGATGCTCACATAAGAAATATGAATTAAGCAAAAGAGAGCATCAAGAAGCAAGTATAAAACAAATTCAAGTCTAACCCACTTCCTATGCATAGGAATCTTGTAAAGATAAAGAAGCTCAAACTAGAAATCATGGGAAGGTAGAACAAGAGCAACTTCAAAACTTTCAACAAAAAGAGAGGTGTATTAGTAACATGAAAATTACTACAACCATATTTTCCTCTCTCATAATAATTTTCAGTAGCATCAGGAACAAACTCAACAACATAATTATCACATAAAGCATGTTTGTCATGGTCTAAAAGCACACAATTCATATCAAGCTAAAAAATAGTGGGATCAAAATTTAAAACCAGCTCTTCTTTTTTTTCCACTTTTAGCAATAGCAAAGCAAGATGATTGATCACTCATAAAAGGTATAGGACACATTATATAAGTCCTATTTTAAGTATCATTATAATTCATAACATCAAATAGCATAGGACCATCATCAAGAGCATTATCATAAGATTTATCCAAGTAGCATGGATTATCATAAATAACAGTAGCAATATCATTCTCACAAGTCTCGTTCATAGTAGTATCAAGGTCACAGGTATAGCAAGTATCAAATTAATCAAATAATGTATGAGTTAAAGAGTTGCTATCATTGGGAGGTAGACATGGGTGGCTCCATTCTTCCTCCTCTTGATCATCACTCTACTCCTCTTTTTCATCCAATGAGCTTCCAGATTTAGCAATTTGTTCTTCCATAGGTTCCTGCAAGGCATCAATTACTTTCTTAGGTTGAGAGCATTTATTAAGATATTCCATTATGTACTAATTATTATCCTTGTAATTATCAAAGCAATATTCAAGTATAGCATAAATCTCGTATTTATAAGGTACATCATCAGTACTTTCAAGCAAATAGGCAATTTCGAATGCACCCTTCCAAGCAATAAATTCTTCAATTTGTTCCACATCATATAATTCATAATTTCCTTTAACATTAGAAGATATGGTAACATTATCATTATACAAACATTGAAAAGGGAGGTGTTTATACCTCCTACAGCATCAAGATTTATCAAAGCAATAAGTAACATTATAAATAGAGCACAAGTTTTTAGCATAGTCATGCAATTTATTAATTTTCTCCCATAAGTGTATCCCTTTTTGTGACAAGCGGTGTTCCTTATAATGTTTTTGTTGTTCATCCGTGAACCCATCTTGCCTAAAGATCTAGTTTCAAAGACATCAAACATTGATAACAAGCATGATAAAGCAAAAATAACAACTAGAATAAGAACTATTTTTTGTGTGTTTTTAATATAGAGAAGCAAAACAAGACAATAAACAGAATAAAGAGGTTGAGAGTGAGATACTCCCCTTGCCATAAGACTTCCTTCTCCCCGGCAAGGACGCCATAAAAAGTCTTTGATGGTGCATATCTTGCACTCGTTGGGATACCCCAAGAGGAGGGTGTGATGAGCACATCGGTAGGAGTTGTCCCCTTAGTTAAGAACCAAGGTTATCAATCCAGTAGGAGAAGGAGGACCTTAGGAAGGTTGATGCCACTGACGGTGGTGCTGGTGCTTCACCGGTGTCAGCAACAACGTGGAACCTGCACACAACACAACCAAAATACTTTGCACCAACGGTACAGTGAGGTTGTCAATCTCACCGGTCTTGCTGAAAACAAAGATTAGACGTATAGTGTGGAAAAACAGTGTATACTTGCAGTAAGTAAAGAAAGAAGGAAATTGTTGTGGTTTGTTTAACAGTGTGGAAAATGGACCGGGGTTCATAGTTTCACTAGTGGTGTCTCTCCATAAAAGATAGCATGTTGGGTGAACAAATTACAGCTGGACAATTGACAAATAGAGGTTGCACCGTAGTGCACAATATGACATGAAGATTACTATGATATTTAGTTCGGGCATTACAACAAGATACATAGACCGGCATCCATTTGCATCTATGACTAATAATCCACCCTCAGGTTATCATCCGAACCCCCTTAGGTATTAAGTGGCAAGCAACATATAATTGCATTACACAAAGTGTGTAATGTAAGCAATGATTATGCACGCGGGCACTCTCACCGCTGTTTTAGCCCTAATGGCAACATCACATCCTCCCCTTCACGTTTCTATCACTCGAGCAAGGCAACAAGGAGTCATGAACCCACTATCAAGCATAAATACTCCCTCTTGGAGTCACTAGCAACTACTTGGCCAGAATAACCACTAGCAACGGAAAGCATGCAAGATCACAAATAACATATGCAATAAAGACTATAATCAACTTGGCATAAGGTCAATATTCATCGGATCCCAGCAAACACAGCATAAAGAATTACATAAGATCAATCTCGATCATGATAGGCAGCTCACGAGATCTAAACATGGAAGCATATGAGGATAAGACAACCATCTAGCTACAGCTACGAACCGTAGTCCAAGGATGAACTACTCACGCATCACTCTGGAGGCAGGCATGGTGATGTAGAAGCCTCCGGTGATGATCTCCTCTCCGGCAGGGTGCAGGAAACAGCTTCAAAACCCCCCTGATCTAGGGTTGACGGTGACGGCGGCTGCAAAACTTTTTGGGGATTTTGATTAGGTGCCTAGGGTTTTCCATTCGGGGGGCTTAAATAGGCGAATGGGCAAAGGCGGTGGAGGCCAGGGGACCCACACCCATAGCTGGCGTGGCCAAGGGGGGCTGCCATCCTATGGTGTGGCCCCCCTGCTGCCCCTCTTCGACTCCTCTTCGGTCTTCTGGATGCTTCCTAGGAAAATAGGACTTCCGGGATTCGAACTTTCCAATTTCGAGAATATTTCCAGAACAATTTTTCTGAAACTAAAAACAACAGAAAATAGGGAACTGGCTCTGTGGCATCTTGTTAATAGGTTAGTCCGAAAAAACGATAAAAATGACATAAAGAAGGGAGAAAACATGTAGCAATTAGCATAATATCATCATGGGGCATCAAAAATTAGGGATACGTTTATGACGTATCAATGCTCCGCTTTTTTCATATGAATACTCGTTATGCTCGTATTCTTAGTTTTTCTTCTAGTTGCTGCAATCCTTGTAGCTCCCGCTTTTCATGCATCTCTTATTTAGAGCTATTAGTTCTAGCAGAGTTATGTTAGTACTCTCTTTTTCATTGCTATATCAGTTGAAGAGTTTATGTTAAAATATATATTGAATGGTGCTTGATGGAAATAGAAAATGATGCATGTGGTAGATGGTATAACGGAAAAACTTGCATACTCTTGTAGATCACTAAACCGTTTCACTTGATTATTTGTTGTTATTTTAAGATATTAATATGCTTAATGGTAAACTTGCTGGTTTAGTAGAGTAAAAACAATTAATGGTTGGTCCAAAAGCTTGAAACTGTGTCACAATCAAATAACCAGTTGATGGGATAATGGTATATGACTTTCTTTGTAGATAGCAATCGTGATGGACTTTTGTTACGAGCTACGGTCGGGGTAGCTAACAGTGACTTGTCACTGCCACATACCCTCTTGGAGTGATTTTCATTATGCCTTGTAAGATCATGATTTTAATTGTAATCTTTTAACTTGTGAGTTTTCTGGCACTTCCACCATCCATATTTGCTAGCCTCTCCGTTACTGTGCATTGCTCATTCTCACATTGAGAGTTGCTGCAAACTTCGCCAGTGCATCTAAACCCCGTGGGAGAACTTTGGTCTACACATAAGCCAAAAATTATCTTCCTCAAAACAACCACCATACCTACCTACCATCGCATTTTCATAGCCATTCCGAGATATATCGCCATACAACATCCATCCTCAATGTGTTACTTGATGTCATGCTTCATTGTTATTTTGCATACTGCTACACTAGGAGGAGCATTTAGTTTTATATAATTAGAGATATTTCAGTTTGAGTTATGAGTACTAAAAGTGTGATGATTCATTGTAAAATAGAGTGTTGCCCCTACCAGTGAGAGGTTATATAAATAAAAAAGAAAGAAAGATAAAAAGACCAAAAGAATAAAAAAGGGAAAAAGTGAGATATAAATAGAGAGGGGGCAACACTACTATCATTTATTCCACACTTGTGCTTTGTTAGCACCAATACTTCAGTCTAGAGAGAGTTTTCATATTATGAATCGCATAACTATGTGGGGAACTTAATGTTATAGAACTTGGCTTGTATATTCCATTGACGAGCCTCCTCAAAAGTGCTCTAGGTCTTCGTGAGCAAGCAAGTTGGATACACCCCCACTAGTTCCATTGGAGAGTTTCATACACTTATAGCTCTGTGTGCATCCGTTGTGTGGCAATCACTACTCCTTGCATAACTTCGATTATAAGACTTCCTCTAATGACCACTTTCAGTTGTGTGAGACTTTCTTCCATTTACCATCCAACCCCCCCCCCCCCATAATGTTCTTTTAGCCATAACATCCTGGTGCCAGGGACCAATACATAACGCTTTCTTGTTTTTACTGCGCAAATATCTTAATGATTCTCCTACGTGCATATTGTTATTGCTTGACTTGATCCTAACATGAGTTTTTGTGAGAGTTTGATGCCTTGGATGATTATATTGTTGTTCTTGAAGCTTAAATCATCTTTAATAAACCATTGCACGGTTGATTGTGTTTTAGTATTGATTCATTGAAAAGTTTTACTTTGTTATTCTTAATGGTTTATACATTATTCTATTTAATATCAACTATAAACCACAACCTTTATTCCTTTAATCATAGTTTACATGATTTACATTACTATTGTTGTGGGATAATCACGGCAGATGTTACCAGGGGTAACTTATCCTGGGGCAATTCGACTCTGGCGTTTGGGAGAGGGTTTAGCTCAAGGGAAATCATGCTATCAATCGATCTGGTAGCTCTGGCAATCAAGTCGCCGAGTCTCCGATCTAGGGTTACAACTATCAGCTCTCGTATTACAGGGATACTCGAATATCTGGTGAGGCTCTCTTTTTCTAACCCTAGGAGCCGGCTTATATCTTACCCGACCCCCTGGCTTCCTATACAAGACACACTCGGAATCCTACCTAGAAACCGCACACAAACCCTAAGTTTCCTAATAGTAACCCCAAAAGCCGGGTTACGAGGCCTATGCTCCTTCTTGGGCCTTCTAGAAACTCCTCTTCCTTGAGCCAGGTCTTGCGCGATTCCCTTTGGGCCGGGTTACACCTTGACGTTAGCCTACCGGGTTACCATCCCTCCATCAGAAGTCCCCAGAATAGCTTGGGCTTCGTAGGATTAACCATGAAGCGCATGCTATTCCCTGCAAAAATAATAAACACACAAGTCCATAAAATACCGGTTAAAATGTTTTGATAATAGCTAGGCCTTGCTCTATAGGTGGTCCATATAGTAACCTGGTTTTTCCCGAGTCAAACATCACTTTCCCGGGTCAACACTCCGAGAAAACGCAATAAGACCCGGACTCGCACCGTTTTCCAATTAGTCCGAATATCACGCTCGCAATCCACTTTAATCTCTTTCCGGATATCCCATAACGGGTACTTTAATGCTTATCCCAAAATATCCGGCCAAATAACCTTTTTCCGAAATTTCGGCACTTGCCGCCCAAACCTAGAGCATTTTCCCCCCTGCACCTATAAATAGGCACCCAGGGGGCAACCCTAGATCCATTAACCATTTTCATTTTTCTCTTCTATCTCTTCGTCTCCACTCCTCCTTGGCGCTCGCAACCTCGAGCCCGAGCCCGTACTAGCAGCGCCGCTCGCGAGCGCGCCATCGGAATCACGCCGCCGCCGCCCGGCTGCCACTGCTTGCACCCGTCACGCCGCCGTCGATCTCCGCCACCGCGCCCTCAAGGAATCCACCGGAGATCCCAAGGAGCCGCCGCCGTCGAGCCATCCGCCGCTGCCGCGTTCCTATCTCGATTCAACCGGTGAGTTTTTTAGCCCTTTAGATCTAGATTCTGATTTCACGCAATTGGATCCAATCTCACTTTCTAGTTCTCCACTATTCCTAACGAGCTGAGTATGCCTAATCCCGTTCTTTCCACACCCTGCGCTTAGCTAATTCCACATTTATGCCTTTCAACACCTTTCCTCGATTGCAATCGCACATTTTTCCTCTACTCGTTCTTGATTAGACCCAATCCGCTAAATTTTTGCAAGTACTTCTCACTAAGTCGGATAACTGCAATTTCCGGGTCTCTCGTTATTCATACTCTGCATTTGCCTCTTTTTTAGATTCACACATATGGCACCTAAGGCCAGCGCTAAGCTGAAGGGGAAACACCCGGCCGGCAAGCAAAAGACGAGCCAAGCGATCTCTGCCAACTGGGCAAGATCGACTGTGACAAAGGCTAAGCTCGACGAGCTCACGGAGTCGGGTGTTCTGCCCACCCGGGAGGATATCCACTGGAGGGTACCTGGGGAGGAGACTCGGCCTTCTCCGGGTCTTGACGAGGTGGTAGTCTTTGTCGAACACGTGATTCGGGGTTTCCGCCCCCCGGGTCACCCTTTCTTCCGCGAGCTCCTGGACCACTACAAGCTCCGGGTATTCGACATTGGCCCCAACTCCATGCTTAATATCACTCGTTTCATAGTTTTGTGCGAATCGTACCTGTGCATTCCGCCAAATTTAGCCCTTTTCCTTGAACTCTTCCAATATAAGCCGTGCTGACAGAGCGGCGATGGGGCCCTCCTAGTCTGTGGAGGGGTCTCCATCCAGAGGCGGAAAAATTCCCTCATGCCGACTCTGAGCCTCAGCTCTCACGTCAAACACTGGCACAAAACCTATTTTTATTGCCAAGATACCTGTCCAGCCGGCGAAAAGCCTCTGCCGGGTTTCACTGATGACCTCCTCAATCTTTCCGATAATCTCAACTCTTTTGCTTCTGAGGCCGAGAGGCAGTCTATCCAGCCTCTCCTCAATAAACTTGGTGTATTCTCGGCCCAAGGTCTTCTTGGGCTCAATCTAATCAAAACCTGGGTAAGCTGCCGGATTCGACCCAATAGCATCCGGCCCAAACTTATGTTCAGCTATTCTGGGCACGTCACCGATTCTCTCCGTTACTCGGAGAAGAATTACCCGGCCTCGGACGCAAACAAGATCATGAAAAATTTCTTGGCCGAGAAGCTGGAGGTGATCCGGAACATAGCTGGCTTGGACCCCTACACACGCGATAACCCGGCCCCAGCAGCAAGAATCGGTTATCACCCCTTTATCCGACTAACACCTTTCTTGCACAATCACTAACTTTTGTCACTGTATTTTTCTCTTAGGAAGATGACGCTTTCTGGAAGATAGTTACCCCTCCTCCTTCCGAAAACTCGGAAGAGGACGAGGAGCCGGCTGATTCTGATGAAGGTAAGATCCGAGTCTCGCTCATTTCCTTTTTTGTTATCTTATCTAGGCCAACTTTTTCCTCTTTACCAACAATGTACCTTGCTTGCCAGGGCTAGAGGACAAAGAGGATACACAAACGTATGAGAGCGAAGCTGAGCCAGAAGTGGAGGTTGGGGCAAAGAGGAGGACCCAGGGAGTTGTCTTCAAGGTGCCTTACTCCTCTATTGCCTCCAAACCATACTCGTACGCTAACATGTGCGAACTTAACCAACGTTTGATCGATTCATCACACTTGAAGGAACCCGCCCCAGTCAAGTGTAGGGTAACCCGGAACTCTCCGGGTGACGATCCTCTTCACCCGGGTATCCCTTCATCCCCCGTTCGCCGAGCCGGTACTCCCCAAACTTATTCATCTTATGTCCCTCTGAAACTTCCGTCTCCAAACCATCCATTAGCCGGCCAGCTTAGGGTCTCACTTTCCGACTCTTTATCAGCCTCTTCCGGGTCTAGCAATGACCTCCCGGCAGATTTCTTCGTTAACACCGGGTAACTTACCTTTCTTTCTATTTGATACACTCGTTTTTTCCATATGTTTCATTCATCCTATACTGACTATTTCTTTCTCTTTCTCAGGGCCAAGGTCACAATCAGTGAGCCTGAGTACATGGATGTGGATAACCCGGCTACAGAAGAGCCGGAGGTTGTTGTGCAGCCCGCGGCTGGCGGTGCAGAAGAAGAACAAGAAGATCTGCTGAGGGACCCGTTGGAGCAGGAAGCCGAGTTTCCGCTGCCGGGTGACGGGGACATCGAGTTCCTGGGATCACGGATGGGTGACCCCACTCCTAACACCCAGGCAACCCGTGTCCACTCCCCTAAGCAGGAAAGGACCCCGCCTCCGGGTAATAATCCCAGCTCCTCCAGGCCATAACTCGGCGATCTGAACTTTGAAGGAATGCTAGATGTTCTCTTCTCCCTGAAGACCAATGAAAGGGATATTCTAGAAGCCATGGCAGCTGAGCACCAGGTAAATTACTCCACGTTTCTTGTATATTCATCTAGCCCCCAAGTTCCGAGTGAACTATGCAAAGTTTGCTCGGTACTTTCATAGCTACATAATTTACCATACCCGGTTATATCATGTATCAGACTGACTGTTCCTTTTCTTTTTACACAGGCACACGTGGCCCGGTATGAGGAGATGTTGGCAAAAACCAACAAGCTCCTTGAGGTCGAGACAAAGTTACGTGAAGAGCTAGAAGTTGAGGTGAAAAACCTTGACAAAGAAGTGAAAAAGTACAAGAAAAGGTCCCAAACTGCCGAGGGTACGCTGAAGAAAATTTCATCCCAGATTGTCGATACTTACCGCACTCTACCTGGTAAAAATTAACTTATTGAATATAACCCGGATTTCTCATTCTGTAAGGTTTATAACCCGGATCTCAGTGCTTTAACTTTTCTGTTACTTTGCAGGTCCGGGTGAGGTAGCCCCAGATGAAGATGATGTTGAGAAGTTGAAGACGCTGAAGGCCGTAATCCGGCAATTCACTATCGGCACCAAGTGGATTTTGGAGGCTGTGAAGTGGCCGGGTGAGGGTTATTGTGGTTTGAACGATATGCTTGAAGCATGTTCTACCATTCCCGCCTGGATCGACCACTGGAAGCGTTCATCGTGCCGGATTGGGGTAACCCGCGGGCTTGCTCTGGCCAAGGCCTATTTTCCTAGGCTTGAGCCAGCAAAACTTGTGGGCGGGTTTCCCGAGTTCAACAATGACGGCTCCAAGTTCACTGGTAAGGATTACAAGGCCATTCATGCTCAGGTGCGTCACTCGGCGAGCTTGATCGCTGACAAACTGGATGTAAGCAAGATCACTCCACCTTATGATGCAAATGACAAGCCGATTCAATCGGATCTGCCTAAGCCCTTTGACATGCTGGAACGGTGGAAGGAGGAAGCTGCCAAGAAGAAAGCTGAGGCCGATACTGTGCCTTCCTCCTCTACACCGGTTGTCCCTCCTCCAGCCCGTGCCGATACTGCGGCTAACCCGGACATGGGAGCAGAGAAGACCACCGATGAGCGTTCCACAGACCCGGCTGCCAAGGATAACGTTGATGACTCGGCTATGGGCGCCGAGTAAAGTTTCACTATTTCCCGCCTCAAACACTTATTCGGCCAATAGGCATTATGTAATATGCCTGATACAATTATTCTCTTAATAGTGCGCCTGTGCACTTTTCGATACAATTTCCTCGGTTTGTAATACGTTTAACTTTAATATCTTTTGGTGGCCCTTCTGGCCCCTCACCTTGATATGTTATTTCCTAGTCTTGAACTTTGTTGTTGCTTTTCTGATTTTCGCTCTTTTTCCTTCTGTGAGACTCGGTTTGCGGGTCTCGGTGATTTTGACAAGTGGACCTTTATTTCCTAAGTCCCCAAGTCCCCAAGACTCGGATTTTTGGGGTTTTTAAGCTTAATAGCTAAACAATTTGTTGCTTTTCTCAAATTTCCAAGTCCCCAAGGCCCGAATTTCCGAGTCTACGGATTTGTAGTTTTCAAAAAAGCAAATTGTTTTTGCCAAGGCCCAAAACATAGAGTTACTCGCGTAGGTTTGGAGCTATGCTTAATATATTGTGAGTTTCCGGCTGTTAACCTTGTACTCTGCATAGCTTGTGGTTTGGATGACCCTTTTGACCCTCTTTGCTGTAAGACGGCTTTCGCGTGGATATTCAATGTTGCTATAACTGTATAAAAACAGGGTCAGGCAAGTCCCATTGGGCATCATGACTGATTGTGATTATACGGTAGCAAAGCATGCCACATTTTTGCGAGTCGCATCAAGCTTAAACAAGAGAAATCAAGAAAATTTGGCTCTATTGTCCGGTTATAAGATTGTAACCGTACTTATTGCAAGTAATCGGTCCTTATAACTTAATGGCATCGTGGTCGGGTCTTTGAGTTTGCAACTGTGCTATTCAAGCAAACAGCCCCCAAGACCTATATATGCAATCTTAGGAAGAATATAGAACTAATGTACTATAAGCAAATAAGTAATACTTACCTGATAAAATAGAAAATAGAAAGTAAAGACAAAGATCAAAACTTAACAGAAATAAATAAGAAAGAAGCAATATCATAGTTTAACCATCTCTTTATTGATATGAGAAAAGTTAGGTCAGCAGGCCGCCTCATTAGAAACCCTCCAGTCCCCTTAGGTACCCTGGATAGGAAAAGAGTGCGTCTGAAACCTGCTGCCTGTTACATCGTGTAATTCAACTTGTAAACCTAGCCTATGCTAAGTGTAGTAGGGACGTAGCTGAGCCATGTTCCATGGTCTTTCCCTCTCTTGCATAGATGAAGTGGTATGAGCGGTGTCATTGACAGTATCCGACTCTTCCCTTGCATCTATCAAGTAATATGATCCGTTATGCAAATTCCGGCTTATGATGAACGGTCCTTCCCATGGTGGAGATAACTTGTGCTTTCCTTCCTTTGATTGTACTAGGCGCAATACCAGGTCCCCTTCCTGGAAGACCCGGGTTTTGACTCGCCGACTATGGTATCTCCTCAAATCTTGCTGATATATGGCTGACCTCTCCAAGGCTTGCTCCCTGTGTTCTTCTAGCATATCCACGGCATCCTGCCGGGTCTTCTCATTCTCCACCTCGACATAAGCCGACACTCGGGGCGAGTCATGAATAATGTCACTCGGCAACACTGCCTCTGCACCATAAACCATGAAAAACGGGGTCATATGAGTAGATCTGTTAGGTGTAGTATTAATTCCCCAAACTACTGATGGTAACTCCTCAACCCATGCTCCAGCAGCTCTGATGCACGGGACTCGCAGCCATGGTTTTAACCCACGAAGTAACTCATGGTTTGCCCTCTCCACCTGTCCGTTAGCTTGTGGATGGGCTACCGAGGCTATGTCAAGCCGGATACCATTGTTCCCGCAAAATTTCTCCATCTCATGTTGGTTCCATTGTCTGTTATTATGCTGTGAGGGTATCCAAACCGGTAGATAATCCTTTTCAGGAATTTGACTGCTGTGATTGCTTCGCAATTGGTAACTGGCATAACTTCAACCCACTTAGTAAACTTATCAATAGCTACCAAAAGATGAGTCTTTTTGCACGGTGACATGTGAAAGGGGCCCACCATATCCATACCCCAAATAGCAAACGGCCAGGTCAGCGGGATTGTTTGCAACTCCATAGCCGACACATGGGTTTGGCGAGCGTACCTTTGACATCCATCACACCTTGCCACCAAGCGCTCCGCGTCTGCTAAGGCCGTGAGCCAAAAGAAACTGTGTCGATATGCTTTGGCCACAAGGGATCTTGTGGAGGCATGATGCCCACAATCACCATCATGGATCTCCTTCAAAATCTGCCGGCCTTCTTCTGGTGCTACACAGCGCAAAAAGACTCCTGCTGCACTTCTTTTATACAACTCCTCGTTGATAATAGAATAGCCCTTTGCTCGCCTCAGAATTTGCCTCGCTAAAACTTCCTGCGGTGGTAACTCGCCTCGTGATAGGTAGGCCAAAAAGGGTTCTGTCCACTCGGGAACATCGCGTACTGTGGCCACGAGCTCCAAATCCGGGTCTTGGTTAGCCTCCTCTTCCTCAGACTCGGTTTTAACAGATGGCCGCCATTACTCGTCCAGGAAAACATTAGGTGGAACCGGCTCTCTGCGCGAGCCGAGTCTTGCGAGCACATCTGCTGCCTCGTTCTTTCGCCTGTCAATATGCTCCACCTCATACCCGGAAAAAGACACGGCAACCCTGTCCACCTCTCTACGATATGCTGCCGTTGTTGCATCTTTTCTATCCCAAGTTCCTGAGACCTGCTGTACCACGAGATCCGAGTCTCCATAGCACCGTATTCGCCTAATGTTCATCTCCTTTGCAATTCTCAATCCATGTAATAATGCCTCATACTCGGCCACATTGTTGGAGCAATCAAAGTGGATCTGCAACACGTAGCTCAATTTGTCGCCTTTGGGTGATGTGAGCACCACCCCAGCTCCTGACCCCTCGTACTGCTTAGAACCATCAAAGTGCATCACCCAAGACTCGGAACTTGGCATCATTGTGGGCATGCTTGTGTGAGTCCAATCATTGATAAAATCAGCTAAAGCTTGAGATTTGATTGCAGACCTGGGCTCGTAGTTGATGTGATAATCTCCCATCTCAATGGCCCACTTGGCTATTCTACCTGTCGCGTCTGAATTCTTGATGATATCTGCCATTGGTATAGAGCTAACCACTGTTATGGGGTGTTCCTGAAAATATGGTTTCAATTTCCGGCTGCCATGAAGACCCCAAAAACTAGTTTTTGCCAATGTGGGTAACGCTGCTTCGCCTCCGATAATACTTCACTCACATAATAAACCGGCCTTTGTACCGGGTGATCCTTTCCATCCTCTTTGCGATCGACAACAACCACGGCGCTAACCGCCCGGGGCCCGGCCGCAACATATAATAACATGGGATCTTTAGGACCCGGTGCCGCCAGAATCGGTGCATCAGATAATTGTTTTTTCAGAGCTTCGAACGCCTCGTCCGCCTCTTGGTCCTAAACAAATTTGTTGGTTTTCCTCAAGAGCCAGTATAAAGGTATTGCCTTCTCTCCAAGCCTGGATATAAACCGGCTTAATGCTGCTACACATCCTGTGAGCTTTTGAACGTGCTTCAGGCCTTCCGGCTTTTTTAGACTCTGAATAGCTTTAATCTTGTCCGGGTTTGCCTCAATTCCTCTCTCGGAAACAATGAAACCGAGTAACTTTCCTGCTGGCACTCCAAACACACACTTTGTGGGGTTAAGCTTCATCTGATATGTTCTCAAATTCCTGAACGTTTCCTTTAGGTCCTCAATGAATGTTTCTGCCTTCCTGGTTTTAATCACCACATCATCAACATAAGCATGAACATTGCGTCCAATCTGATCCTCGAAACACTTCTGAATGCACCGTTGGTATGTTGCGCCAGCGTTCTTTAGCCCAAAAGTCATGGTTTTGTAACAGAAAGCTCTAAAGGGGGTTATGAACGATGTTTTTTCCCAATCTTCCTTCTTGAGCTTGATCTGGTGATACCCGGAATAAGCATCCAGGAAACACAATAGGTCACTTCCATCCACTGCGTCTATGATCTGATCTATCCTTGGAAGGGCAAACGGATCCTTTGGGCAATGTTTGTTGAGACTCGTGTAATCTATGCACATCCTCCACTCGTTGCTCTTTTTCATCACCAGAACCGGATTTGCCAGCCAATCCGGGTGAAAGACCTCCATGATAAAGCCGGCTGCAAGGAGCCGAGCTATCTCCGCTCCTATAGCCTTTCTTCTTTCCTCGTTGATTACCACGAATAAACTCAATGAGCGCTTCTTCCTGCTTACTGTCTAGGTTAGATCCTATAGCAAATTGCTTGGAGGGATCGCCTTCGACGAAAGACACCATCTTTGTGTCCTGTGCTGCTTTGAATTTTGCTCTCTCATCTTCCGTATTCGGTCTTTTCAATGCTGTTCTATCTTCCGGGTCTACCTGAGACCGGTAATACTTGAGCTCTTCCTTCCTGCATGCTTGCTCTGCCATTGCCGCGTCTCCTTCGTCACACTCAGCTGCTATAACCCGGTTGCCGTGTATAGTAATAGTTTGCTTGGGACCCAGGATCTTTAGCTGTAGGTACACGTAACACAGACTGGCCATGAACTTAGTGTAAGCCGGCCTTCCGAACAGCGCGTGATAAGGACTGCGCAATTTTACCACCTCGAACGTGAGCCACTCCACTCGGAAATTGTCCTTCGATTCTCCAAAAGCAACCTCTAGTGTGATCTTTCCTTCTGGGCATGCTGAATGACCCGGCACGATCCCATGAAAAACTATCGAACTTTTCTGCAACTGAGACTCCTTGAGCCCCATGCGTAGGAAAGTTTCCCAATATAAGATATTGATGCTACTCCCACCATCCATCAGAACCTTTTTCAGCTCGTAACCATTGACCTGTGGTGCAACTACAAAAGCCAGCACACCCGGATGTTCTATTGTTTCTGGGTGATCCCTCCTGCTCCATGTGACCTCTTGGTCTGACCATCTCAAGTATCTCGGAACAGCTGAAGAAACCGAGTTTACTGCTCTTTTGAGTATCTTTCTATCTTTATTGGAAGTCCCCGTAGTATGGACGTGGTACTGCCCTAGCTGCTTGGGGTTGGCTTGGAAACCTCCAGCGCCTCCTTGATTGTTACCCGGATTACCACCTCCTGCGTTGCCAGCCGAGGGTGGGCCATTGCCCGGGTTTCCGCCCGGACCCGGTCCTGCTCCCCGGCCTGCACCTCGCATGGCCTTCTGTATTTGCTCGTTCTTCCATCTCTGTAAATCTACGCACTGCTCCAATGAATGATTAGCCGGCCTGCCGTTCCTGCTATGATGCGGACAGGGCATCCTGAAGGCCTCTATATGATTAGCCGGCCTTGGTGGTCCTTGATAATTTCCTCCATTGAAGTTTCCTCCGTTGAAATTTCCCTCAGCTCTGGGTCTCGCAAACCCAGCTTCTATAATGGCGACAAACTCGTAGTTTCCTTCATATGGGCGCTTGTGCTGGTTGTTTCCGTTGTTTCCTCCATTATTACCCGGTGCAGCTCCATTGCCGGGTCTTCCACTATTACCCGCGTTGGCCTTTGCTTTCTTATCATCGACATCCTCCTCTGTGGTATCTGTGGCGGCGTGCTTGTTGCATGCGTCCATCAACTCTCCCATTGTAACCTCTGAAGCGTGCCGGCTAGACTTCATGCGTGTCAGTTTTTGCACTAGGGGTGTGTACTTGCATGTTTTTGCCATAGCTTGTAATGCATCCTTTGGCTGGATATCAGTGGACGAGTGGAGAATTTCCATAACCCGGCGCACCCAACTGCGTGCCGACTCTTCCTTCTTCTGGACGCATCGCTCTAAATCATCGATCGTAAATAACTTCCTGCACGTTCCATGAAAGTGCTTGATAAAGGCAGTTTTCAGCTCACCCCATGAATTGACGGATTTCTCAGGTAGGTTATTGAACCATAACTTTGCTGCTCCCTCTGACATCATTAGGTACATAAATTTGGCTTGAAGATTCTCAGATGCATTGCGAATTGACATGGCCATCTCATAACTGCTCAACCAGGTTTCTGGATCCATGGTCGGCTCATAATTAACCACTTTACCCGGTTCCTTGAACTTATCCGGGTAAGGCTCAGCCCTGATGGTGTCCGACAGACACTTAGGCCCGGCGAGATTTGCCGGTACTGGCCTCACCCGGGAAACGTGCGATCCCGCGGCCGGTATGGCGGGGGGTGCAACCGCTACTGGCCCTCGTACCGCAGACCCGGGCGCTGCACGCCTGGCTCGAGAACTGTCCACAATAGCTTGTGCCGCTGATGCTGCTGGCGTTGCCGGCCTACAGGGAGGAGGCGGCATTTGCTGATGCTCTGCCCTCCGCCGCGCCGAACTCGACTGGATATAACCGGTATTTCCGTTCTGCCGGCTTACATATGGTGTTCCGTGCATTCCACTCCTGTTATCCGGGTAATTGGCCTGCTGAACTATCGCTATGCGCAACAAATCTATTGCCCGCCGGGTCTCCGCTGCATGGGGTGACTCTCCTACGGGGATGCGATCGAGTGCCAACGTTGCTGCATATACGTTATCCATGGGGTTATTGAAGTGACCTGGTGGGGTATGAAATCGTGGTGGTGGTGGTGGTGGTACTGCATTGCCAGTGGTGATTCCTGTCTGCAACGTGGGTAACCCGGCTTGCACGTTTACCGGCTGTCCTCCCAAGGTTGCAGCTTGATGTCCAGTTTCCCGATTCACAGCCGGAATTGGTTGATCCTGAGGGGTGATGAACAGTGCGGCTGGTTGCAGGTTTCCACCTGTAGCCAGTAATCTCGTCTGGTGCCTCTGATTGTAAATCCTGGTCGACTG
Organism: Alopecurus myosuroides; assembly: GCA_028641055.1. Classification (NCBI taxonomy): domain Eukaryota; kingdom Viridiplantae; phylum Streptophyta; class Magnoliopsida; order Poales; family Poaceae; genus Alopecurus; species Alopecurus myosuroides. Next base: position 212,708,963 of record CM054059.1, on the reverse strand, counting down.
AACCTGCAGCCGGTTCTTCAACTCTTCCAGCTCGCGCTGGCGTGCGGCTATCCCTTGTTTCTCAGCTTCAACATCTCTCCTTTGCTAATCCAACGCACGGCGAGCTACATCCAGATCTCGGGCGCGCTCCGCCGCGTTTTCTGGGGTTATCACCGTTGCTAGCACCGTGGGATCTAAGATCATGTTGTTGTTCAACAGAGTCGGGTTTCGCGGATTCGAAGGTCCCGCTCCTGGTGTCCCGTTCGCCATAAACCCAAACATGTTTCTCTACCGCTCGCTCTCCCCGGTACGGCTGGTGACCGAAGCCGACTCTCCGTCAACCCGGGCTATAACCGGGTTTCCATCAGCCGGAACTTGCTGCTGGGCCAGCGTTCGCGCCGCTTCGACCGCGGCTGTCGTCACATCTCCCTGATTAAGATTGGTTGCAGGGGCTATGTAGACCGCGACCTGGCGCACAATGCCTGGCGAAGACTCGTATTCTTCCTCATCACAACTATCCTCATCGTATCGATCTTCCAGCATGTGCAGGATAGACTCGGTATCATCTTCTCTCATGACCCCGCCACGTGGGGTTCATACCGGCTCCTCCGGCTATTCCCTCTTCGTGGTGGGCTCTTCTACCGGATCTGTCGTCCCAACCGATTCTTCTCTGTCCGATTGAACGCAGGTCGCTTCTCCTGACACAGAATCATACTCAATATCATCAGGAATTGAACCGAACGTACGTACCATGCCGACGAAGACGTTGACCCGGCCGATCGTGACGATAGACCCGGCTTCTAGCAGATCCGACTCTGGTCCCCAACCCAAGTCGTCTACCATCTTCTCTCCTTCGGGGTTGGTGTAGATCTCACCGACGACGAGGTTCTTCATGCTTTCCCAAGCCTCTCACGTGATGTAAACACCCTTGGACGTAGGCCCCACGGTGGGCGCCAACTGTCGAGGGATAATCATGGCAGACGTTACCAGGGGTAACTATCCTGGGGCAATTCGACTCTGGCGTTTGGGAGAGGGTTTAGCTCAAGGGAAATCATGCTATCAATCGATCTGGTAGCTCTGGCAATCAAGTCGCCGAGTCTCCGATCTAGGGTTACAACTATCAGCTCTCGTATTATAGGGATACTCGAATATCTGGCGAGGCTCTCTTTTTCTAACCCTAGGAGCCGGCTTATATCTTACCCGGCCCCCTGGCTTCCTATACAAGACACACTCGGAATCCTACCTAGAAATCGCACACAAACCCTAAGTTTCCTAATAGTAACCCCAAAAGCTGGGTTACGAGGCCTATGCTCCTTCTTGGGCCTTCTAGAAACTCCTCTTCCTTGAGCCGGGTCTTGCGCGATTCCCTTTGGTCCGGGTTACACCTTGACGTTAGCCTACCGGGTTACCATCCCTCCATCAACTATGATGATCAAGTTTATGTTGGTAGCATGTCACCTCAGAAATTATTTGTTTTTATCGTTTACCTACTCGAGGACAAGTAGGAACTAAGCTTGGGGATGTTGATACATCATAAATGTATCCATAATTTCTGATGTTCCATGTTGTTTTCATGCTATATGCTACATGTTTGGTATACACTTTATGCCATTTTTATCGATTTTCTGGGACTAACCTATTGACAAGATGCCACAAAGCCAGTTACTGTTTTCTGCCGTTTTTAGCTTTAGAAAAGTTGTTCTAGAAATATTCTCGGAATTGGACGATTCGAAGTACGGAGGTCTTAGAAATATGTCGCGCACACGGAGTCCGGATGGGACCCGGAGGAGGGGCCATAGGGGCCCTACACCATGATGCGGCGCCCCCCTTGGCTGTGCCCAGGGGTGGTGTGGCCCCTGGCCGCCCACCGACGTTGCCCTCTCGCCTATTTATACCTCTCGGGAGGTTAACCCTAAATACCAGAGTCTTTTCCACCAAAAACATCCGCAACCGCCTCCATCGTCAACCCTAGCTCGGGAGGGTTCTAGAGCTCTCCCTGACACCCTTCTGAGAGGGGAATTCATCACCAGAGGGCTCTACACCACCATGCCCGCCTCCGGAATGATGTGTGAGTAGTTCATCCTTGGACTATGGGCCTATAGGAGTAGCTAGATGGTTGTTCTGTCCTCTTTATGCCTCATGTTTAGATCTTGTGAGCTGCCCTACATGATCATATCATCTTACTGTAATGCTACATGTTGTGTTTGCTGGGATCCGATGGATATCGAATGCTATGTCCAATGATTATTAATCTATCATGTTTTATTCATGTGTATGTTATTTATGATCTTGCATGCTCTCCGTTATTAGTAGATGCTCTAGCCAAGTAGATGCTAGTAACTCCAAGAGGGGTATTTATGCTCGATAGTGGTTTCATGACTCCTTTGCATCTATGCTCGAGTGACAGAAACATGACGGATGTGAGATGTGTTGTTGCCGTTAGGGAGAAAACAACGATGTTTACATTGTTCACATTACACACTTTGCTTAATGCGATTATCTAGTGCTTGCAACTTAATACCCAAGGTTTTCTCCGATGACATTCTGAGAGTGGATTATTAGTCATAGATGCGGTTGTATAACGGTCTATGTATCTTGTTGTAATGCCCGCATGAATCACATAGTAATGATCATGTCATGCATATGCACTATGGTGCAGCCTTCATATCTGTCAATTGTGCAGCTGTAATTTGTGTACCCAACATGCTATCTATCTGTTTTGGAGAGACACCACTAGTGAACTGTGGATCCCGGTCCGTTTTCCTCATACTGATAATACAACCACTGACATCTCTATTTTCATACTATTACTATTATTTTCCTATTGTTTTCCACGCCATACGTTTAACCTCTTTGTTTTCAGCAAAATCGGTGAGATTGACAACCTCACTGCTTCATTAGGGCAACGTGATTTGATTGTGTTGTGTAGGTTCCATGTTGCTTCTGAACCGGTAGTGCGCCCTGCCACATCAGTTGCATCAACCTTCGAAAGTGATTTCTTTCTCCTACTGGTCGATTCAACCTTGGTTTCTTTACGAGGGAAAACTTGTCGCTGCACTCTTCACAACCTTTCTCTTGAGGTTTACCAACGTCTGCCATCACCAGGTTGCTAATTGTTTAATCTTAACTGACTTTGTTGTGTTGGAAATGCCCAAGGATGAAAATATGTCTATTATTCCTGGGAGACCTTTTCTTAATACAGCATGGGCTGTTATTGATTGTAATAAAGGGATGGTCACTTTCAATGTCAATGATAAAAAGCATACTGTTTATTTTCCCAAGAAGATTGATAAGAAATATGGTCTTAACTCAATTGAAAATTTAAGACCATCAAGATTGGGGAATTCTATTGTCCCATTCTAGTGGCACAAAAAGAGTATGAAACCATTATGATTGGGACTATATGTATCAAAATAGAGGTAACATAATTATTTCGGCGAAGTGCAAAGTTCTATTTCATATAAAGTTGGTTTTGTGAAAAGACTTGATCAACCTTGTTAGCAAATTGATTTTGAATGGATTGAACTCTGTTTTCACCTTGTCATTCTCTGTTTACCTCTTGTTATTCTCTGTTTTCACATTGTTATTCTCTGTTTCCCTCTTGTTATTCTTTGTTTTCACCTTGTTATTCTGTGTTTCCCTCTTGTTACTCTCTATTTCCCTCTTGTTATTTTCTGTTTTCACCTTGTTATCTCATGTTTCTGCTTGTTATTTGCATTGTAGCATGTCTTTGAACTTATATAGAATTAGTTTTGGTTTTGTTTTCCATCACTTTGTAAACATTTTTCTACGTTATAACCATTCATTGAAATTTTGGAATCACCCAAAACAAGAAGTTTCTCGAAAAATTCCATAAAATTCATATTAAAGTTTTATGCAAAAGAAGAGGCGGTGTGGCACCTGGGGCAACCCAGGGGGAACCACCAGTCACCCAGGAGGGTGGTGGTCGCGGACACCCCATAGGCCGCGCCTACGAGTCCCCTGGGAGCCCCAAGGATCCACTACTTAAGGGCATGCTCCTTCACTCTTTCTCTCTCCCGAGAAATTCCAGTGCTCCAAGAAAAAACCGAGTTCTTGCTATTCTTCCTCGGATTTCTTCGATCTAATTATTTAGCCACTCATTTGTGCTGAAATTTGATACATATCTTCTTCTGTATGTAACTCCTCCGCCTATACTTGTAGAATTTTGATTGATGCTATATATCTTGAGTATTTTGCTGCACTATGTGACTGATTATTTGAGCTAGCATGCTTGTATTGTGATGATTTAAATTGTTTTTGATACATGTATTAGTTCCCTAAGGTTGTTAGAGTGGGTTCCTATAATATTTCTCCTTGTAGTTAACTTTTATTGGACTGGCTAAAAAATTAAGAATAGGAGTATGAAGAAGGTTATTGGATGGTCTGGAGGGAAGACCGCTCCTTCCTCCTCAAGGGAGACTAGGTCCTCCAAGAGGAAATCAACTCTGAGGCCCTCTCTCAATGAGGAAATTGTTGATCTTAGTATGCTGAACTTTGATGGAATGAAGGATGTGAGAGCTTCCGCGTATCCTTGCAATCAGCTCTTGGAGGATTTGAGTATCTATAAATTTTTCTATGACGTTGTTTCCAATTCTGGCTTGCTAAACTTCACGAAAAACGAAGTGCCCAATACCGGAAAATAACCTTCATATTTTTGCAAACATTCAAATTCTTTGATGGTGTTAACCCACATGTGGAGTTCTCTCTCTGTGATAGAAATAGGACAATGTATCTTGACAATTTCTGTAGAGATACCGATGTGCCTAATGTTGGACATATTAGAAGGATAACGAACTCAACTGATCTCCATAATCTATATTGTAAGCTATGCCACCAGGACACGAGAAATGTGCAACGCGGTAAGAACTCTTGCATGCAATTCCTAGTTGTCAGGTATTCTGCTTACTATCTTGCTAGAGGAGTTATTGCCAGGGAGAACACCAACAACTCCACGAGTTTTGATCCTTCCATATGCTTGCTGCTGCTGAGAAAGATTATTCTTTTAGCTTTGGTGCACAGATTGCTAGACGCATTGTTAATTTTTCTCTCCTCCACTAATAAAGTTAAAAAAAAAGAGATTTCAATGCTTTGTCAATGAGCTTACATAGTCAAGACGTGAACTTTTCTTGGTGTTATTATAATCAAGTTTAATTAGACCAATATCCTTTATGATGTAATGGTATAACTACAATCATATTTCCAATCATAACTGAGATGTGATAGTCAAAAAGTTGACGTGGAAAACTATAGCGTTTCTGTTACAAGCGTCCCTCCACTCATAGTCGATATCCAAGATTTCCTCCAGGTACATCATTCGTAGGCCATAAGAGTATTCAACAATCATTACTCATGGAACATTGCTCGTTGGTCAGAGGAGTCGTGGTCTGAGCAAAATTAAATTGAGTACTGATACGTCCATTTCGCATCACTATTTTATATCATAATCTACTCTTATTAATCGATATATTTCATATCAGGATGCATTAATCATGTCATTTTGCCTTATTTTGCACGTTTATGGAATTATTTATCAGAGTCATAAATCAACATGAAAAAAGGACCCGTCAAGTTTTTACACTTCCGGAGTCCCAAAATTTACGAAAAAATTCAGGAAGTCCATATTTAAGGAAATAAGTCGGGCAACAAAAAAAAATAAAAAAGTCCATATTCTCTTAGTCTCTCCTAGAACCTCATCCAACCATGAATCGAAAAAAGAACAATCATTCAACCATTGGCTCGATCAAATACAAATAATGTTTGCGATCATATACAAAGTAAATAACTATTGATCAATTGAAGCCAACTTAATTTAGTGGAGCATGCCTTTTTTGCATTGGACCTGGCCCCTCCACTACAAGGAAACTGCTTATAGCAGCAACCCTACCAGTGGTGGGGCACCATGTATCCACGTCGGTGATAAGATGGGACCGGATTACAAATAATAGTACACACATGGCAAATTTACCCCGCCAATGCTAGTTTCATACCACTGGCATGAAGGTAATAGGCCGCCGCCACTGGTGTGGGACCCATTGCATACCCCGGTTAAAATACCACTCGCGTGGAAGTAAAAGACCATCGCCAACAGTAAAAATATACCACCATCGTTGGCCTGTAGTTCAACGCCACTAGAAGCGTTTACACTACATTACCCCAAACCTAGACCGAGCAGTGCCACAAACCTGCCACTTCTATCCATGCCACCGTGCATCGCCTCTTCCTTACAACGCAGACGCTTCCTACCCATCACCACTGAAGAAACCACCGCCGCCCCCCCGAACTCGCTATCGCCTCCTTTCCCAACCGCCTCGTCGCCTCTCTTCATCGACGCAACCGACGCCACCACTGCCGCTAACGTGGTCGCTCTGTTGCCTCCTCCTCCTCCTCCTCCCCCTCTACTCGTCGGCAACTGACATCAACACCGGTGCCTCCTCCTCCTCGGTGAGCCTCTCCTCTTCTCCATTACTTGTTTGATTTTTATAGGTTAGAATGTATATATTGTCCATAAGGTGTTTGACAAAATGGATATATGAGATTTAGTATGTACTATGGATACTAGATTGTAGAAAATAGGGAATGACATGTGAATTTATTGATGTATATATAGGCTGGACTGTGTTTTATTTTTATATACAAGTAATGTGAAATGTAATCCATATATGACATTTTGGGTGCATTTGGGATGTATTGTGGGATACAAATTGTTGTTTTCAAGATGGCTGCAAGGATTGAGGTTAACCAAGTGGACGACAAAGGTGAACCAAACTTTTTGTGAGTAGCCTACATAGGGTATAACAACAATATTGAACTCATCACTCGTGAATTCGGCAAGGTGAAGGATGATAGCCTGAGAGTACCGGAGCAAAGAGAGTTGCACAACCTTCTCATATATAGGCTTCAACAAAGGTACAAGTTCCAGCCGGTCTACGCCAGCTTGAACAAAAGGGGCAATCTTGTGAATGAACGTGCCCTCCTTATGTTCTCACACCACTTTGCTGCTTGGAAGACCAAACCGAGAAGAGATTTTATTGATAGAGAATTCACCAAAGTGCAAGCACACTATCCTTCTATTACTGCAGAAGATTGTAACATCTTCAATATTAATAGCACAACAGAGTGACAAGTGTTTTAATGCTTGATGATATTGTAAAACGCCATTTGTATCGTCTAAGACTTTTGTGTTGAATTTATTTTGGTCATGTGTGAATGCTACTATTCGAGTTAATATATTCTGTTATGCGAATATAGTAATCACGATTGTACTAATTACCATTAATCTAAAACAATAAATAATATTGATACTAACAATAGAGTTTCCACGCCACATGCACTAGAACTATCACTGACGTGGCAAAAAACACGCCGGTTGTAGCAAATAACACTGATACAAGGTCACTGGCGTGTTACTTCCCCGCCGGAAGGGACAAAAAAACTCACGCCGGTGGTAAGTTGATTCCTTGTAGTGCTCGGGTCTTTGTTTTCTTGCTACACCCTTGGAACCTGATTTATTTTCTGAAAAATTCCAACAAACCAAGCACTGATTTACCCTATGTCTATATGTACCGTTTGGGGGAGAAGAAGAGGAAATAAGAACAAGTGAGAAATAATGTTCTCCAAGAAACGAGAATGGACCATTGTCTACAAAAAGATAAAGTATTCAACATCGGAAGTAAAGGGGAAATGCGTGAGTAAATTTTGTAATATTTATTCTTTGAATAATATATTCATTCATAAGCCACTCCTTGCTTCCTAGGTTGGTTGTATATTACTATTCTTACTTATTGTGTGATAGTCGTGTGGATTTTACGAATTTATGCATGATATCTCAAAACGATGTATGAAAATTATAGTCTTCCTATATTGCCACGTTATAATTTTGTCTTGACCTTGTGACAAGAGTGTATGTATGATAAGGTCTAAATATAATTTCTCCCTTAACTAACTATAGTGCCCCCTTTGAATGTTTGCTTATGTCGAAATATTAAGAACATGTCCAATCTATAATATCTAAATGGGAGCAACCCACTATGTGATTTCTCTCAACATGCAGCCTATACACCTCATCAACCTGCCACATCAGCATACTTACAGGTCATCATACTTTGTGTAATTTAATTTTTTTTGACAACCCATATTAATTCAGAATTCGTCTGTCATCATATTCCACATTTTCCTAATCGAAACGTCACCTATTAATTCTTGGTGGTTCTTAATCCCTTACGCTTTGCCCACCTCCCTCCTCTTCATCTCCCAAATTTTCTTGCGCCTGACCCGAGTCGCCTACAGCAGCCTCTTCCCTGTCAATTTTGCTGCTCCAGATCCTACTGAGAATTAAAACAGAGGCTCGATCTGCTATCACACAGACGGGTGGTAGATTTCATTTGATTGCCTCTCAAGCTTCTGTAGTTGTATCCTTACCTCGGGTCATCTTCGTCATCTCACAGCTTCTTTCAACGTAGCGAACAAGTTCAGGTTCAGGTTCAAGACCGAGATTCGAGAGATGTTATACTTATATGTGTACAGATCTGTTCGCTCGCCTATGAGTCCGCTGATCTGCCTCGATAAAGCTGGAACATCCGTTTAGGTACCTTTCTCTACTGCAGATAGAAGAATTCAGTACTGTACCTTCTTTGTCTCTCCAGCAATGTGGATATACAGAACCATCTTTCTTATTGGCAAGGCCATTCCTTTGGATTTGCTAATTATACTTTTGTACCGTTCAATTCCCCAGGTTCGTGCACCTAATGTTTTATTTTGCTCCGCAATTTTGTTTCAGACCTACAGATCATGCATGATAGAGGTGTTCCTTGATTTCTTGCCTGCTATGCCCATTGATGTTCTTGCCTGCTACTCCTAGATACTAATAATATGTTCCCTGTCAGGTGCCAGTTTGCCTGCTAAGTGTCTGATGGAATGCCTATACCGCCTAAGAAAAATCTCTTCTCCATTTTTCGCATTTATCTTGGAATATTATTGAGTGCCTCCACTAGGACTGAATCATGGTTGGCCATCCAATGATAATGTTCAGGATTGAGTTTTGATAATGTCAGCTAGCTTCATATGACACCGAGCAAACAACACATGCAACAGAGAGGCATTCATGTAGTCGCCGTGGTGCATTATGTGTGGTCAGCTAACAACTGTTTGCTCCCTTCGTTTCAAGTATATTCACCAGCAGTAGTGAAAATGGAGTTTAACGGAGAACGAGAGTTAGCTATGACTTTGTCTTCGGGGTTTATTTGGTAGCACTTTTCAAGTCCAATTTCTTATATCTACATACATGATTATGTTTTGTATCTTCAAATTTAAATTATATTGTTTGTTGGCTGCATACGAAAAATGAGTGACTTGCAGATAGAAGTAAATTTTGATGATCAGCAGAAATCCAGTATCCCCTTCACAATGTTAAGTTATAATATCTCACAGACTATTCATTTCATATATATTTTATACTCTCATGTGATAGAAAGAATGACCGTTTGGGCTATTCCTGATTACCATTTCCTTTACATATGTTCTGTTGCCCAAATCCTTTTTGACATCATTACATCTATCCTATTGCAGTTCATATCTTGTGACGGTGTTCTGTTGCCCAAACCTTTTTGGCTTCATTATATCTATCCAATTGTAATTAATACACGTCGGTTTCTTCACAACATTTCTAACTACTATGGATCAACTGATTATTTCCTTATATCAATACTAAATCTCTACCTTCCAAGAGGAAACCATTTTGAATCCTTTTGCTGGCTTGAACTAAAATGAAGGAGCTGCCATCCTGACTTACAACATCATATAGGTAATGCCTCTTTCAGTTCTTTTGTCCGACTTTGTTCTGCAAATAATTCTCCCTTTCTATGTTTTCTTCCTTACATCTCCTTCAACAAAAAGGTTTCAACTTATGATGTATTAAACATACAGAATTGTTCCTTAATACAAAAGAGCAATTTCATTTTTGTTAGATTTTCCCTAATATGTACATCAAGATGGAGCCGGTTTTTTTTTACACGGCACTTTGCAACGCGGTATATGCAACCCTTAAGTAGCTTCTCTTTAAGGTAGCCAACAGCATACACATGCATAGCTCTGTTTCCTAATAGCAACTACAAACTGTTCCTTATTTTTGTAAATTGTATTAGAAGTGCAACGTTACATTATATCAATCATCATAAACAAGAATTGCCGCAGCAACGCGCGGGGTATCATCTAGTTTGGTACAATGAGAGAGGCCTAGTTCCCTAATACAATTCAGTACACCAATTCCATGTATCATATTCTCTCGGTTTAGATTTTCTAGGCCACTTCCGTTTTCACATAGTTTGGGAATCTAAGTTCCCTCTTATTATTTTTCTTAGTTCCCATGGAACCCTGCTATATGTACATCCTTACGTCCAATCACCCCCCCAATACACCCAGATCACCCCATCTATGAGTGGCATCAAAGTGCAGTATTTCATTCGATTTTTCATCGTACGAAGATCGGATTAGAAATCGTCGATGCGGAGTACTTCCAATTTTTATGAGAAATTAGTGTCGTTTACTCTATTTTCTCTCTCCACCAATGCATGCAACCTCACGGGCAATATGTCCCTATTTTTCAGTCCTCCAATACGTCTGGTTTCTTTCTCTAACTATTGGTGTACTTGTAATTAATGATGTGAGTAATTAACCTCCTTGTTCCTAGTGATTTGGTTCTCCCGCTTTGGATGCCCAAACGAAGGGAGTATTGTGAATAAATAGGGGTATCTTAAATGATGAGTCCAAACTGTGAAACACAAACCAATTGACTACATTAGATTGTCCATTACAAAAGAATGAGCCCATCAAGATGGAATGCGATAAAAAGTTTGTTTTGGTAAGTGAATATGTGACAAAAGTTTCATGAAAGTATGTTTTCTTAAAATAAGACCATGTCTTGTATATTCTTTTAAAACCGTTTCACAAACTTTCATTTACACTACGCTTTCAAAAAACAATATAACCTAGAATCTTAACAAAACCAACCATAACCTAAAGAAGAACCACAATGGCCCGCCCATCTATAATCGCATAATGAGTGGTTCAACCCAATTACAAATATGATCACGATTTTTTCCATCGCTTGATCACCTACCAATTAAGGATAACTGTGATTCGTGTGAAAGAACAAAAAAATTTAGGCTTTGTAAAATGCTTTTTCAAAAGTGTGATTCTTTAAAATGAAGTATACTATTCAAGTTTTTTTGTTCTTCTTCTATATTTAGTGTTCATGTAAGCATCGCTTGAGTGGTTAAAAGAGTTGTAGTACTCTGACTTCTCCAAGGATCTCTGGTACATTGACTTACTTTTTTTAGAAACACACTACAAACACAAGCTCTCATATATGCGCGTATATACTCGCTCCTATAAACACACACTACCTCTATAAGCACCTTCGAGAGACTGAGCCAACGGGTCGGTCTTGAGATTGACGAAGTCACCACAACCGCCTCACTATCGACGGGAACGTCGCTTCCCACCGAAAGAATATTCCGCCAATATGTGACACACACGTGTTAAATATAGAGTTTGAACTCTGGTGGTCTGAGGGTACAACTACCTTCTTAACCATACAACCGCAGCTTGGTTCGCGGTAGGTTGTCTTACTTGCCTCAACGAGCAATATTATTCTTATATTTTTAAGCAAAACATAATTTTTCCCGAATAAAACAATGCGTACTTGTAGCGGGAGAAAATAAACGTGTTGACTTTGTCAAACTTTTGAACTCCATAAAATTCTGCGTTGACTTTGTCAATTTTTGAACTCCATAAAATTCAACCTCCCAATACACATTGTGTAAAGGACAGTGTTGAGCGTCCTCCGGAGGATCGAGAGTTTGGATCCTCCGCCTCCACAACGTGACACGTGTCTACACAAGTCAACCTCCTCTGTACCTCCCGCAGAACACTCCCGACCACGGAAAAGTATACTGCTCGGAAACACATCAAGGCACAAAAGACGCCGACTAGTACACACGCCGTTCATACCCATGGAAGCACATCGCCGGCCCACGCGAGCACCATCGCGTAGTCTCCGGTGAGAGACCTCACCGTCGCTGCTAGCACCTCCGCAGGCCCCTCGTACCCATGGAAGCACATCGCCGGCCTTCTGGAGCACCGGCGCATACCCACGGGAGCATCGTCACTGGCCTTCAGCAGCACCATCACCGCCTCACGCGAGCACCGACGTTTGCCGCTGACAACACCACGGCCTGTCGGCGGTAGCACCCTCGGTAGCGTACAGGAGCACCGCTGCGCATCCATGGCAGCAACTCCACTGGCCTATGGAAGCACGATCGCTCATAGACAGCAACATCGCCGCCAACCTCCGTAGCACCTCCGCTCCTCCATGAGAGCATCTCCATTCACCTATCAGAGCAACGAAATCCTCGTATGGTAGCACCGCCGTATACCCATTGTAGCACTCAAGTCTGACCAAAAGCACCGCCTCCAAAATGCCGGTAGCATCGCCGATGACCTATAGGAGCACCGCCGCTCCTCCATGGCTGCATCTCCGCTGACCTATGGGAGCACGACCGCTGATGGACGGCAGCACCGCCGCCAATCGCCGGTAGCACCTCCGCTCCCCCATGGGAGCATCTCCATTCACCTACAGGAGCAACGATATCCCCCTCTGTAGCACCACCCTCACATGGCAGCACAGCCGTTGACAGATCGTACGCACCGCTGCTCCAGCGGCAGGCCGGGACGACGACGCTCTCACCTGCGTGGGACAAGGCAGGGCGGCGCCGCGTGTGGCGGCGCACCAGCTCCTCGAGCTCCATGGCACCGCTGCCGTCTGCATTGATGGCGAGGAGGTGAAGCCGGGGGTACTTGATATCTGCTCATGCGGCGGTCCTCCCGGCACCGCAGGCCCCAACGTCGCCGAGTCCCGACTAGGCATCGATTGAGGAAGATGAGAGGAGAGAGCAGTGCGGAGTTGACTCCAATGCTTAGAGAGAGGAGGGAGCCAGGAGGAAATGGGGCAAGTGGAGACAGAACAGGGGAGGGAACGAGTGGATGGGAGAGCCTGCGAGAAGATAAGGCAGTCGCGCGTGAGTCTTTCCTTTTTGCCACGACGCGAGACGCGTGGCATGCGCTCGACCCGGAGGATGAAGTCCGCGCGATCCTCCGGAGGAAAGACAACGTTTCCTTTTTGTAAATATATGCTGTTTACGTATTTGTGTTGTACTCTGCGTCTGTGTTTATCATAGTGATGATGCAGTTCAGTACGGATGGACTCTTCTTGTCGCGACATGCACCCCAATTTCCAAATAAAAAAAATCACAACAAGAAACACACACGATACGCAACACGCATGCGAAAAGTAGTGACCAGCTGGTTGCCCCTTGGCTCGCCGCGGAGCTGAGCCGGACATGCCAGGTAGGTAATCTGCCGTCATCTATCCGTCCCACCCACCTGCACCAGGCGGAGCCGAGCCCTACCAATCTCCTCCTCCTCCCCCGCCTCCATCCATTCCCACACCCAGTTCGCCCACCCGCAACCCAGACCAAAAGCTAAAACAAACACTCCGCCATCGCCGTCTCCGTCCCCGTCTCCTCGCCCGCCCACCGCGATTCCCGCTTCTCAACCTCTCCCGCCACGCCGCGCCGCAGCAGCAACTGCCTGGAACCCGCCCCGTTCGCGCGCGCGCGCCAGGTGACGCCGCCCTCCTCTCGCAGAGATTTGTCCCTTTATGTTTCTACCTCCTTTTTGCATGTCGCTACGGGCTACGCTGGTTCCGAGGAACGAGCTGTCTGTCCCAATTCGTCTTCAGGCCGCCTCTTCTCGTGTGTGGATTGATTGGGGTGGGGGGAATTCACGCGTGCCATTTCCCGTTTGGTGTGGCTTTTATTGATGGAAAGAGCAGCGCCCAGATCTGTTCTCTTCCCATGGTGCTCTAGGAGAGTTATAGGATTTCGGGGCCTCTATATGGCTTAGGACGGAGCAGAGGATTTCCGTTTTTGGAGTATCCGAGGTTCTCGATTTGGGCGCCTGCAGTTCAGACGGTATGGTATGGGGCTTCTGAACCCTGTATTCCCGGGTAAAAGTAGGCATCACTCGTCCTTCTCCTTTGTTTCGTTTTCCTTTACCTCACGTTCACAGCGCCGCCCATATCTTTTCAGTCTGACTAGATAGATTGTCACATGCTGTAGAGCTTTTGTCCTGGTGAGTCAATAGAGTATGAGACCCGATTGTTCCTGAATTCCTTGGTTGTTACTACAAGGTCCATGTGTGTATCTTACATATCTGTCAGTAAAATTCGTCTTACCATGCAACACAAAGTTGCTCCCGTATAGCTGGCTGTCTGTTTTCTTCTGAAAAAATGGCATGGTCAAATCCAGGGGGGTACTTCATTCATCAATTTTGTCCAGGACAGGGGACTCCTTGAGTCTCTATTCGTGTAGAAGTTTTGTAGGCAGCTAGTCAACCTTGCACCTTTATTTCCATCTATTTGTGACCTTGTTTTGATCCACCGTTAGCTAACACGGAGCATCAGATTGAGTGTGTGATTAGCTATAGGCAAGTACTGTTGTTAACGCTCTTCAGACATGTCAAAGTTTAGAGACACTTGTGTGTAGGATACCAAAAAAATCGAGAGAATTCATACACATATTTCATAGTGGAGCTTTTCTCATTCACGCTTGCCTGTTTGTTCGACCATCTTGTGTTTTATTGTACTTGAAATGAGGTAAATGGATGATGGTATTCATCCCATTCCCAAGGTGTTATTCACCGTTGGTAGTTGAATATGTTTAGTTTTTGTTGCACCTGTTGGTAGCTGAATATGTTTAGTTTTTGTTGCACTGTTGGTAGCTGACTTTGGTGGCTTTTACTGTAACATGGTTTTCATGTGCAGTTACTCACTGCAGCGAGGTTGGTTAACTAATTCATTAATCATCATGTCTGGTAGTGACATTTCTACATAAAGTAAAACCAATTATTTCACTCAACCTACCAAACGTAGCATTTGCAGGTGTATTATTGCGTTTGAGAAATGTCAAAATATTATGTTGAGATGTGAGGACTTAGGGATACCACTTGTGCACATTCTTGCTCTTGGTAATTATAGCTGTTTCTTTTATGTCTCCCTATTGGAAAGATACTCGATGATTCATCTTTTGGCATACAGTAATATTAATTTCTTTGTTGGATTGGGCACCTGGTTGTACCACTGCAAATATTTAATGAATAAGATCATAGGAAACATATGTTTTGATATGGATTTTAGCTAACATATTGTGTTCCTTTTGTAGTTTGAAGATCGGCCAACCACAATCATTTAGCCCTCCGTGCCTATGCCTGATGTCAACTACAAGGGATGTTGTTTAGTTCTGAGAAGATTGAGTAGCTTTGGATCTTAAACTCTCACGGAAACTACACAGATATGGACCGTGCAGACACCTCAGGGTTTGTCAGTGGTGGTTGCTTTGGTACTACGCTGCTGCTAATATTCTTCCATTTTGTCTATTCGACCATCAGTGTCTGAAAGACAATCCGGCCCCTGTTCTTCAGCTCTCCAGCGATCCTATTATTATTTACTCACACAGTCGCCATAGTGCTAAACTGTGATGGATAACAGCTTTGCAGATATCCCAAACCAACCTCTCATGAATGACCCCTTTGTGTTAATGGCACAATCAGCTCCAAGCTGCACCATGAAGAACCTGAGCAAAAGCACACTCCGCGTGGACTGTCTCGGCTCAGCAATGCCGAATTGTGGCCATGGTGATCAAAATCCACAAAGCATGAATAACATCACAGCTAGAGATGATGGCTGCAGGCTCGTTCTTGGGTTGGGTCCAACACCTGACTTTTACTCCACGGACTATCAGAGCACTGGATTATACAGGTCAAAAGAAACTCAGACTTTGTCTGGCCAAAGTTTCTCTTTCACTGATCCAGGGTTGCTGAGGCTTGGCCTGCAGGCGGATGGTTCAGAAACAATACAGCATCTGCAAGCACCAAATGGAAGAGTTCATTCTTTTCCTGTAGTTGACGAGGCTTCGACATCTGCTGCTGTAAGGAGCATGGGTGGCTACATGCCATCCCTACTCTTTGCTCCCCGCTCCAGTTCTTGTGCTGCCAATGAGGTCCAACTACAAAACCGGGATTCACTAGACCTCACACACCACAACAGTGATAACACTCAGCATATTCAACAACATCTTCAGCTCAGCCCCGAGCCCTCTGCTACAACGGAGACTTCATTTGGTGTGAGCTCTGATGTGGTCACTGGAGCGACCACATCAGAACAACGGAGTCATCCCCGACATCCTAAGAAGTGCAGGTTCAAGGGGTGCTCCAAAGGTGCAAGAGGTTCATCCGGGCTGTGTATTGCCCATGGAGGCGGACAAAGATGCCATAAGCCTGGGTGCCATAAAGGAGCTGAGAGTAGCACCGCCTATTGTAAGGCCCATGGTGGAGGACGGCGGTGCGAGGAGCTTGGCTGCACCAAGAGTGCCGAGGGAAAGACAGATTATTGTATTGCTCATGGTGGGGGCCGCCGTTGTGAATATCCTGATTGTCCTAAGGCTGCACGGGGTAAGTCTGGATTGTGCATAAAGCACGGTGGTGGGAAAAGATGCGCAATGGAAGGTTGCATTCGGAGTGCTGAAGGCAAGGCTGGACTCTGCATTTCTCATGGTGGTGGACGCCGGTGCCAGTATCCAGATTGTGGCAAGGGGGCTCAGGGCAGCACATTGTACTGTAAGGCCCATGGTGGTGGCAAGAGGTGCATCTTCGATGGATGCAGCAGGGGTGCAGAGGGGAGCACACCTTTGTGCAAGGCCCATGGTGGTGGGAAGCGGTGCATGTTCGAAGGAGGTGGTCTCTGTCCAAAGAGTGTACACGGGGGAACCGAATTCTGTGTGGCACATGGAGGAGGAAAGCGTTGTGCAGCGCCCGGTTGCACCAAAAGCGCCCGCGGGCGCACAGACAGCTGTGTGAAGCATGGTGGTGGTAAGCGGTGCAGGATTGACAACTGCGGTAAGAGTGCTCAAGGGAGCACTGACTTCTGCAAAGCCCATGGTGGAGGCAAGCGGTGCACATGGGGATCGGGTTGTGAGAAGTTCGCGCGTGGCAAGAGTGGCCTGTGTGCTGCACATGGGACCTTGGTGGCCAGGCAGCAAGAACATGGAGTGGTGAAGAACGGAGGCAGCATGATCGGACCAGGCCTCTTTAGTGGCATCGTGGCGTCATCAACCACCGCTGCAAGTAGCATGACAAATGATTACTCGTCATCAGGCATAAGCACCGCATCAGATAGTGACGGCACAGTAAGGAGCCAAGCGATGATACCTCCTCAGCTGCTTGTTCCTCGCTCCATGATGCCCTCCTCATCGTCTGAGCCTACAGTACGTCAGGGCAGAGAAGGGAGCTGTGCTGTTCCGGAGGGAAGGGTGCACGGTGGCGGCCTCCTGTCACTTCTCGGTGGCAGCTTCAGGAACGCCAACATAGATAAGCTCTGAAGTGTTTTTCCATCTGCAAATTCTGTCAGTTTGCTTGTATATAAAAGGCACTGTGTTGCCTATTGAATTTTATGGTTCTTGCTTGATAAATGTTTCATGGATGTTTAGTCAGTCCATTGTACATTCGTGTCCGGCAATTGTTCTTATCGCTTTTGGTATGCCGGTTCAGCGAGTCCTAGTTACTGCCAATAAGCTTATGTATTTGATATACTGTGTCTCATTTGCTTGCGGATTATTGTTCTTTAGAAATTTGGTGCGCAATTGCTAGACAGGACTTTGTACACTGTAATGTTGGTTAGCTTTTCTGAAATGTTTTGAAATGTGGACATCCAGGTTCTATTCGTGTGTAGTTCTGTTTGTGGCCGACTGTTATCTTGCTTCTTGCTTGTGCATGTTCGGATGTGGTAATCAACATGCATGCTTGTTTTTCATCCAAACATCAACTTCCTTTTTTTTCTCGTGGAGTTTTTTTGCCGTATACTCCATTGTCTCAGTTTGGTGGAACATGATAGTTCAGACTTCAGAGTGATTCAGAGATTTTTCGTGAACCGAATACTTGCATCGCAGGGGTCAGAACAGATGTGTACCGAGGTGTCAACGGACATACAAGGAGAATAGACTCCCCGCTTGGAACGTCTGGCAGATTTCCGCCAGATTTTATGCGTGAAGCATCGGCGGGCATTTTGCGAGAGGTCCGTGAGATTGCACCCCTGTAATTGGTTAAATTCCGACGAACCAAGCGGGTCTAAACGAGTAAATTTTGAGATTAGCCGCCCCAAACTAATGGGTGATCAAACGAGCAATTTAGGGTTAGCCGACATAAATTAGTGATATCAGATCTATCAGAGAAGATCAAAAGAAGACATTTAACTTTCTCATTTCGAGCTGTATGGAACTCATTGTCCCCTTATTGGGCGAAGACGACCTACAAGGCGCAATTCTTTGGAGCCACCTCCTCCGGTATAAAGACCTTGGTTTGGAAAGCTTGGCGCCACCCAAAACAATTTTTTCTCTCGCTTGGCTCGCTCTCCAAAAACGCCTATAGACGGCGGACCGCTTAGCACGTCTTGGATGGCTCAATTGTGGGTTGTGCCGGCTTTGCAAGAGGGCTCTCGAATCGGGCTCTCATCTCCTTGTCCATTGTCGCTTCACCACTAGGATTTGGAGCCTTTTGAAAGATTGGTTTGGTCTCCAATACCTAGATTCTACATCTTGGACAACCCACTCACTCATGGAATGGTGGCGCCTCATGTCCGGTGCCGGTATGATGAACCACAAAGCAATGCCATCTCTCGTCCTTCCACATTTTGGGAAATTTCGAATGAGCGAAATGCTCGAGTATTCCGCAACAAGCACGCCACGTCTATCAACATCCTTGCCAAGATCAAACCACGAGGCAAAGTTTTGGGTCCTTGCGGGAACAAGGTGCCTTGAGGAAATAATATCGGGAGAGTAGTCCGGTTGTAATAATTTTCTTTTGATGTTGTTTGACTTGTCACTCTCACTCTCTCTTAATTAATGAAATAGGGAAAATCTTTTAACCCTCATTTTGAAAAAAAAACCTTGTTTTATACAAGGATTATATAAATATCTACGTAGATACCAATTACTCACCACCAAAAAGGATGCACACAACAAAGAACAAAATAAAAAAGAAAGAAAAGAAATAAAAACAAAGATCATGATGTTGTAGTGATGAAACACTCACAACAACAACACTCTAACCACCACCAAACACAACATCTGAACCACACAATAGATTCTCCAAAAGCGACGCCTCTAAGAAGCAAACAACGCAGAAGCGTTATCGTCGTCCGCTCAAGGATTTTGAGTTTTCATCCTAGAAAAAGACCGGAATCCCAAAACAATGTCTCCGGCAAGGCAATTGCCGAGTACAACCAGTGAAAACCAGACCTTGGGCTTCACTTGAAAATCGTGGCTCGATACTCGAAATGCACCACCAGAATGCAGTCCTACTGTATTTCCACCCCTCCCTGCCAAGGCCGCCGCTGCAAATCCTCAACACCCGACACACGGAACAAATCTGTGCCGCAAGTATTCAACGCAACCAAAACTCCTCTCCACCATCACAAGTCTCCCTCGCAGCCATCATGACTTCTTCACCATTGTCAATGTCATGGAAATCTATTTTAGACATGTCCCGTGACACCGACAAGACAGCCTTGCCCTCGTGAAGCCTCGCTGGCCGAAGATAAGGGCGCGCACGACCAGATCAATTCCGATCTAGATGTCCAGTGGCGCCATGCGCCAAACAAAGGAGATCTCCGAGGGGAAGACTGGAACACGTCAGCAGCCAAGCCGTGCAAGTCAGCACGAAGTACATCGATAATTTGGAACTCGAAGACCAACATGGCCAAAACCGCCATTGTTCAGGCCTAGCCAGCGACCCCCACACTGCCAGCCGACTTCCGGTGATCGGAACAAGCGGTCCGACCCCAACCGGCCCAGATCGAGCCAAGGGTTGGCCCTAGATCAGACCCGCACGCAGATGCAACACCAGGAGGCCATGGCTACGCCGCCACCTCCACGACTTGGTCGCGCTGCCTCCTCTAGGGCTTGGTCGCGCCGCCACCATCAGAGCTCGAACGCACGGCCTCCTCTGGCGTGCACCACCACCGTCTCCCTATCATGCGCCGGCGAGAGTCGTCGCCCAGACGACCAGCTATGGCGCCCTAGAAGACAACCCCCCACGCGAAGGAAGCCATCGGGGCTCGCCTACCCCGCCCGTCATCTTAGAGAGCCTGGCATGGTAGCCGGCGGCAGCAGACGGTGAGGCGAATCGGGTGGTGTACTTCTAGGGTTTCGCTGGGTCCTTCGGAGTGGCCCTGGCGCGAGCGACCCGGGAGGAAGAAACGTGATAATGGATGGAGAGACGACGCCGAGGGTTCTGGATCTATACTTGGCTTGGCCGGAGGTGATCGGTGGTCGCCCGCGTGAGCTCGATCGCGAGCCCCATCCTTTATGTAGCTATACATAATATGCGACTATACATGGTAGTAGCCACACCGTCTCTGCTCTTGGCAACGTGCAATCATTCTCTGCTAGTGACAAATACACCAATTTATTGTTCTTGATCCAACATCAACTTATTGTTTACTTCACCCAAAAAAAAATCAACTTATTGTTTGCTCGTGTCGTTTTTTCCATATAGTACTTCCATGGAGATGTTTCTCTTAGTTGCGACGCGGGAGACCGCTTCCATTGTCTCAGCTTGGTGGAACTCGACACATGTAGTCCCTGAAGCGAATACCTGCATCTCACAACAGATGTGTCCCTAATTATCAAAGGCTCGATACAAAATGAGCATCCAAGGAGAAAGGCTAAACGAGTAAAAATTGAGACTTAGTCGCCCTATACAAACACGACTTGGAACAAGCAATTTGGGGTTAGCAGACATAAACTATTGAAAGATCTCAGATCTCCAGAAAGAAATACTCCAATTTGGATCAGAGATCAAGTGAAGATATTTGACTTTCGCACGTCGAGCTGTAGAAGAACCGACAGGATCGATGGAACTCACCATCTATCCCCGTACTATACATATGCGACTACATGTTCAAGTAGCCATCTCTGCTCTTCGCAACGTGCAAACCAGTCTCTGCCCAACAATGGCCAGAGCTGCCCTGCTTCCTGTTGCGCTGCTGCTGTGCCTCGCGCTGGCCGGCAGCGCCGATGCTGCACGGAAGCCGGTTGGTTTCTACGAGCTCAAGAACAAGAAGGGGGATTTCTCCATCAAGGTCACCAACTGGGGAGCTACCCTCGTGTCTGTCCTTGTCCCTGATTGCAAAGGTATGGCCATGGCCGCGTTCTCCTTGCTTCTCATATGCAGGTCTGCGTCTGGTTGCTCAAGAGATGGAATCTTTTTTGCAGGAAACTTGGCCGATGTCGTCCTTGGGTACGACACCCTGGCTGAATATGTTGTAAGATCACGAATTCCTCTGCATTATTTGCAATGTTGACCATATGTTACTGTCAGAAACATTGCATTGCTTCTCAGTTTATTGGATGCCACAAACGGAGACGATATTCCCTTTTCCTCTAAAAAGAACTCTGTTCCCAAATGTTGGTCCTGCCCACGAGACCCAAATGAATGAACTGAAAATGTTTTGTGCACGTTTTCAATCAGAATGGCACTGCTTCATTCGGAGCGACGGTGGGCCGCGTAGCCAACAGGATCGCCAAGTCTCGCTTCGTGCTCGACGGGAAACCCTACCATCTCTTCCCTAACGACGGCAACAACTCGATTCACGGTATGCTTCAGACTTGACATTTTTTTCCCCCAACCACATGCATGGTTGGACTCACGACGCGGTAAGCTTGGTTTGCTAAATTATCTTGTCGCTCTTTGTTTAGGTGGCCACAGGGGGTTCAGCAAGGCCATTTGGACGGTGGAGGAGTACGTGCCCAATGGTGACTCCCCGTACATCACCTTCTTCTACCACAGCTTCGACGGAGAGCAAGGTACAGCTCTAGTACTTTCTTGCAGTTTGATTAATCTAGTTTCATGACACCTCGGTATATAAAACTCGGTAACTTCGAGAAGTCAAATTTGCAATAGCATATCCTCTGTTTAGAAAATATTTATGTCGGACTACAGAGCTGACTTGCACTCGTTTCCGTGGGATCATGGGGCTGACACGCAGGATTCCCGGGCGACCTGGACCTGTACGTGACGTACCGGCTCTCCAGCCCGTACGACCTGAGCATCCTCATGAACGCGACGGCCAGGGACAAGGCGACGCCGGTGAACATCGTGAACCACGCGTACTGGAACCTCGCCGGCCACGGCAGCGGCGACGTCCTCGACCACGAGCTCCAGATCCTCGCGTCGCGCTACACGCCCCTCGACGCGACCAAGATCCCGACGGGACAGATCGAGCCCGTGGCCGGCACCATGTACGACTTCCTGAAGCCGACGCCCGTGGGCGAGCACATGGACATCGTCCCGGGCGGCGGCGGCGGGTACGACAACAACTTCGCCGTGGACGGGCAGCAGGACGCGTTGCGGAAGGTGGCGGTCGTCGAGGAACCCAAGTCCGGGCGGCGGATGGAGGTGTGGGCGAACCAGCCCGGGGTGCAGCTCTACACCGCCAACTGGGTCATCAACGAGAAGGGGAAAGGCGGGAAGGTGTACGGTCAGTACGGCGCGCTGTGCCTGGAGACGCAGGCGTACCCTGACGCCGTGAACCACCCCGGGTTCCCGTCGTCGATCGTCAGGCCCGGCCAGGTGTACAAGCACGATCTGATCATGAAGTTCAACTAGTAGGATAGCTAAGATGCATGCCTGACTTCATTGATCCGTCATTTCCTTTTTGTTAAGCGCACGATCCGTCGATCCGTCAGTTGTCGTAGCCCTATGCTGCAACATGCATGTTGTAGTTTTGGACAAAATCAAAATGTGGCAATAGGCCCGGAGCTTGCTGTAATTTGACCGCGTAATAAAGCATCTTAAAAGCATCTTAAAAGTTTAAAGGTTTAGGGAAAATTTGCCGCAGGACATCGTTATTTTCCGGCATTTGCCGAAACACACCGCTTGGCCTTTGCGAGGTACCATTATAATTTTGCGCTACATTGGCCAGAACGCACCGAGCGTCAAAATGGAAAGGTTCACTTTTAGATGACCGAATTACCATATTACCCTTTACTTTATAAATATGCACAAGAATTAGCAAATCACCCGAGTCACTGTTTGTCGGTTCCTTATGCCGACATATCCCTCGTACCACATGCTAGGGTTTAAAGATTGAAGACGGTTGCATGCTGATAGTATCGACGACTAACTAGGAGACACGGTCTACCCAGATTCAGATGATTATGCTGCAACATGCATGCTATAGTTTCGGGAAGTGACAAGGTCAACGGGACAAAATCAAAATTTGGCTATTTGAAGCATCTTAAAAAATTATCTTCATGGAAATAAAGTCCTGAAAACAAATCTCAACATCTGGAGGTTGGTTATAAAAAAAATGCATTTGTTCATGTGATTCCATAAACTCGAGCATTTCAGAATGAGTGGCTCCTTAAAACAAATGATCTTAGGGCACCCATAATGTGTAGTCAAAAGTAGTTCCATTTTGGCATTAGGGTTTTTGGAACTAGTTCCACACATTGTGAGGGTAGTTACAAGAGCAAATAGCCAAAATGCTACTAGTGAAAACCAAACATGCCAAAATACCACTAGTGAAAACCAACTTGATCAAATAACACTACACGATCAGTTTTTTTTGACCAAAATAACACTCCCGGAAGAAATCCAGTGGGTCAACCCGAGTTTGACTTGTCAGGTTTTCTGTAATTCCAAAATTGCCCTTGTAAACCTATCTCTATCTCTTCATCTCCATGTCTCTCATGCACGCACACAAGGAGCCGAAAATGGTGGCGCACGGAACTCCTCTCTCCATCTGACCCTTCTCCGCCGCCCGTCGACCTTGCTCGGCCGCCCGCCCGTCTCCCTCCTCCGCCCGAACACCGGCTCGGTCGTCTGCCCGTCGCCCTCCTCCGCCCTACCGCCCGTCCGGCAGCGGTCTCCTCGCACCTGCTCCGGTTCCCACGTGCTTCTAGACCGGCTCCCCCGCGCGTACAGTGGCCGATGTCTACCGAACCAGGTGCTTGCAGGAGGCCTTCCCGTAGGTGACGCCGAACCAGGTCGTACCTTGCAGGAGACCTTCTCGTCAGCGACGCCGGACCGGCTTACTAGTCTCCCCTGCGACATCGACTTCGACCCACTTCAGGAAAAGTATGATTTTTTCTACCTATTTATCCAATATATGTCATTGCAAGTGCAGCAAATTTAGAATTTGCCGTGTTCGTGTTTCAGAGTCGATTTGATGGACGATTTCAAAGTAGAAATAGATGTTCAGTCTTACTTGACTATTCTAGACGGCAGAAGAATATATACAGGGGGCAAAACATGGTATTCTATGACTAGTCGAGACTTATCTGTCGCTCGAATAAATGCTTTTGTGGAGGAGAGGTTCAGATGGTCTACTGATCAAAGAATGACAATTTGGTATGGAACTGGTGATGAGACACTCCCACTAATTTGTGAAACAGAGATAGCTGAATTATTTGACAAATGTTCTATCATGAAAGTTGTACCGTTTGGTGTGACCATTGAGAGCAACCAACCACCTTCTTCTGTCATGGCCGAGAAGGAGGATGCTTCTGGCAATGCCGAAGGAGGATGATCAGCCGATTCATGCACCATTTTTTTCTTGGCCGAAGCAAGCCTATGCTGGGTTGTATGAGGATGATGATCCTGTGGGCTGTAATGGAGAGAGTACATATTTGCAGGAGGATAATGATGTGTCGAAGGAGAATGCCGAGTCACAAAATAATGCCGAGCCGGAGGTAGTTGCTACAAGAGTTCCATTGGGAACACTGGATGTTCCCAATTCTTATGATCCACAACATGTGGTAGGAGATGATGAGACTTTACTTGCTAACAATGTGGCTCCCACTTATATCCATGACAAAAACAATCCTCGACTCGAAGTTGGATCCACATTTCCTAGTTCTAAAGCATTTAAAGTTGCATTGAGGCAACTAGCAATTAGAGAAGATTTTTCCTTTGACACAGAGTATAGTGAACCTCAAAGATCAGAGCTAAATGCACATACAAGGATTGTCCATGGAGGATACACGCCTCCAAGTTAAAGAACACTAACACTTTCATGGTATAATTAGTACTTCTGTTTGCTACTTGCTTAGTACCTTTCACAAAATTTTCCGATTTCTTTCATGTTATTGTTATTTATTTGACACTTATGTTTCTTTGTTATTGTAGGTGAAGAAACTTCCCTTTGACCATACTTGTGGGAGTGCTAATTGCAGCATGGGAATGACAAATAGAGATTGGCTTGCGGACAAAGGGAAGGCTGCACTTCATGAGGATGCTACGGTTTATGCAAAACATCTTAGAGACCGCTTGCAAAAGGAGTATGATATCAAACTTCAGTACATCGATGCTTGGAAAGGGAGAGCTCGTGCAAAGGATCATTTGGAAGGTACATACAAGGAAAACTTTAAATTGTTGTGGAGCTTTAGGGCTGAATTGTTGGCAAGCAATCCTGGAAGTGTATTTGAGATAGACATCAAAACAATGAAAAATAAAAAGGGTGATATTGTGCATGTTTTCAATAGGTTGTGCATTGCCTTCAAGCCATGCATTGATGGGTTCTTAACAGGGTGTAGACCATATTTGGGAATTGATGCAAATTTTTTGAGTGGGAAATAAACCGAACAGTTGGCAGCCGCAATTGGCGTGGATGGGCATAGTTGGATGTTTCCAGTAGCATTTGGTATTTTTTAGAAGGAAAATACAGAGAATTGGGTTGGTTTATGGAACAACTGAAATTTGCCATCGGAGAGCCACAAGGGCTTGCAATACATACAGATGCATGCAAGGGGTTGGAGAATGCTATTTCTACGGTCTACCCAAATTGTGAACATAGAGAATGCATGATGCATCTAATGATTAACTTCAAGAAAAAGTTGAAAGGTGACATACTAGATAATATGTGACATGCAGCTTGGACATATGAAGTAGAGAAGCATGATGCACTAATGGGAGAAATAGGAGCACAAAGCGCTGAAGCAATAACCTAATTGCACCTGCATCACAACCGTGTGTGAACAAGAAGCAAATTTTCGGCAATGACAAAGATTGAGTATGGGAGCAATAATTTAGCGGAGGATTTCAATAATTGGACGAGGGAGATAAAGCAACTTGCACTTTTTGAACTTCTTGATAAGCTTAGGGAAATAATCATGGTAATGTTAGAGAAAAGGAGAGCGGTGGGTGAAAAACTTCTAGGTTACATACTACCTAGTGTGATAAAGGAGTTGAATCTGAAGAGAAAGGGGCTGCATTACTTGGAAGCAATAGCATCACCAAATGTAGCCGAAATTTCAGGAAATGGATGGAGGCACACCGTTAACTTGGAGAAAAAAGAGTGTTCTTGCAGAAGATGGTAGATTTGTGGCAAGCCATGCACACATGCTCTTCGGTTCATATTCTCTAAACAAGCCAAGCTAGAGAATTATGTTGATGAGTGCTTCTCAATGGCGAGATTCAAAGCGGCATACAATGGAGTTCTCATGCCAATTAGGGGCAGGTCCCAATGGCCCAAGGTCAATCCTAGGTTTGATATGATTCCTCCTAAACTTACCAAGAGTGCCGGATGTCCAAGAACTAGGAGGATAAAAAATTATACCGAGGGTGGAGGTAGAAGACATAAATGCAAAAGGTGTGGGGAAATAGGACATCTCAAAAAGACATGCAAAGAGCCGGAGATTGAAAGTGGTGCCGATCGAGATGCTACGCCTCCTCCACGGTAATTATTTCGCGGGTTTGAATTATTTTCACCTGCTTCCAAATATCTTGCATATAAATTTCTGATGGTGTTTATTGAATTGTAGGAAAAAATCAAAGGCTGAAGCCATCATTGCAACAACTTCTTCTCCTAAGACACCAACTAAGCAAGGTACTCCACTTGGTACTCCTACAAGTCCAATGACAAGGCAGAGGGCTGCAGCTATGGCAATTGCTTCTACACCACCTAGTGCATCTACAAGGAGCAAAACGGTTGCTCGTAGCTCTCTTCGGCGAGTTTAGTTCATTCTCTTAGGATGCCATGCTCTTTTGCTTATGATGTGTCAACCATGAGAATCATTATGTGTTGACGTCGTCTTCTTTTGGACCATTATGTTATGTATCATTGTTGGTGCTGAAATGTTGTCAAAATGACTTGAAACGAGGTCACAATGCTGCTGAAATGTTTGCCAATTGAGCTGAAATGATGTATCTTTTCGGTGTCAAAATGTGCTGAAATGCTTTGAAAATATGTTGTTTTGTTGTCAAAGTGTACTGAAATGTTGTAAAACTGTGTTGTTTTGCTCTCAACTGTGCTAAAATGCTGTCAAAATGTGCTGAAATGTTGTCCAAGTGTCGTACTTGTTTTCTATTAAGTTGCAAGTGTATCATGTGAAAAGGTAAGGGCACATATGTCTTTTTTTGGAAGATGTTAGCCTCGGTTAACAAATAGTGGTATTTTGGCTACCAAAAACTAAACCGAGTGTTATTTGGTCAAGTTGGTTTTCACTTGTGGTATTTTGGCATGTTTGGTTTTCACTAGTGATATTTTTGCTATTGGCTCTAGTTACAAACTTAGGAAAAGTGGGAATCAGAGCAAGAACATGCTTCGATGTCAAATCTTCGCCAAACAATAAAATAACATATCTTTTGCAGCTACTAACCACATGAGATTTTTATGTGAAAAAAGGAGAGAGAAGGTTAATTTTATATGTCATTTTATTTGGCAAGGGGAACCATGAATTTTTTTTGGAACCACATACACCAGGGAGTCATGGCTATGTTTGGCTTTCTTGCCAAATACTAGTTTATGTAAAATCTAGAACTACCAACGTTTGGGCTGCTTTTAACCAGTGGGAGTAACATAGAGTACTAACATACTCATGTTACTACTTTATGTCTCCATAGTGGGGAGTAACTTATATGGGATGTCATGCAGAAATTCATTTGTAGACTCAGTTTTTCTCGGTACGTGTAATGTTACACTAACATATTATGTTACCACAAGCACTTCTCTTGTCATTAAATATGTGCGACATAAGAAAATTTGTGTTGAGAGATGTGATATTACCACTAAGTTACTTCCCACTATGGCCAGCCATATATGTTTTCCTTGCATTAATCAACATACTAAAAATGTCCAAATCAGTATTCCATTCTAGATTGAGCTTCCACCATATTTGCCCACTAAAGTCACACTCAAACAATAGATGCATATATTACTCTATATGGCCATATGTACAAAGCACACAACACAACCAAACGATTCACTATGTAAACTTTTCCTGGCAAAAGGTCCCTTATATTTACAGAAAAATATTTTGTGTTTGGGCAACATACATGATTTCCAAATCCATCTTACCAGTTTGGGTGCCAAAGGTTCTGAATTAAAAACAACATAAACCCTCTTGAATGAATAACTTATATTTGAGCTAGCTAAAACTCATGCATCTTAATTAGAGCTGCCAAGACTGTTATCCAAATCCGAGCGAAGATCGTCACATTGGTGTGAAGCAACCATGAATAGTGGTAAATGAAATTATTACTACATATATGAATTTCCCTTTTCAATGAGATATTCTGGTATTTGGAAAAAATAACGGTGTTGTGGATATTATTTTACAAGCAGCCAATTCTGAGCATTTTGGCATTAATCTTGAAAAATCTATCCACCAGAATAATGCACACCAACCATAATTTTGAGGCAATTGGTTATTATGATAGCAGGCCTGTCAAACAAGTCTCACCCATGGAATGTCCATATTATTCATGAACTTGAACGAATTCTTCATGAGCAGAGCAACATTTTAACTCCTTAACTTGAGTACTCACAAACCACTAGCATTTTTTTGGCTTGCATACTTTATTCCATTTTACTAAGAAATTGACTTTTTTATGAATACCCTTCCCTCTCCAGAAGAAGTCTCTAGTAGATCCTTCAATGTAATCCAAGAAACCAAGACCCGAGGAGTTTCAAGGTACACATGGAAAAAATTAGAAATATAAGTGAGTGATAATAAATTTTACCACAATAAGCCTCCCATCATATGATAGGTTATCAACAATTCCAACCAGCCTTCTATCCAATGGAGGAGCTTGGCTAGAACCCATGGGAGGGGGGGGGGGCGTTGATTGTGCAAATCTAATATGGGCTGGCTTGGGGGGGGGGGATTAGCTATTTTTACTCTATTTAAGACAATATTATACATGCTAATTAGGCAAAGAAACATAGGCTGGGGGAAATGGCCCCCCCCAACCCGACTTGTGCATAGCTCCGTCTATGCTTCTATCATTATGTGGATAATGCCAATACGGTCTTACATTTTTTGCCTCATTGTACCCATAGGTAAGCCAAGGTAAGTAAATGGAAAAGATTCCTATTTACATCCAAACAATTGAGCGAGTTCTTGGCATTTAATAATAGAGACATTAATGGGTACAATGGATAATTTGTTGTAGTTCACTTTTAGCCTACTAGATGGAGAAAACTTTTCTAGCAATATTTTTAGTATCAACATTTGATAATGACATGCATGCATAATAAGTAGGTGTCATTTAGCATATTGTATAACAGGATAATCTAGCCCAAAAGAATTCTGTAGAGGCAAATCCAGATCAACCTCTCTCCAAGCTGCATTAATCACATGCTGAAGTAATTCAATAGTAGAAAAAAATAACAGAGGTGATAATGGATCACCTTGTCTAACTCCTATTTGACAAATGATTTTCTTCCCTGGAACACAATTAATAAGTACACAAGTAGAGGAAGAGAATAAAATAGATCTGATCCAACCAACCCACTTGTTACTAAATCCCATATTCTTCAACATAAGAAGGATGGACACACCACAGCCGCCCCTTGTCAGCATCCTCGTTTGCGCAGCGCCAGATTCTTAACCCGCGGGCCATTCAGATCTGTCGGCGGCTGTGCCCTGCCCGACGCCGCTGATGAAGCGCAAGCGCCCGGGCACCAAGCAAGTTCCTAAAGCTGGTGCATAAGGAGGCGTTGGTTTGCTGGCCACCGCCACGGTAGGGGTGTCGAGACCACCGAATCCAATGGCAAAAAGTAAGAAAAAATCGACCCCTTCTGCCGCAACTGCAACACCGACACAAAGGTATGGTTATTTGCCTCTCCAAATGGATTATGCGGCAATTGCGATGTTTTCTTGCAGATGATTAGGCCGAATTTGTAAGGCGACTGAGATTAAGGTCCCTACAACCGCGTACATGGACATGTTGGACGATGTCGCCGTGAACATCGAGGAAACCCCTCCTGCAGCCTTCGGTTACAACGTGTTTGATGGTGGCGTGGACGCTGCCGGCGATGGGGATGAAGATGAGATCGAGGAGATCTGGGGGTCGGTGTTGAAAGTAAGCAAACAACCGCAAGCGATGAATTACACACAATTAGAGGATGAGATTTTGATCAAAACTTGGGAGACCATTTCTCTCGACGCCACTACCAGCAATGATCAACCCGGCAAGTGGTACTGGCAAGGGGTGGATGACCAATTCTTCCAGTTGATGCCTTGGTATGACCAACATGGCAAACCATTGAATAAATATCGCGCACCTGTCGATTACTCCGAGGTCGTTGTGATTCGATCAAACCCATATGTAGCCGGTATGGACGATGCTTGGATCAAGTTCGGAATGCTCCTCCAAGTGGTACCACTGAGAGCGATCGAGTGAGTTTGCATTATTTGACATTGTTAATTTCTTTGTCATTGTTGTGGCATTCACATAGTTTTCATTTTGGTAGGAACGAAGTGCCAAAGAGAGGTACATAGATATGCCATCTTCCAAGGGCAAGCCTTTTGTACTAGACCATTGTTCGGCATTGCTCCAATGGACTGAGAAATGGAAGTTGAGGGATATGGAAACAAAAAACGATGGAGTGATCTTGATCAACGAGGACGACGATGAAGGTGAAAGAAACTACGTGAGATCCGAAGGCATGAAGAAGGCCAATGAGAGAATCAATACGCAAGCCTATGCTTCAACATTGTGGGATACGATAGATTACATGGTGCAATCGAACAAGTTGTTGACGGCTGATACATCTCAAACGTATCTATAATTTCTGATGTTCCATGTTGTTTTCATGCCAATTGCTACATATTTTCTATACACTTTACATAATTTTTATGGATTTTCTGGGACTAACCTATTAACAAGATGCCACAATGCTAGTTCGCATTTTCTGCTGTTTTTGGTTTCAGAGGAAGTTGTTATGGAAATATTCTCAGAATTGGACGAAACGAAATATCAGGGTCTTACAAGTATGTCATGTATGCGGAGTCCGGAGGAGACCCGGAGGGGGGCCTCAGGGGCCCACACCATAGGGCAGCGCGGGTCCCCCTGGCCACCCACCGATGTTGCCGTTTCGCCTACTTAACCTCCTCCTCGGATTAACCCTAAACACCCAAGCCCCTTTCCACGAAAAGTTCCGTAGTCACCGTCATCGTCAACCCTAGTTCGGGAGGGTTCTAAAGCTCTCCCCGGCACCCTGCCGAGAGGGGAATTCATCACCGGAGGGCTCTACACCACGATGCCTGCCTCTGAAGTGATGCGTGAGTAGTCCATCCTTGGAATACGGGTCCATAGCGGTAGCTAGATGGTTGTCTTCTCCTCTTTATGTCTCATGTTTAGATCCTGTGAGTTGCCTAACATGAGCAAGATCATCTTATTGTAATGCTACATGTTGTGTTTGCTGGGATCCGATGAATATTGAATGCTATGTCAAGTGATTCTCAATCTAACGTGTTTATGTTATTTATGATCTTGCATGCTCTCCATTACTAGTAGATTCTTTGGACAAGTTGATGCTTGTAACTCCAAGTGGGGGTATTTATGCTAGATAGTAGGTTCATGCCTCCCTTTTATCCATGCTCGAGTGACAGAAACGTAACAGATGGGGGATGTGTTGTTTCCATTAGGGAGAAAACAATTATGTTTACATTGTTTACATTACACATTTTACTTAATGCAATAATATGTTGCTTGCAACTTAATACCCAATGTTTGATTGGATTACGCTCTGAGAGTGGATTATTAGTCATAGATATAGTTGGATAACGGTCTATGAATTATGTTGTAATGTCCGCATGAATCACATAGTAATCACCATGTCATGCATATGCACTACAGTCCAACCTTTATATTTGTCAATTGACCAGCTGTAATTTTTTTACCCAGCATGTTTTGGAGAGACACCACTAGTGAACTATGGACCCCGGTCCATTTCTTTTATATTGATAATACAACCACTGCAAACGTTGTTCTTTTGCTGCAATCATTGTTCTCTTTTCATTCACTGCAAACAAACTTTCGAGACTTCGTAGTAAGGATCATGGACGGGGGTGCCATAAGGCTACTGGTAGAACCGCGGGGGGATCATGGACGGGGGTGCCATAAGGTTCGGTACGTCGCAACTAAGGCGGCGTTCCTACTCCTACAATCTCACTAAAATCAGGGCTGAAGGCTGAAGTATACAAAGTACAATATGAGTATGGTTTCGCTATCTCGGCGAGGATGAACTTCCCGACGAGTTGACTTCTAGCTAACTTGTGCTCTGTTGTTCTTCTTTCGCTCCCGTCCGGCTTCATATAGATAGCAGGACTAGGGCTTACAGGAAAACCTAGGACAATACGGAAAGTATCTAACTTGGAAAGTAAAGAATCCGGCTTCTCCTCCAAGTCGCACCACATTGGGTCGTGGTCCAGGTTCTTCTAGAATCCGGCTTCCTGCGCGTCAGCTTACCGGGCCGCCC
Source organism: Alopecurus myosuroides (assembly GCA_028641055.1). NCBI lineage: Eukaryota > Viridiplantae > Streptophyta > Magnoliopsida > Poales > Poaceae > Alopecurus > Alopecurus myosuroides. The sequence continues at coordinate 212,676,088 of CM054059.1, read as the reverse complement.
AATGGACTACGTTCCATTGCCTGTGGGCCACCCTGGTAATCCTGCCTTCGGCCAATGCCTGGTATACCCCTATTTGGCATATATCCGACAGTAGCCCCCAAGAAGGATTAATACTTCATTTTGCCGTCCCTCGTGGATTTGTATCTTTTTCACAAATGTCGGCATTTTGTATTGATTCTTCTTCCAACACAAACTTTTAATGCCGAACTCGGATTTACCGAAATCCGGCATTTCTTCCACGAGTCTTTGTAGAGAAGGAAACTGTGACACAAGCGATGAAATCGTGCTTACGTCACGGATGACTGGTTTCAGTCAAAAGACAGAAACCGTATCTCTGATAGATTTTCACGAGAAACGAGGAGATAGCCATTATCACCCTGTCCCCTCGTTTCTCGGGTTTTTCGGCGAAACACGCGTCAGTCATCCAACGGCTGGAATAGCTGCTGGGACAAATCTCAGCGCAAAATGGCTATAAATAGCCACCTCGAGCTCTCCGGTTCCCCTTCCGCATCTTCTTCCACCTCGAGACATCCAGAGCACCCTGCGCACTTCACTGTTTTGAGAGAGGGAGCGGAAAAAATCGAACTGATCCCAAACCTCACCGGAGACCAAGACATCGGTGGTTGGTGTTCCATCGCATGGTTGCGCCGCCAGATTATGGCAACTGTAAGCTCCGCGCGCATGCCCGAGACAACCACCGACCTCGACTTCATGATGGACGCATCCGTTCTTTCTGCCCCATTGGTTCCTCCGAGCTCCGCTGTGGGCGCGCCGGAGACCACCAAGAACGCACCAGTGAGCGGGGACTCTATCCCTGCAGCCGAAAGGACACCGTTGTCGTCCTCTACTACTCCTCCGCCTCCAGTCCCCAAAACTGAGAAGGGGGAAGCTTCCGCCCGCGGTGGCGAAACCGCGACAGTCATCACCGCCACCGGAGGCGAAGACGAGGAGGGTGATTCAGGAAATTGGAGCCAGTGCAACGTCGCACTGGCTTTACTCAGATCTTTGGAGAAGGACATCATCATCGCCAAAGTCAAATGGCGGATGGATGACGAAGATTCAGAATCGTCTCCAAAAGACGGAAACAGGGTCATTTTGGCCTCCCATCTCATCTGAGGTATGAGGTTTCCGCCTTCTCCCTTCTTTCTTCAAGTTCTCGACCACTACGGGGTTCAACCCCACAGCTTGCCACCCAACTCTATTCTCTATATAGCCGGCTTCCAGGCTCTCTTCAAGGGTTATCTAGGGATAGAGCCCCGATTAGATTTCTTCCAGTATTGTTTTAACGTAAAACACAATACCACCGATGGTATCCTTCCAACTTGTGGGACCATCTCTTTCAACCTCCGTAGGTTTAGGGAGGAATGGTTTCCCAAAATTAAAACCTCCGAGTCCGTCAAATCCTGGACGGGCTCATTTTTCTATCATTCGGACGTTCCCTATTCTGGAAAGGAGACGAGAATTCCGGCTTTCAGCGATTCCGCTGCCACGCCCAGAGATAACTGGGTGTTGGACGCAGTCCAGGTTCTGCCTCCAGACCTGCTACTAATCAAAACGCAGATAGTGAAACTCGTCGCTTCTTCTCCTCCTCTGACCGAGATGGACATAGTCCTTTGCTGGCACGGAAGGAGGATTCAGCCTCTTGCGTACCATGGCGGCCGGCTTCTCTGCGAGTACTCGGGCCCGAACGATGCAATGAGGGTGACAAAAGTCCTCTTTGTCGAAAAAAGAATTCAAGAAGCGTGTCAACCACTTGGTAGCCACTCGTGATCAATACGAGGAGAGCTTTCCAATTTTCAACGCCGAGAGCCCCCCTCCCAAGGTATGCTTTTTAATTTTGTCTTTTGGGAAGTATTCTGAAACTCTATCTTTCTCGGGTGAATTTACTTATCCGGGTTTATTTCTTTGCAGCTTGCTGATCTCACAGAAGACCAGCTCATTTCTGAAACTGAAGTGGCAGAGCTAAAAGCCCGCTTTTTTAGCAGCCGGAGGGCGGAAGCGCAAGAAGATCACTTTGAGCCAGGAAGTGATTGACCTTGACAAAGTTCATGTCGCCACCTCTAGGTAAGACTCTGATTTTTTCCTTTTGCATACTTTTCCTCAACTCCTTTTTCTCGGATTTTTGATCTTGGTTCTTTCTTACTTCTTTCAGCCTTGCTCCTGTCCCTTTAAAGGGAAAAAGCAGGAAGAAACTCAAGGCCGTTGCTCTTAGGGGGCCTAAGCCTTCCCCTGCTACTGCCCCGAATACTCTAGTGGCAGGCAACAAAGAGAACTTGGCTGCTCGAGAGGATGTCATCTTTCCCCTTCCAAGCCAATCCAGCCAGCCTGATGCGCCTGCTACAGACGCGCGGGAAAGAGCGGAAAATGAAGAGGGCGGACCTTTGCTCATTCAGCAACCCGAGGCGATTCCCACCTTTGACACCAAGTTCAAGGTAAAGCAGGAAGCTTGCTTCGATGAACACGGTTACATACATCCGTGGGCAAAGAAGAAGTTCGCCCAAGCCCCCTTGATTTGTCCTTGGCCAAAAAGCGGATTAATTGTCCAGAATAATTACGTGTTCTCGCCTCGGCAGGTTATCCAAGAGGGAATCCACCATTTGGGGATTTCATTCTCGGAGTACTCCAAGGAATTCACCGAGATGCTTCAAGGGTTATCAAAAGTTAGTCAGGTAATATCTCTAACCCCCAAGTATTAAGACAAAATCATACATTTTTGTTTTAATACTTTTTAACTTAGCCTGCTTATTGTTCTTTAACAATGCTTTTCCCTTGTATGCTTTCAACAAACTGCCGAAACCATAAACGTGGAAGTTTTTGATAAACTTACCATCAAGTACCAGGAGATGAGATCCCTTCTCGGCATTCTGAACGAAAAGGACTCGAAGATTTCCGAGAGTCAGAATCAGCTGAAGGAGAAAACCGGTAAGTATCTTACCCTTTCCTTGCTTTCTAATTCTGAACTTCCGGATTTTCCTTAAATACTCATTCAGAGTAAAAACAATTCTTCTCTTCTTTTCAGCCGCTTTGGCCAAGGCCAAGCAGATTGCTGAGGATGTCGGCAATGCCGAGAACCTCTGCAAGGAAAATTCTGAGCTGTACAAGATGAATGTAAAGCTTCAGAAAGACTTGGAGGAAAGCCAACTGACTTTAGGCTTGTCCGAGTCTCGGGCTTGTTCGCAAGCCGAGAAGGATAGGAGGACCATCCAAGACCTCGAGACTGCCCTCCATCAACGCCTTTAAGAAGGCGCTGAAATAGACAAGATACTTGGTAAGATTTTGGTCTTTTACCAAGTTTTACTTTTGTTTTGCATAATGCATTCTTTTTTCCATTCTGGCTTTCTAATCTCCCCTAATCTTCATTAACAGAGGGAAACCCTCTTATCACTCGGATTGACCGCATCCGGGCTTTTGGGACGTACGTCACCGAGCTGAAGAATGCCGAAATGTTACTTATTAATAAGTGCATTGCGGATAAAGCTGGCGAGTTCTCGGAAGCTAGCAGGCTCCCGGAAGCTTTTGTGGAAGTTGTAAACCAACGCGAAAGCTGGCTCAAGTCTGTCGCCAGTGGTGGTGTACGCATGGCCTTAGGGCGGATGAAAATGCATTACACCACCGCCAAGTCTTGGCGCATCACCACCAGTGTTCCGCAAGGATACACCGAGACCCAAAGGGCGGAAATATTCGAGTCTATCAAGGGGCATTCCTCCAAGATAGCTCGGATGGTCTCTACCTCGACATTGTACCCGAAGGAAGAAATTCCATCAACTCCGGAGAATCCAAGTGACAACGACGAGGATGACGACGACGACTTCATGGACACCGCCTGAGCCTGCGAAGCCATTAGCCAAGGGTAAATTACTATTCTTACACTGTAAAACTCAATTATAATGCATTCTATCTTTTGTATGAATAAGTTTCTATCCTTTGCTGCAAAATTTAGCTTTGCAAGTTTTCAGAGTTTTAATTCCTTTTCTTCTAAGTTCTCTGGTTTGTGTGCCTTAACTTTCCTTAACGTTAAAGTGATTCCGAAAGTATGCAATCTTCACGCCAGGTGACCGGGTTAAGAAACCAATCAGTCGAAACTCGGAATTATGGATTATACTTTGGCACTTTACTTACTAAATCAAGTGACCCAACACAACAAACAATCAGATAATACTTAGGAATAATAAGAAATTTAAAGGTATGAACTCCAGGCACGCAGGCACAATCTAGCGTTCTGTAGCCTCCTTAGGCCAAAAGCATTCGGGTTTATAACTCTGAGCACGTAGGTAAAATTCGGGTTAACATTCAGGAAAATTGAAAGATCATTGGGAAATAGAAAAACGGAACATGCTTTGAACAATAAAGACAGAACAAAACAATTTGCATGCATTTACGACAACTTTTTTTCATGATCTCAATGATGTTTATATAGAATAGAACTAAGTGTAGAAAGGACATAACTGCTGGATGCTCGAGGGCCTATTTGTCTCTCCTAGTTCTACATCTATGCTTCTTTTCCTCTTGCGATTCAGATTTTTTGAGTCATTTTCCGTGTCTCGAATATCTACAAGGTAATATGACCCATTTTTTATAGCCTTGCTAATGACAAACGGTCCTTCCCAGATCGAGGCTAGCTTATGCTTTCTATCATGTACCAATCTTAGCACCAAATGACCTTCTTTAAAAGATCGGTGTTTGATTTTCCGGCTATGATATCGTCGTAGGCCTTGCGGATAAATGGCGGATCTTTGCAATACAAGTTCTTGTTCTTCTTCTAAGAGATCGACGACATCCTGACGCGCATTTTTGGCATACGAGTCATCGTATACCTGCACTCTCGGGCTATCATGGATCATGTCCGTAGGAAGCATTGCTTCTGCGCCATAGACCAAGAAAAAAGGCGTCTGCACTGTTGATCTATTTGGCGTTGTCCAAATACTCCAAAGCACGAAAGGTAATTCTTCTACCCATGCTCCAGCTGCTCTATGAAGAGGAGTTTCGAGTCTTGGGTATATTCCTTGCAAGATTGAACTATTTATTCATTCAACTTGGCCATTGGATTGTGGGTGCGCAACAGATGCAAGATCTAGGCGAATTCCCGTTTGTCGGCAATATTTTGCCAACTCTCAAATTGAAAAATTTGTCCCGTTATTCGTGATTATACTATGTGGAATGCCATATCGCATGACAACATCAATGACAAAATTTCTCGCAGTCACACCGTCAAGTTTTTTGATGGGTTTTGCCTCCACCGACTTGGTATACTTATTTACTGCAACGGGTAGAGGTGTAAGTCCGCCTCTTGTAGTTTTGAATGGCCCCCATCATATCTAGCCCCTAGACCGCGAAAGGCCATGTTATGGGAATAGTCTTAAGTGCTTGAGCTGGCATATTTGTCTGCTTGGCGTAGTATTGGAATCCGACACAAGTATTTACTATGTGCTCCGTATCTGTCTTGGCTGTGAGCCAGAAAACCCTGCACAGAATGCTTTCTTAACTATGTTTTTTGATTGAGTATGATGTACGCAATCTCCGGCATGAATTTCTTGCAGAATTTGCCGTCCTTCTTCTGGCAAGACATATCGCTGAAATATTCCGATAGTACTGTGTTTATACAGACAACCACCGATTACCGTGTACCCTTTGCATCGATGTTTTATCTGCCTTTGCAAGACTTCATCTGCTCCATTCGGGAACTTCTGATCAACTAAGAAGTTTAAATATGGAATTGTCCAATCCGGGATAACGAGCATAACTTCTATTGACTCGGAAACTAAGGGATAATCAACATCTCCACCTTTAATTGATGGTTCGTACAGATGTTGGACGAATACACCAGGTGGCAAAGTTTTCACCCTTTCCGAGTCCATTCGGGCTAAAGCATCCGCGTTCTAGTTTTTTCCCTTTTGACATGATGTACCTCAAATCCTAGGAAGCAAATGGCGAACTCGTCGACTGTTCTCCGATATTCGACCATTATGGGGATTTTGGCATCCCATGTCTGGTCAGCTGATGTTGTACTAAGTCTAAGTCTCCATAGCAAAGTATGCGCTTGACACCTATTCTGCCACATTGTTGCTGGCGTTGGAGTGTATTTGTAATACATACTCCATTGTGTCGCCTTTTGGAGATTTGAGCACCACACCCGTGCCAGCGACTTCTTTCATCTTGGATCCGTCAAAATGCATGATCTAATATTCCGACTCCAGCATTGGTGTGTTTTCCATTGCTTCTCTCTAATCAGCTACGAAATCTGCCAACACCTGGGATTTAATTGTCGTCCGAGGTTGGTACTTAATGTCGAACACAACAAGTTCAATGCCCCATTTGGCTACTCTGCATGTTGCGTCCGTATTGTTTATAATATCCCTTAGTGGTGCTTTGCTTACCACTGTTATGGAATGTCCTTGGAAATAATGACGGAGTTTTCGAGATGCGAAAAATACGCCATATGCCAGATTTTGATAATGTGGATACCTTTATTTCGACTTGGAAAATACCTCACTGGCGTAGTACACCGGGTGCTGATCTGGAATACTTTGATCGTGTTTCCGCCTTTTCCACAATTATCACCACACTAACCCTGTTAGTTGCTGCAAGATACAGTAACATGGGTTCTTCGTCTTTTAGGGATGCCAAAATCGGAGCTTTCATCAAAGTTTCTTTCAACTAGGTTAATGCTTTGTCCGCCTCTTCTGTCCATTCTTTGTCGGACTTCTTCAACAATTTGTATAATGGCAGAGCTTTGTTGCCAAGCCAGCTTATGAACCTGCTTAGAACGGCTGCAGAATCCGTCAATCTTTAGACATCTTTTATACATGTAGGCCTTTTGATGTTTAAGATTGCTTTGATTTTTTCCAGGTATACCTCTATTCCTCTGTGAGAAACAATAAAACTCAGAAGCTTTCCTGAGGGAACGCCGAATACGCACTTTAATGGATTCAACTTCATTTTGTAAGTGCGGAGATCTTCAAGGAGCGTATGGTTCTCCTTGGAAACGACGGCAATATCATCCACATAAACATGGACGTTTTTGCCAATTTCACCAGACAAGCATCTTTGCATGCAACGCTGGTATGTTGCACCAGCATTCTTCGAACCAAAAGACATGGTTATGTAATAGTATGTTCCATAGGGTGTTATGAAAGAGCTTTTTATTTGATCTTGTTCTTTCGTGCGTATTTGATGTTACCCGGAATAAGCGTCCAAAAAACATAAAAGCTCAGAGCCAGCAGTGGCATCTATTATTTGATCAATTCGCGGTAACGCGAACCTGTCTTTTGGGCACAATTTGTTCAGACCGGTGTAATCTATACACATCCTAAGAATAACACTATCCTTCTTCGGGACTAATACTGGGTTCGCGAACTAGTCAGTATGTATAACTTCCCGGATGAAATCAGGTGCTAAAAGCCGGATAATTTCCTTGCCAATAGCCTTCCGCCTTCTTCCATCAAAATGACAGAGACCTTGTTTGACGGGTTAATTTTGATCCTAGAATAACCTTCAGTTGGTGCTCAACAAGCTCCCTGGGAACACCTCGCATATCCCCTGAGAACTAACTTTGCCTTCCTCTTCCTCTCCTTCTTCCCTATCATCTGGCGGAGGCATTTTGGGGTCTTCATCGTTTTCGGCATCCGAATATCCGGTCGGTTTTGTCATGAGTACTTCGTGGAAGCTCCCCTGCATGGATATGAACATTCTTTTAAAAGCGTCTTCATCTTCATGTTCGGAATCTGTGTCTGCAGATCCGGTTTTCGAATCCATCTTTGCCTCTATGGCTGCTAATACAAACTCAGCTTGTAAGTTCGTCGCCTGGTCATCGGATGTCGGATCTTCCACCTTTTATGTGGGATCATGATTTTCTGCCTTTTCCACGAGATTTTCGTCTTCCGTGTTTTCAACGATTTCAGACTGCACCATACCAATAAAGTGGGATCTGGCTGCAGGCATCTCCGAAGAGGAGGCAAATCCATATGTGTTTTGGCGATATGCAGCTATGGAAGCTTGATCTTCCCCTATGTATGAGTAGGGAAAATCTGAGCAGAATCCGGCATTGAAGCCTTCCTCTATTGGGCATAGGGCGGGTGGGATGAAATAACTTCCACCACGAAATCCCATTGCTTCTGTTGTCAAACCGATAAAAACATTACCAGATCCAATCGATAAAACGCAGGCACTTACCTGATGATTCCGTGCCGACATATAAGATCCGTTGTCGAGGAAGCGTCCGACGTTTTCGTTGAATTCCAGGCTTCCGACAGCGATTGTGCTATCGATTATGCCGACTATTCCCGCTCGGAACGTAACCCCCGATATCGTTGGCCCCACGGTGGGCGCCAACTATCGAGACTTCGTAGTAAGGATCATGAACGGGGGTGCCATAAGCCTAATGGTAGAACTGCGGGGGGACGTGGAAGAACTGTAAATGAGAACATGATTTACCCAGGTTCGGTACGTTGCAACTAAGGCGGCGTTCCTACTTCTGCAATCTCACTAAAATCAGGGTTGAAGCCTGAAGTATACATAATACAATTGTGAGTATGGTTTCGCTAACTCCGCGAGGATGAACTTCCCGGCGAGTTGGCTTCTACCTAACTTGTGATCTGTTGTTCTTCTTTCGCTCCCGTCCGACTTCATATAGATAGCCGGACTAGGGCTTACAGGAAGGAAACCTAGAAGACTACGGAAAGTATCTAACTTGGAAAGTAAAGAATCCGACTTCTCCTCCAAGTCGCACCACATTGGGCCGTCATCCGGGCTCTTCTAGAATCCGGCTTCCTGCGCGTCACCCTACTGGGCCGCCCAATGGAATCCGTTCCATTGCCTATGAGCCACCCTGGTAATCCAGCCTTCGGCCAATGCCAGATATACCCCTATTTGGCATATATCTGACACGAACCTTGTTTTCCACACTATACGTCCAATCCTTTGTTTTCAGCAAAACCGGTGAGATTGACAACTTCACTGTTTCGTTGGGGCAAAGTAACTTGGTTGTGTTGAATAGATTCCACGTTGCTGCTGAACCGGTAGTGCACCCTGCCAACAGCAGCTGCCAACAATCTTCAGAAGTGATTTCTTTCTCCTACTGGTCGATTCAACCTTGGTTTCTTTCTGAGGAAAACTTGCTACTGTGCTCTTCATACCTTCCTCTTGGGGTCTCCCAACGAAGGCGTGTCCACGCCATCAAGAACTTTTCTGGCGCTGTTGCCGGGGAGGAAGAGGATTTCTGCAGGGGGAGCCTCTCACCTCAAACCTATTTACATTGTTTTAGTTTTGCTTAGTTTATTTTCTTTTGTATTGTTTGCTTATTTATATAAAAAACACGAACAATTAGTTCTTATTGTAGTTGCTATTTTTGTTACCCTGCTTTTTATTATTCATCATATTTCTCCCTAAGTTCACCCTAAAAGATTTATCAATACATAGTGGTTCTATAATTGGAAAGGATAACATTGAAGAATTCTTTAATCATGTTAGCAAGAAAAAAGATTTTGAGAATAGATCAATAGTAGAACTTGCTCCAAATTATGAAACTGCTGTAGCTTATTTAGTTCACATGTTAAAGGCTAGGTTTGTTAACCTTAAGCCCATAATGCAGCAAATGTTTCTTAACCTAAATGATGTTGAGGACACTGAAAAGAGAAATTTTATTCTGGAAACTTTGCTTAAAGAATTTGGTGATGTTGCTATAGAAGATAGGAAAATCTTTGATCGTTTTAAGATGCTAGGCTCATGTGTTGATGTTATTGGCGCTCTTAAAAAACTAGACAAAACTGAATTTAAAAACAGGAAGGAAATCAAAATACCAATACCTTTTAAATTAGTAGCAATGCATGAAGCCTTAGAGAAGAATTTTGATTGGATTGTTCCTAAAAACCCATTTGATAAAAGTAGTAAACCTCAAAGTGTTAAGAGAGGAGCATCTGAGAATCATTTAGATAAAATACAATGCATTATTGAGGAGGTTTCTTGTCTCAAACTGGATGGTTCTTCATTTGAGAACACTTGATTTCCCCTTTCTATGCCTAGCAGAAAGGCGTTACAGAAAAGCACTTCTTGGCATATAACCCATGTTTCTATTTTTGCATTGTTTTCTTCTTTTTTCTTTGAGTCAAGGTGTCGTTTACTTCTATAGCAACTCATTTGTATCTTTGTTTTCTTGTATTTGTTGCACCAAGTAAAGTCTCTAGTTAAAAGTTGAAGTTAGATTTGGATTTCTGCGCAGAAACAGATTTCTGTTGTCCACTGTTAAAATCATATAAAATCACAGAAAGATAAAAATGACCTGATTTTTCCCCTTAATCCTAAGATATTTTCGAAATTTTTTCTAGTTTTAAGTTTTTTTGATCTGGGCAATGTAAGTGCCTCGAAAAAATTCGTCTTTACAGACTGTTCTGGTTTTGACACATTCTGCATTTTTTACTTGCATTCTCTCTTTTACTATGTTGAGTTGATTTCTTTGCTTCATAAAACATCAGTGGTTGTAGCTAATGTTTAAAAAGTATTAGTAATGCTTGTGTCCATGCAGAACATGTGAGTTTTTGATTATGCACTAACCCTCTAATGAGAATTACTTCGAGTTTGGTGTGAAGGAAGTTTTCAAGGGTCAAGAGAAGAGGGTGATATAATATGATCAAGAAGAGTGAAAAGCCAAAGCTTGGGGACGCCCCCTTGGTTCATCCCAGCAGATTCCAAGAAGACTCAAGCGTCTAATCTGGGGTATGCCCAAGGCATCCCCTTCTTCATCAGCAACTTATCAGGTCACTTCTAGTGAAACTATATTTTTATTCGGTCACATCATATGCACTTTACTTGGAGCGTATGCTTGTTTTTATTTTTTTCTTTGTTTTCTTTTGTTTTCCTTGCTGCAATAAACTTAGTTGGAACCCAACATTCTTGTGTGGGAGAGAGACACGCTCTGCTTTTTCATATGAATACTCGTACTCCTTATTATCATGCTCGTATTCTTCCTTTTTATTCTAGCTGCTGCAACCCCTCCTCTTTTTAGCTCATGTTTTTCATGAATCTCTTATTCAGAGCTGTTAGTTCTTGTAGAGTAATGTTACTCTCTTGTTTCATTTATATATCATCTGGAGAGTTTTTGTTTAAATAAAGTGATGGTGTTGGAAAGCAATAAAACATTTCATGCTTATAACGGTACAAATAGAAGCTTGTTTAGACCGTGGCTAGACTTTATCATGTCATTTTGGATGTTATTTTAATTCTATACCTAGTAATTATTGATGTGGCATGACTTGTACCAAATATTTGAGAGTCCTTAATGTGTCATTTAAAGAATCATGCGTTGTTTTTATCATCTCAAAGTATAATATTATGGTATTCTCATTTGAATGCTTTATTTGGTTGACTTGGCGCATGCTTACACCATGTTATGACCATAAACAAGTCACCTCTAGCCTCCATGATCATTTAGTTTTTGACTTGTAATACCATGTATGCTTTCATCAATAATGTTTTTGTCGCTATGCCTTGATTATGACCATTATGCTCTCTTAATTTGTCGCTCCCAGTCTTTACTAGCCTCCACCTGTACCAAGTATGAGCTCTACTCGTGCATCCAACTCCCAAAAACCAAAGTTTTCCAAATGTGTCCAACATACCTACCTACATGTGGTATTTAACCGCCACTCCAAAGTAAATTTCTCATGTGCTACCTTTAAAACCTTCAAAACTATACCTGTTTTGTGTCCTTGTTTTAGCTCATGAGGACGTGAACAGAGAATCTTTATCTCACTTGTTGATTGGACTTTACACACCCGGACTAGTGGCACATCCGCTTATCCCAATGCTATAAGAGCTGGCAACAAGGTGCCCAGCCCCAAAATATGGTTATATAAGATCTTTTCACTCCTTTTGCCCCTGATTTATCAGTCAAAGCATAATTGTGTAAACAAAAGAGAAGAGGGACGATCTAATGACCCCAATTGCGTCCTTCAATGGGAGACGCTCTTGTGAAGTCTAGTTGTCTTGTGACGTACTGTATTCTCTGTTTACCATTCGTTGACATAAGCATACACCTCTCTAAAAAAATTGTTTTCAATACCCCTGTTTTAATAAAATAAAAATCTCTAGCACATGAGTTAATCCCTGCTTCCCTCTACGAAGGGACTTTCTTTTAGTTTTATAATGAGTATTCATCTTCTAATTTTATGCACAATTAAGAGAGCGTAGTTGCCATTCTGAGTTTAATGTGCATTTTTCCCAAAGATTATTATTGATTGATTCATGCTATGTTATTACTTGCTCTCAAACTATTTGTTTCTAGTCATCCACTTGAACTTTGAAGGTGTCTTGGCATTTATGTTTTGCTCCACTTTTAAGGACAAGCGACATACCACTTTGCTATGTTTTATTATTGCTCAAAACAAACATATAACTTCCAAGCCCATTATTATTCATGATATTTTTTTTGTGTTACTTTTTATATTGCAACATGGTTGCGAAGTTTCATTGTTAAAATTATGTCTATCATGCCTATGTTTAGAGTACTATGATCTCAACTTTACAAATGATTTTACAATTATGATGATCAAAATTATGTTGGTAGCATGTCACCTCAGAAATTATTTCGTTTTTATCATTTTACCTACTCGAGGACGAGTAGAACTAAGCTTGGGGATGTTGATACGTCTCAAACGTATCTATAATTTTTGATGTTCCATGTTGTTTTCATGCCAATTGCTACATGTTTTCTATACAATTTACATCATTTTTATGGATTTCATGGGACTAACCTATTAACAAGATGCCATAGCGCCAGTTCCTGTTTTGTGTTGTTTTTGGTTCCAGAAAAGTTGTTCTAGAAATATTCTCGGAATTGGACGAGACAAAATCCTAGGGTCTTAGAAGTATGTCATGTACACGGAGTCCGGATGAGACCCGGAGGGGGGCCTCAGGGGCCCCACACCATAGGGCGGCGCGAGTCCCCCTAGCCACGCCACCATGTGGTGTGCCCCTAGCCACCCACCGATGTTGCCCTTTCGCCTATTTAAGCTCCTCCTCGGGTTAACCCTAAACACCCGAGCCCCTTTCCATGAAAAGTTCTATAGCCTCCGTCACCGTCAACCCTAGTTCAGAGGGTTCTGAAGATCTCCCCGGCATCCTGCCGGGAGGGGAATTCATCACCGGAGGGCTCTACACCACCATGCTTGCCTCCGGAGTGATGCGTGAGTAGTTCATCCTTGGACTACGGGTCCATAGCAGTAGCTAGATGGTTGTCTTCTCCTCTTTATGCCTCATGTTTAGATCTTGTGAGTTGCCTAACATGATCAAGATCATCTTATTGTAATGCTACATGTTGTGTTTGCAGGGATCCAATGATTATTGAATGCTATGTCAAGTGATTATCAATCTATTGTGTTTATATTATTTATGATCTTGCATGCTCTCCGTTACTAGTAGATGCTTTGGCCAAGTTGATGTTTGTAACTCTAAGAGGGGTATTTATGCTAGATAGTGGGTTCATGCCTCCCTTTTATCCACGCTGGAGTGACAGAAGCGTAACGGATGGGGGATGTGTTGTTGCCATTAGGGAGAAAACAATGATGTTTACATTACGCACTTTACTTAATGCAATAATCTGTTGCTTGCAACTTAATACCCGAGGTTTGATTGGATTACGCTCTGAGGGTGGATTATTAGTCATAGATGTAGTTGGATAACGGTCTATGAATTATGTTGTAATGCCCGAATGAATCACATAGTAATCACCATGTCATGCATATGCACTATAGTGCAGCCTTTATATTTGCCAATTGGCCAGCTGTAATTTGTTTACCCAACATGTTATCTATCTGTTTTGGAGAGACACCACTAGTGAACTGTGGACCCCTGTCCATTTATTTTACATTGGTAATACAACCACTACAAACACTGTTCTTTTACTGCAATCATTGTTCTCTTTTCATTCACTACAAACAAACCTTGTTTTCCACACTATACGTATAATCCCTTGTTTTCAGCAAAACTGGTGAGAATCACAACCTCGCTGTTGAAAGTGCAAACGCGCTTAAATCATCTTGTTTTGGTGTTTGTTAACAACACATGTATCCTTAAGTGTGTTGATGTATTTCAGGGCCTAAACAACATATTTGATGTGGTGGTATGGTGTTACAAAAAGATGCAAAGTATCTAGAATTGGTTCTGCTGGAGTTTACTCCAGGCTGGAGTCTCCGGTCTCCCAGACCGGAGTCTCCAGTGTGAAGAAATTCACCAGGCCAGTTTCTCTGGATTTCTGGTGTCGCCTGCGGTACCCAGACCGAAGACTTACCGGAGATACACCAGAGTATCCGGTGTGGGTGTTTCCTCTGAAGATTTTGGCTAAGTCCAAACTGGTGTCGCCTGCGGTACTCAGTCCAGAGTCTTACCGGAGACTGTCCGGAGTCTCTGGTGTGCCTGTGTTTTTTGCTCTCGATTGACCCAGACACTCTGTGAGCTCAGACGGCTGACCGGAGTCTCCGGTCCTCCAGGCCGGAGTCTCCGCACTGGAGTTTTTCCTAAAGTTTCTCAAGGTGGTAAACTTGGTGTCGCCTACGGTATCTTCACCGGAGACTGTCCGGAGTCTCCGGTCCAGGGGGTCTGCGAAAATATTCACTCCGGAGTCTCCAGCCTTTACACCAGAGTCTCCAGTGTGAGTTTGGAAGAAAAGCTCCAACGGCTCCAAGACTTTATGAGGGGTATAAATACCCCCTCCCCTCCACCTACCTTGGGTAAGCTCGTCCAGAATTAAAGTCACCATTGTTGGAGCTCACCCACCTTGCTAGATCTCCCAATCCCTCCACCCAAAAGCCTTGATCTTTGGAGGATTGAAGGAGAAGGCCCCGATCTACGTCCTCACCAACCGGATTTCATTTCCCCTCTCATTTGCTTGAGGGATCTAGCCTAGGGTTTCCTCTTGTGGAGAACCTAGGCATCTTGGTAATCTTTAGTGATTCAAGAAGTGTTGGGAGCCCCCAATTTGGTTGTGGGTGTGTGCCCCAAGTTGTTTGTAAAGGATTTTATTCCCGCGTCAAAGGGGATCAATAGTGGAAGGTGAACTAGGCCTTTGTGTTGGAGTTCATCGGAGAATAGGGTGAGGCCTTTGTGGCGTTGAGTAGGCCTTCGTGGCGAACTCACACCCCTCCAACGAGACGTACTCCCTTAACAAGGAGGAACTCGGGAATACATCGTGTCTCCATGTGCTTCCTATCGGTTATCTCGTTCCCTTATCTTTTACTTACTTGTACTTGTTGCATCTATTGTTGTACTTATTGCATTAGTTTCTTTCCTTGTCATATAGGTAAATTCAACTTAGTAGAACTATCTATTGAATTTACCTTTGTGTCAAGCCTAATGTGAAGAAAAATTAAAATTGGTCGTAGCACCTATTCACCCCCCTCTAGGGTCCTAACCACATGCCGCATCTTCAACAATATTCCACCGCCAAGGAAACATGGGACGCTCTTGTCGTCATGTTTGTGGGCAATGAGAGCATGCAAAGGAATAGATATGATGCCTTAACCAATGAGGCCGAAGGGTTCTATATGCATGATGGAGAGAACCACGAAGACATGTACCAAAGGCTCAAGACACTTGCCACCACATTCACTAATGTTGGTGCCAAGTACATTGATGATGCTTGGATCAAAAGGAAGTACATGATTTCCCTCATGCCATTTGAGGGCGCGGACTTGAAGAGCATTCAAGGAAGACATGACTTCCCTACTATGACCTCAACTCAAGTTATGTAAGAAATGTGCTCCTATCAAGTGCAAACCAAGAATGCTCTTGACAACCATGCTAGGGCCATAGGAATGCACAAAGGGGCATCGGTTGCTTTGAAGGACAAGGTTGTTTCACAAGAGGCTGAGTAGGAAGAAGAAGGCAATGAGGTGTTGGCTCCATTGAAGGATCAAGAGTATGATCCCGTGCTCAAGGATATCATTGCTCTCACCGTGCAAAAGTTTTGCAGGAACCCTCCCAAGGCCAAGAAATTTGTTGAGGAGAAGACCAAGTCTCGCTATGGCAATGATGGGGCTCAAAAAGTGAGGTCTTGCTTCAATTTCCAAGACAAGTACCTCTTCATCGCGGAGTGTCCCTATGAAAATAGAGAACACCATGGTGGCAAGCTCGTTCGCAAAGACAAGTCCAAGGTTGAGTACAAGAAACCTCATTTCAAGAAGAAACCTTTCAACAAGAAATCTCCCACCAAGTTTGTTCTAGCGACTCAAGAGGAATATTATTCCGGGAGTGATGAAGAAGAAGAAACCACTAGTGAAGTGGCCGCTCTAGCTATTGCCTCTACTCCATCGTTTTCATCTCTCTTTGAATCCCCCAATGAAAATCATCCTCATCCAAATGCCAAGTGCTTCATGGCTAAGGCCTCGGAGGTATCAACTTCTCCCAACTCTAAGATCCCAAGTGAACTAGAAAATCTTGCTAGTGTTAGAGTAGAAGATGAAATGCTCTCCTTGGAACGTTTTATGTCTAACATGCAAGGGGAAACCATGAAGTATTTTGAACATCTCATGAGCCAATTGGGAGATGCCCAAGAAGCTCTTGATAAGAAAGGTGAGGTTGAAAGAAGGGATGCAGATGAAACTCCATCCCTCACTATGACTCTTGAGGAAGAGCATGATGGTAGAGTTTCTCTTGAGGAGGAACTTGAATCTATTGAAGAAACTCATAATGAACTTGTTTCTAATATCACTAAGTAACGTGATCTTGCAATTGCTAAATATAAAAAGGCTAAAAAGGATAAGGTTGAGTTTGGGGTTGGTCATGGTAAACTAACCGAGGAGTTTGAAAAACTAACCGAGGCTCACAAAGCTTTGGAGAGTCAACATTCTTCCCTCAAAGAGTTGCATGAAAAACTTCAAACTCAACTTAATAAACTTAACAACCCTAGCACCTCTACTTCTTGTTGTGATCATGCAAATATTATTGAGGAAAATGCTAGGTTGAAGGATGAGCTTGCAAGGCTCAAGGGCAAAGGCCCTCAAGTTGAGAAGGTTGTGGTCTCTACCCCAGAAGTGGTGGCCCCTAGTCCTCATGTGGTTGTTTCTAGACCACAATTGAGTGCTCCAAGGCCACAAGTAGGCAAGCAAGGTCTTGGCTATGCTGCCAAAAAGAAGAACAAGAAGAAGAAGAGCAAGAAGAAGGCCAACAATGGTGCCTCAGGTAGTATTGTCATTAGGGACAACACTACTCGTAGCACTCCCGCACAAGCAAGCAATGTTGCTTCGAGTAGTAGTGTCATGAGGGACAACACTACTCGTAGCGTCTCCGCGGAACTAACAATCCACACCATTTCTCATATGTTGATTATTATGGTGTTGTGAAAGCTAAACATGTTGGTCCCATTAAGGGTTACATTGACTACACTATTTGGGTTCCAAAGACCCTTGTTGCTAACATGAAGGGACCATCCTCGGGTCCTAACTCTAGTCAATGATCGCTGGCAGGACTATGCTTCCGGTGGGTCTAAATGGATAATTGATAGTGGATGCACTATTCATATGACCGGAAGCAAAGAACTTGTGACGGAGTTGCTCCCAAATGATATTCAAGCAACCGTAACTTATGGAGACTCGTCTTCGTCTAAGGTATCGGGGTTCGGCAAGGTTGTGATTACTCCCGATATCACTATCGTGAACATCATGCTTGTCGAATCCCTTGGTTTCAATTTACGTTTCGTCCGCTCTCTTGGAAAGATGGTTTCTTCGTCTTTTTTGATGAAGATATTGTGGTCCTTTTGAGGAGAAAGACTCTTTACGTCGCATACGTGGGACATGTTGAAAATGAGTTGTTTGTGGTAGACTTTTCGAAGTCTAACAACTCTCAATCAATGTGTCTTTTCGGAAAGGTGGATGTGGGATGGTTGTGGCATCGCCGCTTATCCCATGTCAACATGAGAACTTTGCAAAGTCTTCACAAAGGTGGCCTTATTGTCGGACTAAAAGAAAATGTTTCCTTTTCCAAAGATCGCGTTTGTAGGTCGTGTGTTGAAGGAAAGATGCATGATATCTCGCACAAGGCCAAGACTATTATTTCATCAAAGAGGATCTTGGAGCTTCTCCATGTTGATCTCTTTGGTGCCGTGCCCGAGGCAAGTCTTGGTGGCAAGAAGTATTGCTTGGTGATTGTCGATGATTATTCAAGATACACTTGGGTTTATTTCTTCAAGTGCAAGAGTGAAACTCAACAAACCATCATCGACTTCTCCAACGAAGTGCAACGTCAACACAATGTGCAAATCATGGCTATTAGGAGTAATAATGGTTCAAAGTTCAAGAACTATACCTTGAATGAATTCCTTAGTGAAGAAGGCATTCGTCATCAATACTCCGCCACTTACACTCCTCAACAAAATGGTGTTGCCGAAAGGAAGAATTGCACTATCTTGGATATGGCAAGGACCAAGTTGGCGGAGTATTCTTCTCCCCAATATTTATGGGCCGAGGCCATATCCACCGCATGCCACTCCTCCAACCGCCTCTACATCCGCAAGGGCTTGGACAAGGCTCCATATGAGATCCTCACCGGCAACAAGCCCAACGTCTCCTACTTCCGTGTATTCGGTTGTAAGTGCTTTTATTTGATCAAGGGTGTTAGGTTGTCTAAATTTCAATCCAAAACTATTGAGGGTATATTTGTTGGTTACGGTGCCGAATCCCACACTTATAGAGTCTTTGACAAAGCCTCACGGATTGTCATAGAATCTTGTAGTGTGGTTTTCCAGGAAAATGATGGCTCCCAAGTGGCGCAATTTCATGTTTCTAATGTAGATGTTGAAATGCCTCAAGAAGACATAGGAAGGATGGGTGTGGGATTTTTCCGCCCCATCGAGGGACACCTTGTGGCGACTTGAGAAGGAATATGCTCTACTCAAGTGGAGCCCTCCTCTACATTAGAAGAACAAGCCAAGGAGCCAAGTGGTGCACCTAACCAAGAACATGTTGAAGACCCTCCTCTTATTGACCAAGCTACTACGCAAGATGCAACCACTCCTATCATTCATGGTAGTCAAGATCAAGTCTAAGATCAACCATCCTCTTCATCCTCTTCTCAAGTTGAAGGAAACATTGAAGATATTATTGTTGTTGATGATGATGATGATGATCAAGGACAAATTGGTCAAGACGGGGACCCAAATGATCAAGATGATCAAGCGACCCCTCCTTGCAATAATGAGGAGATCGAAGCCCGTCGTGCTAAAAGTATAAGAAGAGCTTTGAAGCATATTGATGCCCAAGATAACAAGGTCTTGGAAGATATTTAAGCTAGAAGATACACAAGAAGGAAATTGGCACATTTTAGTGAGCATCAAGCTCACATATATACGGTGGAACCAAAGAAAGTGTTTGAAGCTCTTGAGGACTCTGATTGGGTTGAAGCAATGAATGATGAGCTC
The DNA here is from genome assembly GCA_028641055.1 of Alopecurus myosuroides. NCBI lineage: Eukaryota > Viridiplantae > Streptophyta > Magnoliopsida > Poales > Poaceae > Alopecurus > Alopecurus myosuroides. The sequence goes on along the minus strand of CM054059.1, from coordinate 212,656,689 downwards.
AATAACTTTGAGCGCAACAAAGTTTGGAGATTAGTTGAGAAACCCAAAGATTTCCACAATGTTATTGGCACTAAGTGGATATTCAAGAACAAGCAAGATGAACATGGCATTGTTATAAGGAACAAGGCAAGATTGGTAGCTCAAGGTTACACTCAAGTTGAAGGCATTGACTTTGATGAAACCTATGCTCCTGTGGCTCGCCTTGAGTCCATCCGTATCTTTATTGCTTATGCATCTTCACATAATTTCAAATTGCAACAAATGGATGTTAAAAGTGCTTTCTTGAATGGTCCACTAAAAGAGGAGGTATATGTTAAGCAACCTCCGGGGTTCGAGAACCTCAACTTTTCTAACCATGTCTACAAGCTCGATAAGGCGATCTATGGACTTAAGCAAGCACCACGAGCGTGGTATGAGCGCCTTAGAGAGTTGTTGGATGACCGTGGTTTTGAAGTTGGGAAAATCGATCCCACTCTCTTCACAAAGAGAGTAAAGGGAGAGCTTTTCATATGCCAAGTATATGTGGAAGATATCATCTTTGGATCAACTAACCAAGCTTTCAATAATGAGTTCTCAAATCTTATGACTGACAGGTTCGAGATGTCTATGATGGGAGAGCTTAAATTCTTTCTTTGCTTCAAGATCAAGCAATTGGCTCGAGGGACTTTCATTTCTCAAGCCAAGTATACCCAAGACATGATCAAGAGGTTTAATTTCCAAAATGCAAAGATCAAGCCATCTCCTATGCAAGTCAAGTGTCACCTATCTCGTAACCCGAAGGGTAAAGATGTGGACCAAAAGTTGTATCGTTATATGATTGGTTCTTTGCTTTACCTTTGTGCATCTAGGCCCGATATCATTTTGAGTGTAGGTGTGTGTGCAAGGTTTCAAGCGGCCCCTAAGGAAAGCCATTTAATGGCGGTCCATAGGATATTTCGATATTTGGTTCATACCCCAAGGTTTGGTTTGTGGTACCCAAAGGGGGCACAATTTTCTCTCAATGGCTACACGAATTACGATTGGGCGGGTGATCAAGATGATAGGAAGTCTACTTCCGGGACTTGCCAATTTTTTGGTAGGTCTTTGGTGAGTTGGTCTTCCAAGAAGAAAAATTGCATATCTCTCTCCACCGCCGAAGCCGAGTATGTAGCCGCCGCAAGTGCTTGCACTCAATTTCTATGGATGAGGCAAACTCTCAAGGAATATGACTTGCATTTGGATAATGTGCCTCTTTTGTGTGACAATGAAATTGCCATCAATATCGCCTACAACCCCTCGCAACATATAAGAACGAAGCATATTGAGATTCGCCATCATTTCATCCGAGACCATGTGGCAAGAGGGGATATTTCTCTATCTTATGTGCCCACCAAGGACAATCTTGTGTATATCTTCACGAAGCCACTTGACGATGCAAGATTCATGTTCTTGAGGAATGAACTAATTGTCATTGATTCAAGGAGTTTGACTTGAGGATCTTGCACACACCCCTATAGATGAAACGTGTTTGGGTTTAGGTGTAGGCATGGACATAGGGGGAGTGTTATCCTAACACATTGGGTTCTCCCTCCCCCCATTATGCCCATAGCAAAAATTCATTGTTATATCTCTTTTTCTAATGTTGAATTGTGAGCTTCAATGTCGAGAATTGGCAATGAACCCAAGATATATCTTTGCGGTGACATACCATGATCTCTTACATGGTGGCTTAGGCCACCAACCTCTTTTTTAAGGAGTTGGTTCTTATTTGGGCTTATTTTGTCCTTTTGAGTGTTTTTTGCCATCTCGGATGATATACTCAAAAATTTGATGTTCGTATGATTTCTAGCATTTCTTGAGTATAAGATTCCCTCCCTGTTGATTGTTTTTCTTTCCAAGCCAAAAACCTCCCTTTTAAACAAAGTTTTATTTGCCTCATACATGTCATGTCCATCCTTTTGGGTTTTCTGGCGTGTGGTCCGGAGACTCCGGTCTGCCACATCGGAATCTCCGGCCAGTCCGGAGACTCCGGTGTTAAGACCAGAGACTCCGGTGTGGGTTTCAGCAGTATAAAAAAGGGGGGCTCGGGAAGTTAGGTTTTTTATCCCCACTTCCCCCGCCCCCAAAACACTGTTGCGCGGCCGCCGACGCCCAGGGCTCCCCTCTGGCCGGTTCCCACCACCGTAATCCTCCTCCCCCGCCTCCCCTCACCACTCCCATCCGTGGGAGGCACCATGACAGGCCAGGGTGGCAAGGGTACCTCTCTCCCCTCCCCATTTTCTTGTTTTTGCATCTAGATCTAAGGACTAGGTGAATTGTTTTTGGAGAGATGGTACTAGCTTTTGTTTAAGTTTCACCCTAGCATGTTTTTCCCCTGTAGAAACTGATAGAAACAACTTAGAACTAGTTCTGTCAGATTCACATAGCAGTTTTGACGCCTAGTCCGGAGACTCCGGTGTCAGTCCGGAGACTCCGGTGTGAATCTCCCAGAACTGAATTCTTTTTTTCTGTTTGGTTTCTGCACTCATCTTTGGACATGTATGCTCATTGTTTTTGTTTTTCTTCTGGTTTTTGTGTTTTGGCTGTGTGTGCTTTCAGGGAAAGGGACTAAGTTATCAACCTCCACCAACAAGCGTCCCTACCGTGCTCACACCCGCAACTATCTTGTCATTGATGAAACCACTGGCAGGGTTGGTCAGAGGAACACTTTTGCAGCTGAGCAGCGTCAAAGAGATAGAGCTGAGGCAAGGATGAGGAATGAACTGGCGAAGAAGGCCAAGTATGATAGGATCACAACTGTGGTTTCCATGAGCAATAAGGAGTATAGGATCATGCGGGCTCGACCTTTCTTCACCATGGCCCACACTGCTGAGACTTCTCATTACTGGAGGAGGGAGTCTGAGTTGATTATGAGTGAGATCTACTCCCAGTTCAAGCAGCCTGTTTGTCCCCAGAAGATTCTCGACTTGGAGGCCCTTGGCAGTTCTGAGTACTTTGAGGGGCTGTGTGGATCACGAAGAAGCTTGGACTTGAGCACCTGGTTGGCATTCTGAAAGTGCATTTCGTTTTCCCGGTGTTTTGTGTGTTAGTTAACAATACTAAGTACATTATTTATCGAGGTGTTTAGCGTGCAGGTGTTACACTTAACATCGGCATCGATCACCGAAAAGTCGGTGAAGTTTGGCCTGAGAGATTTGGGACAGAAGGCAACCGGATTATTTGGAACCGGATTATTCGGAGGATCCGGATATTCCGGTCTGGAAAATTCTGGAAAATTTCCGGATAGAGATGAGCCGGATTATTTGAACCAGATTATTCATCTCGGACCGGATATTCCGGTTGTTGAGTGTTTGCTCGAAAACGGCTAAGGACTGGAAGAAAATCTAACAGAAGCGAGCCGGATTATTTGTACCAGATTATTTCGGAGGAGCCGTAATATCCGGTATAGTTGCCTGCACGGTTCAGAAGCGAGCCGGATTATTTGAACCGGATTATTCGCAGGCAATCGGATAATCCGGTTAAAGTCAACAGGATTCGAGAAGATAAGCTGACCGGATATTCCGGTCCCAAAAATCCTGCACAGCGACTAGTTGTGAGGAGGGGCTATAAATACCCCTCCTCTTCTTCCTCAAGATCTAGTTCTTCCCCTTAGCATTTATTGGCATTTAAGAGCTCACCAAATTCCTCATAACTCCCAATCCCTCCACCCAATCTTGAAGATCTTTGGAGGCTTGAAGGAGAAGGCCCCGATCTACATCTTCACCGAGCCGTTCTTCATTTCCCCCTCTCTAGCTCGAGGGATCTTGCCTAGGGTTTCCTCTTGTGGAGAACCTAGGCATCTTGATTCTTGTTGGTGATTCAAGAAGTTTTGGGAGCCCCCAATTTGGTTGTGGGTGTGTGCCCCAAGTTGTTTGTAAAGGACTCGATCCCCGCCTCAAAGGGGTTCAATAGTGGAAGGTGAACTAGGACTTTGTGGTGGAGTTCATCGGAGAATAGGGTGAGACCTTTGTGGCATTGAGTAGGCCTTCGTGGCTAGCTCACACCCCTCCAACGAGACGTACTCCCCTAAAAAGGAGGAACTCGGGAATACATCGCGTCTCCGTGTGCTTCACTTTGGTTACCTCGTTCCCTCACTCTCTTTACTTACCGCTTGCATTGTGTTTAGCATTATCCTTGTCATATAGGTAAATTCACCGTAGCCGCATAATCTAGAGAATTTATCTTTATGTCAAGCCTAAATAAAAAGAAAAATTAAAATTGGTCGTAGCACCTATTTACCCCCCCTCTAGGTGCCCATACTTTACTTTCAATTGGTATCAGAGCCTCGACTCTTCTATCGGGCTTAACCGCCTAAGAGTTTTAGTATGGGAGACGATTTGGATGCCGAAACGGCCGGTGGCAAGGTGACCATGGATGGTCTCAATGCTTTGAGAACTTCATTGACCTCATCCATAGACACCAAATTTGATGAGTTGCGCCAACTCATGGCACAACTCCTCAAAGCCAAAGGTCCGGAGGTAGTCGAATCCTCTCTTCCGGAAATTCCTCCGGAGGGCGCCAAGAAAGGGGTAGATGGTGATCCATCTAAAAATGCTTCCGCCGAACAATCCGCTAAAAAGGGAGCGGTGGGAGAGGAAGGATATCACTCCGTTGAAGGACGATATTCTCCCGATCCCCCTGTTGGAACGCGTAGAGATAAACAAAACTTTTCCTACGCGATGCTTCCAAGATCTAGCCGAGGTAGAAGGCCACGATGATTACCACTAGACGCGCGGTTGCGGATTATCGGTGAAGCGCGTCGGGGCAGTGCAGTCCCACGATCCGGTCCGGCCGATCCAATCCCTCGAACGTCGAAGTGCTGAACGTACATCACCTCTGCCGGTATCCACACGTACGAGGAGGAGCTCCGACGGCGGACTGCTAGGTCCGGTGCGGCGGCTGGACTGAGTGGGGCTAGGGTTCCCAACGCATGGGAGAGTGGACTAACGTGCCCGCTGGGCAACCTGCGCCCCTCTTTATATAGCGTATGGTAATGGGCTTCACAACACTTGTGGCCCATTCCCTCTGTGAGTCCGACTCACAAAACCAGTCCATTTCCGGTTCGGGTCCAACCCGACCAATACTTGCTCCTGCTCTTAAGTGTGTGACCCTGCAGGCTCATGGCGACTTGGACACGATTGGAGTCCAACTCCCAATCGATCAATCGGTAGAGGCTCCTAGCAGAACGTGCCGACTCCCAAGTACCATTGAGTCATGACGACATACCTTTCAATGTGATATTCATCTTAGTCCTTTTTTCCTCACGATATACCTTGTCGAGCTATAGGTGATTTATCGTCATCCCTTAAATAGCTCAACTCTCTTCTCGATCCGTGATATGTGATTCACCTGACTAACTCTTAGTCAACAGACACAGTTAACACTTAACTGAGTTGCGCATGGCCATGCTTCCTGAATCATATCACTCGAGAGGGCCCAGAGAATATCTCTCCATTCGGAGGGGCAAAATCCCATCTTGATTATCCACATCACGCAGCTTGCTTCTCATTCGACCCGAACTCTGCCTTTATAGTTGCCTTGTCACAGAACAACGTTTGACAGAACCTAAGTCGGTGATCCACAACTCGGATTGTGCGACAACCTCAGGTCTAAGGATTACATTGATTGAGAATGCAAATGACGACTTGATCGTTGCATCTCAATGTGGGTCAGTCCGACTTGCTAAACTGTTTAGCCAAGTCCGTGAACGTTGGAATGGCATCACCATGCCCATGACAAGTGGAACCGTGTCATCAGCCAATACTCACATTAGTCTAGGGTGTGTGTCCAGCACAACCTAAATGACCAAGGACAATCTAGTATGAACAACATGAATATATAGTTCCACAATCGAATCACATATTCAATGACATATATCAGATGTTCAAAACAAGGACAACTTAATAACTTTATGAATACAGTGGGAATTACATCATACATGATTGCCTCTAGGGCATATTCCCAACAGTCTCCCACTTGCACTAGAGTCAATCATCCTGGCATCATATGCCTAGGCATCTAATGCCCATACCTCTCGTGTGCGCCTCATGCTTAGGCTGTGGTAGCGCCTTTGTCAACGGATCTGCAATGTTTGCATTCGTGTGTACTTTGCATAACTTGATATCACCTTGTTCGACAAACTGGCGAATGAGGTGGTACCGCATGAGTATATGTTTGTTCTTCTGGTGTTGTCTAGGTTCCTTGGCTTGTGCGATAGCACCATTGTTGTCACAATATACGTCCAAAGGATTGGACGCGCCCTGAACCACACCAAGATCTATCAGGAGGTTCCTGATCCAAACAGCTTCCTTTGCCGCCTCTGAGGCAGCAATATACTCAGCCTCTGTTGTAGATGCAGACACCGTATCTTGCTTAGAACTCTTCCAGCTCACAGCCCCTCCGTTCATCACGAACACGTATCCAGATTGCGAACGAGAATCATCTGAGTCGGTGAGATAACTCGCATCCGTGTAACCCTTTACACTGAATTCCTCATCACCTCCATAAACTAGGAACATTTCCTTAGTATTTCTCAAATACTTAAGGATGTTTTTAACCGCTGCCCAGTGGGCTTCGCCAGGGTCAGCCTGGTATCTGCTCGTAACACTTAGAGCATAGGAAACATCTGGCCTAGTACAAATCATGGCATACATGATGGATCCGATTGCCGAAGCATACGGGATCACACTCATCCGACTTCGCTCATCAGTCGTCGAAGGACACTGAGTCTTGCTAAGTCTTATGCCATGGGACATTGGTAAGAATCCCTTCTTGGACTCTTCCATTTTGAATTTCTTCAAAACCTTGTCCAGATATGTACTCTGACTCAATCCAATGAGCCGCCTGGATCTATCTCTATAGATCCTGATTCCTAATATGTAAGTTGCCTCACCCAAATCCTTCATTGAGAAACTCCTTTCCAATGACTCTTTGGTTTCTTGCAACATCATGACATCATTTCCAATCAGTAATATGTCATCCACATATAAGATTAGAAAGTTCACTTTGCTCCCACTAAACTTCTTGTATAAACAAGAATCATGATCGCTCTTGATGAAGCCAAACGATTTGACTACCTCATCAAAGCGAATGTTCCAACTCTGAGATGCTTGCTTCAACCCATAAATGGATTTCTGAAGTTTGCATACTTTGTCAGCATTAGCTGGATCGACAAAACCTTCGGGCTGTATCATATACACGTCCTCAGTTAAATTTCCATTAAGGAAAGCCGTCTTGACATCCATGTGCCATATCTCATAGTCGAAATAGGCTGCTATGGCTAACATGATCCGAATTGATTTAAGCATCGCTACAGGCGAGAATGTCTCGTCATAGTCAACTCCTTGAACTTGTCGGAACCCCTTCGCGACAAGTCGTGCTTTATAGACGGAAATATTTCCATCCATATCAATTTTCTTCTTAAAGACCCATTTGCACTCGACGGGTCTTGCACCGTCAGGCAGATCAACCAAATTCCAAACTTGGTTTTCATCCATGGACTTTAACTCGGATCTCATGGCTCCAAGCCATGACTCGGAATCAGATCCCACCATCGCTTCCGAATAAGTTGCCGGCTCATTACTGTCTAACAGTAAAACATCTCGAGCACTCTGTAATCTGGCAGATCACCGTGGTTCAGGTGCTGTTACCGGTGTAGGTACCACGACCGGCTCAGCCTCCAAGGCGTTCGCCGACTCGCCCCTAGCCGGTTCCTCTCGAATTTCTTCGAGTTGCACTGTGCTCCCACTGACTTCCCGACCGAGAAACTCTTTCTCAAGGAAGACACCATTCCGAGCGACAAACACTTTGCCCTCTTCCCGGTTGTAGAAGTAGTACCCCAAGGTTTCCCTCGGATACCCCACGAAAATACACTTATCTGACTTGGGCGTGAGCTTGTCCGACTGAAGTCGCTTGACAAATGCTTCACAACCTCAAATCTTAAGAAAAGACAAACTTGGCTTTTTACCAGTCCACATCTCATGTGGTTTCTTCTCTACTGACTTTGATGGTACTCTGTTTAGTGTGATCGCTGCAGTTTCTAGACAATAACCCCAAAATGATAAAGGTAGATCTGTTCGACTCATCATTGATCGTACCATGTCCAACAAGGTCCGATTTCTCCGTTCCGATACACCGTTTCTCTGCGGTGTACCCGGCGGAGTGAGTTGAGGAACTATTCAACAACTCTTTAGATGGTCATCAAACTCATGGCTCATGTACTCGCCCCCACGGTCCGACCGTAGAAACTTTATTTTCTTGCCGAGTTGATTTTGTACCTCACTCTGGAATTCTTTGAACTTTTCAAAGGCTTCCGACTTGTGTTTCATTAAATAGATATATCCATACCTACTCAAATCATCAGTGAAGGTGATGAAATACTCATAACCACCTCTAGCTGTCGTGCTCATTGGTCCACATACATCACTATGTATTAGTTCCAACAAGTCGGACGCCATTTCACAACTCCTTGCAAAAGGTGTCTTGGTCATCTTGCCTAGTAGGCATGATTCGCATGTCTCGAATGACTCTAAGTCAAACGAAGTTAGAAGTCCATCATCATGGAGCTTCTTCATGCGCTTCCAACTTATATGACCAAGCCGACAGTGCCAAAAGTAAGTCATATTCAGATCATTTGGTTTCAACCTTTTAACATTTATGTTATAGACCGATTCACTATCAAGATTTAAAATAAATAACCCGTTCTGAACGGGTGCAAAGCCATGAAACATATCTTTCAAATATAAAGAACAACCATTATTCTTAATATTCGACTCATTACCTTGTCTCATCAAACATGAGGCGGAAATAATGTTTCGACTAAGCGCTGGAACATAATAACAATTATTTAGTTCCAATAAAAATCCTGAAGGTAAATGAAGTTGCATCGTGCCGACTTCCAATGCAGCGACTCTCGCCTTGTTGCCGACCCGAATGTCAACCTCTCCTCTTGCCACGCTCCTAGTTCTTACCAGTCCCTGCAACGAGTTGCATATGTGAATAACTGATCCGGTATCATATACCCAAGAACTATTAGGCGCATCAGCAAGATAAATGTCTATAACATTGCACACAAGCGTACCTGAGTTGGAAGTCACACCTCCACTCTTGGCTCTGTCAGCCAAATACTTGGTGCAGTTCCTCTTCCAGTGGCCATCTTGCTTGCAATAGAAGCAATTGGCTCCGGCTGTAGGAGAAGGCTTAGTCTTTGAGGGAGCACTCTGGACAGGGCCATGGGCGCTACCTCCCTGACTTATCCTTCTTCTTCTTAGTCCAAGAACTCTTCTTGAACTTAGCCTTATTCTGCACCATCAACACTTGACTGGCGCCTTTCTTGATATCAGCCTCTGCCGTTTTGAGCATCCCATGTAATTCAGTGATACTCTTATCCATACCATGCATATGGTAGTTCGAGATGAACGAACCATACGCACTAGGAAGAGAGTTCAGAATTATATCAGTAGCGAACTCTTCGTTAAGTGGGACGCCCAGCTGATCCAGAGACTGAATGTAACCAATCATCTTGATTACATGCGGACTCAGTGGATCGCCATCTTTCAGCTTATAGCCCAGCAAAGCTTGAGAGACTTGATACCTCTCGGTCTTTGCCTGAGCCTGGAACATACTTTTGAGGCTTTCGATCATATCGTAGGCCTCAACATTCTCGAACTGCTGCGGCAAGTCCGGTTCCATGTGTGCAAGCATAAGACAGCTAATCTCCGTAGACTCATCTCTAGTCTTACGGTAGGCATTCGTGACTGCGACAGTCGCATCGTCATCTGGCTCTTCTGGAAGTGGAGTTTCTAGAACATGTTCTTTCTTGTCATGTTTGAGGACTATCCTCAGATTACGATACCAGTTGGTGAAATTAGTTCCATTAAGCTTATCTTTCTCTAGGATTGACCTCAACGCAAACGCGGACAACTGAGGAAGGTTGCTAGGTGCCATTGATCTACAACAGAAAATACGCAAAAACACTTAAGACATGTATTCATAAAAGAGCAGGCATATTAAACGCTTTAATACTTATGCTCCCACTAGAACCAACATCCCTCCGATGGTTGCTAAGTGATTCAAGATCCTAAATAAGCAAGCCGACTAGTGAGCTTTAGCATCACCGCTAGCCGTCAAGTGATCTAGGTAGGCAACACCTTGCCAATCGTATCTCTATACGACTCCTGTTAGTTGGGTGACATCACATGCCCCGGCTCCCAACCTACCTCGCCCCGAGCCCCACAACCGTTGTGATGGACTCGTCTAGATTACCAAGTGCTTCTGCTTGTAAGAGTCCGACTCAAACCCATCTAACCGGAAAGAATTGGTAGCACCTCAATTTTATGAGCCCACTACCAAGAATATCCGACTTGTGATGGTGCAGCACTGGCGGGGCGACCGACTAGACCTTCTTTGAGGGATTAAAGAATCTACCAACTATCTAAATAGAGGTAAATAGAGACATAACAATAACACAAATAAAGCAATTATAATGTGAAATGGTATGGCTCTCTTCATGGTGATCTCCATCTCCACGAAGCTTGCAAGTCGGCTCGTGCCAACTCTTGTCACGTGCCATCTTGCTCCATGTAGCCGACTTGTACATCGACTTGCATGCCTTCCGGGTTCTCCAACAAGCTACACTAGCTAGTAAATCAAAATTTACATAGAGAATCCGACACGCAGGCCGGTATACAATAAAATGATAGCACCTAGGCTCCAGCCGGCTGACATAAACATGATACGCAGATCATGTATGGATTACACACATCACATGCACATAAGCCATACCATTCACAACTTCCTGCAAAACAAGTTATGCATAGATACGATATCTACCGGCGTTGTGAAATTCGCAACGACATCTAAGGCGCTACGACAGGGCGAAGCCGGATTTCTTCATCGGATAAAACGATTTTACCCAAATCTGATCCGTATTCCGATTCGATCAAACTCTTTGATCTTCGATCACCGCAACTGGATTTATGTGTCACGGTATACCCCGATGGCGGAAACCGACCGGTAGGGGTAAGTTGTTTCACGACCTTAGCAGTATGATCACGGAAACCAGATCATCCATTAACCCCGAGTACGATTGATCCAATCAACCTTGTACAAAACCGATCTATCTCATAGACCGACCACCAAAACAGCAATTAGATCACATCTAACGCTAACTACATATCACATATGTACGGATCTCGGGCCTAATACCAGAAGCTACCGCTCTGATACCACTGTTGGAACGCGTAGAGATAAACAAAACTTTTCCTACGCGATGCTTCCAAGATCTAGCCGAGGTAGAAGGCCACGATGATTACCACTAGACGCGCGGTTGCGGATTATCGGTGAAGCGCGTCGGGGCAGTGCAGTCCCACGATCCGGTCCGGCCGATCCAATCCCTCGAACGTCGAAGTTCTGAACGTACAACACCTCTGCCGGTATCCACACGTATGAGGAGGAGCTCCGACGGCGGACTGCTAGGTCCGGTGCGGCGGCTGGACTGAGTGGGGCTAGGGTTCCCAACGCATGGGAGAGTGGACTAACGTGCCCGCTGGGCAACCTGCGCCCCTCTTTATATAGCGTATGGTAATGGGCTTCACAACACTTGTGGCCCATTCCCTCTGTGAGTCCGACTCACAAAACCAGTCCATTTCCGGTTCGGGTCCAACCCGACTAATACTTGCTCCCGCTCTTAAGTGTGTGACCCTGCAGGCTCATGGCGACTTGGACACGATTGGAGTCCAACTCCCAATCGATCAATCGGTAGCGGCTCCTAGCAGAACGTGCCGACTCCCAAGTACCATTGAGTCATGACGACATACCTTTCAATGTGATATTCATCTTAGTCCTTTTTGCCTCACGATATACCTTGTCGAGCTATAGGCGATTTATCGTCATCCCTTAAATAGCTCAACTCTCTTCTCGATCCGTGATATGTGATTCACCTGACTAACTCTTAGTCAACAGACACAGTTAACACTTAACTGAGTTGTGCATGGCCATACTTCCTGAATCATATCACTCGAGAGGGCCCAGAGAATATCTCTCCATTCGGAGGGGCAAAATCCCATCTTGATTATCCACGTCACGCAGCTTGCTTCTCATTCGACCCGAACTCTGCCTTTATAGTTGCCTTGTCACAGAACAACGTTTGACAGAACCTAAGTCGGTGATCCACAACTCGGATTGTGCGACAACCTCAGGTCTAAGGATTACATTGATTGAGAATGCAAATGACGACTTGATCGTTGCATCTCAATGTGGGTCAGTCCGACTTGCTAAACTCTTTAGCCAAGTCCGTGAACGTTGGAATGGCATCACCATGCCCGTGACAAGTGGAACCGTGTCATCAGCCAACACTCACATTAGTCTAGGGTGTGTGTCCAGCACAACCTAAATGACCAATGACAATCTAGTATGAACAACATGAATATATAGTTTCACAATCGAATCACATATTCAATGACATATATCAGATGTTCAAAACAAGGACAACTTAATAACCTTATGAATACAGTGGGAATTACATCATACATGATTGCCTCTGGGGCATATTCCCAACAGTCTCCCACTTGCACTAGAGTCAATCATCCTGGCATCACATGCCTAGGCATCTAATGCCCATACCTCTCGTGTGCGCCTCATGCTTAGGCTGTGGTAGCGCCTTTGTCAACGGATCTGCAATGTTTGCATCCGTGTGTACTTTGCATAACTTGATATCACCTTGTTCGACAAACTGGCGAATGAGGTGGTACCGCATGAGTATATGTTTGTTCTTCTGGTGTTGTCTAGGTTCCTTGGCTTGTGCGATAGCACCATTGTTGTCACAATATACGTCCAAAGGATTGGACGCGCCCTGAACCACACCAAGATCTATCAGGAGGTTCCTGATCCAAACAGCTTCCTTTGCTGCCTCTGAGGCAGCAATATACTCAGCCTCTGTTGTAGATGCAGACACCGTATCTTGCTTGGAACTCTTCCAGCTCACAGCCCCTCCGTTCATCACGAACACGTATCCAGATTGCGAACGAGAATCATCTGAGTCGGTGAGATAACTCGCATCCGTGTAACCCTTTACACTGAATTCCTCATCACCTCCATAAACTAGGAACATTTCCTTAGTACTTCTCAAATACTTAAGGATGTTTTTAACCGCTGCCCAGTGGGCTTCGCCAGGGTCAGCCTGGTATCTGCTCGTAACACTTAGAGCATAGGAAACATCCGGCCTAGTACAAATCATGGCATACATGATGGATCCGATTGCCGAAGAATACGGGATCACACTCATCCGACTTCGCTCATCAGTCGTCGAAGTACACTGAGTCTTGCTAAGTCTTATGCCATGGGACATTGGTAAGAATCCCTTCTTGGACTCTTCCATTTTGAATTTCTTCAAAACCTTGTCCAGATATGTACTCTGACTCAATCCAATAAGCCGTCTGGATCTATCTCTATAGGTTCTGATTCCTAATATGTAAGTTGCCTCACCCAAATCCTTCATTGAGAAACTCCTTTCCAATGACTCTTTGGTTTCTTGCAACATCATGACATCATTTCCAATCAGTAATATGTCATCCACATATAAGATTAGAAAGTTCACTTTGCTCCCACTAAACTTCTTGTATAAACAAGAATCATGATCGCTCTTGATGAAGCCAAACGATTTGACTACCTCATCAAAGCGAATGTTCCAACTCCGAGATGCTTGCTTCAACCCATAAATGGATTTCTGAAGTTTGCATACTTTGTCAGCATTAGCTGGATCGACAAAACCTTCGGGCTGTATCATATACACGTCCTCAGTTAAATTTCCATTAAGGAAAGCCGTCTTGACATCCATCTGCCATATCTCATAGTCGAAATAGGCTGCTATGGCTAACATGATCCGAATTGATTTAAGCATCGCTACAGGCGAGAATGTCTCGTCATAGTCAACTCCTTGAACTTGTCGGAACCCCTTCGCGACAAGTCGTGCTTTATAGACGGAAATATTTCCATCCATATCAATGTTCTTCTTAAAGACCCATTTGCACTCGACGGGTCTTGCACCGTCAGGCAGATCAACCAAATTCCAAACTTGGTTTTCATCCATGGACTTTAACTCGGATCTCATGGCTCCAAGCCATGACTCGGAATCAGATCCCACCATCGCTTCCGAATAAGTTGCCGGCTCATTACTGTCTAACAGTAAAACATCTCGAGCACTCTGTAATCTGGCAGATCTCCGTGGTTCAGGTGCTGTTACCGGTGTAGGTACCACGACCGGCTCAGCCTCCAAGGCGTTCGCCGACTCGCCCCTAGCCGGTTCCTCTCGAATTTCTTCGAGTTGCACTGTGCTCCCACTGACTTCCCGACCGAGAAACTCTTTCTCAAGGGAGACACCATTCCGAGCGACAAACACTTTGCCCTCTTCCCGGTTGTAGAAGTAGTACCCCAAGGTTTCCCTCGGATACCCCACGAAAATACACTTATCCGACTTGGGCGTGAGCTTGTCCGACTGAAGTCGCTTGACAAATGCTTCACAACCCCAAATCTTAAGAAAAGACAAACTTGGCTTTTTACCAGTCCACATCTCATGTGGTGTCTTCTCTACTGACTTTGATGGTACTCTGTTTAGTATGAACGCTGCAGTTTCTAGACAATAACCCCAAAATGATAAAGGTAGACCTGTTCGACTCATCATTGATCGTACCATGTCCAACAAGGTCCGATTTCTCCGTTCCGATACACCGTTTCTCTGCGGTGTACCCGGCGGAGTGAGTTGAGGAACTATTCCACAACTCTTTAGATGGTCATCAAACTCATGGCTCATGTACTCGCCCCCACGGTCCGACCGTAGAAACTTTATTTTCTTGCCGAGTTGATTTTGTACCTCACTCTGGAATTCTTTGAACTTTTCAAAGGCTTTCGACTTGTGTTTCATTAAATAGATATATCCATACCTACTCAAATCATCAGTGAAGGTAATGAAATACTCATAACCACCTCTAGCTGTCGTGCTCATTGGTCCACATACATCACTATGTATTAGTTCCAACAAGTCGGACGCCCTTTCACAACTCCTTGCAAAAGGTGTCTTGGTCATCTTGCCTAGTAGGCATGATTCGCATGTCTCGAATGACTCTAAGTCAAACGAAGTTAGAAGTCCATCATCATGGAGCTTCTTCATGCGCTTCCAACTTATATGACCAAGCCGACAGTGCCAAAAGTAAGTCATATTCAGATCATTTGGTTTCAACCTTTTAACATTTATGTTATAGACCGATTCACTATCAAGATTTAAAATAAATAACCCGTTCTGAACGGGTGCAAAGCCATGAAACATATCTTTCAAATATAAAGAACAACCATTATTCTTAATATTCGACTCATTACCTTGTCTCATCAAACATGAGGCGGAAATAATGTTTCGACTAAGCGCTAGAACATAGTAACAATTATTTAGTTCCAATAAAAATCCTGAAGGTAAATGAAGTTGCATCGTGCCGACTTCCAACGCAGCGACTCTCGCCTTGTTGCCGACCCGAATGTCAACCTCTCCTCTTGCCACGCTCCTAGTTCTTACCAGTCCCTGCAACGAGTTGCATATGTGAATAACTGATCCGGTATCATATACCCAAGAACTATTAGGCGCATCAGCAAGATAAATGTCTATAACATTGCACACAAGCGTACCTGAGTTGGAAGTCACACCTCCACTCTTGGCTTTGTCAGCCAAATACTTGGTGCAGTTCCTCTTCCAGTGGCCATCTTGCTTGCAATAGAAGCAATTGGCTCCGGCTGTAGGAGAAGGCTTAGTCTTTGAGGGAGCACTCTGGACAGGGCCATGGGCGCTACCTCCTGACTTATCCTTCTTCTTCTTAGTCCAAGAACTCTTCTTGAACTTAGCCTTATTCTGCACCATCAACACTTGACTGGCGCCTTTCTTGATATCAGCCTCTGCCGTTTTGAGCATCCCATGTAATTCAGTGATACTCTTATCCATACCATGCATATGGTAGTTCGAGATGAACGAACCATACGCACTAGGAAGAGAGTTCAGAATTATATCAGTAGTGAACTCTTCGTTAAGTGGGACGCCCAGCTGATCCAGAGACTGAATGTAACCAATCATATTGATTACATGCGGACTCAGTGGATCGCCATCTTTCAGCTTACAGCCCAACAAAGCTTGAGAGACTTGATACCTCTCGGTCTTTGCCTGAGCCTGGAACATACTTTTGAGGCTTTCGATCATATCGTAGGCCTCAACATTCTCGAACTGCTGCCGCAAGTCCGGTTCCATGTGTGCAAGCATAAGACAGCTAATCTCCGTAGACTCATCTCTAGTCTTACGGTAGGCATTCGTGACTGCGACAGTCGCATCGTCATCTGGCTCTTCTTGAAGTGGAGTTTCTAGAACATGTTCTTTCTTGTCATGTTTGAGGACTATCCTCAGATTACGATACCAGTTGGTGAAATTAGTTCCATTAAGCTTATCTTTCTCTAGGATTGACCTCAACGCAAACGCGGACAACTGAGGAAGGTTGCTAGGTGCCATTGATCTACAACAGAAAATACGCAAAAACACTTAAGACATGTATTCATAAAAGAGCAGGCATATTAAACGCTTTAATACCTATGCTCCCACTAGAACCAACATCCCTCCGATGGTTGCTAAGTGATTCAAGATCCTAAATAAGCAAGCCGACTAGTGAGTTTTAGCATCACCGCTAGCCGTCAAGTGATCTAGGTAGGCAACACCTTGCCAATCGTATCTCTATACGACTCCTGTTAGTTGGGTGACATCACATGCCCCGGCTCCCAACCTACCTCGCCCCGAGCCCCACAACCGTTGTGATGGACTCGTCTAGATTACCAAGTGCTTCTGCTTGTAAGAGTCCGACTCAAACCCACCTAACCGGAAAGAATTGGTAGCACCTCAATTTTATGAGCCCACTACCAAGAATGTCCGACTTGTGATGGTGCAGTACTGGCGGGGCGACCGACTAGACCTTCTTTGAGGGATTAAAGAATCTACCAACTATCTAAATAGAGGTAAATAGAGACATAACAATAACACAAATAAAGCAATTCTAATGTGAAATGGTATGGCTGTCGGGGGGTTACCCCCGAGTAGGGTAAAGGCAAGTGGTAAAGGCAACAATCAGAATAGAGGTTTGGTCGAGTAGCCGCCTACCCGGTACTCGCTACCCGGTCGACTGCTACTCGGTCTCACAGAAAGATGACCAGAAGGAGATATCAAGCAAGATATATCTGTTCGAGTAGAAGAGTTGGCCCGAGTAAAACTGGCGGGAACCTACTCGGGCCAGAAGTCAAAGGAGCCGTTCTGACACAGGATCCCGCGTATCCCGGGTCCGTACTTGGCACTGTTCACAGCACTGTTCATCTGGGGACGGCGTGCCTGACAGCGACAGTGTGGCAGCAGGGCGTCGCAGGATAGGGGGGCCTACTCTGTGTTCGCACAGTGATAACAGACTGGTTACTTGGTTTTGCCCAACGACTTTCTGCATCAGGACAAGCTTAGAAGCCAAAGCTGTCAGCGGGAACTCGGAAGGAGGACGATGTGCACACAATGTCGACACTTGTTTGTATTTGGCTGTATCCGGCAGGGCACCGGGTATATAAGGTGCCCAGCCGCCTCCTGCGCGAGGCAAGCTAGACACAAATGCTTCACACGTAGAGATTCTTGACCTAATCCTACCCGGAGAGAGAAGAGTGGCGACTCGGTAGCAAGAACATTTGTACTGTGGCTACTCGGTGAGACACCAGAATACATAGAGAAAGGCAGGAGTAGGGGTTTTACCTCCTCACGAGGGCCCTGAACCTGGGTAGATCGTGTTGTTTGCAGTGTTTGATCTTCACCTCACGCGTCTACTCGTCGCGTGATCCCTCCCCGAGCACCTCCAGCGTCCTTCGTCCCCACATCTTTAGCCATCCTATGGCATCTGCCGTGACACCACCACGACAGTTGGCGCCCACCATGGGGCAACCAGCGGCGCTGGCTGGAGTTTCTGTTCGGACGGGATCTTCTTCAGCGGAGCGCGTAGTCTGTGGCCTTGTCCACAGATTCGGCTCCTTCGACTTCGTCACCGACAACGCAGGCGACTTCGGCGGCAAGGCCATGCCGGAGGGCGGCGCGGTGATCTCCTTTGGCGCGCACCTCGTCTACGTCGCCACCGTCATCGACCGCGTCTACCCCGAGCTGGTGCATGACGCAGAGGATCCTCCTGCGGTGATCACTGCTCGCGGAAGGCCTGCGCGCCGTTCTGCGGACCGCGCTGAGGTGATGGTGACCGGCTTGGCGGCAAATGCCGGCGCAGCTGCTGCTGGCGCCGCGGTCGTCGTCGAGGATCTTGCTGCCTCGAGCGCTGGTGGCAGGACCCACAGGCTTTACGAGAAGGACTGCAACCTCCCTCCCTCCACCACTCCGACCATTCCCGCGTCGGCTGGGCGGAATGGCATGCCGCCTCCCACCGACCTCGAGCTCCTGAGCATGAAGGAGCAGCTCGAGCGGCAACGCCAGGAGCTGCTCGCCGAGCATGCGGAGTTGGACAAGATCAGGCTAGAGCTTAGCTTGGATCAGCTTGAGTACAACAAGGCTCACGGCTTCACGCCAGTCACTAGGAGAGCTAGCAGGGTAGGCGCCACGCGGCGCAAGCTTGGTGCCGAGATGGCGACAGTTGTAGAGGTTCCCGCTCAGTCCGCCACCGCAAACACTTCCACTAGGCCCAGATACAGCACACCCGCCAAGACACTTAGAGCTGCAGAGGCCGTGGCCGCCGAGTTGCCTCGTCTCGACGGCGACGCGCGCGTTAGGCAGCAGGAAAGGCTCAACGAGTTGGTGTTAGAGGCTGCTAGGCAGAATGAGGAGTTCCGGAAGGCCAACCCGGGTGCTGGAGCTTCGCAGGTGGTGCACTCGCACGCGGCTAGATCTAACGATCAGGCCTCGTCTCCGCACCCCAGCCGCGAGAAGAGCCGCAGCGGACGTTCCGCCAGAGATAGGCAAATGCAGGTGTATGACCCGGCTGCTGCCGCGAGACAGCTTGCTGTGCCGCAGCAGCCCGGGCAGGAACACAACGCTGCAAGAGCAGGCTCCCAAGCCCATCAAGCTCAAAGCCAAGCCCGAGGTGGAGCGCGCCCAGGTCCTTCTCAGCGTCCCGCTGCTCAGCCTACTCGGCAGAGGCAGCAGCCGTGCGCAGTGGCGCCAGTCGCCAACCCGGTGGAGCAGCCTGCAGCGGTGCAGGTGGACAGATATGATGACGGCTACTCGGCCATGGAGATGGCTGGCTATGACATTCTGGACCGTGTTGGCGAGCGCGTGTTGGCGCCTGGAGATGCGAGGCATCAACTGGACCAGATCAACTTGTCAGCCCGGCTGGAGAACTCGGGTCCTCCTGGCCCCGAGTGCTTTGGCCCGCGCATCATGAACGAGCCGTCCGTGAAGAACTTCCAGCTTGCAAGGGGCACCAAGAGCTACAACGGCAGCACCAAGCCGGAATATTGGCTCAATGACTATGTCACCGCGGTTCATATCGCGAACGGCAACAGAAGATGGGCGGTGCGCTATGTCCCGCAGATGCTAGAGGGTCCAGCTCGCACTTGGCTCAACAACTTGCCGAAGAACAGCATCAATTGCTGGCTGGACTTCTCGGACGCCTTCATCAGCAACTTCACCAGCACATACAAGAGGCCGAATAGGCCACAGCAGTTGTCCGCATGCAGGCAGCGAGAAGATGAGACGGACCGCGAGTACCTTACTCGGTGGAGCACATTGAGGAACACCTGTGAAGGTGTGAATGAAGCCCATGCCATCACTTGGTTTGCGCAGGGTTGCCGACATGGCAGTATGCTGTGGCAGAGGTTGCAGAGGGAGATGCCAAACACTCTGGCGGAGACCATCAAGATTGCGGATCAGTACGCACTCGGTGATCCTACTCAGCCCCTGATGGATTCCTCTGAGCCGAGAAGAAACTTCAGCAACAACAAGCGCAACGAGTTCTGCAACAAGCGCAGGGGTGACCGAATAGATACTCGGTATGACCCTGAAGAGGTGAATGCAGTGGCTGTTGGAACTGGGGGTAGCCAAAGGCAAGAACCTGCTGGAGCCTACGGGCAGAACCAGAATCAGGGCCAGGGCAACAAGAAACCATTCCGTGCTCCTCAGTCGGGTAGCGGCAACTCCGAGCAGCCGAGGAAGTTCGTCTTTGACGACATGAAGGATGGCCCATGCAGTTTTCACACTCACCACCCCTCAAGGCCTGCTAACCACACTACTCGGCAGTGCGAGTGGTGGGATGTGATCAAGAATGATGGCTTGCCTCCTCCTCCTCCTCTGCCAGCGGCCAACGCCAATGTGCAGCCTACTCGCGCACCCGCAGCTCGGCCGCTAGTGTTCCCGAGAAGAGAAAATGTGAACCAAGTGGCTTTAGGAGCCAACCGACACTTCAACAATGAGAGCTACCGCAACAACAACAACAACTACAACCGCAACAACAACAGAGGCAACAACAACAACTACCAGGGCAACAACAACAACGGCAACAATGGGGGCGGAGGCTCCAACCAGTACCAAGAGCACCATGAGAGCTACATGATCTTCACCTCTGAGCCAGTCGACAAGCAATCACAGCACAGGCGTGCCATGGAGGTCAATGCAGTGATTCCTGCTGTCCCTCACTACATGTATTGGTGTGACCAGGAGATCAGGTGGTCCCGAGTAGATCATCCCAAGGTGATGCCCAACCCGGGTAGCTACGCCTTGGTGCTGGATCCTACTTTCCTGGGTCCCGAGAAGAATGTGAGGTTCAGCAAGGTGCTAATCGACAACGGCAGCAGCATCAACATCGTGTACAAAGACACACTCGAGAAGCTTGGGTTGGCCGAGAACATGTTGCTGCCCAGCAAGACCACCTTCCATGGTATTGTGCCCGGGATCTCGTGCAACCCGATTGGCCGAGTATGGATAGATGTGCTATTCGGCACCAGGGAGAACTGCCGCACAGAGCGCCTGCAGTTCGAAGTGGTTGATCATCAGAGCCCTTACCATGCTCTACTCGGCAGGCCCGCTCTGAGCAAGTTCATGGCCTCTACTCATGTTGCATATCTGAAGATGAAGATCCCTGGTCCCAATGGCATAATTACTATCTCTGGGGATTACAAGAAGTCCATGGAGTGTGCCTCTGCTGGTTCCCAGTTGGCGGAGTCGATGGTGATTGCTGCCGAGAAGAAGAAGATGTATGAGGTGGTGGCCATGGCGCAATCCGCGCAGGCTGGCGCGCAGGGCGTGCCGAGTACCCAACACGGGACCGCGTTCCAGGCATCTCAGGAAACCAAGAAGGTCCAGGTCGACCCCGAGTTCCCTGACCGCGTAGCCATCATTGGCTCCGGGTTGGCGGAGAAATAGGAAAGCGAGCTCATCCACTTCCTCCGTGAGAATCGGGACGTGTTCGCCTGGTCCAATGAAGATCTACCAGGAGTCCCGAGGGAGTTGGTTGAGCACTCATTACATGTGCGTCCTGACGCCAAGCCAGTGAAGCAGGCTATGCGCCGCTTCGGAGATGAGAGAAGGAAAGCCATTGGCGACCAGATCACCAAGCTGCTGATAAGCAATTTCATCATGGAAGTGCTGCATCCGGATTGGCTAGCCAACCCGGTCATGGTCGAGAAGAAGAAGGAGGATCCCAAGGCTGCCACTGCATGGCGCATGTGTGTCGACTACACCGACTTGAACAAGGCATGCCCCAAGGATCCCTTCCCGCTACCTCGCATCGATCAGGTGATCGATTCCACTGCTGGTTGTGAACTGCTCTCTTTCATAGATGCCTATTCTGGTTTCCACCAGATTGCACTCAATCCTGCTGATCAAATAAAGACTGCTTTCATTACCCCGTACGGGGCTTATTGCTATCGTGTCATGTGTTTTGGCTTGAGGAATGCGGGTGCAACCTATCAGAGATGCATGCAGAAATGCTTGCACGACCAGCTCGGCAAGAATGTGCAGGTGTACGTAGATGACATTGTCATCAAAACGAATAAAACACATACTCTGCTTGCCGACCTGGAGGAAACCTTTGCTAACCTACGCAAGTACAAAATGAAGCTGAATCCGAGTAAATGCACCTTTGGTGTCCCGGCTGGCAAGCTACTCGGCTTCCTGGTATCTAGTCGGGGCATTGAAGCCAATCCTTCAAAGATAAAAGCTATTGAGAGCATGTCTTTGCCGAGATCCCTGAAGGATGTACAGAAGTTCACTGGTTGCTTGGCATCTCTGAGCCGTTTTCTGGGCCGGATGGGCGAGAAGGCCCTGCCTCTATACCAACTAATGAAGAAAAGTGATAAGTTTGTCTGGACTCCGCAAGCGGATGTGGCATTCAACGAGCTGAAAGCAATGCTGGCTAGCGCTCCCATCTTGGCTAGTCCGCTACCCAAGGAGCCAATGCTGTTGTACATTGCTGCCACTAACCGGGTAGTCAGTGTGGTGATTGTGGTGGAACGAGAAGAGGAAGGCAAGAGTGTGCAGCGCCCAGTGTATTATCTCAGTGAAGTGCTGTCTAGCTCCAAGCAAAACTACCCGCACTATCAGAAAATGACCTACGGCGTGTACCTAGGCGCCAAGAAGCTAAAGCATTACTTCCAAGAGCATCCTATCACGGTTGTGAGCTCTGCTCCCATCTCGGATATCATGGGCAACAAGGAGGCGAGTGGCAGAGTAGCCAAGTGGGCAATCGAGCTGGCAGCGTATGCGCCCGCGTACGCGAGAAGAGAAGCCATCAAGTCTCAGATTCTGGCGGAATTTCTGGTGGATTGGGCCGAGGTGCAGTATGAACCTCCTGCTCCAGTTTCTAATTACTGGAAGATGCACTTTGATGGCTCGAAGGTGAAGGAAGGCCTTGGTGCAGGCGTAGTGCTTACGTCACCCAAGCGAGACCAACTCAAGTATGTGCTGCAGATCCACTTCAAGGCGTCCAACAACGTAGCAGAGTACGAGGCAGTGGTGCATGGTTTGCGAGTAGCCAAGGAGGTTGGCGTGCAGCGCATTATATGCTATGGAGATTCAGATCTGGTGGTGCAGCAAGTCTCTGGCACTTGAGATGCTCTAGATACCAACATGGCATCATATTGTTCCTGGTGCAGTCCATGACTGGATTCTTCGAGGGCTGCGAGTTCCAGCACATTCACCGAGCAGAGAACGAAGCAGCAGACGAGCTGTCCAAGTTGGGATCTTCTCGGCAATCCATCCCGGCGGGAGTTGCCTTGGAGCACTTGAGGAAGCCATCCATCAAGCCCTCTCCCAAATCGGAGTCCATATTTGTTCCTTCTCTGCCAAGTGAGGAATCTGATCCCATGGAGATTGACTGGGAGAATGCTACAGGAAACCCGGGGACTGCTGCTCCTGACTCGGGGACTGCCGTCCTCTACTCGGGGACTGCCATTCCCTACTCGGGGACTGCCACTCCCTACTCGGGGACTGCCACTCCATACTCGGGGACTGTTGTCCTTAACCCGGGGACTGTCGCATTCATTGAGGAAGTCCTTGCCAATAGATCTGGGCTCCAGAGAAGTGCTCCCAACCCTAAAGAGCAACCAGAGGTGCCTGTCCCAATGGAAGTGGACGAACCAGTGTTTCCCACACGGGAGACACCGAGTTGGGCCATGCCCATATTATCCTTTCTAAGGGACGGTACTCTGCCAGAAGATGAAGTGGCCGCAAGACAGATTCAGAGAAGATCCAAGGGCTACACTGTATTCCGAGATGTGCTGCACAAAAGAAGTGCCACCGGCGTGCTGCAACGTTGTGTGGACCCAGAAGAAGGAGGAGAAATTCTGCTGGAAATACATCAAGGAGAGTGCGGGCACCACGCCTCTTCTCGGGCATTGGTCAAGAAAGCTTTTCGGCATGGCCTCTACTGGCTCACAGCTCTGCAGCAAGCTGAGGACATCGTGAGGAAGTGCAATGGCTGTCAGATGTTTGCAAGCAAGATTCACATGCCTGCTTCCGAGCTGAAGACGATTCCTATCACTTGGCCATTTGCTGTTTGGTGTTTGGACATGGTCGGACCCTTCCAGCCGGCTAGAGGCAACATGACTCACATCCTGGTCATGGTGGACAAGTTCACCAAGTGGATCAAAGTGAAGCCTATTCGGAAGTGCGATGGGGCCACAGCTGTGAAATTCTTGAAGGATGTGATCCTGAGATATGGCTACCCGCACAGCATCATCACCGACAACGGCACAAACTTCGCAGAGGGAGCAATGGTGCGGTTCTGCAGAGATAAGCACATCCGACTGGATGTTGCGTCTGTTGCGCATCAAGCCTCCAATGGACAAGTGGAAAGAGCAAACGGCATGGTACTGGCAGGCATAAAGCCAAGGCTGATTGAGCCACTGCTGAAAACACCTGGGTGTTGGCTAGACGAGTTGCCAGCGGTGTTGTGGAGTCTAAGGACTACCCCTAACCGGTCAACCGGCTACACGCCATTCTTCTTGGTATACGGGGCTGAGGCCATGTTGCCAATAGACTTAGAGCATGACTCCCCCCGAGTAACCCTCTACACTGAGGTGGAGGCGAGAGAAGCTCGAGAAGACGATGTTGACCTGCTTGAAGAAGCAAGAGAGCTGACTCTGTCACGTTCGGCTATCTACCAGCAAAACCTGCGGCGTTATCATAGCCGAAAGGTGAACCCAAGGGTTTTCCGAGAAGGAGACATGGTCCTTATGCTTGTGCAGCGCACAGCCGGGATGCACAAGTTGTCTCCTCCATGGGAAGGGCCTTTCATTGTGAGCAAAGCGCTGCACAACGATGCATACTATCTTGTAGATGCGCGCCCACCACAGGCGAACAGGGCAGATAAAGCTGGAGAGGAAACCAAGCGCCCTTGGAATGTAGCTCTACTCCGTCGTTTTCATTCGTGAGAAAAGATGTGTATGTACCCTCTTATCCGAGTTGAAATTCTATTCTGCAATCTGAAATTGAACTCGGGGACTGCCCTCGTCCAAAATTGCTCTAAGTGTTTCTACTCGGCGTTACCTTTTGCCTATTCGGTTGCTCTACTTCAAAATTCAAAGGTACATTGAGTACTGTGTTTAAACCTACATGCCAACTCTTCGACTTTGCTGCTGTCCGAAACCCGACTTCATGGCAAGCAAGAGAACAAGCAAAAGGTCCATGAGCACAAGAAAAATTACTAAGGAAAGGAAGAGTGCAGGAACCGAGTAGGGTGCTTTTACTACTGTTCTTTGTCTTACCTTTTCGGCTAAGTGGTGGGCTGTGTTACTATGATTGTTTCTAAGCGGCTAAGTATTTGCAGCTCTGCTCTTTAACTCTTGTGACTCGAATACCAAAAAAGCAACAAGTTGCGGGTAGAGCTGAGACGAAAAGAGAGAGTGAATAAGAAATGCAACTCGGGGACTCGCATGATAACGCAACCCGGCATCGAGCCCAGGCTGAACAAATTGATTAAGTTGAAAATAACAAGTGGGAATAAAAATGAGTAGCAACGGCATAAGTAGTCTGATACATTTGCATCCGGCATCCCGGGGATCTGATAAGTGTTTGAGAAATAAGCTGCAGGATAAACTCAGGTTGACGTGGTGTTCTCGGTGCTGGCCTTGGTTGTTTCATCTTCAGTAGTGGCATTGGTTGTGTCCGCTTCCGGGATGGCGTCGACAGTCTTCACGGCTTCGTCCTCGGTGCTGGCATTGGTCGCGTCCGCCTCTGCGCTGGCATCAACAAGCTTCGCTGCTTCGTCCTCGGCGTCGGGCTCGGTGGCTACCTGGTCTGAAGTGGCCGTGGCCACTGAGACGGGCGTTGTCGCGGAGGTGGAGCCGGTGGCTTGGGCGCGAAGGTTGACGGTGTCGTCGAGGGCAGCTCCTGACGAGGTGCCGAACTCGAGCGCGGCGGTGTCGATGGACATCTCCTCGCCCTCCTCCTCCTCGTCGCTACCCGCAATGACCGCAGCTTTCCCCTTCCCGGCCTTGACACCAGGAGAATCGAAGCAGCTCAAGTCCAAATCGTCCAAGTCCGTCTCCTCATCTTCGCCTTCCTCCTCGTCCCCCTCCACCTCGGTGTCGGGCTCACTGAGGCCGTCGATGAAGGTCGCCGTGTCAGCATATTGGGCAACCTCGTGCGCAACCAGCTTGCGGATAGCCACGCAGTCGGGATTCTTCTCCCACTTGGAGTCCTGGCGCATCTCGCGGATAATCTGCATATTGAGGTTTTCGTACCAAGTGGTGATGAAGAGCAGCATCATGTCTGCACCCGCCCGAGCTCCCGAGGCGCGCCACTTCTTCAGTTCGGCCTTCACGCCGCGCAGCTTCAGGGCAAGCCCGCGGATGGTCGTTGGCGCGTCGTCCTGGGGCCAGAAGAGTTCGTGGAGCTGGAAGCCAACGCGCACCAGATCGGTGCCCACACCGGCTAGTCGCTGGAATTGCCCTTGCATGACCAGGATACTCTCTTCAATTTCTGCTCGGGTGTCCATGGGCTCGCCCTTCTCAGCGCGTGCTGCTCGGGCCTTGGCCAGGGCAGGCGCGCAAGAAGACACGATATCAGGGAAAACTTCTGCAAAAGCTATGAGAGAAGATCAGAAACGAGAAACATAGAAGAAAGGTGCAGCCGAGTAGCAGAGAAGCAGAGAAAAGGGAACACTTACTGTTCAAGTCATAGCGCAGCCCTTGCAGCAGGTTCTTCCAAGTTTCCTCGTTGGCTAGATGCTTCTCCTCAATCAAACGGAGCTCCTCTAGCTGAGTGAAGAGGCCAACATTGCTCTTCTTCAGCACCTCGCACTCCTGTTCAAGGGTTCTTTCCCTGGATTTGGCTGTTGCTTCGTTCCTCTGCTTCTCGGCAAGCAATTCCTCCTTCTCGGCTGCTAAGTCGAGGGCGTCTTTGAGTGCAGTCTGCAGCTGGGTCTGGAGAGCTTCCATCTCGGTGGTATGCTCTTTTATCAGCTCGACAGCCTGGCTGGACAGTTGCTGTTTCACCTCAGCAGGCTTGAGGCAGTCTTGATGTTCCTCGACAAATTTTTTATGATCTTCTGAGAAAAGCAAAGCACGATCAACAGAGTAGCGAAGAAAGGAATACAGAGACAAGCCGAGAAGACGGCAACGTACCTTCCAAACTCTTGATGGTGGCCTGGCCGTTCTCGACGAAGGCACGGCAGTTCTCGTGCTCGTCAGACAGGGCCTTCAACTTCCCTGCAGAGTAAAATTAGTTAGCGCAAAAAGCAGAAGCGGGCGTAAACACCAAACGCAAGAACCGCGTAGCTAAAAGCGTACCTTCAACTTCAGAAAGCCTCAGGGTGCTGTTCATCACTTCCTTATCAGCTTCCTCGGCGGCTATCTTCTCTTTTTCCAGGGCGGCAATGCGCCTCCTGGCAACAGCATGGTTCCAGAGTAGCCGACGATGCAAGTCGGTCCGCTTCAGTACGCTATTCTGAGAAGCAAAAGAAAAAGGAATCAGGCAAGGTAGTAGAGATTCAACCCGAGAAGGCGGCTACTCGAGAGAGTATCCGCCTACTCGGCCAGAATCTCGGGGACTGGGTGATGGATAAGGAAAAGAAGACGAGTAGAAAAGAAGTGAAAATGCAACTCGGAAAGGATGAGTAGGAGCTTACCGCGTAGGATTGCTCAAGGTCTTCGGCGTTCTTGCGGTGGACAAACATCTTGGCGGCAAGCGTAGCAGAGGTGGATGAGACAGTCATGGGTTTGTAACCCAGGTCTACCTTGTTCCAGTCGACACGCATATGGTCTAACTCGCCCAAATCCGTGCCGTTCCAGTTCGTATTGCCAAGAACCTTGCTGTCCCACTTGGCATCGATGAAGCCAATCAAGTCAAGTACCTGCTCAAGGCCCTGGGACGTCAGCGCCTGATCCTGAACTCCACGCGAAGAAATGGAGAGAGATTTGTCTTGATTTGGGGCCGGGGGCCTGGAGTCCACTGCCACTGCCTTCTTCCCTTTCTGGAGAGCAAGATTCCGTTCCTTGGAGGTGAGGCCAATCTGGTCCTGCTGGCTGACCTTCACCATGTATGGAGGGCAGCAGGGTGGATCTGAGACGCCGGATGCAGCAGCGGCGCCAGCAGCCGCGCCAGGATCGCGGATAGCCAACTGACCGGGCTGGACAGTTGATGTTGGCGGCGGCATCTCGGCAGCCCGCTTCTTAGCTTTCTCCTTCTGAGCGGTTGGCTTCTCGGCGATTGGCTTCTCGGTTCTCTTCTTCTCGGTGGTTTTCTTGGCCTTCTCCTCGGCGGCCTTCTTCTCTGCAGCTTCCTGGGTGCTCTTCCTCGTAACCGGTTTGGCCGGAGAGCTGGTTGCAGCCTTGGTTTTCTGCACCAAGGAAGAATCTGGTGCACTGGAGGAGGTACCTTGATCAGTAGGCGGCGCCAGGGGTGCGCTAACCGGCGTGGCATCCGGTTGGGCGCTACCCTGCGCTGCGTCTGGTTGCGCATCGCTCAGTGGGTACTGCTCCTTCGTGACGGCTGTTTCTACCCGCTGCTCGGTAGCGGGATCTGGCTGTGAGGCATCCGGTTCTTCTACCCGCGGCTGGGCCGCGAGATCTTCTTGTTCAGCAGCCCCTGTCGCTGGCTGCTCTTCTTCTTCTTCCTGCCGCTCAAGGGCGGCGTCGTCATGCATCTCATGGTCTGGGTCTTGGTTTTCCTCAGCCCTGGTGGCTGGAGGGGAAGGTGGCAACTCCTGGTGAGCAGCATCCTGCGCCTCCTGCTCGGCGCGGGACTGATGCTCCTGCTCAACGTCGTGGGCGTCGGTATCCCTGTACGGAGCCTCGTCGGAGTCCTCCGCTTGCGCCTTGGCGGTGTCTTTTTTGTCGCCGTCGAGGTTGATGAGTTTATCAACGTCAATGGCGGCTTTCTTCTTGGTCTTCGTGGGCGCACGAGCGGCATCTGCGTCCAAGGGGGCTCTGAAGAGAAAATTCCATTCAGAAATAAGAAGAGGGCAGAGGAAACAGCAAAGCAAAAGAATTGGGAATCAACCGGGAAGAACAAACTGAACCAAAGCGTATGATCGAGAAGGAACTTACCCCTTGCGGCTAGGGATCGGTGGTCGTTTCCTCTTCACGACCTTCTTGGTCGTCTTCTCGGTGACTGGCTTCTCGGTTTTCTTCTTCTTGGAGGGGGGGTTCTTGGGCGCCACTACCCGCCCGCTTGCGGGTGACAGGAGCGGCAACTGAAAGAGGTGGGACGACCAGGGCTGCATCGTCCTCGTCCTCACCTTCATCGTCGTCCTCATCCTCGCCTCCGTCCTCAGCATCGGCATCACCTGTGAAATAGAAAGGAAGAAGGGCGATTCAGAAGCAGGAAGCAGTTAGTTTGTGCAGCTTGCGACCAGACAGGATGAGTTCAATTACCTTCATCTTCGTCCTCGGTCCAGTTGCGGACGGACGCATCGACACAGTGCCTACTCGTCTGGGCGGCCTCAGGAGGATTGAGCTTGTCCGCGGTCTCGAAGGAAACCACGTCATCTTCTTCTCGGTCATCTGACCAGTTGCCCTCGAAGCACTCACAGCTCTCAGCAAGCTGGCGGTCAAGGACCTGAAGAACAGAGAAACATCGCAGAGTGAGTCGAGTAGCGTGAAGACACTCTATCCGACTAGGCGTGCAAACATCAAGCACATTAAGCCTAAGTGTTTCTCCTGAGTGTGCTACCCGACAAGGCGTGCAAACAGCAAGCATACTAAGCCTGAGCAGTTCCGCTAAGCGCCCTACTCGACGCAGAATGCGAATGCTAGTCGCAGCAAGGAGAGGAAGCTATCTACTCGGATTGCATGTATTGGAAGCAGGGTAATAAGTACATACCCGTTCAATCGGCTTCGTACGGCTGTATGGGATGAAGCCATACTGCCAATTGTCTCGGAGGCCCGTGGTCAGGATAGACCTTGCGTGCGCGGCGACATCCGCGTTGCTGAGCTCGAACGTAGTCGTCCGAGTACAGTCGCGAGGGCCGCCCATGTAGCACATGGGGTGGGAGCGTCGTTGCAGAGGCAGCACTCGGTTGCGGATCCAGCAGGCGACTGGATCGTCGCTCTTCAGC
The DNA here is from genome assembly GCA_028641055.1 of Alopecurus myosuroides. Classification (NCBI taxonomy): domain Eukaryota; kingdom Viridiplantae; phylum Streptophyta; class Magnoliopsida; order Poales; family Poaceae; genus Alopecurus; species Alopecurus myosuroides. Next base: position 212,626,636 of record CM054059.1, on the reverse strand, counting down.
CCTTCTCCGATCAGAAAGGCGAGCCTTTCCTCCATCTGAGTCAGATTCCTGCTGTTGGATGGCTTGCTCTTCCAGTTCTGCCCGGTAGGAGCTCGACTGCTCCAAGGGGGCAGGTTGATGCGGTCCTCGATCTTGGCATCCTTCGTGGCGGGGATGTTCTTCACGTACAGGAAAGATTTCTGCCACTTGCGGACAGAATCCAAGCCCTTGATGCGAGGGTGATTGGTTCCCGTCCGCTGCACCATCATGGCGCTGCCGGTGTCGGTTGTCCGGCTGCTGGCGGCCGCCCCGTCCTTCTTGCCTTGGCTCTGTTGGCGGAAGAAGAAATACTTCGACCACGTCTCCGTCGTGGGGCGAACGCCGAGGAAGGCCTCGCACACCACGGCGTGGTAGGAGAGGAAGACGACCGCGTTGGGTGGAAGGTGATGCATCTGAAGACCGTAGTGGTCGAGAAGGGAACGGAGGAAATCGGAAGCAGGGAGGCCGAATCCTCGCGCGAAGTGCGCGAGGAAGACGACGTGTTCGCCCTCCCGCGGAGCCGGAACGATCTCGCCGTCGGACGGCCGGCACTGAACACCAGGAGGAACCCTCCGGGTGTTCACAAGCCACGAGCAGTCATCGACGGTGACATCGGAGCCAGCCCAGCCGGCGCGAGCACTGTCGCCACGAGCCATGGCTGCGAGTAGGAAGTGGTGGAAAATTGGAAGAGTTGGGTGGACTGGATGAATCCACGGCGGCGCAAAGAGTTGCGCGGCGGCGGAGAGCTCTGCGGCGGCGGAGAAACAGAGAGGCAGAAGAGGAAAGTGCAGGGGAAGAAGAAGAGGAAGTTACCGTGGGGGTATTTATACCACACCACGGGTAACCGTTACGAATTGGAGTAGTGGGATCGATCGTGGCAATAAATCGTGCGGCGTGGGATCTGTGGCCGGTTAGAAACGCACACAGCGCGGAGCGCGCGCGTAACGGCCGCAATTGATCCCACGACAAGATCGTGGCTAATTACTGCGCGTGATGGGACATTACGAGGTCGTGGGCCCGCTCCGTGAAAACTGGGCGCGTGGCCTGTCAGAGTCTGGGCAGCGAGGCGTCGCGGTCCTGGATGCGTGACACGTGTCCAGTTGCAGCACGGAAAGCCGGATTGTGCTCTGCGCTGCAGAGATTCGATTGAAGAAATTCCCTTAGTCTTTTTACTCGGTTACAGAGAAGGAGGCTAGCTCTATTCGGAAGAAAGGAAACTCAAGGTACTCTTCGAAATGCTACTCGGAGGTTTTACTCGGCATATTGAGGTTCAAGAGCAAGATTGCCAAGCTTGGTTTTTAAGCTGGCAGGGCCCAGTGAACGAGTTCGCAGGGCTCTACCAGCTTCGGGGACTGCTGTCGGGGGGTTACCCCCGAGTAGGGTAAAGGCAAGTGGTAAAGGCAACAATCAGAATAGAGGTTTGGTCGAGTAGCCGCCTACCCGGTACTCGCTGCCCGGTCGACTGCTACTCGGTCTCACAGAAAGATGACCAGAAGGAGATATCAAGCAAGATATATCTGTTCGAGTAGAAGAGTTGGCCCGAGTAAAACTGGCGGGAACCTACTCGGGCCAGAAGTCAAAGGAGCCGTTCTGACACAGGATCCCGCGTATCCCGGGTCCGTACTTGGCACTGTTCACAGCACTGTTCATCTGGGGACGGCGTGCCTAACAGCGACAGTGTGGCAGCAGGGCGTCGCAGGATAGGGGGGGCCTACTCTGTGTTCGCACAGTGATAACAGACTGATTACTTGGTTTTGCCCAACGACTTTCTGCATCAGGACAAGCTTAGAAGCCAAACCTGTCAGCGGGAACTCGGAAGGAGGACGATGTGCACACAATGTCGACACTTGTTTGTATTTGGCTGTATCCGGCAGGGCACCGGGTATATAAGGTGCCCAGCCGCCTCCTGCGCGAGGCATGCTAGACACGAATGCTTCACACGTAGAGATTCTTGACCTAATCCTACCCGGAGAGAGAAGAGTGGCGACTCGGTAGCAAGAACATTTGTACTGTGGCTACTCGGTGAGACACCAGAATACATAGAGAAAGGCAGGAGTAGGGGTTTTACCTCCTCACGAGGGCCCTGAACCTGGGTAGATCGTGTTGTTTGCAGTGTTTGATCTTCACCTCACGCGTCTACTCGTTGCGTGATCCCTCCCCGAGCACCTCCAGCGTCCTTCGTCCCCACATCTTTAGCCATCCTATGGCATCTGCCGTGACACCACCACGACAATGGCTCTCTTCATGGTGATCTCCATCTCCACGAAGCTTGCAAGTCGGCTCGTGCCAACTCTTGTCACGTGCCATCTTGCTCCATGTAGCCGACTTGTACATCGACTTGCATGCCTTCCGGGTTCTCCAACAAGCTACACTAGCTAGTAAATCAAAATTTACATAGAGAATCCGACACGCAGGCCGGTATACAATAAAATGACAGCACCTAGGCTCCAACCGGCTGACATAAACATGATACGCAGATCATGTATGGATTACACACATCACATGCACATAAGCCATACCATTCACAACTTCCTGCAAAACAAGTTATGCATAGATACGATATCTACCGGCGTTGTGAAATTCGCAACGACATCTAAGGCGCTACGACAGGGCGAAGCCGGATTTCTTCATCGGATAAAACGATTTTACCCAAATCTGATCCGTATTCCGATTCGATCAAACTCTTTGATCTTCGATCACCGCAACTGGATTTATGTGTCACGGTATACCCCGATGGCGGAAACCGACCGGTAGGGGTAAGTTGTTTCACGACCTTAGCAGTATGATCACGGAAACCAGATCATCCATTAACCCCGAGTACGATTGATCCAATCAACCTTGTACAAAACCGATCTATCTCATAGACCGACCACCAAAACAGCAATTAGATCACATCTAACGCTAACTACATATCACATATGTACGGATCTCGGGCCTAATACCAGAAGCTACCGCTCTGATACCACTGTTGGAACGCGTAGAGATAAACAAAACTTTTCCTACGCGATGCTTCCAAGATCTAGCCGAGGTAGAAGGCCATGATGATTACCACTAGACGCGCGGTTGCGGATTATCGGTGAAGCGCGTCGGGGCAGTGCAGTCCCACGATCCGGTCCGGCCGATCCAATCCCTCGAACGTCGAAGTGCTGAACGTACAACACCTCTGCCGGTATCCACACGTACGAGGAGGAGCTCCGACGGCGGACTGCTAGGTCCGGTGCGGCGGCTGGACTGAGTGGGGCTAGGGTTCCCAACGCATGGGAGAGTGGACTAACGTGCCCGCTGGGCAACCTGCGCCCCTCTTTATATAGCGTATGGTAATGGGCTTCACAACACTTGTGGCCCATTCCCTCTGTGAGTCCGACTCACAAAACCAGTCCATTTCCGGTTCGGGTCCAACCCGACCAATACTTGCTCCCGCTCTTAAGTGTGTGACCCTGCAGGCTCATGGCGACTTGGACACGATTGGAGTCCAACTCCCAATCGATCAATCGGTAGCGGCTCCTAGCAGAACGTGCCGACTCCCAAGTACCATTGAGTCATGACGACATACCTTTCAATGTGATATTCATCTTAGTCCTTTTTGCCTCACGATATACCTTGTCGAGCTATAGGCGATTTATCGTCATCCCTTAAATATCTCAACTCTCTTCTCGATCCGTGATATGTGATTCACCTGACTAACTCTTAGTTAACAGACACAGTTAACACTTAACTGAGTTGCGCATGGCCATACTTCCTGAATCATATCACTCGAGAGGGCCCAGAGAATATCTCTCCATTCGGAGGGGCAAAATCCCATCTTGATTATCCACGTCACGCAGCTTGCTTCTCATTCGACCCGAACTCTGCCTTTATAGTTGCCTTGTCACAGAACAACGTTTGACAGAACCTAAGTCGGTGATCCACAACTCGGATTGTGCGACAACCTCAGGTCTAAGGATTACATTGATTGAGAATGCAAATGACGACTTGATCGTTGCATCTCAATGTGGGTCAGTCCGACTTGCTAAACTCTTTAGCCAAGTCCGTGAACGTTGGAATGGCATCACCATGCCCATGACAAGTGGAACCGTGTCATCAGCCAACACTCAGATTAGTCTAGGGTGTGTGTCCAGCACAACCTAAATGACCAAGGACAATCTAGTATGAACAAAATGAATATATAGTTTCACAATCGAATCACATATTCAATGACATATATCAGATGTTCAAAACAAGGACAACTTAATAACTTTATGAATACAGTGGGAATTACATCATACATGATTGCCTCTAGGGCATATTCCCAACACCCCCCGTCCCTCATCCTCATATAATCCCTAGGGGAGACCCACCTAAAATTGATGCCTTTTCTTTTCGTGAATGGCAATACTACATGGAGACTCACTTGAACTCTTGTTGTATAGATCTTTGGAGGATCACTCGTGACGGATACAAGCCATATGATCCCAAGAATCTCACAAGAAGAGAAGTCGTAGATTGCCAACTCAACCAAACCGCTTTGTCCATTCTTCAACAAGCCGTGGGTCCTAAACACATGCCGCATCTTCAACAATATTCCACCGCCAAGGAAACATGGGATGCTCTTGTCATCATGTTTGTGGGCAATGAGAGCATGCAAAGGAATAGATATGATGCCTTCACCAATGAGGCCGAAGGGTTCTATATGCATGATGGAGAGGATCATGTGGACATGTACCGAAGACTCAAGACTCTTGCCACCGCCTTCTCAAATGTTGGTGCCAAGTACATTGATGATGCTTGGATCAAGAGGAAGTACATGATTTCCATAATGCCATTTGAGGGCGCGGACATGAAGAACATTCAAGGAAGACATGATTTCGCTTCCATGACCTGAACTCAAGTAATGCAAGAAATGTGCTCGTATAAGGTGCAAACCAAGAATGATCTTGACAACCGAGCTAGGGCCATTGGAATGCACCAAGGAGCGTCCGTTTCTTTGAAGGCCAAGGTTTTGTCAAGAGAGGTTGAGAATGAAGAAGATGGAGAAGAGGCGTTGCCTCCCTTGAAGGAACAAGACTATGATCCCGTTCTAAAGGATCTCATTGCTCTCACCATACATTTTTTTTGGATCAATCCTCCAAAGGGCAAGATATTTGTTGAGGAGAAGACAAGGTCTCGCTATGGCAATGATGGGGCTAAAAAAGTGAGGTCTTGCTTCAATTGTCAAGATAAGCATCACTTCATTCCGGAGTGCCCTTATGAGAATAGAGAGCTCCATAGTGGCAAGCTCATTCGCAAGGACAAATCCAAGCTTGAGTACAAGAAACCTCATTTCAAGAAGAAGCCATTCAACAAGAAGTCTCCCACCAAGTTTGTGCTCTTGACTCAAGAGGAGTGTGATTCCGGGAGTGATGAAGAAGAAGAAACCACAAGTGAAGTGGCCGCTCTTGCTATTGCTTCTATTCCATCATCTTCATATCTCTTTGAATCCCCCAATGACGATCTTCCTCAACGTAATGCCAAGTGCTTCATGGCTAAGGCCACGGAGGTATCACCTTCCTCCAATTCTAAGACCCCTAGTGAACTAGAACATCTTGCTAGTCTTAGAGAAGAAGAAGAAAGGGTCTCCTTGGACAGTTTTATGTCTAGCATGCAAGGGGAGACCAAGAAGTACGTTGAGTATCTCATGAGGCAATTGGGAGAGGCCCAAGATGCTCTTGAGAAGAAAGGTGAGGTTGAGAGAAGGGATGCGGATGAAATTGCATCCCTCTCTATGACTCTTGAGGAAGAGCATGATGGTAGAGTTTCTCTAGAGGATGAACTTGAATCTATTGAATTAACTCATAATGAACTTGTCTCAAACATCACTAAGGAACGTGATCTTGCTATTGCTAAATATAAAAAGGCTAAAAAGGATAATGTCGAGTTTGGGGTTGGTCATGGTAAACTAACCGAGGAGTTTGAAAAGCTAACCAAGGCTCACAAAGCTTTGGAAAGCCAACACTCATCCCTCAAAGAGTTGCATGAACAACTTCAAACTCAACTTAATCAAACTAACAACCCTAGCACCTCTAATTCTTCTTGTGATCATGCAAATATTATTGAGGAAAATGTTAGGTTGAAGGATGAGCTAGCAAGGCTCAAGGGAAAAGGCCCTCAAGTTGAGAAGGTTGTGACCCCTTCCCCACAAGTGGTTTCCCCTAACTCTAATGTGGTCATTGCTAGACCACAATTGAGTGCTCCAAGGCAACAAGTGGGCAAGCAAGGTCTAGGCTATGTAGCCAAGAAGAAGAACAAGAAGAAGAAGAGAAAGAAGAAGACCAACAATGGTGCTTCGAGTGGTATTGTCATTAGGGACAACACTACTCCTAGCACACCCGCTCAAGCAAACAATATTGCCTCGAGTAGTAGTGTCATGAGGGACAACACTACTCGTAGCACCTCCGCGGGAACTAACAATCCACACCATTTCTTATATGTTGATTATTATGGTGTTGTGCAAGCTAAATACGTTGGTCCTATTGAGGGTTTCATTGACTATACTATTTGGGTTCCAAAGACCCTTGTTGCTAACATGAAGGGACCCTCCTCGGGTCCTAACTCTAGTCAATGATCTCTTGCAAGACTATGCTTCCGGTGAGACTAAATGGATAATTAATAGTGGATGCACTAGCCATATGACCGGAAGCAAAGAACTTGTGACAGATTTGCACCCAAATGACATACAAGAAACCGTCACCTATGGAGACTCGTCCTCGTCTAAGGTAACCGGATTCAGCAAGGTTGTGGTCGCTCCCGATATCACTATCGTGAACGTCATGCTTGTCGAATCCCTTGGTTACAATTTACTTTCCGTCCGCTCTCTTGGAAAGATGGTTTTCTCCGTCTTTTTTGATGTTGATATTGTGGTCCTTTTGAGGAGCAAGACTCTTGACGTCGCTTACGTGGGACATGTTGAAAATGAGTTCTTTGTGGTGTACTTTTGGAAGTCTACCAACACTCAAGCAATGTGTCTTTTCGGAAAGGAGGACTTGGGATGGTTGTGGCATCGCCGCCTATCCCATGTCAACATGAGAACTTTGCAAAGTCTTCACAAAGGTGGCCTTATTGTTGGACTAAAAGAAAATGTTTCCTTTGCAAAGGATCGCGTTTGTAGGTCGTGTGTTGAAGGAAAGATGCATGACAAGGTGCACAAGGCCAAGACTATTATCTCATCAAAGAGGATCTTGGAGCTTCTCCATGTTGATCTCTTTGGTGCCGTGCCCGAGGCAAGTCTTGGTGGCAAGAAGTATTGCTTGGTGATTTTCGATGATTATTCAAGATACACTTGGGTTTATTTTTTCAAGTGCAAGAGTGAAACTCAACAAACCATCATCGACTTCTCCAACGAAGTGCAACGTCAACACAATGTGCAAATCATGGCTATTAGGAGTGATAATGGTTCGGAGTTCAAGAACTACACTTTGAATGAATTCCTTAGTGAAGAAGGCATTCTTCATCAATACTCCGCCACTTACACTCCTCAACAAAATGGTGTTTCCGAAAGGAAGAATCGCACCCTCTTGGATATGGCAAGGACCATGTTGGCGGAGTACTCTTCTCCCCAATACTTATGGGCCGAGGCCATATCCACCGCATGCCACTCCTCCAACCGCCTCTACATCCGCAAAGGCTTGGACAAGACCCCATATGAGATCCTCACCTGCAACAAGCCCAACGTCTCCTACTTCCGTGTATTCGGTTGTAAGTGCTTTTATTTGATCAAGGGTGTTAGGTTGTCTAAATTTCAATCCAAAACTATTGAGGGTATATTTGTTGGTTATGGTGCCGAATCCCACACTTATAGAGTCTTTGACAAAGCCTCACGGATTGTCATAGAATCTTGTAGTGTGGCTTTCGAGGAAAATGATGGCTCCCAAGTGGCGCAATTTCATGTTTCTAATGTAGATGTTGAAAACCTCAAGAATCCATAGGAAGGATGGGTGTGGGATTTTTCCGCCCCATTGAGGGACACCTTATGGCGACTCGAGAAGGACTATGCTCCACTCAAGTGGAGCCCTCCTCTACAATAGAAGAACACGCCAAGCAGCCAAGTGGTACACCTAACCAAGAACATGTACAAGCCCCTCCTCTCATTGACCAAGTGACTTCGCAAGTCGTACCCACTCCTCTCACTAATGCAAGTCAAGGTCAAGGCCAAGATCTACCATCCTCTTCATCCTCTTCTCAAGTTGAAGCAAGTGTTGAAGATATTGTTGTTGATGATGATCAAGGCCAAGTTGGTCAATATGGGGACCCAAATGATCAAGATGATCAAGTGATCCCTCCTCGCAATAATGAGGAGATCGAAGCCCGTCGTGTCAAAAGGATAAGAAGAGCTTTGAAGCAAATTGATGCCCAAGAAAACAAGATCTTGGAGGATATCCAAGCTCGAAGATCCACAAGAAGGCAATTGGCACATTTTAGTGAGCATCAAGCTCATATCTCTATGGTGGAGCCTAAGAAAGTGTTTGAAGCTCTTGAGGACTCCGATTGGGTTGAAGCTATGCATGACGAGCTCAATAACTTTGAGCACAACAAGGTTTGGAGATTGGTTGAGAAGCCCAAAGATTGCCACAATGTTATTGGCACTAAGTGGATTTTCAAGAACAAGCAATATGAGTATGGCATTGTCATTAGGAACAAGGCAAGATTGGTTGCTCAAGGGTACACTCAAGTTGAAGGCATTGACTTTGATGAAACCTACGCACCCGTGGCTCGCCTTGAGTCCATATGTATCCTCCTTGCTTATGCATCTTCTCATAATTTCAAATTGCAACAAATGGATGTGAAAAGTGCTTTCTTGAATGGTCCACTAAAAGAGAAGGTATATGTTAAGCAACCTCCGGGGTTCGAGAATCTCAACTTTCCTAGCCACGTTTACAAACTTGACAAGGCTCTCTATGGTCTCAAACAAGCACCTCGTGCTTGGTATGAGCACCTTAGGGAGTTGTTAGATGATCGTGGTTTTGAAGTTGGGAAGATTGACCCCACTCTCTTCACCAAGAGAGTAAAGGGAGAGCTTTTCATACGCCAAATATATGTGGACGATATCTTCTTTGGCTCAACTAACCAAGCTTTCAATAATGAGTTCTCTAAGCTTATGACTGACATGTTCGAGATGTCTATGATGGGTGAGCTTAAATTCTTCCTTGGCTTTGAGATCAAGCAATTGGCTTGTGGGACTTTCATTTCTCAAGCCAAGTAAACCCAAGATATGATCAAGAGGTTTAACTTCCAAGATGCTAAGATCAAGACATCTCCTATGCAAGTCAAGTGCCACCTATCCCATAATCCAAAGGGAAGTAAGGACGTGGATCAAAAGTTGTATCGTTCTATGATTGGTTCTTTGCTCTATCTTTGTGCATCTAGGACCGATATCGTTTTGAGTGTAGGTGTGTGTGCAAGGTATCAAGCGGCTCCTAAGGATAGCCATTTGATGTTGGTCCATAGGATCTTTCGTTATTTGGTCCATACCCCAAGATTTGGTTTGTGGTACCCGAAGGGGGCACAATTTTCTCTCAAGGGCTACACGGATTCCCATTGGGCAGGTGATCAAGATGATAGGAAGTCCACTTCCGGGGCTTGCCAATTTCTTGGTAGGTCCTTGGTGAGTTGGTCTTCCAAGAAGCAAAATTGCATATCTCTCTCCACCGCCGAAGCCGAGTATGTAGCCGCCGCAAGTGCTTGCACTCAATTTCTATGGATGAGGCAAACTCTCGAGGAGTATGGTGTTCATTTGGATAGGGTGTCTCTTTTGTGTGACAATGAAAGTGCCATCAAGATTGCATACGATCCCGTGCAACACACAAGGACCAAGCACATTGCGATTCGCCATCATTTCATCTGAGACCATGTGGCAAGAGGGGATATTGCACTATATTATGTGCCCACCAAGGACAATCTTGCGGATATTTTCACGAAGCCACTTGATGATGCAAGATTCTTGTTCTTGAGGAATGAACTAAATGTGATTGATTCGAGGAGTTTGACTTGAAGATCTTGCACACACCCCTATAGATGAAACGTGTTCAAGTTTAGGTGTAGGCATGGACATAGGGGGAGTGTTATCGTAACACATTGTGTTCTCCCTCCCCCATTATGCCCAAAGCAAAAATTCATTGTTATCTCTCCTTTTCTAATGTTGAATTGTGAGATTCAATGTCGAGTAATGGCAATGCCCCCAAGATATATCTTCGCGGTTGCATACCATGAACTCTTACATGGTGGCTTAGGCCACCAACCTCTTCTCATTTGAAGAGTTGGATCTTAGTTGGGACTTATTTGATATTTCATTGCTTTTCTTGTTTTTCCCTTCTAAGTGTTCTTTCGTAGGAAAATCCCACTCAATTGGTCTTTTGTTTGTTTGATTCTTACTTTTGAGAGGGATAAGTACTACTCTCAGTTCGGTGTCTCTAAACCTAAGCCATTCTACCACAAATCCATCTTATTCTAGAACTTGTGCCGTCCGTTGAAACGAGGAATTTTCGAATCAGTAGGCAGCTAGAATTTTCGGTCTAGTTTTGGACCAGAATATCCGGTCCGGCGAAAATCACTTGTCCAGGAGACGAACGGGGAAGGGGCAGTTCGTGCCTTTCTTCCCCAACTCCTCTCCTCCACCCCAAACCGCCGCCGCGCTGATTCTTGGCCTCCCGGGCCGATTCCTCCGCGGGATCTTCAAGCTTTGGCTCAGATCTGCTTCCCCTCATCCTCAGGAGCATTTCCATCCAAGCATCTTTGTCCATGGAATACGGTAAAATTCAATCTCGTTGAATCTTGGTGCTATAACCATACCACTCCATGGATCTGTGTTTTTGTTAACAATGCTTGGTAGAAATTGTTCCCTAGGGTACCCTTTGCATGCTAGATACAATAGATTAGATTCTCTTGTCACCGATCTAATTTTGAACTCTAGATTTTGATTGTTTTTGTGCTGTTTTCGCAGTACCGGAATATCCGGTCCACGATTGAACTGGAATATCCGGGTACACCAGAATATCCGGTTCAGTTCTGAACCGGAATATCCGGCTGTGTCCTATACCTATTGAGAACAGCCCAAAAATAATCTTTGCTAGATTTCAACTTAGATTAATACCTGGAATCTTTTCTACTGTTTTTATGCATGATTCATCTGTTGCTTGACATACGTGCACTCATCCCTATTGCTATCCTTCTATTGTCTTGTTTCACAGGCGGTTCTGACAGGGGTTCTAGCAAGCGCCCCAGGAAGCAGGTTTCTTCTAGGGCCAAGAGGAAGACTCGACTCAACTATAAGACCAACATCTCTGTTCCGGATTTCTCTGTGCTCAGACAGAAGGATGTCTACCTCACTCCTCGAGATGCTGCTTGTGATTCTCGTTTCTGGAACTTGGAGCAGTCTTACGGTAAATCGCGGCAGATGTTACCAGGGGTAACTAAGTTTAGGGTAAATTGACTCTAGTGTTTGGGAGAGGGTTTAGCTCAGGGAAAATCATGCTATCTGGGGATCTGGTAGCTCGAGCTGCAATGTCACCGAGACTCCGATCTAGGGTTTCAACTATCAATTCTGGTATTACTGGAATACTCGAATATCTGAAAAAACTCTCTGTCTCTCTGTCCCAGGAACCGGTTTATCTATTACCCGGCTCTCTGGCTTCCTATACAAGGCACACCCGGAATCCTACCCAGAATACACATATAACCCTAGCCTTCCTAATCTTGGCTCCCAAGGTACGAATTGCAAGATCAACGCTCCCTTTTGGGCCTTCTAGAAACTCCTCTACCTTGGGCCGGGTCTTGTGTGATTTCCTTCGGGCCGGATTTCGCCTAGGCATGAGCCTACCGGGTTACCATCCCCCCAACAGTAGTCCCCAAGTTTAAGCTGGATTCGATCTTGTCTTGTTCTCCTTCATAATCTTGATTTTAGGCATCATGTTTCAGGTGAAGCAGTGAGCTCGATCATCCAGGTTAAACTCCTGAAATAAGACAAATAACTATATAAAAGGATAAAACCCGGTTATACTTGTTAGACCAACTCATTTTGGCGGTCCTTTTTATCACCATATTTTTCTTCCTGGGTTCATACGCCTCCAGGTTTATCTCAATAACATCCCATAAATCATGTTTCTTCCTGGGTTCATATGCCTCCAGGTTACCGAGATAGGTCCTCTCAATATGTCGATGGTTTAGATGACCCTTTTGCAAACCTTTAACTGTAAGCCGGCTTTCGCATGGATTATCACTGATGTACTCACTCTGTAAAACAGGGTCAGTTAAGTCCCCATGGGCATCATAACTGATTGAGATTACAGGAAAACAAACAGGCCATATAAGTGCGAGTCACATCGAGCTTAAGCAAGATAGGCAAGTATATAATGGCTAGGACATAGCCGAGTTACAGGATTGCAGCTGCATCTATGCGATGACGAGCCCCCATAACCAAAAGTGGCATCATGGCCGGGTCATTAGGTTTGAAGCTGTTGCTTCCATAGAGCAAAGCAGCCCCTAAGACCACTGAGCAATGGTGGGTCTCCTTTTTCAGAAGTCTCCAACACATTGAGATACATAGGACGAAGGCGGGTCTCCTCTTCCAGGAGTTTCCGACTCATCGTGATCAATAAAATGCAATGGTGAGACTCTATTCTTATTTTCCATCTCATTGACCTGTATGAAACAACATGGCGGGTCTTCTATCTCTTCGACCAAAATTAAACCGGATGTACGTACCATACCCACGAAGACGTTAACCCGGCCGATCGTGACGACAGATCCGATTCCAGCCGATCCGACTCTGGCCCCCATCCAAAATCGTCGACGATCTTCTCTCCTTCGGGGTTGGTGATGATCTCTCCGATTACGAGGTTCTTCATGCTTTCCCGAGTTTCTCCCGTGATGTAAACACCTTTGGACGTAGGCCCCACGGTGGGCGCCAACTGTCGTGGGATATTCACGGCAGACGTTACCGGGGGTAACTTAGGTTGGGGCAAATCGACTCTGGTGTTTGGGAGAGGGTTTAGCTCGGATTGGACACAAGGATTATCCTGGTTCAGCCTCTCCATTGGAGATAATAGCTTACTTCCAGCTGGGATCTTATTAGCTATCGATCTAGAGGCTCGGACTGCAATGTCGCCGAGACCCCAAATCTAGGGTTACAAATATCGCCAAGACCCCAAATCTAGGCCCGGACTGCAATGTCGTTGAGACCCCAAATCTAGGGTTACAAATATCGCCGAGACCCCAAATCTAGGCTCGGACTGCAATGTCGCCGAGACCCCAAATCTAGGGTTACAAATACCAGCTCTCGTGTACCTTGAATCTAGGGTTTCTACTCGAAATCTCTTAATCTCTATGACCTAGGAGCATGCTTATATGGGTGGCTGGTCTCCTAGTCGTACAAGGTAAAAACTGGGTCATACCATATTAAGAGTCCTAATCTAGGTCTCCTTCGTGACCTCCAAGTCTTGAGTCTCCAACTTGTACAAGGTTTCCGGGTCTTCCAGAATCCTCCTTCTATGGCATCTTCCGAAGCTGAGTTATCCCCTGACTCCTCTGGCCGGGTAATATTCTGAGTCATCTCCTGACTCCTCTGGCCGGGTCTCCTTCCTGGCCAGGTCTCCCTCCTGGCCGGGTCTCGCCTCCTTGCCGGGTCTCCTTCCCGGCCGGGTCTCGCCTCTGGCTGGTCATACTTTCTTTGTCCTTAGGGGTACCAGGTTATCTTTCCCCCAACATTTATGCTGATATTTACTGTGACTTCAAGTTCCCTATCCGAGAGATGCACCCATTTGACTTTGTTGCTATCAAGGATAAGGAGGAGTTTGCTGATGCCACGAGTATTGTTGAGCGGTTCGGGCTTGTAAAGCTCATGGAGACCCAGTGCAACTACAACACTCTGCTCGTTACTCAGTTTATGTCTACTCTAGTGTTCAGTAAGGATCAGGTTTGCTTCCTCAAGTGGATGACTGAGTCCACTCCTTGTGAGATTCCTTTTCACCGGCTGGCTCGTCTTCTTGGATACATCTACAACTCTCATCCTCCTGTTGGTCGCCGTGTGCATGAGGCAGAGAGACCTCGGAGGGAGATGTTCATGTCTGAGTTATATGCTCCTAGATTCACTGTTGGAGGCATTGAGGGACTTCTTCCCCTCTATGATCAGCTGGTGCGCATCTTCAGATCCTTCTTGGTGCCGAGTGGAGGTAATAATTATGCTCTCACCTCTCCTTTGTGCAACCTTCTCATTCTGGATAAGGAGTGCGTGGAAGATGAGGATCCGACCGCTTCATATTCTGTGGATGTTATGGACATCATTTTCCACGAGCTGTACACTGCTATGATTGGTGGGAACACCATTCCCTATGGTCCGTACATCATGATGCTTATCAAGGATGTGATGAAGAGGGATTTTGCTGAGCTTCCCATGGTTGAGCACAAGGTCAAGAAGCTGTATGTCAAGAGGAAGAAGAAGACCACTCCTGCTGCTCCTGTTCCTCCATTTGAGGATGGTTCCTCCATGGGGGGTATGCCCTCTTCTAGTGCCCAGCCTACGTCCACTCCTGGTTCTAGCACTATGCGCCATGTCAGGAAGCTCTCCTGGTTTCAGCGCAATGTGCTCTGCATGAAGGTGGACATCCATAAGGAGCAGTACAGGGCCTATTGTAGGGACACAGAGTTGGCCAGTTCACAGAGTCAGATTCTTCACCACGTGAGTGGTCCTACTGGTGATCTGCCTACTCCTCTTGTTGCTCAGTCTTACTCTGCTTGGTCTGCTCATGATCGTACCCCTTGGGAGCGCATTGAGGAGGCTCTCCGGGTCACACATGCTACCACTTCCAGGACTGCTGCTGAGGATGAGGAGGAGGATGATGTTGACACCGAGGATGAGCGCGAGGCTGCTGGCGAGTCCTCTGAGCATTCTGATGCTTAGACTATGTTGGGACGTTAGCTTAGTTATTCCTCTCCTTTTCGTGTCTCGATGCCAAAGGGGGAGAAGTAACTACTAGACTACGGGATTTGCATGGGTTCGGGCACAAGTGTATGCTTTTATCATTTCTTGAGAGCTTGTGTCCATTTTAGTTTCGTTTTTTATCTCGTTTAAAACTATGTGTTATCGTGTGTGAGACTATGTTGGTTATCTTGGATATTATCATGGATTATCTATTTTGGTGGTTCGTGGCTATATATTTCTCTATCTTATATGTTGAGGATATTATCTATTGTTGTGCTTGGTTATTATTGGTTATCATCCCCACGCACAAGGTATATACTTCTATCTTATTCTCATCACGTTTGTGAGGTTGGTACTTTGGCATGTTTGCTACTTGTTGGAAATTCTCTCCGTATATTATTGCATCTATTTGCATTTGAGGCAAACAAAAGGTATGCATATAGATAGGGGGATACATTTCCATTTTGTTTCAAACATGTTCTAGTTAAGGTTTTATTGCAAATCTTAGTATTGTCATCTAACACCAAAAAGGGGGAGATTGAAAGTGCATTTCATTTTCCCAGTGTTTTGTGTGTTAGTTAACAATACTAAGTACATTATTTATCGAGGTGTTTAGCGTGCAGGTGTTACACTTAACATCGACATCGATCACCAAAAAGTCGGTGAAGTTTGGCCTGAGAGATTTGGGACAGAAGGCAACCGGATTATTCGGAGGATCCGGATATTCCGGTCTGGAAAATTCTGGAACATTTCCGGATAGAGATGAGCCGGATTATTTGAACCGGATTATTCATCTCGGACCGGATATTCCGGTTGTTGAGTGTTTGCTTGAAAACGCCTAAGGACTGGAAGAAAATCTGACAGAAGCGAGCCGGATTATTTGTACCGGATTATTCCGGAGAAGCCGGAATATCCGGTACAATTGCCTACGCGGTTCAGAAGCGAGCCAGATTATTTGAACCGGATTATTCGCGGGCAACCGGCTAATCCGGTTAAAGTCAACAGGATTCGAGAAGATAAGCTGACCGGATATTCCGGTCCAAACTTGGACCGGATATTCCGGTCCCAAAAATCCTGCACAACGACTAGTTGTGAGGAGGGGCTATAAATACCCCTCCTCTTCTTCCTCAAGATCTAGTTCTTCCCCTTAGCATTTATTGGCATTTAAGAGCTCACCAAATCCCTCATAACTCCCAATCCCTCCACCCAATCTTGAAGATCTTTGGAGGATTGAAGGAGAAGGCCCCGATCTATATCTTCACCGAGTCGTTCTTCATTTCCCCCTCTCTAGCTCGAGGGATCTTGCCTAGGGTTTCCTCTTGTGGAGAACCTAGGCATCTTGATTCTTGTTGGTGATTCAAGAAGTTTTGGGAGCCCCCAATTTGGTTGTGGGTGTGTGCCCCAAGTTGTTTGTAAAGGACTCGATCCCCGCCTCAAAGGGGTTCAATAGTGGAAGGTGAACTAGGCCTTTGTGGCGGAGTTCATCGGAGAATGGGGTGAGGCCTTTGTGGCGTTGAGTAGGCCTTCGTGGTGAGCTCACACCCCTCCAACGAGACGTACTCCCCTAAAAAGGAGGAACTTGGGAATACATCGCGTCTCCGTGTGCTTAACTTTGGTTACCTCGTTCCCTCACTCTCTTTACATACCGCTTGCATTGTGTTTAGCATTATCCTTGTCATATAGGTAAATTCACCGTAGCCGCATTATCTAGAGAATTTACCTTTATGTAAAGCCTAAATCAAAAGAAAAATTAAAATTGGTCGTAGCACCTATTCACCCCCTCTAGGTGCCCATACTTTACTTTCACATTCAGCAAAACTACAACGTCTCGGCCATTCAGCAGTTCTTTGCCACAATCACCTTTGGTGAAGATGATGATGTTCCTTTGAGGTGGATGACCGGGTCTGTTGAGTGTGAGTCCTCTATGAGGCGTTTTGCTGAGCTTCTTGGCTACCCATGGGGTGAGGGAAATGTTCACCGTATGCATGTTCACGGAGTGGCCTATGACAAGAAGTGCATGGCTCCTATGTATGAGAAGCTTTCTAGCACCGGTACCGCTAAGGATCTCAAGAGGGTTTACAACATTGTTCTTCGTCTCTTCCGCAACAAAATTTCTCCCAAGGCCGGGAATGTGGATGCTATTTGTGGAGGTCTCGTGAACTTACTCTACCAGGCTTTCCAGTGTCACTTAGGTGGTCCAGATGGTGAGGGCTACGATTGATGTTATGCACTTCATCAGAGAGGAGATCTACTCTGCTATGATTGAGATCAAGAAGGTACCCCTGTACGCTCCCTATGTGATGAAGCTCATCCTCGATAAGTTTCCGGGCTTGGTGACTGAGGTTGAGCACTCGGTTGGCTCTCTCCAGATTCTGTCCTCTCACCTACCTGACACTGACACCCCCATGGGTGATGCTGAGGTTGCTCCTAGGTCCAGGAGGAAGAATGCAGATCCTCCCTCTCGCCATTCTAGCAAGGAGGAGACACAAGATGATATGAAGAAGTTGTCATGGTTTCAACGCAACATTTTGTGCATGACAGTTGAAGTGCATAAGGAGAACCATGTGGCCTATAAGGAGAGGCGTGAGCTGAAGAAGATGATCTCCAAGCTGCAGGGTCACGCTGGGCTTGGAGCTACTCCTCCTATGGGTACTCCTCCCACTACACCTCCTACTCCTCCCACCGCGTTCGTGACTATGTCTTATGAGAACAGGAACACTGACCACTTCCCATGGGGTGGCTTTGAGGACGTCACCTCAACTGCTTCCTCTTCGACCCACCGTGGCACGACCCATATGATTGAGGAAGAGGAGCATGTGGAGGATCAGGCTGATGATGATGAGGAGGAGGAACTTGAGTGCTTCAACACTGGTTCTGAGGCTGAAGAGGAAGATGAAGATGATGAGGACGAAGCAACAGACCCAGTGGATGATGAGGACGATGACTATGAGGATGATGACTGATTCCTTGGGTTGTGTGGTGCTCTTTGCCCCTTTTTGGTGTCTCGATGCCAAAGGGGGAGAATTAGCTTGTCTTCTCCGGGTTTTACAAGGGTTGCTTTGGTTTGAGTATTTGCTTTGGAACACAAGTCCTTGAACTTGATTTGCCTTTTATGGCTTGTGTTCCCGTTATCTTAGTTGCTTTGATTTCCTTAGTGAACAATGGATGATATGTGTGTGATGAGACTACGTGGTGAAGCTATCCTTCTTATTATGCTTATTATTGCTTTACCTATTGTATCTATGCATGTATGTATTTTTTTATTTCTCACTAGTAGTTGATCTAGAGGGCTTTGTTTGTAAAATATAGGGGGAGCTCACATTGTGAGTGCTCTATCTTATTCAAACATAACCTAGCCGTGATTTTATTGCAAATATGTGTGTTGTCATCAAACACCAAAAAGGGGGAGATTGAAAGTGCAAGCACGCTTAAATCATCTTGTTTTGGTGTTTGTTAACAACACATGTATCCTTAAGTGTGTTGATGTATTTCAGGGCCTAAATACCATATTTGATGTGGTGGTATGGTGTTACAAAAATATGCAAAGTATCTGGAATTGGTTCTGCTGGAGTTTACTCCAGGCCGGAGTCTCCGGTCTCCCAGACCGGAGTCTCTGGTGTGAAGAAATTCACCAGGCCAGTTTCTCTGGATTTATTGTGTCGCCTGCGGTACCCAGACTGGAGACTTACCGAAGATACACCGTAGTCTCCGGCGTGGGTGTTTCCCCTGAAGATCTTGGCTAAGTCCAAACTGGTGTCGCCTGCGGCAGTCCGGAGGCTTACCGGAGAATGTCCGGAGTCTCCGGTGTGCCTGTGTTCTTTGCTCTCGATTGACCCCAGACACTCTGTGAGCTCAGACGGCTAAGTCAAGACCGGAGTCTCCGGTCCTCCAGGCCGAAGTCTCCGCACTGGATTTTTCCCTAAAGTTTCTCAAGGTGATGAACTTGGTGTCGCCCGCTGTATCGTCACCGGAGACTGTCCGGAGTCTCCGGTCCAGGGGGTCTGCGAAAATATTCAGACCGGAGTCTCCAGCCTTTACACCGGAGTCTCCGGTGTGAGCTTGGAAGAAAAGCTCCAACGGCTCCAAGACTTTATGAGGGGTATAAATACCCCCTCCCCTCCACCTACCTTGGGTAAGCTCGTCCAGAATTAAAGTCACCATTGTTGGAGCTCACCCACCTTGCTAGATCTCCCAATCCCTCCACCCAAAAGCCTTGATCTTTGGAGGATTGAAGGAGAAGGCCCCGATCTACGTCCTCACCAACCGGATTTCATTTCCCCTCTCATTTGCTTGAGGGATCTAGCCTAGGGTTTCCTCTTGTGGAGAACCTAGGCATCTTGCTACTCTTTGGTGATTCAAGAAGTGTTGGGAGCCCCCAATTTGGTTGTGGGTGTGTGCCCCAAGTTGTTTGTAAAGGATTCGATTCCCGCCTCAAAGGGTATCAATAGTGGAAGGTAAACTAGGCCTTTGTGGCGGAGTTCATCGGAGAATAGGGTGAGACCTTTGTGGCGTTGAGTAGGCCTTCGTGGCAAACTCACACCCCTCCAACGAGACGTACTCCCTTAACAAGGAGGAACTCGGGAATACATCGTGTCTCCGTGTGCTTCCTATCGGTTATCTCGTTCCCTTATCTTTTACTTACTTGTACTTGTTGCATTTATTATTGTAATCATTGCATTAGTTGGTTTCCTTGTCATATAGGTAAATTCACCTTACTAGAACTATCTAGAGAATTTACCTTCGTGTCAAGCCTAATTGTGAAGAAAAATTAAAATTGGTCGTAGCACCTATTCACCCCCCTCTAGGTGCCTATACTTTACTTTCAACTGTTTCGTTGGGGCAAAGTAACTTGGTTGTGTTGTGTAGATTCCACGTTGCTGCTGAACCGGTAGTGCGTCCTGCCAACATCAGCTGCCAACAACCTTCAGAAGTGATTTCTTTCTCATACTGGTCGATTCAATCTTGGTTTCTTTCTGAGGGAAACTTGCTACTGTGCTCTTCATACCTTCCTCTTGGGTTCTCCCAACGAACATGTGTCCACGCCATCAACGGCCAAGACTAAAGAAGCAAAGAGGTAGTTGTCCGAGAAGAGAGACCAAGAGAAGAAAGAGAAGTGGGAAATGCTCCGACAAGAGAGATTGCGCAAGGCCGCCACCGAAGAGAGGAGAGCCATAGCCGAGGAGAACAAATCCATGGCCAAACTACTAGCCGAGGAGAACAAGATCATGATGACGAACCATGCTGAAATGGATGAAATGACCCTCGAGCAGCACAACATAGCAAGAAGGGGAATCCTGGAGGAAAGAAAGCAAGCTATGACTACAGCAGTTGCTGCTTCTGCTGCTGGTGGTGGTGGTGGTAGTGCTTCTCCTGGTGGTGGTGATGGTGGTGTGAACGGAGATGGTGACGCTTGATTTGGTGACTCGTTGCACATTTCTATTAGAGCATTTTGTGTTTTCATCGTAAACTATCTTATTTGTCGTCTTTGATTGTTCAAACTTTTTAAGTTGTCGAAATTATGTCGAGATTGCAATGAATTTTGGTAAAAGTTTAAACTTGCAGTTTTTTTGGTTTAGGGGCGCCCTAGAAGTTTGCAACCCTTAAACTGCCATTTTTCTGACTTAAAAGAATTTACTTAAAAATTATTTGAGACTTAAAGTCTTATTAGTAATGTATCAGTATGCCTTTTAATTCATCATTAAACCGTGGAATATTTTGTACTAATACGGAGTATAGTTAGTAGTAACTTAATTAATAATCCACTAGTTAACATGAATTAAACCCCTTCCCTTGCGTCGCCCCTTCGGAGGCGACTCGAGGGCGAAAACCCTAGCGCCGCCCCTTCCCCACCCTTTCCCACCCTCGCCTCGCTGCCGCAAGAGGCAGCTAGCGGGTCAAGCTACTCGGCTGTCAAGGAAGGTGGCGGTGGGGCTATCGCTACCCCATCTCTCTCTCCCAGGTGGTGGAGAGCCTCTGGATCTGAGGCGACGGCCTCGTGCAGAAAGGGCGATGTTGGCCTGGCGGCGAACGACATGCGCTGATGCTTCTTGCCGCTCTCCTTGGCTGTGTGGGTGGCAAGGCGGCAGCGGTCGAGGATGCGCAGCGCGGAGGCTTCCCCGGTGGTCTCCTAGCGCAATATGTGAAGATGCTGGCCCTTCCCTTTTTTTCGCTCGTCCCGCCCTTCCTGCCCTTGTTCCTTGGAGCCTTGTTGTCGGTGGGTGTGGCTGGAGTTGGGGCGCTAGACCGGGGGAAACCCTTGGTTATCGGTGGTGGCTACGATGTCGATGGCGGCTACGGACGATGTTCCCCTTCCTGGAGGCGGCATTAAGGTCTATTTCCCTCTCCCCTTCCTCTCTATCACGGGAGAAAGCCTCAAATCTTTCATATTGGGCGCCGACGACGCTCCTGCGTTGCTCCTTCCTTGGTGGCGGCGCCTTGGGATAGCGAGGGCGGTGGGCGAGGTCGACGGCGGGTGGTGGGCAGCTGGTTTTCTTCGGTGGCGCGGTGGCGGTGACTGGCGTAGCGTGTTGCTCCTTTCCACAATGAAATGGCTCGCCGGCGGGTCGGCGCCCTCAAGCCTAGGTGATAGGGGAAGGTCCCCTCTACGACAACTCTGTTTCCCTGGTGGTATGTTGGGTCATCGAAGCCTTGTTGGGTTCCGGTGTTGCCACATCTCTCTCCGCACCTTCTTTGGCGCCCTCGTCCGGGAGTTTGTGTGTCTAGTGTTGTGTTCTGTGCTAGGCGGCGGCGTTGTTCGTGGGTGGCTTTCGGCGGTGCTCATTGTCCTCCCTTCCTGGCCTCCTTCCTGCCTTTGTCTGTATGTTGCGGCTGGGCCCCGGGCAGTTAGCGCAGTGGTTGTGGTTGAGCGCAAGGAGGATGGGAAGGATCACCCGGTGCAAAGGCCGGTTTACTATGTGAGCGAGGTCTTATCGGAAGCGAAGCAGCGATACCCTCACTGGCAAAAGCTAGTTTTGGGGGTATTTATGGCCAGCCGGAAATTGAAGCCATACTTTCAGGAACACCCTATCACAGTGGTAAGCTCAATTCCAATGACAGATATCATAAGAAATTCAGACGCAACAGGCAGGGTGGCCAAGTGGGCCATTGAGATGGGAGACTACCACATCAACTATGAGCCACGGTCCGCGATCAAGTCTCAAGCTTTAGTCGATTTTGTCAATGATTGGACTCACACAAGCATGCCCATAGCGATGCCAAGTTTAGAGTCTTGGGTGATGCATTTTGATGGTTCCAAGCAGTACGAGGGGTCAGGAGCCGGGGTGGTACTTACATCACCAAAAGGAGACAAGTTGAGTTATGTGTTACAAATTCACTTCGATTTCTCTAACAACGTGGCCGAGTACGAGGCCCTGTTACATGGACTACGAGTAGCAAAGGAAATGAACATCAAGCGGAGAAGGTGCTACGGAGATTCGGATCTTGTGGTACAGCAGGTCTCCGGAACATGGGACAGAAAGGATGCAACCATGGCAGCATATCACAGAGAGGTGGAGAAGGTAGCCG
The DNA here is from genome assembly GCA_028641055.1 of Alopecurus myosuroides. Classification (NCBI taxonomy): domain Eukaryota; kingdom Viridiplantae; phylum Streptophyta; class Magnoliopsida; order Poales; family Poaceae; genus Alopecurus; species Alopecurus myosuroides. The sequence goes on along the minus strand of CM054059.1, from coordinate 212,604,168 downwards.
GGTCTTTTTCTGGGTATCAGGTGGAGCATAGTGATAGGCGAAAGAACGAGGCAGCAGATGCGCTGGCCAGACTCGGTTCGCGCCGAGAGCCGGTTCCGCCTAATGTCTTTCTGGACGAGTTATGGCGGCCCTCTGTCAGAACCGAATATGAAGAAGAGCTAGCTCACCAAGACCCGGATTTGGAGTTAGTAGCCGCAGTACGTGCTATCCCGAAATGGACAGAACCGTTCCTAGCGTTTCTGCTACGGGGCGAGTTACCACAACAGGAGGTTTTAGCCCGACAAATATTGAGACGAGCAAAGTGTTACTCTATCATTAACGGAGAACTTTATAAGAGAAGCGCTGCATGAGTCTTTCTATGCCGCGTAGCCCCAGAAGAAGGCCGTCAAATATTGAAGGAGATCCATGAAGGTGATTGCGGACATCATGCCTCCACGAGATCTCTTGTGGCCAAGGCATATCGGCACGGTTTCTTTTGGCTCACGGCTATAGCAGATGCAGAGCGCTTAGTAGCAAGATGTGATGGGTGTCAAAGGTATGCTCGGCAAACTCATGTGCCGGATATGGAGTTGCGGACGATTCCCTTGACTTGGCCGTTTGCTCTTTGGGGTATGGATATGGTAGGTCCTTTCCACATGTCTCCATGCAAAAAGACCCATCTGCTAGTGGCTATTGATAAGTTCACAAAATGGGTTGAGGTCATGCCTGTTACAAATTATGAGGCGGCCACAGCTGTGAAATTCCTGAAGAAGATCATACATCGGTTTGGATACCCCCACAGCATAATCACAGACAATGGAACCAACATGTCCTTAGGAGAGATGGAGAAATTTTGTGGAAACAATGGTATCCGACTTGATGTAGCCTCTGTGGCCCACCCGCAAGCCAATGGGCAGGTGGAAAGAGCAAACCAGGAGTTACTTCGAGGATTGAAACCACGACTACAAGTCCCGTGTCTTCGAGCTGCTGGAGCATGGGTGGAGGAGTTACCTTCTGTTGGTTTGGGGAATTAACACTACACCTAACAGATCTACTCAGATGACCCCGTTTTTTATGGTTTATGGTGTAGAGGCAGTCCTCCCGAGTGATATTATCCATGATTCGCCCCGTGTGGCGGCTTACGTTGAGGTGGAGAACGAGAAGACTCGGCAAGACGCTGTGGACATGTTAGAAGAGCACAGAGAGCAAGCTTTGGAGCGATCAGCTATATATCAGTAGGACTTGAGGCGGTATCATAGTCGCCGGGTCAAAACCCGGGTCTTCCAGGAAGGAGACCTGGTGTTGCGCTTAGTACAATCCAAGGAAGGAAAGCACAAGCTACCCCCCCCCCATGGGAGGGCCCATTCATCATAAGCCGGAATTTGCACAATGGATCATATTACTTGATAGATGCAAGGGAAGAGTCGGATACTGTCAATGACACCACCCATACCACTTCATCTATGCAAGAGCGAGAAAGACCATGGAACGTGGCTCAGCTACGTCCCTACTATACTTAGCATAGACTCGGTGTGCAAGTTGTATTGCACGATATAACAGGCAGCATGTTCCAGACGCACTCTTTTCCTATCCAGGGTACCTAAGGGGACTGGAGGGTTTTTAATGAGCGGCCTGCTGACCTAACCTTTTCATATCAATAAAGAGATGGTTAAATCATTATAGTTCTTGCGTTTCCTGTATTTTTATTGTTTCTTTTGCATGTTTTTTCTATGTTTAATCATGATTTTTATCAGGTAAGAATATTACGTTTAGTTAATTATAATTACCCAATTATGAGAAATATAGTTTCAAGTTTACATTCGTTCTTGTTTTTATTTTAAGTTATCTGTAAAGCCTAGTATTGCATAGTATATACCTAGGTCTTGGGGGCTGATTGCTTGAATAGCACAGTTACAAACTCAGACCCGGCCACGATGCCATTAAGGTGTGGGAACTGATTACTTGTAATAAGTACAGTTGCAATCTCATAACCTGGACAATAGAGCCAAACTTTTCTTGGCCTTTCTTGTTTAAGCCTGATGTGACTTGCAACAAAGTGGCATGTTTGCTAGCCTATAAATTCAATCAGTCATGATGCCCATGGGGAATTGCCTGACCCTGTTTTCATAGAGCTATAGCAACATTGAGTATCCACGCGAAAGCCGGCTTACAACAAAGAGGGTCAAAAGGGTCATCCAAACCATAAGTTATGCAGAATAAAGGCAATAGCCGGAAATTCATAATATATTAAGCATACACTTCAAAGTATATAAAGGATAGTGGTACGGTTGAGGACTTGGAGAAAATAAAAGGTTTTCCCAGACCCACCAAATGCCAGACCCCAAACCCGGGTCTCAGGTACTTGGGGACTTGAGAAAGCAGAAATTTTTTCTAGGCCAATAATCCCAAGACCCAAAGTCCGGGTCTTGAGGTCTTGGGGACTTAAGAAGCAAAGTTTCCCAAGCCAGAAAGCCCTCAACCCAAAGTCCGGGTCTTGGGGACTTGGAAGAAAATCTTCACGATCCCACAATCCAGACTCGGTACCCATTGCAAAGAAATACATACCAAAAGCAAAAATATGCAAACATAAGGTCGAAAATTGCATACCAAACGGATGACCAGAAGGGTCATCAAAGCCATAGAAGTTTAAACGTATTACAAACCAAAGCAGTAGTATCAAAAGTGCACAGGCGCACTATCAAATAAACAAGTGTAGCAGGCATATTACAAATGCCTATTGGCCGAATGAATGTTTGTTGGTAAAGACGAGAACATTACTCGGCGTCCATAGCCGAGTCATCAAGGGTGGTCTTGGCAGCCGGGTCTTCGGTGTTCTCCTCTGTGGCTTTCCCTGCCTCTGTGTCCGGGTCAACCGCGGAATCAGCGCGAGCTGGAGGAGGGACAACTGGAGTCGATGACGTTGGCGCAGAACCGTCCCCGGTTTTCTTCTTGGCAACCTCCTCCTTGTACCGAGTCAATATGTCAAAGGGAGCAGGGAAGTCAGAGCGTACCGGCTTATCTTCAGCGTCATATGGAGGTGTGAGCTTGTTTACGTCAAGCTTCTCGGCAATCAGGCTAGCCGAGTGACGAATCTGAGTATTGATGACTTTGAGGTCCTTTGCTGTGAACCTCGAACCATCAGTATTAAACTCAGAAAATCCATTCACAAGCGTGGCCGGCTCAATCTTTGGATAGTAGGCTTTGGCTAACGCAAGACCGCGTATCACTCCAACTCGGCACGCCGAGCGTTTCTAGTTATCAATCCACGCAGGGATTGTCGAGTCGGTTTCAAGCATCTGGGTGATGCCGCCATAAGTGTCGGTCCACTTCACAGCCTCGAGGGCCCACTCTGTCCCCGCTGAGAATTGTCGAATGACGGTCTTGAGTATCTTCAATTTCTTGAGATCATCATGTTCTCCAACAACTTCACCCGGACCTGCAGTTCAAAAAGAAAAGCAAGGTGGTGAGAATCGCATTAACAGACCCTATAAAATGAAAAATCCGTGTGATAATCAGGAGAAAGGTTATGTAGCTGCAAAAGTACCGAATAAACTGTTGACAGTTCACCCGGAACTTGGGGACTAGGTTGAGTACGTAAGAAGTATTAGTTAAACTAACCTGATGCTCAGCCGCTAGAGATTCGATAATCTCCGTCTCAGTGGCTTTCAGGGAGTGGTACTCCTTTAATATCTTTTCAAAATCAAGGCCGCTTAGAGCCGGCCTGGAGGAGCTGGGGTTCTGATTACCCGGTGGTGGGGTCGCCTCCTGTTTGAGCAGGTCGACTCTGGTCGCCTGGGTATTGGGAACAGGAGCTGCCCTCTGCGTCCCAATATACTGGACGTCGGGATCAACCGACTGATGCGTGGGCGGAGGAGACTCGGTCCTGGGAATGGCCGTGTCATACGGCTCTTGCTCTTCGACAAATGGGGGCTTAATGGCGCTCTCCGGGTCTTGCATTGCTGGGTTATCAACAGGGGTTTCCTCTTGGTCACTAAGTGTGACCTTGGCTCTGAGGAAGGAAAAACGAAAAGTTAGTAAGCAATAGAGGGAAAATGCGGAAATTAAAAGATATTGGCGAATAAGGCATGTGAATTACCCGGTATTTACGACAAAGTCGCTTGGAAGATCGTTACTAGACCCGGAGGACACTGATAAAGAATCGGAAAGTGAGACTCGGAGCTGTCCGGCTAACGGATGATTTGGAGATGGATATTTTCAAGGAATGTGGGCAGAATGAGTTGAAGGAGTACCGGCTCGGCGAGCAGGCGACATAGGGATCCCGGGGTTGAGGGGATCTTCACCCGGAGAAGTCCGGGTTGCCCGTCGCTTGGCTGGAGTTGTGTCCTTCAGAGATGATATAGTGGTTAGATACCTGTTAAGTTTGCACATACCGGCATAGGAGTACGGCTCTGAGGTCATGGAGGAGTACTTCACCTTGAAAGTAACACCCCTGGGTTTCCTCTTCTGCCCAACCTCAACCTCCGGCTCTGCCTCGCTCTCCTCCGATTGAGAGCCGTCCTTATCAGCTAGTGCTGGTGATGGTGGTGCATTGTCGGAAGGAGGAGAATTTTGGTCTAATAGATTAACAAAGTATCTATTGAGTAGTAACTCGGAATTACCTTCCTCGCTATCACTCGGTTCTTCTTCTTCTTCCGAGTTTTCAGAAGGAGTCGGGGTAACAATCTTCCAGAACGTGTCGTTTTCCTGGGTAAAAGGTAGTCAAGTTAAATGATAATAAGAGTGCATTTCAGGTAATAGTCGGAACAGAAGCTGTTAGCCGGTTCTTACTGGAGGAGCCGGGTTTGCACGAGTGAAAGGGCCGAGTCCGGAGACGCTCTTGATAACGTCAACTTTCTCGGCCAGGAAGTTCTTCATAGTCCGGTTGATATCTGTGGCCGGTATGACTTCTCCGAGTATCGGAGAGAGTCGGTTAAGTGACCGGAATATTCACAAATAAGCTTGGGCCGGATGCTGTTTGGCTGGATCCTACAGCTAACCCAGGTTTTAACTAAGTTTAGCCCGCAAAGACCATGGGTTGCAAGGACGGCCAGTTTGTGGAGGAGAGGCTGGATAGATTGTCTATCGGCTTCCGGCGCAAAGGAGCTAAGGTTATCGGAAAGGGAGAGAGTCTCAACAGAGAAACCCGGCAAAGGCTTCTAGCCGGGTATGGATGTGTATTGGCAGTAGAAAAAGGTCTTCTGCCAGTGCTTCACATGACTGTGAAGACTGAGAGTCGGCATCAGAGAATTTTTGTGTCTCTGAATGGATACCCCCCACAGACGAGGAGGGGCCGTCCATGCTCTCCCGGCATGGCTTGCATTGAAATAACTCCAAAAACAGAGTAAGATGGGGGGGGGGTATGCAAAGGTAGGCTTCACAAAGAACGATGAAGTGGCAAATATTTAAAATCGAGTTTGGACCTATGTAAAAAATTCGGAGTTTGTAGTGGTCCAGAAGATCGCGGAAAAAAGGGTGACCCGGGGGGCGGAAACCCCGGATCACATGCTCGAGGAAAACAACTACTTCATCTGGACCGGGTGAAGGCAAGGTTTCTTCCCCTGGCGCCCTCCGCGAGATTTTCGACCCTGCGGGCAGAACCCCAGACTCGGCTAGCTCCTCGAGTTTCGCCTTGGTGACAGTCGATTTGGCCCAGTTGGCGGAAATCGACTGACCCGGCTTTTGCTTCAAAGCCGGGTTTTTTTCCCTTGGACTTGGTGCTAGCCTTGGGAGCCATGGAAACGGATCTAGAAGAAGTTGAAAAACAAGAATAAATCTAGGGAAAAAGGAAGAAAGGAGCAGTGCATGCGAAGAACACCAAACCAAGAACTTGACAAAATGGATCTATCCGCTAGGTCTAGAAATACTTACCGAAAATGGTGATGTGCGCGGTGGCGGCTGCGCGGTTCTAGGAGACGGCGGCGGCGTGCGTACAGCCAGGCGGTTGGAGGTCCAAGGTGCGCCTTGAGCTCCAATGGCGGGGCGGCGCTCTAGATGCGGAATCCGGCGAGCGCGGTGGCGCGAGCCCGGACGCGTGAGATGGCGGCGCAGGACGGAGACGCGGGCGGCGACCGGCGACGAGCTTGGCGGCGTGCGTGTGCGAGTACGGCGGCTAGGGTTTGGCCTTGAGCTTTTGAGCGCAAGGGACGAGCGGGAGGAAGGAGATGAAGTTGAAATGGGGGCGTTTGGGGATTTTAGGGTTTCCCTCCAGGGGCCTATTTATAGGCGCAGGGAAAACCTAGGTTCCATACGGTAAGTTGAGCATTTTTCGGAGAGATTTGATCCGGTCCGTAAATTTGGGGATAAGGATCTTGAGAGTTATCGCTAAATGTCCGGGTTACTCAAGCTTGCTGACAGAGTCGGACTTGACGAATTGTTGCTCAGACTAGCAGGCGAAGAAATGGAAGCCGGGTTATGGTATGTCCTCTCGAAGTGTTAACTCGGGGAATGATACTCGGCTCGAATGAAAACTGGGTTATTATATGGACCGCCAAAGAGCAGGCCTAGCTATAGTTAAAGCAATCTAACCCGTCATATTTTGGATATAAATGTGTATTGTTTTACAGGGAATAGCGTGCGCTTCATGGTTGGCTCCAAGACGCCCAAGCTATTCTGGGGACTACTGTTGGGGGGATGATAACCCGGTAGGCCTATGTCTGGGCGAGACCCGGCCAGGAGAAGATCGCACGAGACCCGACGCAAGAGGAGGGGAGTTCTAGAAGACCTGAAAGGAGGCGCATGCCTTGTAATTCGTGCCTTGGGGGGTCAAGGTAGGGGATTTATGGTTATGCGCGGATCCCGAGTGGGGTTCTGGAAAGTACCTTGTATGGAAAGTTAGGAAGCCGGGTGTTATATAAACCAGCTTCTAGGGCAAAGAGACTAGGTTTTTTAGGTTTCGAGAGAAAGAGAAGGATTCGATTTTGTAACCCTAGATTGGAGTTTCGGCGACATTATAGCCAGGAACCCTAGATTGCTAATTGACATGATTTTCTCTGAGCTAAACCCTCTCCCAAACACCAGAGTCGATTCGCCCCAACCTAAGTTACCCCCGATAACGTCTGCCGTGAATACCCCGCGACAGGAGCAGCTCCACCTTTTGCCGGTACGGCGCCCTTCGAACCAGCGCGAGAGGGCAGAGGCCTTCTGCAGAGGTGGAACGGTGGCTTGGCGACAATGATTGAGCTCTCAAGGTCGACAATGGTGTCCATGGCGTGTTCCTTCGGCCTTACCTCTTCTCCGGTCGGATCGCGGCGCTGGACGATGGCTATGATGTTCAAGATGCTTCATCTCTTTTTTCTTTAATTGTTGTTTTTGGGGCCTGTAGGCTGTCTTTCAGCACTTGTAATAGTGCCGTTTTTGAATCTGGGGCTTTGTTAATTCAAAGCCGGACATTATTGTCTTTTATTTATCTATATAAAAAAAAGGTTTACATGAATTGACACATGATCCCGAACCAGGCAACCAGCACACTCCTCCCCTAAAAGAGCAGAACAAAACAAAACTGAGCGCGCTCATCTCGCTATCCGGAGGCGAACGGCGGCTCAACAACCGCATTTCCGGGATTCCTCCCCTCCGGCGGAGGCATTCTCGCCGGTAAGCTCCTGTCCTCCTCATCTTCCTTCCCCTCTCGGGCATCCCTTTCTGTTTGGTTGTGGAGCATGGTGAGGCCGAGGGACTGTAGACCGGCGAGCGAGGCGAGTGTCAGCGGGATCTTGGAGATTGGGGAAGATAAGTTGTGTTTAGGACCCTGATCCTTCGGGGAGGAAGCAGAGGTCTAGTCAAGGGCTCTTGGCGGCGCCGTGTTGGCACGATCGATTGCTGATCTGGGGACTCGGCTCGTCTGACGTGCACAAGGCAAGCACTCAGGGAGTACCAACAGCAACGAACCAGTTGGGTTCAAAACTAACAGAAAGCAAAGATTGTTGTAGCTTAGATCAATGCAGCTTTTGCAATAGCAGAGATTTTTACCACTTGTGCAATTACCCACATCCTTACAAAACAAGGATTTTTAATCCGAACTGAGCTGCATTCTCAACATTTCGAGATCACTGCCAGATTTATCAAATTAGTTTTCTGCGACGATAGTGAGGAGAATCCATTTTGGACTGTTGCACGAGAAATAGGTTTAACCGTTTGAGATCTTGTCGCTGTCATCAGCTGCAATGACAGCTACTGCATATAGCGATGGAGACAGCACACTCTGGTAGCCTAACGTGTCAACATATATGTGCTGATGTCTGAATTATTTCGTTTTGTTTTGATTATTCTTTATTATGCACTGCTAACAATCTCTAACTTTATTCGGCCAGTAGTCGATCGCATGCTCCAGTAGCCAACTAGCCATACCTGATACCTCCTCCTCCCTGGTCTGCAACGTGCAAACCAGTAGACCAGTCTGCCATTAGTAGTGCTGCGCAACGTCCATGTGCAACAAGCCAATAATGGCCAGAGCTGCACTGCTACCTGTTGTGTTGCTTCTGTGCCTTGCACTGGCCAGCAGCGCCTATGCTGCCGGTTTCTATGAGCTCAAGAACAAGAAGGGGGATTTATCCATCAAGGTCACCAACCAGGGAGCTGCCCTCGTGTCTGTCATTGTCCCAGATGGCCAAGGTATGTCTATTTTTCTTCTTGCTCCAGGAGCCCATATGCATGTTTGCGTCTTGTTGCTCAAGAGGTGGAACCTTTTATGTAGGCAACTTGGCTGATGTTGTTCTTGGGTACGACACCGTTGCTGAATACGCTGTAAGATCACTACTCTCTCTGTTTTTACCGTTTCAGAGCAGTATATCATATACATTGTTCTACAGTTTGTCATAACCTATCTGTTTATTGGTTGACCGCATGAAACTCACACAAACACACAGTCTGCTTCATGATATTCCTTATTGCCTCCTAAAATTCAAAACATTGCATGGAAAAGAAATAGGAGAAAAGTTTCACCTTGACGTAATATATGCTGAAATATGCAATATAGCTTTATTTATGTTACATGCAATGACCAAATATCCAGACACACCTAAATTCAAAATCACTGTGTGTGTCTGCTTGTCTCCTCATCAGAAAGGCTCTGCTTCATTCGGGGCGACGGTTGGGCGTGTAGCCAACAGAATTGCCAATGCCAGCTTCGTGCTCGATGGGAAAACCTATCATCTCGTTCGTAACGACGGCAACAACTCGCTTCATGGCATGCTTCAGACATCACTTTGATTCAATTTTTAAACCCATTCATGGACAAAAGATTGATAATTTTGCTCCTTATTTTGTTGCTGTTTGTTTAGGAGGCCTCAAGAATTTCGGCAAGGTCATCTGGACGGTGAAGGAGCATGTGCGCGATGGTGACTCCCCGTACATCACCTTGTACTACCACAGCTTCGACGGAGAGCAAGGTAAAACCAAGTAAAATACTTCAAAATTGTTGCGCTTTGGTTAACTTTATGGCATCATACCATGGTAAAAATTTGGCGAATCCAAGAAGTTAAGTTTGCACATGAAGTAGTACAGAAAAGCCCTCCCAAACAGTCTGAAAAAAGAATTACCTATCCCTTAGAAGAACCACCGGGAATAAGGGGGTTCTTTCCCCAAGCGGCTCCTAGCTAAAAACCGTTTTGGGATATGTATTTTTTTGAAAGACCGCTTCCAAGGATCTATTTGGGTCTGTGCTCTAACTTCCCAAAAAGTCGTCCCGCTGCGAACGCGTCCAATGTTTTTTTGAGGTTGGTTATATTGCCCCTGAACATTAGCAACACAGTTACAAGAGTGCATACCTGGCATGTAAGCAACCCAAGCATAGAGGCTATCGAGAACAACAACCGTACTAAACACAAGAGCAAGAAAATGAAGGACATTGAGGCCTAGATTTGCTCCCGTATTGAAAGCATTCTGCTAGAACACTGGGATGTCCACCACCAAGATAACATCCTTGCTGAATTGCGCTAAACAACAGGGATCCAACATCGGAGGTCTTCCATGTAATGCTTGAGATGAGAGTACTAGCTAATAATTTCCAGGAGGTTAGGCTTCTTTAGACTAGCCGGGATGCAAGCCGGATAGCTCATAGTTTGGCTAAAGAAGTATTAGATCATGAACTTGTTATGAATTTTGATGTAATTCCTGGCTTTCTGATTGCTGCTGCTCAGTCAGAGAGGCTGTCAAAAAAAAAAAACATCGCAGCTCTTCACTGAACCTCCTGAAACTTGCTATCTGGTTGCCACTCTTTTAGATGTCTTTGGCTCACCCTTTGTGGGAAGGATGCCCCAAAGGTGGGAGAACCACGACAGGAGAACTAGGAGATTCAAGAAGAGCGAATCTAAGGTCTGGTGAACCCAGCTTCAAACTAGGGAGAGTAAACCACTTCTGCCAACACACATCTGACACAGCGACCTCCGCTCCAAGCAACACCACCCGTTCCGCATTAAGCCCGTCCAATCAGATGTATGGTAGCCACTCTTATTGAAGTTCATTCTCGCCCTTTGTGGAAGCCCTGGAGGATGGAGTACTGCTGCAAGAGAACGAGGACCCACTAAACCTGGCTTTGGAAGAGTAGGTCAAGTTGAGAGGCCAAAGACGAAGAACGGCATCCGGCAAAAACGAGAATTGATCAAAGGCTACAACAGCGAGGTAACCACATGGAACGGTTGCTCTGGGGAATGCCGAACGCAGTAGAGAATCCCAACGGCGACGAGAGAATGTTAGGGGCACACACAGCAAAATATCTACTGAGTTCATAGTATGCAGAACAGAAACGTCCTAAGCTCCTGTCGTTCATGCTCATTTCTGTACTGGCTTTGAGTTACTGTAGAGCTGACTTGCACTGTTTGGGGGCTTGCAGGATTCCCTGGCGACCTGGACGTGTACGTGACGTACCAGCTCTCCCGCCCGTACGACCTGAGCATCCGCATGAACGCGACGGCCACGAGCAAGGCGACGCCGGTGAACCTCGCCAACCACGTGTACTGGAACCTCGGCGGCCACGGCAGCGGCAACGTCCTCAAGCACGAGCTCCAGATGCTTGCGTCACAGTACACGCCCGTCGACGGGTCCATGATACCGACGGGCCAGGTCGTGTCCGTGGCAGGCACCAAGTACGATTTCCGCAAGCGGAAGCCGGTTGGCGCGGACATGGACATCGTCCCGGGTGGCGGCGGCGGGTACGACATCAACTACGCTGTGGACGGTGAGCAGAACGAGATGCGGAAGGTGGCGCGCGTGCAGGAGCCCAAGTCCGGGCGGGCGTTCGAGCTGTGGGCGAACCAGCCCGGGGTGCAGCTTTACACCGCCGGCGGGCTCGCCAACGAGAAGGGGAAAGCCGGAAAGGTGTACGGGCAGTACGGCGCTCTGTGCCTGGAGACGCAGGCGTACCCTGACGCCGTGAACCACCCCGAATTCCCGTCGACGATTGTGAGGCCCGGCCAGGTGTACAAGCACGACATGGTCTTCAGGTTCTCCAACCAGGCTAGGTACTACGATGCATGACCGAGTTGATCCGGCATTTTCTTGTGGCCTGTGCTGTAACATATTGCTAGCTTGTAGTACAATGTGGGATTTGGACCGGAGTTTGATTGCTGTCATTTGACCGCGTAATAGAAAGCCGCTTGAGCTGTATTGTGCATTTTTTTTTTTTGGGTGGCAGGTTACGGTCGTGCAACGTGATCACATTCACATGCTCATACTCCCTTCTCCCCCCGCGTATAATTACGCAGCATTCTGTGTTTAGTCACAATCAAAATCTATAATGTTTAACTAAGTATATATAGAAAAAAGTATCGACATTGAAATAAAAGGCTGCATGCATTAATCGATGCAGAGGCCGACACTATGTTTCTTTTTTGAAAAAAGAGTATCAACATGTAATATCAAATGCACATAGTATGATAAGATATTTTATGGTGATTCTAATAAAATTGGTAAAATCAGAATGGTTCATGTGCTGGTGTTTTGTTGTCTTGAAAGGATTTGTCAATGGTAGAATCGTCACCAACATTCAGCGTAAAAAAGCATTAAAAAACGTCGATTACATTCAGAAGATAGACGATGCTGGTGTACATGTTTGCTTGTGGGTTGCTGGCAGGATCCGGACAGTGTAGACATTGTGCGTTCTGTGGGGCCTCGCGGGCTATCACTACATCTCGTCCAAAATGTAAAGTCGATTTGGGGAAGGCATTTTTCTTAACTGCCACAATTGGTTACTTTTAAATGCATTTTTTAAAGTAGTGCCTTCAATAATATGTTAGTCAAAGACGGTTTATGAAAGTCACTTACCATTAGTATTATTTTATGAAAGTGCCTCCAAAAATATACCATTAGAGGCACTTATCACAAACTGTCTAAAATAGTTTTTCTGTTGAGACATTTCAATACCATGTAGGAAAGTATTATTAAAGAAAGATTAACCATTTGAGACACTTTCAAAAGTGCCTTCCATAGTTTTATTTTTAGGAACTTTAGAAAAATTCCTTCAATGTTTATTAAAGGCACCTCTTTGATTGTGCATCAAATAGTTAACCTTTTGAGGCACTTTCTGACATCTCTCAATAACAGTCTGCGTGAAAGACCGTTAAAACATAAGTCTAGCAATACTTATCGGCTATAGTTATAGCTATTACTGACAATACTTCGCAATATAGTCCCATGAATAGCAGTAATTGACGGAAGTATAGCTATGGTCCATCCATACTTAAGGACTGACATGCACCACACAATTCACTTCACACTACAATTCATAGATGTAGTAGTCATACTTACTAGATCAAATGACTTTCATACTTACTCGACCAAATGGATTTCATGGGTCAAGTGACCAAATGACAAGGCTTAGTCCATACCTCTCTTTGAAGAAGCCGAAGATGCATATATTATCCTCCTGTATCTTGTATCTCATCACAGCCATTGCCCACCCACTTGTCATAATTTCCTTATTTGTCCCATGTCCTAGATTCATCCAAACTTTATACTCTTTTGGCTGGCCATGAACTCAAATTTAACACAATAGCAAGATTGGAGAAATAAGCATACTTGCAAATTAATTGCAATATATGAACTATGCATGATTAAGTACATAACACCTTACCATTTTGCATTTTTGGGGATAAAACATGACTTTGTTATCTTGTAGATATAGTACAGGGTGGTCGATGGCCAGGAGCGAGGTGAGCGACGGAACTAGGCCCCCAAAATCTGGGGCCCCCGAATTGCAAATAGGAAGAATACAATTTGAAAAAAGAGAGGAAAAAACATGTATGCCTAGCGGCTAGCAGAGCGCATGCGGTATGTGTGCATGTTCATCGTTGGACTTTGAATCAGAACCGACTGCATGTTCCCTCGTTTGCTAGACCGCTATGACCTATTGGGCTTTATTGAATTGGATGCCCTCACCCCGACCATGGTTTTTAAGGCGTCCCCAAAGCGTCGCCTAGTCGGCGTCAGAGCGCCCGGAGACGTCAAGCCGTCGTTCCTGCCTTAGGCCATTGTCCAAGGCGTCCAGATTCACCCATCGAGGCGTCCAGGTCGTTGCCTAGGCAGGGGAGGCATCGCCCTGGTCCAATTTGGACGCCTTCCACATCCATGGGCAGGTCGAGCGGGAACTGCTGATGGGCGGGGCAGGAAACAGAAATTGAGCGGGATGGGAAAGAAATTGGGAGGGGGCAATCTAAGGTGAAATAGATGGGAGAGAGTGGAGAACACACCCATGACAGGAATCGATCAGATAGAGAGAGAGAGAGAGAGAAGAGCTCTCTCTTCTCAGGCGGCCAGCTCCTCCGCCAGATCCGTCCTCCTTGTCCAGTTTCCTCCCCTTCGCTGGCCAAGCTTCCATGCCTCTCTTCCCCTGGCGCATCCCTCCCCCAGCAGGGCAACAAGGTACGACTGCCCTCTCTCCCCCATGGTCTCTTTCCTCTCCGCCCCTCACTGTTGTTTTGTGATGTGTTGTGATGCTCTACTGTTGTGCTCTTTGTCTGCTTGTGCCTCTGATATAGTACTAGCTGCTGGAATTTGGAGCCACCTATGGTTAAAATAATTGATGTTTGTCCTTGTTAGCTGAATAGATCATTAGTATATTGTTAGTGGATCTTATTTATACTAGCTTATTAGAATAATAGCTTAGTGGATGTTTCTTTAATATATTGCTGCACACTTGCACTTTGGAGTCCCACAATGGCAGATGGGGATGGTGATGCTCATGAGGGTGTTTATGATCCAATGAAAGATCCATTGCGCAGGCCACAGAGGTCAAATGATCCTGGATGGAATTATGGGTATTGGTGGAAACCTCCGGACATCAATATTGTTGTATGCAATCTTTGTGGCGGGATAACTAAAGGAGGGATCAAGAGATATAAAGAGCATCTTGTTGCCACCGATGGGGATGCATCAGGCTGTCCAAATGCTAGCACACAACTTAGTAGGAAATGTTAGAATATTTGGAAAAGAACAAGAGAAACATAGGACAACCTGATGATGATGTAGTGGAGGTAGATGCAACAACCATGGCACCACCAGTAGTTCAATGCTCCACTACAAGACCAAGTTCAGAGACATTAGCCAAGAGGAGCAAGAAAGCCTTTGTTGTAAAAATCAGCGGCAAAAAGTGTCAAGCAGTTGCAACCAAGTCAATTGTCTCAATGCTTAGGAAAAAACCTGAGAATGTTGTCGATGAAAGACGCTCCGGGTGTTCTTAAAGCACAATGGAGTCCATCACAAAAACATCGGAAGATAAGCACTATGTGAGTATGCAGTGGGCATTGTTCTTCTATGAATGTGGAATACCTTTCAATGTTGCAAGCTCTAGGCAGTTTTAGATTGCAATAGAAGCTTCTAGTCAATATGGCCTGGGTTACAAGCCTCTTTCTCCTCATGAGCTGCGGGAGACATTGCTTAAGTATTGCGTCAAGGAAACAAAAATTTTGAGGGCGAAGCACGAGGCAGAATGGAAGCAATTTGGCTGCACACTTATGTCAGATGGCTGGTACGATATAAGGGGACGCCACTTGATCTACTTTCTTGTAAACAACCCAGATGGCACTTACTTTTTGGAGTCGGTGGATGCATCAAGTGAATGCCAAGATGCTCGGATGATAGCAGATTTGCTAGAGAAGAGAATTGAGGATGTTGGTAGAGAGAATGTTGTCCAAGTTGTCACAGACAATGGTGCTAACTACACGGCAACGAGCAAGCTTCTAATGGAGAGGATTCCTACACTATATTGGAGTCCATGTGCATGGCATTGCTTGGACCTAATGTTCGAAGACATACGAAAGCTAAAGGCATTTATGAAGCATATAGCAAGGGGTAGACGAGTCACTACTTTCATCTACTGGCATGGCAGAATTCTTAGTCTAATGAGGAAGGTCATGGGTGTGATAAATCTTGTGAGACCCACAGCCACTTGCTTTGCCACATCCTATCCCGCTCTTAAAAGTTTGGTCACCCACAAGCAAACTTTGAGGTCTCTGTTTACATGGCATGCATAGGTTGGAAACAAATTGGCAAAAACAGAAGCTGGTTTGTGTGCAAGAGATTGTACTTTCCGCGGAGTGGTGGCATCCAGTTGAGGACCGCCTTAGAGCTACATCTCCACTTCTTAGAGTTCTTAGGGTAGCAGATGGTGATGAAGTTCATGTCATGCCAGAAATGACAGCGATAATGCTCTAAGCAAAAGAGAGGATCAAATTGGGTTTCCCGCACCAAAAAAGCAAGCTTTGCTCAAGAAGATCATTGGGATCGTTGATAAGCATTGGGAGATGCTGCTATGGATGGCGACCATTGCGGGAGGAAGTCTTCTTATGTATGTTTGTTTTGTTCCCCGGCAACGGCTCCAGAAATTCCTTGTTGCTACACCTTGATGGTGCCTTGAGGCGCCATCAATTCTTTGCTATGGATGGTGTGTTGGGAATCCCAAGAGGAGGGTGTGATGAGTGCAGCGGTAAGAGTTTCCCTTAGTTAAGAACCAAGATTATCAATCCAGTAGGAGAAAGAGGATCTTCGAAAGGTTGATGCCAATGAGGGTGGTGATGGCGCCTCACCGGTGTCAGCAACAACGCGGAACCTGCACACAACACAACCAAAATACTTTGTCCCAACGATACAGTGAGGTTGTCAATCTCACCGGTCTTGCTGAAAACAAAGATTAGACGTATAGTGTGGAAAATGGTGTATGCTTGCAGTTAGTAAAGAAAGCAGGGAATTATAGTGGTTTGTTTAACAGTGTAGGAAAATGGACAGGGGTTCATAGGTTCACTAGTGGTGTCTCTCCATAAAAGATAGCATGCTGGGTGAACAAATTACAACTGGGCAATTGACAAATAGAGGTTGCACCGTAGTGCACATTTATGACATGATGACTACTATGATATTTAGTGCGGGCATTACAACAATATACATAGACCGTAATCCAATTGCATCTATGACTAATAATCCACCCTCAGGTTATCATCTGAACCCCCTTAGGTATTAAGTTGCAAGCAACAGATAATCGCATTAAGCAATGTGTGTAATGTAAGCAATGATTGTGCACGCGGGCACTCACACCGCTGTTTCTCCCTAGTGGCAACATCACATCCTCCCCCGTCACGTTTCTGTCACTCGAGCACAAGCAAAAAGGAGGCATGAACCCAACTATCGAGCATAAATACTCCCTCTTGGAGTCACTAGCAACTACTTAGCCGGAGCAATCACTAGAAATGGAAAGCATGCACGATCACAAATAACATATGCAATAAATACTATAATCAACTTGGCATAAGTTCAATATTCATCGGATCCTAGCAAACATAGCACATATAATTACATAAGAACAATCTCGATCATGTTAGGCAGCTCACGAGATCTAAACATTGTGGCATAGGAAGAGAAGACAACCATCTAGCTACTGCTATGGACCCGTAGTCCAAGGATGAACTACTCACGCATCACTTCGGAGGCATGCATGGTGATGAGGAGGCCTCCGGTGATGATCTCCTCTCCGTCAGGGTGCCGGGAGATAGCTTCAGAACCCCCCTGATCTAGGGTTGACGACAACGGCGGCTGCGGAACTTTTCGGGGATTTTTTATCAGGTGCTTAGGGTTTTCCTTCGGAGTGGAATAAATAGGCGAATGGGCGGCGTCGGTGGGCCACCAGGGTGGCCTCACCACCCCCAGGCGTGGCCAAGGGGGGGGGCGCGCCTGGCTATGGTGAGGCCCCCCTGGTGCCCGTGTTCGACTCCTCTTCGGTCTTCTCGATGCTTCTGGGGAAAATAGGAACTTCGTGATTTATGGGGTACAATTCCGAGAATATTTCCAGAACAAATTTCCTGAAATAAAAAACAACAGAAAACAGGGAACTGGCACTTGGCATCTTGTTAATAGGTTAGTCCCAGAAAACGTGTAAAAATGCTATAAAGAAGGGAGAAAACATGTAGCAATTGGCATAATATCAACATGGAACATCAGAAATTATAGATACGTTGGAGACGTATCAGGAGACTCAAATGGATCCTCCATTGTATGAGGCTGCTTTGTTTTTGAGCCCTGGAAAATTCTTCTCAAGTGTGAATAGTGGTGATGATACCCTAGTTGGGGAGCTAAGAAGTTGCTTCAATGATGTCCTTGCAAAAATGGTACTTCATATTGAAACTCGCAACAAGATTGATACACAATCTACTCTCTATGAGGACCAGCGAGGGACCTTTGCTAATGTGATGGAAATCCAAAACATTTGAGGGGAAAAAAACCTTGTAAGTTAACTCAAGTTAATTTCAGCAAGAAAACAATTTAATTTTAGCAAGTTATTTTCTATGCAAACTTCTAATGCATATGGGTTTTTACCATTTTAGTTGATTGGTAGCGTTCATATGGTGGTCGCGCAATTGATCTACAGAGGTTTGCAAAGCGTATTCTTAGTCTTTGTGCTTCATCATCTGGCTGTGAGAGGAATTGGAGAACATTTGAATTTGTATGTAGCTTCTTTCTCTTTATTTCCGCAAGAGCAAGTTAATTTCAGCAAGTTAACTTCCTTTTCTTTACTCACTCTATTTGCTATTTGTAGACCCACACAAATAAAATGAACCGTTTACAAGTTCAAAGATTGAATGACAATGTCTTTGTTTCATACAACCGGAAGAACATGGATAGGTTTAAAAAGAGGCGTACGAAGATGGGTGGCAAAAGTTATGATCCTCTTATCATTGAGGATTTTGATTGGGGCAATGAGTGGGTTAACCCAACAATACCTCCAGCCTAATGTGCTCGAGGGTGTCCCAATGATATTTCATGGGAGCTTGTTGATGAGGCTGTTGGTGCAAGTTTGTCGCTGCGAGGTCACAATTTTTCTAGAGCTACAACCATGGAAAGGGGGCACTCAAATGTCAATATCCAGTACCACGGGGTATGCTCCGTCACCAACATTTCTTCGTGAAGATGATGAAGACGATGACCAAGAACAACACTCAAGTATCCCCAAATGAGAGGATGATGATTCAGACTTTCCTCAAGACGATGTTGATGTGACCGATGATGAAGAAGACCCAACTAGTATTGACCAAGATGTTGAAGACAACACAAATTCTACCATGGATGAGTTCGATGATGGCTATTGATAATTGAGAGTGTACTGCCCTGCTTATGGGTTCATTGTGTTTGCCTATTTGGAACCTATTTTATGTTGTGATTTGTGAACCTAATTTATTTTGTGTTGTGGACAACTAGAACTGGTTATGTAATATGTCATGCACTCATGTTATGTAATATGTCATGCACTCTAGTCTTGTACTCCCATTTACTCTATGTTTTATTTAATAGTGGTCTGTTAAGTACTTGAGTCAAGTTCTAACCATATATTTTCCATATTTATGCAGATTTCTATTGCGAAAGGAAGAAATGGGAAGAAAGATGGAAAAAATGGATGATATATGGTCTCAACAACCAGAAAATTCAAGGTATTTCTGTCTACTCATGGCTGTCATTTTATCCATCATTGTTTGTTAAAAAATGAACTAAGGAGTCGCCTCTCCTCGCGCTTTGAACGCCTAGGCGTTGAGGCCCCCCAGCGCCTTAAAATGCCTCGACGCCTTAAAAACCATGACCCCTGCATCATGACCTCCCGAGCCTTTATCTGATGATCTTCGTTCAACATGACAGGTGGCGACATCGTGGAAGCATGTTGTTCATCGCCACGTGCAGAGTCGCCCTAACCCAAACTCTCAGGACGACGAATAGGAAAGTCTTGTCTTCTCGCTCAAGCAGACGACGATCCGGCATAAAAATCCAAACTGTATAGATTTACAAAATTGAATCTAATCCATTTCATGAGGTCCGTATGTACCCATGTCTTCATCGAATCAATTTAGTCAATTCATGAATCACTTATCGCTTCTACTTTAAGTAATTAGCATTATAGCTCTCCAAGATGTTTTTGACATTTTCCCCGGTGTGCATTTGTGCAATAGCATACTTTCTAAATTATTCATGGTACCATTAAAATTTAGGCCCCTGCTTTGAGTTTTGATAAGGGGCCACAAATTTCTGGAGAAGACCGTGATAAAGTATCGATAGTATCTTTTGGTGCATCCATAGATTTTTTTTTAAACATCCACTTGATTCTTTTCATATCAACATTGTTTGCAAATATGCACCTCCCATCAAATAATAAATTCCCTCTTACACCAGGTCCTACATTTAACAAATGTCAATGTACATGTTACGTAAGCTTGTTCTAATATACTATGACAAAGTTCCAACTATTGGTGATAAACAAGCATCCTAAGCTTCTCCTTCCTTGGACTTGGCATGTAATCATCAGTTGAACACATACGGTCATCATCAGTTGAGTAGTTGTTACTTGTTAGTGTTATTAACAGTAAGGATGATGTATCGTTCATCATCATCGATGACTGGTTCATCTTCATTCTGAGTCTCCCGCATGTAGTTGTCACTGTCATAATGTCATCACTGCTTAAAGTGATGATATGATCATTTTTTGTTCTTCCATTAAGTTAAATTCGGATTAGTTAAAAATTTCAAATAGTAGCGGACACTACACTTAAATTTTGAAAGTTTCAAATTTAGCACACAATACAGTTAAATTCAATTAAATTCTGAAAGCTATATCGTGCTCTAGCTATTGTGGAATGGGAGCAAAAGTTTTCATTAGTAACGGTATGTGCTCTAACTTGTTCGGGGTCAAGCCATACTCCGCTACAAGTTATACTCTACTAGGCAAACACACGCTGGTATAAGGCTCATTTCTAGTTTGAACTATCTTGGATTTAGCAAAATAAGGTTTGACACCTTAGGTGCTTTTTAAGGGGGATGGGATCAAAATTGAAGTGGTGAGTATAAAAAATTAAAAATATAAAAAAATGTTGATGCTTCTGACATGATATTGATATTAGAAAAGAAACTCATCCTATTAATCTATATGAGAGGTATGCACTGAGGGATGCAAATGATCATCTGTCTAAACTCCTACACGATGAAGAAACAAAGTGGTCTCAACGAGCCTTCCGCCTTATTGCAAATAGAAAACATAGAAAAATGAATATTTTAGATATATCGGGATGATAGGACTATAGTAGGCGATAAAATTTAAAGGTTTATATAATATAATACTATAAGAGATCATTTGATAAACCGGACAAAAAAATCTCCATGGCATAGGACTATAATTGAGATATACTAATGTTGTCTCTAAAGGAAAACAAAATTCTAAGAACTGAATTCACAAAGAAGGAGGTGTTAGAGGCTGAACATAATAAGGCTCCGGGACAAGACATTTTTCCAACCGAATTCTACCAAAGATTTTGCGAGGTCATCAAGAAGTATTTGATAAAAATGTTCATATGGTTGCAGGCCTGGAGAGCTACCGCAATATAAACTCACTTTCGGTTTTATCACATTACTACTCGAAAAATAAGATGTTGTACATATATAGAACTATTTTCCTCCTTAATATAAGCTTAAATATATTTACTAAGGTCGTCACCAATAGAATAATCAGGATTTCCCATAAATAGAACTACCAAAACCGCCTTTACGCCACGTCATCAAATTTTGGAGGGGGTAGTGGTGATTGATGAAATTGTGGACGAGCTTCACATGCAGAAAATGTACGGACTCTTATAGAATATGGAATTGTGAAAAATCCTACAGTAAGGTTAAGTGTCCCTTTTGCAATAAACTTTGTGTACAAAAGGTTTATACAAAAATTGTGTGAGATGATCATGCAATTTGTGCAGGGAAGGCCGATGAAAATAAGGGTCAATGGTGACATATTTTCAAACCATGCAACGTTTGAGACAAAAGTAAGATTTCTTATTTGAATATTAAGAGGAGGAAGGGGATTAGTATGCAAAGGTATTTTTGTATGAAGCTGATTCTGTACCTTTTGGGTACCTAAATGTCCTTATATATTATAGAAATTAGGTTACTCTGCATAGTATTGTTGGACTAGCGCGGTACACATTCCGGTGACACTTAAAGCGTAACTGAGGTAGTATTGAATAAGAATGTCTAGTTAGACATGGTTTCAATCAACCCACCAGGCTCGAGTCTCCTCGTCCACTTTGAGTTACACTAAGCCCCCTCCTTCCTTCAGCCTAGTTTTTTATCGCGCAAATTGGCAGTTGTCCGCATCCTTAGGTTTCCTCCATTGCTCTATATCAATTACATGTGAATTGTGTGTTGGAGGTATTCCCTAGAGACAATAATATTCACTTATTATTCTATCTCCAAGTTCATAATTAAGTTTATGACATCATGCTACAACCTCTATAACACTTGAAAAGTGATTTTTCAAAGGAAAATCTTTGTGCGGGTGTGAAGACATAAGCAAACAAGAGTCCCTAATATTTTCTCTAAGATTAGCTTACGTTTTGTGAGATGGTCTCATTTTTCTGATCATGGACTTGGTTAAAAAGTCTAGCAAAACATAAGACTTTATTGTTAGGGTAACAGTAGTACTGAACCGACCCAAGTGTATGCTGTTGCTAAAAGAGACTAAACAATTACGATGAAGTTGTCATTGGCTATAATTCCTATACTATAAAAATATCTAGTGACTGCACGATCGAATGTTATGCTCAAAAGGAGTTTCGGGGACTTTCCATAAAGAGGGGGGTACCGGAGGTGGCAGATTTCCCCCTCATGGTTGCACCCTATTTTAGGGGGCTGCCAGGTGGGTCCTAGTGGCTTCACAAGTTGGTACTCAACGTTCCGGTATTTTTCCTGAAATTATAGGAGAGAAAAAGGAGAAGAAAAGGAGAAGAAAAAGGAGAAAAAAAATAAAAAGGGAAGGAGGGAGGTGGAGTTTGACTCCACCTTGATAGGTCATAAACGTATCCCTAATTTCTGATGCTCCATGATGATATTATGCCAATTGCTACATGTTTTCTCCCTTCTTTATGTCATTTTTATCGATTTTACGGACTAACCTATTAACAAGATGCCACAGAGCCAGTTCCCTGTTTTCTGCTATTTTTTAGTTTCAGAAAAGTTGTTCTGGAAATATTCTCGGAATTGGAAAATTCGAAGCCCGGAAGTCCTATTTTTCCCGGAAGCATCCAGAAGACCGAAGAGAAGCCGAAGAGGGGCAGCAGGGGGGCCACACCACAGAGTGGCGCGGCCCCCTGCCGTGCCAGCTATGGGTGTGGGGCCCCGCGGCCTCCACCGCCTTTGCCCTTTCGCCTATTTAAGCCCCCCGGATGGAAAACCCTAAACACCTGATCAAAATCCCCGAAAAAGTTCCGCAGCAGCCATCACCGTCAACCCCAGATCAGGGGGTTCTGAAGCTGTTTCCGGCACCTTGCCGGAGAGGAGATCATCACCGGAGGCTTCTACATCACCATGCCTTCCTCCGGAGTGATGCGTGAGTAGTTCATCCTTGGACTACGGGTTCGTAGCTGTAGCTAGATGGTTGTCTTCTCCTCATATGCCTCCATGTTTAGATCTCGTGAGCTGCCTATCATGATCGAGATTGATCTTATGTAATTCTCTGTGCTGTGTTTGCTGGGATGCCATGAATATTGACCTTATGCAAAGTTGATTATAGTCTTTATTTGCATATGTTATTTGTGATCTTGCATGCTCTCTGTTGCTAGTGGTTATTCTGGCCAAGTAGTTGCTAGCGACTCCAAGAGGGGGTATTTATGCTCGATAGTGGGTTCATGCCTTCTTGTTGCCTTACTCGAGTGACAGAAATGTGAAGGGGGAGGATGTGATGTTGCCATTAGGGAGAAACAGCGGTGAGAGTGCCCGCATGCATAATCATTGCTTACATTACACACTTTGTTTAATGCAATTATCTGTTGCTTGCAACTTAATACCTGAGGGGGTTCGGATGATAACCTGAGGGTGGATTATTAGTCATAGATGCAGATGGATGTCGGTCTATGTATCTTGTTGTAATGCCCACACTAAATAGCATAGTAATCTTCATGTCATATTGTGCACCACGGTGCAACCTTTATTTGTTAATTGCCTAGCTGTAATTTGTTCACCCAACATGCTATCTTTTATGGAGAGACACCACTAGTGAAACTATGAACCCCGGTCCATTTTTCCACACTGTTAAACAAACCACAACAATTTCCTGCTTTCTTTACTTTCTCCAAGCATACACTGTTTTTCCACACTATACGTCTAATCTTTGTTTTCAGCAAGACGGTGAGATTGACAACCTCATTGTACCGTTGGGGCAAAGTATTTTGGTTGTGTTGTGTGCAGGTTCCACATTGTTGCTCACACCGGTGAAGCGCCAGCACCACCGTCAGTGGCATTAACCTTCCGAAGATTCTCTTTCTCCTACTGGATTGATAACCCTGGTTCTTAACTAAGGGGAAAACTCCTACCGCTGTGCTCTCACACCCTCCTCTTGGGGTTCCCACCAAAGTGCATCAAGGATTTTTTCTGGCGCCGTTGCGGGGGAGAAGGAAGTCTTCTGGCAAGGGGAGTCTCTCACTCTCAACCTCTTTATTTTGTTTGTTGTCTTGTTTTTATTTTTTGTCTTGTTTTTATTTCTCTATATCAAAAACGCAAAAAAAAATAGTTTACTTTTTATTTGCTTGCTTTTATTCTGCTAAAATGAGTTCCTCTAAGAATACTAAGTTGTGTGACTTCACTAGCACAAACAACAATGATTTTATTTGCACACCTATTGCTCCACCTGCTCCTACTGCTGCTTTCTATGAGATTAAACCTGCTTTATTAAATCTTGTGATGAAAGAACAATTTTTTGGTATTAGTACTGATGATGCTGCTGCCCACCTTAATAATTTTGTTGAACTATGTGAGATACAAAAATATAAAGATGTAGATGGAGATATTATTAAGCTGAAATTATTTCCTTTCTCTTTGAGAGGAAGAGCTAAAGAATGGTTGCTATCTTTTCCTAGAAATAGTATTGATTCATGGACTAAGTGTAAAGATGCTTTCATTGGAAAATATTATCCTCCTGCTAAGATTATATCCCTGAGAAGTGACCTAATGAATTTTAAACAATTTAATAATGAAAATTTTGCTAAAGCTTGGGAAAGAATGAAAACTATGGTGAAGAATTGTCCCACTCATGGACTGACTACTTGGATAATTATACAAACCTTCTATGCAGGACTGAATTTCTCCTCAAGGAACCTATTGGATTCAGCTTCTGGAGGTACCTTTATGTCCATCACTTTGGGAAATGCAACCAATCTTCTTGATGATATGATGATAAATTATTCAGAGTGGCACACTGAGAGAGCTCCACAAGGTAAGAAGGTAAATTCTGTTGAGGAAACCTCCTCTTTAAGTGAAAGGATTGATGCTATTATGTCTATGCTTGTTAATGGTAAAGCTCAAGTTGATCCAAATAATGTTCCTTTAGCCTCTTTGGTTGCTCAAGAATAGCATGTTCATGTAAACTTTATTAGAAATAATAATTTTAACAACAATGCTTACAGAAATAATTTTGGTGGAAACAATTATAAACCCTATCCTCCTAATAATGGTTATGGTAATTCTTATGGCAACTCCTACAATAATAATAAAATCTCTATCTCTGATCTTGAAAACATGCTTAGAGAATTCATTAGCACACAAACTGCTTTTAATAAATCTGTTGAGGAAAAGTTTGGTAAAATAGATGTTCTTGCCTCTAAAGTAGATAGCCTTGCTATTGATGTTGATTTTCTAAAACTGAAGGTTTTTCCACAAGATTTTAAACAAATAAAATCTTTGAATGCCATCCAAGTTCAAATAGACAAATTTATTAGATTGATGGCTGAATTACGTGCTAGGTGGGAAAGAGAAGATGAATTGGCTAAAAAGAATAATATTGATAAAGTTTGTACTATCACAACCACTAGTAAAACTGAAGCTCCAAGTGCTAGTAAACCTCCTACTATCAATGGTAAAGTAGTTGGTGTTAATAAAGTCCCTACTCCTTTGGTGAAATGTGCTAAATTGCCTCAAACTGCTGAATTTGCTCCTGATAAAAGTGCTGAAATTTTTAGAGATGTGGGAGATAATGGTCCCATTACTTTTGATCATAATAATATTGATTTTGATGATTTCAATATCTCTGAATTTATTATGTTTCTACAAAATCTTGCTAGAAGTCCCAATGCTAGTGCCATGAATATGGCATTTACTAAACATATTACCAATGCTCTCATGAAAGTTAGGGAAGAAAAGTTGAAACTTGAGACATCTATCCCTAGAAAATTAGATGATGGTTGGGAGCATATCATTAAGATAAAAGTAAATGATTTTTATTGCAATTCTTTGTATGATCTTGGTGCTAGTATCTCTGTTATGCCTCAAAAGCTTTATGATATGCTTGATTTACCAGCGTTGGAACACTGTTATTTGGATATTCATCTTGCTAATAATGCTAAGAAGAAACCTCTTGGTAGAATTTATGATGTTCTTATTATGGTTAATAATAACCTTGCCCCTGTTGATTTTGTTGTTATGAACATTGAATTCAATGCTTGTTTTCCTATTGTTTTGGGAAGACCTTTTCTTAGAACTGTTGGTGCTATTATTGATATGAAAGAGGAGAGTATTAAATATCAACTTCCCCTCAAGAAAGATTTGGAACACTTTCCTAGAAAGAAGATGAAGGTACCCTTTGACTCTATTATTATAGAAAAATATGATTTTGATGCTTCTTCACTTGAAAATACTTGAGTTGATTCTTCTAAGCTGAAAGGCTTTAAAGAAAAGCGCTACCGGAAGACAACCCGTTTTATTTGTATGTTTTCATTCATTTTTTTCCTTTGTTTTCTTTGGTGTGATTTCCACCTGGGTGTTTCCTATTTCCTTAGCAACCCCTCTGTATCTTTTATTTTGAGTTTTTATTGATTCAACTAAATCCTCAAGTGGAAAGTTGAGCCTATATTTCGGATTTCTGCTGTCCACTGTTAATTCCGTTAAAAACCACAGAAAATTGAAAATGACCTGAGATTTTTGTGCTTAATCCTGAGTTATATACGCAAATTTTATTAGAAGACCACTTTTCGATTTGAGCAACAGAAGATTTTTGAAAAAAATCGATCTTTACCTGCTGTTCTGTTTTGAAAGATTTCTGCCATTTATCGCATTTGCATCTTAATCTCTTTCTTTTGGTGTTCTTTTGAGAAAAAGAGTTTTGAAAGAAGTTTTGACAATAGCTAATGTGTTTTTGAGTGTTAAACTTGTGTTTAAACTGAACCATGTGGATTTATTATTTCAATTGCACTAACGTTGCTAATGAAGATTGTTAGAATTTTGATGTGATGGAAGTTTTCAAGGGTCAAGAGAAGAGGATGATATGATGTGATCAAGAAGAGTGAAAAGCCTAAGCTTGGGGATGCCCCGGTGGTTTATCCAAGAAAATTCTAAGAAGACTCAAGCGTCTAAGCTTGGGGATGACCAAGGCATCCCCTTCTTCATCAACATATTATCAGGTCACTTCTAGTGAAACTATATTTTTATTCGGTCGCATCTTATGTGTTTTACTTGGAGCGTCTTTTATTTTTGTTTTCAGTTTGCTTTTGCTTTTTCTTTTACTTTCAGTTTGTTTTTACTTTCATAATAAGTTTGGTTGGACCCCAGCATTCTTTTATTGGAGAGTGACACGCTCCGCTTTTTCTTGAGAATACATTGTATTCTTAATCTCTGTCTAGCTGCTGCATTTATTCAGCTCCTGTTTTGCATGCATCTCTTATTAGAGCTGTTAGTTTTAGTAGTATTATGTGAGTACTCTCATGTTTTCTTGTTGTATCATAAAGAGTATTTTTGTTAAAGCATGTTTTGTATGGTGCTTGTTGGGAGAAACAAAAACTGCTGCTTGACGTAGAATTTACAACAGTACTAGTAGAAGCTTGTATGTGGCTAGGAATTTTTCATTCCATGCTAAAAGTTATTTTAGTTTTAAAGCCTTATGGTTACTGAGTAGCATGATTAGCCTCAAATAGCTGAGAGTGTTTAATATGTATTGAAAGATTCATGAGTTGTTCTTGTCATAGTAAAGCATAAATATATGGTATTCTCTTTCGAATGTTTTATTTGGTTGACTTGGCGCATGCTCACACCATGTTTATGACTACGAACCAGTCACGAATAGCCTCCATGACCACTTAGTTTTTTTACTTGTGATACTGCTTATGTTTTAATTAATGATGCTTATGTCGCTATGCATGATTATGGCTCTTATGCTCTCTTGATTTGTCGCTCCTACTCTTTTGCTAGCCTCCACCTGTACTTAGTATGAGCTCGACTCGTGCATCCAAAATCCCTTAAACCAAATTTTTTCCCATTGTGTCCACCATACCTACCTACATGTGGTATTTAACTTCCATTCCAAAGTAAATTGCTCATGTGTTACCTTTAAAACTTTCAAAATTACTCCTGCTTTATGTTCCTGTTTTTGCTCATGAGGACGTAAATAGAGAATCTTTATCTCACTTATTGATTGGATTTCACACCCTGGACTAGTGGCTTCATCCGCTTATCCAAATGATAGAAAAGCTGGCAGCGGGGTGCCCATCCCGAAATTAATGCATACAAATTCTTCACTATTTTTGCCCCTGATTTATCAGTCAAAGCATAATTGTGTAAACAAAAGAGAAAGAGGGATGACCTTCTACACCAGTTGCATACTTCACCATGGGAGCCGCTCTTGTGAATCCAGTTGACTTGTGACGTATGTATTTTCTGTTTACCATTCGTTGACATTAGCATACATCTCCCAAAATATAGACACTCCTCCACGTTATGTGAGTTTTGACAGGCACCCGAGGATTCAGTTAGCCATAGTTTGTGAAAGATGGATGGGAGGAGTGTCAAACTTTTAATACCTCTGTTTAATAAAATAAAATCTCTAGCACATGAGTGATCCCTGCTTCCCTCTGCGAAGGGCCTTTCTTTTACTTTTATGTTGAGTCTCCATCTTCTAACTTTATGCAAGTTGAGAGAGCATTTTTGCCATTCTGAGTTCTATGTGCATTTGTCCCATAAACATCAATAATTACTTCATGATGTGATATCATTTGTTCTTAAATTATTTGTTCTAGTCTTCCTCTTAAACTTTGAAGGTATCCTGGCACTTATGTTTTGCCCCACTCTTAAGGACTATCGAAATATCACTTTGCCATGCTTTCTCTATACCTAAAACAAACGTCTACCTTTCTTTGCATTATTATTCATGATCCTTTATTTGAGTTAATCTTCGTGATGCAAAGTAATTGCTATGCTTCATTATTGAAGTTTTATTTATCATGCCTATGTTTAAAGTTTTATGATCTCAGCGTGCATATGCTTTTACATTAGATTGATCAAGTTTATGTTAGTAGCATGTCACCTCAGAAATTATTGTTTTATCGTTTACGTACTCGAGGACGAGTAGGAACTAAACTTGGGGATACTTGATTCGTCATAAATGTATCCCTAATTTCTGATGCTCCACGATGATATTATGCCAATTGCTACATGTTTTCTCCCTTCTTTATGTCATTTTTATCGATTTTACGGACTAACCTATTGACGAGATGCCACAGAGCCAGTTCCCTGTTTTCTGTTGTTTTTTAGTTTCAGAAAAGTTGTTCTGGAAGTATTCTCGAAATTGGAAAATTCGAAGCCCGAAAGTCCTATTTGCCCCGGAAGCATCCAGAAGACCAAGAGGAGCCGAAGAGGGGCAACAGGGGTCCACACCATAGGGTGGCGCGGCCCCCGGGCCGCGCCAGCTATGGCTGTGGGCCCCCCTGGCCTCCACCACCTTTGCCCTTTCACCTATTTAAGCCCCCCGGATGGAAAACCCTAGGCACCTGATCAAAATCCCCGAAAAAGTTCCGCAGACGCCGTCACCATCAGCCCTAGATCAAGGGGGTTCTGAAGCTGTTTCCGGCACCCTTCCGGAGAGGAGATCATCACCGGAGGCTTCTACATCACCATGCCTGCCTCCGGAGTGATGCGTGAGTAGTTCATCCTTGGACTACGGGTTCGTAGCTGTAGCTAGATAGTTATCTTCTCCTCATATGCCTCCATGTTTAGATTTCATGAGTTGCCTATCATGATCGAGATTGATCTTATGTAATTCTCTGTGCTGTGTTTGCTAGGATCCGATGAATATTGACCTTATGCCAAGTTGATTATAGTCTTTATTTGCATATGTTATTTGTGATCTTGCATACTCTCCGTTGCTAGTGGTTATTCTGGCCAAGTAGTTGCTAGTGACTACAAGAGGGAGTATTTATGCTCGATAGTGGGTTCATGCCTCCTTGTTTCCTTGCTCGAGTGACATAAACGTGAAGGGGGAGGATGTGATGTTGCCATTAGGGATAAAACAACGGTGAGAGTGTCCACGTGCATAATCATTGCTTACATTACACACGTTGTTTAATGCAATCATCTGTTGCTTGCAACTTAATACCTGAGGGGGTTCAGATGATAACCTGAGGGTGGATTATTAGTCATAGATGCAGATGGATGTCGGTCTATGTATCTTGTTGTAATGGCCGCACCAAATAGCATAGTAATCTTCATGTTATATTGTGCACCACGGTGCAACCTTTATTTGTCAATTGCCTAGCTGTAATTTGTTCACCCAGCATGCTATCTTTTATGGAGAGACACCACTAGTGGAACTATGAACCCCGGTCCATTTTTCCACACTGTTAAACAAACCTCAACAATTTCCTACTTTCTTTACTTTCTGCAAGCATACACTGTTTTTCCACACTATACGTCTAATCTTTGTTTTCAGCAAGACCGGTGAGATTGACAACCTCACTGTACCGTTGGGGCAAAGTATTTTGGTTGTGTTGTGTGCAGGTTCCACGTTGTTGTTGACACCGGTGAAGCGCCAGCACCACCGTCAGTGGCATCAACCTTCCAAAGATTCTCTTTCTCCTACTGGATTGATAACCCTGGTTCTTAACTAAGGGGAAAACTCCTACCGCCGTGCTCATCACACCCTCCTCTGGGGGTTCCCAACAAAGTGCATCACACCTCACCCAATCCGAGTTGGGCTTAGGGAGGGTGGTGCGGCCACCTCATCCTAGCACAACTAGGACTCCTCCCTCTCCCCTTTGGCAAGTATCTCATTCCTCCCACTATATAAAGGACACCAAGGCTCAAGGAAAAACACACAATTGGCTCTCAAGACTCTCTCTATCTCTAGTAGACTTATAGGATCTAATTAGAGCTTCTAATTATAGCCCCTCTAATTGTATTAGAGTAACTTCTAATTGAGTTTTGAGGTGTCCTCTCCTGATTATACCTAGATCTAATTAGCTCTTCTCTCTCATGTGTTGAGAACTTCCAGATTCATAATAGATCTAATCACAGTTGATTAGAGCTACCAATTAGCAACACCGTAAGGCTATCTCTCTTTGTTGGTGCCGAATCCTAGACGGCGTAGCGCTAACAGTTAGACACGAGCGTATGCGTGCACACCATAAGAGGGACTGCACGTGTGATCCTTGACGAGGGAAGACTTAGAGACGTCCTTACAACTAGTCCTAGTTGTGAGGATTTACGATTGTTCAGATCTCTTCTACGACTATACTGAATCCGCTGCCCGTTGAGTCGTAATTCTGATCCTCGCATGTATGGGCATGCCTCGTTATCTGCATAGTGATCTTGACAGACTGCGTAGGGCAATTTTTTAAATTATGCAGGGTACACCACCATTGTGATATGATACATAGGTCTAGTTGTATGCTAACAAAAAACTAGCAAAGTGTCTGCGTGTTGTTGCATATCCCTGTATCTCTTTCCCTCGCAATTTTTGCCTTCAACTATGTCTCTTGTATAGTGGTAAGGTCATTGCAAATGCATATTAGCATACATATTTAAGTTCTAACAGACAAGAGTTATTCTTACTCTCTCCTTCCCTAATGCTCCCTCTGTTCCTAGATATGAGGTGTATTTATTTTCTGCAATGAATACCTAGACATGCATTAAGAGGGTTAGGGAGCGTTTTGATGAAATTGCCCTTCTATCGATCGTCGGTCACAATCTAATTTAACATGGGGCATTTTCTTATTTAATCTGGATAGCGATTTTCACGTAAGATCTCCTGCTTTCGATTACCCCTAGCGATCTTGTTAGAATTAAGCATGTCTGATATGGATATAATAGGGGTCCATGAAGATTATTCATGCTTGAGTTCGAAGGAAATATTGAGCCTCACTATTGTTCATTATAAGATGAATTCTTTCCTAGTAACAAATATTGTTTGTGTTTATAAGTATGCTATACCACCTAAGCCTATGCATTATGTGTTAGCAGGGTTATTGATAACACAAACATGGATGGAGGAGGACTTCAAGGCATGCTGGAAAACAACCATTACAAGATGGAAAACAAACTTCTCATGCAGGAAAACAAGCTGGAACACCTTGAAAATAAGGTGGAAAACAAGGAGAAGAACATGGGGAAATATTCCAGTGCATAGGAGGATGAAGTGGAAGCATTCAATAGTGGTTAATTCGTGTTCCACTTATGTGTTTATTAGAGACCTGCGAGTCCAGTGGGTTGAACCCATGTCGGGTTCGGTTTGTAAGGGTTTGGTTGCACCAAACCGAGTAGGAGTGGGCTAGGGGGCGCATTAGGGCTGT
The DNA here is from genome assembly GCA_028641055.1 of Alopecurus myosuroides. Taxonomy (NCBI): domain Eukaryota; kingdom Viridiplantae; phylum Streptophyta; class Magnoliopsida; order Poales; family Poaceae; genus Alopecurus; species Alopecurus myosuroides. Next base: position 212,572,147 of record CM054059.1, on the reverse strand, counting down.
TTGTGGCCGCACCCCCCTCATATATACCTCTTAGGTGCGAATTAGAAAGGGAGACTACGATAAAACATAACCCCTAGACTTCTAGATTGTATTGCTCGAAGCATTCATCTTGAATCATATTACCTTGCAAATCTGAGTGTATTCTGCTGTTCCATTGGGAATAAGGAGAAACAGGACCACTTGTAGTCGGTGGCTACTTGTGCAAGAGTGGAGTTTCGAATATCCGAAGGGGTTGAAGGCTGTTGCAATTGGTGACAGGCTTTAGCCAAAGGAGAGATCGAGGTATCACATTGGTTATCACCAAGTTATCATCTAGTTCACTGAGAAGATCGGGCATTCCCTTATCAATGTAGTACATGTTACACGACTATCATCTAACTACAAAATCAATTCCAACATCCCCTCTGTGTTCTAAAGATTAGACTACCTATTATAGCTAGATCATTTCCATGGGAGGCTATCTTTGTACTTGGAGTTGATCCAGGTAGATCGAGTAGGAAGTAAACCGAGCTATCTTTGTACCCGAGATGTCTTCCGCGTTCTTTTCACATCAATAATTATTAGATGCAGCTACTACTTACTATTTGCACATGTTGTCGGCTGTATATGAGCTGCCTTTAATTAGATTTTTTGCTTGCATAGGTGGAATTTTACATATTTAATAAATTAAGCCTATTTTAATTCATTTTTAGTTGGATTTTTTGGTCGCATACAATGGGTTTTGTCAAGAAATGAATAAATTAGCCATAATTTCACATCTAATTGGATTTTTTTGTTGCATGTGGTGCTATCAGTTAGGAAAGGAATTAGTTATTCCTATCATTTTTTTAGGTCTGTGTGGTGTTTGTTAGATCTTTCTATTTATTTGTTGTGAAATTTGTGTTAGATAAGATACATATTGGACGGTATGAATGTGTCAGACGATGAGCCTAGAATGTTGAGCAACATACCATCACCAAATCGCATTTGATTGCGAAAAATGTCTTAGATTAAATGCAGGTTGAATGGTCTAAGTGTGTTTGATGCAACGTGTTAAGCGATGTACAGTATCATCAGCAGGTCCTAATTAATACTAGTAAAAGTAGTTGCAACTTGAACACCCTAAACATGATTCATTAGAATATGTTTGAACCATTATAATCCAGAGTGTTATCACGATTAGCGGATCATATTTTCTTAGGGCAGGCTATGTGAACGAAAACGGTGACTTTTGTACTGTTTTTTGTGGAATATTCGGACAGTCTGATAAACGATAGGAAAATGCTGCAGATCCCCCGGAGGATGATCCTCCGGGTCGCTCACTCTCCGCTCCGCTCGGCAGTTTTTGGACTCCACGAGACGTCGTCCCTACACACAGGCCCCACTTCCTTATCCCCTTCCTGGTTCTTCCCCACGATTTCCTGCCATGGAACGCTGCCACAAGCGGAAGCCCACAAGCCATCTTCCTCCTGCCGCTGTCCCAGCCTCATGTCGCCAACGACCAAGACATTCTTCCTCCCGGCTTCCTCCTGCGGCGGTGGTTCCATGGGCGGAGGCGTCGGAGATGGGGAGACGTGCGGTGGTGGTCGCGGGTGGAGGCATCGGAGATGGGGACGGCCCCTGTGAGGCCGGGCGGCGACGTCGAAGATGGAGACCACGGCGCCCTCGCTCGTCCTCGCCTTCCTCCCGCGGCGGTGGTTCCATGGGAGGTGGTGGTCGCGGGCGGAGGCGTAGGAGATGGGGACGGCCCGTGTGAGGCTGGGCGGCGGCGGCGGAGATGGAGACCACGGCACCCTCATTCGTCGTCGCCTTCTTCCCGCGGCGGTGGTTCCATGGGCGACGGCCAGTGCGACGTATAGGCGGCCCCGCCGGTAATGGAGGCCACGACGCCCCTATCTGCCACCGCAGGATCCCCTACCTCATGCCGGAGGACGATGGTGCTCTCGTAGTATTGCGATGGTGCTCTCATAGTATTGCGATGGTGCTCTCATAGTAGTGCGGCGGTGCTCCCATGGGATTTTTGTTTTTTGTGCAATTTTCACGGCGGCGGGAGATATTTGCTACATACATGTATTTTTGTTGCTACTTTTGTATAATTTTTTTGCTATAAGAACTCCGCCAATATCTCCGGCGAGGTCAACTTTTTGCTACAATACAACGAATTTTTTGCTATATGTTCTAAATTTTTGCTATCGTACTACAAATTTTTTGCTATGACTTTTTCCGGCGATGTCTCCGGCGAGAGCGTACCGGCGCCGTCTCCGGCGAAGTTGTTTTTGCTACAATAGCACATTTTTAATTGCTACGGTGTCTCTGGCGAGGTCTCCGGTGAGGTCTCCGGCGAGATTTGACTTTTTATTTTATTTTCTGAGATGAACATTTTTTGCTACATAGGAGCAAAAGCGGGGGTATTTTTGCTACACAGAACAGAATACAGATTTTTGGGCAAAAGTGACACGTGTCGTCACGGGAAGGCGGGGATGGAATTTTTCCATCCCCGGAGGACGCCCAGCATTGCCCCCAAAACGCATACCACAAAAGTAGTACGTACTCCGTAGTAGTGCACATCAGGGGCTAAAAAATGTCATTTCCTCGGTCAATACGCTGATAATTCACCTCACACGAAACTGCAATACAGACCAGGATAAAGACGACGATAAACGATATGCATGCAAGAAAACACATACCACAAAAGTAGTACGTACTCCGTAGTAGTGCACATCAGGGACCAAAAAATGTCATTTCCTCAGTCAATACGCTGATAATTCACCTCACACGAAACTGCAATACACACCAGGATAAAGACGACGATAAACGATATGCATGCAAGAAAACACATACCACAAAAGTAGTACGTACTCCGTAGTAGTGCACATTAGGGACCAAAAAATGTCATTTCCTCAGTCAATACGCTGATAATTCACCTCACACGAAACTGCAATACAGACCAGGATAAAGACGACGATAAACGATATGCATGCAAGAAAACACATACCACAAAAGTAGTACGTACTCCGTAGTAGTGCACATCAGGGACCAAAAAATGTCATTTCCTCAGTCAATACGCTGATAATTCACCTCACACGAAACTGCAATACACACCAGGATAAAGACGACGATAAACGACATGCATGCAAGAAAACACATACCACAAAAGTAGTACGTACTCCGTAGTAGTGCACATCAGGGACCAAAATATGTCATTTCCTCAGTCAATACGCTGATAATTCACCTCACACGAAACTGCAATACAGACCAGGATAAAGACGACGATAAACGATATGCATGTAAGAAAACACATACCACAAAAGTAGTACGTACTCCGTAGTAGTGCACATCAAGGACCAAAAAATGTCATTTCCTCAGTCAATACGTTGATAATTCACCTCACACGAAACTGCAATACAGACCAGGATAAAGACGACGACTCGGGGTTTATCCCGTCCTTTTCCCACGTACCCCTTCGAAGCTTAGGCGATTAGGGTTGCGGTGGGCACGGCGGCGCTCGTAGATCGGAATCTACGAGGCGACGGGGGTTGGCTCGGAGATGGCTTCATCTTCAGAGACAAGGAAGGAGAAGGACGGCGGTGGTCTGCTGTCGCTGGAGGAAAGAACCAGACTGGAGGAAGCGCTCGGAAAGTTGGATATCACAGAGGAGGAGGCGATCCCGCTGGTTGTAGATGATCGTGAGGTAGATGCTGATCAGAAGTGGATGCTGGCAGGAAAGGTACTTCACCGCAATAATTTCCACATCCAAACAATCTCTAGCGCTCTCCGCCCGGCGTGGGGAAACCCTAGAGGATTGGTATTTCGTTCCTTTGGAGAAAACGTCTTTGTGGCGGAATTTGAGAACCGACGTGATCGCGATCGCGTGTGGGAAGGATCACCATGGCACATCAACAAAAACGCAGTGATCTTGGCTGAATTCAAGGATTACATGAGGCCATCAGAGCTCAAGTTTGATCGGCTTAGTCTTTGGGCTAGAGTCGTTAACCTTCCGTTTCACCTAAGATCTGCTGACTGGTGCAAGGAAATCGCCAAGCAGATCGACAAACAAGCCACCGGTGTGTACTTTGATCACGTCGGGGGGTTCTTGAGGGCCCGAATTAATGTGGAAGTGGAAAAACCTCTTAGGAGGTGGGTGCTGATCAACTCGGGCAAGCGACAAAGTACAGATGCCTATGAGGTCCAATACGAACATATACCTCACTTCTGTTTTGCTTGTGGTCGGATTGGACATGCTGACTTATTGTGTCCTAACCCGGGATCTAGAGATGCAAACGGGAAGTGGCCTTATGGTCCAGAACTGAGACCTGTGGAAGAACGCAAGAAACCGGTTTCAAACTCCAGTGAGAACTCGACGAAAGAGAAGGTCAACCCCCAAGCGAGCCAGCGTGAATCTAGGCAGTCGAGCACAACTGTTGAGAAAGGTGCTGAAGTAACCTCCCCTTTGAAGAAGAAGCCCGGTAAACGCAAAGCGGGGGTACAGAGAATGCTCCACACAACGTCATTGAGGGGAGAGTGGCAAATGATGCTCGGAATGATGCAAGCGAGGAAGGGGTATTGGATGATCTGCAGGCATCCAGGAACCCAAAGAAAAATTGTGTTACTCCAACTAACTCGAGCAATTCGGCAGCGGCTGCGGAGCAGCCCTGCCCGTCGCAATGAGTGCCATTAGCTTCAACTGTCGCGGGCTTGGAAACCAAGCGACAGTGAGAGAGCTTCGTAAGGTTACGAAGCAGGAAGGGCCCTCCCTCCTCTTTGTCATGGAGACCAAGATTAGGGGAACACGTGTTGAGGCGCTGCGAATCTCCTTGGGGTTTGCAGGCTGTTTTGCTGTTGATAGCACGGGACTAAGTGGTGGCATTGGCCTATTCTGGAGTCATGATGTTCATGTCGAAATTAAGAATTATAGCCATGCTCACATAGACGCAATAGTGCGGTTCAAATCGCTTGATGTACCGCATTGGCGTTTCACCGGGTTCTACGGTGAACCGCGGGTCGAAAACAGGCACCACAGCTGGGATGCTTTGCGACGTTTGCATGGGATCCAGCATGATGGATGGCTAGTTATGGGCGATTTCAACGAGACGTTGATCGCGGAGGAACAATTCAGTGTCCATGCAAGGTCTGAGAATCAGATGCGACTATTCCGTGAGACAGTGGATCACTGCTCGTTACAGGATCTTGGATGGCGAGGTATTCCCTTCACTTGGGATAATAAACAAGAAGGAGCTGCAAATGTTAAAGCTAGACTGGATAGGGCATTAGGCAATGCTGAATTCCTCCAGACTTTTGGTTTTTCGAGTGTTAAACACATAAGTTCGACGGCCTCCGATCACTGCTATGTTTTGGCAGAGATAAGTGCAAAACCACAATCAGCATGGCCGCGTGGACAACGTGCTTTTCGCTACGAAAATGTGTGGCAGACTCACCCAGATTATGATTCTTTGGTGAGGAGAATTTGGCTAAACGGTTCAGGTACAGAGGGGCTATCAGGTGTCGTGGAAGCCCTTAATTCTGTGCAACATGAGCTTGGTTCTTGGGGGATCGAGAGTTCGGCAACCTCAACAGAAAAGTTCGGAAATTGCAGAAAAAATATGAGCTTTTGAGAGCTAACTCGATGGGCCGTGGCCCAACGGAGGAGGAGAAATCAGTTGCGGGCCAGCTGCGTGAGGCCCTTAAACAAGAGGAAATCTGGATGTTGCAACGGTCTCGTGTTCTGTGGCTTCGATCAGGGGATAGAAACACTAAATATTTTCATTCCCAAGCAGCTTTTCGGAAGAGGATTAACTGCATCAATTCGTTACAACGAGCAGATGGCAGTGCATGTGAAACCCCTGAGGAGATCACGGAAGAGATCCAAATTTTTTATCAAGGTCTCTATTTGTCGCAGGGGTTTAATGAGATGAACGATCTCATACAGTTAGTGGAGCCTAGAGTTTCAGAGGAAATGAAATCTGATCTTGAGAAGGAATTCTCTGCGGAGGAAGTGAAAAGAGCCCTCTTTCAAATGGCTCCCTCAAAGGCCCCCTGAGTGGATGGATTTACGGCTGGTTTCTTCCAAAGACACTGGGATGTTCTTGGCTCTGATGTTGAGCAAGCAGTGCTAAACTTCTTAAACGGCGGCGAGCTCCCATTGGGTTTGAATGATACGGCTATTACTCTTATCCCAAAAGTTCACAACCCGCAGAGAATAGCACAATATAGGCCGATAGCTCTCTGTCCAGTCTTGTACAAGATCGCAGCGAAGGCTTGTACCAATCGGATGAGCTCTATCATGGATGAGGTGATCGGGAATGAGCAGAGTGCTTTTGTCCCGGGTCGGTTAATTACCGACAATGTTCTTGTTGCGTACGAGAGCGTGCATGGATGAAGAGAAGAAAGAAGGGCCGTAATTCATCGTGTGCGGTAAAATTGGATATGCTCAAAGCTTACGGTCGGGTGGAGTGGCACTTCTTGGAGGCTATTCTTATCAAACTTGGCTTTGGAGATAATTTTGTTCGGCTGATTATGAAATGCGTTTCTTCAGTCAGGTTTGCGGTTAAAGTTAATGGATCTCTTCTTCCGTATTTCACACCTTCCACGGGATTACGTCAAGGAGACCCGATGTCGCCATTTCTTTTTCTCTGTTGTGCCCAGGGTTTAACAACTCTCCTCAATAACTTTGGTGGGGCGCATATTGATCGAGGTATCCGGGTGAGTTACCGTTCCCCGTGGGTGAGTCATTTATTATTTGCAGACGACAGCTTGATTTTTATGAAAGCATGTGTTGCAAGTGCTCATCGTTTAAATGAGGTCCTAAGGATTTATTCCCAGTGTTCGAGTCAGGCAGTAAACCGTGATAAAAGTGCGGTTTTCTTCAGTCCAAACACTCCAGTACATGTTCGAGAGGCTCTGAAACAAATTTTGGGAATTCATGTTGAAGCCTTCTCGGAGAGATATCTCGGCCTTCCCACTGCTGTTGGGAGAATTACCAGCGGTACATTTGCTCACATTGGCGAAAGATGTAGAGGGAAGATGCAAGGATGGTCCGAGAAAAATTTGGCTTGCGCAGGTAGGGAGACATTGATGAAATCTGTCATTCAATCTATACCAGTGTATAGCATGAGCTGCTTCTTATTAACCAGGAAGATATGCAAGCAACTCACGTCTTACATGGCAAAATTCTTCTGGAGCAGTTCGATCGATAAACGCTCCATGCATTGGCTAGCTTGGGAGAAGTTGGCCTCACCAAAAATAAAGGGTGGTATGGGTTTCAAGGATTTGCAAATGTTCAATCTTGCTCTCCTAGGTAAACACGGTTGGAGGCTTATGATGAATCCTGATTCGCTATGCGCGCAAGTGCTTAAAGGGAAATACTTCCCTAACTGTTCTTTTATGGACGCAAATATTCCTGCCTCTGCTTCTGCTACATGGAGAGCTATTATTGCAGGAAGAACAGCTTTGGAACAGGGTTTAATTAAAAGAGTAGGCTCTGGTTCTTCGATATCTACCTGGACAGATAGATGGATTCCATCTACAAGAACACATATACCGATGGGCAGATTGGGTAATGTGGCTCTAGACAGAGTGTCTGATCTGATCAATGTGTACAACCGCACTTGGAAAATTGATGTGGTGCGGGATAACTTCCTACCGCCTGACGCAGACGCAATTCTTAATATTCCTTTAAGATCGTCAGGTGGTGAGAATTTTCTGGCTTGGTCTCTGGAAAAGAATGGAACATATTCTGTAAAATCGGCCTACCGTGCTCTAGTGACTCGCAACGAGCATATTGCTCTAGAGGAAGGGACGGCAGTGGGGGCTTCATCGACAGATACACAATTATGGTCCGCTTTGTGGAAACTAAGGGTTCTCCCTAGAGTCAGAGTATTCTGGTGGCGAGTGGTGCGAGGTATTCTTCCTGATTACAGTACCCTCAAACTTCGGCATATTAAACTGGTTGCCAGGTGCGACCTCTGCCAAGCAATGGATGAGACTCTCTTCCATGCTTTGGTCTCGTGTTCACACGCAAAGGATTATTGGCGATCCGCGCAAGAGCTACTAGCTCTTAAGCTTCCCCGTCTACATCCGATGACATGGGCTAAGGATATTGTCCTCGACCCGATGTTCGATCCGAAGGATAGAGGTAAGATCATCACGATCATGCATGCTATATGGACATCTCGCAACATGTGGACGCATGATCTTCCCAACTACAAACCTGAACAAGCCTTACTTCGGATTCGTGAGGATCTCTCGTTGATGGAGTTTCCAAATAGAAGTGGTACTCCCATGGTGGAGCAATGTTGGAGACCACCTGATCAAGGTTGGGTGAAAATCAACACCGATGGTGCTACAGACCTGCTGAATCGCAACGGAGGAGGTGGTGGTGTGGCACGTTCACATGACCATTACCTTGGTGCCTGGTGCAAACTCTTCCCGGGTGTTACGGATCCCCTTATTGCAGAAGCCCTAGCACTCAAAGAGGGAGCAATTTTTGCTCACTTGAGGGGTTTTTCACATGTGATCATGGAGGTGGATTGTGTTGAGGTCGTAAACCTCTGTATTTCGCGCCACGGAGCAAGATCGATCGTGGCGCCTATTTTAGATGACATCGCTGAACTGTCGCTTAAGTTTGTTTCCTTTTCAATCAAACATGTTAAGAGGGAAGCTAATAGAGCTGCGGATTGTTGTGCCAAGCATGCTTGTTCCCTTCTGGTTTCAGACTGCTGGATCAACACCAAACTGCCCTTTATTGCTAGCAGCCTTCTGGCGGATTGTAATAGTTTTTCAATCTAATAAAGTTGAGTGTTGTGTGCAAAAAGACGACGACTCGCAAGTAGCAACCTCGGTGATCGATGTCGAATCTTCTCCGGAAATACGCAGCACCGTATCGCTTTCAAGTGCGAAATCCGTTCGGTCCCGAGTCCGACGTCGCGGGCAGACTGATCACGCCGCTGCAGGGTGCCGATGTGATAGTACGACTTATTATTATCGGCACGATGCTTCTCGTGGCTGCTCTCTTCGCGTTTAATAATCCCAGCGTGTTGTAACGTGCACCGCTCCGTGGCGGTGTACATGTTCAAGTCCCAAATGATCAGCCATCACAGCGAGCTCGCGAGTATTCCGGTTCGGCTTTCACACACGCACCACCAGTCAGTCAGTGCCAGCGTTGGCCGGGCTCGGAGAGAGGAGCGAGCCAGGGGACAAGGAAAACGCACGCTGCACAGGACAAAGCCGTGACATTTCAATGGGTCCTTGGGAGCCGAAACCAAGGGAAAACAACACTTCGGATTTGTCAGCATCCCGTGGCATCCATATGCTAGTACATCACTGACTATATATCCACCCATGACCCATCCAACACTTCCAAGAAACTGTACGCCGGCCTCACAGTCCTTTTCTTTCTTCGTCTTCCTCCCGCAAGCCGGCCAAGCTAGCTAGCTAGCTAGCAGCAATGGCCAGATCACCGCCGCTGCTGCTGCTTCTTCTCGCGGCGCTGTGCCTCGTGTCCTTCGCCGCCGGCGCCAATGCGGCGGGGAGGAAGATGGTCGGCGTGTATGAGCTCAGCAAGGGGGATTTCTCCGTCAAGGTGACCAACTGGGGCGCCACCGTCACGTCCGTCGTCTTTCCTGATTCCAAAGGTATGTGCGAGTACGATCTGTGCAGTGTCTTCCGTGTTCCCTGGAAAGAAACTCCTGTCTTGGGATTTCGCTTCGGTTCAGGTTCTCTTGTGCCCGCTATTGGGAATTCTGGCTGAAAGTTCGGTCGCCCTTTTGTTTATCTGTCTCAGGGAATTTGGGCGATGTTGTCCTTGGCTATGACACCGTTGCTGAATATGTTGTAAGTTCACCGTCTCTCCTCTTCTCAAAATGTCAGTCTTCTTTATACTGTCTGTATGTGTATCCCTCCTCTGTTTCTCGCGAGGACTCTCTGTTTCCTCTGCTTCCGTCTGAATTAATGAGTTCTTCGGTCTGCATCCCGTAGATTGTAGTAGAGCATACAGAGAACACGGGTGACACCTTCCATTTCTCGTTAGCAAAAAAAATCCATTCTTCATTCATTCAACATAAAGAAAAATCTCAATTTTGTTTTTTGTTCCTCGTCTAGCGTGTTCAGTTTCCCATGTTAGTTCATTTTAGTATCCAGGAAGCAGAGGTCATTCGAGATTTTTGACTTCCAAAAGAGAGAAGAAATTAACTGGCGATTGAATATCCCATAAATCATTCTAAGAAAATCCCGTAAATTGTTGTCAGCTGTCAAATCATTCCGATTATAAACATCAAGCTCATCGACATCAATTCGGTTAGGACTTGTATTGTCAGCTTCTGCACGAGTTAAATTTTCCACACAAGGTGGTCCAACTGTTCAAGTCGTAGAAAACAATCAGCATACTAAGTTACATTGCGATCGCCACGTCTCACTGGCGTAGACGACTCCGGTATGGTAGGCTTGATACTAAATCATACACAAGATAACAAGAATACAAAGATAAGAGCAAAATAAACTATGTGAAACCCATGAATCCACAAAGCGATCGATTAGCTGGATGTCGTTTTATTTGTGCGGTGGCCATGTTACCTGTGAAATAGCATATGACCATAGGAAGGACAAGTGACAACCTCACCATGTGATGCCGGTCTTGCCTTGATCATTGTTAACCTATCCTCCACTTTTAGCTATTTAAAAGTTTTCCTTTATCTGGTCTCTTTTAGGAAGCCTCACTTCTGCGTGTCAAATATGGCCACAGTTTAGCCACACGGAAGCCTAAGCAAAATCTTGTGCCAACCGAGCAAGTTGTTGACAAAGTTTATCTCCATCTTTTTCAAAAGAGGAATGTCAGTCTATTACGCAATCTCCCAAAGGAGAAGTTTTATCTAGAAATTGGAGGATGACAAAAAAAATGACAGTTGCACAGTGATTAAGTGTATTCAAGTATCTCCCTAAAGGATACATGTTAACACCTTACTCAATTTGGTTTTTGAATCTTTTGCCATTCAGAATGGATCTAGTTATTTCGGAGCCCTTGTTGGACGAGTAGCCAACAGGGTTGCCAATGCGCGCTTCGTGCTCGATGGAAAAGTTTACCACCTGTATGCTAATGATGGCAAGAACGCACTTCATGGTACGCTTCAGACTCTGAAAAATGTTCTACGCAAGAACCCATGGTGCTCTGTATTTTGAGCAATTTATCCTGTTATTATTTCAGGTGGTCACAGGGGCTTCAGCAAAGTTATATGGACGGTGAAGGAATATGTTAGTGGTGGTGATTCCCCACACATCACACTATACTACCATAGCTTTGATGGAGAACAAGGTACAAACGATGCAAATGTATTCTACATCTGTACTTTGTTTACAGTCTTGAAATATTGGTTGTGGGACATTTTCAGTACTTATTCAGCAAATCTGAATCAAATCTGGAAGGTCACGTCAGTACTACAGCATAGCTGATAGCTGACCTCGTGTTGTTTCCAGTTGGGAATTTAAAAGCTGCAACATCATACATGAATCTATTGTAGTAACTAGAAAAAACCCATAATTTTACAGTATATATTACTAAGATCTCATCATGAAGCGTGGCAGTGGACTCTTCTTTCTACCAGAAAGAGCACTCTTGGAAGTTGAGTCGGAAGGGAACAGGATGCCAAAGTTAGATTCCTGAAGAATAGGAATAGTAATTTCTGGTGTATTAAGAAACAACAAAGCCATGGTATTTTTTTAGTTTAGCTCATTTATGTACCTTGCGAGCTCGCCTTAGGCATTCAGCTAACTTTTTAACTTGTAACAACGATATCTAGCAATCTTTACCTGTCCACATATAATGATGCAAACATGAGAAAAGCTATTCTTCCACTACGAAAAATAAGAAGAAACTGGCCGAGACAAATGCCCGCCCAAAAACAGCAATCAGATAGCAGCCGCCCGCTCCATCATGCATTCATGTGGTCCTGTAGACCTGTACTCCTACATCATCCACTTGCAAATGATTATTTTGCTTTGTTGATTTGTTTTCTCCCCTTATCCAAAACAGCAGTCCATGATCACTGACACATCTTCAGCGGCAGAATGGCATCGTGCATCCTACGAATCTAAATCTAATTAAGAAAAAATATCAAAACAAAATAGATGCCAGTGTGTTTTTTCTTTGTACAAACGCTGCGAGACGTTCTTGCGTATGAGTAGAAACAAAGGTTTGATTACCTACAACTTTGTCAATGTGGAGCAGGTTTCCCGGGGGATCTGGACGTGTACGTGACGTACGAGCTGTCGAGCCCGTACGTGCTGAGCGTGCGCATGAACGCGACGGCGTTGGACATGGCCACGCCGGTGAACCTGGCGCAGCACACGTACTGGAACCTGGGCGGGCAGGGCAGCGGCGACGTCCTGGGCAACACCATCCAGCTCTTCGCGTCCCGGTACACGCCCGTGGACTCCACGCTCATCCCGACGGGGCAGGTCGCGCCCGTGGCCGGCACGCCCTTCGACCTCCGGACCCCCACCCGTGTGGGCGCGCACATCCGCCAGGTCCCCATCGGCGTCGTCAACGGAACCACCATCTACGGCTACGACACGAACTTCGCCGTCGACGGCGACGAGCACGCGCTGCGGAAGGTGGCGGCCGTCCGGGACGGCGCGTCCGGGCGGGGGCTCGAGCTGTGGGCGGACCAGCCCGGGGTGCAGTTCTACACCGGCAACTTCCTCAAGGACATCCAAGGGAAGGGCGGCAAGGTGTACCAGCAGTACGGCGCGCTGTGCCTCGAGACGCAGGGGTTCCCCGACGCCGTGAACCACCCTGGCTTCCCGTCGCAGATTGTGAGGCCCGGACAGGGGGCGTACAAGCATGACATGGTGTTCAAGTTCTCCTTCTAGCTTGCCAAATTGTAGCGCACTACTAGTTTAGGCAGTTTCGCTGATATGATCAATCTCCTGGATATTGTCATGTTTTTGGTGTTTCTTAAGAGAAGTAATAAAAAGTACAAGTTTTAGAGTGGTTGGGTTTTTTATAAACCGTTCATCCACCTCGATCTGACGGCCGTAAAATAGACGGAACCCCACTGACGGAACCGGACGGTACCAAAAGCGTGGGGACGGAACCAGAATTTTGTGGGGACGGTACCAAAAACGTGGGGACGGTACCAAATAGTGCGTGGGGACGGTACCAAAAACGTGGGGACGGTACCAAAATTGGGTTACACGATTTCTATAAAAAAAAAAACAACTGTGTTACACGGTACAAAATTGTGTACCAAAATTTTGGTCAACTTGCACCTGCACGTATCATTATCAATATTCGCTCCCCCCCCCTCCCACACTCTCTTTATCCGCTGCCCGTCGTCTAGCCTCCCCCCTCCCACACTCTCTCTGCCACTTCTCACTTCCCAAATCACGCCGCCGGTGGCTTCCTCAATCGCCCAAATCGCCGGCCGCCGGAGGTCGCATCGCACGTCTCACCGTTAATCCACGCTGGCCAGTCGTTTCCCATCGGGATCCTGGAGGTGCTGGCGCGAGGGAGGATGGAGGAGGGGGATGCGGCTGGCGGCGACGGGAACCTAGGTGGCGCCGGCCCAACTAGCCTTCTGGCGCAGCATCTCCGGGCGTATCAGCTCGATGGGGGCGCGGTCCACCTCCGTCTTCTTGCGTCGAAGCCCCATCGTGTTGATCCGCCCCGAGGGCAGCACCTCCGATGAGGCCGCCGGCGACGGGGAATCTTGTGGCGCCGGCATCGGACGTGGCCGCGGCGGTGATGGCGGCGTCCCCGCGGTGTTCGTCCGTGGAGGCCGCGACGGACGGTGCGGTGCGGCTACGGATGCGGCTGCCCAAGGCCGACGTGGCGCGGCTCATGGAGGAGAGCAAGGGGAGGAGAGGAAGGAGGAGGGCGCCGGAGAGGGCGGCACGATCACCATGGCGGCGGGCGGCGCGCGGATGTTTGCCGTATGTTTGCCGGCGCTGGTGCTGTGGGGCTCGCCTACTCACGGATCTAGCGTGACACGCTCGTGGTAGGTGCTCTCGATCTCCTCTCCCGTTTCCATGATTCTATATTGCCCCGACGGCGACGACTCCTGACGCCACTCACTCCAGTGATCCAGTCCAGTCGTGAAATGCTCTGTTGATGCTACGCTGGTCTACTACCTGACGCACTACCTGGTGGACGTCGTCCAGGAGAAGGGAATGGCGAAGGGACGCGCCCCGGGCACGGGAACGGCACGACGAAGGGCGGCGCACTGGGCACGGACATCGCGGGCTTGCGGCGTACAAGGTGTGCTGCTTCCTCGTGAACGGCGGCGAGTGCTTCGACACCGACATCGACGCGGCCATCCATCTTCAACGGTATGTGTCTTCTTCCCTTCTTCTGTCCGGCGGCATAGTGCCACAGCAGAGAGCACATAGTATTTGTGTGAGAGTGGCGAATAGGGTAGCCTCAGTCCTAATACAAATTCTAAGCTAAAAGTGAGGAAAATCATAATGAACATTGATCCATTGGTCATCTGCGTCTGTTATTGGCTTGTCAAAAAAATCAGAGCGTCCAAATTGAACTAATATAGCAGCTAGCTGCAATCCCAAGGCCTAATTCCCTGCTTGCCCCCTTCTATACTGTAATACAAAGGCTAATGCATGCTGCAACATACCCGTAGTTCCTTCACTTGTCTGCAGTATTAGTTTGTCAGTTTGTCTTTATAACTTGGTTCTGTGGTTCAATCATAGAAGTAGTCAAATACACTTGTGAAACTGCTTTAAGATAAATTGTGTGAAAGATTAAAAATGTTGTTGCATATACTTCTGAGGGACTGAAAGTGGGTATCAGTTACTGTGGCTACTGGATATATTGACCTCTACATGTGAAGTACATTTTCTAAATTTGGTCCCAGAAATGATGGAAACTACAGTTCTCAGCAACAAGGGTTCGTATTTTAATCTATACGCAGGACCCTATAAGTAAAGAGTGAACAAGCCATCTAGCAGTTCATGAGATCTTGACAGTGCCTTGACACTTATTTTGAAAATAATCACTGTCCTCCTTGGTGTATAGAAAATGCCCCCAGAAATATAAAGCCCAGCTCCTACACACGATACAACAGCTAACCCAAAAAGTCCTATCTTCTGGTCCTTAAAATCCACTGGTGCAGCGCTCGTGTGCAACTGCATCCCTCGAGCACAGTGAATCTCGTGACTGACATCATCTTCTCCGGTTGTGTTTGCTCTATCCATAAATATGAACGAAATTTCTAGAATATTCAACTGCTTTAAGTTGGGCATTGGGATAATCAATAATTTGATTTGATATACATCACAATTCACCTTCAACAGGAACTAAAGCATGACCTGTATTCATGGAAACATGATAGTGTTAAAGCTGGAGCACGGTCACAAAAGGAATTCGTAAACTATTACAATTGCTTAAAAGTATAACTGCCAGCCCTATAAACTCTATGGTGACTTGTATGGGTCCTTCTTCAGGTGTGATTTCTTGCGTTCGCGTTGTCCTGCAACTTTTGCGACTTCTGCAACTTTTGCGACTTCTGCAACTTTTGCGACTTTTGCAGCTATAGTCTTCGTGGCAAACTGTTTCTTGACTTTAGTTTCTTCAGTAGCTGCAGGCTTTATCTTTTTAGGACGTCCACGTTTCCGAGATGTTTTTTTATGTACCTTAGTTGGTTCCATGTTAAAATCAGAATCTTTGATTTCCATGAGGTCGTCTTCTTCGCCATTTGGTTCCTCTGAAATGGTGGCTTCGTACTCCTCCTTCTGTGCAGCAGAGAGCGGTATGTTAGTTACAATTGTCATAGGTAGGAAATAGATGAAATAAATGTCGTCGTGTAGCACTAACCGTGATAGGATTCTTGTACGAATCTTTTCGAAGCAGGTTCAAATTAGAGCGCAACAGCCTTGAACATACTTTGAAGCTAAAAATATCTATTTGTGCCTATATTTGGAAGGTACTCATATGTTAGCATAGCGTCTGAGTGCAAATTGAGCTTTCTGATCCGCTTACCTGTGAGAACTGTTCGGTCATTCTTTCCCCATCCCATGACAACATATATTTCAGTGTATACGCCCCGCAGGAATGGCTGCAATGCAAAGTTAAAATTTAGTAATCTTATGTAGATGAATGATAATTTAGCAATCCAATACCTGCCCGTCCTTCTGCTGTGGTATGTTAGGATAGTTCTTTGTTTTCCACTTTGTAATGTCGAACGGCTTATGTACCGTAACTAAGCCAGCCTCGGTCGCATCGTTGACGCATGACTGAATAGAGTTCACCTGGTGTACAACGAGTAGTACATGGGCTGTGTTAGTACATTGGTGCTTTACGTGCCATTTTAAGAGGAAGGAACATCACGCTCACCAGGGTAGTTTCCTTGGCCTCGTCACGACATCCTTGGAGGGAGTTGAGGACCTGAAGCTCTTCCTTATCAAAATTTAGCACCAGTAGAAGCCAGTGGATATCGTGTACATTTAGTGGGATATGCACCTGTCGTAAAACTAAATCAGACTCGGTACAGGAGAACAGAAGACAGGTTTATAGGACCGATGATATTGCAAAATAAAAAAATTAGGAAAATGCGTACCGTTCGGCGTCCTACTATTTTCTCTGCTATACGTGCAACCCATGGGTTTTCGCTTTCCCGAGGAAAAGGCCCACATTCGCCTAACAGCTTCCTGCATTCCGTAGTTGTTATGAATGATGTACTAGCACTCTCCTTTATGCTAATGAGTGCATATGCATTAATAACCTGCAATAGGCGCAAGCATGTAATATGCCACAAGTTTGGTATAATTCATGGAGATTGGAGTATAAGGACTCACCTGATCAAAATAGAACCCCTTGTCCACATTTCTCTTAAGGTGTTCAGCTGTTAGTACATGGTCTCCGATTTCAGCCACATTAGCACGACCGTGACAACCGCGGATGAAAAGTGCCAACTCGAAGTCTTCTTCTGTCAATTTGTATTCTTCGTTGAATATAGTATTTTTAGGTGGGATAAGTTTATTGGCCTGTTTTGGGGGGGTTGATCCAGCTGTGGTATCATCATTCACCATTGCAGCCGACGAATCGTAGAGAGGAGTTGGTGGGAACGTATCAGCGACTCGATCGACTTGTTACTAAGAAAAAAGGTTGATAATACATCAGTTCTAATAGATTAGTAATTTCTTCATGTTATCAAAGTGTTGTGCCATAATTATTACCTTTATGTGTGCATATGCATCATTTGACGGAGCTTGTGTGTTGGGCTGAAATAAGGATCTCATTTCCTGCGTCACGAAATACATGTAACTAATATGCCGCAAAATATTAGTGTAAAATTGACGTTGGAGTATCTGATACCTGAATTTCCTTTGTGAGGAGTCCAATTCTGTCATACTCATTTGACAACCTAGGTTTAGCGCCAAGTGCTCTTCTAATATCTATCAAGGCCTCGTTCACGTTAAGTAATTTGGCGTCTAATTTGTGCTCAAGATCTAGCATTTGTCTGGCCATCTTCTTCTCATGTTCTGAAATTCGCTCATCAAGGTCATCCATCTGTGGAAATAAATAGCAATTAGTTGTCTACAAAGCTAATCTAGTTTTATCAATGCGAACTTTCTGCGTTATATATAATGTGTCTTTGAAGCACTTACGTCCTGTCTGCTCACAATCTGATCTCGTGGTTGTGTTCGATTTGAAACCTCTTCATCTGCATGCCTCGGGTTGTTGGTAGCATGAACATCGGTCGGTCCGTTCGAATTACAGATGTTCATGGTAACCTTGCAAAATGTACAATGCATGAGTCTTAATAAAATACAAAATTTAAATAAAAAAGAAAGTATAGAAATGTACCACTCCTTTATCTAGGTCGCCGTCGCCGTCGCCTGAATCGTAATCCTCGGTTCTCAGTTTTGCGTACTCTTCATTCCATCGTGCAATGAGCGGTGGGGGTAAGGTAGAATATAGAATAGAGTCGGTACGGACGTGCTCCCAGTACCAGCACTACATCGTACATTAGTTCATCAGTCATAGAGAAATATGTATCATATCAATAGTTAAAGAGAGTTAAACTAGTGTTGTATCACTTACTTGCAGCAAAAGTAGATTTCCTTGTAGACAGATATGATCATAAAAGTTAAAGTTCCGCATGGAATTCAGCAAGTGAGCCAATGTGTAACAACCCCAGTTAAATTTAGGAAGGTCTTCTGCCTTCTCAACAAGGTTTAAATAACAGGGGTCGACGTAATCTTTCGATGTTGGTGCAATCATAGTGCATATAGCATACAGATGGATTAATCTGAGGAAATGATGATCAGGTGTTTTTGAGGCTTTAATCTGGGCCTCCAGATGAGACAGCCTAAGCTTGCCGTCTACATCTCCATAAGCAGCCAACAAATTTACGTTTTTTTTATCTTTGTTCAAACGGGTACTTATATCTTCTCCTTTTATCGGAAGACCCATTAGTTGGTACACATCCGTCGGAGTAATTGGAATGTCATTACCACCGATGGGAATAGACCGTGTGTTGTGGTTGTAGCGCTTGGCTAGCTTCACCAACATACTACGTCGGAGGAAAGTAGCATGCATATCTATGATCCCTCCAAGACTGGTCTGTAATCGGATGGCCTTTTTATGCTCCTGTGATAAACATTTGATGGTGTTTGCGAACCTTTGCGGTGAGCACCATAGCTTCATTTGTGCATATTTTATCGAGATTTCCTGCAACTCAACACGAAATATGTGTAAGTGTAAAAGAATTATGTGTACGAAAAGATTTTAAACAAACCGACATAAATATACCTTGTCTGTCATTTCTTTTGGGGGTGGTAGATTTGTGGTAGCATCAAATTGAGTAGAACTATCCATATCTGGCAATTATGGACAAAGAGAAACAAGATTACTTCATTTGGATAGTAGTTGTATGATAAATGCACACTTTTCAGCCCGTTTATATCTATTTAACTTACTGTTCTCCATGTACTTGTTTTGCCGGGCAATGATCCTAGCAAACAAGGTGCCCAAACTGCAGTGAGATCCTGCCTTTGCTAATTGGTTATTTTGCTCTTTCAGTCTTCTGAACTGAGTCTATACTGGTAAGCAGTGTAGAAATTTCAATTGTTTGTATATAAAACATGTCTATTAAAATAAGGATTTGATAATAACTTACTTCAAGTAGAGGATAGCTAATTAGAATGCAGGTCAATTTTTTCTTGCCTATTATTAATTTCAAGTTCAGAATTCTGCTGATGGTGAATTCTTGCATTGAGGTGCAAAACACTGTCGCATTGGCTGTTGTGGTCTACAGCAATCTTTGGTTTGACCTGACTGGATGATAGTACTTTCAGTTCGGAATAGTGTATCCACCAACGGGCAATGTAACTATTAAGAAGCTACCCATAGACTCGTTGGAGCATTCCCCCTATTTTTATGCCTATTCTAGCTCTGCCAAGACTAGTGGGCTACATAATGGAGACCAATTTCTCACTCTTTGATCTGCGTTTTAAAACTGATTACTTGCACCCTAGTTTTCTCTTATAGGAGGACTGTTGCATTCTCTCTAGTTTTAAGTCGCCGCTTCTCTGTGTCATTTTCTGGTTTAATTTTAATGCTGGGTTTTTCACTAGTTGTACTTTTCTTGCAGGCTACGAAAAATGTCCTTCGCAGCACACAGCACGTGTGGCTCCAGAAGCTTGGAAGTGCCAAAATACTGTCAAAGAATGTACCGAGAAGATTGCTAGAGAGGTATCGACTAATGTTGGAAAGTATGAACGGGCTGATAACATTGAGGCTCTCCAAAAAGATGGTAAAACCCCAGCCTGATCAAATGCTAAAACAAAGCGAACTGCAGTGTGTTTGAAGGTAATGTTTAGATATTGCTTAAGATTGCCAACGAATTTAATAGTTCAGAACTAATACCACCGTGGTCGCTAAACCATTGGATCTGAGATCCTTACAATTCACAGCAGCAAACAGTTCTGCAAGTATTTTTTTGGCATCTTAACAAATGAAATTCAGTAACCATAGCTTGCTAACCTCTAGAAGTTTGTCTTTTAGTTGGTGATACAAATACTTTACACAACAAGTATCCAATGTTTACAATAGATTTATATGCTTAGATGTTAGAAATGAGGAGAAACAGAAGCAAATAAATTTTGCACATATTGAAGCCTTTTGTACAGTAAGAAATTTAGGATTAACGTCAAGGATATATCTTAAAATTTCCAGTTCAATGCATATTACATTATATTATCAAATACAGTATATTGCAACTTATTACATTATCTCCTGGGTATTTGATATACACAGATGAGTTGTGATGTTCAGTGACAACTAGTTGATTAAACCCCTGTGTAGCTATATAATGTGGTGCATGCTACAGTAGGCCAACCAGGCTCTTAATTTTATATTGCTATAGTGGTGCAGCATAATGTTGTAAAGCTAGTGCCAATGGTGTGATCTGTCAACTGTGGATATTGTGCTCATGTAGTTTCTCCTCTTTTAATTCCAGAGAAGGTGAAACATTCATATCAGCAGATGATTTGAGAATTTATCTATGGAATCTGGAAATAAACAGCCAGAGCTTTAACATTGTTGATGTGAAGCCTACAAACATGGAAGATCTGACCGGTAATTCAACGCACTCCTAATTCTTTCATGTAGTGCAGCATGGTACAAATTGACTCGCCGGAGAATTGGAATTGTTGGACATGAACTCATGATCTACAAATAGTTTAAAAAAATGAATGAGATAATTGAAACCTTGCTTCCCAGGCGATGTTCGCGGAAAGTGCAGCTGTGTTGGCGGAGAGTGCGTGATGGTTGCCACGCGGCTGCTGGCTAAGTGGCACCGGACGGCAGCGAGTAGTGCGGCGACGAGCTCGCCGGAGTCGCTGTCGGCGTGAGGAGGCGGCGGCGAAGGGCTGTCGGGTACGGTACGTTGCGCATACACGTAGATCAGATCTTAGTATTGAAGCATGCAGAACGGTAGATGCTGAAATTACGTCCACATGAGTGCCGACGAGCGGGCCTTTTTGTTTTACGAGCGGGACTTGAGTTGAGGTATCTCTTTTTTTAACTGAAATCTATTCGGTATTTGGCAACAGATTCTTTTTGATCCGGAACACACGGGAGATAACAGATATGCGGACCTTTTGTTTGCGGAAAGTCATCCTGGCAGTTTATTGGCGCAAGTTATTTTGCCTATGTTTCCTTGTTTGTCACGTGTGCAGCTATATTGATTTGTATACGAGCGGGACTCCTAACATATTCCGACTTTCTACTGCATATATATTATGTCGAATCGAGAGCTAAAAACCTAACTCGCCTGTTCCACCATAGTTTCGCTACCTGTTCCCCCTACCGCAGAACAAACATGGCTAACGTAGTCGACCATGAGAGGAAGACTTCGGGGCATTGCGTTATTACCCGCACGGATGAGATGAACGATTTGGAGGCAAAACTTTTGGGTCATGCGTTGATGGCCTCAATTGAATTTCCACGTCCTACCTTGTCCCCATCAGCGTTGCTAGAGGCGCTGCGGGCAAGGTGTAGGCTCCACCACGATGACATCAAGATTGAAGTTGCAAAACCGCCAGATGATTTCTTCATTCGTTTCCGGTCAAGTGATGATTGCAGTCGTGTGTTATCGCGTTGCTCACCGCATCTTGTAGTTGATGATGCGAAGGTAAGTTTCCGCCGATGGCACCGCGGAGTAGGTGTTCAATCATCGTCATTGCCATATTTGGTGAAGTTGAGTTTTGATGGGCTGCCAAAAGAGGCATGGGAGTGGGGCTTTGTTAGCCAGCTTGTCAATAAACTCGGTGGCAACCTAGTGAAGATATTTACGCCCCACGACGGATGGACTCTGGCTGTCGAGGCGTGGATTGGAGATCCCTCTGAAGTACCATTACTATATACGGTGGGGCTGCCAGAGCCAGATGATGCAAAGCCGGCACTATCACCCCCTAAACCAACAGAAAAGAGCATGATTGTGCATCGCATCCACATCCATATTGAATCGGTGGATCATCCTGCCACCAATAGTCATCGCACCTACCGAGTCTATACCGGTCACATGGATGGAAAGATCCCTTCAAAGTTGGATGATGGGGCTCACTTTTTTGCAGGAGGCCATGGGATGGGGCAGGCCGGAGGTTTGGTTTAGGTCTACTCGTTTGGATTTATTAGTATCATGTGCTATTTCATTTTGTCAGTCATATGTAATAGAAGATAATTATGTTTGGAGTACCTATTTTTATTTGCGTGTGCAATATATGAATTTTTTTATTTTTTGATTTATCAAAGCAACACTTATTCACCACATCCTCGTGAATCGGAATTTGATTTTTTGAGAGAGGAGAAGCAGAACTTAGCATATATCTGAATATCTGAACTAGAGCATAATTTGAACTAATAGAGCAGCTAACGTGATGGCTACACTAACTGTACCCACTGAAAATCTGATCCACTTCTCTTTGAGAACCTCTAGATCCTTTATCTTGTTCATTTGTGCAACATCTTTCTTATTTTTTTCTTCAACATTCGCTTCCAGTTCTTCTATCACCGAATCTTGAAATGCTAGATAGATCTCATGTTGAATCTTTTCCTTACGTAATTGTTCTGCAATCTTGTTTTCTTCCGAAACCTGCTCATGTAAATCATCTATCAGAAGGCGTTGTTCTGCTACTTCTAACTGCAACCTGAGAATTTCTTCCTCCATATCAATTTTCTCCCCATCACACTGAGTAGCCTTGTCGTGGTACCACAGATAGTCCGAGTCCTCGAAATCACGGACAGTCTGCTTAACACCAGAGATAACATCATCATAAGGCAAAGAGAACAACACTTGAGGATCTTATAATGTATGTCTCACAAGCTCGTACACAAACCCTGTCAATGGAAGTGCTCGAAGCCTCGTCACGGGGCCAAGACATGATGGACTCCCCACCCTCACCAGTGTAGCCACTTCGGCCCGGCATCATGGAAAGGCTCCAGACCCAGCTATCTGAAGAAGAGAACAGAGATGATTTTCTCTATGTATAAACCAAAAAAAATGATTGTAAGACAAAAACTTGGCGTCATCTTGCTTGATTAATGAACCAGTACAAGACAAACAATAAGCCCATATTTCAAGTATTTGATTGAATTGCAAGATCTGCTTGACCTTTATGTGCACTGGTTCATACATTACTGATTTTGATTTGACTCAATGGAGTTTAGACTAACTAGAAGTTGAAACATGAGACTAAATTACAACATACGGCTAGATCTAGAATAGACATGTCCGTATATGAGTGCGGAGTAGTTAGAAAGCAATCACAAACCTACATATTGAGGTCCCCGTGTCTAAATCTATTAGTCCATGCCGTCCAGTTCTAATGGTTACTACAACTAATACTGAATGGCAGGCTTGTCATGTGCGTACTAGATGGAATCGAAAGTTGGTTGTTTTGGCCGGTCCAGATCTCGAACCGGAGGTGAATGGAACGGGGTCCTTACCTGCACGGCAAGTGGGCCGATGGATATGTGGTGAACGACGAGGAGGAGGTCCCGTACGCGGACGCCGCGGAATTCCCAGTGCACGACCGTTGCATGCGTCTCCTCTCGCCGGCGACGTCGACCCGCACCTCAAGCCGGAGGACGACGAGGCCACAGCAGTTACGCGGTGGGGCGTAATTTTGGGGAGAGGCGATTACAATGCGCTGATAAGATCGTGGCAGACGTCAGATCCGAAACTTTTGGAAACATTTCTTTGTAAAAGTGGAGGGAATGTATTTTTCGCTAGAGGGAAAAAATATTTTTGGTACGTGAGATACTTGCGTGTCTCATATTGCTCTAGAAATTTTAGTCCGCCTGACTTCTCACGTGGTACACGTGAGACCCGAATTTTTCGGTAACAGAACTTTGTTAAAGTGGAGGGAATATGTTTTTTGCCGGAGGGAAATATAATTATTGGTACGTGACATATACATGAAAAACCAATATTCGGCCGGAGGGAATATGTTTTTTGCCGGAGAGAAGCGGATGCCTGTGAAGCGGGGCAGACCCCGGAGCGCAATATATTCCATCAAAAACACACATCACACCTATGCTAGCATGGTATGGCACCCCCTAGGTTGTGTTGGGATCCCGACGGTCCGGAGCCCCCCTCCGGTGAAACCGTAGCCCCGCAGGAGAAATACCAGACTTATACGAATACACGCGGTAACGGCGTCGAAAGGGGGTAGCAATGTGGAACTAGTTGCTTGGTTGTGTAAGGGTACGCCATAGGAACACAAAACACAAAGGTAGAACCCAGCTCTTCGGAAGATTCCCGATGTTTCGTCCGATACGGTGGTTTCAGCCTATAATCGCATGTAAGCTCCGTAGAGAGAAGCGGATGCCTGTGAAGCGGGGCAGACCCCGGAGCGCAATATATTCCATCAAAAACACACATCACACCTATGCTAGCATGGTATGGCACCCCCTAGCTAGTGTTGGGATCCCGACGGTCCGGAGCCCCCCTCCGGTGAAACCGTAGCCCCGCAGGAGAAATACCAGACTTATACGAATACACGCGGTAACGGCGTCGAAAGGGGGTAGCAATGTGGAACTAGTTTCTTGGTTGTGTAAGGGTACGCCATAGGAACACAAAACACAAAGGTAGAACCCAGCTCTTCGGAAGATTCCCGATGTTTCGTCCGATACGGTGGTTTCAGCCTATAATCGCATGTAAGCTCCGTAGAGAGAAGCGGGGCAGACCCCGGAGCGCAATATCTACCATCCAAAACACACAACACACCTATGCTAGCATGGTATGGCACCTCCTAGCTAGTGTTGGGATCCCGACGCTCCGGAGCCCCCCTCCGGTGAAACCATAGCCCCGCCGGAGAAATAGCGGACTTGTACGAATACACGCGACAACGACGTCGAAAGGGGGTAGCAATATGGAAATAGTTGCATGGTTGTGTAAGGGTACGCCATAGGAACACAAAACACAAAGGTAGAACCCAGCTCTTCGGAAGATTCCCGATGTTTCGTCCGATACGGTGGTTTCAGCCTATAATCGCATGTAAGCTCCGTAGAGAGAAGCGGATGCCTGTGAAGCGGGGCAGACCCCGGAGCGCAATATATTCCATCCAAAACACACATCACACCTATGCTAGCATGGTATGGCACCTCCTAGCTAGTGTTGGGATCCCGACGCTCCGGAGCCCCCCTCCGGTGAAACCATAGCCCCGCCGGAGAAATAGCGGACTTGTACGAATACACGCGACAACGACGTCGAAAGGGGGTAGCAATATGGAAATAGTTGCTTGGTTGTGTAAGGGTACGCCATAGGAACACAAAACACAAAGGTAGAACCCGGCTCTTCGGAAGATTCCCGATGTTTCGTCCGATACGGTGGTTTCAGCCTATAATCGCATGTAAGCTCCGTAGAGAGAAGCGGATGCCTGTGAAGCGGGGCAGACCCCGGAGCGCAATATATTCCATCCAAAACACACATCACACCTATGCTAGCATGGTATGGCACCTCCTAGCTAGTGTTGGGATCCCGACGCTCCGGAGCCCCCCTCCGGTGAAACCATAGCCCCGACGGAGAAATAGCGGACTTGTACGAATACACGCGACAACGACGTCGAAAGGGGGTAGCAATATGGAAATAGTTGCTTGGTTGTGTAAGGGTACGCCATAGGAACACAAAACACAAAGGTAGAACCCAGCTCTTCGGAAGATTCCCGATTATCGTCCGATACGGTGGTTTCAGCCTATAATCGCATGTAAGCTCCGTAGAGAGAAGCGGATGCCTGTGAAGCGGGGCAGACCCCGGAGCGCAATATATTCCATCCAAAACACACATCACACCTATGCTAGCATGGTATGGCACCTCCTAGCTAGTGTTGGGATCCCGACGCTCCGGAGCCCCCCTCCGGTGAAACCATAGCCCCGCCGGAGAAATAGCGGACTTGTACGAATACACGCGACAACGACGTCGAAAGGGGGTAGCAATATGGAAATAGTTGCTTGGTTGTGTAAGGGTACGCCATAGGAACACAAAACACAAAGGTAGAACCCAGCTCTTCGGAAGATTCCCGATTTTCGTCCGATACGGTGGTTTCAGCCTATAATCGCATGTAAGCTCCGTAGAGAGAAGCGGATGCCTGTGAAGCGGGGCAGACCCCGGAGCGCAATATATTCCATCCAAAACACACATCACATCTATGCTAGCATGGTATGGCACCTCCTAGCTAGTGTTGGGATCCCGACGCTCCGGAGCCCCCCTCCGGTGAAACCATAGCCCCGCCGGCGAGCATCCAGGGCCGCCACGTCGCCGTACGGCGGCCTCCGACGGCCAGGGAGCAACCCCGCACTCCATAAATACCCCCCTAGGCCCCTGGCGCCGTGCCCTAGCCCTAGCCATCCTCGCTCCCCGCGCCGCGCCGCCAATCCCTTCTCTCTGTCGCCGCTCACCTCTCTGTATCCACCTCGCCGGCGACAGCTCTCTGAACCCCCGTCGATCTCCACCACCGTAACCACAACCTCCCCTAGCTAAGCCCGGGAACCGACTCGCCACCAACTGCTCTCCCTTTTGGACACCTGCGGGAGCACGGGGAGTCACTGGATCTGCGACGCCGTCAACGAACTCGTCGCCGGCCGCGCCACCCCGAGCACTCGCTTCCACGCGGTGAGCACACCATCTCGTTCTACCTCCCCTCTGCAGCATCCGCACACCAGTTCAGCACACGCACGCATGTGTTGGTTTAGGTATCTTTAGGGAGTACATCTTATTTTTTGTAATCAATTTATTTTTTAGGATTTTTTTTTTTGTTATCGTATATAATGACTGTCGGTTATTTAACTAGCCCATTATTAATACGCTGTTAATTCATTGGTCGAATGTCAGAAATTTTTTTTCGACCAAGCAACCGAGCCCAACCCACGTAACATGGTGGCCTGACCTAGACCCGCGCGGAGTAGATATCATGCCGATCGGTTATCAAAAAAAAAAAAAGATATCATGCCGATCGAACGTGCATCGATAGCACACCCAATCTCGCCGCTACTCCTGCGTCATACCTTCATCCTGCCGTTTGCCTCCTGACCTAGACCCGCGCGGAGTAGAACGCTGCCTCCTGCCGCCTGCCTCCTGACCTAGACCCGCGCGGAGTAGAACGCTGCCTCCTCCCGCCGTTCGCGACGTACAACCGGAAGTCGATCAGTCAGCTGCGCTCCAGGAGGTCCGACGTATTTGTCAAGAGGTTCTACCACCGCACCCCTTCTATTTACTTTGTCCAATCTCTGATGTGTTCCAGCATCTACATGTGCTAAGATGAGAGATCTAAATCTCTAACCTCTGATTTGACAACGCATTACCGTTTACCGATCTCTGATTTGACGCCGCCACACGATGAAACCATGACAGTGGCGGAGGACTCCTTCGGGCAAGGTAGGGCGGTTGCCCTACCTTAATTTTTGTGCAAAACGATTGTATAGCTGTCTATCTGCTCTTGAGCGCTCATCAGGTGATGAATCCTTTGTCTAAAATCGCGTTTGGAGAAGAAAGAGGAAAGGAAAAGATGTCCGCTGGGCTCTGCCTACTATGTTTTTTCAGTTGGGCAGACCACTAGTTGATTCCTTGCTGTTAGCTTGTTCGCTCAAAACCATCTTCAGATTCTGATACGACTCATCACATTGAGCTGCCCTGAAACATGCCGCGTTACTCAGCTTCCGCAACTCACTGTACCTCAACAGGTATATAGAAAACTCATACATGTCATTCTTTCTGGTCCGAGGGTATGCAGACTTTGCACTCATCGTCCACCTCGAAGGAATACAACAATTGGGCAGTTCTTTTACTTCTAATAATGTTCCCAACACGTAAAATATGTGGGAACATGGTGTGCCTACGCATTCCAGCTTACGGCACGAGCAACTGATCTTCTGCAATGAACCCTCTTTATCCTCAACTCGCACTTCACACTTCTTCTCTCTTCTATCCTTATTAGCCACAACAAATATAGTCAAATCGTGTCCATCTAGTATCGTGACGATATAACGATTGCTCACAGTATCTATGCTCCATCTTACCAAAGCAAACACAGAAGGGGTGAAAGCTTTTGCTGCGTGTTTCTCCAGACTTGATGCACCCGGCTCCGTAAATGGAACCGACTGCAATGCCACAATGTCCAGGATGGCCTCATTAAGGCGCCGTGTCGAAAGGCAACGCTCGTAGTGCTCCAGCATTTCTAGCAATGTCATCTTACCATCAAGATGCGTATGTAGCACCGAGTTCAGGCTTTCACTGTGCTGATTACTGCTCAATCCTAAGAAACATCGCCCCACAAGATATGGAGCACACCATAGCTTCCTCATCTGATACATCTGATGCATCCACGACTCCTCGTCATTGACCTTATTCTTTTCTAGGAACTCTACCCATTTTCTCTCATGCTCTTCGATGGAGGAGGAATCATATATGAAAGATCTGAACTCTTCCTTAACCGTGTCATCATGCAGATGGCGAACAATGTTCTGCTGGATGTGCCATACGCATAGCCTATGGTTCGAGGTAGCCCAGATCACCCTGATTGCTCTATGCATTGCGAGGTCCCCGTCAGTGATGACAGATATCGGACGCTTCTGGGACATGCAATCAGTAAAGGTCTGCAACATCCACTCGTAGGCCTCGGTCGTCTCGTGGGAAATTATCCCACATCCAAAAATAACGGTGCTCCGGTGGTGATTCAACCCGACAAACGGCACAAATGGCATTTTGTACTTATTGGTCCTGTACGTGCTATCGAAAACAACAACATCGCCAAAAGCCTCGTAGTCAAGACGGGATTGACTATCGGACCAGAACAATCCCTCCAGATGCCCATCTTTATCTACCAAGTACCTGAAGAAAAACCCCGGATCTTTCTTCTGCCGCGCCATCATGTGACTGATCACCGTTCGAGCATCATCGGTAGGGACCGCTTCCTTCTTGTACACATGGCAGAAGTTATAGATATCCCTCGCCGTGCATCCAACCTTTTCATACCCACCGCACTTGGTTCGCAATACATCCATAATTTTGTTTGTGCGCACACCACAATGCTTCATCTCTAGAATGTCGACCTTTTGATCATCGCTGATTATTCTGTGTGAACGCAAAAGACAAGAGAGATCCGGTGGGGCCAAAGGATGTGTGTGTTCATCTACGAAATCCTTCACAAACCAACGTCCTGTTTCCTCAACTCTTGCAATCACCAATTTGGCTTTACACCCAACACGAGTGATATTCCGGGGCCTCCTCTTCCTATCTTCTCTCTTCCTCTTCATGTGCTTCTCTTCACGACAACCTTCACGATTACACACAAATTTCCTCAGAACTTTCTCCTTGTTGTCTACGTCCCACTCAACATAGCCTTTCCGCACACTAAAACCTTTCTCCAGAGCATAATTGTTATAGAACTGATAACCTTCTTCCTCACTGTCAAACGTCCTGCTGACAATGTCAAGGTACTCATCCATAGCCTCGTCCCTAACATCGGCCATGTCTTCCTGCATATCAGATACAAATAGACTGTTAGAAGTTTTATCAAAATGGGGCAATCAGTGAAGCATGCAATTATCCTCCAAAAAATAACTCTATAGGGATTGCTTTCTTTTGGTCATATGTATTGCAAAATTTAACTAGATAATTATGCTAGAACAACAAAATCATTACTCCACTATCGTTATATGAAAACCGGCGATTACATAACTTACTATGTCATTTTCCTCGTATATTCCGACATATGAAAACATGAGTGTTTGATGTATAACAGTGGCTCTCAAATGACACAGAAGATGTGCATAGATCATCAAACAACTTTCATGGTTTAGAACCGAATCATAAAAATTTCAACAAAAATTATGGTCTTCTCATAATGTGAAATATTACAAAAAATTTAAAACAGTGCTTTCATACTATCTCTAGAAAATATTTACACACAGACTTCAGTACTATCTCTAGAAGATATTTACACATACACTGGTATGAACTTTAGTATTGCTCGGCAGTCCTATATTTACACAACATACTAATCACGTCATGGATGTTTCCTACCCTCTTCTCTCGACTCACTTCCGTTAAAGAAAGTACAATGTGAACTCGACGAACTAGACTAATCTGGGAGCATTCGGCCTATTTTGTTCAGCTACAAAAACTTGGGTGTGCAGAATCGGGACCTACACTCAATGTGGCCACTGAGATATTGCTTGCTTACTGCTGGTGCATCAACTAATGACATATTACACCAGTACGTTTCCACTATCAAGGCACTACAGCCGATTGACCCCACTGGTGTACCACCAATTAGGGATTATCTGACGGGTAGAAAAGACACTATTAAATGCATAGTGACAATGCTAACTGACGGATCTGGAGGAAAACGAGTGGAACAGGAAATGTTTCTGATAATCTTTTTGAATAATTGAACAGGGATGCTTAAAACCAGGAAAATGATGACTATCATGATCATACAAACATTGATGAGAAGCAAGCATGGTTGAATTCTGAAAGGTATGGTTTATTCTTTAATCTGACTTTCTACTTTTAGTGCAGTATTTCTGTCAGTGGAGGCTTACAAAGACGAGTCTGCAGTTACTCAAATGTCATGGTGTACTTATTCTTTCCTGCTATATATACAGAATTTTGTACTAATAATACAGATGATTGCTGCGTTAACTAAAACTGCCAAAGGGTTGCAACTTGGAAGTTACAGGAGCTAGCGGAGGAGTTAATCTTAACTAAAACTGCCAGTTCACCTACATGATTACTCGAGCTAATGAACATTTCGAGCTAATGAACTAAAACTGCCAGTTCACCCTAACGTAAACATCATAATCCACCAGGAAACCTGGGTAGCCGCCGCTCTTGAAACAAGGGTTAAATTTGATCCTATTTAGATCGTAGCAATTATCAAATATAAAAATAGAAAACAAATTTCATGCAAGAAACTGGGGATTCCATCTCCAAGACATGCGAATCCTTAAAAAAAAATTACAACGAGAACGCATTCGATTCTAGCATCCAAGACAAGAATTCTTGGACATATTACAATAAGAAACCGAAGAAACTGTTGATTCGTGTACAGGGAAAAGATTCTTTCATCAAGACCAAGAAGTCGACGCAGAGACCGTACCTCGGAAGTCGACGCAGAGACCGTACACCGCCGCTCGGAAAGCCAAGGCCGCCGGGAGCTCACAAGATCCTCTCGCCGCACTGAGGGAGGGAGGTGGTCGTGGTGACCTAGACGGCGGCGGAGGGAGGTGGTCGTGTGACCTAGACGGCGGCGGCACAAGCTTTGAGTGGGCGGTGGGCGGTGGGCGGCGGCGGCGGCGCACGCTAAGCAGGGACAGAGTGGGCGGTGGGCGGCGCCGCACGCTAAGCAGGGGGATCGAGTGGCGGCGGAGGCGGATTTGATTCCTCTGTCCCTCTCGCAAGTCGCAACTCGATCGAGTTTTCCTGACCCGAACGGTGAACTGGCTCTCGAGTCTCGATCCACAAGGTAGCGTGCCAGGTCAGGGTCTAATTTTTCCTGGTACAAAAAAAATCGGCTGGGCGGCGGTGCACGCTAGATTGGTACGGAACTCCATCACTTTTAAATCGACGGCTACAAAAAATCATGTTATAATCAACGGACTCAAAAAAACATCCTCGACGGAACCGGACGGAACCCATAGTTCCGTCCCAATCACCGTAAAAGAGCTCAATAAAAAGACCGACAAAGTTCATACAGATCGACACTCGGCGTGCTTTTTGAAATTTCTAAAAACGGACTTGAAATTGCCAAACGCTTCTGAATATAAAATCCATTTTTGAGAATATCGTAAGATAATCGACCACTAAATTCTGGTAGCCAGGGAATTGTTTCTACGGGTAGCCAAATCCTTGGTCCTTGGTGACAAACTGACAATGTTTCTAACTGGACCGGGTAAATTTGAGGCTGGTTCGGACAACCTTCAAATGTTGAGCCTTCTAATCATAACCCCTGCTTTTAATTCTTAAATCCTTTTAACTACATGCATATTAGTTTTTCACCAATCTAGCATGCAATAATTTTATCTGGTGCTCGTAGATAATCTATATGTGACGATACATGGATAACTATCGCTCCCAATACAAAATGGAGACACATCTCCTTCTCGATGATGTTGTTTTCAATATTCTTCATCTTCAAACAGTTGCATCCGTCTTGATGATCATCAGAGATGTTAGCAAAATGCAACTCGGTTTTAATCTTATTTCGTTCAAGTCTCTTATTCTATCCTCTTCTTCAACTTCATATGACGTGGAAAAACACTTCAAACAAATACGGTTTAAATTTGAATAAATACTAGATTAGACTCAACTATGTGCACCAACAATTTATACTAAACAAGAAAACAAATACGTGGTATCAAGATATAACTTCAAACTCCATGACTGCCACAAACTAAATGCATAAGTAAAACACTCGGGCATAGAGATAACGAGATACGTATGCGGAGACGAAGAGGTACTTTCCAAAGTTCCTTCCCAATGAAGATACATCTTCGTTGGAGCGGCTGCGTAGTGCCCCGCGAACACGAAAAAAATCTCATCTTGACATATGATTGCAAAATGCACGCCAAAAGGCACAAAAGGCCTCTTCTCAAGATGTGGGGACACACCACTCGGCAACGCCACAAAAGGTTCACCTTGTTCTTCTTGAACTTCTTTCATAAAAGGAAAGACTCGATCCATTATGAGGTCTTCTTTTAAGGTGTTGACCAAACCTTAACAAATTCAGCGGAGCGATCTCCACAACTTAATTTCAGACTCCCGAAGTTTCCCAAGCTTCACATAAAGATTGCGCTTGCGACAACATACAACCGTCTAGGTCGCCCAACAAGAGGAACAAACTATAGGCCACTCAAGCACCCAAGAGTAATAAAATTCTAAATCTTTCACTTTGACGTATCGCCATGGATAATTCAAAACAATGCAACAAATGAAATTGTAATAAAACAAGTCCTTCAATCTCAAATCCTGTTGGGGGATGATAACCCGGCAGGCCCATGCCTGGGACGAGACCCGGCCAAAGGGGATCTACACGAGACCTTGCGCTGTGATGCTGGGCCAGGTGTTATTAATGGGCCAGTGATCGTGTTGATGACCCGGCCTAAGGGAAGAGAAGTTCTAGAAGGCCCGAGAGGCGGTGCAAAACCGTGGAGTCCAAGACTTGGGGATACGAAGAGTAGTTTAGGGTTACAAGAGGACTCCGAATAGGGCTCTAGCGGTATCTTGTAAGGAAAGCCATGAAGCCGGGTGTTATATAAACCGGTTCTCCTGGCATAGATCGGAGAGACTAAGAGATTTCGAGGGCAAACCCTAGATTCAAGATATACGAGAGCTAGTATTTGTAACCCAAGATTTGGGGTCTCGGCGACATTGCAGTCCGAGCCTCTAGATCGATAACTAACAAAGATCCCAGCTGGAAGTAAGCTATTATCTCCAATGGAGAGGCTGAACCAGGATAATCCTCGTGCCCAATTCGAGCTAAACCCTCTCCCAAACACCAGAGTCGATTTGCCCCAAACTAAGTTACCCCTGGTAACGTCTGCCGTGACTATCCCACGACAGTTGGCGCCCACCGTGGGGCCTACGTCCAAAGGTGTTTATATCACGGGAGAATCTCTAGAAAGCATGAAGAACCTTGTTGTCGGCGAGATCGTCACCAACCCCGAAGGAGAGAATATCGTTGACGATTCTGGCTGGGGGCCAGAGTCGGACTTGCTGGAAACCGGATCTGTCATCGCGATCAGCCGCGTCAACGTCTTCGTGGGTATGGTACGCACGTCGAGTTTAATTTCTGACAATAATGAGTATGATTCTGTGTCAGGGGCCGCTACTCGCGTTCAGTCGGATGGTGAAGAGTCGGTAGGCACGACAGAACCGGAGGAAGCACCCGCCGCGAAGAGGGAACAACTGGAAGAGCCGGCATGGGCCCCGCGTGGCCGGGTTAACAAAGATGATGATACCGAATCTATCCTGCATCTGCTCGAAGATCGGTATGAGGAGGATAGCTGCGAGGAAGAAGAGTATGAATCGTCACCAGGCATTGCGCGGCGAGTCGCGGTCTACACAACCCCTATGATAAATCTAAACCAGGGGATGTGACATTAGCCGCGGCTGGTGCGGCGCAAGCACTGGCCAAACAACAGATGTCGGTTAATGGAGGCCCGGCCGGAGCCCGGGTCGATGGCGAGCAAACATCGGTCACCAGCGAAACAGGCGAATTGCTCGTCACAGGAACATGTTCGGATTCAGGGCGAACAGAACAGCCGGTGCGGGAAT
Source organism: Alopecurus myosuroides (assembly GCA_028641055.1). Taxonomy (NCBI): domain Eukaryota; kingdom Viridiplantae; phylum Streptophyta; class Magnoliopsida; order Poales; family Poaceae; genus Alopecurus; species Alopecurus myosuroides. Next base: position 212,537,888 of record CM054059.1, on the reverse strand, counting down.
ATCATACCCACCAAATCCGGCTCTTTTCAGCAACAACTTGATCTTGGATCCCACAGTGTTAGCTACGGTAATAACCCTGGAGAACGCGGCCCAGGCCAGGGACCTGGATGTAGCCCGCCGAGCGTTGGAACAACAAAGGAGAGACGTAGAGGCTGAGAAATTACAGATGGCCGCGCGTCAGCGTCAGTTGGATGAGTTAGAGGACCGTATACAGGCACAAACGACTAGAGTATATAATCAGAGGCATCAGACGAGACTGCCAGCAACAGGTGGAGCCCTACAGCCGGCCGCATTGTTTGTCACACCTCAAGACCATCCGATCCCGATTGTGAACCAAAGAACCGGGTATGCAGGAGCGACGCTTGGAGGACAACCGGCGAACGTACCGACCGGGTCACCTGTGCTACCCGTTGGGGCGGCCGGGGGCAATACCAACCACCATCACGATTTCATACCCCGCCGGGTCACTTCAATAACCTTATGGACAACGTGTACGCCGCAACTTTAGAACTCGACCGTATTCCATTAGGGGAGTCGCCTCAAGCAATAGAAACTCGGCGGGCTATAGAGATGTTACGCACCGCGGTGGCTCAGCAAGTAAATTACCTGGATAATAGGAGTGGAATGCATGGGACACCGTATATCAGTCGGCAGGAATTCAGCACGACGGAGGGCAGAGCAGCAGCAAATGCCGCCTCCTCCACTTAGGCCAGCAGCTCCCGCGATCTCAGCGGCACAGGCTATTGTGGATAGTTCTCGGGCAAGGCGTGCGGCCGGGTCCGCAGTGCGAGGGCCAGCATGTGGCGCGCCTCCCACCGCAGTAGCCGAGGTTTCACACGTTTCAAGAGTGAGGCCGGTGTTGACAAACTTAGCCGGACCCAAATGCTTATCAGACGCTACCAGGGCCGAGCCTTATCCGGACAAGTTCAAAGAGCCTGGTAAAGTTGTCAACTATGAGCCAACCATGGATCCTGAGACATGGTTAAGCAGTTATGAGATGGCCATGTCTATTCGCAACGCTTCAGAAAAGCTCCAAGCCAAATTTATGTATCTCATGATGTCCGAAGGAGCAGCTAAACTATGGTTCAATAACCTGCCCGAGAGGTCTATCAATTCGTGGAGTGACCTTAAGTCGGCTTTCGTCAAGCATTTTCATAGAACTTGCAGGAAACTATATACGATTGACGACTTGGATCGGTGTGTGCAGAGAAAGGGAGAGTCAGCACGCAGCTGGGTGCGCCGAGTCATGGATATACTCCACTCTTCCACCGATATCCAGCCCACGGACGCGATACAAGCTATGGCGAAAACATGCAGATATACGCCCTTGGTGCAAAAATTGGTACGCATGAAATCTAGCAGGCATGTTTCAGAAATCACTATGGGGGAGTTGATGGACGCTTGCAACAAGCATGTCTCCACTGACACCACAGAAGAGGATATCGAGGACAAGAAGGGAAAAGCTAATGTGAGCAGTAATGGAAGAACCGGTAATGGGGCTGCGCCGAATAACAATGGAGGTAGAAATGGTGGCAATGGAAACAATCAGCATAAACGTCTGTATGAGGGGGCCTCCGAGTTAGTCGCTAGTACTGAAGCCGGGTTTGCAAGACCCAGAGCGGACGGAAACTTTAACGGAGGAAACTTCAACGGAGGAAACAATTATCAAGGGCCACCACGGCCGATTAATCACATAGAAGCCTTCAAGATGCCTTGCCCGCGCCATAGTAGGAACGGCAGGCCGGCTAATCATTCATTGGAGCAATGTGTGGATCTACAGAGGTGAAAAAATGAAGAAATACAGAAGGCCCTGCAAGGTGCAGGCCGGGGAGGAGGGCAGGGTATGGGTGGAAACCCGGGCAACGGACCACCCCCTGTAGGCAATGCAGGAGCTGGTAACGCGGGTAATAACCAGGGTGGTGCAGGGGGGTTTCAGAGTAACCCAAAGCAGCTAGGGAAGTATCATGTTCACACCACTGGGACCTCCAAGAGGGAGAGGAAGATACTCAAAAGAGCTGTAAACTCGGTTTCTTCGGGTGTTCCAAGATACCTGAGATGGTAAGATCGGGAAGTAACGTGGAGTAGAAGGGATCACCCGGAAGCAATAGAACACCCGGGTGTGCTAGCTTTGGTGGTAGCGCCATAGGTCAATGGTTATGAGCTAAAGAAGGTCCTGATGGATGGCGGGAGAAGTATCAATATCCTATATTGGGAGACCTTTTTACGTATGGGGCTCAAGGAGTCCCAGCTGCAGAAAAGCTCCACAGTTTTTCATGGAATTGTACTAGGACATTCGGCCTTCCCCGAGGGAAAGATATCACTGGAGGTTGCTTTCGGAGAATCCAAGGATAATTACAGAGTAGAGTGGATCACATTCGAGGTGGTGAAGTTGCGTAGTCCTTATCACACATTGTTTGGAAGGCCGGCTTACGCCAAGTTCATGGCAAGGCCGTGTTACGTCTACCTACAGTTGAAGATTCCGGGTCCTAAACGGACCATCACTATACATGGGAACAGAGTTGTGGCAGCAGAGTTCGACGAGGGAGATGCGGCACTTGCAGAACAAGATTGTGCAAAGGAAGAGCTCAGGTATTACAGGTCTTAGGTAGACCCGGAAGATCGAACCGCTTTGAAAAAACCAAATACTGATGATGAGAGAGCTAAGTTTAAAGCAGCCCAAGACACAAAGATGGTGGCTTTCATTGAGGGCGACTCTTCCAAGCAGTTTGCCATAGGGTCAAACCTGGATAGCAAGGAGGAAAGCGCGCTCATCGAGTTTATCCGTGAGAATCAGGATGTTTTTTCTTGGACGCCTAGCGACATGCCGGGTATCCCGACTGAACTTTCTGAGCACAGCTTACACATTGACCCCAAGTCCCGGCCAGTGAAGCAGGGTTTGAGGAAAATGAATGAGGAAAGAAGAAAAGCTATAGGAGCAGAGGTAGCTCGGCTCTTAGCAGCCGACTTTATCATGGAGGTTTTCCACCCCAGTGGTTGGCAAACCCGGTTTTAGTGTTGAAAAAGAATAACGAGTGGAGAATGTGCATAGATTACACGAGTCTCAACAAGCATTGTCCAAAAGATCCGTTCGCCCTTCCAAGGATAGACCAGATCATAGATGCAGTGGCGGGAAGTGACCTGCTATGTTTTCTGGATGCCTATTCCGGGTATCATCAGATAAAGCTCAAGGAGGAGGATTGGGAGAAGACGTCGTTCATAACCCCCTTTGGAGCCTTTTGTTACAAAACCATGACCTTTGGATTGAAAAATGCTGGCGCAACATATCAACGGTGCATTCAGAAGTGTTTTGAGGATCAGATTGGGCGCAATGTCCATGCTTATGTTGATGACGTGGTGATCAAAAAAAGGAACGCGGAAACATTCATTGATGACCTAAAAGAGACATTCAAAAACCTGAGGAGATATCAAATGAAGCTCAATCCAACAAAATGTGTGTTTGGAGTTCCTGCGGGGAAATTACTGTAACAGCCCAAGTATGAAAACCATCCCCTTAGAATGTTTGTTGCATGTTTAATTAAGGTATTGCATCATGTCATCATATTGTTGCATTTGTTTCTGTTGTGTTGCATCTGTTATTCTTTGTTTTCACCATGAAAATCAAACAATTTCAAATGCTTGTTTTCATACTTGTTCTGTTACAACTTTTTGAATAAGAATCACAACTAAAAAACAACCAATTTGTTTCATGTTTTGCCATAGTGATCACTTGTGAAAATAATGGTTTTAAATCAATTATTCATTTTCCAAACACACTTAAAAACCCAAATCAAAGCACCCAAAACAGAATCATTTTGAAATCATGCTGTTACCAAATCAAACCAACTCAAATTGTCTATTTACCATAGGGGTTACACTATTTAAATGATTGATTTTATTAATGATCTTTAATATTAAAAAGTTCACCCAAAATTGGTTTAAATTTTAAACAACAATCAAACATTTAATCTTTTGAAAATAACAGTTGCAAACTGTTAGTAATTGACCTAAGGAGCTTCCCCAATTTTTCTCAAATTTTTCACTAACCAAAAACCCATCAATTCCTTCCAAAACCTTTTCAGCAAAAAAAAAAGAAAAACAAAATAAAAGGAAAACTAACCAGCACACAAGGGAGAGAGGCCCAGCCCACCTCTTCTCTGTCTTTGGCCCAGTACCCCTCCTTTTCCTGTCGTCTTCCTCCTAGCGATGTCATCTTCAGTACGATCATCATCAGAACCGTGCGATCTCCCCCTTCCCCGCTCGATGCTGCTCCGTACCATGGCTCCCCTCGCCTTAAGTAACCTACCCCCCTACCCTCTGATCGCAAACCCTAGTCCCTAACCCTAGCGCCGCCAACCCCTCTTCCTTCCACCTCGAGTTCTTTCTGTCTGTCCACGAACCTGCACGAGAGAGGAATACAGAGAGGGGAGAGCTCGCGGCCATCCCCTGCCATGGTCACCTCGAGGAGCAACCGGGTAGGGGAATGGAACCGCCCCGCTCCCCTCGTCCTCCCGGTGCCCTCCGTTTCCCCGGGGCCCCTCCGAGCCGCCGCCGCCATCGCCGACATGCCGCCGGCCAAGCACTGTTGTCCGCCCTGCTCCTCCCTGCTGCTGTCCCACTCGATGGCCCTCAGGTGATCCGCCCCTCGACCCACCTTCCTCCCTCTCGCTCACCACCCCCACGCAGCACCGCCACCCACACGGCGCCCCACGAGCACCGCACGCGGCAACCAGCACCGATCGCTTCCTCGCCGGCGAGCCCAGCAGCGAACTGCACGAGCAAGGTGCAGTTAGCGAACTGAATAAAATTCAGTTATGCCCGCACCTGTAGCATATCCACCCCCACCATATTTCTGTCACCAAACAATTCGCAGCCGCAGTGGTCACTGTCCCCAAGCGCGCAGGCACGGGTCGCGGGTTCGAGTCCCGCACCCCACCTTTTTGCTGTTTTTCGCTTGGTTCAGAATTGGTTGTCTGAACCATATCCACCCCACTGCCCCCTGTCTGTCACAAGAAGCAGCTCATCCCACTGGTTAGGCCTCCCTTGTGCAGTCAGGAGGTGAGGGGATCGAATCCCCCCTCCCACAATAAAACAAACATTTTATTTTGCAATGTTTTGCTACCTCACCTTCTCAGTAATCACACATAGGCCCCTGGTAATTAAATTCTAGCCCTGAAATAATTTTTCCTAAGTCCCTAATAAGGTAAAAATGGCAGATTCACCCCAAATCTTGTAAATTGCATAAGAAAATCAATTTAAATCCAATTTTAACTTTTTAAACATGTTTTCTGTCCCAAATTAAATGTTCTATCCAAATATAAAATTTGTTTACTGTTTTGAATATTTTAAATTGGTAAAACATTTGAATTCTTGTTTAAATCACTTAAACTTGCAAAAATCATAACTTGTTCATAAAAATTCCAAATTCCACAAACTAAATATGTTTTCCAATCAACTTTTCATGTACTTTCCAAATATAAATTTTTTTTGTTGTTTTGAATAATTTAAATTGCTGAAAACAACTGTTTCTTGTTTATTGCATTTAAAATTGCCAAAATAATAACTTGCTCATTTTAAATCCAATTTCCACAAATGAAATATGTTTTCCATGCAAAATTAAACCAACTTTCCAAATATAAAATTTGTTTCATGTTTTGAATAACTTAAATTGGTTAAATAATTTAAACCTTGTTTAATTCATTTAATATTGCTAAATTCATAACTTGATCAAATCAAATTCTTTTGGGACACATAAAATATGTTTTCAAACCATCAAAGCATAACCTTTTCAAATATGAACTTGATTTAATGTTTTGATCAAATAAAATTCAATTAACATCCACACTTGAATTAATTCCAATTTAATTCTTGTTTAACTTGTTTAATTCCTAAATAATTTATTTGAAATCCTTTTTCAACAAGTGAAACATGTATTCCAACTAAAATCTTGTTTTCTTTTCGAATATGAACTTTGTTATCTATTTTGAACAATTTAACTTGATGAAAACAACAAATGCTTGTGTGACATCTTTAAGTAACCAAATTTTCCAAACTTAATAAATGATTTCCAAACCTTGTTAAACTTCTTTTCCACTTGCATCTATTGTTGTTATTTTGTTGTTTTCCTCATCCATGCATCATGCTAATTCACTTACACAATTTGATTAGTTGTAAAACAATTAATTCAACCATAATGCATGGGCTTTTCATATGCAATCCACTTGCATGTGGGTCCATTTAATCCTGTTTCTATCTTGTCAACTAGTTCATTTCTATGCATCAATTAAATGGTCATGCATCATCCCATGTTTGTGCAATATGCCATGTTATTGATTGTTTGTTCTCTGCGTTGTTTGTTTGCTTCTTCCCGGATAAACGACGACGTTGAGACCGACGATCCTTACGACACCCCTTCTAAGGAGTTAGCTCAGTACCAGGCTACTGGGTTTGCAGGCAAGTTATCACTCACATGAACCACTGTGTTCCTTTCAACATTGTTTACCGATACTTTCCGTTGTTCTTTTCTGCTAGCCTTGGTAGTAGTTGTTTCTGTTACGAACCCATCACATGATACCCTGAACCCTGATATTGCCTCACCTCCATACCTATAACCATTGCTTGTTGCCCGTGTCTTACTAGCATGCTTAGGTTGTTTTGCTCGAGTCTGTTACCCGTTACTTTCAGTTACTATATTCCATTATGTTCTGGGGGCTCGATGTGTAATCAATCAATCATGCTAATGTTACTATTAATAATAAATTTGATGATAAGGCACCGGCAGGAGGCCCTTTGTGGTTTTGAGGCCTGCTAGTGTCGACCCTAATAGGAAAAGGGTCTTGTCTACCGATCCATGATGAGCGCACTAACCGCATGTGGGAAGCGAGTATGGGCGCCCCCCTCAATTTGACTCGATTCGCATCTCGTCCAAATCGCCTCATTTAGTTCGGGTTTTCCATTTGCTGCATGCATGATCTTGCGAGCCCTTGGTACCCGGGTGGAACTTTCGTAGTCGGCATATAGGGGGACACGGTCTTAGAGTGCTATGAGGGTCCCTTTTCTTCGGGGCTCGATTAGCCGTGCGCCCAAGGTTCTTTGGGCTTGATGCGAAGAAGAGTCGAGTTGTGTTGAGTGCCCCGCTTGGTGGAAGGGCCTTTCCATCTGGCGGGTTATTCATGCGTGTACGGCCAAATTGGTGCAACCCTGCAGGGATAATCTTCTCGAGAAGCCGTGTTTTCCGCGGTTATGGATTACTTGGTGAAAGTACTGGCTAACAAGTACTCAGGACAACTTAAACATAATGATCAAACATGTTACACCCAAAGATTAATAAATTGACTAGTAATAGGTTGATGACACAATAAATTGATTCACCTTTAATACAACTGTGTGAGTTATCCTCGGATTGCTTCTTTGGATAAGGGGCGAGGTCCAGGATGGGTTTGTTTGAAGTTATCTTTCAGTTGGTTACAATCCTCGATCTTATCTCCTTTCTGTTAGCCGGAAGTGGTAGAATCTCTGTAGTTGGTTATTGCAGCCAGTTGCAGCATCTTTTATATCCCCTTTCTTCCGTTGAACCCAAGGCATCTGTGCTTGGTGTTGACGGGTTACACTTTGGTGAACTGTGAGTCTTGCTTGCCAGTACGTTTATGTACTGACCCCTTTGGGGCTGTGGTTTCCGCAGACCTACGTTTCCGAGGATCTACATGGTAGCTACTACGTGGAGTATGACGAGACTGCTGACGAGTAGATAGCGGACCCGGGCAGGATCCGAGACTTCGTGGATGGGCTCCGTCTGTTCGTTTCCGGCCTCTTAGGCCTATTTGGTTCTTGTCTGTACTCAGACATGTTGAATGCTTCCGCTGTGATGTAATGATGATATGTTGGGGCATGTGCCCTCTGAATGATTGTATTTGCTATCTCTGCTCGAATGAGAGCCATTTGCAACTTATTTCAATCTTTTGTGTCGTAGAGATCTGTTGTGATATCAGTTGTTCAACGTTGTTGACGTACCATGTGTGTATGGTTTGAAGTACGTCAATGGAAGTGTCCTGATTTCTATGGGATAGTTTACATCGACGGTGAACAGTAACGGTTGGTTGTCGCACATAAGTGCTGGCCTACTCGTAAGAGGACGCGGGTGCCGGTAAGCCCCGTAATCCAACCAAAATACTGTTCAGTTCGTACGGTGAGTATCCCCTAGAAGTCCGGGTGCGACAAATGGTATCAGAGCCTGTCTGCCTGTAGGATCCCTTTTTACTGGTCGTAGTTGAGTCTAGAAACTATTTTGTAGCTATATAGGAACAAAATGAAACATGAGAGTAGGAATTCTGTTCTTTTTCTTCTTTTCCCCACCCTCCCTCCCTTTTCTGGTAAGGAAGTGCAACGTTGATTTTTCCCTTCTCATCTAAACTTTCAAGTTAGGATTTCACGTGTTTTGGGTTCTCCGTAGTACCTCAGAAGTTTTGTTCTCGTTTTCCCCGGTGTTGCTTCGTTATCCTGTTCTTCTAAAGAACATTTCGTCCGTTGAGATCTTGTTGTTGTTTCCACTTCAATTCTTCTACCGGCGTCTAATCAAAAGTTTCCTCGTTCATCTGCTAAACTCTATTCCAGCTAAAGTGTTGTTTCATAACGGAGAATCACATCCTTTTGTGTCAAAGATCTTTTCCACAACATACAACCCAATTATGGTTCCACTAAGCAATCAAATCACCGTTCACTCTCCAGGATCTCAAATGTTGACTTCCAAGTTCAGTCACAGAAATCAATTCTAATTAAAGGCCACATATTCCTCGTTTCTCTCATAATGCTTGGAAATTCTGACAATTGATGTCATTCTTGGTTGGATTGATGTCAATAACCCTGTTCCACCCTCATTACAGATAGTCTATTCTCCAAATGAATCAAATTCTATCCAGCTATACACCCTTGATACAAAAACCTCTCCCTTTACTTGAAAATGTTCCGGTGGTTTCCAAATTCCCTGACGTTTATCCAATGTGCACGATGTGTTTCACATGTCACAACTCAAGTGGATCTTCCCAAGAAGTATCCGAACCTTTTCTTTTCTCAGTAGGAATCTCGGGGCGCGATTCCTTCAAGGGGGGCGTTTTGTAACAGCCCAAGTATGAAAACCATCCCCTTAGAATGTTTGTTGCATGTTTAATTAAGGTATTGCATCATGTCATCATATTGTTGCATTTGTTTCTGTTGTGTTGCATCTGTTATTCTTTGTTTTCACCATGAAAATCAAACAATTTCAAATGCTTGTTTTCATACTTGTTCTGTTACAACTTTTTGAATAAGAATCACAACTAAAAAACAACCAATTTGTTTCATGTTTTGCCATAGTGATCACTTGTGAAAATAATGGTTTTAAATCAATTATTCATTTTCCAAACACACTTAAAAACCCAAATCAAAGCACCCAAAACAGAATCATTTTGAAATCATGCTGTTACCAAATCAAACCAACTCAAATTGTCTATTTACCATAGGGGTTACCCTATTTAAATGATTGATTTTATTAATGATCTTTAATATTAAAAAGATCACCCAAAATTGGTTTAAATTTTAAACAACAATCAAACATTTAAACTTTTGAAAATAACAGTTGCAAACTGTTAGTAATTGACCTAAGGAGCTTCCCCAATTTTTCTCAAATTTTTCACTAACCAAAAACCCATCAATTCCTTCCAAAACCTTTTCAGCAAAAAAAAAAAGAAAAACAAAATAAAAGGAAAACTAACCAGCACACAAGGGAGAGAGGCCCAGCCCACCTCTTCTCTGTCTTTGGCCCAGTACCCCTCCTTTTCCTGTCGTCTTCCTCCTAGCGACGTCATCTTCAGTACGATCATCATCAGAACCGTGCGATCTCCCCCTTCCCCGCTCGATGCTGCTCCGTACCATGGCTCCCCTCGCCTTAAGTAACCTACCCCCCTACCCTCTGATCGCAAACCCTAGTCCCTAACCCTAGCGCCGCCAACCCCTCTTCCTTCCACCACGAGTTCTTTCTGTCTGTCCACGAACCTGCACGAGAGAGGAATACAGAGAGGGGAGAGCTCGCGGCCATCCCCTGCCATGGTCACCTCGAGGAGCAACCGGGTAGGGGAATGGAACCGCCCCGCTCCCCTCGTCCTCCCGGTGCCCTCCGTTTCCCCGGGGCCCCTCCAAGCCGCCGCCGCCATCGCCGACATGCCGCCGGCCAAGCACTGTTGTCCGCCCTGCTCCTCCCTGCTGCTGTCCCACTCGATGGCCCTCAGGTGATCCGCCCCTCGACCCACCTTCCTCCCTCTCGCTCACCACCCCCACGCAGCACCGCCACCCACACGGCGCCCCACGAGCACCGCACGCGGCAACCAGCACCGATCGCTTCCTCGCCGGCGAGCCCAGCAGCGAACTGCACGAGCAAGGTGCAGTTAGCGAACTGAATAAAATTCAGTTATGCCCGCACCTGTAGCATATCCACCCCCACCATATTTCTGTCACCAAACAATTCGCAGCCGCAGTGGTCACTGTCCCCAAGCGCGCAGGCACAGGTCGCGGGTTCGAGTCCCGCACCCCACCTTTTTGCTGTTTTTCGCTTGGTTCAGAATTGGTTGTCTGAACCATATCCACCCCACTGCCCCCTGTCTGTCACAAGAAGCAGCTCATCCCACTGGTTAGGCCTCCCTTGTGCAGTCAGGAGGTGAGGGGATCGAATCCCCCTCCCACAATAAAACAAACATTTTATTTTGCAATGTTTTGCTACCTCACCTTCTCAGTAATCACACATAGGCCCCTGGTAATTAAATTCTAGCCCTGAAATAATTTTTCCTAAGTCCCTAATAAGGTAAAAATGGCAGATTCACCCCAAATCTTGTAAATTGCATAAGAAAATCAATTTAACTCCAATTTTAACTTTTTAAACATGTTTTCTGTCCCAAATTAAATGTTCTATCCAAATATAAAATTTGTTTACTGTTTTGAATATTTTAAATTGGTAAAACATTTGAATTCTTGTTTAAATCACTTAAACTTGCAAAAATCATAACTTGTTCATAAAAATTCCAAATTCCACAAACTAAATATGTTTTCCAATCAACTTTTCATGTAATTTCCAAATATAAATTTTGTTATTTGTTTTGAATAATTTAAATTGCTGAAAACAACTGTTTCTTGTTTATTGCATTTAAAATTGCCAAAATAATAACTTGCTCATTTTAAATCCAATTTCCACAAATGAAATATGTTTTCCATGCAAAATTAAACCACCTTTCCAAATATAAAATTTGTTTCATGTTTTGAATAACTTAAATTGGTTAAATAATTTAAACCTTGTTTAATTCATTTAATATTGCTAAATTCATAACTTGATCAAATCAAATTCTTTTGGGACACATAAAATATGTTTTCAAACCATCAAAGCATAACCTTTTCAAATATGAACTTGATTTAATGTTTTGATCAAATAAAATTCAATTAACATCCACACTTGAATTAATTCCAATTTAATTCTTGTTTAACTTGTTTAATTCCTAAATAATTTATTTGAAATCCTTTTTCAACAAGTGAAACATGTATTCCAACTAAAATCTTGTTTTCTTTTCAAATATGAACTTTGTTATCTATTTTGAACAATTTAACTTGATGAAAACAACAAATGCTTGTGTGACATCTTTAAGTAACCAAATTTTCCAAACTTAATAAATGATTTCCAAACCTTGTTAAACTTCTTTTCCACTTGCATCTATTGTTGTTATTTTGTTGTTTTCCTCATCCATGCATCATGCTAATTCACTTACACAATTTGATTAGTTGTAAAACAATTAATTCAACCATAATGCATGGGCTTTTCATATGCAATCCACTTGCATGTGGGTCCATTTAATCCTGTTTCTATCTTGTCAACTAGTTCATTTCTATGCATCAATTAAATGGTCATGCATCATCCCATGTTTGTGCAATATGCCATGTTATTGATTGTTTGTTCTCTGCGTTGTTTGTTTGCTTCTTCCCGGATAAACGACGACGTTGAGACCGACGATCCTTACGACACCCCTTCTAAGGAGTTAGCTCAGTACCAGGCTACTGGGTTTGCAGGCAAGTTATCACTCACATGAACCACTGTGTTCCTTTCAACATTGTTTACCGATACTTTCCGTTGTTCTTTTCTGCTAGCCTTGGTAGTAGTTGTTTCTGTTACGAACCCATCACATGATACCCTGAACCCTGATATTGCCTCACCTCCATACATATAACCATTGCTTGTTGCCCGTGTCTTACTAGCATGCTTAGGTTGTTTTGCTCGAGTCTGTTACCCGTTACTTTCAGTTACTATATTCCATTATGTTCTGGGGGCTCGATGTGTAATCAATCAATCATGCTAATGTTACTATTAATAATAAATTTGATGATAAGGCACCGGCAGGAGGCCCTTTGTGGTTTTGAGGCCTGCTAGTGTCGACCCTAATAGGAAAAGGGTCTTGTATACCGATCCATGATGAGCGCACTAACCGCATGTGGGAAGCGAGTATGGGCGCCCCCCTCAATTTGACTCGATTCGCATCTCGTCCAAATCGCCTCATTTAGTTCGGGTTTTCCATTTGCTGCATGCATGATCTTGCGAGCCCTTGGTACCCGGGTGGAACTTTCGTAGTCGGCATATAGGGGGACACGGTCTTAGAGTGCTATGAGGGTCCCTTTTCTTCGGGGCTCGATTAGCCGTGCGCCCAAGGTTCTTTGGGCTTGATGCGAAGAAGAGTCGAGTTGTGTTGAGTGCCCCGCTTGGTGGAAGGGCCTTTCCATCTGGCGGGTTATTCATGCGTGTACGGCCAAATTGGTGCAACCCTGCAGGGATAATCTTCTCGAGAAGCCGTGTTTTCCGCGGTTATGGATTACTTGGTGAAAGTACTGGCTAACAAGTACTCAGGACAACTTAAACATAATGATCAAACATGTTACACCCAAATATTAATAACTTGACTAGTAATAGGTTGATGACACAATAAATTGATTCACCTTTAATACAACTGTGTGAGTTATCCTCGGATTGCTTCTTTGGATAAGGGGCGAGGTCCAGGATGGGTTTGTTTGAAGTTATCTTTCAGTTGGTTACAATCCTCGATCTTATCTCCTTTCTGTTAGCCGGAAGTGGTAGAATCTCTGTAGTTGGTTATTGCAGCCAGTTGCAACATCTTTTATATCCCCTTTCTCCCGTTGAACCCAAGGCATCTGTGCTTGGTGTTGACGGGTTACACTTTGGTGAACTGTGAGTCTTGCTTGCCAGTACGTTTATGTACTGACCCCTTTGGGGCTGTGGTTTCCGCAGACCTACGTTTCCGAGGATCTACATGGTGGCTACTACGTGGAGTATGACGAGACTGCTGACGAGTAGATAGCGGACCCGGGCAGGATCCGAGACTTCGTGGATGGGCTCCGTCTGTTCGTTTCCGGCCTCTTAGGCCTATTTGGTTCTTGTCTGTACTCAGACATGTTGAATGCTTCCGCTGTGATGTAATGATGATATGTTGGGGCATGTGCCCTCTGAATGATTGTATTTGCTATCTCTGCTCGAATGAGAGCCATTTGCAACTTATTTCAATCTTTTGTGTCGTAGAGATCTGTTGTGATATCAGTTGTTCAACGCCGTTGACGTACCATGTGTGTATGGTTTGAAGTACGTCAATGGAAGTGTCCTGATTTCTATGGGATAGTTTACATCGACGGTGAACAGTAACGGTTGGTTGTCGCACATAAGTGCTGGCCTACTCGTAAGAGGACGCGGGTGCCGGTAAGCCCCGTAATCCAACCAAAATACTGTTCAGTTCGTACGGTGAGTATCGCCTAGAAGTCCGGGTGCGACAATTACTTGGTTTTATCGTTTCTGAGCGAGGAATCGAGGCTAACCCGGAAAAGATCAAAGCTATTCAGAGCCTGAAAAAGCTAGAGGAACTGAAACATGTCCAGAAACTTACAGGATGCATAGCAGCACTGAGCCGGTTCATATCTCGGCTCGGAGAAAAAGCAATACCCCTATACCGACTATTGAAGAAAACATACAAGTTTGTATGGGATCAAGAGGCGGATGAGGCATTTGAAGCTCTGAAGAAGCAGCTATCTGAAGCACCGGTTTTGGCAGCACCGGGTCCTAAAGAGCCCATGTTGCTGTATGTTGCGGCCGGGCCTCGGGCAGTTAGCGCAGTAGTCGTGGTTGAGCGTAAAGAGGATGGAAAGGATTACCCGGTACAGCAGCCGGTTTATTATGTGAGCGAGGTCTTATTAGAGGCAAATCAGCGGTATCCGCATTGGCAGAAACTAGTTTTTGGGGTATTCATGGCGAGTCAGAAATTGAAGCCGTATTTTCAAGAACACCACATAACGGTGGTAAGTTCCATACCCATGGCAGATATCATAAGAAATTCAGATGCTACAGGTAGGGTAGCCAAGTGGGCCATCGACATGGGCGATTATCATATCAATTATGAGCCCCGATCTGCGATCAAGTCTCAGGCCTTGGTTGATTTTGTTAATGATTGGACTCAGACAAGTGTACCCTTGTTGGTGCCAAGTTCAGAATCTTGGGTTATGCATTTCGATGGTTCCAAACAATATGAAGGATCAGGAGCCGGTGTTGTGCTCACATCGCCAAAAGGAGATAAGTTGCGCTACGTTTTGCAAATTCATTTTGATTGCTCTAACAATGTAGCCGAGTATGAGGCCTTGTTGCATGGATTGCGTGTAGCAAAGGAGATGAGCATTAAGCGTATAAGGTGCTACGGAGACTCGGATCTTGTGGTTCAGCAGGTCTCAGGAACGTGGGACAGGAAGGATGCAACAATGGCAGCATACCGCAGAGATGTGGACAAAGTAGCCGGGTCTTTTTCAGGGTATCAGGTGGAGCACATTGACCGGCGTAAGAACGAGGCTGCGGACGCACTGTCGAGACTCGGCTCCCGTCGAGAGCCGGTCCCGCCAAATGTTTTCTTGGATGAACTGTGGAAGCCTTCCGTTGAAACCGAGTCAGAAGAAGAAATAGCCAACCGAGACCCAGACTCGGAATTTGTGGCCGCGGTGCGTGCTATTCCAGAGTGGACTGAGCCGTTCTTGGCGTTTCTATTACGGGCGAGTTACCACAGCAAGAAGTCGTAGCCCGGCAAATCCAGAGACGGGCAAAAGGTTACTCTATCATTGGCGGTGAGCTGTACAAGAGAAGTGCCACAGGTGTCTTTTTACGCTGCGTAGCTCCAGAGGAAGGCCGACAAATATTGAAAGAAATTCACGAAGGTGATTGTGGACACCATGCCTCCACAAGATCCCTTGTGGCCAAGGCGTATCGACACGGTTTCTTTTGGCTTACAGCTTTGGCAGATGCAGAACGCTTGGTGGCAAGGTGTGATGGATGCCAGAGGTATGCTCGGCAAATCCATGTGCCGGCTATGGAGCTGCGGACAATCCCATTGACTTGGCCATTTGTTGTTTGGGGTATGGATATGGTAGGCCCTTTCCACATGTCTCCATGCAAAAAGACTCATTTACTGGTGGTCGTCGATAAGTTCACAAAGTGGGTTGAGGTCATGCCAGTTACGAACTGTGAAGCGGCCATAGCTGTGAAGTTCTTGACGAGAATCATACATCGGTTTGGACACCCCCACAGCATAGTCACAGACAATGGAACCAATATGTCCTCAGGAGAGATGGAGAAGTTCTGTGGAAACAATGGCATCCGACTTGATGTAGCCTCGGTGGCCCATCCACAAGCCAATGGTCAGGTGGAGAGAGCAAATCAAGAGCTACTTCATGGGTTAAAACCACGATTACGAGTCCCGTGTCTCAGAGCTGCTGGAGCATGGGTTGAGGAGTTACCCTCTGTAGTTTGGGGAGTCAATACTACACCTAACAGGTCTACTCAGATGACCCCGTTTCTTATGGTTTATGGTGCAGAGGCGGTTCTCCCAAGCGATATTATCCATGACTCGCCACGAGTGACGGCTTACGTTGAGGTAGAGAACGAGATGACCCGGCAAGACGTTGTGGACATGTTAGAAGAGCACAGGGAACAAGCCTTGGAGCGGTCCGCAATATATCAGCAGGATTTACGGCGATATCATAGCCGCCGGGTCAAGACGCGTGTTTTTCAAGAAGGAGACCTGGTGCTGCGTTTGGTGCAATCCAAGGAGGGAAAACACAAATTATCTCCACCATGGAGGGTTCGTTCATTATAAGCCGGAATCTACACAATGGATCGTATTATCTGGTAGACGCAAGGGAAGAGTCGGACCATGTGAATGATACTGCTCACTCCACCTCCTCCATGCAAGAGCGTGAACGACCATGGAACATGGCCTAGCTACTTCCTTACTACACTTAGCATAGACCCAGTTTGCAAATTGTATTACACGATGTAACAGGCAGCAGGTTTCAGACGCACTCTTTTCCTATCCAGGGTACCTAAGGGGACTGGAGGGTTTTTAATGAGGCGGCCTGCTGACCTAACCTTTTCACATCAATAAAGAGATGGTTAAATCCTGATAGTCATTATGTTCTTTGAATTTTGTCAATTTCTTGCATATTTTTCTGTAGTTAAATCATGCCCTGTATTTACTGGTGAATTATTTCAGTTAAATATGATTTAGTGAGTATAATTTGCACATCTTTTCCTTTCTAGCACCCAAGCTATCTGTAAGCCGGTAGAGCAGAAGGCCTACTGTCGCATAGTACATATATTTAGGTCTTGGGGGCTGATTGCTTGAATAGCACAGTTGTACACTAAGACCCGGCCATGATGCCAATCGGTTGTGGGGACTGATTACTTGTAATAAGTACAGTTACAATCTCATAACCCAGACAATAGAGCCAAATTTTTTCTTGACCTCTTTCGTTTAAGCTTGATGTAACTCGCACCAAAATGGCGTGTTTGCTAACCTATAAATCCAATCAGTCATGATGCCCATTGGGGCTTGCCTGACCCTGTTTTTACTAGAGTTATAGCAACATTGAAAATCCATGCGAAAACTGGCTTATAACCAGAAGGGTTAAAAGGGTCATCTAAACCATAAGTTGTGCAGAGCAAAGGCAACAGCCGGAAGCTCATTACATATTGCGCATAACTTCAAAATATATAAGTGTTTAAAAGTAAAGTTTGGGACTTGGGGACTTGAGAAACAAAATTTCTCAAGCCAAGAATCCTAAGACCTAGAATCCGGGTCTTGGGGACTTATGAGAAATTCTTCACAATCCTAAGACCAAGACTCGGTATCTTTCTCACAAATCATATAATAAGTAAAGTTGTGCCAAAATGAGTTTGTAAAGCGCATATTAAAGCGACAACCAGAAGGGTCATCGAAACCACAGAAGTTTAATGTATTACAAACCTTAGGAATAATATCAAAAAGTGCACAGATGCACTATCAGATAACAGTGTGTAGAAGGCATATTACAATGCCTATTGGCCGAATGATTGTTTGCTGATAAAAAGGAGTACATCACTCGGCTGCTGCAGCCGAGTCATAATGAGTGGTCTTGGTGGCCGGGTCTTTGGTATTCTCCTCCGTTGCCTTCTCCGTTTCAATGTCCGGGTCACCCGCGGAGGCAGCACGAGCTGGAGGAGGAACAACTGGAGTTGATGAAGTTGGTGCAGAACCGGCCTCGGCTCTTTTCTTGGCGAGCTCCGCCTTGAAGCGAGATAGTATGTCAAAAGGAGTCGGATCTTCGAAGGGCACAGGCTTATCCTCAACATCATATGGGGCAGTAAGCTTGTTCACATCGAGGTTTTCTGCGATCAAGCTGGCCGAGTGACGAATCTGGGTATTGATGGCCTTGAGGTCTTTTCCCGTGAATTTAGAACCATCGGCCTTAAACTCGGGAAACCCGTTTACAAGCATTGCTGGCTCAATCTTGGGGTAGTAGGCTTTTGCCAGTGCAAGATCGCGTATCACCCCAACCCGGCATGCCGAGCGCTTCCAGATATCAATCCAGGCAGGGACTGTTGAGTATGCCTCAAGCATGTGTGTTACACCGGTGTAATCACCGGTTAACTTCACAGCTTCGAGTGTCCATTTTGTCCAAGCCGAAAATTGCCGGATGTCCCTGCCGAAAATTGCCGGCTGACAGTCTTGAGTATTCTAAGCTTTTTTAGGTCATCATGTTTGCCAGCAACTTCACCCGGACCTTCAGTACAAAAAGGGGAAGTAAGATAGTAAGATCTGGGTAAAAAACCTTGTAAAATAGGAAAATCCGAGTAATACAAACCGACAGTCGGAAACTTAGATATTCCTTACCTATGATGGAGTCATATATCTCGGCTATGAAAGTCGAGAGTTTCTTGACAAGCTCCTCAGCGGTCCGGAGTCTCTGCTTCTGCTTGTTGCATTGCTTGGAGAGATCCTTGAGATTGGCCTCCAGTTCTTCGCGGAGCTTTACTTCAGCTTTCAGGAGTTCATTGGTCTTTGCCAACAGTTCATCAGTCTGGGTAATGTAAGCCTGAAAAAGACAAAGAAACATCAGTCGGCAATGAGATGAAGTTGCATAAGAAAGACTGTATAGTTGCAAAGTACCGAATAACTGTTGACAGTTCATTCGGAACTTGGGGACTAGGACGAGTATATAAATATACTACTAGTTAAACTAACTTGATGCCCAGCTGCCAGAGACTCGATAGTCTCCTCTTCAGTTGCCTTCAGGGAGCGATACTCCTTCAATAGCTTTTCAAACTCATGGCCGCTGAGAGTCGGCCTGGAAGAGTTGGTGTTTTGATCACCCGGTGGTGGGGTTGCCTCCTGTTTCCCTGTGTCGACTCTGGTCGCTGCGGTATTTGGAGCAGGAGCCTCCCTTTGCGTCCCAACATATTCAACATCGGGATCTGCCAACTGATGCGCGGGAGGAGGAGACTCGGTCCTTGGGTTGGCCGTGTTAGCCGGCTCTTGCTCTTCAGTAGGTGGAGGATTGGCGGCGCTCTCCGGGTCTTCCGCCGTTGGATCGTCGACAGGGGTCTCAACCGGGTCGCTGAGTGTGACCTTAGCCCTGACGGAAGAAAAGGAAAAGTGTTAATGGTTTATAAAAGTAAAACCTGCAAAGTATAAGGTATTGTCAAGCAAGGTATGAAAATTACCCGGTATTCACGACAAAGTCACTAGGGAGATCATTGCTAGACCCGGAGGACACTAATAGAGAGTTGGAAAGTGAGACTCGAAGTTGTCCGGCTAATGGATGATTCGGAGATGGATATTTTTTTAGGAGTGCAGTCAGGATAAGTTGAGGGAGTACCAGCTCGGCGAGCAGGCAACAGAGAGATCCCGGGGTTGAGGGGCTCGTCACCCGGAGAAGTCCGGGTTGCCCGTCGCTTGGGTGGAGGAGATGTGGCCTTCATAGACGATACAGTGGTTAGATATTCATTAAGTTTGCACATTCCGGCATAAGTGTACAGCTCTGTGGTCATGGAGGAGTATGGCACCTTGAATGTGACCCCCTGGGCTTCCTTTTCTTGCTTAACCCGGCTTCAGTTTGCTCGGGCTCGCTCTCTTCCGTTTCAGAATCGGCCTTGTCATCCGGTGCTGGTGATGGTGGGGTATTGTCAGTAATAAAGGTGTGAGGAGAATCTTGATCTAGTAAGTTGATAAAGTACTTGTTCAGTAACTCGGAATCACCTTCTTCGATGTCACTCGGCTCTTCCTCTTCCGAGTTTTCAGAGGGGGGAGGGGTGACAATCTTCCACCATTCGTCAGATTCCTGGGTAAAAAGCGGCAGAGATAAAAGTTAGTATATACGAGTTAGAAAAATCAATCGGTACAAAAGGGATTAGCCGGTTCTTACTTGTGGAGCCGGGTTTGAGCGAGAGAAGGAGGAGAGCCCAGAAATGCTCTTGATCGCATCCATCTTCTCAGCCAAGAATTATTTCATAACCTTGTTGACGTCTGCGGCCGGGTATGACTTCTCCGAGTATCGGAGAGAGTCGGTCAGATGGCCCGAGTATTCGCAGAGCAGCTTTGGGCGAATGCTATTGGGTTGGATCCTACAGCTGATCCAGGTCTTGATCAGGTTTAACCCACACAGACCGTGGGCAGCAAAGACGGCTAACTTGTGAAGGAGTGGTTGAATAGATTGTCTGTCGGTTTCTGGAGCGAAAGCGCTTAAGTTATCACTAAGAGAAAGGGTGTCCGTGGAAAAACCCGACAAAGGCTTTTCGCCGGGTCTGGATGTGTCCTTGCAATAAAAGAATGTTTTCTGCCAGTGCTTCACGTGGGAATGAAGGCTGAGAGTCGGCATCAACGATTTCTTGCGTCTCTGGATGGACACGCACCCACAGACAAGGAGGGGTCCATCCGTGTTTTCACGACAAGGCTTGCATTGGAAAAGTTCCAGGAACAAAGCAAGGTTGGGGGCGATGCAAAGATAAGCTTCACAGAGAACAATGAAGTGGAAAATGTTTAAAATCGAGTTTGGGCCTATATCAAAGACTCGGAGCTTATAATGATGGAGAACTTCACGAAAGAAAGGATGACCCGGGGGGCGGAAACCCCGGGTCACGTGCTCAAGAAAAACGACAACTTCACCTTATTTAGGCGAAGGCTGGCTCTCCTCCTCAGCCGCCCTCCAGGAGATCTCTGACTGAGGGGGAAGGACCCCAGAGTCGGCAAGCTCCTCTAATTTTTCCAGCGTAACGGTCGACTTAGCCCAGTTAGCCGAAATGGATTGACCGGCTTTTGCTTCAAAGTCGGGGCCTTGTCCTTGGACTTGGAAGCGGCCTTGGGTGCCATTGAAATGGATCTAGAAGGAACCGAAAATTAAAAAAAAAGCAATGGAAAAATGAAGGCGAAAAGCACGATGAACACGAACTCAAGATCTAAAGGTGAAAACCTAGATCTAGAAATGATTATCGGAGAACGGCGGTGGAGTGAGGTCCGGTGAGCGCGGCGTGGAGCGGCGTCCCGGTTCTAGAAGGTGATGGCGGCGCGCGTGCGGGTTCGTGTTCGAGCTTCGAGCTTGAGGTCCGGGCTCCAATGGCGCGGCGGGATCTTGAAGGTGAAGCCCGGCAAGCACAGCGGCGCGGAACGGCGGCGCGGAGCGGTGGCCCGGAAGTCGAGGTCAACGGGGCGCGCGGAGTCCAGTGGCTCAAGCTTTGAGCTCGGGCCCTTGGGCTCCAATAGTGTGCTTGGAGGAAGGAGAAGAAGAGGAAGTGTGGTGGCGTTTGGGGTTAGGGTTTTTCCTGGGGCCCAATATTTATAGGCGCAGTGGAACCCTAGAATGCCAAACGGTAAAATGGAGAGATTTGCGGAAAGATAAACTCGGCCCGTTGATTACGGGAATGAGATCTTGGGAAGTTATTATCAGGCAGCCGAGTTACAGATGACCGCCAAAAGAGCCGGACTCAAAATTGTTACTCGGACTTGCTTGTGAAGGATATGAAAGCCGGGTTATGGAATGTATGTCTTGAGAATTGATCCAAGAAACGATATTCGGCTAGTGTGATAGCAGGGTTATTATATGGACCGCCGAAAGAGCCGGCCTGGCTATAGTTAAAGCAATTTAACCTGTGGCATTGTATGTGTAAATGTTTGTTGTTTTGCAGGGAATAGCATGCGCTTCATGGTTGGCTCAAGGGTTTGAAGCTATAAGGAAAGCGCGCCAACCAAGATGCCCAAGCTATTCTGGGGACTACTGTTGGTGGATGATAACCCGGCAGGCCCATGCCTGGGACGAGACCCGGCCAAAGGGGATCTACACGAGAACTTGCGCTGTGATGCTGGGCCAGGTGTTATTAATGGGCCAGTGATCGTGTTGATGACCCGGCCCAAGGGAAGAGAAGTTCTAGAAGGCCCGAGAGGCGGTGCAAAACCGCGGAGTCCAAGACTTGGGGATACGAAGAGTAGTTTAGGGTTACAAGAGGACTCCGAGTAGGGCTCTAGCGGTATCTTGTAAGGAAAGCCAGGAAGCCGGGTGTTATATAAACCGGTTCTCCTGGCATAGATCGGAGAGACTAAGAGATTTCGAGGGGAAACCCCTAGATTCAAGATATACGAGAGCTAGTATTTGTAACCCAAGATTTGGGGTCTCGGCGACATTGCAGTCCGAGCCTCTAGATCGATAGCTAATAAAGATCACAGCTGGAAGTAAGCTATTATCTCCAATGGAGAGGTTGAACCAGGATAATCCTCGTGCCCAATTCGAGCTCAACCCTCTCCCAAACACCAGAGTCGATTTGCCCCAAACTAAGTTACCCCTGGTAACGTCTGCCGTGACTATCCCACGACAAATCCCATCAAAGCATCAAATGTTATGGACAAAATAGAGAGAAAATACGAGGAAGAATAAACAAATGAAACCCAAGATGTAGATCTAGATCTCATATCTATTTTCCCTCAAAAAGGGGCAACAATTATTAGAGTGATTGAGAGATAGAAAAACTTCGGAGGTCGACAATGGAGGAGAAAAATGTGCTCCAAAACCTGTGAAAGATTTAGAAAACTATTGGGGAAAAAGTCCCTAAAATAGATCCCTGAAATTCCAACCGTTATGTGCACATTCGCGCAGGGGTGGTACTACAGGTCAAAGAGAACCAGCTAGCCGTTACGAACAAAACACGAGAAGTACTAGGACTCTTGGCCACTACCGTTATAGTATATCTATGGATGGCCCAAGAAGATCCGGACCTGGTAATACGAGTGAAATTGCATTTCGTTTTCCCTAAAGTTTTGTATGTTAGTTAATAATACTAATGACATTTTTTATCAAGTTGTTAAGAGTGCATGTGGTTATTTACTCACCTACATCGAACACCAAAAAATAAGGTGAAGATAGATCAGCCAATTTTGGCACAGAGACCAACCTGATTTTTAAACCGAATTTTTCAGGGTCAACCGGAAATTTTGGTTGAGGAGTTTTTCCTTCGATTTGGGTACTGGAGTCAACCGGATTATTTGACCGGAAATTTCGGAGCCAACCGGAATTTCCAATTGGAGCTGATTTTTCGCACCGGTGTCTACCGGAATATTGGAAGCCAATCGGAATATCCGGTTTTGGTCATCGTCTGCCCGATTCCATATCCGAAGGAGAAGCAAACCGAATATCTGGCTCAAGTCTGAACCGGAAATTCCGGTCCAGGATTTCTGCTCAAACGGCCACATTCTGGGAGGGGGGGTATAAATACCCCTCCTTCTTCTCCAAGTGAGCTAGTTCGTCCAAGCCATTAATGTGAATTTATTTATCTCACCAAATCTTAGATCTCTCCGGATCCCTCCACCAAAACTCGTTGATCATTTGGAGGATTGAAGGAGAAGACCCCGATCTAATTCTTCACCAACCGGTTTTCATTTACCCTCTCATTTGCTTGAGGGATTCATGCCTAGGGGTTCCTCGTGGAAAACCTAGGCTCCATTGCTACTCTCTTGGTAATCGTTGGTGTTTCTTGGGAGCCCCCAATTTGGTTATGAGTGTGTGCCTCAAGCTTGCTGTAAAGGACTCGATTCCCGCCTCAAAGGGGATCAATAGTGGAAGGTACACTAGGACTTTGTGGAGGTGTCCATCGTAGAATAGGGTGCATCCTTTGTGGCGTTGAGTAGGCCTTTGTGGCGAAACTCACACCCCTCCAACGAGACGTACTCCCTTAACAAGGAGGAACTCGGGATTATATCGTGTCTTCGCGTGCTTCCGTTATCGGTTACCTCGTTCCCTCTCCTTTAATTTGTGCTTGTATTGTTCTTATTGTTGTTCTTGTCATTTAGTTAAATTCACCTTAGTTGCATAATCTAGAGAATTTAACTTTGTGTCAATCCTT
This sequence comes from Alopecurus myosuroides, assembly GCA_028641055.1. Taxonomy (NCBI): domain Eukaryota; kingdom Viridiplantae; phylum Streptophyta; class Magnoliopsida; order Poales; family Poaceae; genus Alopecurus; species Alopecurus myosuroides. The sequence goes on along the minus strand of CM054059.1, from coordinate 212,514,145 downwards.
AATTTGAAGAAAAATTAAAAATTGGCCGTAGCACCTATTCACACCCCCCTCTAGGTAACCATACTATCCGTTCAATTGGTATGAGATCCTTGACTCTAATTTGGGCTTAACTGCCTAAGAGGTTAGTATGGCCGATGATATGGTAGTCACCGATTCCGCAGCACATGTCAGTATGGATGATCTCAAGGAGTTGTAAAATTCCTTGACCTCATCCATGGATGGAAAAATTGACGAGTTGCGGACTCTCTTGTTGCAAATTATGAAAGCCAAGGAACTGGATACTTCCACTTCATCTCCTCCAGACGAAATTCCGGGGGGTGCTAAAGATGGGGATAATGGTGGACAACCTAAAAGTGATCCCACTAAGAACACAAATTGTAAGGGTACGGAAGATAAGGGAGATTATCACTTTGTCGAAGGACACTACTCTCCCTATCCTCCCGCCCCACATCCTCATTTAATCCCTAGAGGCGATCCTCCTGAAATTGATGCACGTACCTTTGATCAATGGCAATAGTATACGACTACTCACTTGAACTCTTCTTGTATTGAGCTTTGGAGGGCCACTTGAGATGGATACAAGCCTCATGACCCTAAGAACTTGACAAGGAGAGGTCATAGATTGTCAACTCAACTACACTACCTTGTCCATGATTCAACAAGCCGTGGGTCCAAACCACATGCATCATCTTCAACAATATACCATCGCCAAAGAAACTTGGGATGCTCTTGTCGTCATGTTTGTGGGCAATGAAATCATGAAGAGGAATAGGTATGATACCTTGAGCAATGATGCCGAAGGATTCTATATGCATGATGGTGAGAACCATGATGACATGTACCAGAGGCTCAAGACTCTTCCCACCGCTTTCAATGGTGTTGGTGCCACTCATATTTATGATGCTTGGATCAAGAGGAAGTATGTGAGTGCTCTCATGCCTTTTGATCCTGCAGACTTGAAGAGTCTTCAAGGAATACATGACTATGCATCTTTGACCTCAACCCAAGTGATGCAAGATATGTGCTCTTTCCAAGTGCAAACAAAGAATGCCCTTGACAATCGTGCTCGTGCTATGGGTATGCACAAAGTAGCCTCCGTTGCTGTGAAGTCCAAGGTTATGTTAAGGGAGGTTGATCATAAGGAATGGAGGACTTGGACCCTTTGAAGGATCAAGAATATGATCCCGTGCTTAAGGATGTCATTGCTCTTGTCGTGCAAAAGTTTTGGAAGAATCCTCCCAAGGCCACGACATATGTTGAGGAGAAGACCAAGTCAACCTATGGCAAGGAAGGGACTTAAAAAGTGAGAGATTGCTTCAGTTGTCAAGAAAAGCATCATTTCATTGCGCAATTCCCTTATGAAAATAGAGAACATCATGAAGGGTATCTTATTCGCAAGGAAAAGTCAAAGATCGCTTACAAGAAACCTCTCTTCAAGAAGAAAAATTTCACCAAGAAGGATCCTATAAATTTTGTGCTAGTGACTCAAGAAGAGTATGATTTTGGTGATGATGAAGAAGAAGAATCCACAAGTGAAGTGGCCTCTCTTGCTACTGCATCAACATCATCATCGGCATCTCTCTTTGAATCCCCCAATGAGAATCTTCCTCAACCCTCTGCCAAGTGCTTCAGGGCTCATGCCTCGGAGGTGTCACCTTCTACCCCCTCTAAGACTTCAAATGAAATGAATAACATTGCTAGTCCTAGAGTAGAAGATGAAATTGCCTCTTTGGAACGTTTTATGGCTAACATTCAAGGTGAGTCCAAAAGCTAATTTGATCTCCTCATGAGCCAATTGGGAGAGGACCATGAGGCTCTTGAGAAGAAAGGTGAGATTGAAAGGAGGAATGCGGATGAAAAGGCATCCCTATCGATGACTCTTGAGGAAGAGCATGAGGGTCGAGTTTCTCTTGAAGAGGAACTTGAATCTATTGAAGAGTCACATAATGAATTGGTTTCTAATATCACCAAAGAATGTGACATTGCTATTTCTAAATATAAAAAGGCTAAAAAGGAGAATATTGATTTTGGGGTTGGTCATGATAAACTAACCGAGGAGCTAGAGAGGCTCACCAAGGCTCACAAGGCTTTGGAGAATGAACACTCTACCCTCAAAGAGTCACATGAACAACTTCAAACTCAATTTGATCAATTTAATGTGCCTAGTACCTCTACTTATTCTTGTGATCATGCAAATATTATTGAGGAGAATGTTAGGTTGAAGGAAGAACTAGCAAGAATCAAGGGCAAGGGCCCTAGTGTTGAGAAGGTTGTGGGTTCTAAGCCACAAGTGGTTGCTCCTAGACCACAAGTTGGTAAGCAAGGTCTTGGCTATGTTGCCAAGAAGAAGAACAAGAACAAGTCCAAGCCCGCACAAGCTAAGAAGAATGTTGTTGTGAGTGGTATTGTCATCAGTGACGCCACTACTTGTAGCAACCCCGCGGGAACTAACAATCCACATCATTTCTTATATGTTGATTATTATGGTGTTGTGAAAGCTAAATATGTTGGTCCTATTGAGGTTTTTCATTTACTATACTATTTGGGTTCCAAAGACCCTTGTTGCTAACATGAGAGGACCCTCCTCGGGTCCTAACTCTAGTCAATGTTTTCTTGTAGGATTATGCTTCTGGTGGCTCTAAATGGATAATTGATAGTGGATGAACTAATCATATGGCCGGAATCAAAGAACTTGTGACGGAGTTGTGCCCAAATACAAATGATGCAACTGTCGCTTATGGAGATAAGTCCAAGTCTAAGGTAATAGGGTACGGCTTATGATTGCTCTAGATATCACTATTATTGATGTCATGCTTGTAGAATATCTTGGTTTGAATTTACTTTCAGTTTGTTCTTTAGGAAAGATGGGTTTCTCCATCTTCTTTGAACCTGACATTGTGGTCCTTTTGTGGAGCAAGACTCTAGACGTCGCATACGTGTGACATGTCGAAAATGATTTGCATGTGGTGGACTTTTCGAAGTCCATCAACTCTCAAGAAATGTGTCTTTTGGCGGATGTGGGATGGTTGTGGCATCGCCGCCTATCCCGTGTAAATATGATAACTTTGCAAAGTCTTCACAAAGGTGCCTCATCCTCAGACTGAAAGAAAATGTTTAATTTTCTAAAGATCGTGTTTATAGGGATTGTATTGAAGGAAAGATGCATGATGCCTCCCATAAGTGCAAGCCCATTATCTCATCAAAGAGAATCTTGAAGATTCTCCATGTTGATCTCTTTGGTGCCATGTCCGAGGCAAGAAGTATTGTTTGGTGATTGTCAATGACTATTCAAGATACACTTGGGTTTATTTCTTCAAGTCGAAGAGTGAGACCCAACAAACCATCATCGACTTCTCCAACCAAGTGCAACGTCAACACAATGTTCCAATCATGGACATTCGGAGTGACAATTGCACCGATTTCAAGAACTACACTCTAAATGAATTTCTTAGTGAAGAGAGTATTCGTCATCAATATTCAGCTGCAAATACCCCTCAACAAAATGGTGTAGCCAAAAGGAAGAATCAGACTCTATTGGATATGTCTAGGACCATGTTGGCGGAGTATTCTTCTCCCCAATATATATGGGCCGAAGCCATATCTATGGCATGCCACTCCTCCAACCGGCTCTACATTCGTAAGGGCTTATTGAAGACTACATATGAAATCCTGACCGACAACAAACCCAACATCTCTTACTTCCGTGTCTTCGGTTGTAAGTGTTTCTATTTGATAAAGGGTGTTCGATTGTCTAAATTCCAATCTAAAACTATTGAGGGTATATTTGTTGGTTACGGTGTCGAATCCCACACTTATTGAGTTTTTGATAAGACCTCACGGATTGTCATAGAATCTTGTAGTGTGATTTTCGAGAAAAATGATGGCTCCCAAGTGGTGCAATTTCATATTTCTAATGTAGATGTTGAAGTGACTCAAGAAGCCATAGGAAGGATGGGTGTGGGATTTCCGCCCCATCGAGGGACACCTTGTGGTGGATCGAGAAGAACTATGATCTACTCAAGTGGAGCCCTCGTCTATAATAGAAGATTACGCCAAGGAAGTTAGTGGTGCACCTAACCAAGAACAAGCTCAAGACCCTCCTCTTGTTGACCAAGTTGCTATGCAACAACCAACCACTCCTATCATTCAAGCTAGTCAAGGTCAAGGCCAAGATCAACCTCCTTCGTCTTCTTTTCCTCAAGTTGAAGCAAGTCTTGAATATGATGATCAAGGCCAACAAACCAGTCAAGCTGGGACCCAAATGATCAAGAAGATCAATGGATCCCTCCTCGTAATAATGAGGATATCAAAGCCTGTCGTGCAATAAAGATTAGAAGAGCCTTGAAGTGTATTGATGCATCCGATGACAAGGTGTTGAGTGATGTTCAAACAAGAAAATCCACAAGAAAGCAATTGGCACACTTTTGTGAGCATCAAGCTCACATATCCATGGTGGAACCAAAGAAATTGTTTGAAGCTCTTGAGGACTCGGATTGGTTGTAAGCTATGCATGATGAGCTGAGTAACTTTGAGCGCAATAAAGTTGGAAGCTAGTTAAGAAGTCAAAGAATTGCCAAAATGTTATTGGCACTAAGTGGATATTCAAGAACAAGCAAGATGAGCATGGTATTGTCATAAGGAACAAAAAAATATTGGTGGCTCAAGGCTACACTCAAGTGGAATGCATTGTCTTTGATGAAACCTATGCTCCCGTGGCTCGCCTTGAGTCCATCTGTATCCTTCTTCCATATGCATCTTCGCATAATTTCAAATTCCATCAAATGGATGTCAAAAGTTCTTTTCTAAATGGTCCATTGAAAGGGGAGGTATATGTTAAACAACCTCCGAGGTTCGAGAACCCCAACTTCCCTAACCATGTCAACAATCTCGATAAGGCACTCTATGGATTTAAACAATCACCACATGCGTGGTAGGAGCACCTTAGAGAGTTGTTGGAAGACCGTGGATTTGAAGTTGGGAAGATCGACCCCACCCTTTTCACAAACAGGGTAAAAAGAGCGCTTTTATATGCCAAATCTACGTGGATGATATTATTTTTGGCTCAACTAATCAAGATTTTAATAATGAGTTCTTGAAGCTTATGACTTACAGGTTTGAGATGTCTATGATGAGAGAGTTGAGATTATTTATTGGCTTTGACATAAAGCAATTGGCTCGTGGGACTTTCATCTCTCAAGCCAAGTATACCCAAGACATGCTCAAGAGGTTTAACTTCCAAGGTGCAAAAGAGAAGCCATCTCTTATGCAAGTGAAATGCCACCTCAAGTACAATCCGGACAGTAAAGATGTGGACCAAAAGTTGTACTATTCTATGATTGGTTCTTTGCTATACCTTTGTGCATCTAGGTCCGATATTGTGTTGAGTGTATGTGTGTGCAAGGTATCAAGCGGCTCTCAAGGAAAGTAACTTGGTGGCGGTCCATAGGATCTTTCGGTATTTTGTTGATACCTCAAGATTTGGTTTGTGGTACCCAAAGGGGCACAATTTTCTCTCCAAGGGTACACGGACTCAAATTGGGCCGGTGATCAAGATGATACGAAATCGACTTCTAGGGCTTGCCAATTCCTTGGTAGGTCTTTGGCAAGTTGGTCTTCTAAGAAGAAAAATTGCATATCTCTCTCCATCGTCGAAGCCGAGTATGTGGCGGCCGCTAGTGCTTGCACCCAATTTTTATGGATGAGGAAAACCCTCAAAGAGTATGATGTTCATTTGGATAAGGTGCCACTCTTCTGTGACAATGAGAGTTCCATCAAGATCGCGTACAACCCCGTGCAACACACAAGGACGAAACATATTGAGATTCGTCATCATTTCATCCGAGATCATGTGGCAAGAGGTGATATTGAGTTAGCATATGTACCAACCAAGGATAATCTCGCATACATCTTCACGAAGCCTCTCGATGATTCAAGATTCATGTTTTTGAGGAATGAGCTAAATATCATAGATTTAAGGAGTTTGACTTGAGGATCTTGCACACACCCCTATAGTTGACTATGTGTTTGGGTTTAGGTGTAGGCATGGACATATGGGGAGTGCTATCCTAACACATTGGGTTCTCCCTCCCCCATTATTCCCAAAGAAAAATTCATTTTTATCTCTCTATTTCTAATGTTGAATTGTGAGCTTCAATGTTGAGAATTGGCAATGCACCCAAGATATATCTTTGCGCTGCCTTCTTTGTGAAGAGTTGGATCTTAGTTGGGATTTATTTGGATTTCATTGCATTTCTCTCGTTTTCCTAGCTAAGTGTTTTATAGGAAAATCTCTCTCACTTGGCCTTTCACATTTGGTCCTTGCAAGTGAGTGGGAGAAGTACTATTATGAGTTTGGTTTTCTATCCTAAGCCTTTCTATCTAAAATACAAAATTCTATCTCGCACGCAAGCAATTTTGAAACTAGGAAGTTGGGTACTGTTGTTAATCAGAATTTCCGGTTCACTTCTGAACCGGAATTTCCGATTAGCCCCGGAATATCTAGTCTAAACTTGGACCGGAATATCCGGTCCGGCGAATCTTGTTCAAAAGCAGGAGGAGGTCGGGTGAGGGCAGTTTCCCTGCTCTTTTCCATCCCCAACCTCCTCCTTCTACACCATAGCCGCCGCCACCGTGCCCTAGCCCTGCCGACAACTCCCTCCATTGGATCCTCAAGGTTTTGATCAGATCCGGTGCTCCTCCTCCCTAGGAACGTTATCATCCAAGCATTTGTCTCCACGGAAGCGGGTAATGTTCTTGTTTTTGAATCTTGGGTGTTCATCCCCTACCCCCTCTTGGATACATGTTTTTCTTGAAATTTCTTGCTGGAAGATGTTCCTAGGGTACCCATTTGCATGATAGAAACAATAGGATAGCACCCCAATTAGTTGATCTAATTTTATCCCTTGTTGGAAAATAAATCTAGTTCTGTTTTCGTGGAACCGGAATATCCGGTTAAGATCTGAACCAGAAATTCCGGTTGAGTTCTATCTCAATTTTCCAAATTCCAAAACTTTGTTGATTTCTCCTAGGATTTTTACATGATCGATTTGTGTATGCTTTCTTATTATTTTTATGTATGTTTCCTACTTTGTCTTGTGTGCACTCATCTTATGCTATCCATCTATACGCTCGATTCAGGTGGTTCTCAAGGTGACAAGCTAAGTTCTCGCAAGCTTCCTTCTTACAAGGAAACAAGTGATGAGGAACCTAGTGACTCTCGGCCTCCTAGGAAAACTATGGAAAAAAGCAAGGTTCTCCAAGCAAGTGGTAAAAATAAGAAGGTTGTTTCCAAGAGGAAGAAGGACAAGGAAACGAGGAAGAACTACCACTATGATGTCTCAGCTGCTGAATACATTTGCATTTGTCAGGGTGACTCGTCCAGTACTCAAAGGGATGGTGACATGGAGGATACTCGCTTTTGGTGCATGGAGAAATACCATATTTTCGCTGACATGTATCTTGAGTACAAGCATCCTGTTCGTCCCATGAATCCTACCAAGTTCCAACCCATCAAGGATAAGGAAGTGTTTCCCAAGCTACTAATGTGGTTGAAAGTTTCAACCTAGTGAAGCTCATGGAAACCCGGAGCCCCTACAACCATGACCTTGTGGTTCGGTTCATGTACACTTGAAGTGGATGACCGGGTCTACTTACTATGAAGCTCAGGGAAGGATATGCTTTGTCACTTGAAGTGGATGACTGGGTCTACTTACTATGAAGCTCATTTCTTCAATTTTCTCGAGTTCTTGGTTACAAGTGGTCCTCTAATCCTCCTCTTGGACATCGTATGCATGGGGTGGACAGACCGCACAGGGAGAGGGATATGGCTGAGATGTATGCTCCATGATATACGGTTGGTAAGGTGGAAGGTCTCCTTCCTTTCTACGATCAGTTGGTTCATATCTTCCGATCCTTCATTGCTCCAAGTGGTGGGAACAATGATGCTCTCACCACCTCCCTTTGCAACTTGCTGGTTCTTGACAAGCAGTGTGTTGAGGATCCGGACCCCACAAAGTCATATGAGGTGGATGTTATGGATTTCATCTTCCGCGAGCTCCACAATCCCATGCTTGGTGGGCATACCATTCCTTATGGTCCATATATTATGATGTTGATCAAGGTCACAATGAAGCAAGACTTCCATGATCTACCTATGGAAGATCACCATTTCAAGAAGTTGTACGTGAAGAGGAAGTCTGCTCCTGCTACTGCTGCTGCCCTTGTGAGTGGTTCCTTTATGGGGGATGCTCATGCTAGTGCCACCACTTCTAGTGCTCCTACTCCCAAGGCTGACACCTCTACTGTGCGCAGTGTCAGAAAGTTGTCGTGGTTTTAGCGCAATGTGATTTGCATGAAGGTTGACTGTAACAGCCCAAATTTGGTACCCTAAAATTTGAGCCAAATTTTCACTTTTGCATTCCACCATGCATCATGGCATCCTAATTAAATTGCTAAAAACAAATAAAGAAAAAACCGGAAACCCTTAAGAGCTGACCAATCCTTCCACTAAAAAAACTATTTCTTGATCTTCCATACTTCTCAAGGAAGTTCTAAAAATTAAATTGATTGTTTGGCAACTATAAGAAATTCCAAATGTTTTATAAAAAGAGAGGCATTCAAAATTGGCTTCAATCAAATTGTTTTAAAATACTTTCAAAACCTTTAAATTTTTTAAACAGAGGTTATGGATTGATTCTCAATGTTGATGGGAACCTCCACTTTTGTTTTGATGAATATTTGAAGAAGAAAACAAATGCCACAAATTACACAAAGGGAAAAACCAAATATGACTATATCTCACTTCCAATGGTTTTGTAAAAGTTTTGACAACCAAAAATTATTTTGAGATTACCATAGTGTTAAAAGTGATCCTTGCTCAGAATAAAAAATTTGCAAAGTCAATTATTTTACCAAATAAAATTAATGATGGAATTGTTAAAAATCCCTTAAGGTAACAACTTTTGTTCTGTCAAGTTTCTCCTTTTGAGCTCAAAATTTTACCAGGCCTTCCTCTGGCCAAATAAGAATTTTTTGCAAATTTTCATAAAAATTGAATTATTTAAAGGCCTCAATTAAATTCTGCACACTCTTTGGAAATAAAAAGAAATAAGAAAGAAAAGGAGGAGGGGGTTTTCGCAAAAAATCCTTCTTCTTTGTATAGTACAGGGGCAGAGGCATCGCGATAGTGGCCGTCTTCGCCTCGCCACTATGCCCCAGCCATCCTCTGCTACGCTAAGGAGGAGGAGAGCGCTCCCACGACGCCCTGTCCCTCCTCCCTCACCTCCTTACCTGCACCGCACCTCCCTCTCTCTGTATTTCTCTCCTGGGCCGAAACCCTAGCCGAGATCGCACCATGCATCGCCGGTGTTACAGCCACCGCCGAGCTCTTCCGGGTGGGGCAAAAGCTCCGCCGTAACCTCCTCCCCCTCCTGGTAGTAGGAATCAGCAGGGGACCACCAAAATTGCCCGCGTCGTCCAAATTTCTTCCCCCTTCCTAGCTCACTAAAAACGCCGCTGCACCTAAGCCATAGCCGGCCGCGGTAGTACCTCGTCACCGAAGTAGATTCCGGTGACCATTTGGTCTGCCCCGCCTCCCATTGTGTAGCCCTCGTCACGTAGGGTATAACGAGGAGGACTCCTAGCTCCGGTGAGCCCGAAATTGGCGGCGGCGGCGTCGACATGGCCACTGGCTCCGGCGGTGACGTCTTGCCGACGTCATGCTGACGCTAGCACCCCGCGGGCTGACCTAGTCAAACCGGGTGCGTGGGCCAGCTTGTCCGCATGGACGCCTACGTGGCCAGGGGGCCAACCGTCACCCTCTCTGGCTAGGATGCACATGCGTGAAAAACGTTTGAGAACATTTCGTTTAAAATTTTGAAAACAGAAACAGATTCAAATCTTTTCTTCTAAAATCCATAACAAATTGAAATGATCCAAATGAGCCCATTCAAATTACTATGTGTTCATATTAAAATGATCTATCTATTGGAAACATGTTTACACAAAGTTGAATAAATAATTTTGCACTTATTATTTAATTACAGAAATGTCCTATAAGAATTGAAACATTATAACTTTTGCTCTGTTTCCAAACTGAGCAAACAAGGTGTCAAAATGTTTGTCTTAACAAACTCTACACATCCATATTTTATTTGGACAAAATTGAAATAAAATTCTTCTCTGTTTAAATTAATCACTAAAAATACTGAATTAATTCCTATTGTTGGAAATGCACATCTTTTCAAGTAATTATCCAAATTTTGTGTTTCACATATAAAAATGTTTGGCAAGTCATAACCTCTCTGTTTATGTCATTTTCCAAGCATGACTAAATAAATTTTAGTAGTGGTTATATTAAAATGCAAGCCTAGTTAAATTGAACCAATTTGGTAAACTATAAAGGCATTTATATTTCACCCAAATTTATTCTTAATATGTCAACATGTCTAAGTTATGCAATTTACTTAACAGTACCATTGTTGGAAATGTTGTATGCCTTCTGTCGGATATATACCGATTAGGGGTATATCCGGCATTGGCCTAAAGAGCCGGATTACCAGGGTGGCCTGTTGGTAACGGATCACAGTCCATTGGGCGGCCCAATGAGTTGATGCGCAGGAAGCCGGATTCTAGAAGAACCCAGACCACGGCCCAAAGTGGTGCGGCTTGGAGAAGAAGACAGTTTCCTCACTTTCCAAGTTAGATACTTTCCGTAGTCTTCTAGGTTTCCTTTCTGTAAGCCCTAACCCGGCTATCTATATAAAGCCGGACGGGAGAGATGAAACAGAGAACAATTAGCTAAAAGCCAACTCGCCAAGAAGTTGATCCTCGTCGAGTTAGCAAATCCATACTCACATTGTACTTTGTATACTTCAGGCTTCAGTCCTGATTTAGTGAGATTGCAGGAGTAGGAACGCCACCTAGTTGCGTCGTACCGAACCTGGGTAAAACCTAGTGTTCTCGATTGCCGTACTACCACGCCCCCCACGTCTATACCCGTAGGCTCATGGCACCCCCGTCTATGATCCTTACTACGATGTCTCGATAGTTGGCGCCCATCGTGGGGCCAACGGCATCAGGAGTTATGTTTCGATCGGGGATACTCGGCGGAATCGGCAGTTCAATAACCGTCGGAAGCTTGGATTTCGACAGCGACGTCAGGCGCTTCCTCGATAACGGATCATACATGCTAGCACGAAATCACCTGGTAAGTGCCTGTGTTTTACCGATTGGATCTGCAAATATTTTTATCGGATTAACAGCATAGGCTTTGTGATTCTGTGGTGGAAGCAAATTTATCCCACCCATCCTATACCCTATTGAGGAAAACTATGATACCGGATTATGCTCAAATCGCCAAAATGATGCTGAAATTGCCGCCTCTCTGGAGATGCCTGCAATCAGATCACACTTTATTGGCATGGTGCAATCTGAGGTCGCGGATAACACGGAAGAAACTAATCCCGTGGAAGAAGCAGAAAACAATAATCCCACGGAACATTTGGAAGATCCGACACCCGTCGGTGAAACGACAAACTCGGAAGCCGACTCCGTGTTAGCTGCTATAGAAGCAAGATTGGAGTCGGAACCCGGATCTGAAGACATAGATTCTGAAGATGAAGACGCTTTCGAAAGAAAAGTCAAATCTATGCAGGGGAGCTTCCATGAAGTAATTATGGCAAAACCGACTGAAAACTCGGATGCCGAAGAAGATGAAGACCCCAAAACACCTCCGCCAGATGAGGAAAGAGAGGATGGCGAAACTAGTCCAACTTACCTCGATGTCAAGGAATTGACAGAGGAAGAATCTGGAAAATAGCCTCCTTCTTCCAAGAAGAAAAAGAAGACTGCCAAGAAAGTCCAGTACAAACTCCAGAAGAAAAAGTTGGCAGATATTGCTAATCAAAACCTGAAAGTAGGAGGAGGAAGAGGAGTCACACCCGTGGAGAAAAAAAAAGTCCCCGTTCCCCAAATGTCTTAATAGGACGAGATTGATCTGATCAAAACCTCGGTTGGACCTGACGAACCACAGGAAGTGCTGGAAGCCAGAAGACAAGCCCATATGCGGCAGCAGCAACACCTATTCCGATCTCAAGAAAACCTCCTCAAAGCCCAAGCTACCGTAAAAGCAAAGCAGGAGGAAATTGAAGAATTCGAAATACGGAATATGTATGGGATAAAACCCACGAGATTACCCGGAATTGCAAGGCCGGATGCACCGCCAGCAAAAGAAAGGTTACAAAACCCTTTTTGGCAAAGACAGGTTAACAGCGTAAACGCTAAGGGCGAATGCATTGATATGCCATAAACGTATCCCTAATTTCTGATCCTCCATGATAATATTATGCCAATTTCTACATGTTTTCTCCCTTCTTTATGTCATTTTTATCGATTTTCCGGACTAACCTATTAACAAGATGCCACAGAGCCAGTTCCATGTTTCCGCAGTTTTTTAGTTTCAGAAAAGTTGTTTTGGAAATATTCTCGAAATTGGAAAATTCGAAGCCCGGAAGTCCTATTTTCACCGGAAGCATCCAAAAGACCGAAGAGGAGCCGAAGAGGGGTAGCATGGGGGGCACACCATAGGGTGGCGCGACCCCCTGGCCGCGCCAGCTATGGGTGTGGGCCCCCCGGCCTCCACCGCCTTTGCCCTTTCGCCTATTTAAGCCCCCCGGATGGAAAACCCTAGACACCTGATCAAAATCCCCGAAAAAGTTCCCCAGCCGCCGTCACCATCAACCCCAGATCAGGGGGGTTCTGAAGCTGTTTCCGGCACCCTGCCGGAGAGGAGATCATCACCGGAGGCTTCTACATCACCATGCCTGCCTCCGGAGTGATGCGTGAGTAGTTCATCCTTGGACTACGGGTTCGTACCTGTAGCTAGATGGTTGTCTTCTCCTCATATGCCTCCATGTTTAGATCTCGTGAGCTGCCTATCATGATCGAGATTGATCTTATGTAATTCTCTGTGCTGTATTTGCTGGGATCTGATGAATATTGACCTTATGCCAAGTTGATTATAGTCTTTATTTGCATATGCTATTTGTGATGTTGCATGCTCTCTGTTGCTAGTGGTTATTCTGGCCAAGTAGTTCCTAGTGACTCCAAGAGGGAGTATTTATGCTCGATAGTGGGTTCATGCCTCCTTGTTGCCTTGCTCGAGTGACAGAAACGTGAAGGGGGAGGATGTGTTGTTGCCATTAGGGAGAAAACAACGGTGAGAGTGTCCGCGTGCATAATCATTGCTTACATTACACACTTTGTTTAATGCAATTATCTGTTTCTTGCAACTTAATACGTGAGGGGGTTCGGATGATAACCTGAGGGTGGATTATTAGTCATAGATGCAGATGGATGTCGGTCTATGTATCTTGTTGTAATGCCCGCACTAAATAGCATAGTAATCTTCATATGATATTGTGCACCACGGTGCAACCTTTATTTGTTAATTGCCCAACTGTAATTTGTTCACGCAGTAGGCTATCTTTTATGGAGAGACACCACTAGTGAAACTATGAACCTCGGTCCATTTTTCCACACTGTTAAACAAACGACAACAATTTCCTGCTCTCTTTACTTTCTGCAAGCATACACTGTTTTTCCACACTATACGTCTAATCTTTGTTTTCAGCAAGACCGGTGAGATTGACAACCTCACTGTACCGTTGGGTCAAAGTATTTTGGTTGTGTTGTGTGCAGGTTCCACGTTGTTGCTGACACCGGTGAAGCACAAGCACCACCGTCAGTGGCATCAACCTTCCGAAGATTCTCTTTCTCCTACTGGATTGACAACCCTTGTTCTTAACTAAGGAGAAAACTCCTACCGATGTGCTCATCACACCTTCCTCTTGGGGTTCCCAACAACGCATAGAAAGGAGTTAACTCTGCGAGCAACAAGGATTTTTCTGGCCCCGTTGCCGGGGAGAAGGAAGTCTTCTGGCAAGGGGAGTCTCTCACTCTCAATCTCTTCATTTTGTTTATTGTCTTGTTTTTATTTCTGTCTTGTTTTTATTTCTCCATATCAAAAACACAAAAAATAGTTTATTTATCTATATGAAAAACACAAAAAATAGTTTACTCCATAGGTGTTATTTATTTGCTTGCTTCTATTCTGCTAAAATGAGTATTCCTGAAGTAGAGGTTCGTTCTTTTAGGCAACAAGGGGGAGAAAGTTTAAAAGATGCTTGGTATAGAATAAATAATGCTCATAAGAGGTGCACAAAAAAAATCTACCTTGATACTCCTGATAAATTTTTATGTTGGTATTTCTGGCTGGTATAGGCATGTGTTAGATACTCTTACGGGTGGAAATTTTCTAGGAACTCCTGCTTTGGAAGCCTGCAATTTGATTGAAAGTTTAGTAGGAGCACCTCCCATTACAACTGTTAAAACTGAGATCAATTTGGAGGATGTTATTGATAAACTAAACTCTTTGGGAATGAACTTATCAGTCTTCCTTGATAATACTAGCAAAGTTAATGAATTACTAGTTACTATTGATAAAAGAATAACTGCTCTAGAAGCTAGCAACACTCATGATAATCAAAGTTTTAGGATTGGTAAACTAGAGGATGCCATGGGAACTTTAAGATCAACCTTTTCATCTCTTAAATTCAAAAAGGAGAAAGCCTTTGTGGGAAAGGAGCAAAGATTTATGTATGCTCCTAAGATGGCTAAACCCAAATCTCAATATGTGCTGAAAATTGCTAAAACAATTAATGAGACTAAGAGTGACCTTCATGTTGAATCTTCAAAAACATCTAAAGTGCCTATTTCTGCAAATAATGGTTTAGAGGAAGGTATAGATGATTCTTCTTCACTTGAAAATACTTGAGCTTCCCTTTTATGCCTAGCTGAAAGACGTTAAAGAAAAGCGCTACCGGGAGACAACCCGTTTTATTTCTCTGTTTTCATTAAGTTTTCCTTTGTTTTCTTTGGTGTGCTTTGCACCTGGGTGTTTTATATTTCCTTAGCAACCACAATGTATCTTTTATTTTGTGTTTTTGTTGATCCAAGTAAACCCTCTAGTGGAAAGTTGACACTATATTTCGGATTTCTGCGCAGGAAACAGATTTCTGCTGTCCACTGTAAATTCCGTTTAAAATCACAGAAAATTCAAAATTACCTGAGGTTTTTTGTGCTTAATCCTGAGTTATAAACGCAACTTTTTCTAGAAGACAACTTTTTGATTTGAGAAACATAAGAGTTTTGAAAAAATCGATCTTTACCTGTTGTTCTATTTTTGACACATTTGTGCATTTATCGCATTTGCATCTTAATCTCTTTCTTTTGGTGTTCTTTTGAGAAAAAGAGTTTTGAAAGAAGTTTTGACAGTAGCTAATGTGTTTTTTGAGTGTTAGACTTGTTTCAAAACTGAACCATGTGAATTTATTATTTAAATTGCACTAATGTTGCTAATGAAGATTGTGAGAATTTTGATGTGAAGGAAGTTTTCAAGGGTCAAGAGAAGAGGATGATATGATGTGATCAAGAAGAGTGAAAATCCTAAGCTTGGGGATTCCCCGTTGGTACATCTAAGAAAATTCCAAGAAGACTCAAGCGTCTAAGCTTGGGGATGCCCAAGGCATCCCCTTCTTCATCAACAAATTATTAGGTCACTTCTAGTGAAACTATATTTTTATTCGGTCGCATCTTATGTGCTTTACTTGGAGCGTCTTTTATTTTTGTTTTCAGTTTGCTTTTGCTTTTGATTTAGTTTGTTTTTTTACTTTCATAATAAGATTGGTTGGAACCCAGCATTCTTTTATTGGAGAGTGACACGCTCCGCTTTTTCTTGAGAATACGTTGTATTCTTAGTCTCCGTTTGACTGCTGCATTTATTCAGCTCCTGTTTTGCATGCATCTCTTGTTAGAGCTGTTCGTTTTAGTAGTATTATTTGAGTACTCTCATGTTTTCTTGCTGTATCATAAATAGTATTTTTGTTAAAGCATGTTTTGTATGGTGCTTGTTGGGAGAAACAAAGAAAACTGCTGCTTGAAGTAGAATTTATAACAGTACTAGTAGAAGCTTGTATAGACTGTGGCTAGGACTTTTTAATGCCATGCTAAATATTATTTTAGTTTTAAAGCCTTGTGGTTATTCAGTAGCATGATTAGCCTCAAATATCTGAGAGTATTTAATATGTATTGAAAGATTCATGAGTTGTTCTTGTCATTGTAAAGCATCAATATATGGTATTCTCTTTCGAATGTTTTATTCGGTTGACTTGGCGCATGCTCACACCATGTTTATGACTACAAACTAGTCACGAATAGCCTCCATGACCACTTAGTTTTTGAACTTGTGATACTGCTTATGTTTTAAGTAATGAGGCTTATGTCACTATGCATGATTATGGCTCTTATGCCCTCTTGATTTGTCGCTCCCAGTTTTTTGCTAGCCTCCACCTGTACTGAGTATGAGCTCTACTCCTGCATCCAAACTCTCTTAAACCAAAGTTTTTCCCATTGTGTCCGCCATACCTACCTACACGTGATATTTAACTGCCATTCCAAAGTAAATTGCTCATGTGTTACCTTTAAAACCTTCAAAATTACTCCTGCTTTATGTTCCTGTTTTTGCTCATGAGGACGTAAATAGAGAATCTTTATCTCACTTGTTGATTGGATTTCACACCCTGGACTAGTGGCTTGATCCGCTTATCCAAATGATAGAAGAGCTGGCAGCGGGGTGCCCAGCCCCAAATTAATGCATACAAATTCTCTTTAGTATTTTTGCGCCTGATTTATCAGTCAAAGCATAATTGTGTAAACAAAAGAGAAAGAGGGACAACCTTCTACACCTGTTGCGTCCTTCACCATGGGAGCCGCTCTTGTGAATCCAATTGACTTGTGACGTACTATATTTTCTGTTTTCCATTCGTTGACATTAGCATACCTCTCCCAAAATATAGACATTCCTCCACAAATGTCAAACTTTTAATACCTCTGTTTAATAAAATAAAAGCTCTAGCACATGAGTGATCCCTGCTTTCCTCTGCGAAGGGCCTTTCTTTTACTTTTATATTGAGTCTCCATCTTCTAACTTTATGCACAGTTGAGAGAGCATTTTTGCCATTCCGAGTTCTATGTGCATTTGTCCCATAAGCATCAATAATTACTTCCTGATGTGATATTATTTGTTCTTAAATTATTTGTTCTAGTCTTCCTCATGAACTTTGAAGGTGTCCTGGCATTTATGTTTTTCCCCACTCTTAAGGACTATCGAAATATCACTTTGCCATGCTTTTTCTATACCTGAAACACACGTTTACCTTTCTTTGCATTATTATTCATGATCCTTTATTTGAGTTACTCTTCGTGATGCAAAGTAATTGCTATGCTTTATTATTAAAGTTTTGTTTATCATGCTTGTGTTTAAAGTCTTATGATCTCAGCGTGCATATGCTTTTACATTAGATTGATCAAGTTTATGTTAGTAGCATGTCACCTCAGAAATTATTGTTTTATTGTTTACCTACTCGAGGACGAGTAGGAACTAAGCTTGGGGATGCTTGATACGTCATAAACGTATCCCTAATTTATGATGCTCCATGGTCATATTATGCCAATTGCTACATGTTTTCTCCCTTCTTTATGTCATTTTTATCGATTTTCCGGACTAACCTATTAACAAGATGCCACAGAGCCAGTTCCCTGTTTTCTATTGTTTTTTAGTTTCAGAAAAGTTGTTCTGGAAATATTCTCGGAATTGGAAAATTCGAAGACCGGAAGTCCTATTTTCCCCGGAAGCATCCAGAAGACCGAAGAGGAGCCGAAGAGGGGCAGCAGGGGGGCCACACCATAGGGTGGCGCGGCCCCCGGCCACGCCAGCTATGGGTGTGGCCCCCCCGGCCTCCACCGCCTTTAACCTTTCGCCTATTTAAGCCCCCCGGATGGAAAACCCTAGACACCTGATCAAAATCCCCGAAAAAGTTCCGTAGCCACCGTCACCGTCAACACCGGATCAGGGGGGTTCTGAAGCTGTTTCCGGCACCCTGCCAGAGAGGAGATCATCACCGGAGGCTTCTACATCACCATGCCTACCTTCGGAGTGATGCGTGAGTAGTTCATCCTTAGACTACGGGTTCGTAGCTGTAGCTAGATGGTTGTCTTCTCCTCACATGCCTCCATGTTTAGATCTCGTGAGCTGCCTATCATGACCGAGATTGATCTTATGTAATTCTCTGTGCTGTGTTTGCTGGGATCCGATGAATATTGACCTTATGCCAAGTTGATTATAGTCTTTATTTGCATATGTTATTTGTGAGCTTGCATGCTCTCTGTTGCTAGTGGTTATTCTAGCCAAGTAGTTGCTAGTGACTCCAAGAGGGAGTATTTATGCTCGATAGTGAGTTCATGTCTCCTTGTTGCCTTGCTCGAGTGACAGAAACGTGAAGGGGGAGGATGTGTTGTTGACATTAGGGAGAAAACAGCGGTGAGAGTGTACACGTGCATAATCATTGCTTACATTACACACTTTGTTTAATGCAATTATCTGTTGCTTGCAACTTAATACCTAAGGGGGTTCGGATGATAACCTGAGGGTGGATTATTAGTCATAGATGCAGATGGATGTCGGTCTATGTATCTGTTGTAATGCCCGCACTAAATAGCGTAGTAATCTTTATGTCATATTGTGCACCACGGTTCAACCTTTATTTGTCAATTGCCCAGCTGTAATTTGTTCACCCAACATGTTATCTTTTATGGAGAGACACCACTAGTGAAACTATGAACCCCGGTCCATTTTTCCACACTGTTAAACAAACCACAACAATTTCCTTCTCTCTTTACTTTATGCAAGCATACACTATTTTTCCACACTATACGTCTCATCTTTGTTTTCAGCAAGTCCGGTGAGATTGACAACGTCACTTTGCCATTGGGGAGAAGTATTTTGGTTGTGTTGTGTGCAGGTTCCACGTTGTTGCTGACACCGGTGAAGCCCCAGCACCACCGTCAGTGGCATCAAACTTCCGAAGATTCTCTTTCTCCTACTGGATTGATAACTCTGGTTCTTAACTAAGGGGAAAACTCCTACCGCTGTGCTCATCACACCTTCTTCTTGGGGTTCCCAACAACGCAGAGAAATGATTTAACTCCGCCAGCAACACGCATCTATAAAACCACAGCTGAAAACGCGGAAGCTGCGTTCTCCATCCTTAATGATGATCTGTACTCCAACGACGAAAACTTCAGGGAGTGTATGCTTTCCTAGGAAAAGCATTACAACAACAACAACAAGGACATGCAAGATCAGGGAAGTTGCACGATGACTCGGTCCTATGCGAAACTGCCACATGCGCCGTTGGAGCACCTGGACCTAGCGAACCTGGAGACTCATGCAATTCTAAGGAGAAGAAGGGAGATCCTAAGAAAGACAAGAAAATCCCAGATAATAGGGATGAAGCGTCCAGAACGGGATCCCATCTACCGAAAGTTGGAAACAATCCCCGTGATCACAAGGGATGGGAGGAACAAAACCGGAAAGACGGAAAAATAATGCCGCCTCCGAGACGCCCAGCCGAAAAAGCCGGAAGATATGATAACCATAATCCTCATAGGCGTTAGAGATCCTGTACTCCTCCTAGGAACAAAGAAAGACCAAGGAGTAGAAATCCACCTTATTCCAAAGGATACGACAACAGACGAAATAGGGATAATCCCGGAAGAGCGCACTTGCGCAACAATGGGCCAGAAAGGAGCAGATCCCCTTCTGTTCATTCAGCCGGCAGATATTCTGCACACGTCGATAAGGTGGAAAGAGACGATCTATACTTCAGAGCTAAGTGCTTCACTGACAGGATCCGAAGAATTAGTCTACATTCTGGTTTCGCCAAAGTTGGTCCAACTTATAAAAAGTATATCGGAAGTACAAACCCAGATACGTGGCTTTCAGATTACTATACCGCCGTCCAGATTAATAAAGGGACAGATTTGGAGGCTGTGAAGTTCCTTCCCCTCATGTTATTAGACGGAGCCAGATATTGGATCAATGGGTTACCATCAAGAACTATCGTCGGCTGGGAAGATATGGAGAAAGTATTCGCTCAACACTTTCAGGGCACGTACAAACGCCCTAAGAGATAAACCAGCTGAACCGTTGCGTCCAATATGAAGACGAGTCGTATGTCGACTTTATCTCAAGATGGATAGCAATGAAGAGCAGTTGCTCGGGAATAACTGATGTACAAGCAATGCATGCTTTCATCAATGGCGTGAAACCCGGCCTCGTACCGTTCATGGTTGGTTCGAAAGAGCACAAAGATCTCAGATGTATGCTTACCACCGCCAACGAACACGCAACGGCTGAAGATGATATCAGAGCAAGAGGTGGAAATATCGATGCTTTGGCTCAGGCCAAAAAGACACCACGCTCTGAAAGAAGGCTACTCCAGAGGCACAAGCAAAACCCAAAGAAGTAAACGCAACCTTTGGAAAGGATAATGGCAGCAAATGGAAAGGAAGAAGCACAAAACCAATCTCCTACTCAAAGGAAGAGTGGGAAAAGATGAAGTCGGAAAACAGTGTCCACCATTCGCAATTTGGGAATCCTACCCATACAAATGCGTAGTGCCGCCTCAACAAACATATGAAGGGCACTACAGGATCCGGGAATAAAGGAAAGAATTCCAAGACGAAGTTCAACAAGCAAAATCCAGAAGCTGAGAAAGAAGAAAGTGAATCGGACACTGATGATAAAATCCAGGAGTAGTAGCGAAAAGGCGAGCCAAAATTCCCGAGAGTTGAAGGAGAATGTAACCTAACTTTGCTGGCAACTCCCTCAGCAAAGCAGGCGAAAAGGACACTTCGAGAAATTAACGCGGTTGTTCCACCACACCAAAGTACTTGAAGTATTCAAATACGCCAAGTATTCAAATATGCCAATTACCTTGGATCAGTCAGATCATCCCGGAAACATCCCAGAACCCGACATGCATGCTTTGGTCATAAGCCCTATTCTTCAAAACACTATGCTCAAAAGAGTGCTGATGGATGGAGGATCTAGTATCAATATCATGTACTTGAGTACATTGAAGCAGCTGCACATTTCCGAGACCCAGCTCAGGCACAGTAATATACGGTTTCATGGTATTGTTCCTGGCAGGCAAGTACAATCCCGAGGAGAAATTTCCCTAGATGTAACCTTTGGAAAAAGAGAACATTTCCGCCAGGAAAAGATCTCATTCGAGGTGGTGCCGTTCGAAAGTGTTTACCACGCAATACTCGGACGTTCGGCTTTCGCCAAACTCATGGCAAGATCATGTATATCTATAACAAGCTGAAGATGCCAGGGCCAAAAGGAGGAGTAATTATCATTACCGGAGATTACAAATTGGCGAACGAGCTGGAGAAAGGAAACGCCCTCTGTGCCGAACAGGTGATTCGGAAGGAGGAATTGAAGAAGCTAGCCAAAGAAGTTTGGCCGATGCAAATGTTATCAGGAAAAGAAAGTCGGAAGCCGGCAGATAGCTATATGGCCTCGGAAAATCCAAGACAGGTTATCCATCCCAAAGATCCGACAAAGTTTGTCATAGCGCGAACTGGGATGACTGACAAATAGGAAGACGTGCCCATCAAGTTCCTTCATGGGAACTGGGCAATTTTTGCCTGGTGTCCTGCTGATATTCCAGGTGTACCTAGGGAACTTGCTGAGCACCAACTCAAAGTAATTCCAGGTTCAAAACCCGTCAAACAAGGCCTCCGTTGTTTCGATGGAAGAAGATGGAAGGCTATAGGCAAGGAAATTATCCGGCTTTTAGCAACTAATTTTATCCGGGAAGTTATACATACTGATTGGTCTGCGAACCCAGTATTAGTCCCGAAGAAAGATCGTATTGTTCTTAGGATGTGTATAGATTACACCGGCTTGAACAAATTGTGTCCAAAAGATAGGTTCGCGTTGCCGCGAATCGATCAAATAATAGATGCCACAGCTGGCTCTGAGCTTTTATGCTTTTTGAATGCTTATTCCGGGTACCATCAAATACGTATGAAGCAGGAGGATCAAATAAAAACTTCCTTCATAACCAGGTATGGAACATACTATTACATAACCATGCCTTTTGGCTTGAAGAACGCCGGTGCAACTTACCAGCATTGCATGCAAAGATGCTTGCATAGTCAAATCGGAAAAATGTCCATGTTTATGTGGATGGAATTGTCGTAGTTTCCAGGGAAAAGGATACACTCCTTGAAGATCTACGAGAAACTTTCGAAAATTTGCGCACTTATAAAAATGAAGTTGAATCCATTAAAGTGCGTATTCGGGGTTCCCTCAGGAAAGCTTCTGGGTTTTATCGTTTCTCACAGAGGAATAGAAGTAAACCCGAAAAAGATCAAGGCAATCTTGAATATAACAAGGCCTATGTGCTTAAAAGATGTCCAAAGATTGACGGGCTCTGCAGCCGCAGTTAGCAGATTTATAAGCCAGCTAGGTGACAAAGCTCTGCCATTATACAAATTGTTGAAGAAATCTAACAAATTTGAATGGACAGAAGGCGGACAAAGCATTAACCCAGATAAAAGAAACCTTGATGAAAGCTTCGATTGTGGCATCCCCAAAAGACGAAGAACCCATGTTACTGTATCTTACAGCAACAAACAGGGTTATTAGCACGGTGATAATTGTGGAAAGGCGTAAAGATGAGCAAAGCATACCAGATCAACATCCAGTGTACTACATTAGCGAAGTGTTCTCCGAGTCAAAGAAAAGGTACCCACATTACCAAAAACTGGCATATGGCGTGTTTTTTGTATCTCGAAAAATCCGTCATTATTTCCAAGGACATTCCATAACAGTGTTAAGCAAAGCACCACTAGGGGATATCATTAACAATGAGGACGCAACAGGCCGAGTCGCCAAATGGGGTATTGAGCTAGCTGCGTTCGACATTAAGTACCAACCCCGGACGTCAATTAAATCCCAGGTGTCGGCAGATTTTGTCGCTGTTTGGACAAAAGCAATGGAAAACACACCAATGTCGGAGTCGGAATATTGGATCCTGCATTTTGACGAATCCAAAATGAAGAAAGGCGTTGGAGCTGTTGTAGTGCTCAAATCTCCAAAAGGTGTCATAATAGAATATTTATTACAAATACATTTCAACGCCAGTAACAACGTGGCAGAATACGAAGCTTTGCTTCATGGTTTGCATATTGCAAAGGAGATAGGCGTCAAGCATATACTTTGTTATGGTGAATAAGACTTGGTACAACATCAGCTAAACCAAACATGGGATGCTAAAATCCCCATTATGGCCGAATATCGGAGAACTGTGAACGAGTTTGCCATTTGCTTCATAGGATTTGAAGTACTTCATATCAAAAGGGAAGAAAATTGGAACGCTGATGCATTAGCCCGCATGAGATCGGAAAGAGTGAAAACCCTACCACATGGTGTGTTTGTCCAACATTTGCATGAATGTAACATCCCAAGTATGAAAAACACCATTAGAATGTTTGCTCCTTGTTAATTTATGTTTTGCATCATGTCATCATAAGCTTTGCATTTGTTTTCACTTGTTTTTCCATTTTGAATTTCAAACCAAATTTCAAATCCTTGTTTCATACTTGTTCTGTTACATTTTCCAAATGAAACTTTCAAATCAAAACATCCAATTGTTACCAATAAACTTGAAATTCCAAACTTTAAACTTGCTTAAGTTTCAATAATTCAATTATACCAAATTCACTCAAATTCATTTGAATTTTCAAACGGCAACCAAATTTAAATATTTGGAAAACAAAAAGTTGCACAGCTGGGCTTTTGTAATAAACAGATTATACAAATTTATCCCCAAATTTTTAAACCCCAAAAACCCTTCTATTTCTCTCCTTTTCTTTTCTTTTCTTTTCTGCAAAAAAAACCCAGAGAGAAACAAAAAATAAAAACAGAAAAGAGAAAAGGGGGGCAGGCCAGCCAAACCACAGCCCCAAGGCCCAAGGCCCAGCCACCCTTACCTGTCCCTTTCGTCCTCCTCTGTACGGAGACAGAGGAGAGGGGAGGCTCCCCCACCGGCAGCGCCACCTGTGCTCCCCTCCTCCCCTATATCTACCTCCCGGGGCCGTGCCCTAGCTTCCCTCTCCCTCCTCCATCTCCCAGCCGCCGCCATTCCTCCTCCTCCCTCTCGGAACCCCTCCTTTCTCCTGCTGTTCTTCTCTGAATTTCTGCAATCGCCATGGCCGGAGCTTGATCGTGGGTGGGGTTGGTGGTTGTGGTCGCCGTCAGGTCCCCACGGGCACGGGAACGAGTTCCCCGCGCCTTCCTCTCCCTCCTCGTTTCCTTGACTGAGCCAGGGAGACGCCCGATCGTCGACACCTCGCCGTCCATCGCCGCCTGTCGCCACCGCCTCTCCCCCGAGCCGCTGCTTCGACGACAACGGGGGTGAGCACCTCTTCCATCCCCTCCTTTCTCCTCTTGGCAACCGCACGCACTCCCTGCACCTCCCTGTACTGGCCAACAAGCAGCAGCAGCACAGCGTCGCCGCCGGCGACCACCGTGCTCTCCGTCAGGTTCAGCAACTGAACTAGTTTCAGTTTCGTCAGAGAAATCTCGAGGCTTTGCCTCAAAACCGCGCGCGCCTCTCTACTGTCACGATACAACAGCACACCCCAGTGGCACACGCACTGCGCACACGCACACGAGGGCGAGGGTTCGAGTCCCCCCCTCGCGGGATTAAATCCCATCTTTTTTACTACGCGCGCTGACAGGTGGGGCTCCCCTATCAGCGACCCTGCAGCCACGCGCGAGCACACACACGCCACATAAGCGCCACCGTGGCCCAGGGCCCTCTGTCAGTGGCTCAGGCTGGGCCAGTGCGAGGTGAATTTCATTTCTGGCCTTTTTCTTTTACTTTCAAGTCCATGTTTATTTACAGAATGGTCCCTGGAATTCAAACTCTCATAGATCCCTCATTTCAAATTCAAATTCAACATGTTAAATATGTTTTCCATACCAAATTTAATTCTCTACATGTTTAAACCAATTGTATACTGTTTTGAACATTTCAATTGGTTTCAAAAATTCAAATTCAAACTATTATTTCAAATTTGGTCAAATTCATAACTAATTCAAATTTAATTCAAATGGCACATATAAAATATGTTTTCCATGCAAAATTGAACAAGCTTTCCAAATATAAACTTTGTTTCCTGTTTTAAATAATTAAAATTGGTTAAATAATTTAAATCTTGTTTAAATCATTTAAAATTGCCAAATTCATAACTTGGTCAAATTAAATTCTTTTTGAACATATAAAATATGTTTTCAAACCAGAAAAGTATAACCTTTTCAAATATGAATTTTATTTAATGTTTTGAACAAATAAAAATTCAAATAATTTTATACTTAAAGGAAATTCATTTAAATCTTGTCCAAACTTGTTTAATTCATAATTAATTCATTTTAAATCCTTTGTCAAGAAATGAAACATGTATTCCACCTAAAATTTTGTGTTCTTTCCAAATATGAGTTTTGTTATCTATTTTGAACAATTAAAATGGGTGAAAACAACAAATGCTTGTGTAACTCATTTAAGAAGCCAAATTTTATAACTTAATAAATAAAATTCCAACCTTGGTAAACAATATTTCAAATTGAAGCTATTGTTGTTTTCTTATTGTTTTCCTCATCCATGCATCACTCTAATCAACTTTAACATGATGGTTATTTGTAGATCATTTAATCCAACCTTAATTCATGGGCTTTTCCATATGCAATCCAAATTGCATATAGGCCCATTTAATTATGTTACCATGTCAACTAGCTTATCTTTGATGCATCAATTAAATTGTCATGCATCATCCCATGTTTGTGCATTATGCCATGTTATTGATTGTTCATCTTTCTTCGTTGTTTGTTTGCTTCTTCCCGAATAGACGACGACGTTGAGATAGACGAGGTTTACGACACTACTTCAGAGGAGTTAGCCCAGTACCAGGCTACTGAGTTTGCAGGCAAGTATTCACTCACATGAACCATTGTGTCCTTTCCACCACTATATACCGATACTTTCCGTTGTCTAATCTGCTAGCCTTAAGATTCGTTGCTTGTGTTTCGATCCTATCACATGTTATCCTGTAACCCTGATATAGCCTATCCTCCACACCTAAAACCCCGTTGCTTGTTGCCCGTGTCTTACTAGCATGCTTAGGGTTGTTTATGCTCGAGTCTGATGTCCGTTATTTCTATCACCATATTTATTATGTTCTGGGGCTCGATGTTTAAACAACAACCTGTTAATGTTTGAGGTAATGCTAATTTGATGATAAGGCACCGGCAGGAGGCCGGGTATGGTTTTGAGGTCTGCTAGTGTCGAATTCAGGAAAAGTTCTTGTCCTCTAGATCCATGATGAGCGCGCTAACCGCATGTGGGAAGCGTGTATGGGCGCCCCCCTCAACTTTGATTCGATTCGCATCTCGTCCAAATCGCCTCATTTAGTTCGGGTTTTCCATTTGCCGCATGCATATGCAGGTGCGAACCCTTGGCGCCAGGGTGGTAACTTTTGTAGTCGGCATTTAGGGAGACACGTTCTTAGAGTGCTATGAGGGTCCCCTTTTCTTCGTGGGGCTTGATTAGCCGTGCGCTCAACTGCACGGGGTTCTTTGGGCTTGATGCGAAGAAGAGTTGGGTTGTGTTGAGTGTCTCGCTTGGTGGGTTTGATCCCCGTCTGGCGGGATATTCTTACGTGTACGGCCAAATTGGTGCATCCCTGCAGGGTTAAATCTTCTCGAGAAGCCGTGTTGTCCGCGGTTATGGATGACTTGGTGATAGGGCTGGCTAACAAGGATTAGACAACTTACACCTAATTAATAATAATTTGACTAGTAATAGGCATATTGTCACAATAACTTGAACCTTCATTAATCCAACTGTGTGAGTTATCCTCGGATTGCTTCTTTGGATAAGGGGCGAGATCCAGGATGGGTTTGTTTGAGGATAGTGGTAGTTAGTTCCGATACACTATCTTATCCCCTTCTTTTAGCCGGATGTTGTAGCGTGTCTCTGTAGTTGGTTAGAGCAGCCCGCTGCCGCATCTTTATATCACCTATCTTCCGTTGAACCCAAAGCATCTATACTTGGTGTTGCCGGGTACACTTTGGTATCTTGTGCGTCTTGCTTGCCAGTACTCGTCTGTACTGACCCCTTTGGGGCTGCGTGTTCTGCAGACTACGTTTCCGAGGATCCCCATGGTGGCTACTACGTGGAGTATGACGAGGCTGCTGACGAGTAGATAGCGGACCCGGGAAGGATCCGCGACATCGTGGTTGGGCTCCGTCTTTTCGTTTCCGGCCTCTTAGGCCTATTTGGATCTTGTCTGTACTCAGACACTTTGGATGCTTCCGCTGTGATGTAATGATGACTTGTTGGGACATGTGTCCTCTGGATGATTGTATTTGCTATCTCTGCTCTAGTGAGAGCTATTTGCCACTTATTTCTATTTCTTTGTGTCTTAGAGATTTGTTGTGATATCACTTGTTCAAATGCCGTTGACGTACCATGTGTGTATGTTATGAAGTACGTCAATGGAAGTAGTCGGATTTCTATGGGATGGTTTACGCAGACGATGAACAGTAGAGGATGGTTGTCACACATTTACGTGTTGGCCTGCTCATATTGAGATGCGGGTGCCGGTATGCCCCGTAAGCCATTTATCTACTGTTTAGCGGGCTGTGAGTATTCTCTAGAAGTCCGGGTGCAACAAATGGTATCAGAGCCTGTCTGCCTGTAGGATCCCTTTTACTGGTCGCAGTTGAGTCTAGAAACTATTTTGTAGCTATACAGGAAAAATGAAACGTGAGAGTAGGAATTCTGTTCTTTTATTTCTTTCCCCACCCACCCTCCCTTTTCTGGTAAGGAAGTGCAACGTTGTTTTCTCTTCTCATCTAAACTTTCAAGTTAGGATTTCACGAATCCTGGTTTCTCTAGGATAGTTATATCTACTAGACCATAGGAATGGAGGTGGTTGTGACATGATTTATCATGTTGCCTACTCACGATTGAGAACGGAGGCACATAAGCCCCGGAAGCAGATCCTCTATTCCTTAAGCAGTAGATATTGATCCTTTAGAAGCCCGGATGGGTTTTTCCGTAGTACCTCAGGAGTGTTTGGTCTCGTGTTTCCCGAATGTTGCTTCGATATCCTGTTCTTCTCAACATCCTTTCGTCCGTTGAAACCTTGTTGTTGCTTGCCACTTCAGTTCTTCTACCGGCGTCTAATCAAAGCTTCCCCGATCATCTGCAGATGGATCTCAGGTTCTACCCGCAGGTGGTTCGTATGACTCGTTGCGAGAGCACTGCCGGTTATCCGGAGATGCTGAGAGACATGGTCACTTTTCTGGGGTTCCGTTGGGCACCAGAGTACCAGGTCTATGAGCAGCAGCGAGAGTTTGAGCAGACCTACTACCAGGCTATCGTCTACATTCTGTCAGATGATGGCATGAGCGTAGTCCACCGCTACGAGGCAGTAGGTTCCACAGTGGATATGGCTGTGCAGCAGGTAGCTTATGTGAGCCTCACCGTCCTTCGTGCTGACTACTGGGGATTTGACGATTCCATTTATCGCCACATCCCCCGTGGTTACATCACTTTGGAGGGAGCTCATTTCACTCTCTACGACAACTTGGATGTTTACGAGCATGATAACTCCAGGCTGCACACCACCGCTCAGTTTGTGAGGCACAGTGACGCAGTTGCCCGCACACTATCTCAGGAGTTGGCTTCAGTCAGAGAGCAGCTTTACCTTGCTTTGACTCGTCTGGCGACGTACACCACAGAATTTGTTGGAGACGAGCGCTTCGCACGTTTCGATCAGCCAGTTGGGCGTCGTCTGCCAGATGCTGGAGGTTACGAGCCGATCAGAGGTCCACTCCTTAACCTTGGTGCTGGTTACACTGGGATTCCCCGCTTTGGAGCACAGGGAGTCGACGCTATGTACTTCACCACGCCTAGAGTCGGCCTCAGACCACGTCAGATCTACGTGGATCGTCGCTCCACCTACTTTCGTGGGCGTCCTCCTCACCGTACCTCTCGCCGTACTCCTAGCCGCCGTCCTGCGTGATGAGCATGGGAGTACCGATGTATCCATTCTTAGCTATGTTTAGTTATCCTTTGGCATTCGAACCATTTATGGTGTGTTGGATATTCTGATGTATTTGAACATGTGATGGTGAACCTTGTGGTTGTCTATTCATGCGTCGGAATAATCTCTCTTTCGGTTTCCAAGTCTATCCTTTTCTATTGTTGTGCTAAAATGCATTTCCATTCAGGATGCCGCCAACAAGGAACAACACGCCTGAGCCACCGCCAATCGCGGAGCTGTTGACTCAGATGACCCAAGTCATGACGCAGATGGCCCAGTTTCAGGCTAATCAGCACATCAACCAGACAGCTCCACGAGTCAGCATCAAGGAGTTTCTCAGTCTGGGCCCAAGAGCTTTCATGGCCACATGCGAGCCTCTGGACGCTGATGACTGGATCCGTGAGATAGCTAAGGCTCTGGAGATTGCTCATGTAGCTGAGGAAGACAAGGTCAAGTATGCATCCTATCTGCTGAAGGGTCAGGCAGCTACTTGGTGGGAGAACTTCCAGGCCATGAGAACAGGGATGCCAGTCACGTGGGATTGTTTCAAGGAAGCCTTCCTGAAGCACCACATTCCAGATGGTCTCATGGAAAGGATGCGTGAAGAGTTTTGCTCTCTCAAGCAGGGCAAGTTGGACGTCATCGGGTATCAGAGTGAGTTCAATCGCCTCGCTCGTTACGCTGGTGATGAGGTGTCCACTGAGGCTAAGAAGATAGCAAGGTTCCGCAGAGGTTTTAACCCGGAACTCAAGTATGCCCTCACAAACGTCAAGGCCAACAGCTTCGAGGATCTCGTTAACACCGCGCTCAATGAAGAAAATGGGCGCAAGGCGTTCGAGGAGTCTCGCAAGCACTCGCGTGAGGGTGGTTCCTCCTCCAACATGACCACCCCTTCGCAGAAGCGCCGCATCTGGGTACCAAATGGTGCCGTCACTCGGGCTCCATACGCCCAAACTTCTCGAGGCTTCGCTCCCCGCCCACCCAACCCTGCTCAGATGCATGATCCAAGGGCTTCAATGGGGCAGCCAAGGCCAGGGCCTCCTCGTGTCGTCACATGCTACAAGTGCAAGCAGACGGGACACTACGCTGACAAGTGCACGCAGAGGCAGCTACCTCCACCACCACCTCGTCCTAACACAAACCAGGCAATGGTGCGCGCTCCCCCGCCTAAGGCCTTCAACTCCAACAATAGGCCTGTCGGGAGGACCGCAAGGGTGAATCATGTCAAGATCGACAAAGCTGAGGAAGCTCCTGACGTCGTTCTCGGTACATTTCCCGTAAACTCTATTCTAGCTAAAGTGTTGTTTGATACCGGAGCATCACATTCTTTTGTGTCAAAGACCTTTGCCACAACAAACAACCTAATTGTGGTTCCACTAAGCAATCAAATCACTGTTCACTCCCCGGGATCTCAAATGTTGACTTCCAAGATAAGTAAGGACAAATAAATCCTAATTGAAGGTCGCATATTCCTTGCTTCTCTCATGTTGCTGGGAAGTTCTGACATTGATGTCATTCTTGGTATGGATTGGCTGAAGACCAATAAAGCAAGGATTGACTGTGCTCAAAAGTCAATAACTCTGTTCCACCCTTCTGGCCACATAATCTATTCTCCAAATGAATCAAGTTCCATTCAGCTGTGCACCCTCGATGCAAAACCTCTACCTTCACTTGAAAATGTTCCGGTGGTTTGCGAATTCCCTGACGTCTTTCCAGAAGAGTTGCCAGGAATGCCTCCGGACAGAGCTGTTGAGTTCGTGATCGAACTTGAACCAGGTACTGCTCCAATCTCTAAGCATCCCTATAAGATAGGAACTCCCGAGCTGAAGTTGTTGAAGGAACAAATTGATATGTACATGGAAAAAGGTTACATTCAACCTAGTTCCTCGGCTTGGGGTTGCCCAACTCTGTTCGTTGCGAAGAAGGATCACACAAAGAGACTCGTTGTTGACTATCGTCCTCTTAACGAGAAAACCATCAAAAACAAGTATCCAATTCCTCGCATCGATGACCTTTTTGATCAACTTGCTGGAGCCTCAATATTCTCCAAGTTGGACTTGAGAATGGGTTACCATCAAATAAAGATCAGAAAAGAGGATATTCCAAAGACAGCCTTCACCACTCGCTACGGTCTATATGAATTCACCGTCATGTCCTTTGGTCTCACCAATGCACCGGCGACATTCTCTCGACTCATGAATTCTGTCTTCCATGAATACCTCGACAAGTTCGTTGTGGTATATCTTGATGACATTCTTGTCTACTCAAAATCCGAGGAAGAGCATGAAGAACATCTCCGTCTCACTCTCATGAAGCTTCGCGAGCATCGTCTCTATGCCAAATTCTCAAAATGTGAGTTCTGGATTTCAGAAGTTGCTTACCTTGGTCATGTCATCTCTGCCAAGGGCATAGCCATTGATCCAGAAAAGGTTAAAGCAATTGTTGATTGGAAACCTCCAAAGACGGTGAAGCAAGTAAGAAGTTTTCTTGGCCTGGCTAGCTATTGCCGTCGTTTCGTCCAAAACTTCTCCAAGATTGCCAAACCTCTCACTGACCTCACAAAGAAGGACAAGAAGTTTGTTTGGTCTCCACAATGTGATGAAAGTTTCAATCTCCTGAAGACTAAACTCACTGCTACACCAGTTCTGGTTGGCCCAGATCCATCCAAACCTTTCCAAATATTCTGTGATGCTTCTCTCCAAGGTCTAGGTGCAGTTCTTATGCAAGAACGTCAAGTTGTGGCTTATGCTTCACGTCAGTTGAACACACATGAGCTCAATTATCCCACTCATGACCTTGAACTTGCAGCAGTTGTGTTTGCCCTCAAGAAATGGAGACAATACTTGTTGGGTAATCGCACTGAAATCTTTTCCGATCATAAAAGTCTGAAGTACATCTTCACTCAACCAGATCTAAACCTCAAGCAAAGGAGATGGATTGAAAAGATCAAAGACTTTGATCTTACCATTTCTTACACTCCAGGCAAGGCTAATGTTATGGCCGATGCTCTCAGTCGCAAGTCGTATTGCAATAATCTCATGATCATGGAAAGCCAACCTCCTCTTCATGAAGAATTCCAGAAGCTCAACCTTGGTATTGTTCCTCAAGGCTATCTTGCAAACTTGACAGCCAGTCCAACTCTCGGGGACAAGATTCGTTCTGAACAACTTCGTAATGCTGAAATCAAGAAGATTGTAGAACACATCAAAGCAGGCAATGAGAAATTTGAGTGCTTCTCAATTGATGACAAGGGAACTGTGTTCTTCGAAGGACGCATTGCAGTTCCTCAAATTCAAAGTCTCAAAGATGTCATTCTCAAGGAGGCTCATGAAACTCCTCTCTCCATACACCCTGGAAGTACAAAGATGTACCAGGATCTCAAGACACTGTATTGGTGGCCTAGCATGAAACATGAAATTGCTCAATACGTTTCTGAATGCGACGTTTGTCAACGTGTTAAGGCAGTTCATCAGAAAACAGCCGGTCTTCTCCAACCTCTGAAAATCCCTGAGTGGAAGTGGGACATGATTGAAATGGACTTCGTCACTGGTTTTCCAAAGTCCAAGAGGGGCAACGATGCAATCTTCGCTGTCATTGATCGACTCACTAAAGTAGCTCACTTATTTCCTGTCAAAGAGACAATCTCAGCTAGTCAGTCAGCAGAGCTCTACACAGCAAAGATTGTTCCTCTTCATGGTGTTCCATTGGAAATAAGCTCAGACCGTGGAAGCATCTTCACTTCTCATTTCTGGAAAAGCTTTCAAGAAGCATTGGGCACCAAACTTCTGTTCACCACAGCCTATCACCCTCAGTCTCAAGGGCAAGTCGAAAGAGTCAATCAGATTCTCGAGGATATGCTCAGAGCATGTGGTCTCTCCTTTGGCATGAAATGGGAGGAATGTCTTCCATATGCTGAATTCTCCTACAACAACAGCTTCCAGGCAAGCCTAGGCATGGCACCATTTGAGGCTCTCTATGGCCGCAGATGCAGGAGTCCAATCAATTGGTCTGGAGCTGGTGAACGTTCACTCTTGGGCCCTGACATTGTTAACGAGGCCGAAGAGAAAGTTCGCATCATTCGTGACAATCTCAAAATTGCTCACTCTCGTCAGAAAAGCTACTATGACAGCAAGCACAGGGACATGGTCTATGCAGCTGGAGACAAAGCATATCTCTGTGTAACTCCCCTCAGAGGCACTCATCGTTTTGGTGTCAAAGGAAAGCTTGCACCAAGATATATTGGTCCTTTCAACATTCTCTCAAGGCGTGCAGAAAATGCATATCGCCTTGAACTCCCAGAAAAACTATCCAAGGTGCACGATGTGTTTCACGTGTCACAGCTCAAGAGGTGCTTCAAAGATCCAGGTCGTGCAGTTGATCATGATTCAATTGATCTGCAAGAAGACCTCTCTTATGAGGAGCACCCTATTCGAATTCTCGATAAGACCGAGCGCAAAACTCGCAACAAGAGCACCAAGTTCTTAAAAGTGCAGTGGTCTCATCATTCCGATAAAGAGGCAACGTGGGAGACCGAAGAGGATCTTCGCAAGAAGTATCCGGACCTTTTCTCTTCTCAGTAGGAATCTTGGGGCGCGATTCCTTCAAGGGGGGGCGTTTTGTAACATCCCAAGTATGAAAAACACCATTAGAATGTTTGCTCCTTGTTAATTTATGTTTTGCATCATGTCATCATAAGCTTTGCATTTGTTTTCACTTGTTTTTCCATTTGAATTTCAAACCAAATTTCAAATCCTTGTTTCATACTTGTTCTGTTACAATTTCCAAATGAAACTTTCAAATCAAAACATCCAATTGTTACCAATAAACTTGAAATTCCAAACTTTAAACTTGCTTAAGTTTAAATAATTCAATTATACCAAATTCACTCAAATTCATTTGAATTTTCAAACAGCAACCAAATTTAAATATTTTGAAAAACAAAAAGTTGCACAGCTGGGCTTTTGTAATAAACAGATTATACAAATTTATCCCCAAATTTTTAAACCCCAAAAACCCTTCTATTTCTCTCCTTTTCTTTTCTTTTCTTTTCTGCAAAAAAAAACAGAGAGAAACAAAAAATAAAAACAGAAAAGAGAAAAGGGGGGGGCAGGCCAGCCCAAGTGGGCTGAGCCCACCACAGCCCCAAGGCCCAACCCCCCTTACCTGTCCCTTTCGTCCTCCTCTGTACGGAGACAGAGGAGAGGGGAGGCTCCCCCACCGGCAGCGCCACCTGTGCTCCCCTCCTCCCCTATATCTACCTCCCGGGGCCGTGCCCTAGCTTCCCTCTCCCTCCTCCATCTCCCAGCCGCAGCCATTCCTCCTCCTCCCTCTCGGAACCCCTCCTTTCTCCTGCTGTTCTTCTCTGAATTTCTGCAATCGCCATGGCCGGAGCTTGATCGTGGGTGGGGTTGGTAGTTGTGGTCGCCGTCAGGTCCCCACGGGCACGGGAACGAGTTCCCCGCGCCTTCCTCTCCCTCCTCGTTTCCTCGACTGAGCCAGGGAGACGCCCGATCGTTGACACCTCGCCGTCCATCGCCGCCTGTCGCCACCGCCTCTCCCCCGAGTCGCTGCTTCGACGACAACGGGGGTGAGCACCTCTTCCGTCCCCTCCTTTCTCCTCCTGGCAACCGCACGCACTCCCTGCACCTCCCTGTACTGGCCAACAAGCAGTAGCAGCACAGCGTCGCCGCCGGCGACCACCGTGCTCTCCGTCAGGTTCAGCAACAGAACTAGTTTCAGTTTCGTCAGAGAAATCTCGAGGCTTTGCCTCAAAACCGCGCACGCCTCTCTACTGTCACGATATAGCAGCACACCCCAGTGGCACACGCACTGCGCACACGCACACGAGGGCGAGGGTTCGAGTCCCCCCCCCCCTCGCGGGATTAAATCCCATCTTTTTTACAACGCGCGCTGACAGGTGGGGCTCCCCTGTCAGCGACCCTGCAGCCACGCGCGCGCACACACACGCCACATAAGCGCCACCGTGGCCCAGGGCCCTCTGTCAGTGGCTCAAGCTGGGCCACTGCGAGGTGAATTTCATTTCTGGCCTTTTTCTTTTACTTTCAAGTCCCTGTTTATTTACAGAATGGTCCCTGGAATTCAAACTCTCATAGATCCCTCATTTCAAATTCAAATTCAACATGTTAAATATGTTTTCCATACCAAATTTAATTCTCTACATGTTTAAACCAATTGTATACTGTTTTGAACATTTCAAATGGTTTCAAAATTCAAATTCAAACTATTATTTCAAATTTGGTCAAATTCATAACTAATTCAAATTTAATTCAAATGGCACATATAAAATATGTTTTCCATGCAAAATTGAACAAGCTTTCCAAATATAAACTTTTTTTCATGTTTTGAATAATTAAAATTGGTTAAATAATTTAAATCTTGTTTAAATCATTTAAAATTGCCAAATTCATAACTTGGTCAAATTAAATTCTTTTTGAACATATAAAATATGTTTTCAAACCAGAAAAGTATAAACTTTTCAAATATGAATTTTATTTAATGTTTTGAACAAATAAAAATTCAAATAATTTTATACTTAAAGGAAATTCATTTAAATCTTGTCCAAACTTGTTTAATTCATAATTAATTCATTTTAAATCCTTTGTCAAGAAATGAAACATGTATTCCACCTAAAATTTTGTGTTCTTTCCAAATATGAGTTTTGTTTTCTATTTGAACAATTAAAATGGGTGAAAACAACAAATGCTTGTGTAACTCATTTAAGAAGCCAAATTTCATAACTTAATAAATAAAATTCCAACCTTGGTAAACAATATTTCAAATTGAAGCTATTGTTGTTTTCTTATTGTTTTCCTCATCCATGCATCACTCTAATCAACTTTCACATGATGGTTATTTGTAGATCATTTAATCCAACTTTAATTCATGGGCTTTTCCATATGCAATCCAAATTGCATATAGGCCCATTTAATTATGTTACCATGTCAACTAGCTTATCTTTGATGCATCAATTAAATTGTCATGCATCATCCCATGTTTGTGCATTATGCCATGTTATTGATTGTTCGTCTTTCTTCGTTGTTTGTTTGCTTCTTCCCGAATAGACGACGACGTTGAGACAGACGAGGTTTACGACACTACTTCAGAGGAGTTAGCCCAGTACCAGGCTACTGAGTTTGCAGGCAAGTATTCACTCACATGAACCATTGTGTCCTTTCCACCACTGGATACCGATACTTTCCGTTGTCTAATCTGCTAGCCTTAAGATTCGTTGCTTGTGTTTCAATCCTATCACATGTTATCATGTAACCCTGATATAGCCTATCCTCCACACCTAAAACCCCGTTGCTTGTTGCCCGTGTCTTACTAGCATGCTTGGGGTTGTTTATGCTCGAGTCTGATGTCCGTTATTTCTGTC
Source organism: Alopecurus myosuroides (assembly GCA_028641055.1). Classification (NCBI taxonomy): domain Eukaryota; kingdom Viridiplantae; phylum Streptophyta; class Magnoliopsida; order Poales; family Poaceae; genus Alopecurus; species Alopecurus myosuroides. Next base: position 212,477,664 of record CM054059.1, on the reverse strand, counting down.
ACCATATTTATTATGTTTTGGGGCTCGATGTTTAAACAACAACCTGTTAATGTTTGAGGTAATGCTAATTTGATGATAAGGCACCGGCAGGAGGCCGGGTTTGGTTTTGAGGCCTGCTAGTGTCGAATTCAGGAAAAGTTCTTTTCCTCTAGATCCATGATGAGCGCGCTAACCGCATGTGGGAAGCGTGTATGGGCGCCCCCCTCAACTTTGATTCGATTCGCATCTCGTCCAAATCGCCTCATTTAGTTCGGGTTTTCCATTTGCCGCATGCATATGCAGGTGCGAACCCTTGGCGCCAGGGTGGTAACTTTTGTAGTCGGCATTTAGGGAGACACGTTCTTAGAGTGCTATGAGGGTCCCCTTTTCTTCATGGGGCTTGATTAGCCGTGCGCTCAACTGCACGGGGTTCTTTGGGCTTGATGCGAAGAAGAGTTGGGTTGTGTTGAGGGTCTCCCTTGGTGGGTTTGATCCCCGTCTGTCGGGATATTCTTACGTGTACGGCCAAATTGGTGCATCCCTGCAGGGTTAAATCTTCTCGAGAAGCCGTGTTGTCCGCGGTTATGGATGACTTGGTGATAGGGCTGGCTAACAAGGATTAGACAACTTACACCTAATTAATAATAATTTGACTAGTAATAGGCATATTGTCACAATAACTTGAACCTTCATTAATCCAACTGTGTGAGTTATCCTCGGATTGCTTCTTTGGATAAGGGGCGAGATCCATGATGGGTTTGTTTGAGAATAGTGGTAGTTGGTTCCGATACGCTATCTTATCCCCTTCTTTTAGCCGGATGTTGTAGCGTGTCTCTGTAGTTGGTTAGAGCAGCCCGCTGCCGCATCTTTATATCACCTATCTTCCGTTGAACCCAAAGCATCTGTACTTGGTGTTGCCGGGTACACTTTGGTATCTTGTGCGTCTTGCTTGCCAGTACTCGTCTGTACTGACCTCTTTGGGGCTGCGTGTTCTGCAGACTACATTTCCGAGGATCCCCATGGTGGCTACTACGTGGAGTATGACGAGGCTGCTGATGAGTAGATAGCGGACCTGGGCAGGATCCGCGACATCGTGGTTGGGCTCCGTCTTTTCGTTTCCGGCCTCTTAGGCCTATTTGGATCTTGTCTGTACTCAGACACTTTGGATGCTTCCGCTGTGATGTAATGATGACTTGTTGGGACATGTGTCCTCTAGATGATTGTATTTGCTATCTCTGCTCTAGTGAGAGCTATTTGCCACTTATTTCTATTTCTTTGTGTCTTAGAGATTTGTTGTGATATCACTTGTTCAAATGCCGTTGACGTACCATGTGTGTATGTTATGAAGTACGTCAATGGAAGTAGTCGGATTTCTATGGGATGGTTTACGCATACGATGAATAGTAGAGGATGGTTGTCACACGTTTACGTGTTGGCCTGCTCATATTGAGATGCGGGTGCCGGTATGCCCCGTAAGCCATTTATCTACTGTTTAGCGGGCTGTGAGTATCCTCTAGAAGTCCGGGTGCGACAATGAACCATCAATCAAAGGTGGAGATGTCGATTATCCTCTCGTTTCCGAGGCAATTAGAGTCCTGCTTGTTAACCCGGATTGCACAATTCCATACTTAAACTTCTTAGTCGATCAAAAGTTCCCGGATGGAGCAGGCGAAGTCTTGCAAAGGCAGATACAACGCCGATGCAAAGGATACACGGTAATTAATGGTTGCCTGTATAAACGCAGTACTATCGGAATTTTTCTATGGTGTATTTCATCAGAAGAAGGACGAGAAATCCTGCAAGAAATCCATGCAGAAGATTGTGGACATCATGCTCAATCAAAAAGCATAGTAAAAAAAAGCATTCCGCACGGGGTTTTCTGGCTCACAGCCAAGACAGATGTGGAGCACATAGTAAACACATGTGCCGGATGCCAGTATTACGCCAAGCAGACGAATATGCCATCTCAAGCACTCAAAACTATCCCTATAACATGGCCATTTGCGGTCTGGGGGCTAAATATGATGGGACCATTTAAAACTGCAAGAGGCGGACTTATACATCTACTCGTTGTAGTAGATAAGTATACCAAGTGGGTGGAGGCGAAACCCATCAAAAAACTTGACGGTGTGACAGCCAGAAATTTCATCATTGACATAGTCATGAGATACGGAGTTCCACAAAGCATAATCACGGATAACGGGACAAATTTTTGAGAGTTGGCAAAATATTGCCGACAAACGGGAATTCTCCTAGATCTAGCATCTGTGGCACACCCACAATCCAATGGACAGGTGGAACGAATGAATAGTTCTATCCTGCTGGGAATATGCCCAAGACTCGAATATCCTCTTCATAGAGCAGCTGGAGCATGGGTGGAAGAATTGCCTTCCATGCTTTGGAGTATTCGAACGACACCAAATAGATCAATTGGACAAACTCCGTTTTCCTGGTTTATGGCGCAGAAGCAGTGCTTCCTACCGACATGCTCCATGATAGCCCAAGAGTGCTAGCATACGAAGACTCGGATGCCAAAAACGCACGACAGGATGTCGTCGATCTCTTAGAAGAAGAACGAGAGCTTGTGCTACAAAGATCTGCCATTTATCAACAAGGACTGCGACGTTATGATAGTCGTAAAAATCAGACACCGTTCTTTCACACAAATTAGCCCTAGTTTGGGAGGGACCATTTGTCATTAGCAAGGCTACGAAAAATGGATCTTACTATCTAGTAGACATCCGGGATACAGAAGATGATCATAAAAGACCGAATCGCAAAAGAAAGAGAAAGATATATGTAGAACTGGGAGAAACAAAGAGACCCTAGAGCATCCAGCAATTACGTCCCTTTTACACTTAGTTCAAATTCTATGTAAACATCTTTGAGATCATGAAATAAAGTTGTCGGAATCCATGCATTTTTATCTGCCTTGTTGTTATTGTTCAAAGCATAAGTGTCGTCTTATCTATTTCCCAATGATCTTTCAACTTTCTTCAATGTTAACCCGAATTTTGCATGTGAGCTCGGAGTTATAAATTTGAATAATCTTTTGGCCTAAGGAGGCTTAAGGAAACCCTGATTGTGCCTGCGTGCCTGAGTTTCATACTTTTTTTAAAAAATTCCTTACTTTTTCCTAACTATTATCTGATAGTTTGTATGTTGGGTCACTGAAATTAGTAAGTAAAAATGCCTAAAATACAATCCATGTTTCCGAGTTTCGACTGATAGGCTTGAACCCAGTCACTTGGCATGAAGATTAAGTACCATTGAGCCATTTCAACACTAAGGACAGTCAAAACGTATAAGCCAGAGAACTTAGAAGAAAAAGGAATTAAAACCCAGAAAACTTGCAAAGACTAAATTTTTTTACTGCAAAAGGGGAGTAGTTGTTTATACAAATGATATATAGCATTACAATGGATGATACATTGAGAGAATAGTAGTGCTTCTATTTTGTTCTTGCTAACTACTCAGGAATCAGGCGGCCTCCTTAGAATCCGAGTCCTCCTCTTTGCTGCTGGGGTCCTCGGGGGATGCCGGAATCTCTTCCTTCGGGTAGAAGGTGGAGATCGACACCATTTGCACTATCTTTGTAGCGTGTCCCTTGACAGAATCGAAGGCTGGATCTCTGCGATTCCGTGTATCCTTGAGGGATACCATTCGCCACACGCCAGGACTTCGCGGTGGTGTAGTGCATACGCATTAGCCCAAGGGCCATGCGCGCACCACCACGAGCTGCGGAGCGAAACCAGGATTCCTTCTGGTTAGCTACCTCCTCGATTGCTTACGGAAGCTTGCTAACTTCCGAGATTTCTAATACTTTGTCGGGAATGTACTTGTTCACAAGTAACATCCCCGCAGTCTTCAGCGCGGCGAATATTCTCCCGAAAGCCCGGATTCTATCAATCCAGGTAAGCAAGGGGCTCCCCTCTGTTTAAATCAACAAGGAAAAATTAGAAAAGGCAGAGAAGGAAAAAGGAACATACTATAAAATGTATAAGGAGACACATCCGGTAAAAAGCTAAATCTTCCCGAGAATCTTGTCCATTTCAATGCCTTCTTCAAGGCATTGATTTAGAGCGTTCTCCGGGTCCAGGATGGTGGCCTTGTCCTTCTCGGTCTGGGCAGAAGCCTTGGACTCGGCAATCCTAACAGCCAGCTAGCTGGCCTCCAGGTCTTTCTGGAGCTTTACATTGATTTTGTAAAGCTCCGAGTTTTCCTTACGGAGGTTCTCGGCATTGCCAGCATCTTCAGCTGTCTGTTTCGCTTTCGCCAAAGAAGCTGAAAAGCAAGAAAAATGAAGAGTTTAAGACTCGAAAAATGACTTAGAATTTTTTTCATAAAGCAGCAGCGCGAATAAATGAAATATTTACCTACTGATTCCTTCAGCTCCCGCTGAAAAGATGCCAACTCCGAGTCTTTATCTTCAAGAATCCCAAGGAGAGTTTTTACCTCTTTGTTCTTGATGGTAAGTTTATTAAAAACTTCCATGTTAATCGTTTCGGCAGTTTGCTAAAACATGGTCGATAGAAGTATCGCTTAAGTCAAAAAACAAGCAAGAATAAGGAGAAAGTATTCAGTCAAAAAGAATACAATTGACTAAATGCTTGGGGGATAGAGATATTTACCTGGCTCATTTTCTGAAGGCCTGTCAAATTCTCGGAAAACTCCTTTGCATACTCTACAAAGAGGATTCCGACATGGCAAAGGCCGTCTTGTATGACCTTCCGAGGCGAGAACACGTAATTATTCCTAACTATAAGCCTGCCTTGTGGCCAGGGACGGATTAATGGATCTCGAGCAAAATGTTTCTTTGCCCACGGATGAATATATCTGTGTTCGTCGAAACAATTTTCTTCTTTTACCCTAAACTCGGGATTGAAGTTGGGAATTGGCTCCTCGTATGGAACATTTGAAGGGCCTCCTTCCTCCGGCACCGCTCTTTCCCTCGCGTCCGACTCGAGCACAACGGGCTAGCTGGATTGCAAGGGATATTCTCCCTCCCTTGCAGCCGAGTTTTCCTCCCCCGCAGCTATCGGAGTATCTGGCGCAGCTGCAGGAGACGACTTTGCTCCTCTTTGAGCAACAACCTTGTGCTTCTTCCGGCCCTTTAACTTCAGAGTGGTAGGGGCAAGGCTAAAAGAAAAGGAGAAGAAATGAGATTCCGAGAAATGAAAAACATGCGATAAAAAGCATAGAAATAAAAAGCCCGGGATTTTTTACCTGGAAGTTGCGACGGCAACGCCGTCAAGGTCGATCACCTCCTGAGTGGCGGAGGGATTCTTGCGCTTCCGTCTGCCTGATTTAAAGTTGGCGCGAAGCGCGTCCAACTCGGCATCGGTCGCGAGCTCGACGTCAGGAAGGTCGAGAAGTCGTTGAAAAGAAATAAAGTTCGAGTAAGGGAAAAATCCGAAAACGAAAGAAAGTCAGGAAAGTTCCCAAAGAGTTAAAACTATACCTTTGAAGCTGGGTTTCTAGCGTGGTACATCTGCCGGCTTTCCTCGTACTGATCACAAGTGGAAACTAGGTGATTGAGCCGCTTCTTGAGGTCTCTTTTCGACAAAGCCTTGTTTGTCACCCTCATGGTGTCCTCCGTGCCCGAGTACTCGCACATGAGTCGTTTGCCGTGATAGGCCAAGGGTTGGATTCACCTTTTGAGCCAACACAGTACAACATTGTGTCGGTTAATGGGGGATTGGAAGAAACAAGCTTAGCGATTCGCCGCTTGATCCTCATCAGATCTGTAGGCGGAGTCTGGACCGCGTTCACTGCCCAATTGTCTTGGGGAGTGGCCGCGGAATTGACGAAAGGTGGAACGACCGTCTCCTTTCCAGGAAACGGGACATACGAGTGATAGAAGAAGGAACCCGTCCAAAATTTGACGGATTCCGAGGTTTTGATTTTTGGGAACCAATCTTCCCTAAACCTACGTAAGGTGAAGTAGATGTTTCCATAGGTGGGGAGAGCGCCCTCAGAGGGGTTGTGTTTCACCCTAAAACAATACTGGCAGAAATCTAACCTAGGCTCTATTCCTAGATACCCCTCAAAGAGGGCTTGAAACCCGGCTAAGTATAAGATGGAGTTGGGAGCTGGACTTTGTAGTGGTCAAGAATTTGAAGAAAGAAGGCGGATGGTGGAAAACCCGTACCTCTGTTTATGTGAGAGGCGAGGAGAACCCCTTCGCCGGATTTTGGGGATGGCTCGGAGTTTTCCTCGTCATACCGCCATTTTCCTTCCAGCACGAACCCTTCTTTCTCCATTGCCGGAAGGAGGGTTGGAACCACGTTGCAATGGCTCCAATTCCCGGATTTTTCCTCTGTTTCTTCTTCACCTCCGACGGCGTCGGAAGCGGCGACCTCCTCGCCACCGAGAGTGGTGTTTCCCTCCATGGGCTCGGTGACGAGAGGCGGAGGAGGGGCAGTCGACAACGATGGCACATTCCCGGCTACGGGAGGCGGATCCCTGCGAGCCGGATTGCTAGAGGCTCTCTCCGGCGTGCTCGCTGCTGCGCGAACTGGCGAGTCGAGGAGGGGGTCCATGTCGTTGATTATGGAATCAATGTCCGCGGCGGCGTTCGCTACGTCTGAGGCACGGGGAGAGTCTCCAGAGGTCATTTGCGGGCGGCACAACCGTGAGGTAGATCCTCCGATGATTGTCACCGGGGAAGGTTCAAGGCTCGTTCTCCTCTCTGCTCGTACATGCGCTCGAGCTCGGGTGCTGGTTGCGGTGGCGCTGCGGGCTCGAGGAGGGCGATTTAACGGAAGAAGATCAGGAGGCCCCGAGGTAGGCTATTTATAGCCTAATGCGCGGAGATTAGCTCCAACGGCTAATTCGACCGTTGGATGATCGACGCGTGTTACGCCCGAGATTTCCGAGAAATAAAGGGACGGGGTGATAAGTGTTATCTCCTCGTTTCTCGCGAGAATCTGTCAGAAGATACATTGCAGGGTTTTGACTGAACCCAAACGTCCGTGATGTCAGCACGATTTCATCGCTGACGTCACGAAGTTCCTTCTCTGTGAAGCCTCGTGGAAGAAAAGCCACACTTTAATAAATACGAGTTTTGAGTTAAGAGATTTTGGGAAAAAGAAGAATCGAGACCAAACGCCAACATTTCTCGGGAAAGAATGATGAAAGGTGGCAGAACGAAGTCTCAATCCTTCTTGGGGGCTACTGTCAGATATATACCGATGAGGGGTATATCCGAAATTGGCCTAAAGAGCCAGATTACCAGGATGGCCTGTTGGTAATGGATCACAGTCCATTGGGCGGCCCAGTGAGCTGATGCGGAGGAAGCCGGATTCTAGAAGAACCCGGACCACGGTCCAAAGTGGTGCGGCTTGGAGAAGAAGGCGGATTCCTCACTTTCCAAGTTAGATACTTTCTGTAGTCTTCTAGGTTTCTTTTCTATAATCCCTAACCCGTCTATCTATATAAATCCGGACGGGAGACATGAAACAGAGAACAATTAGCTAGAAGCCAACTCGTCGAGAAGTTGATCCTCGCCAAGTTAGCAAATCCATACTCACATTGTACTTTGTATACTTCAGGATTCAGCCCTGATTTAGTGAGATTGCAGGAGTAGGAACGCCGCCTAGTTGCCTCGTACCGAACCTGGGTAAACCCTGGTGTTCTCGGTTCCGTACTACCACGTCCCCCACGTCTCTACCCGTAGGCTCATGGCACCCCCCGTCTATGATCCTTACTACGATGTCTCGACACCTTTCTTTGCAAATTAAATGGAATCACATTAGGAGAATTATTTAAAATGACACTCTAGAATTTATTCACCAATTCATTCATGTTAATAATTATTATAAATGAATTATTAAAATGACCAGAGAAGAAATACTACATGTTAACATCATTTGCATGCATATTTCAATCATATCCTAGTACTGGTCCTTAAGGAAAACAACCATAGATCATTAAAATAAATATGGGTGTTATTCCAAACAATGCCAAAAAAAGGTGGAGCCCCATTTAAATTGTTGCTCCTATTTTTTTAATTATTTAGATACATTAACTTTTCATGTCATCATGAGTGTGCATTGAAATTGTATGTTTTCATGTTATTTATTTGTCCTTTCTGATTTTGGTGCATCGGTAGATCCAGGAGTCGAGGTTCCACCATAATACCTTGATGATCCCTACTATCACCCCTATCACCAAGGCAAGCGTAAATCCACTTCTTGAGCATCTCTCTATTCCTATGTTTTCCCTCAAGTATTTTATCCACCATAATATTGCATTTGATTCAAATGTAAATTTGTTATAGTATCCTAGTAGTTGCATTTTGTTCCGGACACCATTACATGTTTCCCTTCCTATTATCCATAGTATTGTTGTGTGGCCTGAGATACTTCTATGCTACTTAATTTCTTAGCCATGCTTAGTTGGGTGCCTTTGGTCCGGTGTATGGATCATGGTTGGAAAATATTATGGCATGTCCCGATGTGTTGAAGACAGATGGTCTTCAATTAAAATGCTAACAGGCGTGGACAAGTTGCCATCGGTGAATGATGGTGCTTTTCCCCACTCATGCCCCTAGGAGCGAGTTCTTTAACTCTTGAACCAAGACTGAGCGTGCTTCTATCGGTGGGACATACGGAATCCCTAACGACTAACTAACATGTGAGGGTCTCGCCAAGGGTCCTCTTTGAGCTTTCCATTTGTGCGTGCGTGAAAAGATGGAATGGTGAACGAGGACGGTGGTGTTTAGGATGTGGCCGTGGGCCAGGGGCTGGTGGGGCTGACTTGGGTCACGGCACACTGATGATCTTTGGATAGATTCATGCAAGCTAAAGGTTATAACCGCGCCCACTCTGCCATCCTCCCACAAGGATATTTTTATAATTATATTAGCCTATATCTTACACTCTATTTAAAGTCTAATAGGTTTATGTCTGAAGCTTAACTTGGAAGCGAATGTGCTTATATTATTGTAATGTTTAGTTGGAAAGTTATGTTAATGTGCTTTTACTCATTATGGTTTTGCGTAGCCAATTTGGAAGTAAACTCGTACCAAGAGTATGTCTCGGTGGCACTTCACAAAAACGGTTTGGCAGTCGAAGACATTATTACCATATGCATTAATTTTGTCCACAAATTGTTTCTGGAGAACAAGCTTACCTGGGAGGCTCTTGAAAATCTCTAATTCCTATGTTAGGTAATTTTCCTGATCATGTAAAACTACATTTTTGTCATGTAGCCTCTTCTTTGGGCATATTCTTACTATTCATGAAATATTTATCCAGAGCTGGTGCAGACCCTAATATTTAGCGATTTCGATATTCTAAATACAAAGTAGTGCCATAAGCATAGACCGTCGCTGCTGTTACAGAAATGTCACATATGTGACATTGTTATATTTTGGTGACACCGTCTACAGTCCACAGAAAGCACACGACCAGACAATCACACATTGTTTCTTCCCATGTTTAAGATAACTATATGTTGTGAATGGGTCATATTTGTGGAGTGTATGTATGTGTTGTGAATTGGTCATATTGTAGAATATATGTGTGTGTAAAATATTATGTTCATGTTTAATAAATTTGTAGTGAATATAATATTATGTTAATATTTGTCGTATGTGATGTGAACATATATACTGTCTTTGATATTGTTGTATGTGCCATGCAATATATAGTGATGTTATGTACAACCGAGAAAAGCTCAGTACAAATGAGTGCATACAAAAAAAAACGTCATCGATGAGCCATAACTTAAAGGAAACAGAGAAATATCGATGTCCATTACCAATAAGGGGGCTCATATGTAACCGTTATTGTCTCTGTTGTAGATGAGACACCACACATTAATGACGAGGCTTGGGATACGTAGAGCTTTCCATTTTCGATGAGGGTTTAGACCCGTATCTAGAGAGCCGTTATGTACTAGTTTATATGTCTTACTGTTAGAGTACGTGATGGGCCTGGGCCCGTTAGTCTTAGGGTTTGCTTAGGAGTCAAGTAAGCCTTACTTGGGAGTCAAGTAAACCTCTCTATATATGGAGAGGAGATGTATCAATGTAATCAAGCAAGAATTAAGAAGGAAAACCCTTTCCTCTTGCCCGGCCGTGGGAAAGGATCCCCACGGCCGGCTCTCTCGCGCCCTCGCAGCTCTCTCTCTCTCCCGCTCAAACCCTAGCAACCATAACATTTGGTATCAGAGTGCCCTTGTTCGATCATGTCTTCATCGCCGGCCACCACCACCATGCCGCCGCCCCAACCGACGGCGCCGCTGGCCTCCACTGCGGCCACCGCCACCATGGCAGCGTCCTTCCCCGCCCCGGCCGCCGTTGTCTACACCCCCGAGCAGATGACCGGGGTCCTCAACGACCTCGTCACCGCGGTCCAAGGGATCTGCCTCTTCCTGGCCGGTCCCTACGGACCGCCGCCGGCCGCGCCATCAGTCTCCGCCTACGGGCCGGCCCGGCTGCCGTGGCAGCAGCCGCACCAGGCGGCCTCCGCCGCGATCGCCGGGCCACGGCATCCGATGCTCCTGCTGTCGTCGCCACTCGACGCCAGGCTGCTGCAGCCACAGCTGCCCCTGTCCATCTCTGGGCCGATCTATACGGTGGCCTGGGCGCCGCCACACATCCAGTCGCCACCGGCGCCACCCCAACAGTACGGCGGGCCCTCCCGCTTCGCCGGTACTTACGCCGGTCCCGACGGTACGCCATTCCACGGGGAGTCCTCCATGGTCACTGCACCGGCGCCGACCCCGCACGGCCGCCGCCGCCGCCCTCGGCCGCGACCACGGCGCCGGTCATCACGTTCCATCATGGGATGCCCTACAACGGGACTGCGACGACCTCGTTCCCAGCAGCGCCACCGCCGTCCCAGGACAATCCCATCCAACAGATCAAGTTCCAGCCGTCGCCGTCACCGCTTCCGGCTTGGATCGCTACCCACCACGTGTCGGCGGCGGTGAGGCTGCAAGCTGCTGCGCGCGGCCTCCTAGCGCGTTGGCATGTGCGGGAGATGCCAAGTTGCGCTTCGCGGTGCAACGGACCTCGATCTCGTCCGCTGCGTGGGGGATCTTGGGCATGCGGTTTCCCCCATGGGCGGCGGGCATGCTGTTTTTTCCCACGGGCGGCGGGCATGCTGTTTTTCCCACGGGCGGCGACCTCCAAGTCTGCGACATCAACAGTCAGCCGGCGGGGAGAAGACATGGTGTCACCGACAGGAGCGCACCGCGTAGCACCACTGCATTCCGCCGCCGACCGCCGCGAGGGTTCCCTTGGTACCGATGGTGTCCTTGGGATCCAGGGGGCTGCAAACGCACAAGTTCGGCGCGCGGAGGATTCTCGCCTTATCGTTCGGAGTCAAAAATAAAGAGTCGGAGTCTCATTCGGGTTAGCTTATTTCAGGTCAATACAATAGGCCGAGATGTAAAAGGCTTGTTTTTTAGGCGTTAGGTTTGTGTGGGGCCGAATCGTCGTTAGGTTGCAGCTCGAGGACGAGCTGCATGTCCAGGTGGGGTGTAGTGTTAGAGTACGTGATGGGCCTGGGCCCGTTAGTCTTAGGGTTTGCTTAGGAGTCAAGTAAGCCTTACTTGGGAGTCAAGTAAACCTCTCTATATATGGAGAGGAGATGTATCAATGTAATCAACCAAGAATTAAGAAGGAAAACCCTTTCCTCTTGCCCGGCCGTGGGAAAGGATCCCCACGGCCGGCTCTCTCGCGCCCTCGCAGCTCTCTCTCTCTCCCGCTCAAACCCTAGCAACCATAACACTTACCTTGAGCCTGCACTTCTCAACCTTGGCGACGACCGCCAGTTGACTTCATCCACCATAGGCAATATGAAATGTCCCTTTTGATGCAATACTATAGAAATATATTTAAACCCACATAGAAATACCACACACATATATCTTGGTTAGTTCACAAACAAATATGGACAATTGCTTATCATACCACGGGATCACTTGATGTTACTTGCTACAACATCTATTTTTTGTGTGTTGATCAACTTGAGTCAATGCTTTACACTATGTCTTGATCAACCTTTTATCTTATATTCTCTCTTCATAATGATGATGTCTTGAAGGTAAACATGAATGTTCATACAATTTTCTTCTTTCGGACATACTTGACTATCATGACCATTCTTTGGATCACACCTTGAACATATTGGCCATCACTTAATCTTCTTCACTTTGTTCTTCTTTCAACATTGAAACTAACATATGGTCTCAAGATATTGTCTATGGACAAAATTTCAAATATAACTTAATATAAACATTAGTCCATAAGGATTGTCAGAATTAACATAAGTACAAAACCAAACATGAACGCACCATGCACTTTCAAACACCCATAATAGTCATCATCATCAAGACCTATATCTCTATATCCAATCTAGCTCGTGTACCCCTCTGACATGCCATTGACAATACCACTATAATCGGGATATAGAGCTATTACGCATCTAAGGGTATGGGTGTGGGTAAAACCAATATGTCTATGAAGTGTCCGACATGACCCTCTTGGGCTCGTTGCCCCATCTCCACTGCCTTCACAACCCTGGCATACATAATAAAAATTTAAAGGAGGATTTACTATGGAGATTATTTTCCACCGTCAAATTCATCACCCACTTCGTCATGGAAGCCAACCACTTGTTGCGGGTGCTTTTTCTTGTGTTTTTCGCTGAGGTGGCATTGCGCTTTATCTTGGACCGCCTCATCGCATTGTCGAACCCCTACTCTTTGTTGGCAAGATACTGGAAAACTTTGGAACACCCTTCCATATGCAACTCATACAACTCTGTAATACCATTGAGCTTACTTTGGCTTGTTAAATGTTGGTCTTCTCTAGTTTTACATTGCAAAAATATTTGTCATTTCATTAATTAAGAAGGAGAAAAAACAGATAAATAAATAACCCTGAGAAATGCAACTCATGTGGACAAGAGTACACATGAAAAAAAAACTACTCTCATGGGATAAAATTCACGAAACAAAAAGTTTCGCCTCCTCTTCAATAGCCACGATAATGCAAGAGGGCATTAAAGAAACATGTCGAAAGACATGAGTATTTCTTTTCTCCGAATCCGCCAAGTGATGAGGGCGGTGATGGAGCAATAGCCTTGAAAGGGAGGCTAGGATGCATGACAGTTGCAACCCAGCAAAACTTGACATAATAAAGATTCGTCCAAAGAGCCAGAGAGACAAAGTGGAAAATATCACGACCTAAATCCGAATGGGGCATCGACAATGGAAAATCATGTGGATAGCTGACTCGAGCGCATTTCTACAAAGGGGCCAGCACCACAATTTGGCCACCCACACGTTTCAAATTTTTATCAAGTTTTCTCTAGTTTTTATCTAGAGTTATGGCGGTCAAAGTATTTTATGATGATGTATTCACATGATTTCGATGCAATTTTTGTTTCTATCATACATTGGCCATTTTCGTTTAAAATTCAAAGATGTATTGTATCCTTGTTAATAAAGAAGATTTTCGTTCTCATCAAACGGAGCATGTTGCCGTACCAAACCAGTTGCGACCCCCTCGGGAAAGTATTTGTGATGCCATCGTGTGATTCCAACTTTCAGGTTTTGATGCCGTCGCTGCTTCGAAATTTCGGGCCTGGTTCGGACTTCGGATAAGGTCGCTCAATGTTTTACACGAACGAGGCAAACGAGCACGCAGGCGCGTGCCGGCCGCTACTCTTGACCTCGTTTGCCTTAACCAGCTTGCACTTGCAGCAGGTTCCCCTGAAAAATGCGCTAGCAGCCGGATCCTTTTTTATTTCCGTTCAGCACTTGCAGCCAGGCATGCAACTATGCAAGATCTCTAGAAAAAGTCCACCAACCGATCTCGCGTCGATCGGTTCGCCTCTGTCCGTCTATATTAGTATAGACGATAACCGTACATCTCTTGGTGTATTCTCCATTCAGGGCCCCCATCTTCTAAGCCATCGTCTTCTTCCTGCGTGGAAACCTACCAGCTAGCGCTGTCCCGCCAATGGCGAGAGCTCCGGTGCTTCTCGCGCTCCTGTGCCTTGCTGCCTTTGCGTTGGCTGGCGGTGCCAATGCGAGGAAGATGGTCGGCGTGTACGAGCTCAAGAAAGGGGATTTCTCCGTGAAGATTACCAACTGGGGCGCTACTATCATGTCGATCGTCGTTCCCGACTCCAAAGGTGCTTAATTATGATGATTTTCTTGCTTCAATACCAAACAAAAAAAGCCATGGTCGCCCTCATATGCGGTGAGCTTGATCAATTTTGTGTAGCGTCTGAGACTTGATATGCACTGTTATTTCACAGGGAATTTGGCTGATGTTGTTCTGGGCTTAGACACCCTCGCTGAATACGTGGTAAGAGCATTGAATTCAATCCCTCTCATTATTATCTTTCTTGTATCAATTCAGCGTCATGTGTGTTGATTGTTCTTAGAACATTGCGCCCGTGTTAGTTTTGCTTCTTTCTTTCTCAATTCAGGGCTCATGTTGAACTGTCCCCCCTCTTTATCAATTCATATTGCAATTACTCTGTTACGTATATATCATATATTTGTACCACAACTCACTAAAACTCCACAAGCACCACAACAAATGGCGTAAGGGAAATCTCGAGACAATTAATGTCGCTTGAGATATAGCAATTGAAAGTAGTACAGAGGATAGAAAAATAAGCATATGCAAGGAGTAGCAGATGCGACATGCATCCACGTTTCTCACGAATAGATTATCTGAATTATGAGTGGGTCGGAAGACATGACACGTTATTTATCCCATGTTACCAACCATGCATGTGACACAATTTTCTCCGAGAAAACTCCCGCCACTGGGATGGTGGGCCTTGTTACTTACATCATTTTACACACACGTCCCATCTTTATCCAAAAACATACACTACGTCCCATGTTTTCTTTGACTGCGTCATGGTCAGAGTGGCAAAGGATCTTCCAAGATGGGGCAAAATCTTCCACCATCCGAACCAAATTACTCAGAAAAGGCTTATCTACAAGCCGTCAAGCTTTTGAGCTGGTAGACAATGACGACCCCCAATCCCCGTCACGATTTGGCGCTAGTCCTAGTTATAGCATTGTAGCTAGGCCCTACTACCCATTTTTTGCGATCAAACTTTGAAAAGCAGCACGCGAGGCACGAGGAATCTTTCTTCACCGACGCCAAGATTGGTCAAATTAATGGCCTTGTCACATTGCTGTCCGGAAATGCATTTTTTCCAAGTTGCTTTCTCTGAATATCTGCTCTGCCGACAAATCAGAACGATACTTCTTACTTCGGCCCGCTGACGGGGCGCGTGGCGCAAAGAATGGCCAGGGGCCGGTTCGTCCTCGACGGCAAAGTATACCATACTTACCTCAACGACGGCAAGAACGCGATTCATGGTAATGTGCATTGTTTGCTTTCTTCAGAGACAAAGTGATCAGACGCGTTAACTTAACTTGCTACTGTATGTTCTGTAGGTGGACACAGGGGGTTCAGCAAGGTCATCTGGACGGTGAAGGAGTACGTTGGAGGCGGTGACTGCCCACACATCACGCTGTACTACCGCAGCTTCGACGGGGAGCAAGGTGCGAAAATATAACAACGACATACTAATAGATGCGATCGGATTTTATTCCGAAAATCTTCTCACTCAGTTATTGTGATCAATGACGCTTTGAACTCACAATCAACCAATCAGGGTTCCCCGGAGACTTGGACGTGTACGCGACGTACGAACTGACGAGCCCGTACGTGCTGAGCGTGCGCACGAACGCGACGGCGCTGAACAAGGCGACGCCGGTGAACTTCCTGCAGCACGTCTACTGGAACCTGGCAGGGGAGGGCAGCGGCGACGTGCTGGGCCACACGCTGCAGCTCTTCGCGTCCCGGTACACGCCCATGGACGCGGAGCTCCTCCCTTCGTCCGGCCGCGTCGACCCCGTGGCCGGCACGGACTACGACTTCCGGACGCCGACGCCCTTCGGCGCGCGCATCCGGAAGGTCATGGGCGGGAAGGTGGTCGGCTACGACATCAACTACGTGGTCGACGGGTACGGCATGCGGAAGGTGGCCGCGGTCAGGGACGGGAAGTCCGGCCGCGGGCTGGAGCTCTCGGCCAACCAGCCGGCGATGCAGCTCTACACGGGCAACTGGCTCAACAACACCAGGGGGAAGGACGGTAAGCTGTATCAGCAGTACGGCGGGTTTTGTCTGGAGACGCAGGCCTACCCCGACGCCGTGAACCACCCCGAGTTCCCCTCCATCACGGTGAGGCCCGGACAGGTGTACAACCACGACATGGTCTACAAGTTCTCCTTCTAGCGCTAGGCTTGCCTCTGGGCTACGGAGCGGCGGAACCATTACGATCATTGGTTGACGAATCGTCCATCTGTAAAGAACTCTGTAAAATGTGGATTTCGAGCTGGTCCGTGCGGTTCGAGTTTTTTTTTAGGTACTGAACGCAGTGAGTAATAATTGCTCATGGGTCATGACTAATAAAATTGGATATTTGTGCACTTAGTCAGGGCCGGCCCTGGCAGGGGTCCGCGGGGGCGGCCGCACGGGGCCCGAAAATTTTGAGGCCCCCCTCCAGATATATGCATACAATATATGGTATGTGCTTGTACAAAAGAAAACTCTTTCCATGACCAGTAGACTGCATGTGCCGACTGGTCCATGGAGTTTATTTCTGCTTGAGTGGTCGTTTCCACTAAGGTTACATACATGGATGGATGGGTTATCGATTGTGGCTATTCAGATTTGTTTAGTTCCACATCCACGCATGTCTCTTGTCTCGCGTACCTAGCGATGCAGGCGGACGTCCGTCAGCAATCGCATGTGAGTCTCTAGCAGTCGCTATCAAAAGTTTGCTTAGCTGATCCGGTGCGCCTCGGATCGAATTTTGCACGGCAGAAGTCCAATCCTGGCGGACGCGGACCACCCGCTACGTCCAGCGGCCCGGTGGCCTGCATGCCTACGCGTACCCGCACACATGACACACAAGATGCCCTAACGCATGACACGATCGCTCTCGTCTCGCCACACACAGCACGCCGGCCTACCTCTGCCACCTATCACGGACGCCGCCGCTGCCCACTGATTGGTTTGCCGTCTGCCACTATAGCCCGCTACCCATATTTATGTTCATCTAAGACTGAAAGCCGTTAGCCGCGCCGTTAGACATAGGTGCGTTGATGATTGCTTCGGTGATCTGATCTTCTTTTATTTTTTTGGTATTTTATGCCCTAATTTTGATTCATATTTTTCTTATTTTCAGTATTATTATGAAGCATGAATCCGATGTTTCTAAAAGGAAAACAAAAAAAGGAAAGAGGATTAAAAGATGGTAGATTCACCTTGGGCCCCCAAAAAGTCGAGTAAAAGTTCGTGTCACATTTTTTCCTTGTTCGCTCTCTTTTTCGCTACGCTACCTATTTATACTAAGGGGCCCTAAATTTTAGTTTTGCCCGGGGCCCCGAAAATCTCAGGGCCAGCCCTGCACTTAGTTGGGCTAGGCCTTGCCATTTTTCCGAAGTACTCCCTCCGTACAATAGATGATTTCTATCAAAAGGATATGTGAAAGACTTTTGCTGGGACAACGCCAATCTAGAGGTCGAATAACAAGATACGTGCTCTACATAACTACCTTATCGGATGGGCTCGTCATCCAACGGGTGATCATACTCCTTTTTTGCATAAATATCTTTAGAAGTTGAAAGTTCCATTGAAAATTAAAGTGTTCATGTGGTTCCTGCAGCGCAAAATGATTCTTATAAAGGATAAGTTAGTTCGGAGAAATTGGATAGGGTGTACAAAATGTGTGTTTTGTAATTATGATGAGAGGGTTAATCATCTTTTTATTTCCTGCAACTTTGCTAGACATATTTGGAGATTGCTTTATTTCACGTTTAGCGTAGCTCAACCCAGTAGTGTTAACCATATGTTTGGTAATTGGCTATAAGGGATAGAAAGGAAATCTAAAACCCGCATTCAAATTAGAACGTGTGCTTTCGTATGGGCTATTTGGAATTGTAGTAATGATGTAGTTTTTAACAGATCGAAAGGTGCTCATTTTTTGCAGATTGTTCACCGAGACACATATTGGATCCAAATGTGGTCATACCTTCTGCCGTTGGAGCAGCGGGTGCTTATGGAGTCTGGATGTTCCTGCTTAATGGCGGTCGTTCGGCTATCTACAGCCAGGGTGGCTGACAACATGCTAGAAGACTTCAATATGTGTAGTTTTAGTTTGTTGTCAGTGTTTTTTTATGGGTTGATTCTTGTGTCCTTGATGAATGATGTGTGAGGGGTAATACTCTGGATTATTACTTTTTATTTTTAATAAAAGAAGCAGTTGTGTGCATCATCACGATGCAGAGGTTGGGGCTATGTTCCCATTTTTTTTAAAAAAATCATCAATTATTGATGACCTAGATGTTTTAGCGGAAATCCGGCCTCTATCTGCGCAAGAGATTGAATCAAATGCCCAAATTGCGGGATTATTGCGAGAGGAGGATTTTAAATGGTATCAATGATCGAAAGCACAGTTTATTTTGGAAGGAGACTCAAATACGAGATATTTCCATAGTGTTGCCAATGGTAGACACAGGAAGAAATGTATTTTTCCCCTGGTACAAGATGAGGGTACGATCGAAGGCCATGAGCGACTAAAGTCATATATTACTTCTTATTATAAAGGACTCTTTGGACCTCCGGAGGAAGGTCATATTTTTTAGATGAGAACCAAACGGCGGATATCCCTCAGGTTTCTAATGAGGAAAATAGTATTCTCAATGCACCTTATTCTAAGAGAAGAGGTGAGAATGGCTATTTTTCAAATGGAAAACAACAAAGCCCCTGTACATGATGGCTTCCCAGCCAAATTCTATCAGACCTTTTGGGAAGTTATTAAGTCTGGCCTACACCAATTATTCTATTGTCTTCATAGTGGACAACTGGAGTTGTTTCGTCTTAATTTTGGTGAAATCATTTTACTACCTAAGGTTAATGACGCAGAAAGGATCCAGCAATTTAGACCTATTTGTCTCCTTAATGTTAGTTTTAACATATTTACTAAAGTCGCAACGTTAAGGCTGAATACAATGGCTGATCATGTGGTTCGTCCTTCTCAAACTGCTTTTATGCAAGGTTATAATATCCTTAATGGGGTGGTTACCCTTCATGAAACGGTCCATAAGATGCACCGCAAGAAGTTGAATGGGGTGATCCTAAAACTTGATTTTGAGAAAGCATATGATAAAGTTAAATGGTCATTTCTTCAGTACACTCTTAAAATAAAGGTTTTTCCTCTGAATTTCGTGCTTTAATTCAAAGTTTCATATCGGGAGGAAGTGTTGCTATCAAGGTTAATGATGACACATGCCGATACTTCCAAACAAAAAAGGGGTTTAGACAAGATGATCCTTTGTCGCCAATGCTATTTAATATAGTCGCGGATATGCTCGCTATTTTAATTGAACGTGCTAAGTCTGATGGCCAAATTGAAGGGGTCATTCCGCATGTAGTGGATGGTGGTTTGTTCATACTTCAAATACCGATGATACAATGCTCTTTATGCATCATGACATCGAAACATCAAAAAACCTGAAGTTAATTCTCTCAGGTTCGAGCTTTTGTCGTGGTTAAAGATAAATTTTCATACGAGTGAATTGTTTTGTTTCGGTGAGGCCCAAAATGATGTTTCTCGGTATTCCAAGCTTTTTGGCTGTGCACAAGGACAATATACTATTAAGTATTTGGGTGTTCCGATTAATTATCGAAGACTCACAAATGCAGAATGAAAAATGGTTGAGGAACGTTTACAGGCTAGGTTACACAGCTGGAAAGGTAAATTATTAACCTTAGGAGGAAGATTAGCTCTCATAAATTCAATACTTAGTAATATGGTACTGTATATGATTTCTTTCTTCCAACTACCAAAAGGGATTCTAAAAAGACTGGATTATTTCCGGTCAAGATTCTTTTGGCAAGGAGATAATGAGAAGAGAAAGTACCGCTTGACTAAGTGGAGTGTGGTTTGCCGTCCTAAAGACAAAGGGAGCTGGCGATTCATGACCTCGAGGTCAAGAATAGAGACCTTCTTGGCAAGTGGCTTTTTAAGCTACTGACTAAGAATGGAGTTTGGCAGACCCTACTTAGAAGAAAGTATGTGGGTTCAAAAGCGCTTTCTCAGGTTTCCTGGAAGCCCGGTGACTCTCACTTTTGGGCTGGAATTGTGGCCACCAAAAAATACTTTTTTCCGCATGGGTCTTTTTCAATTTAGGATGGATCAGAAATTAGGTTCTGGGAGGATATTTGGTTGGGTAACACCACTCTTCGAGAACGTTTCCAGGTGTTGTATAGCATCGTGCAACATAAAAGTGATACACTAGCGAAGATGATGGAATCTTTCCCACCTAATGTGTCATTCAGAAGAAGTCTGGCCGGTTCTAGACAAGCATCATGGAATGCCTTGGTGCAAAACATTGCTTCTGTGCAGCTGTCGCAAGGGTCAGATAGATTTCGGTGGAATCTACATGAGAATGGAAAATTCTCGGTGGATTCTATGTACAAAGATTTAGTGCACCCTGAGATTCCAGTTGTTAATTTTAAGAAAATTTAGAAGATGAAGATCCCATTGAAAACTAAATTGTCTACATGGTATCTCTGTTGAGGAGTTATTCTTACTAGAGATAACCTTGTTAGGCGGAATTGGCAAGGAAACAAATCTTGTGTATTTTGTCCTCGGGACGAGACTATTAAACACCTTTTCTTTCATTGCAATTTTGCTAAATATATATGGTCAACCATTCATATAGCCTCAAACTTATATCCACATAGTAGCGTTGCTAATATTATCGGCAATTGGCTCAATGGTGTTGATTCTAGGTTTAAGCAGTTGTTTAGGGTGGGAGCGATTGCCGTTGTTTGGTCTCTATGGCTACGTAGAAATGACAAGGTTTTTAATGATAAAAATGATTCTCTTATGAAGGTCATCTACCGTACGGCTTTGATCCGTTCTTGGGCGCCTTTGCAACGTGTGGAGCATCATTCCCTGTTCATGGAGGCGTGTACGCGATTGGAAAATTCGGCGAGAGATTTTTTACCCTTCATGGATGGCAACATAATCTTCGGATTGGTCCTCCAGCAGTTTAGGCGTTTTTACAATTTCTCATCATGATATGTAATTCGCCTTCTTTTACGTTGTTTTGAATTGTTGTGGACATGTGGTTGTGTGCATCTTAGCTATGCAGAGGCCGGGTAGATGCTTAAACCTTTTAGGTAATAAAGTTCCCATTATCGAAAAAAATAGAGGACTTCCAATTGTTCAAATATGGATGTATCTAGACATCTTTTAGTTTCCACATACATTTATATCTAGACAAGTGGAAGTCAATTATTGTTAAACAGAGGGAGTAGTAAATTGGCCCAACTGTAACTAGCTGCTCCCTACCAGTCCACCACCACGAGCGTGGGTATGCAGCCGGTCCGCGTTCACAAACAGTTTGACTTTATAATATTCACATATCACACCACATTTTTTTAATGAAATACAAACAGTATCACAAAAACAAAACGTAGTTCATTGCCATAGTGTTAACTAGTTCAACTCATAATCGAATTAAAATGGAGTCCCCATTCTATCTAGCGCGGGGCTGGGAGGAGGAAGCCAGGGTTGCAATGGGCGGCGGCAGGTCTTCGTCAGCGTGGTGGTCGCGGGCGCCGGTGGTGCTGTAGGGAGGCAGGGGCCCGATCTGGGCCGGGGTCGTTGCGCACCTAGCGCGACCGGTGCAGCGTTTTCTGTAGGCACTTTCTGCCTGCTGCGGAGGCGGAGACTTCTTGGTGGTGTGGAGCTCTTGCCGGCGTGGTGCTGGGAGGTGACGTCCTCTCTGTCCGGTGCCTCCGCGCGGTGCGGAGCTCTGGCGTGGTATCGGCGGTATCCAGACCTCGACTTTGGCGGGGGGTGGTGTTGGTCGGGGAGGAGGAAGCCGGGACGGCGGGCCCGGAGCTGCGGCTGTGACTAGGTCGTGGTCGGCATGGCGTTGCCCGTGGCGGGAGGTGTCGCGGGTGTTGCAACATGCGGCATTGGTGGGCTGGCCGGTCCCTGTCATGCGGTTTGTGGGGCTGCGACACATCGCCGGGTGAAAGCCCTGGTCCGGTGTCCGAGACCGACGACGGCGACGCCTCCGGGCGCCACGTCCTTCTTGAAGGCGTCGGCGGGGCGGTGCTCTCTCTTCTCCGTGTCGGGTTCTCCTGGGGAAACCCTAGGTCCCTCGTGGGATTGGGCGAGGGCGGCGCTCCTGCGTCGCTTCCCTCTTGGGGCCTCACCTTGAATGTTCCGCCGGCCAGAGGGAGTTGCGGAGTGCTGGTGGTTGGCAACAGCGTCTTCTCGTCATCGGCTAGGTGGTGCACAGCCCTAGGGCCGACGTGGATTTCAGAGCGGTGGCTCCGAAAGACTTGCGTTGAGATCGTCTCCGCAGTGTTTAGTGTCGGCTTTGGTTGCTAAGGCGGCATGGTCATCGGCTAGTCTAGGGGCGTGGCCTTAGGGCCGGCGTGGAATTCGGAGTGGTGTCTCCGGACTTCGTCCTGCGTGAGGCTTGCCTCCGCCGTGGTAGTGCCGGTCTTGGTCGCTAGGGTGACATGGTCGTCATCTCGTTACAGAATGTTGATGCTGCTGCCATTGTCAATCAGCACCTTTCCGAACTTCACATTGATCTTGGGCCCAATGAAGGTTGGGTCCAACACCAGGGCATAGCTACCCGGTTTGGGCATGATCTTGGGATGATCCGCCCGAGACCAAACGATCTCCTGATCGCACCAGTACATGTACTCAGGAACTACCGACATCACGGCATTAACTTCCTTCGCGCTCCTGTGCAAGCTCTGCTTGTCTTCCGGCTCGGTGCTGAACACCATGTAGCTTTGGTGGTGTTCCTGATAGTCATTTCGGCTTCTGCCGCCACCATTGTTGTTGTTGTTGAAGTTGTTATTACGATTGTTGTTGTTGTTGTTGTTGTTGGCTCCCTGAGCCACTTGGTTCACATTCTCGGGCCTCCTCTGATTCTCCGCAGGCCTTTCAGCTGCTGCCCGGATAGGCTGAATGTTGGAACCCGGAGCTGGCAGAGGCGGAGGACGAGGCAATTGGCCGAACCCCTCGCTCTTAATCCAGTCCCACCAGCTGCACTGCCGGGAAGTATGGTTTGCTGGCCTACTCGGATGCCGAGTGTGGTAGCTACACGGCCCATCCCTCATCATCTCAAAGGTAAATCTTTGTGGTGCATCTCCGGACTGCTTGGGGTCCGTCCATTGCTTCTTGTAGTTCTGGTCCTGGTTCTGGTTCTGCCCATGACTGGGGCCCAGCATTCTTTTTCCTCTGGCTGCTTCCCGCATCAGGCTGATCTGGATCCACTGCGGCCACATGGTTTGAGCCATAGCAGACATCCGGCCTGTCATCCCGCCTCTTGTTCCGATAATCGGAATGGTCATTCCGCCTGGAACCATCATTGCCGTGGGGCCTCCTACTCTGCTCAACCGAGTCGAGTAAAGGTTGTGTTGGATCTTCGAGTGCATACATGTCGGCGATCTCGATGGTCTCGGCCAGTGTGCCTGGCATCTCCCTCTGCAGCTTCTGCCACAGCATGCTGCCATGTCGGCACCCTTGTGCGAACCATGCAATGGCCGACGACTCATTCACACCTTCACAGGTGTTCCTCAGTGTGCTCCACCGAGTAAGGTACTCTTGGTCAGTCTCCTCCTACCTCTACTTGCACGCAGAGAGTTCCTGTGGACGGTCTGGCCTCTTGTAGGTGCTGGTGAAGTTGCTAATGAAAGTCTCCGAGAAATCAAGCCAACAGTTAATGCTGTCTCTCGGCAAATTGTTCAGCCAGATCCAAGCTGGACCCTCCAACATTTGTGGCACATATCTCACCGCCCACCGGCGGTTACCACCGGCAATGTGCACGACAGTGACGTAGTCACTCAACCAATCTTCCGGCTTGGTGCTGCCGTCATAGGTTTTGTCCCTCTTGCCAGCTGGAACTTGGACACAGCCGACTCATTCATGATTCTGGGACCGAAACGGAGTGGTCCTGGAGGGCCTTGCTCCTCCATCTCCTCTGATAGGTAGATCCTGTCAAGCTTGTACCTTGCATCACTCGGCTACAACACTCGGGCCCCCAACCGAGCTCCAACACCTCCACCATTAGCATAGCGATCATTTCTCTGGTACCTTGCTTGCTCCATTGCCGAGTAACTGTCATTGTACCGGTCTTGATGTCAAGCACCGGTTTGGTGCTGAACCGGGTTGACTGCAGGGGCATTTCCCCGCGGCTGAACAGCAGGTGCGGCACCGGGTTGAGGCTAAACCGGGTGCTGAGATGGACCATCTCGGTTGCATCCTTGTCCTCCTTGCTGAACTCGGGCAGCATCATGGCCACCACCTTGAGCAACGTGCTCTTGCCCGGGCTGCCGCTCTACAGCTAACTGTTTTCCGGCGACAGCCGGGTCATACACTTGGATCTGCTTATTCTTCCCGGAGTTCACACTCCGAGCTCTTCCACCACCAACATGAGGAGAGGAGGCTTGGCCTCCGGATCTCGCCTCATGCGACTGAACCACATGAGATGCACCGGCTCCCGGATTCTCCTTCCGGAAAGCCTCATTTTGTCTGCTAGCCTCAAGAACATGTTCATTAAGCCGGTCTTGCTGCCTAGCACGAGCTTCGCCGGTTAGATTTGGTAAGTCGGCAGCAACTGCCTCTGCTGCCCTAAGTGTCTTAGCAGGAGAACTATATTTGGGCTTACCAGCAGAGTCAATACTAGCAGATTTACTAGCAGTTCTACCATCTCTACCCAACTCAGCACCGAGATTACGACCGCGGTTCCAGATAATCCCTAACCGACTAGAATTGTTTCCAACGGGAGTAAGACCATGAGCCCTATTGTACTCATTCATGTCAAAATCGAACTCTTGCCTGATTTTGGAGACCTCTCTGGCCCCGAGTAGGATGGTCTGGCGCTGCTCCTCGAGTTGCTGCTGCACCATCGTCGGATCCGCATCCGCGGCGACGGGTACGCTCAGCTTGTCGATGACGTCGGTGAATGGAGCTGGCCTCGGAGTCGGTATAGCAGGAGCTTTGAAGCCCGGTTGGTTCTCAGGCCTCTCCAATGGCTTGTGGCCCGGCCGAGCCGACGTGCCAACAGCATCAGCGACATTGGTCGCGCTCTTCTCGGCTGTAGGAGCCAGACCGGTCATCATCACCTCACGCTGCCCACGGGGCGATCGATACGCTGACCGCGGACGGCGAGAACGGCAGGAGGATCAGCTGCAACGAGCACCACCTCGGGGTACTCGCAGATGACCGTGGTGGTGACGTACACCAAATGCGCGCCAAAGCAGATGACAGCGCCGCCTGCGGGCACGGGCCTGCCGCAGAAATTACCGGCGTTGTCGGTGACGAAGTCGAGGGAGCCAAATATGTGGACACGGACACAAACCACGCGCTCGCCTGAACGAGGAAGAGGTCCCGTCCGGATAGAAACCCCAACCAGCGCCGCTGCTGGCCCCACGGTGGGCGCCAACTGTCGTGGTGAGGTAAAGACAGATGCCATGGGATGGCTTGAGTTTGGGGCCGATGGACACTATGGGTATCCGGGGAGGGATCGCACGCCTAGATGGCGCGCTCACTACACTGCAAACAACACAATCTATCTAGGACCAGGGCCCTCGTATGGAGGTAACACTCCTACTCCTGCCTTTCTCTCTGTATATGTAGTAACCGAGTACAAGTGTTCCTCAAGCTCAAGGAGCTAGAGGACAAAGAAGCTCTACTGCTCTCTCTCTAAACAAACCAGCAACAATTCCTCTCTCAAGTGTCGACCCTCACGTAGGAGGGGGAGGCCACCTTATATACTGGTGCCCACCAACTAGTAGTACAGGTTAGGTGGAGAATACACTGTGTCATAGCGCACGCTCGCGTAATCTCGCTGACAGACGCCGAAAGTCTTCTGCGTCGTGGCCGCTGCCATGTCCTGTCCCTCTTGTCAGAGACAGTTTATGTGGCCTCGCCCATACTCTGCACTGTAACAGCGTATGAATACGCATCATCATGCCTAGTAAGTTGAACCGCACGTGTGTACTCTCCCTGGATCTGCGGGATTGCAACGGCTCCGTTGACCTCCCTCCGAGATAGAGAATATCTTCGCCTATGCGGTTTCCCCAAGCGTAACTCGGGCAACCCGGAGAAGACTCCTTTCTTTACATGGCTCCTTGTTCTTCTTATCGAGATAGCTCCATCTCGGTACCTTCCAACTTGGCACTGCCCAACTCGGTACAGCCTAACTCGGTAAACAGTACCTCAAACACCGTTTCTTACCAACCTTGCCCCTACTCGGGGGTAGCCCCCAACACAGATGTCAGGCGGAGACGGCTCAACACATCCTCTTTTAGTGCCGCTTTTACAAGCGTGTTTGGAATCACGCTGTGATATGGCTTAACTGCCCCTACCTCCTCTAGGATCTAGGTGTTACTAGGGCAACAGTCTATGGACACTGCAAGACTGTGGCGGCGACGGAGTCAAACTCACCAAAGGGTCTAAAGACGGCGATCATCCTAATCACGTGGTTCTCCAACAAAATCTCTAGGCATGTCGTGGTTCTCCAACGCATTAAAGACGAAGGCAGGAACTGGGTTACTGCAGGAGCAAAGAAACTTGCTAAATTAACCATCTGAGTTGTGGGGGGATTTTTCCGATGTTTTTCCCTTTTTTTAATGGAGTTACTGAATAGTACTCTCTACATCGTAACTGAACAAAGCTAGTCTAAGCACTTGATAGGAGGAGTACCAGGTGCATCAACAAATTGTACATAGGCATGCCTATGTATATTGCTAGGATGTGAATTACCATGCAATATACATAGGCTCTATCATTTAAGATAGTACATCACTAATGATAAGTGTGTATCTGTCGGACTCTGCACATGTCCGACTCTGCACATGCCAGCTTAGTGTCTAAAACTGTCAATAAAGATCATATAATGGGTATTCTAGAACTGTCATATCCATTTTGTTATTTCAACTAAATAAATTTTCCATTTTTCGAAGTGAACTTCTTATAGCGGAATCAGTGCAGTGCTGAATATGCAGCAAACCACATCGACACACTAAAAGCTAGAAGTTATATTCAGATAAGTACAATATAGGCAGAACTATAGAAACAAATCCCCACAGACATAATTATGCGACTACCATAATATGAGGACGTAGTATGCCATTGAAGGGTATGTTGCATAGAAAACAAAAAAGTTCCTACGCGAGAGATACCCGAAGGGCCAAGATCTAATCTAGGAGCTGAAGTGCAACATGGAGAAAGAGAGTCTTGAGAAAACATACCCTCGAAGACTCTAAGCGTTACGAGATCAAATCTCGTTGTTGGCGTAGTCGTACTCACGCCGATACCGAGAGCGAGAAGATGTGCACCGCAATCCGGCGGTGCCTCCGTGATCGGTCACATGTTCAACTCGATGAAGACCTCCGTTCCCTCGATCCAGGGGGGTAGCGGAAGTAGAGGACCCCCCGGAACTCCAGTAGCACGACGGCGTGGTGGTGGTGAAGAATCCCACGGTCACGGCTTCGCCAAGCCGGAGACCATGGAATGGACCAGCGGTTGGAGAGGAAAGGAGGTGGGGCAAGTGTGTGAGGAGGGGGAGCTCTCACCCTCCTTTTATAGGGGAGTGGGAGGCAGCCCAAAGGGGGGGTGTGGCCAGCCATGGTGTGCCCCCACCTCTTCCCTCTTCAAGTGAGTGGAAACTCCACTCACACTCACTCATGCTCCCTTAAAACTCCACTTAGAAAATTCAAAGATTTTTCTTTAATAAATAATTAAAACATTTTTATTTCTTTATTTTAATATTTGTTAATTCCATTAACAAACATTTGCATATAACACCTCGAATCTGTTGTTAATTCTATTAACAACCATTCGACAAAAACCCCTTAAACTATTTCAATTTTCCTCGAAACAATTTTGGTGTTGTCCAAAACATTCTTCTATATTCCGTATCCTCTCAAATGCTTCATCTAACCTTAAGTGTGTCACCCTACGGTTCGTGAATAACATATACATGATCGAGACACCTCTTCGATCAATAATTAACAGCGGGATCTGGAGATCCGTTATGACTCCTATATATTCAACAATGACTCTTGTGATCGTGTGAACCATCAACGTCGTAACTATTCCCTTTGTCTCGCGATATTTTACTTGTCCGAGATCATATCATTGGTATCAACCATACCTAGTTTGATCTCTTTACTGACAAGTACTCTTTTACTCGTTCCGTGATATGACATCCTTGTGACCTAGTCACGTGCTTGCAAGCAGTGTCGATGTGATATCACCGAGAGGGCCCAGAGTATATCTCTCCGTCATTTGGATGGACAAATCCCACTCTTGATCCATGAGCCTCAACTAACACTTTCCGAATACCCAACGACACCTTTATAGTCACCCTGTTAAGGCGTGACGTTTGATGACATCAAAGTAGCCTTTCGGTATTAGTGATTCACATGATCTCATGGTCTAAGGAATGAGGTTACTTCGTATGTAAGACATAACAACGTAAACTAAATGACTTGATCGTATTGTTATGCTTAGTTTATGTTTATCTTCATCACATCATTCTTCTAATGACATGACCTCGTTATTAACAATATCCAATGTTCATGATTAGAAAACCTTGATCATCGGTTAATCAACGAGCTAGTCAAAAGAGAGGATTTACTAGGAACGATGGTTTGTTTATTAATCACACATGTATCAACGTTTCCGGTTAATACAATTCTAGCATGAGAAATAAACATCTATCATAAATAAGGAATAACATAATAAACACTTTATTATTGCCTCTCGGGCATATTCCCTTCAGTCTCCCACTTGCACTAGGGGCAATAATCTATATTACATAGTTATGAATCTAACACCCATGGAGTTCTGGTGTTTATCATGTTTTGCCTTTAGGAGAGGTTTAGTCAACGGATCTGCCACATTCAGATCCATATGTACTTTGCAAATCTTCACATCCCCATCTGCGACATGTTCACGGATGGAGTGAAAATGGTGCTTGATATGCTCGGAATTCTTGTGAGACCTTCGCTCCTTAGCATTGGCTATGGCACCATTGTTGTCACAATAGATAACCATTGGATCCAACGCACTCGGAACCACACCTAGTTCGGATATGAACTCCTTCATCCAAACCGCTTCTTGTGCTGCCTCCGAGGCGGCAACATATTACGCTTCTGTTGATGATCCCGCTACCACGGATTGCTTGGAACTCCTCCAGCTTACTGCTCCTCCATTCATAACAAATACGTACCCAGATTGTGACTTAGAGTCATTCGGATCAGTGTCGAAGCTAGCATCGACGTAACATCTTTCGACGAGCTCTTCTTCACCGCCATATACGAGAAACATATCCTTAGTTCTTCTCAAGTACTTAAAGATATTCTTGACCGCCGTCCAGTGTTCTAAACCTGGATCGAATTGGTACCTGCTAGTCAAACTAATAGCATGTGCCACATCTGGTCAGTACATAGAATAGCATATATGATAGAACCTATGGCTGAAGCATAGGGAATCTTATTCATTATTTCCCTATCTTCTGCTGTAGCTGGACATTGAGTCTTACTCAACGTCTTTCCTTGAAACATTGGTAAGAACCCCTTCTTACTTTCTTCCATTCCGAACTTCTTCAAAATCTTGTCAAGGTATGTACTTTGCGAAAGTCCAATTAAGTGTCTTGATCTATCCCTGTAGATTTTGATGCCTAATATATAAGCTGCTTCACCGAGGTCTTTCATCGAAAAACTACTGTTCAAATAACCGTTTACGCTTTTTAAAAGTTCTATATCATTTCCAATCAACAATATGTCATCCACATATAGTACTAGAAATGCTACAGAGCTCCCACTCACTTTCTTGTAAATACAAGCTTCTCCGTATGTTTGGACAAAACCAAATCCTTTGATCACCTTATCAAAACGCAGGTTCCAACTCCGGGATGCTTTCTTCAGTCCATAAATGAAACGTTGAAACTTGCATACATTGTCAACATCCTTAGGATCAACAAAACCTTTGGGTGGCATCATATACAACTCTTCCTCAATGTAACCATTAAGGAACGTCGTTTTGAAATCCATCTACCAGATTTCATAATCGAAAAATGCAACAACTGCTAACATAATCCTAACTGACTTTAGCATCACTACTGGTGAGAAAGTCTCATCGTAGTCAACTACTTGAATTTGTTGGAAACCTTTTGTGACAAGTCAAGCTTTATAGATGGTCACATTACCATCAGCGTCAGTTTTCTTTTAAATATCCATTTGTTCTCAACGGCCTTGCGGTCATTGTCAGACCCCGGACACAAAGATATACATACTGTTATGTGCTCCTAGCCATGGACTCACAAGGGCTTCAGGGTTACCAGCCCCGGCCGCAACAAACAACGGCAGGCAGACCGGATTCATTGGCACCTAGTCCGGATCCCCGTTGTACTACTCCTTGTATCCATGCTAGTCATAACCAACTATGCATACCCAAGAATCCACGAGTCGGATGAAACTGAAGGAACGGGACCAAAGTTATACAGAGATGCTATGTGTCCAGAAAGTGCAACAACAATCGAGGGTTACTGGGGTTACCTCGCCCCAGGCCGATCACATCGACAGGCGGGCTCGGACATGGATCATCGACTCCACAACCCCTCGACTGCAACAACTATGCAGGCATAGCCAAAACTGTATAACAGTGAGCTCGAAACCAACAACCGATCAAAGCCGTACTCTAAACATGAAGCTTTATTAAACAGGTGTTACTAGAGTATAGCTTACAAGCAGAGGTCACACGACCCAACATTACATCAGACAATGAAAGCAAAATATGTTGCTAATCAACAAGAACCAAAAAGGCCTAAGAGGCCGCAACATAAGGCAACGTCCCAGCCCATAGATTCCAGGTTGCTACCTGGGAACCCCAAACTATTCGTCGATGTCCACGTTGAAATACCACCGAACTGGGGAACTCCACCTGAACCAAGTTGAAGCAAACATGAGTACGGGAGGTACTCAACAAGACTTAGTTAACCTATTATATATCTGCTTCTTTTAGAAAGAGTTATGAAGGTTGTTTTGCGTAAAGCCATCTTTATTTTCCAAGTTGAGGGAGGAATAGCACGTCTCATGGAGTATTTTGAAAACAGATGAGGAAGCTATTCAACTACTAAAATCATCATCTTTTTCATCCACCAAATCATTTCAGCACCTCGTGCTTCAAAGATCACCTCTTCCAGTTGTTCCACACTATCTCATGCTACAAGGTAACCCCTCTCGGCATCTCCGAGGAGGCATCCTTCATTCGTTATCAGCAAGTTTTAATCATTCCGTTCAAGTTGTCTATGATCACAGAATCCGTCACCAAGTCGTCCTTAACCGCGGACACGGCTTTTCGAAAAGATTTAACCCTGCAGGGGTGTACAACTTTAACCACACGTGCCAACCAACTCTTAACGCCAGACAATTAGCACTATTCCAGGAAGTGCCGGCAGATGGAGGTTGACCACGGCCTTTCCCTTGCTTCGCCTATTCCATGAGTCGCTCCGAGTAGAGATGGTCCGCCAATAGGGAGTGGCCATCTCCTGCCGGGTCTCTATCGTTGTGAGCGGTGCTTCAACTACTGTCTCGCCACAGGCTGTTGCACCGCCACGTCCTAGTTTTGTAAACGTTTTTAACATCCCCGCAAATCCAAATGGAAAGCCCGAACTAGGCAACTCATGGAACAAACTAGGCAAGTTGAGACCGACGGGAATCCAATCCCCCGTGTGGATGCACGCTCAGTCTTGGCTCGAAGACGAGAACTCTCTCCTAGGGGCATGAACGAGACAACCACCACAGACCCTCTGTGGTCTCGTCATCCACACCTTTAGATCATGTTAATCAAATTCTCTTAACTTTCCACAACATACTACCATACTAGATTCATTTGCGGCTCTGATTCATCAACCGGATGGAGCAGAGATAACAGGCATGTATGACTAAGCATGGCATATTTAAGGCTCTGGCGATACACACAAACAAATCCTATGTCTGATAGGAGCATTGAATCATGATATCTGGGTTATGCAAATAAATAGGATAACTCTATCTATTGACTCAAGATACATTGGAACCGAATGCATTTGTACGAGAATGAAAAGTCTTTCGAAATCATATATGGCAGATAAGAGGTTATGCTTGCCTTGCTTCAAGAAAACCAGAGAAAGTCTTCAGGAATAAGTGCTTGACTTGTCGGTTAAGATCAAGTATTCGCCATTGGAGTTGTTGGCCTTCTCTTCGGAGTCACGTTCTACCGAGGGGGAACAAACACCGAAACAAGGAAAACAACAATCAACACATGGCATCGATGCAATGCGCAGTATGTATGCATGAGCAAGTTAATGCACTGGAATAATGCCCTACACATGATCGTTGGGTTGCTAGGGTTCATATGTCAGTTATGCACTTTTACTGAAATTATCCCGAAATAGACCCCGGAGGGGCAATTCGGACGATTCTGAAAGTGAGTGCAAGTTTTAGTTGCTCAAATGAGGTTGAAAACATCATGAATAGGTTGCATTTGTCATTTTGAGCAAAATGGTATTTAACTTTTAATTTTCTAATTTTATTGAATAAAAACTTATTTTTTTCATTTTTAAAAGAATTAAGCAACATTAAATAAATACTGATTTTTGGACTTTGCCAAACATGTGTGAAAAAGACATAAACATGTAGATTACATTTTTCTGAACAAAATGGTATATTGAACACATTGTTTTGATGTACCAAATAAAAGATATTGCATTTATAAAATTAAACATTTTTCTGTAAAATAAAATGCTGTGGGGCCACCCGTCAGATCATTTTCGATTTAAAGGAAAAGTAAACAGAAACTGCACAGTGACGCGAGCATGACATCGTGGTGACGTCACCCCGGCCCAACTCCTCACAGGTGCTATGAAATTGATCGAAACGGCACGGGATTTTCGAATTGGAGTACACCACGAGTTGGAGGGGACCGAGGGCATTCTAGGGGTGGTCTTTATTGGCCGGTTGGTCGCCGGAGCTCGCGCCGGCGAGCTCGGGAGCGGCGGCGGCCATGGTTGCGCGGCGAACGGAAGTTACAGAGGGAGAGGAAGGAAGGGAAGAGCACCACGAGGTGCGGCGGCTCACCGTGAACATGCCGGAGTGAACGGGGAGGCGGGGAAGCATCGGAATCGACGGCGGCGAGCTCGGGAAGCCACCGGCCGGAGGGGAGGAAGAAGGCCGATTCCGGCGATGGGGACCATCCTAGCTCGATTCGTTCAGCGAGGGGATAGAGGAGGGGACGACGGAGCTACAGGGACCAGCGGCAGGGCTTGGCGCGGACTGAAACAGCGACGCCATGGAAGTGAGCCAAGCTAGGGTTTCGAGTTCGGTTTTCTTTCCCAGTACATACAGAGAGAGGATGCAGGAAAGAGGAGGAGGGGTATAGCTTCGGGCGAGGTCATCCACGCCCGGGGTCACACACACACGCAGGCAGGAGGTGGAGGCTCGACACCTGAGGAGAGGACACGCAGGAGGTCCTTCTGTCACGAGGAAGAAGACAAAGAGGAACTTTCAAAAACCCCCTAGAGAAACTGAGGTTTGCAGATTAGTCCTTTTCTCTAATAGAATAGAACAGAAAACAAAAGTTTTGGGGGCCTTTTTGCAAACAGAAAAATTTGCAAAAATAGTTTTTGGAAACCTCACAAAATTTCCAACAAAACCATATTTTGTTTTTCCCAAATTGAATTTGTTTTTTAAAAAAAATTTGGGGAACCATTTTAAGTGATTTTGGTCATTTCATTTGTTATTTTCAAATGCAAAATTGTAACCAAAGTTTTCATGCATGTATGAGATGCCAAAAACACACCAACACCCTAAAGTAGCAAAACTGGGATGTTACAAATCTACCCCCCTTACAAGAATCTCGTCCCGAGATTCCCAAAGGAGAAGAAAGAAGGAACACCGGTTTTGGAACGATCTTCTCGAACCTTACGATTCTCTTCTTGAAGAGGTTGAGCCGTAGCATCGTGAAGTATTGAACGGATACACCTTAGGTAAGAGGGAAACTCTTAGGAATTGATCTTCACGAAGATCGAGTATCTCACGGGTAACTCATGACAGGAACGTTCATAAAGAACTCTTGAGTTAACAAGCATGAAACACATCAAGGTAACGGAGTGAAATAAGAGAAGGTTTCAAGTTTGCGGACGATTGGTCCTTGAAAGGATTTAGAATATGAGATTTTCACAAGACTTTAAATCCTTTTGGAAAAGGAAGGTTGAACAACTTGTGACATCGAGGTTTCTTCAAACAAAATACCAAGATGAGGAGGATGGTCTTGGATACCACAATGTAATATCCGTAGACGAGGGAAAACAGGAGGGAACACTGTAATTCGTGCGTCGGAGAGAAGTTGATACATGATCATGTTCACTCTTCGAAGTGGACACGAAAGATGAAGGAACTTTCAGTCCATTAAAGTTTGTCGAAAACTTTATCAAAGATCGGGATGTTACTTCACGACAGAATATGAGTAACCACGGAATGTTGGAACACCGTAACTAACGAGGAATTTTTGGTCACACTGTTAGGATGGTTAACCAACAGGGATTGAAACACCGGAAGGAAATAGGGAATCTCTTTCCTATTGTGGGTTATCCATATTAATACGTTTACCACATAGTTAGGATCCCATGGCTGAAGTGACTGACAAATTCACACAATGTGTCAGACGAACAGAACTTCAAGTACAAACAACTTGAAAAAAAAGAACTGATCAATGGTGGTTACAAAACACCACGAGATGTTCTCCTGATGAACTTGTTTCCACCAAAAGAAAGGTTTGCAGGATTGACGAAGAGACACTGGATAGTACAACTTCCAAGTTCTCCTGATGTTATGGAAACCGATAGCAGGCTCATGACGAACCTTTTATAGGTCATCAAGTGAAAGAAAAACTCCGGTTTGGA
Source organism: Alopecurus myosuroides (assembly GCA_028641055.1). Taxonomy (NCBI): domain Eukaryota; kingdom Viridiplantae; phylum Streptophyta; class Magnoliopsida; order Poales; family Poaceae; genus Alopecurus; species Alopecurus myosuroides. The sequence goes on along the minus strand of CM054059.1, from coordinate 212,442,630 downwards.
AGAACGGGGAGAGAAAACTTGTTAGAATGAACCACACAAGGATTCTCACAGGGAGTGGTTGTTCTTACGGATTCAAAGGGATATGACATTAGGCCTTCCGGCTAATTTTGTCAACCACAACATCAACCATGCCGGATTTTCAAATGGACCTAGTTCAGCACCCTTGAGGAAACACCAACCATCCTTGCTTCTTGAGATTCAGCTCTGGTTAGTAGGTTGATAACTCAGACTCGATATGTTTGATAAGAGGTTGCACCGGTTATCATCGAGATACATCTATTAGATTCTCAAGACATGGACTACGATGCCAAGCTCAAGAAGATGAGCAGGATTGCAGAACTCATGTATTAGCAACTTGCAAAAGACGGTTGCACCTACATGGACTACTTGCAACAAACACATCGGAGTCCTTGTGGGAAATACGATACAAAGATAATGAAGTTCTTAAACTTCTTCTCTTTCGCGAGTAGTCAATGAGTGGCTTGGTGTGGATGCAAACTTCTTCAAGTAGATGGAGGTAACAATCCACCATATCAAGAATAGTCCACACATGCATGACCTACTTAGGATTATTCCCTAAGGAACAAGAAAACTTTACTTGGATCCATGGCGACAACTTTCACCATAAACACATGAATCGTAGAAAGTCACTTCGAACATCCAGAACACAACTTCGCGACGACACAAAGATGGTTCTCGGGAGTTTCCAATATTGTTGCCAAGTGTTCAGCATGGACCTCTTGCAACTTGGAGGAAACAAGAATGTCGTAGATGGGCTCAACAACATCTTATCAAGACACTCCAAGAATAGGGATTCATACGATATATGAACAAGGCAAAACATTGGTTAGCCCAAAGGACGTGAAGGTGTACCCGACAAAACACCATGAGTAGAAACACCATCAAGACAGTCCTTGGAGCTGAACTTGATTTGACGATAGCCCAACTCAAACCAAGAGGTGGAGTGATAGCATTTCCGCAAAGGAGGTACTATCTTGCTTCAACACGAGGAAAACTAGATATCCCTTATCAAAGGAACAAGTTGGGAAGAGATCATGTCTTTCAACTCTCCAAGTTATTGTTTAAGCTCAACCAACTAGTCCAGGGGATCCAGCAAGGTTTCTTGGAGAAAGGAGGGATTCAAACTACCCCTCGTTTAGACATCACGGTCAGGTAACCACCTGATGATACTTCTAGAAGGACAACCAGAATATCACAACCTACCGATATGTCTTGGAGTTTGAAAGGAATCTTGCTTGTCAAAGCAACTGATATGGTCTTGAGAGCTTTGGTGTGAACCTAAATCTTTGACCAGGAATGTGCACCAGAATGAACAGATTTGGTAACACAGTCAACTTTAAGAAGATGCTGGGTGACCAGTAGTGCTAAGAAGGGTACAGATGTTTCCTAGATTTTTCGAAGCAATACAAATTGCTAGGAATATCTGATACACACCTCAAAGCATAGACCCATCATTTTCAAGCATTCAAGCTTGGAGGGAGGGTGAGTGAAAACGTCTAAGAGCATTACTTCATCAACAAGGCCATGAACTCAGCACGACCTCTTGATATAAAAGTGTATAATACTCGAAGGTGGAGCAGAGTAGAAGATGATGAAACTTCTCTAATCTGCGGATTACAAAACTTTGACCTGGTCCTGGAGATGAACGAGGTACTGGAGTTTGTTTCTCCTGACATTCCAAGGTGGAAGGTTCTGACGAAGTACCAGAGAAAATGTATTGGAAGAATACAACACACATATGCAACTTGGTTTCAAAACAACAGATTTAGATTTAAGAGCAACTGGAAGATAGGAACATGCTCCGGAGGATCCAGAGGCCATGGGGAGTGCACAGGTGATACTCTTTTGTAAAACCCATGCTAGAAGATCGGTATAGCTGAGGTAAAAATGAAGATGTGGATTTCTGAATGATCACTCTTGTTGTGATCACTTCTTGATTACAAGGGAAAACCTACGGCTATTGGAGTTGAAACTACCTAGCCATCCCGAGGTAGAAGATATTCCTCAGGACCCAAAGAAACAGAACTTGGGTTAAAGGTCAGCATCTTGTACTGATGGCATGAGCATCACATGGTTATGACCACATGACTCAACCCACCACAACTCAGCACATTCCGGGACCTTCGGTTCAAGTCCAAGGGTTAAAAACACGACGAAAGGAGTAACTACTATATGAGTGCCACAAAGGACACTACAATTAGCAATCACGAGGTATCTTTCAAAAGACAAACATAACTCCGGAAGGATTTGGGCAGAGGATAACGGATACATTCGAGATGAAAAGCGGATCTCGAGGTTCAAGATTTAGAGCTTTGAAACATGTAGGGATGTGGAATCCGGACAACTCTGAGAGCTTAGGATGGGAAGGAAACCTCCCAGTTTAAGAGATAACGGAACACAGAACACACACGACTCTAGAAACTCATAACTAGGTCAACTTGGTTAAAAGACATCCTTGCCAGAAAAGGCACCTAGATTTTGAATGACTAGAAGCGATAGCTAAACCTTTTCAAATCAAAACAGGTAAGGTGACCCAGAGTTAGAGCGATACCAGATAAGGAGTAAAAAGAGTCCTAAAAAGGTTTTCACAATCATTTGAGGTTTCAAAATAGTTTTCACAAACTCTAGACTCAACATCGACCAAGCAGTAAGGTTTTCCTACAGGCAGTCCTGCTCTGATACCACTTCTGTCAGACCCCGGACACAAAGATATACATACTGTTATGTGCTCCTAGCCATGGACTCACAAGGCCGGCTTCAGGGTTACCAGCCCCGGCCGCAACAAACAACGGCAGGCAGACCGGATTCATCGGCACCTAGTCCGGATCCCCGGTCTACTACTCCTTGTATCCATGCTAGTCATAACCAACTATGCATACCCAAGAATCCACGAGTCGGATGAAACTGAAGGAACGGGACCAAAGTTATACAGAGATGCTATGTGTCCAGAAAGTGCAACAACAATCGAGGGTTACTGGGGTTACCTCGCCCCAGGCCGATCACATCGACAGGCGGGCTCGGACATGGATCATCGGCTCCACAACCCCTCGACTGCGACAACTATGCAGGCATAGCCAAAACTGTATAACAGTGAGCTCGAAACCAACAACCGATCAAAGCAGTACTCTAAACATGAAGCTTTATTAAACAGGTGTTACTAGAGTATAGCTTACAAGCAGAGGTCACACGACCCAACATTACATCAGACAATGAAAGCAAAATATGTTGCTAATCAACAAGAACCAAAAAGGCCTAAGAGGCCGCAACATAAGGCGACGTCCCAGCCCATAGATTCCAGGTTGCTACCTGGGAACCCCAAACTACTCGTCGATGTCCACGTTGAAATACCACCGAACTGGGGAACTCCACCTGAACCAAGTTGAAGCAAACATGAGTACGGGAGGTACTCAACAAGACTTAGTTAACCTATTATATATCTGCTTCTTTTAGAAAGAGTTATGAAGGTTGTTTTGCGTAAAGCCATCTTTATTTTCCAAGTTGAGGGAGGAATAGCACGTCTCATGGAGTATTTTGAAAACAGATGAGGAAGCTATTCAACTACTGAAATCATCATCTTTTTCATCCACCAAATCATTTCAGCACCTCGTGCTTCAAAGATCACCTCTTCCAGTTGTTCCACACTATCTCATGCTACAAGGTAACCCCTCTCGGCATCTCCGAGGAGGCATCCTTCATTCGTTATCAGCAAGTTTTAATCATTCCGTTTAAGTTGTCTATGATCACAGAATCCGTCACCAAGTCGTCCTTAACCGCGGACACGGCTTTTCGAAAAGATTTAACCCTGCAGGGGTGTACAACTTTAACCACACGTGCCAACCAACTCTTAACGCCAGACATTAGCACTATTCCAGGAAGTGCCGGCAGATGGAGGTTGACCACGACCTTTCCCTTGCTTCGCCTATTCCATGAGTCGCTCCGAGTAGAGATGGTCCGCCAATAGGGAGTGGCCATCTCCTGCCGGGTCTCTATCGTTGTGAGCGGTGCTTCAACTACTGTCTCGCCACAGGCTGTTGCACCGCCACGTCCTAGTTTTGTAAACGTTTTTAACATCCCCGCAAATCCAAATGGAAAGCCCGAACTAGGCAACTCATGGAACAAACTAGGCAAGTTGAGACCGAGGGGAATCCAATCCCCCGTGTGGATGCACGCTCAGTCTTGGCTCGAAGACGAGAACTCGCTCCTAGGGGCATGAACGAGACAACCACCACAGACCCTCTGTGGTCTCGTCATCCACACCTTTAGATCATGTTAATCAAATTCTCTTAACTTTCCACAACATACTACCATACTAGATTCATTTGCGGCTCTGATTCATCAACCGGATGGAGCAGAGATAACAGGCATGTATGACTAAGCATGGCATATTTAAGGCTCTGGCGATACACACAAACAAATCCTATGTCTGATAGGAGCATTGAATCATGATATCTGGGTTATGCAAATAAATAGGATAACTCTATCTATTGACTCAAGATACATTGGAACCGAATGCATTTGTACGAGAATGAAAAGTCTTTCGAAATCATATATGGCAGATAAGAGGTTATGCTTGCCTTGCTTCAAGAAAACCAGAGAAAGTATTCAGGAATAAGTGCTTGACTTGTCGGTTAAGATCAAGTATTCGCCATTGGAGTTGTTGGCCTTCTCTTCGGAGTCACGTTCTACCGAGGGGGAACAAACACCGAAACAAGGAAAACAACAATCAACACATGGCATCGATGCAATGCGCAGTATGTATGCATGAGCAAGTTAATGCACTGGAATAAATCCCTAAACATGATCGTTGGGTTGCTAGGGTTCATATGTCAGTTATGCACTTTTACTGAAATTATCCCGAAATAGACCCCGGAGGGGCAATTCGGACGATTCTGAAAGTGAGTGCAAGTTTTAGTTGCTCAAATGAGGTTGAAAACATCATGAATAGGTTGCATTTGTCATTTTGAGCAAAATGGTATATAACTTTTAATTTTCTAATTTTATTGAATAATAACTTATTTTTTCATTTTTAAAAGAATTAAGCAACATTAAATAAATACTGATTTTTGGACTTTCCCAAACATGTGTTGAAAAGACATAAACATGTAGATTACATTTTTCTGAACAAAATGGTATATTGAACACATTGTTTTGATGTACCAAATAAAAGATATTGTATTTATAAAATTAAACATTTTTCTGTAAAATAAAATGTTGTGGGGCCACCCGTCAGATCATTTTCGATTTAAAGGAAAAGTAAACAGAAACTGCCCAGTGACGCGAGCATGACATCGTGGTGACGTCATCCCGGCCCAACTCCTCACAGGTGCTATGAAATTGATCGAAACGGCGCGGGATTTTCGAATTGGAGTACACCACGAGTTGGAGGGGACCGAGGGCGTTCTAGGGGTGGTCTTTATTGGCCGGTTGGTCGCCGGAGCTCGCGCCGGCGAGCTCGGGAGCGGCGGCGGCCATGGTTGCGCGGCGAACGGAAGTTACAGAGTGAGAGGAAGGAAGGGAAGAGCACCACGAGGTGCGGCGGCTCACCGTGAACATGCCGGAGTGAACGGGGAGGCGGGGAAGCATCGGAATCGACGGCGGCGAGCTCGGGAAGCCACCGGCCGGAGGGGAGGAAGAAGGCCGATTCCGGCGATGGGGACCATCCTAGCTCGATTCGTTCAGCGAGGGGATAGAGGAGGGGACGACGGAGCTACAGGGACCAGCGGTAGGGCTTGGCGCGGACTGAAACGGCGGCGCCATGGAAGTGAGCCAAGCTAGGGTTTCGAGTTCGGTTTTCTTTCCCAGTACATACAGAGAGAGGATGCAGGAAAGAGGAGGAGGGGTATAGCTTCGGGCGAGGTCATCCACGCCCGGGGTCACACACACACGCAGGCAGGAGGTGGAGGCTCGACACCTGAGGAGAGGACACGCAGGAGGTCCTTCTGTCACGAGGAAGAAGACAAAGAGGAACTTTCCAAAACCCCCTAGAGAAACTGAGATTTGCAGATTAGTCCTTTTCTCTAATAGAATAGAACAGAAAACAAAAGTTTTGGGGGCCTTTTTGCAAACAGAAAAATTTGCAAAAATAGTTTTTGGAAACCTCACAAAATTTCCAACAAAACCATATTTTGTTTTTCCCAAATTGAATTTGTTTTTAAAACAAAATTTGGGGAACCATTTTAAGTGATTTTGGTCATTTCATTTGTTATTTTCAAATGCAAAATTGTAACCAAAGTTTTCATGCATGTATGAGATGCCAAAAACACACCAACACCCTAAAGTAGCAAAACTGGGATGTTACAGTCATCGCGTAAGTCCACCAAAGTCCAAACTTGGTTTTCGTACATGGATCCTATTTAGGATTTCATGGCTTCAAGACGTTTGTTGGAATCTGGGATCATCATCGCTTCATCATAGTCGCAGGATCATCACCTCCATCTACCATGAAGTTTAAGACGGGATCCCCATATAGTTCAGGAGCTGTACGTTCCCTAGTTGACCTGCGAGGTGCGGTAGTTTCCTCTTCTGGAGTTTCATGATCTTGATCATTAGTTCCCTCTTCAACTGACGGAGTCTGCACTGGAACAACTTCCGGTGTTGTGCTACTCTCCATTCCAAGAAGAGAAGGTTCAATAACCTCGTCGAGTTCTACCTTCCTACTATTCACACCTTTCCAGAGAAACTCCTTCTCTAAAAAGGATCCATTCTTGGCAACGAAAATCTTGCCTTCAGATCTGTGATAGAAGGTGTACCCTATTGTTTCTTTAGGGTATCCTATGCAGACGCATTTTTCCGCTATGGGTTCGAGTTTATCAGCTTGGAGCTTCTTCACATAAACATTGTATCCCCAAACTTTTAGAAATGACAGCTTAGGTTTGTTTCCAAACCATAATTCATACGGTGTCGTTTCAACGGATTTAGATGGTGCCCTATTTAAAGTGAATGCAGCGGTCTCTAGTGCATATCCCCAAAACAATAGTGGCAAATCTGTAAGAGACATCATAGATCGAACCATATCCAATAAAGTATGATTACGATGTTCGGAAACACCATTACGTTGTGGTGTTCCGGCAGGTGTGAGTTGTGAAACTATTCCACATTGTTTCATATGCATGCCAAACTCGTTACTTAGATATTCACCTCCAATGTGTCAAAAAAAGATATTCACCTCCACGACCAGATCTAGAAATTTAATCTTTCTGTTACGATGATTTTTAACTTCACACTGAAATTCTTTGAACTTTTCAAATGTCTCAGATTTGTGTTTCATTAAGTACATATATCCATATCTACTCAAATCATCTGTGAAAGTGATGAAATAACGATATCCACCGCACGTCGATACACTCATTGGTCCACACACATCAGTATGTATGATTTCCAGTAAGTTTGTCGCCCGTTCCATAGTTCCAAAAAAATGGTGTTGTAGTCATCTTGCCCATAAGGCATGGTTCACATGTTTCAAATGATTCATAATGTCAGACCCCGGACCCAGAGATATACATACTGTTATGTGCTCCTAGCCATGGACTCACAAGGGCTTCAGGGTTACCAGCCCCCGCCGCAACAAACAACGGCAGGAAGACCGGATTCATCGGCACGTAGTCCGGATCCCCGGTCTACTACTCCTTGTATCCATGCTAGTCATAACCAATTATGCATACCCAAGCTTCCACGAGTTGGATGAAACTGAAGGAACAGGACCAAAGTTATACAGAGCTGCTATGTGTCCAGAAAGTGCAACAACAATCGAGGGTTACTAGGGTTACCTCGCCCCAGGCCGAATCACATCGGCAGGCGGGCTCGGACATGGATCATCGGCTCCACAACCCCTCGACTGCGACAACTATGCAGGCATAGCCAAAACTGTATAACAACGGGCTCGAAACCAACAACCGATCAAAGCAACACTCTAGACATTGAAGTTGTATTAAACAGGTGTTACTAGAGTATAGCTTATAAGTAGAGGTCACACGACCCAACATTACATCAGACAACGGAAGACAAATTATGTTGCTAATCAAAAAGAACCAAAAATGCTTAAGAGGCCGCAACATAAGGCGACGTCCCAGCCCATAGATTCCAGGCTGCTACCTGGGAACCCCAAACTACTCGTCGATGTCCACGTTGAAACACCACCGAACTGAGGAACTCCACCTGAACCAAGTTGAAGCAAACATGAGTACGGGAGGTACTCAACAATACTTAGTTAACCTATTATATATCTGCTTCTTTTAGAAAGAGTTATGAAGGTTATTTTGCGTAAAGCCATCTTTGTTTTCCAAGTTGAGGGAGGAATAGCACGTCTCATGGAGTATTTTGAAAACAGATAAGAAAGCTACTCAACTACTGATATCATCATCTTTTTAATCCACCAATATCATTTCAGCACCTCGTGCTTCAAAGATCACCACCTCCAGCTGTTCTGGTAACTCAATCTACAAGGTAACCCCTCTCGGCATCTCCGAGGAGGCATCCTTCATTCGTTATCAGCAAGTTTTAATCATTCCGTTTAAGTTGTCTATGATCACAGAATCCGTCACCAAGTCGTCCTTAACCGCGGACACGGCTTTTCGAAAAGATTTAACCCTGCAGGGGTGTACAACTTTAACCACACGTATCAACCAACTCTTTAATGCCAGTACATTAGCACTATTCCGGGAAGTGCCGGCAGATGGAGGTTGACCACGACCTTTCCCTTGCTTCGCCTATTCCATGAGTCGCTCCGAGTAGAGATGGTCCGCAAATAGGGAGTGGCCATCTCCTGCCGGGTCTCTATCATTGTGAGTGGTGCTTCAACTACTGTCTCGCCACAGGCTGTTTCACCGCCACGTCCTAGTTTTGTAAACGTTTTTAACATCCCCGCAAATCCAAATGGAAAGCCCGAACTAGGCAACTCATGGACCAAACTAGGCAAGTTGAGACCGAGGGGAATCTAAGCCCCGTGTGGATGCACGCTCAGTCTTGGCTCGAAGACGTGAACTCGCTCCTAGGGGCATGAACGAGACAACCACCACATACCCTCTGTGGTCTCGTCATCCACACCTTTAAATCATGTTAAACAAGTTATCTTAACTTTCCACAACATCCTATCATACTAGATTCATTCGCAACCCTGATTCATCAACCGGATGGAGCAGAGATAACAAGCATGTATGGCTAAGCATAGCATATTTAAGGCTTTGGCGATGAACACAAGCAAACCTATAGCTGCTAGGAGTAGTGGATCAGGATATTTAGGCTATGCATGATATAGGATAACTCTAACTACTGACACAAGATACATTGGAATCGAGTGCATTTGTACGAGAATCAAAAGTCTTTCGAAATCATATATGGACAGATAAGAGGTTATGCTTGCCTTGCTTCAAGAAAACTAGAGAAAGTCTTCAGGAATAAGTGCTTGACTTGTCGGTTAAGATCAAGTATTCGTCATGGAGTTGCTAGCCTTCGCTTCGGAGTCGGGTTCTACCGAGGGGAAACAACCACCGAAAAGAAGAAGGAGAACAACAATCAACACATGGCATCGATGCAATGCGCAATATGTATGCATGAGCAAGTTAATGCACTTAAATAAATCCCTAAACATGTTCGTTGGGTTGCTAGGGTTCGTATGGAAAATATGCAATTTTATTAAAATTATCCCGAAATAGTCCCCGGAGGGGCACTTCGGACGATTCTGAAAGTGAGTACAAATTTAAAAGCTCAAATGGGTTTGAAAACACCATAACTAGGTTGCATTTGTCATTTTGAGCAATTTGGTATATAACTTTTATTTTTCTAATTTTAGTGAATAAAAACTTATTTTCTCTTTTTTTATAAATGAATAAGTAATATTAAGTAATGGTCAAAATTCAACTTTGTCAAACATATGTGGAAAATGACATATTTGGATAGAACATATTTTTCTGATCAAAACCATATTTTTATTTTATTTTTCTGAGATATAAAACAATAGTTATTAATTTATTAGAAATAATCATTTTTCTGGAATTATATAAACAGAGGAGTTATGACATCAGCATGACGCGATGATAGCGTCACCACTCCTGGATCTTCACAGTTGAACTCCAATCGACGAAACCCGCGATGGAAACACGAATCGAACGTGTTGGGGAGCTCCAGTACGTCGAGCTGAACCTGTAGGTGGCGGCGGTTGACCGTATGGTCACCGGAATCCTCGCCGGCGACGAGGTCCGACGGCGGCCGGAAGGAATGCATGGTGCTAGCGAGCTAGGGAGCGCGGGGAGGCGAATAAAAGGGACGGGAAGGCTCACCACGGCTCGGTGAAGCTCGTGGGGTGGTCGGAGAGGCGAGGCGGCGCCGGAAACGACAGCGGCGAGCTCGGGGAGCCGCCGGCCGGAAAGGAGGAGGAAGCCCCGATTCCGGTGATGTCAGCCTCCTCGGTTCACAGGAGTTGTGGAGGAGGGAGAGGGCACCCTGGCGGATCTTCCTGCGCAATCAATTTGTCCGGGGGCAGCCGGAGTCGGCGACAACCGGCGGCGGCCGTGGGCAGTTGCGTTAGGGTTCTTCGGGTCTTGAGGAGGCACAGAGAGAGAGGGATTTCGAGGGGGTGAAGGAGGGAGGGCGCAGGGTCTCCGTGGCGTGCATATCCTTCTGCGGAAGCAAGCAGGAGGTGGCATCCGGCGACGGCGGCACTGCCACGCAGGAGCTCCTACTGTCAAAGGAAGAAGATGACCAAAAATTCACAACACCCCGTGAAATCCGGGAAAACACAACTAGGTCCTTTTCTATTTTAAAACAGGACAGAAAACATGGTTTTGAGGCTCTTTTTGCAAGAATAAAATTTGGCAAAAATACTTTTTTGAAAGCTTATAAAATTTCCAAGAAAACCATGTTTTGTTTTTCCCAAATTGAATTTGTTTTTAAAACAAATTTTGGGGAACCACTTTAAGTGCTTTTTGGTCATTTCATTTGTTATTTTCAAATGCAAAATTGTAACCAAAGTTTTCATGCATGTATGAGATGCCAAAAACACACCAACACCCTAATGTAGCAAAATCAGGATGTTACAAATCTACCCCCCTTACAAGAATCTCGTCCCGAGATTCCCGAAGGAGAAAGAAAGAAGGAACAACGGTTTTGAATGATCTTCTTGAACCTTACGGTTCTTTTCTAGAAGTGGTTGACCCGTAGTACTTGCGAGGATATCCAGCGGCTACACCTTAGGTAGAGGGAAAACTCTTAGGAATTGATATTTACGAAGATCGAGTATCCCATGGGTAACTCGTGACAGGGATGTTCATGAAGAACTGTGGAGTTAACAGGCATGAAACACATCAAGATAACGGAGTGAGTAGAAGATGGTTCCAAGTTTGCGGACGATTGGTTTTGAAAGGATTTAGAATATGATCTTTGCACAAGACTTTAAATCCTTTTGGAAAAGAAAGGTTGGACAACTTGTGACATAGAGGTTTCTTCAAACAGAATACCAATATGGGAAGGATTGTCTTGGATACCACAACTTAATATCCACAGACGAGGAAAAATACGAGAAAACACTGTAATCGTGCGTCAGAGAGAATTTGATACATGGTCATGTTCACTCTTCGGAGTGGACACAGAAGAGGAAGGAACTTTCATTCCGTTAAAGTTTGTCGAAGTCCTTTTCAAAGATCAGGATGTTACTTCACAACGGAGGATGAGTAACCAAAGGACGTTGGGACACCAATGGGGATTGAAACACTGGAAGAAAATAGGGAATCTCTTTCCTTTTGTGGTTTATCCGTAGCAATACGTTTACCACATGGTTAAGATCCCATGGCTGAAGTGACTGACAAATGCACACAATGTGTGAGATGAACAGAATTTCGGGTACCATCAACTTTGAAAAAGAGAACTGTTCAATGATGGTTACAAAACACCACGAGATGGTTCTCATGATGAACTTGTTTTCACAAGAACAAAGATTTTGGAGGTTCAGCAGAGAGATATTGAAGAGATCAACTTCCAAGTTATCCTGGATGTTATAGATACCGATAGCAGGCTCATGACAAGCCTTCTATAGGTAATCAAGTGAAAGCAAAACTCCGGTTTGAAAGGACGGTGAGGAAAACTTGTTAGAGTGAGCCACACAAGAATTCTCATGGAGAGTGGTTGTACTTACGGATTCAAAGAGATATGGAATTAGGCCTTACGGCTAATTGTGTCAACCACAACATCAACCATGCCGTATTTTCATATAGACCTAATTCAATACCCTTAAGGAAACACCAACCATCGTTGCTGCTTTAGATTCAGCTCTTGTTAGTGGATTGTCAAACAAGACTCAGTATGTTTGATCGAAGAGATATGCACCATTTACCAACGAGATACATATGCTGGATTCTCAAAATATGAACTCTGATTCCACGCTCAAGAAGATGAACAAGATTGCAGAACTCATGTATTAGCAACTTGCGAAAGACGGTTGCACCTACATGGACTACTTGCAATGAAACACATCGAAGTCCTTGTTGGGGAGACGATACAAAAATAACGAAGTTCTTAAACTTCTTCTCTTTCCCGGACGATCAGGCAGTGGCTGGGTGTGGGTGCAAACTTCTTAAATAAATGGAGGTAACAACCTACCATCTCAAGAGTAGTCCACACATGCATGACCAACTTGGAATTAAACCCGAAGAAACAAGAAAACTTTACTCGGATCCATGGCGACAACTTTCACCATAAGCACATGGACCGGAGAAAGTCACTTCGAACATCCAGAACACAACTTCGTGATGACACAAAGATGGTTCTCCAAAAGTTTCCAACATTAGTGCCAATTAACATGAACCTCGTGAAACTTGGAGAAATAGGAATGTCATCGATGGACTCGACAACATGCTTATCAAGATACTCCAAGCATAGGAACTCATATGATACAAAAACAAGGCGAAATATTGGTCAGGCCATAGGACATGAAGGTGTACTCGGGTAAAACACCATGAGTGAAACCACCATCAAGATAGTCCTTGGATCTGAACTTGATCTGACGATAGCCCAAACCAAATCAAGGTAGGACGATAGCATTTCCACGAAGGAGATACTATCATGCTTCAACATCATGAGAACTAGACATCCCATTCCAAAGGAACAAGTTAAGCATAGCTCTTGTCTTTCAACTCTCCAAGTTGTTGTTTAAGCTCAACCAACTAGTTCATGGTATCCAACATAGCTTCTTGGAGAAAGGAGTAGTTCATATTACACCTTGTTTAGACATCACGGTCAGGTGACAACCTGGTGATACTTCTGGAAAGACAACCAAAATATCACAACCTACCGGTATGTCTTGAAGTTCGAAAAGGAATATTGCTTTTCAAAGCAACCAATATGATCTTGAGAGCATCGGTATTAACCTAACTCTTTTACCAAGAATGTGCACCGGCATGAACGAGTTTGGTAACTCAGTCAACCCTTAACAGAGGCTGGGTGACCAGTAGTGCTAAGAAGGATATAGATGTTTCTCAGATCTTTCAAAGCAATAAGAATTGCTAGGAATATATGATACACATATCGATGAGCAGACCCATCATTTTCAAGCATTCAAGCTTGGAGGGAGGGTGAGTGAAAACGTCTAAGAGCATCACTTCATCAATGAGGCCATGAAACACAACACAACCTCTTGATATATAAGAGTGTGATACTCGGAAGTGGAACAGAACAGAAGCTAACGTAACTTCTTGAATCCGCGAATTGCAAAACTTTGACCTGGTCCTGGAGATAAACGAGGTACTTGGGTTTGTTTCTCCTAACATTCCAAGGTGGAATGTTTTGACGGAAAACAAGAGCATATGCATTAGAACAATCCAGCACACATATGCAACTTGGTTTCAAAACAACGGATGGAGATTTGAGAGCAACTGGAAGATAGGAACATGCTCCGGAAAATCCAGAGGCCATGGGGAGTGCACAGGTGATGCTCTTTTGTAAAACCCATGCTAGAAGATCGATATAGTTGAATTAAGAACGAAGATGTGGATTTCATGATGACCACTCTTGTTGTGATCCCTTCTTGATTACAAGGGAAAACCTACGGCTATTGGAGTTGAAACTACCTAGCCATCCTGAGGTAGAAGATATTCCTCAGGATCCAAAGAAACATAACTTGGGTTAAAGGTCAGCATCCTGTACTGATAGAGTGAGCATCACATGGTTATAAAACCACATGATTCAACCCACCACCATTCAGCACATTCCGGAACCTTCGGTTCAAGTCCAAGAATTAAAATCACAACGAAAGGAGTAACTACTATATGAGTGCCACAAAGGACACTACCATTAGCAATCACGAGGTATCTTCCAAAAGACAACGAAACTCCGAAAAGATTTGAGCAGAGGATAACGGATACATTCGAGATGAAAAGGAAATCTCGAGGTTCAGGATTTTGAGACATAGAACATGTAAAAATGTGGAATCCACACAACTCTGAGAGATTATGATTGGAAGAGAATCTCCCAGTTTGAGTCGAGAGATAACAGAACACGGAACACACACGACTCTAGAAACTTTAACACTAGGTCAACTTGGGTAAAGACGTCCTTGCCAGAGAAGGCACCTAGGTTTTGAATGACTAGAAGAGATAGCAAAACCTTTTCAAATCAAAACAGGTAAGGAGATCCAGAGTTAGAGCGATACCAGATACGGAGTAAAAAGAATCCTAAGAAGCTTTATCACAATCATTTGAAGTTTCAAAGTAGTTTTCACAAAAACTCTAGACTCGACATCGACCAAGCAGTAAGGTTTTCCTACAGGCAGTCCTGCTCTGATACCAACTCTTGTCAGACCCCGGACCCAGAGATATACATACTGTTATGTGCTCCTAGCCATGGACTCACAAGGGCTTCAGGGATACCATCCCCGGCCGCAACAAACAACGGCAGGCAGACCGGATTCATCGGCACGTAGTCCGGATCCCCGGTCTACTACTCCTTGTATCCATGCTAGTCATAACCAATTATGCATACCCAAGCGTCCACGAGTCGGATGAAACTGAAGGAACGGGACCAAAGTTATACAGAGCTGCTATTTGTCCAGAAAGTGCAACAACAATCGAGGGTTACTGGGGTTACCTCGCCCCAGGCCGAATCACATCGGCAGGCGGGCTTGTACATGGATCATCGGCTCCACAACCCCTCGACTGCGACAACTATGCAGGCGTTGGCAAAACTGTATAACAACAGGCTCGAAACCAACAACCAATCAAAGCAACACTCTAGACATTGAAGTTGTATTAAACAGGTGTTACTAGAGTATAGCTTATAAGCAGAGGTCACACGACCCAACATTACATCAGACAACGGAAGACAAATTATGTTGCTAATCAAAAAGAACCAAAAATGCTTAAGAGGCCGCAACATAAGGCGACGTCCCAGCCCATAGATTCCAGGCTGCTACCTGGGAACCCCAAACTACTCGTCGATGTCCATGTTGAAACACCACTGAAATGAGGAACTCCACCTGAACCAAGTTGAAGCAAACAAGCGTACGGGAGGTACTCAACAAGACTTAGTTAACCTATTATATATCTGCTTCTTTTAGAAAGAGTTATGAAGGTTATTTTGCGTAAAGCCATCTTTGTTTTCCAAGTTGAGGGAGGAATAGCACGTCTCATGGAGTATTTTGAAAACAGATAAGAAAGCTACTCAACTACTGATATCATCATCTTTTTAATCCACCAATATCATTTCAGCACCTCGTTCTTCAAAGATCACCACCTCCAGCTGTTCCGGTAACTCAATCTACAAGGTAACCCCTCTCGGCATCTCCGAGGAGGCATCCTTCATTCGTTATCAGCAAGTTTTAATCATTCCGTTTAAGTTGTCTATGATCACAGAATCCGTCACCAAGTCGTCCTTAACCGCGGACACGGCTTTTCGAAAAGATTTAACCCTGCAGGGGTGTACAACTTTAACCACACGTACCAACCAACTCTTTAATGCCAGTACATTAGCACTATTCCGAGAAGTGCCGGCAGATGGAGGTTGACCACGACCTTTCCCTTGCTTCGCCTATTCCATGAGTCGCTCCGAGTAGAGATGGTCCGCAAATAGGGAGTGGCCATCTCCTGCCGGGTCTCTATCATTGTGAGTGGTGCTTCAACTACTGTCTCGCCACAGGCTGTTTCACCGCCACGTCCTAGTTTTGTAAACGTTTTTAACATCCCCGCAAATCCAAATGGAAAGCCCGAACTAGGCAACTCATGGAACAAACTAGGCAAGTTGAGACCGAGGGGAATCTAAGCCCCGTGTGGATGCACGCTCAGTCTTGGCTCGAAGACGTGAACTCGCTCCTAGGGGCATGAACGAGACAACCACCACATACCCTCTGTGGTCTCGTCATCCACACCTTTAAATCATGTTAAACAAGTTATCTTAACTTTCCACAACATCCTATCATACTAGATTCATTCGCAACCCTGATTCATCAACCGGATGGAGCAGAGATAACAAGCATGTATGGCTAAGCATAGCATATTTAAGGCTTTGGCGATGAACACAAGCAAACCTATAGCTGCTAGGAGTAGTGGATCAGGATATTTAGGCTATGCATTATATAGGATAACTCTAACTACTGACACAAGATACATTGGAATCGAGTGCATTTGTACGAGAATCAAAAGTCTTTCGAAATCATATATGGACAGATAAGAGGTTATGCTTGCCTTGCTTCAAGAAAACTAGAGAAAGTCTTCAGGAATAAGTGCTTGACTTGTCGGTTAAGATCAAGTATTCGTCATGGAGTTGCTAGCCTTCGCTTCGGAGTCGGGTTCTACCGAGGGGAAACAAACACCGAAAAGAAGAAGGAGAACAACAATCAACACATGGCATTGATGCAATGTGCAATATGTATGCATGATCAAGTTATTGCACTTAAATAAAGCCCTAAACATGTTCGTTGGGTTGCTAGGGTTCGTATGGAAAATATGCAATTTTATTAAAATTATCCCGAAATAGTCCCCGGAGGGGCACTTCGGACGATTCTGAAAGTGAGTACAAATTTAAAAGCTAAAATGGGTTTGAAAACACCATAACTAGGTTGCATTTGTCATTTTGAGCAATTTGGTATATAACTTTTATTTTTCTAATTTTAGTGAATAAAAACTTATTTTCTCGATTTTAAATGAATAAGTAATATTAAGTAATGGTCAAAATTCAACTTTGTCAAACATATGTGGAAAATGACATATTTGGATAGAACATATTTTTCTGATCAAAACCATATTTTTATTTTATTTTTTTGAGATATAAAACAATAGTTATTAATTTATTAGAAATAATCATTTTTCTGGAATTATATAAACATAGGAGTTATGACATCAGCATGACGCGATGATAGCGTCACCACTCCTGGATCTTCACAGTTGAACTCCAATCGATGAAACCCGCGATGGAAACACGAATCGAACGCGTTGGGGAGCTCCAGTACGCCGAGCTGAACCTGTAGGTGGCGGCGGTTGACCGTACGGTCACCGGAATCCTCGCCGGCGACAAGGTCCGACGGTGGCCGGAAGGAATGCATGGTGCTAGCGACCTAGGGAGCGCGGGGAGGCAAATAAAAGGTACGGGGAGGCTCACCACGGCTCGGTGAAGCTCGTGGGGTGGTCGGAGAGGCGAGGCGGCGCCGGAAACGACGGCTGCGAGCTCGGGGAGCCGCCGGCCGGAGAGGAGGAGGAAGCCCCGATTCCGGTGATGTCAGCCTCCTTGGTTCATAGGAGTTGTTGAGGAGGGAGAGGGCACCCTGGCGGATCTTCCTGCGCAATCAATTCGTCCGGGGGCAGCCGGAGTCGGCGACAACCGGCGGCGGCCATGGGCAGTTGGGTTAGGGTTCTTCGGATCTTGAGGAGGCACAGAGAGAGAGGGATTTCGAGGGGGTGAATGAGGGAGGGCGCAGGGTCTCCGTGGTGTGCATATCCTTCTGCGGAAGCAAGCAGGAGGTGGCATCCGGCGACGGCGGCACTGCCACGCAGGAGCTCCTACTGTCAAAGGAAGAAGATGACCAAAAATTCACAACACCCCCTGAAATCCGGGAAAACACAACTAGGTCCTTTTCTATTTTAAAACAGGACAGAGAACATGGTTTTGAGGCTCTTTTTGCAAGAATAAAATTTGGCAAAAATACTTTTTTTGAAAGCTTATAAAATTTCCAACAAAACCATGTTTTGTTTTTCCCAAATTGAATTTGTTTTTAAAACAAATTTTGGGGAACCACTTTAAGTGCTTTTTGGTCATTTCATTTGTTATTTTCAAATGCAAAATTGTAACCAAAGTTTTCATGCATGTATGAGATGCCAAAAACACACCAACACCCTAATGTAGCAAAATCGGGATGTTACACATAATCAAGTGATTCTAAAAGTACATCAGAATGGAGCTTCTTCATGCGTTTAACACCAATATGACCTAAGCGGCAATGCCACATGTAAGTAGCAATATCATCATTCAACTTAATTCTTTTGGCATTCACATTATGAATATGCGTATCAATACTATCAAGATTCAAAATAAATAAACCATTCTTCTAAGGTGCGTGACCATAAAAGATATTATTCATATAAATCGAACAACCATTGTTCTCAGACTTAAAGGAATAATCACTCTGCATTAAGCATGATCCAGAAATGATATTCATGCTCAATGCAGACACCAAATAACAATTATTTAGTTTTATAACTAATCCAGATTGTAAACGAAGAGGTAGCATCCCGACGGTGATCACATCAACTCTTGATCCATTGCCGACGTGCATCGTCACCTCATCCCTTGCTAGTGGTCGCTTATTCTGCAGCTTCTGTTTCGAGTTACATATGTGAGCAACTGAACCAGTATCAAATACCCCGGCGCTACTTCAGTACTAGTAAGGTACACATAAATAACAATTATATCATATATACCTTTGTTCCTTTTGTCGGCCTTCCTATCTGCCAGATATTTGGGGCAATTGCGCTTCCGGTGGCCAGTGCGCTTGCAATAAACACACTCAGTTTCAGGCATATGGTCATACTTGGTTTTCTTCTCAGGTGCAGCAACAGACTTGCTAACCTTCTTGAAGTTTACCCTTGTCTTGCCTTTCTTGAAACTAGTGGTCTTATTGATCATCAACACTTGATGTTCTTTCTTGATCTCCACTTCAGCAGTTATAAGCACCGACAGAAGCTCAGGAAGAGACTTCTTCATGCCTTGAATATTATAGTTCATCACGAAGTTCTTGTAACTACGTGGCAGAGATTGGAGAACATTATGTATCCCTAGATCAATGGGAATCATTAGTCCCAAGGCCATGAGCTTATCAGCGTACGCAGACATCTTGAGTACGTGCTCACTAACATAGTTGTTCTCTTCCATCATGCAGCTAAAGAACCTTCTGAAGCATCATAACTCTCAACTGCAGCATGGGTATCGAAAATCATTTTCAATTCTCCCATTGTAGAATAAGAAGTGATGTTCTCGAAACGTTTTTGCAGCTCTGACTCTAATCCATAAAGGATGCCGCAATGAACTATATTGTGGTCTTCTTGTTGAGTCAGATAAACATTTTTATCTTCATCAGAAGCATCATCAGCGGGCTGGTCACCTAGCGGTGCATCAAGCACATAGAGATTATTTCAAGCGGTGAGGAGAATCCTCGGGTTAAGTGCCCAGTTGGTGAAGTTGCTTCCATTGTTCGCTAGTTTTTCTCTCTCCATGAACATATTGAAATTGAAGGTAGGTGGTGCCATGATCTGCAACATATTTGCAAAGACTATTTAGACTAAGTTTATGATAAATTAAGTTCAAGTTAATTCTAGAATTATCCCATGATCTCCCACTCAAAAACAACATCCCTCTTAGTCGTCTTTAGTGATTACACAAACCAAATTTACTACACCAAAACGGATCATCACGTGAGACGGTGTAGTTGCAAAGGAGAACATCAACATGTTCATCATATCATCCATATGACTCATGCTTTACCTTTCGGTTACGTGTTCCGCGGCCATGTCTGTACATGCTAGGCTCGCCAAGTGGAACCGTAGTATTGCGTGTGTTTCAAGGCCATGTCTGTACATTCTAGGCTTGAAGACACCCGTTGTATGCGAACGTTGAGTCTATCACACCCGATCATCACATGGTGTCTCGAAACGACGAACTTTCTTAACGGTGCATACTTAAGGAAGAACACATTATTATCTTGATATTAAGTGAGAGGGATCATCTTATAATTCTACCATCACGATCTAAGAAAAATAAGATGCATAAAAGGATTAACATCACATGCATGGATAATGTGATATGATATGGTCCTTCTTGCACTTGATCTCCATCTTGTGCATCATGGTATGATCTCCATCATTCCACTGGCGTGGTACTTCTATCTTGATTGTCCATCAAAATTACAACATATCACATGGATATGATATACAGCACGCGATCCATAAATAATAAGACAACCATATGGCTCCTGCCGGTATGTCAATAGATTACAAAAGATACCATCTCATACATAAAATTTGTAACATTTGAAAGTGCATTCTCGATATCTCGTTGTTTTGTGTGTTTGTTAACAACATGAAGAAGTTACTAACCGTATGTGCTACTTTGTCAAAGGATTTGGTCTTAAATCAGCACGTATACGGTGTCAAAGAAATGGTGAAGAAATCGAAGATCAACGAACCTTTCCGGGCCAGAAAAGGGCTTTCAGTGTGCAATCAGGATTATTCCGGATGGAGTCCGGAATCCGGATTCAGTCCGGATGGGTCTGAGTGCAACGCGTTTTTCTCTGTTGCAATCCGGATTATTCCGGGTGAATCCGGGAGTCTGGATTGAGTCCGGACGAATCCGACTGCAACGTGATTTTCTCTGTTGCAATCCGGATTCAGTCCGGATGATTCCGGCTGCAACGTGAATTTCTCTGTTGCAATCCGGAATCAGTCCGGATGAATCCAGGAGGCCGGAAAAATCCGAAGAAATCCGGGCTGGTCGCATTTTGGGCATAAAAACGACTAGTTTGAGTGGGGGCTATAAATATCCCCTCTCTTTCTTCCCCAAGTGTTATCTCTCTCCTGCATTGAAGACACCATTAATGGATCTCACCCACTAGCTAGATCTCCCTCCTCCTCCACCCAAACTTGTTGATTCTTTGAGGATTGAAGGAGGACCACCAGATCTACATCTTCACCAACTGGATTTCCATTTCCCTCTCATTTTCTTGAGAGATCTTTGCTTAGGGTTTCCTCTTGTGGAGAACCTAAGCTTCTTGTTACTAGTGGTGATTCAAGAAGAGTTGGGATCCCCCAATTAAGTTGTGGGTGTGTGCCCCAAGCGTTTGTAAAGGATTCGATCCCCGCCTCAAAGGGGTTCAATAGTGAGAGGTGAACTAGGCCTTTGTGGCACAAGTTCATCGGAGAATAGGGTGAGGCCTTTGTGGAGTTGAGTAGACCTTCGTGCGAGCTCACACCCCTCCAACGAGACGTACTCCCCTAAAAAGGAGGAACTCAGAAATACATCGCGTCTCCGTGTGCTTCCATCGGTTACCTCGTTCCTCCCTCTTTACTTACTCGTACTTGTAGCTTTTATTGTAGTACTTGTTGTATTAATTGTTGTCCTAGTTGCATTAATTGCTTGCCTTGTCATATAGGTAAATTCACCATTAGTTGCACTATCTAGAGAATTTACCTTCTTGTCAAGCCTAAACCTTAAGAAAATTTAAAATTGGTCGTAGCACCTATTCACCCCCCCCTCTAGGTGCCCATACTTTACTTTCAATTGGTATCAGAGCCTCGGCTCTTCTATCGGGCTTAACCTCCTAAGAGTTTAAGTATGGGAGATGATTTTGTTGACGCTCCGTCCGATGGCAATGTGACCATGGATGATCTCAATGCTTTGAGAAATTCATTGACCTCATCCATAGACACCAAATCAACTCATGACACAACTCCTCAAAGCCAAAGCACCGGAGGTAGTCAAATCATCCCTTCCGGAAGAATCGGAGGGTGCCAAAAAAGGGGTAGATGGTGATCCACATAAAAATGCTTCCGCCGAACAATCCGCTAAGTCGGGTACGGAAAGGGGTGGTGGATTTCATGCCGTTCCCGGAAGTTATACTCCCGATCCTCCCGTTCCTCATCCCCATATAATCCCTAGAGGAGATCCACCTAAAATTGATGCTTTTTCTTTTCGTGAATGGCAATACTACATGGAGACTCACTTGAACTCTTCTTGTATAGATCTTTGGAGGATCACTCGTGACGGATACAAGCCATTTGATCCCAAGAATCTCACAAGAAGAGAGGCCATAGATTGCCAACTCAACTACACCGCCTTGTCCATTCTTCAACAAGCCGTGGGGCCCAACCACATGCCGCATCTTCAACACTTCTCCACTGCCAAACAAACATGGGATGCACTAGTCATCATGTTCGTTGGGAATGAGAGCATGCAAAGAAATCGGTATGATGCCTTGACCAATGAGGCCGAAGAATTTTTCATGCGTGATGGAGAAGATCATGTTGACATGTATCGAAGACTCAAAACTCTCGCCACCGCCTTCTCTAGTGCGGGTGCCAAGTATATTGATGATGCTTGGATCAAGAGAAAGTACATGATTGCCGTGATGCCATTTGAGGGCACGGACTTGAAGAGCATTCAAGGAAGACATGATTTATCCTCCATGACCTCAACTCAAGTGATGCAAAAATTGTGCTCCTACAAAGTGCAAACCAAGAATGCGCTTGACAACCGTGCTAGGGCCATTGGAATGCATCAAGGAGCATCCGTGGCTTTGAAGGCCAAGGCTTTGTCAAGAGAGGTTGAGAATGAGGAAGATGGAGATGAGGTATTGCCTCCTTTGAAGGAACAAGACTATGATCCCGTTCTAAAGGATCTCATTGCTCTCACCGTGCAAAAGTTTTGGAGCAATCCTCCCAAGGGCAAGAAATTTGTTGAGGAAAAGACAAGGTCTCGCTATGGAAATGATGGGGCTCAAAAAGTGAGGTCTTGCTTCAATTGTCAAGATAAGCATCACTTCATTGCGGAGTGCCCTTATGAGAATAGAGATCTCCATAGTGGCAAGCTCATTCGCAAGGACAAGTCCAAGGTTGAGTACAAGAAACCTCACTTCAAGAAGAAGCCTTTCAACAAGAAGTATCCCACCAAGTTTGTGCTATTGACTCAAGAGGAGTATGATTTCGGGAGTGATGAAGAAGAAGAAACCACAAGTGAAGTGGCCGCTCTAGCTATTGCCTCTACTCCATCATCTTCATCCCTCTTAGAATCCCCCAATGACGATCTCCCTCAACGCAATGCCAAGTGCTTCATGGCTAAGGCCACGGAGGTATCACTTTCCCCCAACTCTAAGACCCCTAGTGAACTAGAACATCTTGCTAGTCTTAGAGAAGAAGAAGAAAATGTCTCCTTGGACCGCTTTATGTCTAACATGCAAGGGGAGACCGAGAAGTACGTTGAGTATCTCATGAGGCAATTGGGAGACATTGAGTATCTCATGAGGCAATTGGGAGAGGCCCAAGTTGCTCTTGAGAAGAAAGGTGAGGTTGAGAGAAGGGATGCGGATGAAATTGCATCTCTCTCTATGACTCTTGAGGAAGAGCATGATGTAAGAGTTTGTCTAGAGGATGAACTTGAATCTATTGAATTAACTCATAATGAACTTGTCTCAAACATCACTAAGGAACATGATCTTGCTATTGCTAAATATAAAAAGGCTAAAAAGGATAAGGTCGAGTTTGGGGTTGGTCATGGTAAACTAACCGAGGAGTTTGAAAAGCTAACCGAGGCTCACAAAGCTTTGGAAAGCCAACACTCATCCCTTAAAGAGTTGCATGAAGAACTTCAAACTCAACTTAATCAAACTAACAATGCTAGCACCTCTACTTCTTCTTGTGATCATGCAAATATTATTGAGGAAAATGCTAGGTTGAAGAATGAGCTAGCAATGCTCAAGGGTAAAGACCCACAAGTTGTCAAGTTTGTGACCCCTTCCCCACAAGTGGTTGCCCCTAACTCTAATGCGGTCATTTCTAGACCACAATTGAGTGCACCAAGGCAACAAGTGGGAAAGCAAGGTCTAGGCTATGTATCCAAGAAGAAGAACAAGAATAAGAAGAGCAAGAAGAAGACCAACAATGGTGCTTCGAGTGGTGTTGTCATTAGGGATAACACTACTCCTAGCACACCCGCTCAAGCTAACAACATTGCCTCGAGTAGTAGTGTCATGAGGGACAACACTACTTGTAGCACATCCGCGGGAACTAACAATCCACACCATTTCTTATATGTTGATTATTATGGTGTTGTGCAAGCTAAATATGTTGTACCTATTGAGGGTTTCATTGACTATACTATTTGGGTTCCAAAGACCCTTGTTGCTAATATGAAGGGACCCATCTCGGGTCCTAACTCTAGTCAATGATCTCTTGCAGGGCTATGCTTCCGGTGGGACTAAATGGATTCTCGATAGTGGATGCACTAATCATATGACCGGAAGCAAAGAGCTTGTGACGGAGTTGCGACCAAATGGCATCCAAGCAACCGTCACTTATGGAGACTCGTTCAAGTCTAAGGTATCCGGGTTCGGCAAGGTCGTGGTGGCTCCCGATATAACTATCGTGAACGTCATGCTTGTCGAATCCCTTGGTTACAATTTACTTTCTGTCCGCTCTCTTGGAAAGATGGGTTTTTCCGTCTTTTTCGATGGTGATATTGTGGTCCTTTTGAGGAGCAAGACTCTTGACATCGCTCACGTGGGACATGTTGAAAATGAGTTGTTCGTGGTGGACTTTTCGAAGTCAACCAACTCTCAAGCAATGTGTCTTTTCGGGAAGGCGGACTTGGGATGGTTGTGGCATCGCTGCCTATCCCATTCAACATGAGAACTTTGCAAAGTCTTCACAAAGGTGGCCTTATTGTCGGACTAAAAGAAAATGTTTCCTTTGCAAAGGATCGCGTTTGTAGGTCGTGTGTTGAAGAGAAGATGCATGACATCGTGCACAAGGCCAAGACTATTATCTCATCAAAGAGGATCTTGGAGCTTCTTCATGTTGATCTCTTTGGTGCCGTGCCCGAGGCAAGTCTTGGTGGCAAGAAGTATTGCTTGGTGGTTGTCGATGATTATTCAAGATACACTTGGGTTTCTTTCTTCAAGTGCAAGAGTGAAACTCAACAAACCATCATCGACTTCTCCAACGAAGTGCAACGTCAACACAATGTGAAAATCATGGCTATTAGGAGTGATAATGGCTCAGAGTTCAAGAACTATACATTGAATGAATTCCTTAGTGAAGAAGGCATTCGTCATCAATACTCTGCCACTTACACTCCTCAACAAAATGGTGTTGCCGAAAGGAAGAATCGCACCCTCTTGGATATGGCAAGGACCATGTTGGCGGAGTACTCTTCTCCCCAATATTTATGGGCCGAGGCCATATCCACTGCATGCCACTCCTCCAACCGCATCTACATCCGCAAAGGCTTGGACAAGACCCCATATGAGATCCTCACCGGCAACAAGCCCAACGTCTCCTACTTCCGTGTATTCGGTTGTAAGTGCTTCTATTTGATCAAGGGTATTAGGTTGTCTAAATTTCAATCCAAAACTATTGAGGGTATCTTTGTTGGTTACGGTGCCGAATCCCACACTTATAGAGTCTATGACAAAGCCTCACGGATTGTCATAGAATCTTGTAGTGTGGTTTTCGAGGAAAATGATGGATCCCAAGTGGTGCAATTCCATGTTTCTAATGTAGATGTTGAAATACCTCAAGAAGCCATATGAAGGATGGGTGTGGGATTTTTCCGCCCCATCGAGGGACACCTTATGGCGACTCGAGAAGGACTATGCTCTACTCAAGTGGAGCCCTCCTCTACAATAGAAGATCAAGTCAAGGAGTTAACTATTACACCCAACCAAGAACATGTTCAAGACCCTCCTCTCATTGATCAAGTGACTCCGCAAGTCGTACCCACTCCTCTCACTAATGCGAGTCAAGATCAAGGCCAAGATCAACCATCCTCTTCATCCTCTCCTGTAGTTGAAGCAAGTGTTGAAGATATTGTTGATGATGATGATGATGACGATCAAGGCCAAGTTGGTCAAGATGGGGACCCAAATGATCAAGATGATCAAGTGATCCCTCCTCGCAATAATGAGGAGATCGAAGCCCGTCGCATCAAAAGGATAAGAAGAGCTTTGAAGCATATTGATGCCCAAGACAACAAGGTCTTGGAGGATGTTCAAACTAGAAGATCCACAAGAAGGCAATTGGCACATTTTTGTGAACATCAAGCTCATATCTCTATGGTGGAGCCTAAGAAAGTGTATGAAGCTCTTGAGGACTCCGATTGGGTTGAAGCTATGCATGATGAGCTCAATAACTTTGAGCGCAGCAAAGTTTGGAGATTTGTTGAGAAGCCCAAAGATTGCCACAATGTTATTGGCACTAAGTGGATTTTCAAGAACAAGCAAGATGAGCATGGCATTGTCATTAGGAACAAGGCAAGATTGGTTGCTCAAGGTTACACCCAAGTTGAAGGCATTGACTTTGATGAAACCTACGCACCCGTGGCTCGCCTTGAGTCCACCCGTATCCTCCTTGCTTATGCATCCTCTCATAATTTCAAATTGCAACAAATGGATGTGAAAAGTGCTTTCTTGAATGGTCCACTAAAAGAGGAGGTATATGTTAAGCAACCTCCAGGGTTCGAGAATCTCAACTTTCCTAACCATGTTTACAAACTTGACAAGGCTCTCTATGGTCTCAAACAAGCACCTCGTGCTTGGTATGAGCACCTTAGGGAGTTGTTAGATGATCGTGGTTTCGAAGTTGGGAAGATTGACCCCACTCTCTTCACCAAGAGAGTAAAGGGAGAGCTTTTAATATGCCAACTATATGTGGACGATATCATCTTTGGCTCAACTAACCAAGATTTCAATAATGAGTTCTCTAAGCTTATGACTGACAGGTTCGAGATGTCTATGATGGGTGAGCTTAAATTCTTCCTTGGCTTTGAGATCAAGCAATTGGCCCGTGGGACTTCCATCTCTCAAGCCAAGTATACCCAAGATATGATCAAGAGGTTTAATTTCCAAGATTCTAAGATCAAGACATCTCCTATGCAAGTCAAGTGCCACCTATCTCGTAATCCAAAAGGGAGTAAGGATGTGGATCAAAAGCTTTATCATTCTATGTTTGGTTCTTTGCTCTATCTTTGTGCATCTAGGCCCGATATCGTTTTGAGTGTAGGTGTGTGTGCAAGGTATCAAGCGGCTCCTAAGTATAGCCATTTGATGGCGGTCCATAGGATCTTTCGTTATTTGGTTCATACCCCAATATTTGGTTTGTGGTACCCAAAGGGGGCACAATTTTCTCTCAATGGATATACGGATTCCGATTGGGCGGGTGATCAAGATGATAGGAAGTCTACTTCCGGGGCTTGCCAATTCCTTGGTAGGTCCCTAGTGAGTTGGTCCTCCAAGAAGCAAAATTGCATATCTCTCTCCACCGCCGAAGCCGAGTATGTTGCCGACGCAAGTGCATGCACTCAATTGTTATGGATGAGGCAAACTCTCAAGGAATATGGAGTTCATTTGGATAAGGTGCCTCTTTTGTGTGACAATGAAAGTGCCATCAAAATTGCATACAATACGGTGCAACATACAAGGACCAAACACATTGAGATCCGCCACCACTTCATCCGTGACCATGTGGCAAGAGCACACATTGCACTATCTTATGTGCCCACCAAGGACAATCTTGCGGATATTTTCACGAAGCCACTTGATGATGCAAGATTCTTGTTCTTGAGGAATGAACTAAATGTGATTGATTCTAGGAGTTTGACTTGAAGATCTTGCACACACCCCTATAGATGAAACGTGTTTGAGCTTAAGTGTAGGTATGGACATAGAGGGAGTGTTATCCTAACACATTGGATTCTCCCTCCCCCCATTATGCCCAAAGCAAAAATTTCATTGTTATCTCTCTATTTCTAATGTTGAATTGTGAGCTTCAATGTTGAGTATTGGCAATGCCCCCAAGATATATCTCCGCGGTTGCATACCATGAACTCTTACATGATGGCTTAGGCCACCAACCTCTTCTCGGTTGAAGAGTTGGTTCTTAGTTGGATATCTTGTGGTTTATTGTGTTATCCTTCCGAATACTACTTCTCGTTGCTATTTCGATCTTATTTGTTTTTTCCAGAGAAGTAAGACTAGGAAACCTAACCCCTTGTGTTTTGCTCTATGTGTCCTCTCTCATGTTCATCTATGCATATGCCTTACTCCACACATCAACACATCTTTCCCAGCTTGTCAAAACTGTATTTTTGGAATGGTTTGGCATTTTCTGGCCTGTCCCGGATTCATTCCGGACCAAGCCCGGATTTTTCCGAGTAGGTCGCATTGGGTACGGAATATTCCGGCAGCCGGATTTTTTCCGGGCCATTCCGGATGAGACAGTTTTCCTTATAAATACCCCCACACGCACGGGAGGCAGTTTTCTTTCCACTCTTTCCACCCCTCCCGTGCCCTAGCCACCAAAATCCGCGGTTTTCGTCCCTGTTGCCCCTAGGGAGGATTGTTTGATCCTTCCTTCGATCAAGGACTCCCCCATGGAAGGTATTGTGTTCGGCATCTCTTCTTTTTCGTTTTTGTTGGTTATTTTTGGTTCTAGATGAAATCTCACCTAGGGTTTGATCTAGATCCAAGTTCTATCAACCTGTTCATCATGCCAATCCGTACCTAGATGCCATGGATTCGTAGATCTAGTCTAACCACATCACAATCTAGACTTAGATCCATCTCAAATCTCGTGCCTATCCCATGATGTTCCAGCACTTAGAACACTTCTAGGATCATCCCTTTGGTACCCCTAATCGTTTGGAACAGTTTTGAGTCAAAATTTCGAGTTTTTGGGCATTCTCTCGAGTCAGATCGAGGAGCCCGAATTCCATCCGGACCAGTCCGACCCAGTCGGATTTTTCCGGGCTCAGCCGGAAAATTCTGGGCCTCCGGAATCTGTCCGGATGCTGCCAGAAATTATGAGATTTTGCACTGTTTCAAACCATTAGAGTTCCTTTTGTTACCGTTTGGCATATGCACTTATCTTCTGCTGTTCCTATGTCCTCTATTCACAGGTGACAGCTCAAGACCCGGTACCAAGAGGAAGCAGTTGGCTGGAAGGGGAGCTCGTCCCGTCAGGGGGCGCACAGCTCGTGGGGGTGGTAACCGTGATGATCAGGAGGAGAGGGTTCCCACACTGGACCTTGCTGGTTGCTCTATCCCTCAGTGGAAGCATATCAAGAGGAAGAATCCATACCGCTTTCTTGCCACCACCTATGATGATCCTCGTTTCTGGACCAACCTTCAACTGAAGTGTTGGGAAGAGTTCTACTCAGTTGCTCGTCCTATTGTCTGCAAGCAGTCCCAGATTGACATGGATTTCTATAACCAGCACAAATAGAGTGATCTCTGTCATGTGCATGGTTGCCTTACAAAGATGGGTCTGATTCCTCTGCTAGACATTGAGTGTGAGTATTGCCCAGACTTGATTGCCCAGTTCTACTGCACTTTCCATGCCCATGGTGATGCCTCTCGTACCATGACGTGGATGACTGGGGACAAGAAGATCACTAGCAACTTGGGTGAGTGGGCTGAGGCTCTTGGATACAGGTGGACCTTCACTTATGCTAATCATGGTTTCAAAATCCATGAAAATTCTGAGTTTGACAACTCTAGCCTGGCTTCCTGCTATCCTCCTGATGCTCAGGGAAAGACTCTGCCCTTCAACTCTGCTATGTATCCCTACTACAATCTGCTGTCCAAGATCTTCCGCAAAACCATTATGGTCAAGGCTGGTGATAAGTCTGCCATCAGGGCTTACATGGTGAATCTCATGTTCATCACTAGGCCTCAGAACCAGAGGAAGATTGACGGCATGGACTTCATATACCGTGAGGTGTGCCTTGGGATCTGTGAGAAGAGGAAGCCGGCTTATGGTCCATTGATTCAGAGTTTCATCAATCACAAGGTTGGGGTTGAGATCATGGATTCCTATCCCGTGATCAAAGGGAAGAGGATGGTTCCCTCTCTCATTCGTGGAGTGGAGATTCCGGAGTTCACTAGGTCCAAGTCCAAATCTCCTATGGCCACTCCTTCTGCTTCCACGAGTGGTGGTAGTGCCTCTCAGCGTCCTCCCAGTGGCATTGCCAAGTTCTTCAAGGCTATGTTCAACATGTGTAGTGACACCAGGGCAATTGCTCATGAGGCAAGAGAGTTAGCTATGGAGACCCGCCGCATTCAGAACTCCGACCGCCGAGCTGCTGGGATTCAGATACCTGATGATCCTCCTTCTCTTGAGCCCACTGTCTATGTGCCATTTGAGATGCCTGAGATCCATGACGAGGACTTCTACTTTGGTGTGCCTCCTGCTGATGATGAGGATGAGGATGCGGAGTCAGGGTCTGCTGAAGATGACTTTGATTCTGTTGGGCTTGGTGGTGATGGTACTCGTGAGCCGGAGGAGGAAGAAGAAGAAGACGAGGATGATGAAGAGGAAGATGACGTGTGATTTCTTGGGTCATTAGTTGGACTCGTTTTCCCTTTTTGGCGTCTTGATGCCAAAGGGGGAGAAGAAGTCCCATATTAGGATTCCACGGGCTTTGCAAGGGTTGGGGCACAAGTCTTTTGCCTTTTGATTTCGATCTTATAGGGCACAAGTCTTTTGCCTTTTGATTTCGATCTTATAGGCTTGTGCTCCGGTATCTTTATTTCGCTTCTTTCATTTGAAACTTCGTACTATTTGTGTGGAACCTCGTGACGTATTCGTGTCACCCTACCCTGTGGTTATGCTACTATTATCATGCATGCTATTATGCCTATCATTATCTATGCTTGTTGTATGAACTTGTTTAGACGGCTTGGTGTCTAAAACATAGGGGGAGCAAAGCCTATGAAGTGTGCCTCACGACACACATCGAGGAAGAACTCCGTCTATTTTTTGGACACCATTTCTTTTAGTTCATATTATTTTATCCCCGTGAAATCTTTATGTTGTCATCAAACACCAAAAAGGGGGAGATTGAAAGTGCATTCTAGATATCTCGCTGTTTTGTGTGTTTGTTAACAACATGAAGAAGTTACTAACCATATGTGCTACTTTGTCAAAGGATTTGGTCTTAAATCAGCACGTATACGGTGTCAAAGAAATGGTGAAGAAATCAAAGATCAACGAACCTTTCCGGGCCAGAAAAGGGCTTTCATGTGCAATCCGGATTATTCCGGATGGAGTCCGGAATCCGGATTCAGTCCGGATAGGTCTGAGTGCAATGCGTTTTTCTCTGTTGCAATCCGGATTATTCCGGGTGAATCCGGGGGTCCGGATTGAGTCCGGACGAATCCGACTGCAACGTGATTTTCTCTGTTGCAATCCGGATTCAGTCCGGATGATTCCGACTGCAACGTGAATTTCTCTGTTGCAATCCAGAATCAGTCTGGATGAATCCGGGAGGCCGGAAAAATCCGGAGCAATCCGGGCTGGTCGCATTTTGGGCAGAAAAACGGCTAGTTTGAGTGTGGGCTATAAATAGCCCCTCTCTTTCTTCCCCAAGTGTTAGCTCTCTCCTGCATTGAAGACACCATTAATGGAGCTCACCCACTAGCTAGATCTCCCTCCTCCTCCACCCAAACTTGTTGATTCTTTGAGGATTGAAGGAGGACCACCGGATCTACATCTTCACCAACCAGATTTCCATTTCCCTCTTATTTGCTTGAGAGATCTTTGCTTAGGGTTTCCTCTTGTGGAGAACCTAAGCTTCTTGTTACTAGTGGTGATTCAAGAAGAGTTGGGAGCCCCCAATTAAGTTGTGGGTGTGTGCCCCAAGTGTTTGTAAAGGATTCGATCCTCTCCTCAAAGGGGTTCAACAGTGAGAGGTGAACTAGGCCTTTGTGGCGCAAGTTCATCGGAGAATAGGGTGAGGCCTTTGTAGCATTGAGTAGGCCTTCGTGGCGAGCTCACACCCCTCCAACGAGACGTACTCCCCTAAAAAGGAGGAACTCGGGAATACATCGTGTCTCCGTGTGCTTCCATCGGTTACCTCGTTCCTCCCTCTTTACTTACTCGTACTTGTAGCTTTTATTGTAGTACTTGTTATATTAATTGTTGTCCTAGTTGCATTAATTGCTTGCCTTGTCATATATGTAAATTCACCATTAGTTGCACTAGCTAGAGAATTTACCTTCTTGTCAAGCCTAAACCTTAAGAAAAATTAAAATTGGTCGTAGCACCTATTCACCCCCCCACTCTAGGTGCCCATACTTTACTTTCAACATTGACCATATCACATCACATGCCCTACAAAAACAAGTTAGACGCCTCTAATTTATTTTTGTATATTTTACGTGGCTTGGGCTTACGAGGATAGAACCGTTCATACCTACGTATAAGAGTCACAACATTGATAAAACATATTCGTAGCAACCCTTCGTAGATTAGATCTTAACTATAGTAGGATAAACGGACACCCCCTCAGCCACAAGTGAGACAGGTCTCGCGTACAAATTACACGTAAAGTTTGTCTGGAGCAGCTTCATCCTACTATGCCACTAAGATCATAAAATACTTAAGGAGGCAAAAACATGATCATCAACGCCCACATACACATAAGCGTTCTACCCGTACAAATCATCTACGCATAGATCCGGCTCTGATACCACTAAAGGGTACGTTGCATAGAAAACAAAAATTTCCTACGCGAGCGATACCCTAAGGGCCAAGATCTAATCTAGGAGATGAAGTGCAACAGGGAGAAAGAGAGTCTTGAGAAAACATACCCTCGAAGAATCTAAGCGTTACGAGATCAAATCTCGTTGTTGGCGTAGTCGTACTCATGCCGATCCCGAGAGCGAGAAGATGTGCACCGCAATCCAGCGGTGCCTCCTTGATCGGTCACACGTTCAGCTCGGTGAAGACCCCCGTTCCCTCCATCCAGCGGGGTAGCGGAAGTATAGGATCCTCTGGAACTCCAGCAGCACGACAGTGTGGTGGTGGTGAAGAATCCCACGGTCAGGGCTTCGGCAAGCCGGAGATCATGGAATGGAGCAGCGGTTGGAGATGAAAGGAGGTGGGACAAGTGTGTGTGTGAGGAGGGGGAGCTCTCACCCTCCTTTTATAGGGGGTGAGGAGGCAGCCCAAGGGGGGGTGCGGCCAGCCATGGTGTGCCCCCACCTCTTCCCTCTTCATGTGAGTGGAAGCTCCACTCACACCCACTCACGCTACCTTAAAACTCCACTTAGAAAATCCAAAGGTTTTTCTTTAATAAATAAATAAACCATTTTTATTTCTTTATTTTAATATTTGTTAATTCCATTAACAAACATTTGCATATAGCACCTTGAATCATTTGTTAATTCTATTAACAACCGACAAAAACCCCTTAAACTATTTCAATTTTCCCCGAAACAATTTCGGTGCTGTCCAAAACATTCTTCTATATTCCGTATCCTCTCAAATGCTTCATCGAACCTTAAGTGTGTCACCCTACGGTTCGTGAATAACATAGAAATGATCGAGACACCTCTCCGATCAATAATCAACAGCGGGATCTGGAGATCCGTGATGACTCCTATATATTTAACGATGACTCTCGTGATCGTGTGAACCATCAACGTCGTAACTATTCCCTTTGTCTCGCGATATTTTAATTGTCCGAGATCCGATCATTGGTATCGACCATACCTAATTTGATCTCGTTACCGACAAGTACTCTTTTACTCGTTCCGTGATATGACATCCTTGTGACCTAGTCACGTGCTTGCAAGCGGTGTCGATGTGATATCACCGAGAGGACCCAGAGTATATCTCTTCGTCATTTAGATGGAAAAATCCCACTCTTGATCCATGAGACTCAACTAACACTTTCCGAATACCCAACGTCACCTTTATAGCCACTCTGTTACGGCGTGACGCTTGATGACATCAAAGTACCCTTCCGGTATTAGTGATTGACATGATCTCATGGTCTAAGGAATGAGGTTACTTCGTATGTAAAACATAACAACATAAACTAAATGACTTGATCGTATTGTTATGCTTAGTTTGGGTTTATGTTCATCACATCATTCTCCTAATGACATGACCTCGTTATTAACAACATCCAATGTTCATGATCAGGAAACCTTGATCATCGGTTAATCAATGAGCTAGTTAAAAGAGAGGCTTTACTAGGAACGATGGTTTGTTTATTAATCACACATGTATCAACGTTTCCGGTTAATACAATTCTAGCATGAGAAATAAACATCTATCATAAACAAGGAATAACATAATAAACACTTTATTATTGCCTCTCGGGCATATTCCCTTCATCCATGAGGAAGAGGTTGCCCCTCTAGCTCTCCGGCCCCCGCGGCGGTGGCGGCTAGCCATCGGAAAAGAGGCGCATCACGATTGGATGGTGTGGTGGAGTTGCTGGCACTCGTGTCAAAGGTCCGTATGTGGCCATAGTCAAAGATGAAATGAGCGAATACGGCAAGAAGTACAAGGATGTCGAGTGGCGGTGGAATCGTGGCCTCGCCGGACCGCGTGAGACGCGGCTGGCGACGTAACCAGTGGACTGAAGGTGAGACGCGGTAGCCGAACGGATCTTACGGAATGTGGTCGGTTGCGATAGGAGACCCAAGGGAGAGGAGGCACTGACCTGCAATCGAAGAGAATGGCACAGAATCGCCGCGGCCACCAGAGATCCCTGAGCTGTTGTTCTTGAAGAGAACCGCACGCCCATGACTTGTGCTATTTAGATGGGGGAGGTGCGGAGATTTAGAGGCAGTTACCTTTTTTCCTTTATATTTAATTTAATCCAGTGTCACAGCTTAATGTGTATGAGCGGTGGGGTCACTTAATTAATGACACGCGAATTCGGAACTTCTCCGCTTTAAAATGAGAAAAAAAAGGCGCGCGTAACTAATAAACATTAAAAAAGATTTGGAGGGGAATGAATTAATGGATGTAAGAAATATAGGGAAGTGGGAATACGGAAACAAAAATGAGGGAGATGGGAATAGTTTCAAGACATCCCATATCCAAGCTCATATAGTGTCTGACCTGACTGGAAGCTAATCTAGGATAGTAGTACATTATACAAGTACCCTAAAAATGTATAGTATACGTACAAAACTAAAAAAACGAAACTGAAGATAAATACTCTCCATGTTTAAAAATACATGACGGCATACACACACCCACTTGTTCCAATGCATATAGGGCAACACATAGTACTCGTTACCATTCCTTTGGTAGATAACGGATGGACCTACCAACGTAAATATCTGTAGTTACATTCATATTTGGCAACGCATATTTGCGTTGGGAAGTATACATTGCTATATGGGGGATCTTGTTGTAGCGACGCACTGTAGAACCTGTAGGGGTAACGCACTGAAGTTAGGTCTATGTATATTGATAGGTATGGATCAACAAGGTGTATCATTGGAACGATGTTTCTGCATAGATATATTATGTATATCGGAGATAATTTATAATGAGGGCATTGGATGTCCCAGAGTAATAGAAACGGTTCCAATTACTGTCTGAATTTATTATGAAGTTTTTCCAAGAGAGAAAAGTAAGTTGCACGTTTTCCGGAGCATATGCAAGGGGCATGTGATGTCGCGGGATGTTGGAGATATATTTCCTACATCGTTATATAAGTTTGGTGATTTTAGCTATAGGGTTCATGGGGTTTCAGAAGAGTTTTGGGTGAAACCGAGAAGCGGGAAAGTGTCTGAGAGGGGCAGATTTGACCCCATGGCCTCATCCTTCATTGGTTTGCTGACAGGTGGGACCAAGGGCCACATACCTGGCCGCACCACCCCCTGCACCTTCCTACTTTGGTTCAATGAGAAAAAGGAAAAAACCAAAGGGAAAAGGGAAGAGGGAAAGGACTCCACGAGAAAGGAAGGGGGTCCTAGTTGAACTAGGACTCCAATCTGATTAGAGGGAGGAGGTGGTGCGGCCACTTCCTCGAGGATGCAGATTGGGGAAGGAACTCCTCCCCCGTCAAGTCCCTCCCCCATCCTACTATATAAAGTCTCTCAACCCCATGGGATTTGACACAATGATTTGCCTCGTGCCAATCTCTCTCTCTCCCTTGTAGAATTTGAGTCTCTAATTGGACTATCTAATTAGAGTATCTCTAATTGAATTAGAGAATCTTCTAGCTAGGGTTTTGACGTGTCCTCTCCCAATTAGATCTAGTTTCTAATTGATATCTCTTTCATGTCTTGAGAACTCCACCTTCTTATACACCTGTAGTGTCTAGTCCTGGATGGTGAAACACAACAGAACTAGTTCCGTCGTATGTGTGCGAGCTCTCAGAGTGGTAACACGTGAGAACCCCACTCGTTGGATCAACGTGATGGATACGGGAGGTCGGAAATCATCCTCGCCCATAGTTGTGCATGAGGATCTTCAACATGCTTCATCGACATTGTTACCGACATATCTTCCGCTTCCATGGTGTTTGGTAAATAATCTCGAGTTATATCTTTGAATTGTTATTCACTTGTATCTTCGTAGATAGATCTCGATAGTTGCGTAGCATGTATGGCAAACACTTTAAATACCTGTACATGCAATCTAGTAAGAAGGACGAGGTTAAACGCTCCATTTCTCCAATGTTTTCTGTTAATTGTCCATAAAGTTTAGATAACATATTTACCATGTATTTCGTCTGCACATGGATGCTCTGAGATGAAAAAATCTCGTGTTTTTGTCACCTGACTTGAGCCACTCTATTCTGGACCGCCGTCTCAACATAACTTCTTCTCTATTATAAAGTTTCATCAGCCTCTCATTTATCTTGAATTATTTATGAGATGACCTAACTCTGTCGGGGTTATTTCGTATTTTGTCCAGCTGCACCTTTAGCTTTGCTATCTCCTGCCTCACATTCCCAAAAGAATTTCTGTTCCAAGTGCACAGATCTTCGGCCAAGTCACGCTATTTCCTCTGAGTATCCCTATTGACAACATAGGTGTATCCATATGTCAACTCTCTTGTACCATATCCTTCAATTCAGGATGTTTCCCACATTAACTCATAACGGAGAGTCTTACAATGTGGATTTTGAGGGTGATGATCGTACATATTTAGAAAAATTGGGCAGTGGCCCGACAAGGCCGCTGTCAAGTGATTGAGCGACATCAAAGGAAACCGAGTGCTCCACTCGGCTGAGCCCAAATCTCTATCAAGTTGCACCCGAGTATAAGTTTCACCAACTACGAGTTTTTCACACATCCAAAAATGGCCCTAGAAACCTAAGTTGTTTAATCCACACACAATGACCGTGTCCCTAAAACCCTGAATCTATGCTTGGGATCACTTACCAACCCCTTCATGTTCATCGAGCCTCAAAACTTCATTAAAATATCCTATACACAACCATGGTAGCAGACCCGCATCACAAATATTCTTGATAGTATCCCACGTTTTATACCTATCATGTGTTTGTGCTTCCCCATAGACACACGCCAGCCTCCAAGGGGCCACTCTAGCTTCTTCCACATCGAGATCAACATGGTACTGAGAATAACCAAGAACTTGCATATTTATTTCATTATTATAAAACACACTGATACCACCACTCCTACGAGAGCTTCCAGCGGCATAGCCGTGGTCATAACCAATTCTACCGGCTAGATTATTCACTCTAAGTTTGCTAACCTGGGTATCTAAAATACAAAAAAAATGGGGGGGGGGGGGAATTTATTCGCGGTGTCATGTATTTCTCGAACTGTCACATTGTTGCCCGCTCTATTACAGTTCCAACTTGCCAGACTCATTGCTCCCAACGGTATCCCCCCTCCCCATGGAGGACCGCCAATCCTTCATCATCCTTCTCATCTTCTTCACCAAGACCGGTTGTTTTCACTCGCTTTGGGTCTCTCTTGGGAGGAGGACTTGGGGGCACTGTAGGAACAAGTGCACCTGCATGCTCGAATTTATTGAGCATATTTCTAACCTGGCTCTCATGTGCTCCCTGAGGGGTTGTTTCAGATGGAGGGGAAGCTACCCTCTTGAGTTTTGGATACCCATTTACATCCGATTTATCTCCATGTCATAGTTATTTTCCTGATCATCATCATGGCTACCATCAGAACCATCTTGGCCTCCTGAATGACCACGTCCCCGACCTCTGCTAGTGTTGCTGCCACCCCTTTACCAGGTTAAGCGTCATGAGTCCCTTATGCTCCATGTAACTCCCAGATTCTTGAAAAATCAAACCCGACGGAGGGTGCGGGACATTGCGATGCTCCTTGTAGACGTGTCCCAACATTCCACTTATTGCGCACTAATCTGAAAGATGCTCAAATTTCACCGGGAAAATCTCTCTCTGTCCATCTCTACTGATCGAGACATGGTTCGTCAGCGGCTTCCTAACATCAAGCTAACTTTAGTTCTCAAAAAATTTCCAGAGAAGTCATTTGCAACCGGATTCGAGGCGATGAATTAGCCCACTTTGAAGCAAGGCCTTTTACCATGGGATGATACCCATATGAAAGATCATGGATCTGAATATTTTTCATGTGGCTGAGCTCAATCTTGGAGGATTTTATGTAGCCATCATACGGTGCGAGGATTATAGGATTTCCCCGAAACTTCCACGGGCCGCCGTCCATTACTTTCTCCCAATCTCCCAAACATCTGAATTGCATGGTATAGAGATTACCATCAAGATTTTTGATACGGACCGCCTGCACTAGATCCCATGCCATCGTCATGTTTTTCTTGAACCAATATTCCCCGTAATCCTTCTATGTGTAAACCCTCGCGATCGCGAGCCAACAGACCACCTCCTCAGGCTTCTCAACCTCCTGCTCAAAAAGTACGTCATCAAAATCGTTGTCCTTAATTCCCAATTGTGCCATCATCTCTACAAGCTCGTTCCAATCTCCGAAAACAACAGAACTCCAATTATCCCAACACAACTCGTGGGAGACGCCAAGTCCGGGAAACGAGACAAAGCTCGCCCCTTAATCAGCCCTAGCATAACCAGCACAGATGGACGACGAGGAGGGATAAAGAAATCTCAACGCTGCCGGTAGCGAGAAGAGGAACATGATACCCTAGCTAGAGGTAAAAAAGATTAGAGATGCTCGATTAGTACTTGTTTACCCGCTCATAGTCATGTGGTACGTGGCTATTATTCCAGAAATTCTTGTCTGCCCAATTCCACTAATAATAAAAGAGCAAACATGATGGTAAATTTCAATCTTGACCGTCCAAACACACTCATCAAACGGCCAACATACATTTGTTCTCCCCACTGTCTGCCTCCTATTTGAATGAATCAATTCGTAATCACAGGAAGCGCTCCTGCCATAACTGGTTATCTTTCCCTTAAATTTTGTCTTAATGGTTTATTAATGCACCATAAATTTTGCTCCTCGTTCCTTAAGCAGTTGCGCTTCAACACACATACTGACGCATTCTCATATCCTCTCATACCTCCATCCAAGAATCGCACCAAACCGGACGCTAGCTTGTCGCCGTCAGATCGCCCGCCTACCCTTTGCCATGAAGCTCAACCAACCTCGCTCCCTATCCACCTATCGGAACCATAGCTACCCGTAATTTGGCTGTAGATTTCTAGTGCCCTCATGAGATGTCGGCTCGGAAGGAGGTCATGGTCCCAAGGATACCGGTTGGCTGCCTGGACATGGAGAATGTGCGAAGCGCCGGTGGTATCCGGCCATGGCGTCGCTGCTCACAACTATTGATTCGGATCTTGCATGACAGGCTCCGGGAACATGCTCGATCTGGAAGGCGGGCTTTTCACCATGGGAACATGTCGATCGTATTCGGCACATCTGTTGATTCAGACCATGCACAATAGGCTCCAGGAACATGCTCGTTCTGCGACTGCGAAGACGATATTTTCACCATGGGAAAGGGGTAGCATTGAGAAGGACAGACTGGGGCCAAGACAACAATTACATCTAGTTTTGGCATGGTGTTTGATTTTTTTATTTCAGGGTGATCGGGGCATTGCGATTTGCTCGTGCGAAGCGATAAATTAGGGTACAAAATACATGAGTCGTCGTTACTTGTTGGTTTATCACGTGTGCATATTTCTATTTCTATTTTAGTCCGCAGTTATATGATTGCTTCGATGCCCCTGACGACTAGGCATCTTCAGGTTTTAGGCTTTTGGCAGTGTGTTATGGACATATATTTTAGTTTGCAGATTGGATCTTGAGTAATACCGCACAATTTTAGATTTCTTAGTTTGCTTGTCAAAGACTAGGTAAAGAGCTAACACCGCCTCCCCTCCGGATCCAACCAAATTCCTTAACCCTATGGACTTCGTGAAAGGAGAACGATGGGGCCGTCCATCACGGCTATCCATCCCTTCCAGCGGCGATGGCACCCACGTATTCTTGGGACACCTGCAGGTCAAACTCCAGGGGTGGTACCTCTTCGACATTGCGGTGGCGTTGCGAGGGAGTTTAGTCAGATAGTCTTCCCTATCAATTGTTGAACATACTGGTTGTTTTTTGTTGGATTTGTTTTTGTATTTCATTTGCACAGTGTTGTTTCCATAGATCTATAATGTGTTGTTTCCATAGATCTATAATGATTAGTGCACATGTCTTATATATAGGACAACTTCATCTTGTTGATATTTCCATACATATGTAGTATAGAAAATTTATTTATCTATTGATTATCGTGTAATACGGTAGCCTCATGTCTTAGTTGGAGAGAGGGGTCAAACTCTACCGAAATAAATAAGTGACTTGTTCTCAACCTTAAACTAATCTCAACCTGAAATTTACATATATGTGCTGATCTAGCAAGTCAGATGCATGCCATAATCTGGAAGAAATGAAGTGGCATGTTCTCAACCTTAAACTGTTATGGTATTGTTGGTAAATGAGGTCTTCCACCTGGTTTTTAATGTATGAGTGCGGGTGTTAACCGAAACTGAACCATGAGGTCACATGCAGGACGTTTTATCACAACAGTAGTAGCAAAGGCACATATCTAAATTTACAAACAACATTTTGAAAGTGACGACTTAGAGTAGAGTCATGCAAATGTTAAAATCAGGGTGACATGTGCATGAACCTTTGTCAGTCTGATGGTTGACTATTACGTCCTGGAATTGCTAAACATGAATGCTATTTTAGGAAAACCGAACTGTTTTTAGTATAACAACTACACTACATTTAACCATTATTTTGGGAAAAATAAATAAATTGTTTCCCATAATCAAAAACTATTAGTAAACTTGACATTTATTCAAATTTTATAGTAACGCCACCACTGTAGCATATATGTTAAGATTTAAAAAAACAATACTTAGTTCCACAAAGCCTTTAGGCTACGCTAAGTTGTATCACTTATATTTGTTAGCATATAGTGTATCACTTATATTTGTTAGCATATATGTTTAGATTTATTCAAAGTAGAAACACCACAACTAATTAAGTGGTTTGTTATACTGAAACTACAGGAGTGGTTGTATTTTCGATCTTTTTTGTTGACACTTCAATTTGTAGTTAATGGTGCAGAACGTCAAGTGATATTTGACACTAGATTCTGACTTTACCGATGTATATTCATGATTCACAGGTAATTTGTTAGATGCCCAACTAGATTTTGTGTTGCTTGCGAGCCTAGCTTGTAAGGTGTTGAATACAATATTCACAAAAAATATCATATTTGAATAAAACAAAATTACTCATCTTAATAGTTTAGCAATGAAACATAATTTCATACAAAATATCATATTTTAATGAAACGGAATTACTCATCCCAATAGTTGAGCAATAAAACATAGAGTGTCATATTCGAACCACACTTTATTATAATTTAGATATCATGCAAAATTCTAGAACAAAATTTCAATGGCTCAACACATATCATGAGCCCAAGTGGGCGAAAATGGAATATCAGTTTGTAAGAGTGTGTCTCCACTAGAGCTTCTCGCTGTCGAAATCCATAATTATGTTTCTCCATAAGCTTAAGCTATGAAGGAGTGGCCCTTATTTGGGTTTGGACCTTTTCATTTATATTACTAACCGTAGTACACTTTTTTTTCATTTTTGGGGAGAACTGAGTTCAATTCTGATAGATCTACTAATGTACTCATGCGGATTTTAAATACAGTTTTTTGGATATATTTTACTAATTGCTATGATTGTATTATTTTTAGTGATGGGATGTGTGCAGTGCACGCTTACTAGTTTCCTTAGGCCCGTCCCAAAGGGGTTTCTTAGCACGGGTTCATAGACGTTTTGCTTATATGGCATACTACTTAATGATGAGAGAGAGTGAGGTTGTATCTTAGCTAAGATAGACATTGGCACGCTATCATAGGTAAAAATGGTTAATAGCCCAATCAAATCCATGCATGAGCACCAAATCATTAAATTTAGAGACAACCTCTAAGACTGCTCACAACGAGAGTAACATAGGTGGTAACATAAAATGCCACGTAGGCAAAAAAGATGAGGTGGCACTCATTTAATGAGGAGAGAGGTGCTAGTGATATCATAGGTAGATACCGTAACATAACGGATTCCAACACAAGATGTGTCTATAGCCTAATAAATATAGTAGTATATGATACTACAAATATGTTACTATCCATTGTGGGAGTAGTAACATAAACTAGTATCATATGCATGATACTAGTGTATGATACTCCCCATTGTGACTAGTCTAAGAAACAATGCATTGGACTAGTAGTCTCTTAAATTATTAATGCACCTATGATAACGTGCTAAGAAACGATGAATTGGGACAAACCTTAAATAAACAAACTTTTGCCTTAAATAAACAAGTGTTTGCCTATGCATGCTAAGATCATGGTTAATAGTATAAACGACTGCCATGTTATTTATAGGCAACATTTAAAGTTACTTATATAGCAAGGTGATTTTTACTTTGTACAATCTTCTCTCTCTCCTCACATTAATTTCATTTGCCTAGAGCACGCGTAGAGGCTGGCTCTTGCATGAGATCTCACGTCCCCTATTTTTCCATGTCTCTCCTACATATAGACAAAAATACCATGTAGACGGACTATAAGACCACAGTTTTTTTTAGCAAAATAAGACCACTGTTATACTTGCTCGCATGGTTGCATAGGGACCTTGAGAACATGAGTGTTTGGTATTTGCCCAAAGATACAGGGTGGCCCATATAGCTCAGCCCAATACACACACCAGCCAACAGGCCCAACACTATATCACGTGACACAATAGAGCATCGAGTTTCTCTAACCGTACCGGCTCCGAATCCAGAGGGAACCAACCGTACAAAGTCAGAATGAGAACTTGTAAACCATGTCGTGCTTGTACACCTGGCCAGGCCTGAGCGTCTACGAAGGGAACTCGGGGTGGTTCACCGCGTCCGGGTACCCCAAAGCCCGCCGTACTGCCCATACACCTTGCCGTCCTTCCCCCTGGTGTTGTTCAGCCTGTTGCCCGTGTCCTCCAGTTTCTTCAGAGACTCGCGAGACGCAGCGAGACACTCGGCCGCTTCCTTGCGAGTGGACTCCAACTCCCTTCGAGTAGACTCCAACTCCTTCTCGAGATCCTTGATCCGAGAGTTAGCTTCAACCTTCTCGAGGTTCGCACGGGCGGCCTCCTCTGTGACATGGAAAGAGTACGTCAGACAATGATACGGTCCAAAGAAACAAAGTGGAAAGCATGAATTGCACAGAAACTCACCTCTCGAGGAACGGGCATCCTGAAGGCATTGGTCGCGTTCTTGACGAAGGGAAGCGCACTCCGCCTCAGCCACAACAAGGCGACGCCCGAATGCGACCAAAGAATCAAGAATGGCCTGCAAAAACTTTGCGAGTCAGATAAGTACCGTTTGAGTCTATACACGATTGCACGCAATCAAGTATAGACTCGGGTACTAATCCCATCGGGAGCGCTGCCGTGCACCCGATAAAATCAAAACGAAAGAAGAAAAGGCGGTGAAAGCAAGGACACGACTTGAGTCTGTAACCGACTGTAAACAGTCGATCACAGACTCGGGGGCTACTCCCATCGGGAGCACTACCTTGCACCCGATGAAAATAAAAGTAAAGATACTCGAAGAAAATAACATTACCTTGCCATTCGGGATCGACAAAGGGTCGGGCGAACTAGCCGAAGCCTCTTTGCTCGCTGACACCCCGACACCCAAATGTTGCTCGTGTGCCAGGCTGGGCATCACATACGCAGAAGCATCGACCTTCCTCGCAGGGCTCGGAGATTGTCGAGGAGGACTCGAAGCTCGAGGCGGACTCGCGACAACCCCCTTCTGCTTTGCAGATTGGGTAGAAGATGCAAATTGATCCCTGCCAATGACCACAAGACTGAGCAAAAGTCAAAAAGAGAGAACTGGAAAGATAAAGTTTCGAATAGCAAAGGCACGAAAACTGACTCATCCTCGTCGTCCTCGTCAAGATTATCCACGTCCCAGGCAGTGGGAATCTTCGGCTGTTGGATGGAGGGAGGAAGCACGTTCAAAGGGGTCGCCATAATCGGGAGAGTCTCGATCTCCTCGACATCATACTCACTCAACGACCCGTCTTTAGAGGTCTCCTTGTCATCCCCCACTCGGCGGCGCTTGTGGTGCTCGAGCTCCTCCTCCTCCTCCAGCTCCTCCCGCTCATCGCTGGA
Source organism: Alopecurus myosuroides (assembly GCA_028641055.1). Taxonomy (NCBI): domain Eukaryota; kingdom Viridiplantae; phylum Streptophyta; class Magnoliopsida; order Poales; family Poaceae; genus Alopecurus; species Alopecurus myosuroides. Next base: position 212,397,935 of record CM054059.1, on the reverse strand, counting down.
CTCTGCATCTGCGACGCTGGCTTCGGGAGTTGCCTCGAGGTTACTCGCCAAAAGATATGAGCCTCCGTCGTCCGCAGAAAGTGGCGGGTAACATTGCGCCACATCTTTGTTCTGCAACGAAGAAGAAGAGAAGGAAGGATACGGCTCAATCGACAGGAATCCATAGGAAAAAGGAAGAAAAAAAAAATTACCTCAGTCGGAGGATGCTGGGCATCGAAAGGCGTGAAGGGACACTGCGAGTGGCTCTCCCCCTTCTTCAGGCTGGTGATCACAACAATCTTCTTCTCGAACTCTGCATTCAAGAGGATGTCATCGCACGACCGGCTCAGATCGTTGGTACCCGAGAACTCCCACATAGGAGTGGGCCATTCCTAGAGTGGTTGGATCCTTCGGCGCAGAAAGACGCCCGCCAGATGCATCCCGTTCAGCAGGGGCCCTTGATCCTTTCGACGAAGCCGCCCAAATTGCGCGAGTAGTGGAGACACCGTCTTCGACTCCTCGGCTGATATCTTGTGCGTCGAGGATTTCCTTCGCTTCAGAACCGCGAATGGCTTGAATTCTGGCACGCCACCCGCATCATCGTGCTGGACGTAGAACTACTTCCGGCGCCATCATTGCGCCGACTCGACGAAGTTCATCTCCAGATATGGAAACTCCTTGGTCGTCTGGATCCCAAAACCGCCAGTCTCCAGCGGCTCCCCCACTTGCTCACCCGCCAGGGGCTTCTCCCGGAAGATCCTCACCTGGAAGATAGACTTCCATAGCCCCCAATGCGTGCGAATGCCGAGAAAGCACTCGCACAGCACGATGAAACACGAGATGTGTTGCACCGAGTTGGGAGGAAGATCGTGCAGCTGTATGTCGTGTACATACAGCAGCCCGAGAAGAAATGGGTGGAGGGCGAAGGACATACCGTGGGCGACGTGGTCGGAGAAGGCGACACGCTCGTTGGCGTGCGGATTGGGCACCTCCTCGCCCTTCGTCGGCGTGAGGACGCACCGGAAAGCTTCTGAAGGGAGCAGACCCTCCCTCGACATCTCCACGATACTCTTCTTTGTCACATTGGACGGGCGCCACTCGCCCGTCCTCTTCACTAGAGCCGCCGTGGAGGCGTTGGCCGCTTCCTTGCCGGAAGCCGTGGCCGCAACACGTTTCTTGGGCGGTGCCATTGATGTCCGCTCTCTCGCAGAGGAAGGTGGGCGCGATGGAAGGAGGAAGAAGATGAATAAGGGGCCGGGAAGGATAACTTTCCCTAAGGCCCACTATTTGTACTGCTGCTGAATCGTTGAGAGCCGACAATTTGCATATGTGGCACGCATCCCGGCTGCCACGCGGTGAGCCGAAACGAGGCGGCGCAGAGCGGTTACTCCGCACGATCTTTAACACAAGATCGTGCGTAATTACGGCACAACCTGCAGAAAAACCGGCGCACAACAGCACGCTTCCGGTCAAAAGCTGACATGATGGGCCCTATGCGCCCTGACCCACCGCGTCACGTCCCATCAGGAGCAGGCGAGTGCGCAGTGACATCATTGCGCACATCAGTATGCGAAAATTCTTTCGCATGAAAACTCACAACACGAAATCTCTTTCATATGAACTCAGAAAGAAAGCTCACCTCACTCGAGGATTGCAAGGAGAAAACATTGGCACTCGCCACTTCCCAAGAACAAAGAGAGGCACTCGCCACTATTCGGAAACAAAAGACAACACTCGCTGCACATCCAAAAGAAAATCGCGAGTACGCGGCTCCCGCAACTCCGCATTACGATGTACTAACACGTCACCTCACCCTGGATCGTTCAGCTGACTATGCACATCCGGATGTCGTATTTTTCGAGTACGAAGGTAAGACCCAAGGATCTCTCCCGTGGGCCTAGAATCGCACCTGAGCTGCGTCCTCCAGTAAATTTTCCGTGTCAACAACACGAAAAAAAATCCTAGCGGACGCGCCGGGTATCCCTTTGAGGTTAAGTTCGACTCGATAAGACCTCCACGGCCGAGTCGCAATGATCACCTTTCCGAGTTCGAGTCGGAGGTCTCGAGTTCGTGTAGGCCAGAACTATTTTTGCTCGAGAAGCAATTAATTGGCCCTGATCTTTCGGGAGAGCCAAGCGACTGAGCCATACCCTTTTGCGAAAAAAGCCAACACAATGTGCACTTACTGCTCGATGCTCGAGTACATCTTATGCAGGGTACGCACCCTTCAGATCAAGTATTCGACTAACTCAGTCGTGAGATCTAGAAACAGGCTTTGAGTGCTCACTCGACTATTCTCAGTCGAACAAACACTCGGGGGCTACTGACGTGGGATGACTTCAGAACCTGTCGAGTGAGCCTACCTGGTGTAAGGCCCGACCCTGAAGCCCAACGCAAAAGACTACCCCGTGGCTCTAAAAGGCCCAGCAGCGGCCCACCCGCAAGACTTGCGGGGCAAGATGGAAAGCTCCATCGACTAGGGCTAGGGTTTGTAACCCTCTTGGTATGGCTTGTAACCCAGCCACCTATTTAAGGCCTGGGAGAGCCACCCGAGGGGGGCATCCAATCTTAGCTTTCCAGCACCATAGCCATAGCTCGAGATCCAATCTCTCGGCTTGAGCACCCACCATTATAACCAATCTTCATAATACAGAGACAGACAAACAGGAGTAAGGGTTTACCTCTACGAGGGTCTCGAAGCTAGGTAAATCGTGCCCCTGTTAGCCGACGTAGTCACCAGCGCCTATTTTGTTCTCCTACTCGAAACCCTACCGAATCATCCGAGGGATTTGTCAACGTGCATAATCGACATAAGTGTGGAATACAATATTCATAGAAAATATCATATTTGAATGAAACAAAATTACCCATCTTAGTAATTTAGCAATGAAACATACTTTCATAGGAAATATCATATTTTAATGAAACAAAATTACTCATCCCCATAGTTTAGCAATACAACATATAGTGGCATATTCGAACCACAATTTATTATAATTTAGATATTATGCAAAACTATAGAACAAATTTTTAATGGCTCAACACATATCATGAGCCCAAGTCGGCAAAAATGGAATATCAGTTTGTAAGAATGTGTCTCCACTAGAGCTTCTCGCTGACGAAATCCATAATTCTGTTTCTCCATAAGCTTAAGCTATGATGGAGTGGCCCTTATTTGGGTTTGGACCTTTTCATTTATATTTTTGGACGTATTAGAATTTTCGTTTTTGAGAGAACTGAGTTCAATTTTGATATATCTACTATTGTACTCTTGTGGATTTTAAATACATTTTTTTGGGATATATTTTACGGTTTTGCTAAATCTCAGCCGACCGAGATTTTCTGAAGTCTCAGTCACTTTTAAGAAAAGTGCAACCGCAGTTTAAAAAAAAGTGCAATTGCACTTTTCTAGACAGAAATGTGCAACTGGTGCGGTTGCACTGTTCTGCAATTGCACTTTTCTAAACAGAAATGTGCAACTGGTGCAGTTGCACTTTTCTACTCAGAAAAGTGCAATTGCACTTTCTTTAAACTATAGTTGTATTTTTCTGAATTGACTGAGACTTACGAAAATCTCAGTGGACTGAGACATAGACACTCCCTATATTTTACTAATTGTTATGATTGTATTATTTTTAGTGATCAATGTGTGCAGTGCACGCTTACTAGTTTCCTTAAATAAACAAACGTTTGCCTGCACAGGCTAAGAGCCCATGGTTGTATAGGGACCTGTCCAGTTTGGGAACATCAGTGTTTGGTCCTAACCCAAGACACACAGAAATACAGAATGGCCTATAGCTCAGCTCAATACACACACACCAGCCAACAGGCCCGATACTATATCACGTGACCCAACAGCGCATCCAGTTTCTCTAACAGTACCGGCTCCGAATCCAGAGGGAACCGACCGTACAGAGTCAGAATGAGAACTTGTAAACCATGTCGTGCTTGTACACCTGGCCAGGCCTGAGCGTCTGCGACGGGAACTCGGGGTGGTTCACGGCGTCGGGGTACCCCTGCGTCTCCAGGCAAAGCCCGGCATACTGCCCGTACACCTTGCCGTCCTTCCCCCTGGTGTTGTTCAGCCTGTTGCCGGTGTAGAGCTGCATTGCCGGCTGGTTTGCCCACAGCTCGAGCGCGCGACCAGACACGCCATCCCGCACAGCCGCCACCCTTCGCATGCCTTCCCCGTCGACCACGTAGTTGATGTCGTACCCGCGGAAGCCCTTGCCGCCGCTGACCCGCCGGATGCGCGCGCCGATGGGCGTCGGCGCCCGGAAGTCGTAGCTCGTGCCGGCCACCGGGTCCACGCACCCCGACGACGGGAGGAGCTCGTCGTCCATCGGCGTGTACCGGGACGCGAAGAGCTGGAGCGTGTGGCCCAGCACGTCGCCGCTGCCCTGCCCGCCCAGGTTCAGATACACGTGCTGCAGGAAGTTCACCGGCGTCGCCTTGTTAAGAGCCGTCGCGTTCGTGCGAATGCTCAGCACGTACGGGCTCGACAGCTGGTACGTCGCGTACACGTCCAAATCTCCGGGGAATCCTGCTCAATTGTCGGTTGCTTGCAAGCATCATGTAACACGGATAAAACTTAATTTTGGGACAAAAAAGTATGATTGATGCCACTGTAATTTTCGCACCTTGCTCTCCATCGAAGCTGCGGTAGTACAGCGTGATGTATGGGGAGTCGCCGCCGCCAACGTACTCCTTCACCGTCCATTTGACTTTGCTGAATCCCCTGTGACCACCTATAGTAGCAAACTGATTAGCGCGTCTTACCACGGTTAATTCTATGCCTTTTTCATCGCAGTATTCCCATAAGAAAAATTCTCATGCAACAACTTCATCTGGCGGAAGCAAACTGCAATGCATACCATGGATTGCGTTCCTGCCGTCGTTGATGTACGTGTGATACACTTTGCCATCCAGGACGAACCGGCCCCTGGCAATTCGTTGCGCCACGCGCCCGTTCAGCGGCCCCAAGTAAAAGGTGTCGTTCTGGTTGGCATGAGCAGAGATTGAGAGAGATCGAGATCAATCAGGAAAACAGCATCCGAGCATCGCCAAGGTGATGAGGCTATAGTTTTACTAATCTTTGGTAGGGTGGAGAAATGTTTCATGTCGATTTTGTACATCTCCGAATGATTGAACGCCGACGTAAAAAATTAGTTTAACGAAGCTGAATCCTCATCTTGTAACGAAAATTTGCTCTAGATGAACATAGGAGGTATGAAAAAAGAGATTGGGAAACTTGGACACGGGGTGATCTCAAGATGTAATTTTTTTTCCCAAGTCCCAAAAGAAAGAAGTACAACATAGTCAAGAGTAACTTTTCTCAGAGCAATTCATATATATATATATAACCGGCACTTAAATTTACATTTACACTCTTCTACAAAGATGAATGAATGTATGAAACATGATTTTTAGAGGCGGTTCGGAGGTCTTACAAAGTACTCAGGGAGGGTGTCTTTACCCAGCACAACATCGGCCATGTTCCCTACAAAACATCTCATGCAAATCAAGCCTCACAGACTATACAAAAACAAGTTCACAACAAATGACATAGGCTATTAAACATGGAAATTAGAGTACGAGTACAGTGTTTTCTGCGTCAATAACTACTTGAAAATACCAGGAGTGACGATCGTTGTACCTTTGGAATCAGGAGTGACGATCGACATGATAGTGGCGCCCCAGTTGGTCATCTTCACGGAGAAATCCCCTTTCTTGAGCACGTACACGCCGGTCATGTTCCTAGCTTCGGCGCCGCTGGCCAACGCAGAGGCCACCACAAGGCACAAGAGCGCGAGAAACACCGGAGCCCTCGCCATTGAGTTGGCGCGCAGGAAGAAGACGTCGGCTCAGAAAATGCTTTGTGTTGAACAAACCGAGTGAGGCTGGGCAGTTGATCAACTGGCAATATAGAGGCGGGCAACAGCGAGCGAGTGAGGCGATTTCCACGAGTGGACTTTTTCTAGAATCTGCATTCTCGACCGCAGGTTTCCTCCTCGGTTAAAATGGAAAAGAGTTGTGGCAGTTTTGCTCGATTTTATCTCTCCGAGATGCCGGACGTGCACGATGGCAATCTTCCATATATATGTACCGGGATCCGGGATCTTAGACTGTCGTTTTGGAGTAAAACTGAGAGAAAAAGAATGCACCAAACAGCGGAATTAAGGCAGTGTGCTCAAACTGTCACACACAGAGTTCTAATTGCAGAGAAGGCCGAGACAGTTAGCCCTCCAGATCCGGCGAGTGGGCGTGTCAGTATGTGCAGGTTTTCTGGAGAGAAACTTTCCATCCGTTATGTCAGAAAACAGAAACAGATGACAAATATATATGAAACTGAAACATAAATATAGCTAGCGTAACCGAAAGTTTCTCGCCGAGCTTAGCTCTTCTATGTAATCAGCTGAATTGTACTTTGCTGCATTGGGATGTTGCGTGTGTGAGAACCAAAGCCTATGTTTGCTTGTATTGTGATGGATGCTGCCGTTAGTGGCTTTATTAAGTTATAAAAGTCAGGCCTGTTGCTTTCAGTTTGAAACACCGGCACAAATTTTCCATTATCGGAAAATTAACTCTAGCCGCAACATTAGCATTTTGGTCGAAATCAATTCTATGTACCAAAAACTATTAAAAAAATCTCATTTCCGTGATCCTTCTCATTATCACAGTCCGCAAAGTCCGCACAAACAATATACCTTTATCATGTTGCTAAAGTGGAAAGCTTTTGCCCAATAGTCCATTATACCTTTTTATACATCAATGATACACCACATATCTTTAGTCATCTTGGTAATTAAGTCGGTTGGTTCCGTCGTGTTTTCTATATGATTTGAGGTGTTTTGAAGTTCCATGAAACTTTCACTTCATATTATACTTGTATTGTATTCGCTCTACCTTTGTTTAGGGCGGCATTTTTTTTTGTATTTGTTTTGTTTTATCTATTGCTAAAAAGAATATAGAAACAAATATGACATCACTTAGCTTAGTCCATTCTTGGCCAGTATTCATCCATGCTAATCAATCATGTGTGGGGTTTATTTTTTTCATCCCTATTAACCCATGATGTGTGGCTGCTTTATTATTAGCTACACCACATGGCACGCCACATGTTTGAATTTTTTGACACATCATTGAGATGATAGTGGCTTTACAAGTTCGCTATTAGAACTAGGCAAAATCCATGGTAGGGTCGCAATGGTGCATCACGTAGACCAGTGTCCGATCCTATCATAAGTGAGTTTTTAACATCTCATCCGGGTGGGTTCCACTTTATTTAAATTTCATGGTGTTCCTCACCCATTCTAATTTCATAAAATTCCATGGGTACCATGTCCATGTTGTAGTGGAAAATATAGGAGATGGAGAAGGTATTGATCACCAGCAAGGTTGATGTGATTTGGTGCCAGCAAACATCGTTACTTGAAAAAGTAAAAAAAAAAAAAAAAAAAATAGAAGGTATACGACGGCCGAGCGAAGGTCTGTCAAACACTACCAACGATCGGTCAATGATATTTATTAACAGGGTTCGGTTATACCTCAGAGGACAAGGATGTAGTACCGTTAAGGCGATTGTCAAAAAAAATAGTACCGTTAAGGCCTGGTTTGTTTTTTAGAGTGATTGGTAGGGATAGTCCTGGACTAATCCCGAATCCTCATATATCACCAAAAGGTTATTTGTGGTATTATCCCCACACTTCCTTAAAATTTTCTAAACTCTAGTGTATTTTCTTTAATACACAATACACTACTTATGCCTAGTGGATTGGGAATTTTATGGGATTGGGTGAATGTGGGGTTTCACCCAATCCCTGTGGGGATTATCCCCACTAACCCCCTAAAAACCACTAGAAACAAACGAGACCTATTTGGGATCGCCCGAGAAGGAGAGAGAGGATCGGGGATGAGATTCTCCAAGCCTACATGGAGCTCTTCTCACAGCCCTTACCGCAAGAGCATATTGACATGATTCTAGGCCTATTTGGGTGGCAGCCCGATACGCTACCGTTGTCGGAGGACACCCTAGTGGACTATGTGTTTTAGGACGGTGTTATTGTTTTCCCCCTTTTTCTACAGTAATTGTTTTTTGGCATTTTGTACCGGTCTCAGAACTCGATGATTGTGATGGATGTCTTGATTTCAATTTGAATGCGCGTGGATTAAACTTAGGAGCGCGTAGCGCGGCAGTCTACCAAGTGGTGTCCGCCTCAGGAGTCAAATTGGTCTGCCTCGAGGAGACAAAAATGGCGCATATAGATGATCAGACAGTGCGTGAGGCCCTGGGTCTGGCTTTTGACGGGCAGTTGGCACCCGTGGAGGCATCCTATTGGCTTGGCAGTATGCCTTCGTGGTGGCCTTGAACCTCACTTAATGGCCAACACCCTCACTGCGAGCATCTCGATAGGCGGTGAGCCGGGATGGCAGTTCACGGGAGTATACAGCCCTTCGGGCGTGGATGAGAAGCGGGTGTTCCTCGGAGAGCTTCGAGACATCCGTGATCTACACGTAGGCCCTTGGATGGTAGCTAGAGATTTCAATCTCATTCTGAACTCGGAGGACAAAAACAGAGGAACCTTATATCAAGGAATGATGGGGAGATTTTGACGCACCCTCTCAACCCTTGAGCTAAAGGAGGTTTATCTGAATGGGCGCTGTTTCACATGGTCAAACGAGTGACAACAACCCACACTCGAGAAGCTAGAGAGGGTCTTCATGATCGTGGACTGGGAAGAGTTATTCCCATAACCCTCGGACCACTGCCAACTGATTCTTAGCTTGGCTCCGGACCTCCAGACAGGGCACAGGTTCCATGTCCAGTCCTTTTGGACCAAGGTGGAGTGTTTCCAGCAAGTGGTACAGGAGGATTGGGAGACAACACCCGCAAAGGTTAATACCTTCAAATGTCTTGACTCCAAACTCAAGGCTACGGCCAAGACGCTGGCTAAATGGGGCGAAAAAATTGTGGGGAATGTGAAGCTACAAATTCTTGTGCCGAACGAAATCATACTACGCTTGGACGCAACGATGGATCACCGTAAGCTCTCTCAGGAGGAGAGGGTACTCAGGAAACTGCTCAAAGGGAAACTACTAGGGCTTGCCTCGCTAGAAAGATCGATGGCCAGACATATATCGAGGATCCTATGGATCCGGGAAGGTGATGCATGTATAGATCTTTTCCAACTGCACGCAAGCCACTAACGCAGAAAGAACTTCATTGGCCACCTCTTGGTGGATGATGTGAGGAAGACTGAGCATGAGGATAAAGCCGAGTCTGTGGATGATTTCTTCGATTGACTCCTGGATGCTGAACTTCACCGATCGTTCTCCCTAGTAGTTTAGATGGGTCTACCGACCGTGGAGCTTGACCACCTTGATGGGGACTTTAGAGAGAGAGGAGGTGTGGAACACCATCAGGAGCATGCCGCTGGACAAGTGTCTTGGACCTGACGACTTCACCAACAGGTTCTACGTGGCTTGCTAGGTAATCATCAAGACGTAAGTGATGGCAGCCTTTAGATCTCTTGGATGGCGAGACGCCCATGGATTTGGCGCGGTGAATCACACTCTCATCACCCTGCTACTTTAAAAAGATGGGGCAAAAGATATTAGAGACTTTCGTCCTATAAGCTTGATCCACAACATCGCTAAACTTGTGGCTAAGGTGATTTCGGGAAGGGTGACAACGGTTCTGCCTTAGTTGGTAGGCACACACCAAAGTGCCTTCGTGCGTGGACGCTGCCTCCATGACAACTTCATGACCGTACAGGGGACTGCTCGGAAGCTACATAATGTGGCCACCCCGGCCGTTCTTCTGAAGTTGGATATCACAAAGGCTTTTGACACGGTTAGTTGGGCATTCCCACTAGAGGTGCTGAGGAGCCTAGATTTTGGGGACCGCCTGATCTCGATGATATGTGCTCTACTCTCTACGGCATCCACAAGGGTACTCCTGAACGGTCGACCAGGCTCCAAGATTTTCAACAAACGTGGACTCAGACAGGGGGGTGGGTCCCTTGTCCCCCCCAGCTTTTCATCCTGGTTATGGAGTTTCTTCACCTCCTAATTCAGAGGGCTATGACCTGTGGAATTCTGGACCGCCTGTCAAGGACGGGGTTAAGGAATCACACCTCTATGTATGTCGATGATGTGGTCACATTCATCCTCCCCTCGCCTCGAGATCTTAGAACATTTTCCGTGATCATGGACAACTTTGGAGCAGCGTCTGGGTTACAGACTAACTTGGAGAAATGTTCAATGCATCTGATTTGCTGTGGAGAGGCAGATGTCGAGTTAGTGACGACGGAGTTGCACTGTTTTATTATGCCTTTCCCGTTGCGATACCTCGGGATCCCCCTCTCGCTCGGTATGGTGACGACAGCATAGTTACAGTATCTGGTGGACTGCATCGCGGGTTACCCACCCGGGTGGCGAGCATGGCTTCTAAACCGTGGGGGTCGCCTGGAGCTGATCAAAACCACGCTCTCGACGGTCTCAGTGTTTTCGATGATGCCGCTTAACTTTCCCGTGGAGACCCTAGAGGATATAAACAAGATCCTCCGGGGCTTTCTTTGTAAGGGGCAGAAAGATGCCCATGGAGCACACTGCCTTGTGGCTTGGGATAGAGTCTGCATGCCCAAACACCTTGGGGGATTGGCGTATCTAACTTGAGGTTGATGAACAAAGCCCTTTGGGAAAGATGGTTGTGGCTTGGCAGGACCAACCCCTCCAGACCTTGGAAGGAGTTCAACATCCAGGTCCCGCATGACGTAAGAATCTTATTTGAGGCAGCAACCAGTTCCATGTTAGGCAACGGTGCGTCCACATTCTTCTGGACCGATAGATGGCTGGCAGCCGGTCGCGTCAAAGATTTGGCACCTAACCTACTTTCAAAAGTGCCGAGGTGGGCCCGAGTTTCTAGGAGGGTTGGAGACCTCATGGGTGGAGGCTGACTGGAGGATGTGCCTGCAGACCTCCATGTCGTGCAGATTCGTGAACTGCTCGTCATGGCCGATCAAATGGCCGGAATTGTACTCACTTAGGGAAAGGAGGATGAGCTCAAGTGGAACTGAGAAGCAGGGCATGCCTACTGTGCCCGCTCTGCCTATAAGGTGTGCTTTGAGGGGTCAACGGTAATGGATGGAGCTCATCAGATTTGGCAATCTCTGGCTCCGAACAAGTGCAAGGTGTTCTGCTGGCTGGCTCTGCGCGATAGATTTTGGACGGCGAACCGGTTGGGTAGCCGAGGGCTTCCACACCCTGCAACATGCCCTTTTTACGACCAACAAGAGGACACCATTGACCACCTCCTTCTTGGGTGTGTCCTCTCAAGAGAAGCGTGGAACAAGTTGTTTGGGAGGTGGGGAGGGGCAGACTGGACACCTTTGCCCGAAGACCGCTTGGTGGAATGGATCCCTACCAGGATGGATGGGGGAGCTGATAGACGAGACTTGTGGACTGTCGTCGCTCTGACCTGCTAGTGCCTATGGAGACACTGAAACGAGGTGGTCTTCGAGAGGCAACCACCATCAGTTCGGGGAGCTAGCAAGATGGTGGAAACAGAAGAGGAGCTCTAGAGGGCTGCCGGTATGTTTAGACGTAGTCTGCGCCAGGTGGATAGGGGAAGTGTTGGTGAGTGATCAGTGTTGTGTAAAAGGGTGGATTGCGTCATGTGCGCATGTGCATATGTGTTGTAATCTAGCCTCTTGGCTTCTTCTTCTATGAAACCAATACATCTCCCAGAACGTATCCTTGAAAAAAATAGGACCTAAGGAGTGCAGCCACTAGCAAGATCAGTACTTGGTGTCATACGTACAGAGGAGCTGTGAGGGCTGACATAAACTTTATGTCGACGACAACACCTCCTAAACATTTAGAGGAGCCTTAGGTGAGAGGATCACCTCGTAGAACTTAGGCCACGCCCTTAGAGGTGTGAGCTCTTTATTAATATGAGATATGAGGGATGAGGGTTACAAGCGATCAATGAGGTGTCTTTTGTAGGCCGTTGGACTTGTACAAATAATCAACAATACCTTTGGTGGGAGGGAAAGAAAGGGTCAACTAGTTTAACTCTACGACACCCTGTGTTGCCCCCATAAGAGGGACAAAGAAAGGGTACGTTAGTTCTTCTTGATCAATAGACTATGGGGGTCTTGTTTAAGTTTTTTGCCTTTGTTTTTTTTTTTGAAACAAGGCAAAAGCTTTATCTTTTATATTGATAAATAAGTAGCAAAATCCACAGCCTATGCAGAGGGCTAAATTTACATGAAGCGTAACATACAAAGGTTGAAGGCCATGCGATAGTTAATCTTCCCGCGTGACCAATAATCTTGACCTTTTTTACTGAGCGTAGCAGCTCATCTGATTATGCTAATGTAGCATCAACATGCACTCACCAGAATTGAATTCCAAGTTTAACACCTTCAATTGTATACTTTGGGTCTCTACTTTGGAGTGTAGCAAGAGAAACATTCTTGTTTGAATTTTCCAGACTCTTCAAAAATATGACAGTGTCAACCTATCATATAAACGTAAGTACATGAGAAAACAATTCCAATGCAAGTTGAAACCTACGTATAATCATGAATAAAAGAAACATGATGCACATACATCCATCAAGTGGCATCCAAGTAACTTGTCGTACTGCACTGTTTTTTTCTGCAAATGATATAGTGCACAACATCAGTATCCAACAAAATTAAACCATACGCAAACTGAAAATAGAAGCAAAAGGTTTAGAAATTCACTTACATACATTAGCATGTTTTGCTGCACTAGACCCTTTTAAGATATTCATGTCTTGGCCACCATGCTAATGGCAGTTACAAAATAATCAGAAGTTAATAGCTTCATGAGAATCTACAAGTGATAGCAGTACACATGTTCGCCCCCTCCTTATATATGTTGCTATCTTACAACGCTTTTGCACATCGATTACCAACGCATGTTTGTGTGTTGTTGTAGACCCTTGCAACGCCACCTATGAAAACACACAATATACCGTTGGTATAGACCTTACCAACACATATATGCACATTCAGCAACACATCGATGCATTGCTAAAGGGGTGGTCATGTTGTATTGCGTGGGCATGAAATAACTGAAAACTCATTCTATCTCAATAACCAATAGAGGAGCCATGGATACCCATATTGAATCCTACTCATTATGCGAAAGACACTCTCTTGAACCTATTAGTTTTTATACAATATTCCCATTACTCGGGATATCGAACTTACCCAATATTATGGATTCCGATATTGCCGTGAAACAATCATTAGTTCACGATACCTTTGTATTATCTCGTTATCCGGTAAGCTTTATTTTACTCGTCGCATTATTATGGTATCCCACATGATATATCATAATGCATTGTCTGAAGAACATACGGATATCAAGAATACCGAGTGGGCCTAGGATTTATCTCTCTTTTTACGGAGGAGTAATTGTCATCTCAGAACATCGAGGTAATATACTCATGTAGAATTACCCAGTGGCTACCGTTTTGTTCACCCAGTTTATGGTGTGACACTAGACGGTACCAAATTAAAACCTCCATAATATACAACCACGATAACCTCATGGTCCAAGGATGTGCTGTAATATAATTGTGTTGTGATATGCCACTAAGGACAAAATACATTGCAATGGAGTATCTTAGCATATCAACTACTAGGGTATACTCAGCGCATCTAAAAAGTTAGTCTAAAAAGGCAATATTAGGGTTTGATATATTTGTTCATTTCATTGCACATGAGCGCGAGTTTTCCTTTGAATCTCATATTCAGGAGCCACGTCAGTTATAGCATAGTAACACGTATCATAATTATGAAATAGACGTACAAATATTATATCCTTTACATCCAACACTCCTATCATGGTTTATTCACTTAGGGAGGTACTCAAGGCATGGAGGAGGTTTTGGCTCATGTTCCTGTCAAGGTCACTAGGGAGATGAATGATATGTTAACTGAACCTTACACTAATGGCGAAGTGAAGATCGCTCTTTTTCAGATGTTTCCCACTAAAGCCCGGTGGCCCGATGGAGTCCCCACGCATTTTTTCTAGCATCATTGGGATGTGTGTGGTGTGATACGTCCATTTTGCATCACTATTTTATATCATAATTTTCTGTTATTCATCGATATATTTCATGTTATGATGCATCCCTTATGTTATTTTATCTTATTTTGCATGTTTCATAATTTTTGGAGAATAAACACCGGGACCACAAATCTGATGGAAAAAGCACCATCGAGATACCATATTTCAAAAGATCAAAAGAAGAAGGGGACACCTAGGGTGTCTTAGAAGTTCAGACGAGGAGTCCAGCCAGAAGGGGCAGAGGGGGCCACCATGGGCCCACACCATGAGGTGGTGCGCCCCCTGGCCGCACCACCAGGTGGTGTGGCCACCCTGGCCCACCCCTGGTGGATATTTTTGGCGTACTTGGCCCCCAGGGCACCCTAAGACTCAGACCATCATCGAAGAATTATTCCGCCGCCGCCTCGGGGTGGAAAACACCCGAGAGAGAAAAGCTCTCTGGCAGGGAGAAATATGTCGGGGAAATTCCTCTCCCGAGAGGGGAAATCACCGCCATCGTCGCCGTCATCACTCCGGGCATCATCAAGATCGTCATCATCATCATCATCACCACCAGCACCATCACCCTTATCATCCTCCGTCATCCCGCTGTAACAATTAGGGGCCTCTATCGTTGTTTTACATTAGATCTCTCTCCCGGTGTGGATTACTTGTTAGTAGTTGATGCTTGTGAGATTTATCGGTGTTTGCACTTTATGACAAGATTGTTATCATCGATTATATCACCTCTGATTATGATCCATATGATGTCTTGTGAGTATTTCGTGTTGTTCTTGAGGACATGGGAGAAGCCAAGTTGTTAGTAGTGAAGTAATGTTGAGTAATATTTAATGGTTTGATAGTTAAGTTGTGGTGTTATTCTTCTAGTAGTATCATGTGAACGTCGACTACATGATACTTCACCATTTATGGGCCTAGGGGAATGCATCATGTATTTGGCTACTAATTGTGGGGTTGCCGGAGTGATAGAAACCTAAACCCCCGTTAGGAAACCATTACACGAGGGAGCGTAGGATCCCGGAGTTTAAAGCTGTGGTTAGATTTATTTCTTAATTACATTCTTGTAGTTGCGGATGCTTGCAAGGGGTATAATCACAAGTATGTATTAGTCTTGGATGGGATGGTACATTAGCATAGGTTCACCCACACAACACCTATCAAAACACTAAAGAATATTCAGCAGCATGAAGCAAAAGCACTTGACAGAAACCTCCCGTGTGTCCTCGAGAACGTTTGTCAATCATAAGTAAACCCACCAGCTTGTACTTTGCTGAAAAAGGATTGGGCCACTTGCTGCAATTATTATTACTGCATTTTATTTACTCGCACTTTATTTATCTGCAATATCAAAAACCCCTACAAACATATCTTTCAGTATTTACAGTTATTCCTTCATCGAAACTGCTTGTCAACACCTTCTTCTCCTCGTTGGGTTCGACACTCTTATTTATCGAAATTACTATGATACACCCCCTATACTTGTGGGTCATCAAGACTATTTTATGACGCCGTTGCCGGGGAGTGAAGCGCTATTGGGAAGTGGAATTGATAAAGGAAGCTTCTACTGTAAGTGTTGTTTTTATTACTGTGTACTGCTTTATTACACTATGTTTGGATCTCCTTTTGAGTCCTTATTTGCGGGCACTGCTGCCACTGCTAGGGTAGTAAGTGACCCACCGCCTGTTGATTTGGATCCTTATAAAATACCTATAAAGATTGTTAAACATGTTAGGAATAACTGCTATTCAGGTGATGGAACTGTCCATCCTGGTGATCATTTGCTCGTTTCACATGAATTATGCGAGTTGTTCAAGTGTGCATGTATTACAATGGGCCAAGTGAAGAGGAAATTATTCTCTATATCATTGATAGGCCGAGCCGCTGAATGGTTCAAACTACTGAAAAATAGCCAGACTATTGGATGGGAGGAAATTGTGCCTCTCTTTTATTCTAAATTCTATCCTCCCAGTGAAATTCATAGAGATCAGAATTATATATATAATTTTTGGCCTCATGACGGAGAGAGTATTGCCCAAGCATGGGGGAGATTGAAGTTACTAATGCTCAAATGCCCCATTCATGAGCTCCCCAGTAATATTTTTATTAATAATTTCTCTGCAAGGCTTCCTCTTCATGATAAGGATTTATTTGATGCTTCTTGTTCTGGATCATTTACACGTATGAAGGATGAAGCTAAATGGGATCTTCTTGACCGTATTCAAGAAAACATTGAAGGATGGGAGGATGACAAAGGTAGAAAGTCAGATATAAATTATGATTATGAATGCATTAAAACTTTTATGTCATCTGATGATTTTCATAACGTTAGTATTGTTTATGGTCTTGATTCTCAAGTTACTGCAAACTTATATAAGGCCTTTGCTTCTTATACTGATATTCCTAAAAAGGAATGGGACAAGTACCATGCACCTTATAAAGATACTGTTAATTGTGTTCCTGCTAGAGATATAGAAGTTCATACCGTTGATTCTATTGTGCATGAACCTTATATTGAGAAAATGCCTTTCCCTCCTAAGGTAAAAGAACAGTCTATGTTAGCTAGTGTGGTTAATAAAAGTGCAAGGAAACGTGTGGAACCCGAGGAACAAATAACTGTAGAACCTACAGTAGCAATAGTAAAGGACCTTGTTTCTGAAAATATAGAAGAGGGACACATTATATTCTGTGAAGATGCTTCTAATATTGTCTCTCATCCTAGTAAATCTAGGAAACCTAGTGTTCCTGTGCTATCTGTTAGGATAGGTGATCATTGTTATTATGGTTTGTGTGATATTGGTGCTAGTTCTAGTCCTATTCCTTATGAGCTTTATAGAGAAATCATGCATGAAATTGGTTCTTGTGAACTTGAAGACATTGATGTGATTATTCAACTTGCTAATAGGGAAATTATTTCTTCAATTGGTATTGTTAGAGATGTGGAGGTCTTATGTGGTAAAACTAAATATCCTGCTGATTTTCTAGTACTAGGCACTTCTGCTAGTGAGACTTGTCCTATTATATTTGGTAGACCTTTTTTAAACACTTGTGGTGTTGTTATAGATTGTAAAAAGGAGAAAATCCTTACAAAGTTTGATGGAGAGTCTTATGAATTTAATTTCTCCAAATTTGCTAAAGCACCTTATGAAGCTGGATTACCTAATGAGAACTATAGAGTTGAACAATTGGCTGCTATTGCTCTTGCTCCTAAGAATACTTTGCAGCAATACCTGGAAGACCACGAAAGTGATGTCTTTAGGGAAGAAAGAAATGAAATTGACGAGATTTTCCTACATCAGCCAGCAATGCTAAAACATAATTTACCGGTGGAAGACTTGGGTACCACATTATCACCCAAGGAGGATCCTGATTTTGATTTAAAGCCTTTGCCTGACAATCTTAAATATGCTCATATTGATGATAAGAAATTATATCCTGTTATTATTAGTTCTAAACTTTCTGGTGAAGAAGAGGAGAGATTATTGGGAATATTGAGGAAACATAGAGGTGCTATTGGTTATACTCTTGATGATTTGAAGGGGATTTCTCCTGCTATATGTCAGCATGCTATTAATATTGAACCTGATGCAAAGCCATTTGTTGAGCATGAACGCCGTTTAAATCCTAATATGAAGGATGTGGTAACAAATGAGGTATTGGAACTCCTTGACGCTGGTATTATTTACCCTATTGCTGATAGTAGATGGGTTAGTCCTGTGCATTGTGTTCCTAAGAAAGGAGGGATGACTGTTGTGCCAAATGAAAATAATGAACTTGTGCAGTACGACAAGTTACTTGGATACCAACTTGATGGATATGTATGCATCATGTTTCTTTTATTCATGATTATACGTAGGTTTCAACTTGCAATGGAATTGTTTTCTCATGTACTTTCGTTTATATAATGGGCATATGTGGAAAACAAAAGATGATACCCAAGACCTGGAGCCAGAGGAGGAGATCGAGAGTGGAGCTGAAGGAGATGTAGAAGAAACCCCAAGAGTGCATCCACGCGCCACCATCGCAGGCATTAGAGTGGTGGCTAATCCCCTGAAGCTCAAGAGAGGCGCGCTAATGAGCACCGGAGGGAAGGTTCCACGCCACTCCTTAGATTCGAGGATGAACGGGTTCGTTGCATAGATAACAAAAAAATTCCTACACGAGAGACACCCGAAAGGCCAAGTTCTAATCTAGGAGATGAAAAAACGAGCATAGAGAGAGTCTTAATAAGAACATACACTCGAATACACAAAGCGTTACGAGATCAAATCTCGTTGTTGGCGTAGTCTTACTCACACCGATCCCGAGAGCGAGAAGATGTGCACCGCAATCCGGCGGTGCCTCCGTGATCGGTCACACGTACGGTTGATGACGACCTCCGTTCCCTCGATCCAGCGGGGAGGCGGAAGTAGAGGATTCCTCGGAACTCCAGCAGCACGACGACATGGTGGTGGTGAATAATCCCACGGTCAGGGCTTCGCCAAGCTGGAGACCATGGAATGGAGCAGCGGGTGGAGAGGAAGTGAGGTGGGAAAGTGTGTGAAGGAGGAGGAGCCGTCACCCTCCTTTTATAGGGAGAGGGAGGCAGCCCAAGGGTGGGGTGCGGCCAGCCATGGTGGTGCCCCCCCCCCTCTTCCATCTTCATGTGAGTGGACACTCCACTCACATCCACTCATCCTTCCTTTATTTCCTACTTAGAAAATCCAAGAGTTTTTCTTTAATAAATAAATAAAACATTTTTATTTCTTTATTTATATTTGTTAATTCCATTAACAAACATTTGCATATAGCACCTCGAATCATTTTTAAACTCTATTAACAACCATTCGATGAAAAAACCCTTGAACTATTTCAATTTTTCCCGAAACAATTTCGGTGCTGCTCAAAACATTCTTCGTTATTCTGTATCCTCTCAAATGAGTCATCGAACCTTAAGTGTGTCACCCTACGGTTCGCGAATAAGATAGACATGGTCGAGACTCCTCTCTGATCAATAATCAACAGCGGGATCTGGAGATCCGTGATGACTCCTATATATTCAACAATGACTCTCGTGATCGTGTGAACCATCAACGTCGTGAACTATTCCCTTTGTATCGTGATATTTTACTTGTCCAAGATTCGATCATTGGTATCAACCATACCTTATTCAATATCGTTACCTGACAAGTACTCTTTCTAGTTTCCGTGATATGACATCCTTGTGACCTAGTCACATGCTTGCAAGCGGTGTCGATGTGATATCACCGAGAGGGCCCAGAGTATATCTCTCCATCATTTGGATGGAAAAATCCCACTCTTGATCCATGAGCCTCAACTAATACTTTCCGAATACCTAACGACACCTTTATAGTCACCCTGTTACGGTGTGACGTTTTATGACATCAAAGCATCCTTCCGATATCATTGATTGACATGATCTCATGGTCTAAGGAATAAGTTACTTCGTATGCAAGATATAACAATATAAACTAAATGACTTGATCATATTGTTATCTTGATATTGGGTATATGTTCATCACTCATTCTACCAATGACATGACCCCGTTATTAACAACATCCAATGTTCATGATCAAGAAACCTTGATCATCTATTAATCAACGAGCTAGTTAAAAGAGAGGCTTTACTAGGAACCATTGTTTGTTTATTAAACACACATCTATCAACGTTTCCGGTTAATACAATTCTAGCATGAGAAATAAACATTTATCATAAACAAGGAATAAGATAATAACCACTTTATTATTGCCTCTCGGGCATATTCCCTTTAGTCTCCCACTTGCACTAGAGTCAATAATCTAGTCTGTAAGCACTTAACACATATGGCGTTCGAGTGTTATTACCATGCTTCGCATGTAGTAAACATCATCAAAAAGATCTGAACTATTCAGGTCCTATTGTACTTGCATGTTCTTCGCGTCTACACGCATCACTCATTCTCTAATGAGATGGCTTTGTATATATTTGGTCAACTGGTGAAACCTTAATTCCTCAGCTTAAACCAATGTTACTAACATTGTGAAAATGTAGCTTCATACTGTCAGCATTCTTGGAAATTCACTAAGTTCAATAAAGAACTCCTTGACACAAAATACTTATATTATTTGTTGTCGACACAACGATATACTTAGCCTTTGTTGTAGTATCCGTCACAATACTTTAGTTTTGAAACTCTTTCAAATCCAATATGGAACTTTCTTCCAGCCTATTGTGCTACCCTTCATCACATATTTTAATTGAGATAAAATTATTTGAATAGATGACAAGACTATTAGTGTAACATATTACAACAAATAGTTTTTCATTACTATATAGGAAAACATATCCTTAGCATTTCTAAAATGACATAAGGATCTCTCCCACTGTTGTCTAATCATCATATGAATTATCCTGCTATAACATTTTATAGCATATGACTCATCTGGTTGTGTACATAGCATGGAACACGTGACTTAGAAATGTTAATTTCAATTATGCTCATCATGTGTCAAAACACTTGAATCTTGCACAATTCTTTTCCATGTGGCAAGAACTCCTTGTCATTTCGATATTGACTTACTTCAATATTTCATCAATGTAAGTTGGATCAACCATATCAGGCGCTTCAATCCATCTCTTATAGATATCGATGCCCAATATTTCCTAAGCCTTTCATCAATATAAAAATATTAACGGTGTTAATTTAAAATACATATTTTCCGATCAACCATATGTCATCTACATAAAGCATTGGAAATATGTCTTAGCGCTCCCACTTAATTTCTTGTAACTCTACAAGCATCTTTATCGTTCATGATGAAAGCAAACTCTTTTGATAACTTCATTAAGGTAAAGATTCCAACTTTGTTATGCTCACTTCAACCATTGAAGTGTGCATACCTTTCCAGCAACCTTTTGAATTTTACAAAACTCTCGGACTGTGTCAAGTACACATCCTCGATCAAACTTCCTTGAGAGGAAAGTTGGTTTGTTATTCAACTGCCATATCATAATATGTAACTTTTGCTAGAACTATCCGCAAAGACTAAAGCATCACTACGGAAGATCAAAATCTTGTAGTAGTCAACTCTTTGAACTTCGTCGAAAACAACTTTTCGATAAGTACAACTTACAAAGGATGTAAAAATCCATGTCTTTGTCGCTATATAGACCCTTTTGCTATCATTAGGCATCATGCCTATCGAAAGGACTACCAAGTCACATACTTGATATTCATACAAGGATACTATGGCGGATATAATGACTCACAGTCAATTTTACAAAGTCAGGGACCATCATTTGCTTCCTTTATAAGGTCCAGGTCCTTTGTTGTCAAAACAACACTTTAATCTTAAACCACAAGTTGGTCTAAGTACAAAGTTTTAGAACTTTTGTGGTTCAGTTCGCAAACTCATTCGAAGTATCTACAACACATGTAGTGTCTTCTACTTTGTCAAAATAGCAAGCCCCAGAATAACTTCCAGTGTTGCGCTACTCTTGACATGGTAACGAAGATTCTCTAATCTCGTTGAGTTTGTACTGTCCTCCCACTCACTTATTTCGCAAGAACTATTTTCTCGAGAAATCAACCCTTTCTGACAAACAACATTTGTCTTTGGTCGGTGATAGGAGAAATACCCAATGTATTCTTTAGGATAACCTTATAAACATATATTTATCCCATTTTGGTTGTAAACATTTTACACATGCTATGCATACCAAAACTGAAGAAAAACACAATTTGGGTCATTACCCAAACCATATCTTATATGGTGTCAATTTCAATGGATCATGAGGGCGCTCTTTTCAGTGTAAAAAGCGGTTGTCACTAATATATAAATTACAAAATTATAATGGCATTTTTATTTATCTTACCATGTCAAAACAAGGTTTGATTTTGTCTCTCGAACACTCCAAACTAATGTGGGGTATTCGAGAAGTATAAGTTGTAGAACAATTCTGCAACTCCTCAGATGTTTTGCTAAACTTGTAACTCAAACTTTATCCTTTATGATCCCATCATAAATACTTGATTATCTTGTTACATTGATTTTTACTCCATATTAACAACCATTTGCACCAATTCAAAATGTCAAAACTCTGTTCTCTTTAAATAGATATACTCACATATCTACTCAAATCATCGACATAATTTTCTGAAGTAAAATTTAATCAACCACACATGACTACACATAATGGACTATATACATCAATATGTACAATCTCCATTTAATTAGTCGTCGATTCTACTTTGGCCTATGAACGGAATTCTAGTCATCTCTTGGAAGAGGTCTCACAAGCGTCAATTTATTCAAAACAAAATGACTCCGGAAGTCCATCAATATGGAGTTACTTCATGTTTTCCTTTCCGATATGAACTAAAATGGTGGTGTCACAATTTAAGTGAAACTCTTTTACGTCTTTCAACGTTTAGCATTTACTTTTATAGATGTTTACTTTACCAACATGATTTATATTAACATATCCATCAATTATGGAATATGGTCATAGTTTGAACAATCTCATTTGTTCTCACATAATACCAGAACAAAATAACAACTTATTAAGTTCTTCAAATAAATCTTGAACGTTTGGTTCGATACGACAATGAACACAATAACACTTTATTTCTGTTCTTGTCATAATCGATTCCACATCTATTACTAGTTTCTTTTAGGCCTTTGTATTTCTTGCATTGCATTGCTTTGTATGACAACTCGTACCAACCAATGTGGTATCAAAATACCCAAAATACTTTGTTAACTAGTAATACATCTATAACTTGTATATCAAGCATATACTCTTGAGCTGGACTTTTCCTGTTATCTTCTTTTTCTGCCATATATCTTGTTGTAATTCTATTTTCAATATTCCCTTTCCTTTACAGAAGAATCATTCAACATCAAACAATGCTGGTCGTACTAGCACATTTTCCTTGGCGTGTTAGTCATATACTATCACCCATTGAGCATACTTTAAGTGTTCTACTAATATCACCATATTAATAGTATTCTTCCAGATTCCACTCTTAGCAATCTCCAAGCAAGGTAAACGATTTTTACCCATACTTTTAATCCATCCCATCATAACAATTTTATGATTAAGCTACTATAGCTCGAAGCAAGGAATTTAGAGGATAATGTTTAGCACCCAACTTCTTGGAATATTCAAACGCCTAGCATCTTCAATCATTGCATATATTCAAATAATATAAGCATACATTGTCACGCTAAATTATACTCAGTCATATTGCCAAAAATAAGTTTCTAGATATCAATATATCTTTCACTTGATTGTTTCTGAAAACAATTCTTTTCAGTTCCTAAATCACCTTGATCAACAAAACATTCTTTTGAAGATAAAGTAATATGGAAGCAACCATGACTCTGGATTCTAAGTAGGAATTATTTGCTCTCTAGATCAATCAATCATTAACCATATAGAGCTAGGTAGGAAATACCGAAAATCTACAACATGACTCAATTTTAAATTTCACTAATACGGTACCAATCTTAAATGGTTTTTACCAGATCATAACAGTTATATCTCAATTAACAATTTAAGTGTAAGGTATTTTTGTGGATGCCAATGAATACTACAATTTGTGCAAATTCACTTTGATTGGTTGTTCATGATAAATAAGTTCAAATTAATTCAAAATTACTACGTGAACTCCCACTCAAAAACAACATCCCTCTAATCGTTTTTAGTGGTTACATGAACCAAATTCACTACACCAAAACCGATCATCACGTGAGATGATGTAGCTGCAAAGGCGAACATCGACATGTTCATCATATCATCCAGATGACTCATGCTTTACCTTTCGGTTACGTGTTCCGAGGCCATGTCTGTACATGCTAGGCTCGCCAAGTAGAACCTTAGTATTGTGTGTGTTCCAAGGCCATGTCTGTACATGCTAGGCTCGTCAGCACCCGTTGTATGCAAACGTTGAGTCTGTCACACCCGATCATCACGTGGTGTCTCGAAACGACGAACTTTCTTAACGGTGCATACTAAGGAAGAACACATTATTATCTTCATATTAAGTGAGAGGGGTCATCTTATAATGCTACCGTCGAAATCTAAGCAAAATAAGATGCATAAAAAGGATTAACATCACATGTATGGATGGCGTGATATGATATGGTCCTTCTTGCACTTGATCTCCATCATGTGCATCATGGTATGATCTCCATAATTCCACCGGTGTGCACCAAGGTCGATGGCACCTCCATCTTTATTCTCCATCAATAATAAGACAACCATATGGTTCCTTCCGGTATATAAATAATTTACAAAAGAGATAATCTCATAATCAAAATTGTAACATTGATCATATCACATCACATGCCCGGCAAAAACTAGTTAGACGCCTCTAATTTATTTTTGCATATTTTACGTGGCTTTAGGGCTTTCGAGGATAGAACCGTTCATACCTACGAACATCAACAACAACGTTGATAAACATATTTTTAACAACCCTTCGTAGATTATATCTTAACTATAGTTGGAGAAACGGACACCCCCTCAGCCACAAGTGAGACAGGTCTCGCATACATAGTACACGTAAAGTTTGTCTAGGGCAGCTTCATCCAACTATGCCACTAAGATCATACAATACTCAAGGAGGCAATAACATGATCATCAACGCAAACATACACCTATGTGTTCTACCCGTGCAAAACATCTACGCATAGATCCGACTCTGATACCACTGAAGGCTTCGTTGTATAGATAACAAAAAGTTTCTTACGCGAGAGACACCCGAAAGGCCAAGATCTAATCTAGGAGATGAAAGAAACGGGCATAGTGAGAGTCTTAAGAAGAACATACCCTCGAAGACACAAAGAGTTACGAGATCAAATCTCGTTGTTCACGTGGTCGTACTCACATCGATCCCGAGAGCGAGAAGATGTGCACCGCAATCCGGCGGTGCCTCGGTGATCGGTCACACGTACGGTTGATGACGACCTCCGTTCCCTCGATCCAGCGGGGAGGTGGAAGTAGAGGATCCCTCGGAACTCCAGCAGCACGACGGCATGGTGGTGGTGAAGAATCCCACGTTCAGGGCTTCGCCAAGCCGGAGACCATGGAATGGAGTAGCGGGTGGAGAGTAAGTGAGGTGGGAAAGTGTGTGAAGGAGGAGGAGCCCTCACCCTCCTTTTATAGGGACAGGGAGGCAGCCCAAGGGTGGGGTGCGGCCAGCCATGGTGGTGCCCCCACCTCTTCCATCTTCATGTGAGTGGACACTCCACTCACATCCACTCATCCTTCCTTTATTTCCCACTTAGAAAATCCAAGAGTTTTTCTTTAATAAATAAATAAAACATTTTTATTTATTTATTTATATTTGTTAATTCCATTAACAAACATTTGCATATAGCACCTCGAATCATTTGTTAATTATATTAACAACCATTCAATGAAAAACCCCTTGAACTATTTCAATTTTCCCTGAAACAATTTCGGTGCTGCTCAAAACATTCTTCGTTATTCCGTATCCTCTCAAATGCGTCATCGAACCTTAAGTGTGTCACCCTACGGTTCGCGAATAAGATAGACATGATCGAGACTCCTCTCTGATCAATAATCAACAGCGGCATCTGGAGATCCGTGATGACTCCTATATATTCAACGATGACTCTCGTGATCGTGTGGACCATCAACATCGTGCACTATTCCCTTTGTCTCGCGATATTTTACTTGTCCGAGATTCGATCATTGGTATCAACCATACCTTGTTCAATCTCGTTACCTGACAAGTACTCTTTTCTCGTTTCCGTGATATGACATCCTTGTGACCTAGTCACGTGCTTTCAAGCGGTGTCGATGTGATATCACCGAGAGGGCCCAGAGTATATCTCTCCGTCATTTGGATGGAAAAATCCCACTCTTGATCCATGAGCCTCAACTAATAATTTCTGAATACCTAACGACCCCTTTATAGTCACCCTGTTACGGTGTGACGTTTGATCACATGAAAGCATCCTTCCGGTATCAGTGATTGACATGATCTCATGGTCTAAGGACTAAGTTACTTCATATGCAAGATATAAGAATATAAACTAAATGACTTGATCGTATTGTTATCTTGATATTGGGTCTATGTTCATCACATGATTCTATCAATGACATGCCCTGTTATTAACAACATCCAATGTTCATGATCACGAAACCTTGATCATCTATTAATCAACGAGCTAGTTAAAAGGGAGGCTTTACTAGAAACCATTGTTTGTTTATTAAACACACATGTATCAACGTTTCCGGTTAATCAAATTCTAGGATGAGAAATAAACATTTATCATAAACAAGGAATAAGATAATAACCACTTTATTATTGCCTCTCGAGCATATTCCCTTCAGAGGAAACCTGTTGTGGGCGTTGATGGTGCAGATCTTGCACTCGTTGGGATACCCCAAGAGGAGGGTGTGATGAGCACAGCAGTAGGAGTTTTCCCCTTAGTTAAGAACCAAGGTTATCAATCCAGTAGGAGAAAGAGGACCTTCGGAATGTTGATGCCACTAACGGTGGTGATGGCGCTTCACCGGTGTCAGAAACAACGTGGAACCTGCACACAACACAACCAAAATACTTTGTCCCAACGGTACAGTGAGGTTGTCAATCTCACCGGTCTTGCTGAAAACAAAGATTAGACGTATAGTGTGGAAAATGATGTATGCTTGCAGTATGTAAAGAGAGCAGGAAATTGTTGTGGTTTGTTTAACAGTGTGGAAAAATGGACCGAGGTTCATAGGTTCACTAGTGGTGTCTCTCCATAAAAGATAGCATGATGGGTGAACAAACTACAGCTGGGCAATTGACAAATAGAGGTTGCACCGTAGTGCACAATGTAACATGATGATTACTATGATATTTACTGCGGGCATTACAACAATATACATAGACCGAAATCCATCTGCATCTATGACTAATAATCCACCCTCAGGTTATCATCCGAACCCCCTTAGGTATTAAGTTGCAAGCAACAGATAATTGCATTAAACAAAGTGTGTAATGTAAGCAATGATTATGCACGCGGGAACTCTCACCGTTGTTTTCTCCCTAATGGAAACATCACATCTTCCCCCTTCGTGTTCCTGTCACTCGAGCAAGGTGGTGAGGAGGCATGAACCCACTATCAAGCATTAATACTCCCTCTTTGAGTCACTAGCAACTACTTGGACAGAGCAACCACTAGCAACGGAAAGCATGCAAGATCTCAAATAACATATGCAACAAATACTATAATCAACTTGGCATAAGGTCAATATTCATCGGATCCCAGCAAACACAACATATAGAATTAGATAAGATCAATCTCGATCATGATAGGCAGCTCACCAGATCTAAACATGGAGGCATATGAGGAGAAGACAACCATCTAGCTACAGCTACAAACCCGTAGTCCAAGGATGAACTACTCGTGCATCACTCCGGAGGAAGGAAGGGTGATGTAAAAGCCTCCGGTGATGATCTCCTCTCCGGCAGGGTGGCGGAAACAGCTTCAGAACCCCCCTGATCTAGGGTTGACGGTGACGGCGGTTGCAGAACTTTTCGTGGTTTTTTGATCAGGTGCTTAGGGTTTTCCATCCGGGGGATTAAATAGGCGAAAGGGCAAAGGCGGTGGAGCTCCAGGGGCCCCACACCCATAGCTGTCGCAACCAGGGGGTCCGGGCCACCCTATGGTGTGGCCCCCCTGGTGCCCGTCTTCGACTCTTAGTCGGTGTTCTGGATGCTTCCGGGGGAATAGGCACTTCGGGCTTTGTGGGGTCCAATTCCGAGAATGTTTCCAGAACAAATTTTCTGAAACCAAAAACAGCAGAAAACAGGAAACTGGCACTTGGCATCTTGTTAATAGGTTAGATCCGGAAAACGTATAAAAATGCTATAAATAAAGGAGAAAACAAGTAGCAATTGACATAATATGATCATGGAGCATCAGAAATTATAGATACGTTGGAGACGTATCAAGCATCCCCAAGCTTAGTTCCTACTCGTCCTCGAGTAGGTAAATGATAAAACACAATAATTTCTGAGGTGACATGCTACTAACATAAACTTGATGAATCTAATGTAAAAGCATATGCACGCTGAGATCATAGAACTTCAAACACAAACATGATAAATGGAACTTTAATAATAAAGCATAGCAGTTACTTTGCATCACGAAGAGTATCTCAAATAAAGGATCATGAATAATAATGCAAAGAAAGGTAGACGTTTGTTTCAGGTATAGAGAAAGCATGGCAAAGTGATATTTTGCTAGTCCTTAAGAGTGGGGCAAAACATAAATGCCAGGACACCTTGAAAGTTCATGAGGAAGACTAGAACAAATAATTTAAGAATAAATAATATCAAATTATGAAGTAATTATTGATATTTATGGGACAGATGCACATAGAACTCAGAATGGCAAAAATGCTCTCTCAATTGTGCATAAAGTTAGAAGATGGAGACTCAACATAAAATTAAAAGAAAGGCCCTTCGCGGAGGGAAGCAGGGATCACTCATGTGCTAGAGCTTTTATTTTATTAAACAGAGGTATTAAAAGTTTGACACTCCTCCCATCCATCTTTCACAAACCATGGCTAACTGAATCCTCGGGTGCCTTCCAACAATCACATACCGTGGAGGAGTGTCTATATTTTGGGAGATGTATGCTAATGTCAACGAATGGTAAACAAAAAATACCGTACATCACAAGCCAACTGAATTCACAAGAGCGGCTCCCATGGTGAAGGACGCAACTGGTGTACAAGGTCATCCCTCTTTCTCTTTTGTTTACACAATTATGCTTTGACTGATAAATCAGGGGGGGAAATAGTGAAGAGAATTTATTTGTATTAATTTGGGGCTGGGCACCCCGCTGCCAGCTCTTCTATCATTTGGATAAGCGGGTGAAGCCACTAGTCCAGGGTGTGAAATCCAATCAGCAAGTGAGATAAAGATTCTCTATTGACGTTCTCATGAGAAAAAATAGGAACATAAAGCAGGAGTAATTTTGAAAGTTTTAAAGGTAACACATGAGCAACTTACTTGGAGTGGAAGTTAAATACCACATGTAGGTAGGTATGGTGTACACAATGGGAAAAACTTTGGTTTAAGGGAGTTTGGATGCACGAGTAGAGCTCATACTCAGTACAGGTGGAGGCTAGCAAAAGACTGGGAGCGACAAATCAAGAGAGCATAAGAGCCATAATCATGCATAGCGACATAAGCATCATTAGTTAAAACATAAGAAGTATCACAAGTTCAAAAACTAAGTGGTCATGGAGGCTATTCGTGAATGGTTTGTAGTCATAAACATGGTGTGAGCATGCGCCAAGTCAACCAAATAAAATATTCGAAAGAGAATACCATATATTGATGCTTTACTATGACAAGAACAACTCATGAATCTTTCAAGACATATTAAACACTCTCAGCTATTTGAGGGTATTCATCCTACTCAATAACCACAAGGATTTAAAACTAAAATAACATTTAGCATGGAATGAAAAAGTTCTAGCCACAGTCTATACAAGATTCTACAAGTACTGTTATAAATTTTACTTCAAGCAGCAGTTTTCTTTCTCCCAACAAGCACCATACAAAACATGCTTTTAAAAAAATACTCTTTATGGTACAGAAATAAAACATGTGAGTACTCACATAACACTACTAAAACAACCTGCTCTAATAAGAGATGCATGGAAAACAGGAGCTAAATAAATGCAGCAGCTAGACATAGATTAAGAATACAAAGTATTCTCATGAAAAAGCGGAGCGTGTCACTCTCCAATAAAAGAATACTGGGGTCCAACCAAGCTTATTGAAAAAGTAAAAAAAACTGAAAGCAAAAACAAAAACAAACTGAAAACAAAAAATAAAATACGCTCGAAGTAAACACATAAGATGCGACCGAATAAAAATATAGTTTCACTAGAAGTGACCTGATAATTTGTTGATGAAGAAGGGGATGCCTTGGGCATCCCCAAGCTTAGAAGGCTGAGTCTTCTTGGAATTTTCTGGGATGTACCACCGGGGCATCCCCAAGCTTAGGCTTTTCACTCTTCTTGATCACATCATATCATCCTCTTCTCTTGACCCTTGAAAACTTCCTTCACACCCAAATTCTCACAATCTTCATTAGCAACGTTCGTGCAATTGAAATAATAAATTCACATGGTTCAGTTTCAACACAAGTCTAACACTTAAAATCACATTAGATACTGTCACAACTTCTTTTAAAACTCTTTTTCTCAAAAGAACACCAAAAGAAAGAGATTAAGATGCAAATGCAATAAATGGCAGAAATCTGTCAAAACAGAACAACAGGTAAAGATCCATTTTTTCAAAAATCTTCTGTTGCTCAAATCAAAAAGTGGTAAACTAAGAAATGTTGCATACATAAATCAGGATTACACACACAAAAACTCAGGTCATTTTGAATTTTCTGTGATTTTTTACGGAATAAACAATGGACAGAAGAAATCTGTTTCCTGCGTAGAAATCCAAAATATAGCCCCAACTTTCCACTAGAGGCTTTACTTGGATCAACAAAAACTCAAAAGAAAAGATACAGCAGGGTTGATAAGAAAATATACAACACCCAGGTGCAAAGCACACCAAAGAAAACAGAATAAAACGGATTGAAATCAGCGAAATAAAACGGGTTGTCTCCCGGTAGCGCTTTTCTTTAAAGCCTTTCAGCTAGGCATAAAAGGGAAACTCAAGTATTTTCAAGTGAAGAAGAATCAACATCATATATTTCTCTAATAATAGAGTCAAAAGGTAGCTTCATCTTCTTTCTGGGAAAGTGTTCCAAACCTTTCTTGAGAGGGAATTGATATTTCATACTCCCCTCTTTCATATGAATAATAGCACCAACAGTTCTAAGAAAAGGTGTTCCCAAAACAATAGGACAAGAAGCATTGCATTCAATGTTCATAACAACAAAATCAACAGGGGCAAGGTTATTGTTAAACATAATAAGAACATCATCAATTCTACCAAGAAGTTTCTTCTTAGCATTATCAGCAAGATGAACATCCAAATAACAGTGTTCCAACGGTGGTAGACCAAGCATATCATAAAGCTTTTGAGGCATAACCGAGATACTAGCACCAAGATCACACAAAGCATTGAAATCAAAATCATTTACTTTTATCTTAATGATAGGATCCCAACCATCATCTAATTTCCTAGGGGTAGATGTTTCAAGTTTCAACTTTTCTTCCCTAACTTTCATGAGAGCATTGGTAATATGTTTAGTAAAGGCCATATTCATGGCACTAGCATTGGAACTTATAGCAAGATTTTGTAGGAACATAATAACTTTAGAGATATTGCAATCATCAAAATCAAAATTATTATCATCAAAAGTATTGGGACCATTATCTCCCGTACCTCTAAAAATTTCAGCCCTTTTATCAGGAGCAATTTCAGCAGTTTGAGGCAATTTAGCACGTTTCACCAAAGGGGCAGGGACTTTATTAACACCAATTACTTTACCATTGATAGTAGGAGGCTTACTAGCACTTGAAGCTTCAGTTTTACTAGTGGTTGTGATAGTGCAAACTCTAGCAATATTATTCTTTCTAGCCAATTCATCTTCTCTTTCCCACCTAGCACGTAATTTAGCCATCAATCTAACATTATTATCAATTTGAACTTGGATGGAATTTAAAGTTTTACTTTGTTTAACATCTTGTGGAAAAACCTTTTATTTTAGAAAATCAACATCAGTAGCAAGGCTATCTACTTTAGAGGCAAGAACATCTATTTTACCAAGCTTTTCCTCAACAGATTTATTAAAAGCAGTTTGTGTGCTAATAAATTCTCTAAGCATGTTTTCAAGATCAGAGGTAGAGCTTTTATTATTATTGCAGGAATTGCCATAAGAATTACCATAAACATTATTAGGAGGATAGGGCTTATAATTGTTTCCACCAAAATTATTTCTATAAGCATTGTTGTTAAAATTATTATTTCTAATAAAGTTCACATCAACATGCTCTTCTTGAGAAAGCAAAGAGGCTAAAGGAACATTATTTGGATCAACTTGAGATTTACCATTAACAAGCATAGACATAATAGCATCAAGCCTTTCACTCAAAGAGGAGGTTTCCTCAACAGAATTTACCTTCTTATATTGTGGAGCTCTCTTAGTGTGCCACTCTGAATAATTTATCATCATATCATCAAGAAGCTTTGTTGCATTCCCCAAAGTGATGGACATAAAGGTACCTCCAGCAGCTGAATCCAATAGGTTCCTCGAGGGAGAAATTCAGTCCTGCATAAAAAGTTTGTATAATCATCCAAGTAGTCAGTCCATGAGTGGGAAAATTCTTCACCATAGTTTTAATTCTTTCCCAAGCTTTAGCAACATGTTCATTATTAAATTGTTTAAAATTTATTATGTCACTTCTCAGGGATATAATCTTAGCAGGAGGATAATATTTTCCAATGAAAGCATCTTTACACTTAGTCCATGAATCAATACTATTTCTAGGCAAAGATAGCAACCATTCCTTAGCTCTTCCTCTCAAAGAGAAAGGAAATAATTTCAGTTTAATAATATCTCCATCCACATATTTATATTTTTGCATCTCACATAGTTCAACAAAATTATTAAGGTGGGCAGGAGCAGCATCAGTAAAAATACCAGAAAATTGCTCTTTTATCACAAGATTTAATAAAGCAGGTTTAATCTCATAGAAAGCAGCAGTACGAGCAGGTGGAGAAATAGGTGTACAAATAAAATCATTGTTGTCTGTGCTAGTGAAATCACACAACTTAGTATTCTCAGAGGAACTTATTTTAGCAGAATAAAAGCAAGCAAATAAATAACAGCTATGAAGTAAACTAATTTTTTTTGTGTTTTTTATAAAGAGAAGAAAAACAAGACAAAAATAAAAACAAGACAATAAAAAAAATAAAGAGGTTGAGAGTGAGAGACTCCCCTTGCCAGAAGACTTTCTTCTCCCCGGCAACGGCGCCAGAAAAATTCCTTGATGGTGCAGATCTTGCACTCGTTGGGATACCCCAAGAGGAGGGTGTTATGAGCACAGCGGTAGGAGTTTTCTCCTTAGTTAAGAACCAAGGTTATCAATCCAGTAGGAGAAAGAGGACCTTCGGAAGGTTGATGCCACTGACGGTGGTGATGGCGCTTCACCGGTGTCAGCAACAACGTGGAACCTGCACACAACACAACCAAAATACTTTGTCCCAACGGTACAGTGAGGTTGTCAATCTCATCGGTCTAGCTGAAAACAAAGATTAGACGTATAGTGTGGAAAATGGTGTATGCTTGCAGTATGTAAAGAGAGCACGAAATTGTTGTGGTTTGTTTAACAGTGTGGAAAAATGGACCGAGGTTCATATGTTCACTAGTGGTTTCTCTCCATAAAAGATAGCATGCTGGGTGAACAAATTACAGCTGGGCAATTGACAAATAGAGGTTGCACCGTAGTGCACAATTTAACATGATGATTACTATGATATTTAGTGCAGGCATTACAACATTATACATAGACCGAAATCCATCTGCATCTATAACTAATAATCCACCCTCAGGTTATCATCCGAACCCACTTAGGTATTAAGTTGCAAGCAACAGATAATTACATTAAACAAAGTGTGTAATGTAAGCAATGATTATGCACGCGGGCACTCTCACCGCTATTTTCTCCCTAATGGCAACAACACATCCTCCCCCTTCACGTTTCTGTCACTCGAGCAAGGTGGTGAGGAGGCATGAACCCACTATCAAGCATAAATACTCCCTCTTGGAGTCAATAGCAACTACTTGGCCAGAGCAACCACTAGCAACGAAAGCATGCAAGATCACAAATAACATATGCAACAAAGACTATAATCAACTTGGCATAAGGTCAATATTCATCGGATCCCAGCAAACAAAACATATAGAATTATATAAGATCAATCTCGATCATGATATGCAGCTCATGAGATCTAAACATGGAGGCATATGAGGAAAAGACAACCATCTATCTACAGCTACGAACCCGTAGTCCAAGGATGAAATACTCACGCATCACTCCGGGGGAAGGCATGGTGATGTAGAAGCCTCTGGTGATGATCTCCTCTATGGCAGGGTGCCGGAAACAGCCTCAGTACCCCCTGGTCTAGGGTTGACGGTGACGGCAGCTGCGGAACTTTTCGGGGTTTTTTGATCAGGTGCTTAGCGTTTTCCATCCAGTGGGATTAAATAGGCGAAACGGCAAAGGCGGTGGAGCTCCAGGGGCCCGACACCCATAGCTGGCGCGGCCAGGGGGCGCGCCACCCTATGGTGTGGCCCCCCTGGTGCCCGTGTTCGACTGTTCTTCGGTGTTCTGGATGCTTCCAGGGAAAATAGGCACTTCGGGATTTGTGGGGTCCAATTCCGAGAATGTTTCCAGAACAACTTTTCTGAAACAAAAAACAACACAAAACAGGGAACTGGCACTTGGCATCTTGTTAATAGGTTAGTCCCGGAAAACGTATAAAAATGCTATAAATAAGGGAGAAAACAAGTAGCAATTGACATAATATGATCATGGAGCATCAGAAATTATAGATAAGTTGGAGACGTATCAGGCGTCAAGAACTACTTCCACAAATTAATTCATGATTATCAGTATAAAAAGGTGCCCCATAGAGATTTTCCCTCTATGTGGGATATCAATCGTTCTAACTGTGCAGATGAAGGAAGATCTCAACCTAAGGAAGAGTGGGGGGAATCTTGGTGGCTGGGATTCACAGTCTCACAGGCATGCAAACTGTATTGATCGCAATACGGAGGTGATGTGTATGCTTATGTTCGCAATTGAAGATCTGAAGAAATCAATTGATAAGCTCATCGAGAAGGATTCACCACCACCACCAAAGAAATAATTCGTCATTGGTTTTGGCATCCCCTCAGCTTGTTCCAAGCTTGGGGGGAGTGCCGCGGTATCACATCACTATCTTTCATCTTTTTACTTTCTCAGTAGAGTCATATCATGAGTAGAGAGGTTATCATATAGGATGGTTTGCAGTATGGAAGTGTCTCTCCTTAGTTGGTTATCGTTGTATCCGTTGGTGTGAGTTGCCGGTTTGAAATATTAATGAGAAGTTTCATCATTTACTTTCTGCACACATTATTTTAGTTTTCAGTTTCTATCATATGGTTATGCTTGTTGTTAGTATTTGGTATCACTCTGGAGATCATCAGGTTAATCTAGTTGGTTTTGGCAAACTTAGCTTGGGTCAGTAGAAATAATAATTTGAGATTCTAGCATAAGAAAGAGGAGTTTTCCTATTAGCTCATAAACTTAGTATTCACAAGTTAAGATTGTTTGTGTTTTCAATGAAGATTGCATGATTGGTTTCATCATATGTATATTTGTTTGTTTTCCCTCAACTCTTATGCTTGCTACCCAGCCTTGCTAGCCAAAAACCCTGTACTGAGAGGGAATGCTTCTCGTGCATCCAAACCTTGAGCCCCAAAACCTTACCATTTGTGTCCATGATACCTTCCTAAATGTGGTATTTCACGGCCACTCCAAGTAAATTGCTCATGTGTTACTGATACGTCGAATACGTATCTCCTTTTTCGAACACTTTTCCTATTGTTTGCCTCTAAACTTGTGTGTTTTGAATGCAACTAACACAGATTAACACTGTTTTCAGCAGAATTACTTTGGTGTCTCGTTTTTTTGAAGAAAAATCAACTTTCGGGAAATTGCCCAGAAAAGACCCCATTGTCTCTAAAACACCAGAAGACCTCGGGAGCCAGAAGGAGACCCGGAGAGGGGCTAGGAGGTGGCCAAACCACCCCCGGCGCCCCCTAGGCCGCGCCAGCAGGTGGTGTGGGCCGCTCCCACACCCCCTCGGTCTCCCCTTTCGACTACAAATAGCCTTCAACCCTAAAAAACGAGGGGGGTTGATAGTTTTCCAGAAAGAAGACCATAGCTCCGCCGCCACCCCGAACCTCGATTCGGGGATCAGAAGTTCCTGTTCTGGCACCTTGCCGGGACGGGGAAGTGGAGGAGATCATCGCCATCGTCATCACCAACGCCTCTCCATCGACCATCCATGTTTTCCCCATCCATGTGTGAGTAATTTCCCCGCTGTAGGCTGAAGGGGATGGTAGGGATTGGATGAGATCGTTCATGTAATAATGTCGTGATTGTTAGGGCATAGTGCCTAGTATCTTTTATTAGTGCTATTGACATTGTTGCAACTTGTTATGCTTAATGCTTGCCACTTTGGGCCCGAGTGCCATGATCTCAGATCCGAACATGTTATTGAATCACGATGATAATTATTGTTTCTTGATCATACCTGGAATTTGTTTACACATATTATTGTTTGGAACCCGAGGCCCCGAAGTGACAGAAATTGGGACAACCGAAGAGGATGGCTGTGATGTGAGGATCACATGTGTTCATGGAGTGTTAATGCTTTTCTCCGATGTTCTGTTAAAAGGAACACCTTAATTACCATAAGTTCCCTTGAGGCCCCGCTGAAAACAGGCTGGTAGGACAAAAGATGTTCTGCAAGTTCTCATTGCGAGCACGTATGACTATTTACGGAACACATGCCTATGGTTACTTAGTGCTTGGATGCTTTCTCTTATTTATCTGCAATGCCCATGTCTTGATTATTATATGAACTATCTTTTCCATGCAACACCCGTTCATCGATCCCTATGCCTACAATATTTAATCCCGATGTTTACTTCAAACACCACTGCTGCTGTTTTCATCTCACTGCTGCTATTATTTCACTACTGCTACTACTGATAAACCACTACGAACAAAAGTACTTTAAGGTGCAGGTGAATTGACAACTCACTTGTTAAGTCTCACAAATATTCTTTGGCTCCCCTTGTGTCGAATCAATAAATTTGGGTTTTACTTCCCTCGAAGACTGTTCCGATCCCCTATACTTGTGGGTCATCAAGACTATTTTCTAGTGCTGTTGCCGGGGATCATAGCTTTAGTTGCGAGCTCACCGGAGAGTATTATTATCTACTGATATCATTCGTCATGAGTAAGACTCGTGATGGAAAGTTTCCTATATTACCATCCACTACAAGAAGAGGTACAACTCTGAACACCTCTGTTGCTCTTGATTCACTATCTGTTATGAGTAAGCTGCTTACACCACTACATGCTACACATGCTGCTTCTGCTGAATCTGAATATACTTGTGATACTTTTGATGATGCTTCTACTGTGCTTGATGAGAGTGGTTCTCTCGGTCCTTTCTTAGATTCTACTATTGCTAAAGCTAAAAATATTGCAAACACTGAAACTCCTGATAAAAATCCTGTTACTCATGTTGTTTCACCTGAGCTTATAGTGAATCCTAGTGATGATTTTTATGATTCCTATATTGATCTTATATGATGATCTTATTTATGAAATACATGCTATGAAGGATAAAGATCCTGTTATGAGTCTTATTGAAAGTCGTGCTGTTAAATATAAATTATCTCCTAATGCTAAGTTTGCCACCTCTCCTATTAATATTAGGGATAAGGATTGTGATTTCTCTCTTGATTTATCTTATATATGTATTGTTGAGAAAGAACCTTTTTGTGGTACTGAAAATGAAAGTGCTATGAAACATATGAATGACCTCTCTTTGAGTAGTTTATTCTCTGATGATCTTAAGAAACATAGCTACTTTGTTGCTAAAATATTCCCTTTCTCATTAAAAGATGGAGCTAAAACTTGGTTTAATAATTTGTCTCCTCGATCTATTGATAGTCCTATTGGTTTGGTTAATGTTTTCTTTCAGAAATATTTTCCTGCTAGTGCTCAACATGCCGCTTTACAAAATATATTTAATTTCAAGCAATTGGAAGGAGAGAAATTGCATGTATTTTGGGCAAGGTTCCGTTCTTTAGTTAGGGCTACACCTGGGCATAAGCTAGAAAATAATAACTTCTTGATATATTCTATAATGGACTAACTGTTGAATCTAGGACATACCTGGATAGTTGTGTTGGTTGTGTTTTCAGGCAAAGAACTCTAGAAGAAGATGAGGAATTAATGGCTAAAATAAGCCAAAATCATGATGCTTGGACTATGGCCGAGCCTGAGCCGACTCCTACTCCAGTATCAACACCAACACCAACACCCAAGAAGAGGGGAATGATTGAATTTAATGATGAAGTGATGAGAGAAGCCAAGAAATCTCTTAAAGAGAGGGGTATTAAATCTGAAGATGTGAAGAATCTTCCACCTATAGAAGAATTATGTAAGCCAATCCCTCACTCATCCACCATTGAGGTACACTCTCTCCAATATTTTGATAGTAGAGATATTCCCTATAACAAACCTCCTGATCAATGTTTAGATGAATTTGATAATTATGTTATTAAGAAAGATAATTTTTATATGAGAGTGCAAAATCACCTAATGGAAAACTCTAGAGCTATTGATAATTTGCATGGTATTATAGAAAGAACCTCTAATGATGTTAAAATGCTTGTTAAACATTTTCAAATGGTTCAAACTCAAATTGATCAACTTGCTAAAGTGGAAAAAGATTTGCTAGTCAATGCTTCTAAAGAAAAACATGCTAATGAAATAAGAACTAGAAGTGGTATTGCTACACAAGATCCTTCATATCCTAAGGGACATCCTAAAAGAATTGAACAACATTCTCGGCAAACTAATGATAATGTTATTCATACTAAGAAGAAAAAGAAGAAGAAACATAAAATTGTTGTAGAATCCTCTGAACTTGCTAAAGATCCTAATAGTATATCTATCTCTGATGCTGAAACTGAAAGTGGTAATGAAAAGAATGATGCTTCTGATAAATAAGAACCTGTAGCTGAACCTGAAAAGCAAACTAAAACTGCAAAGTATACTAAGGAAGACTTCATTGCTAATAAACATGGTAATGAGAGAGAACCTTGGGTACAAAAACCAATGACTTTTCCTAATAAGAAACACAAATCTAAGGAAGAAGAACACTATAACAAGTTTTGTGAATGGATGAAACCTTTGTTCTTGCAAATTCTTTTAACTGATGCTATTAAATTGCCTCCTTATGCAAAGTATATGAAAGATATTGTCTCTAACAAAAGGAAGATTCCTAATGAGGAAATTTCCACTATGCTTGCTAATTACTCTTTTAATGGAAAGGTTCCTAAGAAGCTTGGAGATCCTGGTATACCAACTATTCCATGTCCTATTAAAAACAATTATGTTAGAACTGCTTTGTGTGATTTAGGAGCTGGAGTTAGTGTCATGCCTTTTACTCTCTATAAATAACTCCTCCTAGAAAATCGATACCAACTGATATATCTTTGCAAATGGCTGATAAGTCTACATCTATTCTTGTGGGTATATGTGAGGATGTTCCTGTTCAAGTTGCTAATAATTGTCTGATATTAACTGACTTTGTTGTGTTGGAAATGCCTGAAGATGATAATATGTCTATTATTCTTTTGTTTCATATAAAATTATTTTGGTAGAAAGACTTGATCACCCTTGTTAACAAAATGATTTTAAATGAAGTGGGCAATGTTTCCACTATGTTTTCATATTCCCCATTATGTTTTCACCATGTTTACTTCTGTTATCACATTGCTACTTGAGTACAATCATGTTTTCCACCATCCTTATGCATGTTTTCCTAATGTTTTCACCCTGATTACTGAAGTTATGCAAGTTTTCACGACTACGACCTTTGTTTTCCTTGGATATTCTTTCATTAGAGTGTCATAGAAACTCTGTAGTACTGGTTTTGGTTTTGTTTTCCACGTTTTCACTTTCGTTTTCCCGGTTTTTATTAATTATTAAAATTCTAGAAATACCTCAAAAATAAAGTTTCTCGAAAAAATCTAGAAAAATTATAATAAATTATTACGTCAAAAATGAGGCAGAAAGCCACCTAGGGGGCCCCAGGGGGACCCATCAGTGAGGCACACCACAAGGTGGCGCGGCCAGCCCCCTGGTGGCGCCATCACATGGTGTGGGCCCCCCTGGCCCTCCACTTACTCTCTCCACTGCCAAAGTCTTCTCTCTCACCTCCCAAACTAAAAACATTTCCTGGAACCCGTTTTCTTGTTGTTGTTCCTCTGGATTTTGGATCTCCTTCTTCAGCCCGTCATTTGTGCTGAAATTTTGTGCATTTGGTCTCCGGTATGTGACTCTCCGATGATCCAAGTAGATTTTTGTTTAGTGAA
Organism: Alopecurus myosuroides; assembly: GCA_028641055.1. Classification (NCBI taxonomy): domain Eukaryota; kingdom Viridiplantae; phylum Streptophyta; class Magnoliopsida; order Poales; family Poaceae; genus Alopecurus; species Alopecurus myosuroides. The sequence continues at coordinate 212,357,687 of CM054059.1, read as the reverse complement.
GTATTTCTTGAGTATTTTGGTACTGTAGGTGACATCTTATGTGAGTTTGCATGCCTGATTTGAGTAGAAACAATGTAGTTTTGATATATGTTTAGCTCTCATATAAGTCCCTATGGTAGTTTCCACCTTGTAGTTGCTTGGAATTAATTTTTGTGATGCTTATTGAAAAATTTCAGAGATGGAGCACAATGTTCATCAACTAAACCAGCATGAGTTAGATTTGCACGAGGTCATGCTCGTGCACCGTGAAGAGAGAGTGTTCCTATCAATCTATCTGTGTCAGGAATTCGTGAGGATTACGGAAATTTCGCAGGATTTTAACACTCTTGTGCATAATGCAGGCTTGGACCGTTTCATTGAGGATGAGCCTATCCAATATGGGAAACTAACTATGTCTGTGGTGCAGGATTTTCGTTTTAAATGGTCCTCAACTAACACAATGGTCCAATATAAAATTTACAATAAAGCTGTAAACTTGCCTTTCAGTGATTTTTGTGCAGCTATCAAGGTACCGGAGTGGGGTTCTTGTGAGAAGATTAAAGGGCAGCCAAAACCACTGCTGGAATTATATGAGTATATTTGCCAAGGCAGAGGCTTCACAGGGGAGAGTGGTAAAATTCGTGAAATTCAACTCCCTAGCATTCGATACTTTGCCTACTTTATTTCTAAGTGTGTGTTAGCTAGAAAAACTGCCAACAAGCTATCTATCTATGATTTGGCATTTATTGCAGCTCACTTAAGATGTGATAGGTCTTATAACTTTGGTGCTTTGATTACTTACCGTCTCTCACATAACCATGAGAAGGGCGGAGTTTGTGGAGGTCTTATTGCCTCGCGCTTGCTAGCTTTGCATGGTTTGGAGCCGCACCCTCTAGTCCTGCAGTTTCCTATAGAGAGGCTTGATCTTGTTTCCATGGTTCAACATAAGTTTCTTGCTACCCATGCTCATTTACATAATCTATATTTTGAATTAACTTTCTCCAAACGATCCGGGTGGAGAGTTGTTAAAACTTTTAGGGAAGTACTTTTGCCTGCACCTCTTTTGTTTAATCTTAATAACAGGCAAGGATGGGAGCTTTCTGAGAGCGAGTTGGACACATACCTTGAGCATCACCCCCGGAAAGGGGAGGATACCGACGAGGGGGACGATGGTGATTTCGTCCAGCCCTATGACACCACGGGGATCCCATACCAGCACCCCGGTTATGACTATGCGCCAGCTGCTTCATCTTCTTCTTGGGCACCCGAGTACGACCACGCGAGGGATGACCCACCGAAGTGGGGATATTTCCCGCGCTTTGATTGATCTCCACTTAGGCCAAAAGCCTAAGCTTGGGGGGAGGTATACCAACATCACGCTCATTTATATATCATGTTTGGTCGGTTCTTTGTATATCCATGTTTTCTTTTCTTTCGTTTGTTTTCGTTTCTTTTTGTTTCTTTCACTTGTTTTCGTTTCTTTCATTCCTTTTGTTTTTATAGTTTTGTTTTTGCTTTCCAAAACACAAAAAGACAAAAAAAAATTTGTTGTTTCTCTCTATTTGCTTCTTTAGTTGGTTTGCTTTCTTTTCTTGTTTCCGTTTAATATTCAAAAATTTAAAAATATTTTGCTTTGTTTGTTTGTTCTCTTTCCGTCCGTCCTTTAATTGAAAAACCCAAAAATATTTGTTGTTCTTCTTTGGTTTTGTAAAGTTTGTTGCAGAGTTCAACAGTCGTCCGCGACTCCGCTGGAGCTTAGTTTTCATTATATATTATTCGAGCCACAAGTGAAGAGCAATAATGACGATCTACGATAATTCAAGTTGTGGTGAGAGGCTGGTATGAACTCTATTTGCTTTCGTTTCTATTTGCTTTCATTTTTGTACATATATCCATCTATGTGAGCATGCTTAGTTTGTTCGTATAAGATATATGTGACTTAATGGCTTCTTAATAGTTCGTGCTCTCTCATGTTTTGTTCCAATTTATTAATGGTAAATGACATGTCATATAAATATTTGTTCGCATTGTTCCATTCGTAGAAGGACATGATATTGTGGTAGCCTCCTCTGGCCGTTTCATTTGAATCGACTTGGCACATGCTCACGAATGCTAAGACTGAAAACAAAAAGTCAATAAGACTCGATGATTTATTTTGCCTCAGAGTTCTAGTATCAATTTTGTGCCTTAGTTAACTTTACTTTGTCGCAAACATGATTATGATAGTTGTTGCTCTCTTGATTGTCGCTCCCTGTCTATTTGCTAGCCTTCACCTGTACTTAGTATGAGCTCTACTCGTGCATCCAACTCCCAAAAACCAAAATTTGCCAAATGTGTCCACCATACCTACCTATATGTGGTATTTAACTGCCACTCCAAGTAAATTGCTCATGTGCTACCTTTAAAACATGCTAAAAATTATTCCTGTTTTGTGCCCCTGTTTTAGCTCATGAGGACGTAAATAGAGAATCTTTATCTCACTTGTTGATTTGATTTCACACCCTGGACTAGTGGCTTCATCCTCTTATCCAAATGATAGAAGAGCTGGCAGCGGGGTGCCCAGCCCCAAATTAATACACACAAATTCTCTTCACTATTTTTGCCCCTGATTTATCAGTCAAAGCATAATTGTGTAAACAAAAGATAAAGAAGGGTGACCTTCTACCCAGATGCGTCCTTCACATGGGAGCCGCTCTTGTGAATCCAGTTGGCTTGTGACGTACTGTATTGTCTGTTTACCATTCGTTGACATAAGCATACACCTCTCTCAAAATGTTTTCAATACCTCTGTTTAATAAAATAAAAATCTCTAGCACATGAGTGATCCATGCTTCCCTCTGCGAAGGGCCTTTCTTTTACTTTTATGTTGAGTCTCCATCATATTCTTTGAGCACTTTCTTGAGAGCACAATGGTCATTCTTAGTGTGATGTGTTCGTCCCAAAGCACGGTTGATTGTGGTATAATCTTGACACCTGTATCTCTGATATCTTTACTTCTAGTCTTCCCTTGAACTTCAGAGGTGCCCTGACATTTATGTTTTGCCTCACACTTAAGGGCAAGCGAGATACCACTTTATTAGATCCTATTATGAATATTACAATCTTGCAAATAGTTATGCTTCATGTTGTTTATTATTAATATGTTGTTATCTCCTCATGGTTTGCATAGCTATTAAGTGACAGTATCTTGCATGTATCTTATCATGAGCATAACTATGTATTTGATCATATAGTGAGTATATTTACATCATATGAAACAAATATGTTCGTAAAAGTATTTTATCTCACTCAGTTTTCACTGAATTGCTTGAGGACAAGCAATGTGACGCCCCGGGATCGGGCACTATGCAGATTTCAGCATTCCCGCCAAAATCCACATAATAACCGATTCCAGGTTGCCACTTGTGATAACATTACAACAGTTCACGAATATTCCGCAACAACAACAGAAAGTATATATACAAGAAGACTCAAACGAGCCAAGGATACAACTGATACAATACGAAGATCCAAATAACAGCGGAAGAAACAACATAGCGTCCGACTACGGACAAGATACAAATTGGACTAAGAGTCCTGAAGATAACCGAGAGCGTCCAATCCCTGCCCAGGCCAAGCCGGAGGGATTCCCAAGCTAACGTCGTCAGACTTCAAACCTGTTGACTGCAATATTGAATATGCAGCCACGAAAGAGATTCGTGGGTCAGTACGGTTAAGTACTGGCAAGTGGATAAACCATACTGACAAGATACCAGCGTAACCAGTCATCACAAGATACAAATACTTTGGGTTCAACGGAAGGGAAGGGATTATTGCAAATAAGCGGCAGCAGGCTGCACTAACCAACTACAGAAACTCACTACATCATCCGGCTAAAAGAGGGGGATAAGACCGCGTATCGTAACCAACTACAACTAACCACCAAACAAACCCATCCAATGTCACCCCCTACTAAGGAAGCAACCCAAGGATAACTCACACTGTTGATTAGGGTGACATCATTTATATGGTGGAGGTAATCTATGTTACTAATCAAGTTATTATCATTAGGTGTAAGTTGTCTGAGTACTTGTTAGCCAGTACTTTCACCAAGTCGTCACATAACCGCGGACAACACGGCTTCTCGAGAAGATTTATCCCTGCAGGGTGTGCTCCAGTACCCGTACACACTCGAGCCACCAACTAAAACTCAGGTTGGCTCGACACGACCCAAACCGTCTCTACAACCCATCCTAGGAGCCACGGAGCTATAAGGTCCCAGCCACGCAGCCGAATACTCAGCGCAGGTGTGCAAAACTCCCGCAGGACACAACACCCCGGCACTACAGGCCTCGCCCTATATGCATCATCATCATCATCACAGTAACCATGGGGGATCAACCCATTATGCAAAGGAGCAAATGGAACACCCGAACTAAGTGTGGCTCTTCGGACAAGCTGCAGATCAGGTCTAAGTCGAGGGGGGTCCCATACTACCACCCGGATGCGGTGAGCACGCTCATCATGGATCAGTAGACAAGACTCTTTTCCTAATTAAGTGCGACACTAGCAGGCTTCAAAACCCTAACCCGGGCCTCCTGCCGGTGCCTTAACATCAAATTATTATTACCCCAAACATTAACATGTTGTTGATTGAATTGAAACCCAACTATCAAACTAAACAGGTGATACGACAAAGGATAACAAGACTCGAGCACAAACAAATCTAAGCATGCAACTACGACACGAGGGCCAACAAGGTAAACAAACAACAGTTAATAGGAAGTGGGAGGAAGGCTATATCATGGCTGCAAGGTAAACATACGATAGGATCGAGACACAAGCATCGAATCATAGGGCTAGAATAAGAACAACGGAAAGAATCGGTAACAAGTGATGAAAGGCAGCCATTTGGCAGCAAGTGAGTATACTTGCCTGGAATCCAGCAAGTAGAGGTTCATCCGCAGCACTTGTCGTTGCTCACATCATCTCAACGTCCTATCCGGGAAGAAGCAACGAACCTCGAACAAACACCGGATGCAACAATTACTACTACGGCAGAAAATCCAGCATGATCAAGATATGGATGCATGACAAGTTTAAGGATGCATCAAAGATAAACTAGTTGACATGATAACACAATTAAATGGACCCATATGCAATTTGGGTTGCATATGGGAAGCCCATGAATTAAGGTTGAAATAATTGTTTTACAACTAACCAACAGGTGAAGGTGGATTAGCATGATGCATGGATGATGAAAACAAAAAGAAAACAACAAGGGATTCAATTTGAAATAAGGTTTACCAAGTTTGGGAAATTATTTATTAAGTTAGGAAATTTGGCTTCTTAAGTGAGTTACACAAGCATTTAATTTTTTCACCCATTTTAATTATTCAAAACAGAGAACCAAATTTATATTTGGGTAGAGCATTTAATTTTAATTGGAAAACATATTTTATTTGTTGAAATTGGAATTAAAATGAATTAGTTATTAATTTGACAATTTTAAATGCATTAAATAAGAAACAATTGTTTTCAGCAATTTAAATTATTCAAAACAGCAAACAAAGTTGATATTTGCAAAGTTCATGAAAAATGGGATGGAAAACATATTTTACATGTTGGAATTGGATTTGAATTGCCCAAGTTATGAATTTTGCAATTTAAAAGGGTTTAATTAAAGCATTGAATTATTGCACCACTTTCAATTAGGTAAAACAATAAACAAATTGCATTGAAAAGGTTGAAAACATGTAGCAAATGTTTCAATGAACATTTTGAGCTATTAAACATAATTTTTGGGTTATTACTGAATTTATTATGCAATTTTCCATAAATAGTCTTATTCTGCCCTTTTTAGTAAACAGAGGAAAACATGTTCAAAATTAATTCAATTGTGGCCAAATAAAATACCAATGTGTAGAGTTTATTAAGACAAATTTTTAGAGCCCAAGTTTGCTTAAATTGGATGAGCACAACTCAAGTTATGAAATTCCAAAGTTTCCAATTTTTATTGCATTTTCAGTAATTAATTATTTAGTGCAAAAATTAGTACAGAAACATGTTGCAATTTTGTTACTAATGGAAAGGGCACAAAATTTTGAATCCACAGGAATTTGAATCATTCAAATTGGAGCAAAATTCAATTTTATATGGATTTTAGAATTAATTGCTCAGATCTCTGTTTCTGAAATTCGGGCAGAAAAAGAAAAAACAGAAATAAAAGGGTGTGGCTTTGGGGGGATCGAACCCAGGACCTGCGGGTGCGAGCACACACTGCCTAGACACTGGGCTACTGAACGACTTGTGATGGGTACAGGGCGTGGTGGAATAAGAGGCAACCCCACTGCTGTTAATCTGTCGAAACTGAAACCGTTTTCGGTCTGCGCCTGTGCGAGGCAGATCGACGCCGGCGATCGGCAGGCGACGGGCGGCTGGCGGGGCGGTGAGCTCGTGCGGTGCGTGCGTGTGTGTAGCGTGCAAGTGTGTGCGTCGTGCGTGCATCGGGTGTGTGCGTGTGTGTAGCGTGCACGTGGCGCCGAAGCGCAGAGACCCGAGGCCTGCTCGCAGCAACCATGGCGGACAGAGATGGGGAATACGATCGCACGACGGCGAGGTCACGTAGCAAGGGGGGCCAGGGAGGGAGAGTCCAGGTGGACAGGGTGCTCACCACAAGGCTGCAGACGAAGGGGAGACTCGGGGACGGGGGGGGGGGGGACGTCGAGGAGAGGACGGAGGAGGACCGGTGGCGGCGAACTCGTTGCTGCCGGCCTGAAAAACGCAGCATCGTACGGCGACGGCGTGGCGGCCCTGGAGCTCCGCAGGCCCGGCCGAGGAAGCGAGGCCGAAGAGGGCACCTGCCCGGTTCCATTCCCGGCCGCGACGTGGCCTGGCGACGACCGTAGCGGCGGCAGCGTGGCTGCCAATATTCGGCCATGGAGGCTCCCTGTTGAGTTCTTCAGAGAACTGCAGGAGGAGGGGGATAACAGAGGAGGAAGAAGAGTGGGTGGCGGCGCAGAGGGAGAAGAGGGGAGGGGGACTAGGGTTCCTGGTGGGATCCGGAGGGAGGGGTAGATAAGGGGGCAGGTGCACATGGGGGGAGGTGGGGTGCGTGGTGCTGCTGCTTTCTGCAGATAAAACGAGAGAGGAAGGGATCGTACGGAGGTGGGGGATGAGGTAGATGGGCCTCTTGGGCCTGCCTCCCCCACAGATCACCCTTTCTCTTTTTTTTTCTTCCTCTGTTTTTTTTTGTAAGAGATGAAATAGAGAGAGAGAGAGAGAGAGAGAGAGAGATAAAAGGATAGGGATTTGGGTTTTATTTTATTTTATGAATGAATTTTTATTAATTGCACAACAGTAATTAAAAGCAATGTTAGTATTAATTTCAAAGATTTGAAATATTAGTTTGATTTTAATTGGTTAGCTGAATTTCAAATAGGGTCTCACTTGGGATTTTTTTGAAATAAACAAGTTTTATTTAATAAAATCAAACACTATGAAAACTTAGTGAGTTCAAAAAATATTTGGAAGATTTTAATTGTGACACCACAATTGGATCATGTCAATTATGAATGGATTTGATTTGAATTTGAAATTACCATTTGGGTGTTAATAGAAAGGAATTTTATTAACAAGCAAATCAACTTCAAACTATTGAAAACAATTGGAGTTGTTTAGTTTGCAATTTTCAATTTGGAAACTGTGGACAATGTTTGAAAGTTTAATTTGGTTTGAATTTTTGAGTTGTTTTGAAAACAGAGTGCAATGCTTATGATGCATGTGATGCAAAGCAAAAGAAAACAAACAACTTTCTACTCAGGGTAACACCCCAGGTGTTACAAGCAATAAGCTAAGCTTGGGGGAGTTGATACGTCGAAAACGTATCTACTTTTCCAAACACTTTTCCTATTGTTTGCCTCTAAACTTGTGTGTTTTGAATGCAACTAACACGGACTAACGATGTTTTCAGTAGAATTACTTTGGTGTCTCGTTTTTGTGTAGAAAAATCAACTTTCGGGAAATTTCCCAGAAAAGACCCCATTGGCCCTAAAACACCAGAAGACCCCGGGAGCGAGAAGGAGACTCGGAGAGGGGCCAGGAGGTGGCCAAACCACCCCCCGGCGCGCCCCCTAGGCCGCGCCAGCATGTGGTGTGGGCCACTCCCACACCCCCTCGGTCTCCCCTTTCGACTACAAATAGCCTTCAACCCTAAATCACGATGGGGTTCGATAGTTTTCCAGAAAGAAGTCCGTAGCTCCGCCGCCACCCAAACCTCGATTCAGGGATCAGAAGTTCCTGTTCTGGCACCCTGCTGGGACGGGGAAGTGGAGGAGATCATCGCCATCGTCATCACCAACGCCTCTCCATCGACCATCCATGTTTCCCCCATCCATGTGTGAGTAATTCCCCCGCCTAGGCTGAAGAGGATGGTAGGGATTGGATGAGATCATTCATGTAATAATGGCGTGATTGTTAGGGCATACTGCCTAGTATCTTCTATTAGTGCTATTGACATTATTGCAACTTCTTATGCTTAATGCTTGCCACTTTGGGCCCGAGTGCCATGATCTCAGATCGGAACATGTTATTGAATCACGATGATAATTATTGTTTCTTGATCATACCTGCAATTTGTTTACACATATTGTTGTCTGGATCCCGAGGCCCCAAAGTGACAGAAATTGGGACAACCGAAGGGAATGGCTGTTATGTGAGGATCACATGTGTTCACGGAGTGTTAATGCTTTGCTCCGGTGTTCTATTAAAAGGAACACCTTAACTACCAGAAGTTCCCTTGAGGCCCCGCTGAAAACGGGCTGGTAGGACAAAAGATGTTGTGCAAGTTCTCATTGCGAGCACGTATGACTATTTTCGGAACACATGCCTATGGTTACTTAGTGCTTGGATGCTTTATCTTATTTATCTGCAATGCCCATGTCTTGATTATTATATGAACTATCTTATCCATGCAACGCCCGTTCATCCATCCCTATGCCTACAGTATTTAATCCCGTTGTTTACGTCAAACACCACTACTGCTGTTTTCATCTCACTGCTGCTATTATTTCACTACTTCTGCTACTATAAAATTGTTACTACTGATAAACCACTGCGAACAAAAGTACTTTCAGGTGCGGGTGAATTGACAACTCACTTGTTAAGGCTCACAAATATTCTTTGGCTCCCCTTGAGTCGAATCAATAAATTTGGGTTTTACTTCCCTCGAAGACTGTTGCAATCACCTATACTTCTGGGGCATCAGTTACCTTTAAATCCTTCAAAATTATCCCTGTTTTGTGTTCCTGTTTTAGCTCACGAGGACGCAAATAGAGAATCTTTATCTCACTTGTTGTTTGGACTCACACACCTGGACTAGTGGCTTCATCCGCTTATACAAATGCTAGAAGAGCTGGCAGCGGGGTTCCCAGCCCCAAATAATAATACAAATTCTCTTTACTGTTTTTGCCCCTGATTTATAAGTCAAAGCATAATTGTGTAAACAAAAGAGAAAGAGGGATGACCTTCTATACCAGTTGCGTCCTTCTATGGGAGCCGCTCTTGTGAAGTCTAGTTAGCTTGTGACATACTGTATTTTCTGTTTGCCATTCGTTGACATAAACATAGACCTCTCTCAAAATTTAGACACTCCTATACGTTCTGTGATTGTTGGCAGGCACCCAAGGATTCGGTTAGCCATGGTTTGTGTAAGATGGATGGGAGGAGTGTCATGCATTTTATACCTCGGTTTATTAAAATAAAAGCTCTAGCACATGAGTGATCAATGCTTCCCTCTGCGAAGAGCCTACCTTTTACATTTATGTTGAGTCAGTAACCCCATTCCTTTCTGTCTCCAGCACGCATTTGAGTTGTTGTGATCTCACCATCTATATGTTGATGTATTCAATCATGTTTTCTATCCTTCTTTGTTTAGCACATGCTTTATTATCTAAATGAATATTACTTTGAAAGCTATGAATCACTGTAAAAGGATTGTTATAATTAAACATGTTAAGCTCTACAATAAAAGCCTTGTTATAAAGACTTCACCTAAGATAAGTATGATATCATTAAATGTTCTCTGACCAAGAACGAAGTTTTCCATCACCAATTTTGATTCTCTCTTTTGCATCTTTGTTTGTGACTCCCATTACTCGTTTCAAGTTAAGTTACATGAGAGGAAGTTGTTGTCTATAATGATTGGTGTATAGATAAATACGATGCTTCTTGTCAGTATTTTATTTATTGACTCTTCACTCCATAAACCTGTGGTCATGTTTACAGAGTTAAGTTTCGCTTGGGGACAAGCGAGGTCTAAGCTTGGAGGGAGTTGATACGTCCATTTTGCATCACTATTTTATATCATAATTTTCTGTTATTCATCGATATATTTCATGTTATGATGCATCCCTTATGTTATTTTATCTTATTTTGCATGTTTCATAATTTTTGGAGAATAAACACCGGGACCAGAAATCTGATGGAAAAAACACCGTTGAGATACCATATTTAAGAAGATCGGAATAAGAAGGGGGACACCCAGGGTGTCTTAGAAGTCCATAGGAGGAGTCCAGCCAGAAGGGGAGCCAGAGGGGGCCACCAGGGGCCCACACCATGAGGTGGCGCGCCCCCTGGCCGCGCCACCAGGTGGTGTGGCCACCCTGGCCCACCCCCGGTGGATATTTTTGGCGTACTTGGCCCCCAGGGAACACTAAGCCTCAGACCATCATCGAAGAATTATTCCGCCGCCGCCTCGGGGCGAAAAACACCCGAGAGAGAAAACCTCTCTGACAGGGAGAAATCTGCCGGGGAAATTCCTCTCCGGAGAGGGGAAATCACCGCCATCGTCACCGTCATCACTCCGGGCATCATCAAGATCGTCATCATCATCATCACCGCCAGCACCATCATCTTCCGTCATCCCGTTGTAACAATTAGGCGCCTCTATCGTTGTTTTACATTAGATCTCTCTCCCGGTGTGGATTACTTGTTAGTAGTTGATGCTTGTGAGATTTATCGGTGTTTGCACTTTATGACCAGATTGTTATCATCCATTATATCACCTCTGATTATGATCCATATGATGTCTTATGAGTAGTTCGTGTTGTTCTTGAGGACATGGGAGAAGTCAAGTTGTTAGTAGTGAAGTAATGTTGAGTAATATTTAATGGTTTGATATTTAAGTTGTGGTGTTATTCTTCTAGTGGTGTCATGTGAACGTCGACTACATGATACTTCACCATTTATGGGTCTAGGGGAATGCGTCGTGTATTTGGCTACTAATTGTGGGGTTGCCGGAGTGACAGAAACCTAAACCCCCGTTAGGAAACCATTACACGAGGGAGCGTAGGATCCCGGAGTTTAAAGTTGTGGTTAGGTTTATTTATTAATTCCTTTCTTGTAGTTGTGGATGCTTGCAAGGGGTATAATCACAAGTATGTATTAGTCTTGGATGGGACGGTACATTAGCATAGGTTCACCCGCACAACACCTATCAAAACACTAAAGATTATTTAGCGGCTTGAAACAAAAGCACTTGATAGAAACCTCCCGTGTGTCCTCGAGAATGTTTGTTAATCATAAGTAAACCCACCGGCTTGTCCTTTGCTGAAAAAAGGATTGGGCCACTTGCTGCAATTATTATTTTACTGCATTTTATTTACTCGCACTTTATTTATCTGCAATATCAAAACCCCCTACAAATCTATCTTTCAATACTTATAGTTATTCCCTCATCGAAACTGCTTGTCAACATCTTCTGCTCCTCGTTGGGTTCGACACTCTTATTTATCGAAAGTACTATGATACTCCCCTATACATGTGGGTCATCATGGTGCGGATGTTACAAGGACCATACTTCAGATAGTAAGGGGAGAGGAGAATGTTGAGTGCATAAAATAACACCATTCTAGTTCTTATTCAGAAGGTATGAATCCCTACTTATCTGTCCCAATTTTGCTCCATAAACTTATGCAATATTCTTTACAAGATTGGTTCGAAAGTTGTAGCAAATATAATTCAATAAACTTATGTCAGAGATCCTATCAGAGGAGAAATCTGCATTTGTCCTAGGGATACTTATAATGTACAATATCATTTCTTCTTATGAGTGTTTGCATTTCATGAAAAAAAGTAGGGCAAGAGTGAGTAGTTTCTGTGCTTTGAAACTTGATATGATGAAGGCGTATGATAGAATGGAATGTTGTTATATGGAAGCAATAATGAAAAAGTTGAGATTTGATCACTCATGAGTACCAATTATCAACAGAGAAACTTAAGGAAGTCGGTCCATCGAGAGGTATTAGATAGGGAGATCTGTTATCACCCTACATTTTCTTATTGGCAGCAGAGGGCCTTTCGGGCCTCCTAAAAACTAGACCACAGTCATCTCACCTGAGCGGTATCAAAGTGTCTCCATAGCCCACCCCCCACCCCCCCCCCCCCCGCGTGAACAACTTTTTGTTTGCAGATGATAGCATGTTGTTTTTTGACTCGAGTGTTGGTTGGGCGGATGTGGTATCAAGCATGTTGAATACTTATTGTGTAACGTTGTGACAGTGTATCAATCGCGATAAGTCGTCCATATTTTTTAGCAAGCGTTGCTCGTTACGGGTGTAGGATTTGGTAAAAATACTCTTCAAGTGCAAAATGAGTCCCTCACTCAAAAGTACCTTGGCATGCCTACAGAAGTGGGAATCTCAAGAAAGGGCGATTTTATATATGTTAAGGATCGGTTATAGAACAAGGTAAAAGGTTGGCTTGATAAACTCCTTTCGGCCTGGAAAAGATGTACTCATTAAATCGCTGACGCGGGCTCTACCTGCTGATACCGTGGCATGTTTTAGGCTACCAACTGGCCTTTGTGAGCACATAAACTTGATGATCAGGAAGTTTTGGTGGGGAAGCAAACAAGGTGAGAGGAAGGTTCACTAGGTGTCCTAGGATGTTATGACTAGACAAAAATTCAGGGTGGGTCTCTGTTTCAGAGATTTGGAGTTGTTTAACCTAGTATTACTAGCAAGGAAAACATGGAGAATAATGCAAGACCCCCAATCCCTAAGTGCAAGAATTCTTGAAGCGGTGTATTTCCCTGACGTTTCGTTTTTGGAAGCAAACTTGGGGTCTCATCCCTCACAAATATGGAGAGCGGTCATAAATGGAAGGGATGTGCTAAAGAAAGTTATCATAAGAAGAATTGGAGATGGAGAAATAGTTGAAATATCGGTGGAGAATTGGCTGCCCCAGGAGACTATGTCTAGACCGTTACTATTGCAGGTTGAGAACCCCCCACACTTGGTACAAGAGCTAATAGACCCCACAACATCTACATAGAGAGTTGAATGTATTAGGAAAGTTTTTCGCCCGATGGATGCTAAGACCATAATGAGTTTTCCTTGTGTAGAAGCCCAATGTCAGATTTTTGGGGATTGCAGTTTGAGAAGAAAGCAGTGTTTTTTGTTCGCTCGGCTTACCGCATGCTGGTTGCTACCAAATGCCATCGTGAGAACTGGTTGGAGGGTAATGGAGGGTCCTCTAATCCACCAGTGGAATCAAGATTGTGGGAGTCACTATGGAAACTAACTGTGCTGCCAAAGCTTAAGTTTTTCACATGGCGCTTAGCTCATCATTGACTTTCATCTGTTGATGTCTTAAATCATAGGAATATGGTCAGGACAAATTCTTGTACACTATGTGGAACACCTGATTTTTGGAGACATTCATTGTTAGAGTGCCCAATGTCCGGGAGTGTGTGGGCTCAAGCCGAGGAGGGACTGGCTGAAAATGTACGATCATGTGGTGAACCAACTGCTAAAAAATGGTTGTTTGTGCTAAACAATACTTTGTCGCATGCATATTTCACAAGGATGATTGTGACGTTGTAGGCAATATGGACGGCGAGAGGAAAAGCTATTCACAAGGGGATTTTTCAGAGTCCAATCACCACACATCAATTTTGGGTAACTACATCTCAAAATATTCAATTACTTTGCCTCCTCCAATTCAGAACCCATGGCATGCCGTGATATCCACTAGGAACTGGCTACCACCATGTGAGAATTCCTCAAAAATTAATGTTGATGGAGGAGTTTCAGTACAAAATGAAGTGTGCACCGCGGCAACTATGTGAAGATAGGTGAATGGTCTTTACTTAGGGGCTTCGGTACTGCTTGTTCAAGGTATCACTAATCCTATAACTTTTGAAGCACTAGCTTGCTGGAAAGGACTGGCACTTGCGGAGTACCTAGCAAAATCGAGGATTCACTTGGCTTATGACTGTAAGGGAGTAGTCGATGACATTATGAGTAGCTATCAAGCCTCGTCCGGTGGCTTGGATCAGATGTCACTATCAAACCTTTGGCGAAGTTGGTCGACCGGTGGAGCTCCCGAAGCGTGGGTGCTTTCTTCTGTTCTAGCAACCTTGGTCCCTTCTCCCGCCGGTGTTCTCGGGTGAACTTTCCTCGCCCCTCCACGGTACGGAGCGACTTTCGATCCTGGGCGACGGACACGGGGTCCCTTAAGGTGCGTGAGGACGGCGTACTGCGGGTCTGAGTGTTCAGGTGTTGAAGACGAGGCTGCGGTTGCCTTGGTGTCCTTGTTAGCTTAGCCGGATTCTAGCATAGGCACCTCAACCTGCTCTTTATGTGTTTTTATCTTAGATTTGCTTGTGGTGCGCGGTGCTTGTAAGCTGTTTACCAGCGTGATGTCTTTGCCGTTATAACCGGTGAACCTTGGGGCTTTGTTAAGTAAAATTTACCTTTTATCTAAGAAACACATTATGAGTAGCTCCTTGGGACTAAATGGGCCAATCATAAGGGAAGTACAGAGACGCTCGACTGCTTTTGCTTCGTGTAGTTTTCATCATGAAAATAGAACTTCGAACTTTGAAGCGCATGATCTCGCAAAGTTTGGCCTTAAGTTATTTAGGGATTGGTAGGCATATATATGTGGTTACGTAACGTACCCCCTATGAGCTTATTACTGTACCTGTAAACAATGTTCCTCATCAATAAAGTGTGAGATTCAGGAAACAAACGGTTGACTCTGATAATGCGACCACGCCACGGTACGCAAGTGTGGTGACGGTGTACAGAATGCGACGACCTGAACAGCTGTGAGAAATTTTGGCAGCAGGCAGGCAGTACTGGCAAGCAGCCAAGAACCGAAAGCCCAAAGCAGCCACAGTGACGCAGCACACGCCAGAACCTATGCCACGTACGTCGGGACAGAAGGCGCACGCACGCATCATGTACAAGGGGGGCGACTGCAAACGTACTGTACGTGCCAAGTGTCGTGACAAAGTCCAGCGCACGCATGGCGCGCTGCTGCATGCGGCCGGCGTGTGCACTGCCGTCATAACGTGACGAGCTTCTGCTAATTCTAATACAGTTTGATTATAAGAAGTTTTCGGTCGCTGAACACTGTGATTTTTAGTTCGTAGACTGTGCATGGATTGATTTAGAGATTGATTGAGATGGAGGTATCGAGGTCCCAAAAAATGGCTTACAAATGGGACCATGATTGACAGAAGTTCAATGTCAAGTGCGTACCCACCGATCAAGCCACGCATGCCAACATGAGAAACACAGCATATTTTGTGTTGCCATGGATGGGCAGAAGCAAATCTGGAGCAGTAATTAAACGGGGTCCATTAATTTCACGACGGGAGTGATTGCACGAGGCCCCTCTCGGTTCAGTACTACAAACAAGCACGCGATTATTCATGGCCAGCCAGAAGCAGGGGGCACGCGCTAGTACAGCAACAAGAACAAGGTACTGGAACATAATTATCGATCCGCATCGCTGCCATCAGTTGGTACGAGGAGGCACGGTAGTTCCGGTGGGCGGTGGAGGTGGAGGCATCGCGGCCTGGGCCTGCTCCTGTCGCGCTTCCACCGGCGGATTGTCAACTTTGTACTTTGAACCCTGAACATTCGAAAGTGGACATGTGTCAGAACTTTGTGCATTATAACTTGTAGCAGTACTACTTACTCTAGGACTAGTTAGGGTGCTAACGCAAAAGCTAATGAAGCAAACAAAGGAGTACTGCAGGAGTATTACCGCGGTGAAAATCTTGAGAGCTTCCTCAGGGGAGTTGGTTTCCAGCACGTACAGAGCTTCCGCCTGCACGCAGTCAAACTGTGGTAATCGCACCAGGAAAGATGACAAGTCAATCAACACACTAGCTAGTGCATGCATTCGGCAAATCCGGGAGGGCAGTAGTACTAATTCAATTGCTCCCAAATAAAAGCTAGCATGGTAGATCATCTGGCTTCCATGAGTATATTTATGTATGCCGTATTTTTCATTATTTCAATCACTTTCCTGTTATAAGTAAGTAAAATCCAAGTTCCCTTTAAAAAAAACTGGATCAAGTTTCCATGTTCATCTCAAACATCTTACTCCCACAGCTTCGATCTCGTCCGACTTGTTTTCCGCCAACATAAGTACTATATACTCCAAAATAAATATGCACCAGCTATGGATTGGAGAACAAAATAAATAGTATCTATGGCCTGAAGTAGTAAAATAGTACACAAGATCTAGCAAGGTACTACACAAGTGTGGATCTACCAAATCTACTAAAACATGCCTAAAATAAGACTTGCATGATGTCTTATGACTATACCCGTATGGATCTGAGATTAGAATTCTTACACCAAAAATGTCAATAGTTCTTTTTTCAAGTTGTTGAAAATAGCAATTCAAACGAGAAAAGCGCGCGAAACCCCGATTTGAAAATGCGCGCGAAAAGCGACACAGTTCAATCTGTGAGAACTATAAGTAAAAATACTAAAACTCTTTCCTCAAAAAGGAAATACTAAAACTGCATCAATCTATAAGAACTATACAAGTAAAAGTACTAAAACCAGAGCATATATAGAGGTAATACCCTGGCACGCGCCATTTCCTCGCTGCTGAGGGTAGGCGCCTCAAGGAGGTCATCCGGGGCATACACATCGTCGTCCTCGCCGAAGGACTCCTGCCGCTGGATTGAGCCCATCCTCGGATCTCTTCAGATGAGTGTTGATATTTTGGAGAAACAAGGCAAGAAACTGATGGAGGGCAATAGAGACTACTGTGAGCACACAATGCAAAGGTGGAGGGAGGGCCTTTTTGTAGGAGGGCGGCGGCGAGTGAGACGGTGGCAACCAAGGAGAGATCATACGTGCATCGTGAGAAGTGACACGTATCGTATGGGATCGGTGGCGGAGATTAGCCTTCCGTTCGATCGAGTTCATTGCAGTTTGTAATTTCTCTGCTCGCGTCCGGGCGTCACGCATTAGGGAATGGTTGAATGCCAGGCAGGCACGCATCATAATTTGGTGAGAGGCGTCGTAAATGCTAGCTGGCCTTGGCTTGGAATTTTGTTCTCACTCCATCGGGACAACAAGCGAATGCATGGAGAGTACCGCCGGTCGCTTCCTTCTGTCTCCATCTTGTCACGCCACGCCTTAATAGTCCCACAAAAAAAAAATCTATGCAGTTAAATGGGGCATCTGAATGATACATTTTCCAATCGATTAATCAATGTCGCAACATACACACTTTATAATTTTCCAAAATTACACACTTCTTTTACCAAAGAAAAGAAAAGAAAAGAAAACTCAAGAAACAAACACCGAAAGAAAAGGTGGTAACGGAACAACAAATAAAGGTTAGCTGCTCTTGCAAGCATCGGTCATTACACGTCCGGTACACGCACACATGTTACCTCGATCGGTATCGTGTATAGCGCGCAGGCTTTGCATGCATGCATGCAGTTTGATCGATCACGCGCGTTTAGGCCTTGAAGCCGAGGTAGTTCGGCGTGCCGGTGAACTTGAGCCACGTCGCGCCGTCGACGAAGGGCCCGGTGGTGAACTGCTCGGCCTCCTTCCGGCCGATGACGCGGAACCCAGGCCAGTTGACCCTCTTGCTCGTGCCGGCGCCGGGGCCCCGGTTGCCGTACTCGGCGTAGTAGAGCGTCTTGATCCCGAAGTCGCCGTTCCACGGCATGTACCCCTCGGGCTTGATGAAGTCGGCGATGGTGCTCTCCATGATCACCAGCCGCGAGAACTCCTTCCACGGACGGCCGAGGTAGGATGGGATCTTGAAGCGGTCCGGGAAGAGCTTCTGGTCAGGGACCAGGCGGCAGTTCTGGATCACCAGCCCGGACTTCATGTTGGGGTCCGTCCGCCCGTGCGCGGTCACCGAGTTCTGCTGGTTGTCCATGGGCCGCCGGGTGATGATCAGGCAGTTCTGGAAGATGGCGGCGGAGTTGCCGAAGATGAAGTCGATGGTGCCCGAGATGACGCAGTTGCGGAAGAACTGCCGCCTCGCGTGCACGTACAGGGTGTCCTGGAACCCGTCGAACCGGCAGTTGTAGAACGCCGCGAGGTCGCCCTGCACACGGAGCGCCACCGCCTGGTGGTTCTCCGCGCCGGCCGTGTTGTGGAACCCCATGTTCTTGCAGATGAACCCGGCCGCCTCCACGGCTGCATGCAAACAAACACATGTCACATGCATTGCCCTTGTATATCAGTATACGAACATTGCATGTACTGAATACTAGCTGCGGCTCACGCACAGAAGGTGGCGGTCTTCATGGTGGTGATGCCGTCCTTGAAGCTCTTCCTGCCGGTCACGCGGCTCTGCTTGGGCCCGTCACCGTACATGAAGATATTCACCTTGTCCTTGGGGATCATCACGATCTCATCGTACAGCCCAGTCTTGACGTAGATGACGTACCGGCCAGGGTGGCCCTTGGGCATGGCGTTCACGGCGTCCTGGACGGTCTTGAACTTACCGCTGCCGTCCTTGGCCACCACCGCGTCTGGCGCGGGCATGGCACCGGTCGCCAGAAGTTTCCTCTCCGGGGATTTCATCCACGCGGGGTATCCCTGCTCGTCCTTCTCGGACAGGAGGCGGCGGCTCTTGAACACGTCCAGGTCGAGCTTCTTGAAGATGGCACCGAGACTGGTGGTGATGGCCAGCGCGTTGCTGCTTAGCTCGGTGGCGTTGCGAAGGATGCCCTGCATGTCCGCCTTGAGCTTCTCGTCGGCGAAGCCGTCGGCGCAGGTGTCGATGAAGGTCATGACGCCGGTGATCCAGTGCTCGATATCGTCGGAACGGCTGAGGAGCACCTTGATGTCGCCGCCGGCCATCTCAACCATGCCCTTGAGGTCGTCCACGGAGTCCTCCAGAAGCTCCTTGCAGTCCTCGCGCGCACCTTGCGTCAAGGGGTCGCTCGACTTGGCCTCGCCGATGGCTTTGGACCGCTCGACCGCCGACTTAATCGACTCCATTGCCGACTGAGCCATGGCCGTGAAGACCTCCTTGGGGTTCTCGGTGCCATTGGAGGCCGAGGTGAGCGTCTTCTCGCACGATTCCTTGTACAGCGTAGGGGCGCACAGAGACTGGACCGACTTGCCGGATGTGGCAAGACTGGCCTCCCCAGGAACGGTGAAGTTGTCTCCCGCCTTATTTCCGGAGCGGGTCACGGTGGCGACCACGCCGACGACCACCGCGACCACGAGGATTGCTCCAATGCCCCCGAGGAGGAATTTCTGTGCCATCTTGGCCGGCGAGCTATGTTGATCAAGGAGGAGGAAACACAATTTATAAGGTGACCATGATGGCCATGCATGGCAGGGGAATTTTTGTGGATGGACGTGAATGATCCGACCGTTGTTTACGGCATGTCGTGTCGTTTGGTGGTAGTTAGCTTTTGACGTACCGAAGAGCACTGTCTATTTAGGGATCGTATCATGTTGGCCCCTGGTCAATGGGATGACATTGTTTGGACAGTTCTTAACTGTTTCTTCGCGCGCTGACAGGCTGTTTTTCAAGAATGAGTCATGTTGGTTTCTCTTGCAGAAAATGGATTGCAGCCGATCCTTTACACAGAACATATAGAGTTGCAGTGGTGCGATACGCATCTCAATCTCTTGGGGATATCCCGTATCAACCACTTCATTTTTGGTAGATCGAAAACTCTGCTAGTGTATTGGGAGGAAAGTGTATTTATGTGGATTTGCGGGGAATTGATGATTCCCTCCTGCGCGGCTGTGGTACCGTTGACCCCCCCCCCCCCCCCCCGAGTTGAGCTTCTCCTCGCCTCCATCCGCAGACCTCGGGGCAGTAACCTCGGTGAGACGATGTTGGCGACTTCGTGACCGTAGTGGCGCAAGTTGGTGGGCGGCGAGGCTGGGATGGACAGGCTTCGTCCTTGCGGGGCTCTTATGCAATGGATCGTCTGCGGGTTGTGGATAGGGTTTTTTCGGGAGAAATCCTTGTCGGCCAGTGCGACGCGGACGCAGTGCCACTTTCGGGTGACATCTTTCCTTCCTGAAAGGCATCGTGGCTACCCTCCATCCACTTCCCTCCGTGTGTCGGGGAAAACCTAGGACCGGTGCGCTAGTCCGGGCATCAGAAATTGCTTTTCTTCTTGTAGGTGCTGCTTGGTACTCGACGATTTGGCGCTAGGAGCGTGGTGGTACTTCTCCGGTGGGCGCAGCGCGTGCAGGTAATCTTTGTTTAGTCTTCCCACCTATGTCTCCATTTTTTCTTATTTTCTTGTTCTCGGTGTATGTCTGCTGCTGCCCCAGCACTTCTTTCGATTTCGTGAATGTTGTTGGTTGTATCGGATGGTTGATATATTAATATAGCGGGACGAAATCCTGTTTCGAGGGCGAGGAATTGATGAAAGCAGTTATCTAAATTTAAAAAATCTACTATTATTCATCAATTGATTGGCAAACATATTGTTCTTAACCATTAGTGCTGCATTCAATTGCTGTTTTCAGTGAGATATTATCATGCCTAGCATAGGAGCATAGTTGTGGATATTGTACAAAGTAGTATCTTCCCATAGGCCTCTCCATAGTCCAATAGTGTCCCCAACTCCAGGCTTCATTTAAAATGTTCCATAAATTTGTCCAATAGAGTGAGGCAGACTTTCCACCAAAAGGATCCACAAGGTCTATTATTTTGTGGTAATTTACCATCTTGATAGTGAGCCTGCCAAATAAAATTGACCCATGGGATATCTTGTTTATTCATGAATTTGTATAGATACTTCATCAATAGTGCATTATTCTGGGTTCTGGGATCAAGAACACCTAGTCCACCTGCCTTTTTTGGTTTACATACATTGTCCCATTTAACAGGGCATTTTCCCCCTTTTTTCAATATCCATAAAAATCCTCTTGATGATTTCTAGATATGTTCAATGAATCCAATATGCATTTTCAGTGTACATAGGGCAAAGTTGGGTATGGCTGAGATAATGTATTTTACAACAATGCGTCTTCCATCATAGGATAGAGTATCAGCAATGCCAATCAATCTTCTATCAATCCTCTCAATGATGCCAATAAAGTCATCAATTCTGGGTTTAGTAGTACCCATAGGCAATCCAAGATATGTGAATGGCATGGTTTCAGTTTTGCAACCAATATTGTTGGCTAGCATAGTACATTGCTCATTGGAGATATTTATAGGTGCTATTGATGTTTTGTGATAATTCACCTTGAGTCCAGTGGAGGTGGAGAATTTGTCCAGTATACTTTTGAGGTATAGAAGTTGTGTGGCATCAGCTGGCATGATAATCAGTGTGTCATCAGCATATTGTATAATGGGATAATCCATGTCGAAATTGTGACCCGGGGGAGAAGAGAGAAATCCATCATGCCAAGCATTATTAATAGCATATTGTAGTAGTTCAGAAGCAGCCGCAAATAATAGTGGGGATAGTGGGTCCCCATGTCCAACACCCCTCTTGCAATGGATAGTCTTGCCTAGTATCCCATTAAGTAGGATAGATGTAGATGCATAGTTTAGTATGTTATTGATCCATCCAATCCATTTACTGCCAAATCCCAAATGAGTAAGCATATGTATGATAGCAGAGTATTCTACTTTATCAAATGCTTTTTCGAAGTCGGTTTTGATAATAATAATTTCCTTCTTGGATTTGTGGCATAGATGGATGTATTCAAAAGCCCAAGCAAGGCAATCTTGAATGGTCCTCTTTCTGATGAAACCATATTGATTTCGGTGGATAATAGGAATAATAATGTCGTGTAATCTGTTGGCAAGGATCTTGGCAATAATTTTGAGTGATGTACTGACCAGTGATATAGGCCTATAATCATTAACTCTTTCTAGGTCTTGGCATTTGGGAATTAGTGCTATGAATGCAGTAGTGATACTGCTCAAATCTAATTTCCCACTGTGAAAGTCCTGGCATAACATGTAGAACTGCTCTATGATAATGGGCCAACATTTTTTTTCATAAATGCACCATTGAATCCATCAGGTCCTCGTGATTTGTCTGATGGCATATTAGAAATAATGTCATCAATTTCTTTGTTAGTAAATGGAGCCTCAATGTATGTAAAATCGATATTGATGTTGCTAGTAATTAATTCTTGAAGATTGAATAGCATAGCGCAATGATCAGATGTCGAGACATCGTAGTAGAATTCATAGACGGGGGTGCCATGAGACTACTGATAGAGACGTGGGGTGACGTGGTTGTGCGAAGGACAATGACACAGGGTTTTTACCCAGGTTCGGTACGGCGCAATAATGCGACGTTCCTACTCCTGCAAACTCACTATTCAGGATTAAAACCTGGAAGTACAGAGTACAATGTGAGGTTCTATTGGCTGCTCGTCAAGGATCAACCTCTCGGCGAGTTAGCCTGTAGCTTCTTGTCTATCTATCATATCTCCCGTCCGGCTTTATATAATAGCCGGGTTAGGGCATACAGAGTAGGAAACCTAGAAGACTACGGTAACTATTAACTTGGAAAGTAAGGAATCCGGCTTCTACTCCAAGCCAGATCACACGGGCCGTGATCCGGGTTCTTCTAGAATCCGGCTTCTGTGCGTCAGCTTACTGGGCCGCCTAACGGACCATAGCCCATCACCATTTAGGCCACACTGGTAATCCGGCACTTTAGACTACCATCTGATATACCCCTAGTTGGTATATATCCGACAGTAGCCCCCAAGAAGGATTAAGACTCGGATTCGCCGTCTTTCGCCAAATGCACACTTTCCAAGAAATATCGGCCTGCAGTCTTGATTCTTCTTTTTCTCCTCAAAGGATGTTACAACGCAAAAACTCGGAATCTGGAAAATCCGGCTTTTCTTCCACGAATCTTCGCGGAGAAGGAACTTCCTACGTCAGCGCTTTAATCTTGCTGACGTAAGGGACGTTTGGGTTACAGGTGGGAAACCCACAAACATATCTCTGACAGATTCTTGCGGGAAACGAGGCGATAGCAATAATCACCCGTCGTTTCATTTCCCGGAAATTCCGGCGAGTGACACACGTTGATCATCCAACGGTCAAAAGAGCCGTTAGCACGCATCGTGACGAGATTCCGGCTATAAATAGCCATCTTCGTCCTCCTCAGAAACCTTCCGCACTCACTCAGCACCATTCCTAGCGCCAAGCCCTCGCAGAGCCCTTTCCCGAGCGCACGAACGCACCCAGGACCTCACCGGAGCGACCGAGCGCCGCCACTCGATGGCATCTCCGTCATCTTCTCCAGCCCGCGCCGTCACCAAGGACATAAACAAGATCATCGAAACGATGGACCCGCAGCTGGACTCGCCAGCGCGTGCCTCCGGCGATGAGCCGGTGAGGACCACGGGCGGCGCGGAGGGCGAGGAAATCCCTCTCGCCTCCACGGATCTTGCGGGTTCCTCGTCCGCGCCTCCCCCACCGTTCGCGCCCGAGACGGTGGAGGAAAAAATCGCGCTCGTCGGAGACGAGCTCGCGGCCGCGGAGGCCGCTGCGTCCGCCGCCGCCGGAGCCGAAGAAGAGGCGGAAACTGCTGGCAACTGGAGTGCCAGCAGTATTCCGCCATCCCTCCTTCCGACAATGGAGAAGGAGGGACTCGTACTGAAGGGAAAATGGCGGCTCCCGAAAGACGAGAGCGAGCCCATGCTGAATAACAGAGAACGGGTTCTCCTCTCCTCCCACATTCTCAGAGGTATGGGTCTCCCGCCATCTGCCTTCTTCCTCCAGATCTTGTCCCACTACAACATCCAACCACATAATCTGCCGCCAAATTCCATCCTCTATTTAGCCTGCCTCCTTCTACTCTGAAGCCGCAAAAGCTAAAAAGGCACAAGGCTGTGGCCAGCAGAGGCCCACGCCCTTCTCCTGCCACTGCTCCGGATACACCAATCGCAGCAACAGAAGAGCATGCTGCAGCCCCCAACACCGAGTCCCAGCAGACCAGCCAGCCCATTGTGCCGGAAACGGACACGAGGGAAAGGGCGGTCCTTCTCGGATAACTGAGGAGGAGATTCCCACCTTTGATAAGGAATTCAAAGATATCAACGAGGGCCTTAGCGCAGTTGGGACTCTTTTTGCCGACTACGCAAAAGAGTTCACTGAAAACTTGGCAGGTTTACAGCGGATGAGCCAGGTATTATCTCTAGCCCCCAAGAAATAAGTCGAATGTATGATTTTCACTTAATGCTTTTTATCCTTATCATGCTTGTTTCTAACTTAAGCGTTCTGGTTTGTTTCCTTATTTTAGCAAACCGCTGAAACCATAAACATGGAAGTTTTCAACAAGCTAACTGTCAAGAATAAGGAGGTTAGAAACCTTCTCTATATTCTTGAAGTTAAGGAAACGGAGCTGGCATCATCTCAGCTGGCGCTGAAGGAAACAACAGGTATACTTTTAGTTCTCTTTAGTTCCTTGTCCAGAATTTTTGCTAAGTACTTTTCCGAGTTTTCTTATCCCGGATATTTTTCCTTGCTTTCCAGCTGCTTTGGCGAAAGCCAAGCAAATTGCTGAAGATGCCGGCAACACCGAGAATCTCCGCCGGGAGAACTTTGACCTTCACAAGGAACTTGTGAAGGCTCAAAAAGATCTGGAGGCCAGCAATATGGCCCTTGGAATTGCTCAATCCAAGGCCTCCCAACAGGCAGACAAAGACAAGGCCACTATCCAAGATTTGGAAAATGCCTTGAACCTGCGCCTGGAGGAAGGCTCCGAGATGGACAAGATTCTCGGTAAGTTATCAACTTTTACCGGATTTTCCATGTATTAACTTTTTTCTCTGTTTTTCCGCTAACTCTTTGGTTATTTTGTCTTGAAAAAATAGGAGATGACCCAGATCTTACTCGGATTGAGAAAATCCGAGCTTTTGGGAAGGTATGGACTGCGATCAGAGCTGCAGGTATGCAGTTGGTCAACAAGTTCTTTCCCGCAAGAACTGGGGAGTTCTCAAAAGTTGAGAAACTTCCGGAAGCTATCCTGGAGGCGGCGGAGTCCAAGGAATCCATCTTGCGCTCCGCGGCACGGGGTGGTGCATGCATGGCCTTAGGCCTTATGCGTATGCATTATCCCACTGCCAAATCTTGGCGTGTGGCGTCCGGTATCCCTGTTGGATACACGGAGACCCATCGGACCACCATCTTTGACGAGATCAAGGGTCACGCCACCAAGATCGCCTCCATGGTGAACATCTCCCTCACCTATCCGGAAGAAGAAATTCCAGCAGCCCCCGAGGATGACAGCAGCGAGGAAGACTCGGATGCTTGAAGGATTCTTCATAACCTGGATGGTGGAAATAGAAAATAGGAGCATTACTGCACTTTACAATGTAACTTATATTGTAATGCTTCTATTCTTTTGTATAAACAAGTACTCCGTCTTTTGCAGTTAATATTTATGAAATCCTTTGCAAGTTTTTCGGGTTTTATATTCTTTTATCTTCCAAGTTCTCTGGTTTGTGTGCTTTAACTGTCCTTAGCGTTTGAAATGGCTCAGTAGTATTGTAATCTTCACGCCAAGTTACTGGGTAAAACCAATCAGTTTAAAATTGGAAACATGGATCATACTAAAGGCATTTTTACTTACTAGTTCCAGTGACCCAGCACATAAACAATCAGATAATGCTTAGAGAAAAGTAAGGAATTTTTTGAATGAAACCCGGGCACGCAGGCACAATCCGAGTTTCCTTTAACCTTTAGTAGGCTGAAAATCATTCAGTTTTTAAACGCCGAGCACGCAGGCACAATTCGGGTTAACATTGAGTATTTTGTAAGATCATTGGGAAATAGATGAGACGGAATCATGCTTTGTACTATAATAAACTTGTAAAAACATGGATGTAAGAATTCCGACAACTTTATTTCATGATCTCAAAGATGTTTACATAGAAATTGAACTAAGTATAGAAGGGACGTAACTGCTGGATACTCCAGGGCCTCTTTGTCTCCCCTAGTTCATCATCTATCTTTCTCTTTCTTTTGCGATTCGGCTTCTCGGGATCATCTTCCGTATCGCGAATGTCTACAAGATAATACGATCCATTCTTCATGGCTTTACTGATGACAAATGGTCCTTCCCATACTGGGCCAGTTTGTGCTTTCTTTGCTGCACCAATCTTAGCACTACGTCACCTTCTTTAAAAGAACGATGCCTGATTTTCCGACTATGATAACGTCGTAAACCTTGGTGATAGATGGCGGATCTTTGAAGCACAAGTTCTAGTTCTTCTTCTAAGAGATTGACGGCATCCTGTCGTGCATTTTCGGCATCTGATTCATCGAAATACTGCACTCTTGGGCTGTCATGGAGCATGTCCGTTGGGAGGATTGCTTCCGCACCATAAACTAGGAAAAACGGGGTTTGCCCAGTTGACATGTTTGGTGTTGTTCGAATGCTCCAAAGCATGGAAGGTAGCTCTTCTACCCATGCTCCAGCTGCTCTATGAAGAGGAGATTTGAGTCTTGGACGTATTCCTTGCAGGATTGAGCTATTCATTCTTTCAACATGTCCATTGGATTGCGGGTGTGCCACAGATGCGAGATCTAGGCGAATTCCCGTTTGTCGGCAATATTTTGCCAACTCTCCAATGGAGAAATTTGTCCCGTTGTCGGTTATTATGCTGTGTGGAACACCGTATCTCATGACTAAGTCAATGATGAAATTTCTGGCAGTTGCACCGTCAAGCTTTTTGATGGGTTTAGCCTCCACCCACTTGGTATATTTGTCCACAGCTACTAGTAGATGTGTAAGTCCACCTCGTGCAGTTTTGAATGGTCCCATCATATCTAGCCCTCAGACCGCAAACGGCCATGTAATGGGGATAGTTTTGAGTGCTTGGGCCGGCATATTTGTCTGCTTGGCGTAATATTGGCACCCTGCACATGTGTTTACTATGTGCTCAGCGTCCGTCTTGGCTGTTAGCCAGAAAAACCCGGCACGGAATGCTTTTTTGACTATGTTTTTTGATTGAGCATGGTGTCCGCAATCTCGGCATGGATTTCTTGCAGGATTTCTCGTCCTTCTTCTGGTGAAATACATCGCAGAAAAATTCCGGTAGTGCAGCGTTTATACAGGCAATTACTAATTACCGTGTATCCTTTGCATCGACATTGAATCTGTCTTTGCAAGACTTCCTCTGCTCCATCCGGGTACTTCTGATTAACTAAGAAGTTTAGATATGGGATTGTCCAATCCAGGTTAACGAGCATGACTTCAATTGACTCGGAAGCCAGAGGATAATCAACATCTCCACCTTTTATCGATGGTTCGTACAAATGTTGGACGAATACACCTGGTGGAAGGATTTATACTCTTTCTGATCCCATCGGGCTAATGCATCCGCGTTCCAATTTTCTTCCCTTTTAACATGGAGTACTTCGAATCCAAAGAAACAGATGGCAAACTCGTCCACCGTTCTCCGATATTCGGCCATTATAGGGCTTTTGGCGTCCCAAGTTTGGTTGAGCTGGTGCTGTACCAAATCTGAGTCGCCATAGCATAGGATGCGTTTGACGCCTATTTCCTTTGCAATATGCAAGCCGTGAATCAAAGCTTCATATTCTGCCACGTTATTGCTGGCGTTGAAGTGTATTTGTAATACATACTCCATTGTATCTCCTTTAGGGGATTTTAGAACTACACCAGCTCCAGCGCCCTCCTTCATCTTGGATCCGTCAAAGTGCATGATCCAGTACTCGGACTCCGGCATTGGTTTTTTTTCCATTGCTTTCGTCCTGTCGGCGACAAAATCTGTGAGAACCTGGGATTTTATTGCCGTCCTAGACTGATACTTAATGTCGAATGCTGCTAGCTCGATGCCCCATTTGGCTACTCGGCCTGTTGCCTCCGCATTGTTTATTATATCCCCTAGTGGCGCTTTTCATACCACAGTTATGGAATGTCCTTGGAAGTAATGGCGAAGTTTTCTAGATGCGAAAAATACGCCATATGCCAGTTTTTGATAGTGTGGATACATTTGTTTGGACTCGGAGAAAACTTCACTTATGTAATATACCGGATGCTGGTCTGGTATGCTTTGTTCGTCTTTCTTCCTTTCCACAACGATTACTGCACTAATAACCCGATTTGTAGCCGTAAGGTACAATAACATAGGTTCTTCGTCTTTTGGGGATGCCAAAATCGGAGCTTTCATCAAAGTTTCCTTCAATTGGGTTAGCGCTGCATCTGCCTCCTCTGTCCATTCAAATTTGTCGGATTTCTTCAACAATTTGTATAGTGGCAAGGCTTTATCCCCCGGCCGGCTAATAAACCTGCTGACGGCTGCAGCGGAACCCGTCAATCTTTGTACATCTTTTACGCACGTAGGCTTGGAGATGTTTAGGATTGGTTTGATCTTTTCCGGGTTTACTTCTATTCCTCTATGAGAAACGATAAAACCCAGAAGTTTTCCTGAGGGAACCCCGAATACGCACTTTAATGGATTTAACTTCATTTTATAAGTGCGCAAATTTTCGAAGGTTTCTCGCAAATCCTCAAGGAGTGTTTCTTTTTCCTTGGTTACGACAGCAATGTCGTCCACGTAAACATGGACATTTTTGCCAATCTGACTATGCAAACACCGTTGCATGCAACGCTGGTAGGTGGCACCTGCGTTCTTCAGGCCAAATGGCATGGTTATGTAATAGTACGTCCCATAAGGGGTTATGAACGAGGTTTTTATTTGATCCTCCTTGTTCATGCGTATTTGATGATACCCGGAATATGTATCCAAAAAGCACAAAAGCTCAGAGCCTGCAGTGGCGTCTACTATTTGATCGATTCGCGGTAACGTAAACCTATCTTTTGGACACAATTTGTTCAGGACGGTGTAATCTATACCCATTCTAAGGGCAGTAGTATATTTCTTCGGGACTAATACTGGGTTTGCAGACCATTGAGTATGTATAACTTCCCGGATAAAATCTGCTGCTAAAAGCCGGATGATCTCCTTGCTAATAGCCTTCCGTCTTCTTCCGTCAAATCGACGGAGACCTTGCTTGACGGGTTTCGATCCTGGAATTACCTTGAGTTGATGCTCAGCAAGCTCCCTGGGTACGCCTGGCATGTCCGCTGGACACCAAGCAAAAATATCCCAGTTCTCACGGAGGAACTTGATGAGCTCGTCTTCCTATTTGTCGGTCATCCCAGTTCCCACTACGACAAATTTTGTCGGGTCTTTGGGATCTAGGATTACCTGTCTTGTATTCTCGGAAGCCTTGAAGCTATCTGCTGGTTTCCGGCTTTCTTTTCCTGCCGGCAACTCTGTCGGCGATACCTCTTTTGCCAGCTCTTTCAACTCTTCCTTTGCTATGACTTTTTCAGCGCAAAGGGCGTTTTCTTTTTCTAGCTCGTTTGCCAATTTGAAGTCTCCAGATATGGTGATTACTCCTCCTTTGGGTCCTGGCATCTTCAGCTTGTTATAGATATAACACGTTCTTGCCATGAATTTGGCGAAAGCTGGACGTCCGAGTATCGCGTGATACACGCTTTCTAACGGCACTACCTCGAAGGATACCTTTTCCTGCCGGAAGTGATCTTTGTCTCCAAAGGTTACATCTAGGGAAATTTCTCCTAGGGATCGTGCTTGCCTGCCAGGGACGATGCCGTGAAAACGTATGTTGCTATGATTAAGCTGGGTCTCGGAAATTTTCAGATGCTTCAGTGTATCCAGGTACATTATGTTAATGCTGGATCCTCCATCCATCAGCACTCTTTTTAGCCTAATGTTTTGAACAATAGGGCTTACGATTAGAGCTTGTGTGTCGGGTTCAGGGATATTCCCGGGATGATCAGACTGATCCCAGGTAATTGGTGTGTTTGAGTACTTCAAGAATTTTGGGGTCGCAGGGACAACCGCGTTTATTTCTCGAAGCGTTCTCTTTGCCACCTTTGCTGAGGGAGTTGCAAGGAAAGTTAGGTTGCATTCTCCATCAACTCTCGGAAACTTAGGCTCGCCTTTTCGCTGATGTTCCTGGATTTTTTCGTCAGTGTCCGATTCACTGTCTTCTTTCTCAGCTTCTGGCTTTTGCTTGGAAAACTTCCTCTTGGAATTCTTCCCTTTGTTTCCGGATCCTGCACTGCCTTTCATATGCTTATTCAAGCGGCATTGTGCGTTAGTATGAGTAGGCTTCCCAAATTGGGAGTGGTGGACACAGTTTTCCGACTTTATTTTCTCCCATTCTTCTTTGGTGTAGTTTATCGGCTCGGTACTACGTCCTTTCCACCTATTGCCATTTTCCCTTCCAAAGGCTATGTTTACCTCTTTGGGTTTTTGTGTTGCATCCGGAGTTCCTTTTTTCTCAGGGCGAGGGTTCTTTTTGGCCTGTATCAGTGTATCGATATTGCCTCCTCTTGCCCTGATGTCGTCCTCGGCTGTAGCGTGTTCATTGGCAGTTGTAAGCATAGATCCGAGATCTTTGTGCTTTTTGGAGCCAATCATGAACGGTACAAGTCCGGGTTTTAGGCCATTGACGAAAGCATGCATTGCTTGAACGTCAGTTACTCCAGAGAAACTATTCTTCATTGCCATCCATCTTGAGATGAAATCCATGTATGGCTCGTCCTCAAATTGGGTGCAACGGTTTAGCTAGTTGATGCTGTTCGGGCGTTTGTAGGTTCCCCGGAAATGCTGAGTAAATACTCGAGCCATATCATCCCAGCTGTCGACAGTTCTGGAGGGTAATCCATTGATCCAATTTTTGGCTCCATCCAGTAACATTAGGGGAAGAAACTTTACGGCTTCCAGGTCTGTCCCATTGTTGATCTGGACGGCTGTATGATAGTCTGAGAGCCAGGTATCCGGGTTTGTACTATCGGTATATTTTTGGTATGTTGGACCAACTTTGGCGAAGCCAGCGTGTAGGGTTATCCTTCGGATCCTATCTGTGAAGCACTTAGGTCCAAAGTATAACTCGTCTCTTTCCGCTCTATCCATGTGTGCGGAGTACCTGCCGGCTGAATGGACAGAAGGGGATCTACTCCTTTCTTTTCCATTGTGGCGCGAACGCACTTTTCCGGGATTCTCTCTATTTCTTCCGAGATCTCCCCCCTTTGGATAAGGTGGAGTTCTACTCGTGTTTCTTTCCTTGTTTCTGGGGGGTGTCCGGGATCTCTCCCGCCTGTGAGGTATATCCTGCCTTCCAGGTTCTTCAGCTGGGCGTATCGGAGGCGGCATTGCTTTTCCGTCATTCGGAGTTTTTCTTCCCGATCGCGAGGATTAAGTCCGTTTTTCGGGAGATGGGATCCAGTTCTAGACGCTTCATCCCTGTTGTCGGGATTTTTCTTGTCTTTTCTCGGATCTGCTTTCTTCTCTTTTGAGTTGCTTGAATCTCCAGGTTTTTCCGACCTAGGTGCTCCAGCGGCGCATGTAGCTGTTTTACATAGGGCCGAGTCGTCATGCAACTTCCCTGATCGCTGCTGCCCTCGCTGTTGTTGTTGCAATGCTTTTCCTAAGAAAGCATACACCCCTTGAAGTTTTTCTCCATTGGAGTACAAATCATTGTTGAGGATGGCGAACGCTGCCTCCGCATTCTCTGCTGCGGTTTTGTATATTGGTTCGCCTCTGGCATCTTTGCCGTTTACCTGCTTTTGCCAAGATGGGTTATGAAACCTTTCTTTTGGCGGCAGTACTTCCGGTCTTACAATTCCGGGTAACCTTGTAGGTTTGATTCCAGATCTATTCTTTCTCTCGTATTCCTCGATTTCTTCCTTCATGAGTTTGATGTCATCCTGGGGTTTTTCGAGGTGTTCACGAGTTCTGAATAGATGTTGCTGTTGCCTCTGGAGAGCTTGTCTCCTGGCTTCCAGCACTTCAGGGGGTTCATGCAACCCCACTGGTGTTTGGAGTAACTCATGTTCCTCTTGTTCTGTCATTGGCGGAACAAGGATTTCTTTTGTTTTCTTCTCCGACGGTTTCACGCCGCTTGCGCCTCCGACTTCCGGGCTTTCATTGGCTGGATCAGCCAATTTCTTCTTCCGGAGTTTATATTGGAGCTTTTTAGCAGTTTTGTGCTTTTTCTTGGAAGAGGGAGGTTTTTTGATTGGTTCTTCCTCTGTCAAATCTTTGACATCGGGGAATTTCGGAGAGGTTTCTCCTTCTTCTCTCTCTTCCTCTGGTGGAGGAGTTCTAGGGCTTTCCTGACTGTCAGCATCCGTGTTTTCAGCCGGTTTTGCCATCAGTACTTCGTGGAATCCCTCTTGGAAGGATTTGACCTTTCTTTTGAAAGCGTCTTCATCTTCGTCTTCGGTATCGAAGTGATCCGATCCGGTTTCCGACTCTAATCTCGCCTCAATGGTGGCTAGTACTGAGTCAGCTTCCGAGTTCATCGCGATGCTGACGGATGTCGGATCTTCCACCTCTGTTGTGGGAGTGTTGTTTTCTGCCTCATGCATGGATTACTTTCATCCGTGTTTTCGGCGATCTCGGATTGCACCATGCCGATAAAGTATGATTCACTTGTATGTCGGCGATCTGAGCAAAACCCGGTATCGTAGTCATCTTCGACTGGGTATAGGGCGGGTGGGATAAATTTACTTCCACCGCAAAACCCCATGGCCTCTGCGGTTAATCCGATAAAGATGTTTGCAGATCCGATCGGTAGCACGCAGGCACTTACCAGATGATTTTACGCCGGTATGTAAGATCCGTTGTCGAGGAAGCGCCCAATGTCGTTGTCGCACTCCAAGCTCCCGACAGTTATTGAACTGCCGATCCCGCCGAGTATCCCAGATCGAAACTTAACGCCTGACGTAGCTAGCCCCACGGTGGGCGCCAACTGTCGAGACATCGTAGTAGAATTCATAGACGGGGGTGCCATGAGACTACTGATAGAGACGTGGGGTGACGTGGTTGTGCGAAGGACAATGACACAGGGTTTTTACCCAGGTTTGGTACGGCGCAATAATGTGACGTTCCTACTCCTGCAAACTCACTATTCAGGATTAAAACCTGGAAGTACAGAGTACAATGTGAGGTTCTATTGGCTGCTCGTCAAGGATCAACCTCTCGGCGAGTTAGCCTGTAGCTTCTTGTCTATCTATCATATCTCCCGTCCGGCTTTATATAATAGCCGGGTTAGGGCATACAGAGTAGGAAACCTAGAAGACTACGGTAACTATTAACTTGGAAAGTAAGGAATCCGGCTTCTACTCCAAGCCAGATCACACGGGCCGTGATCCGGGTTCTTCTAGAATCCGGCTTCTGTGCGTCAGCTTACTGGGCCGCCTAACAGACCATAGCCCATCACCATTTAGGCCACCCTGGTAATCCAGCACTTTAGACTACCATCTGATATACCCCTAGTTGGTATATATCCGACATTAGAAATCCCAATCCATTCCTTGTAACTACTCCATAGGGAAGCTGCTTTTTCATGATGATCACACACAATATTATCCGTATCAACAATTAATGAAGCAATATAATTACATCTATAACATTTGCTAGCAATAGTGTGGAAAATTTTGGTATTTTCACCACCAAGGTGGGCCCATCTAATCTTAGCACGACTCCTCCAGAATAATCTTTTTGCTTCCAGTAAGTGTATGAGATGTTTTTTAAGTGCCAACCTGAAGTTAATTTCTTGAATGGATATTGATCTATGATCTTCTAGGCCATCAATCATAGCTAGTACATAATTACATGAATCAATGATCTTGTTGAGCTGTGAGAAATTCTTACTCCATTTTTTGAGTCCATGGCGTAAGGTCTTAAATTTGGCCGTAATATCTTGAGCAGGGTTTTTATATAATCTATTATTAAACCAATTCTTGGTCACCAAATCCATAAATCCATCAAATTGCAACCAATATTCCTCAAATCTGAATAATCTGCATTTAGGTATGTAAGTACCAATCTGTATCTTAATAGGGATGTGGTCAAAAGATAATTTGGATAGAGGAGTGGCCACAGTGTTGGGGAAATTGTCAGTCCAATTACCACCAGTAAAATCCAATCTAATTTGACCAGTAGAGGATCAATTTGCATGTTACTCCATGTGAAAGCTCTACCTTTAATAGGTATTTCCACAAGATCTAAATATGCAATAATGGAGTTAAACATAAGCATGTGGTGGACATCTCCTTCCCCTCTGTTCCTATTGTGATTACCCTTGATGGGATTGAAGTCTCCAAGTATGATCCAATTATGCATAGGAGATTTGTCGATACTGTATAGCCAATCAAAGAAATCTTGTTTGTCTTCATGATGAGCAGGTCCATAAATATTGGTGATATACCATATGTGTGCACTAATTTTGCAAGTCAACTCGACAGTAACATGAAATTTGTTTGCACTAATAGTGTTGCCTTGGAAAAGATTGTCATTCCAAATACTAATAATCCCCCCTGAACTTCCATTAGATGGATAGAAAGAATACTGCCGAATCAAATTGGTCTCTCTTGATTTCTTGAAGGCAGATAACATTGCAATTAGAAGCATCAATTTTTTTCCTGATATCATCCCATCTAGTCTGTGAATTAATACCTCTTAAGTTCCAGTCTAAGATAATCCAGTTTCTATCCATCAATAATTGAGATGTAATGTAATACTAGTACTACATAATAGTCCTGGGGAATTCTCTCAATAGCATGGTGGAAATCAATATTGGAGAGACAGGTATTATCATTAGAAAGCATCCATGACATCCAAATAGTCATCAACTGCATTATATATAATATAGAACGATAAGTCTGATAGCAAAATCAAGTACCAAATTATGACAGATAATACTTGTGCTGAATTGGCAAGTGGCAGGCCATAGGTTCGACAACCATGAGCAAAATAAATATCCATCACAGAGTATTATGGCTATAATTATTACAAGAATAGTGCCGCATTTAGTCCGCATTATCATTGGTACTATCATAATCAAGTGCATCATCCGATAAATCCCTAGGAGTCATCTGGCAAGATCCAATCCCTAGTGCCCTGATATTGTCATTGCTAAGGTGTGGTGGTGGTGGGGCCTGGTCATACAGTACATGTGCAACATGAGAAGCAGAGGGCATCAGTTGTTTAGTGTTAGTAGCTCCTTCTAGTATAATGCCATCTTTGTATCCACCATGTAGGATAGCCAGCCTGTTGCTTCTCCTGATCTGGGTAGTGGAAGCAGGTCACTTGCCTTTCTTCTTGTGCAGGTGCCTGGATGTGGAAGTAGCAGAGGAGCTGGTGCCATCTTCATCCATGTGCATGATGTTTGAATTGTCATGTTGGTGAACAAGAATTACAGGTGCCACTATGTCAGCACGCTCAATATCCATCTGGTTGATGTTCTCCTGGTGATTGTTAACTACATTCATAGCCACATCATTGGCAGGTGGATCATTGATGTGAGGTGCTGCTTCTTGTGGACTCTGTGGAGGAGTGACCATATCCGGTTCTTCCTCAGCAGCAGGTGCAGCATGTCCATGGGCAGGTGCAACATTTTCATTGTTGGGTGATGCATTGTTCAAATTCACAACCCCTTCATTGTCAGCATGCCAGATGGAAAAATCATCAACGACCATGGGGACTGGATAAGGATTAGCACCATCATGAGGCAGGGGATCCTCATCACCTGCAACAATACCAAGCATGGTAGCAGAAAGGATGATTGTGGGCAAGACCATGAACCACCATTGCCTTCATCAGATTGGTTCTGTATCACAACCATGCTGAGTGGGATTCTGTCAATGTCATAAACCCTGATCTTGACAAGGATTCTAGCCGTGTTAGCATTGTCTCTGTTCCGCACAAGTACACGGCCATATTGTGCTAGGGATTTTACTATAGTATCCAAGTCCCAGCACTCAATGGGGTAATTAATAAGCATATTCCAACAGTCATGGGTGAAGGTGGCGGGTCTGTGATTCCTACCTCTATTGTGAGGAATGATCCTAAGAACAGTATCACCAATGAAGTAGGGACTGTGTGCTATGGCCTGATCCCTATCACTGACATCTTGGAATCGAACAAGTGCAGCACCCATACCAGATGGAGTAATCTCCCGGATGATGTCGTGGCGTTCATGCTCGATGTGATGCCTGATGAGTTCCTCTGTACCATTGAAGAGTGATGGGTGTGGCTCCGGCGTGATGTCGACGATAGCCTAGTCGTCGCAATTTTGCGGCAGGTTTCCTCCGACCACCGCATATCCCCGTTGCGGTCGTAGATGATTAGGTGGAATAAAACCAGCACCATTGGGGAGATGGGGGAGAAAATCGCAGCGATAGTTCGCCATTGTGGGTGCAGGAGCTAGCAGGGGATTGGGGTTTTCGTGGTTATTGAGAAGATGCAGGGTGGATGAAGGCAGAACAGGGGATACCGCATTGATATCTTGGTCATCTCGGCTTCCACGACGAATAAAATATTGTTTGTTGCAATCTTTCCGTTTGTAGTAGGATTTCTTTCTCTTCTTAGTCTAGCAATTAAGGGATATGTGACCGTAGTCGTAACAAACTTGACAACGGATTTTATTACATCAATCCTTATGATGATGTCCAGCAGCGAGGCATCTCGTGCAAGTTAAATTACACGTAGAGGAATAATACAGTTGTGTAACAGAGTCATCAATGGGCTGGTGTGTAACATTATTGGGCCTAGGATTATCAACAGTGATAAGATTGGATCCAATAGGCACCCAAATTTGTTTGCATGGAAGGTGACCTGAGTTCCGGCTCTTGCTCAAATTAGAGATCCGCAAATTACGATCATGATAGGAAACATTGGATCAACGTGTGGCAGAATCATGCATAGAACCTAGTGGAGTACCATTAGCACCATAAAGTATTTGCGTATTACCTCGATGAGCAGTAGATGAATGATCCTTAGATGATGAACGTTGTTGAATATGGGTCCATTCTGCATCTTGCTCTTTGTACCATGCAATTTCTTGACGGATCCATTTAGGGCCTCCAAAACCTTATAGATGAAAATAGCATTTGAATAGATCACAAGAAAACCATCGAAGATTATTGATGAAAGACCCTACCGCCTTGGATCGGACCATGAACTTGAAAACTTGATCAGATAATTTTGCAATCTTGAAACTATTATGTGGTGCACCAATACATGATTCCAGAGCCCAACCAACATGATCCGTACCATGACGAAAGGCAGATCTTCCAAATGATACCACAAGATGAAATCCATGCGGGGAGGTGGGTGAGGCGACCGAGACCGAGTAGAGAGAACGAACCTGTTTGGCTAGATCATGGCCAAATTCAAACACAAGTTTATGGTGGAAGAAGGGGAGATGAGGTGGTTGATCCATGTCCTCATATCTAGAGGGATGGATGGATGGGTTGGCTGAAATCTAGGGTTGGTGGAAATCGCCATTGGAGTCTCCTAGGATTGGTTTACGAGGTGGAGTCACCATCGGGATAGGCATCCTTCATTCGTTATAAACGACATTAAATAATGGCCCCGTCAATCTTGGCGCAGTAATCGAGGAGACTCCCTGGGTAGCAACGGTCGTAAGCGTGACACACGGTCAAACCATGCCACGCGGCACGCATCTAGGCATGCGGCCGTTAGGGCCGAGGTAGCCATCCAGGGCTATAAAAACCTCGCGGCCGCCCCCTCTTTCTTCTTATTCCTCACTTGCTTCCTATCACCTCCATTCTCCTCGCGCCCGAGATCTCTTCCTCGGACTGAGAACACACAACGCACCTCGAGCACCCAAGAAAAAGAAACTTCCGCGATCCGTACAGAGCAATGGAATCCGCAGATCTCCGTTCTGTCAATGAGGCACACTCCTTGCCTCCTGCATCGCCCATGGCCTATCCCTTGCCCGGAGGAGCCTCATACTCTACCTCATCCCTCGCGGCGTATGCAACCACAAAGGGGAAAACAAAGGTAGCGGATGATGGTGTCACGGCGGAGCTCGACGCCGGTGGTGAAAAAGACGATGGGGCTGAGCAAGAGAGTGCCTCCAGGTACTGGCTTCCCAGCCCTATCACTACAGCGGAGCTCCAGCGGTACGAGGAGAAGGGCTTTCTTCCGAGGAATAAATGGCGGAACACCGAAGGCGACTCCGAGCCCAAGCCGCGAGACGACAGATGGTGCAGATCGTGCACTCGTTGGGAGACCCCAAGAGGAGGGTGTGATGAGCATAGCATTAGGAAATTACCCTTAGTTAAGAACCAAGGTTATCAATCTAGTAGGAGAAAGAGGACCTTCGGAAGGTTGATGCCACTGATGGTGGTGCTGGCGCTTCACCGGTGTCAGCAACAACGTGGAACCTGCACACAACACAACCAAAATACTTTGTCCCAACGGTACAGTGAGGTTGTCAATCTCACCGGTCTTGCTAAAACAAAGATTAGACGTATAGTGTGGAAAATGATGTATGCTTGCAGTAAGTAAAGAAAGCAGGAAATAGCAGTGGTTTGTTTAACAATGTAGGAAAATGGACTGGGGTTCATAGGTTCACTAGTGGTGTCTCTCCATAAAAGATAGCATGCTGGGTGGATAAATTACAGCTGGCCAATTGAAAAACAGAGGTTGCACCGTAGTGCACATATATGACATGATGACTACTATGATATTTAGTGCGGACATTACAACAATATACATAGACCGAAATCCATCTGCATCTATGACTAATAATCCACCCTCAGGTTATCATCCGACCCCCCTTAGGTATTAAGTTGCAAGCAACAGATAACTGCATTAAACAATGTGTGTAATGTAAGCAATGATTGTGCACGCGGGCACTCTCACCTCTGTTTTCTCCCTAATGGCAACAACACATCCTCCCCCTTCACGTTTCTGTCACTCAAGCAAGGCGATGAGGAGGCATGAACCCGCTATCAAGCATAAATACTCCCTCTTGGGGTCACTAGCAACTACTTGGCCAGAGCAACCACTAGCAACAGAAAGCATGCAAGATCACAAATAACATATGCAAATAAAGACTATAATCAACTTGGCATAAGTTCAATATTCATCAGATCCCAGCAAACACAGCATATAGAATTACATAAGATCAATCTCGATCATGATAGGAAGCTCACGAGATCTAAACATGGAGGCATATGAGGAGAAGACAACCATCTAGCTACAGCTACGAACCCGTAGTCCAAGGATGAACTACTCACGCATCACTCCGGAGGCAGGCATGGTGATGTAGAAGCC
This sequence comes from Alopecurus myosuroides, assembly GCA_028641055.1. Lineage (NCBI taxonomy): Eukaryota > Viridiplantae > Streptophyta > Magnoliopsida > Poales > Poaceae > Alopecurus > Alopecurus myosuroides. The sequence goes on along the minus strand of CM054059.1, from coordinate 212,318,325 downwards.
TCCGGTGATGATCTCCTCTCCGGCAGGGTGCCGGAAACAGCTTCAGAAATCAGAACCCCCTGATCTAGGGTTGACGGTGACGGCGGCTGCGGAACGTTTCGGGGATTTTTGATCAGGTGTTTAGGGTTTTCCATCCGGGGGGACTAAATAGGCGAAAGGGCAAAGGCGGTGGAGCTCCAGGGGCCCCACACCCATAACTGGCACAGCCAGGGGGCCGCGCCACCCTATGGTGTGGCCCCCCTGATGCCCGTCTTCGACTCTCCTTCGGTCTTCTGGATGCTTCTGGGGAAAATAGGACTTCCGGGCTTCAAACTTTCCAATTCCGAGAATATTTCCAGAACAACTTTTCTGAAACTAAAAACAGCAGAAAATAGGGAACTGGCTCTGTGGCATATTTTCAATAGGTTAGTCCCAGGAAACGTATAAAAAGGCTATAAATAAGGGAGAAAACAAGTAGCAATTGACATAATATGATCATGGAGCATTAGAAATTATAGACACGTTGGAGACGTATCAACGGCGAACGCGTCGTCCTGTTATCCCTTCTTCAACGCGGGTTAGGATTTCCGCCATCGGCTTTTTTCCTTTCTCTCCTAAAGAACTACGGCGTTCAACCTCATAACTTGACGCCAAACGCCATACTTTACATTTCCGCCTTTCAGGCCCTCTTTGAGGGCTAGTTGGGAAGAGCCCCCAACTTAGACTTTTTTAAGTAATTCTTCTATGTGAGGAGAGAGCCACACGACGAAGGGGGTTTGAAGGTCTACGCGACCATTAACCTAAACCTTCACCGGAAGAGGGAGCTTTGGTTCCGAAAGTTTCCAGATCCGAATCTGTAAAGCATTGGCCGTCCATGTTCTTCTACGCAAGACGTGCCCTTACCGAAGAAGGCAACGGGGCTTCTGCTGTTCGTCAACGGTGTGGCCACTCCAGCAGATAGCTGGAAGGAGGACGTCATCCGGACGCTTCCGGCCACTTTGGAGAAAATCAAGCGACGGATCACAAAGCTCGCAGCTACGGAACCCGAGCTTAGCAGGGAGGACACAGTCCTTTGCTAGTTCTGTCGTAGGATTCAAACCCTCACGCATCAGGGAGGCAGACTGATGTGCAAATACGCGGGGACGTCGGATCCTCTTTGTTGCACCCCGCTGTAGCCGGAGTTGTCGGATCTTAAATCGTGTGTCAACCTTCTCATCAGCGTCCGGGGCCAGTATAGCGAGCTGGTGTCCATGTATTTAACGGGAAATCCGCCACCCGCCGTAAGTGTTTCCTCTCTTTTATTTTTTTGTCTTTGCGCTTGAATTGGTTATTGGTCGCGATTTAACATGCGTTTGCCAAATTCATTTGCAGTTTGCCAGTCTTCTGGATGAACATCTTTCCTCTCCAGGGGATCTGTTGGCGAAGAAAAACCGGAAGGAGAAACCGTCACCCGACGTCCTGGAGATCCACAGGGATACCCGCAAGCGGTCGCGCACCATCCCGGAAGGTTCCCAGGTTATAAACCTGGAAGGGGCCAACATTGGATCTTCCAAGTAAGTTTTGCCTCTTGACTGGCCTTTTACTTTCATTTGCTTTTCCATTATTTTCTCCTTTGCTCGTCGTTCACCTTATATCTTCTTTCCTCTCTTTCTAGGCTTCAGCCCATTTCTCTAAAAGGGCAGAAGAAGGCAGTTTCAGTAGGAAGAAGAAATCTTTCGAGCATGTCCCTATTGTCCTGGAACAGGGGCCTTACATCGATCCAATGGAGGCAGAGACAACCCAGCCGGAGACCTCTACTGCAGAGGACTTGTAAAGGGCGGAGGCATCCGGGAAGAGCCCCGTTCATCAAAGAGAGAAGACGACGGGTCTTACGGCTTCCCGGGAATCCCCCCGCCGTAAGATTAAGGAAGAGGTCTTTGACAAGAATGACAGGGTCATTCCGGGGTATGATCACCTGCTTTTGCCCGCCCCTCTTCCAAAGGTCAGCAACGTGCCAACCAGCTCATACATCTATCGGGAGGGATTTATGTTCTGCCCGAAGGAAGTGATGGATGAGGGGTTTGGCTTTCTGGAAACCCAGTTCCAGCGCTACAACAAGGATTTCCTTGAAGTGTTGGGACGCGTCCGTCATATGAACACGGTACTTATCCCTAGCCCCCGAGTAATTTTTCGATCTTTTTGTTGGATAATTACTCCTAGTTGCTCAAGGATGTTGATTTTTCTTTATTTTGTTTTTCTTGCTTTGTGTCCTAGGAGACAACGGAGCAGGCGAACACGGAGGTGTTTTCTGCTTTGACGGAAAGCAACAAGAAGATGTGGAAAATGGTTAGTCTGGTGAAAGACCAAAACCAGCAATATTCTGATCTTCAGAAGGATATGGAGAACAACAAAGGTTAGTCTCCCATTCCATCTTTCCGCTTTTGATTTTCATCATTCGGCTTTTCTTTTAAGTCCGAGTTTTGCCATTCGGTTTCTTTCTGATTCCGAATTTTTTCTTTTTTCTTGTCCTGCTTTAGCCATTATTGAGTCCGCCAAGAAGGCTCTTGCAAGCGCCAGTAATGCCCAAGGGTTGCGTGATGGAAACCTCTGCCTTGCGAAGGATTTGGAGAAATCCAATAAGGATCTTTTGGCTTGCCAAAAATCGCTTCGCCAGGCGGAAAGCAAGATGGCGGAGCAAGCGTCTCCGGCTGACAAGGATGTGGAAGCCATCCAGGACCTGCAGAAGAAGTTGGGGGAAGCCCTAGATGATCTCAAGGTCCTAGACACTGAGCTACTTGGTAAGTTCTCCTTGAAACTTTTTTCTTTGTGGCTTTGCCCCTCTTTTCCTTTTGCTGTTTTGGCTAACAGCAAGTTTGTTTTTCCCACAGAGGAGGAGTACAAGACCAAGTCCAGGATTGATAACATCAGGGCTTTCGCCGTGTACCTCGTAGGCATCCGAGCAGTCGGGGAGAGGTTCGTTACCAAGTTTCTCCCTGAGAAGTAATTGGAGCGGGTAACAGAGCTTCCAGATGCTCTGGACATCGCCGTTGAAGTGCAGGATGGCCTTCTGCGTTCCGCTGCCCGTGGTGGTGCGAAAATGGCTTTAGGCCGGCTTCACTGCCATTACGTGGACACCGAATGCTGGCGTATGGCAACTGGCGTCCCAACTTCCCTTTCCTCCCAGCGCATCGAGGAGTTGTTCGACTCTGTCAAAGGGTATGCCACCAAAATTGTCAGAATGGTGTCTATTGGGACTTTCTTCGCGGAAGAGGAAGTTCCCAAGACACCAGAAGACACGGGCGTGTCCGATGAGGACGACGATGACGACGAGGATAGCCAGTAGTAGGCCCTGCGAGGAAAAATATAGGAAAAAACTTGCATTATCTTGTACCTGGAATGTTTTTGTAATGCCAAACATATTTTGGCGTTCTCTTAAAGATGTATGCAAAGTTATGCTTTTTGACTTCCAATTTTTCCTTAGTGTTTTGTTATACTGCTCTCTGCGAATGCTTGCTTCCGCCTTTCGAGTTATCTGGCAACGATGGGTTTTAGTTTTTCGGCATTGAGCAATCCTGAAAGCCGAAATCATCATGCCAGGCAATAGGGTAATATACCAATTTGTCTAAACCCGGATACGCAAGCCATTCTTTAGGGCATATAATGCCTAATCGACAATCTAACACATTTTTGCAATCAGACAAAAACTCTTAAGGGCGTAGACGAAAACTTAAGCATTTAAGTCGTTTTTAGGCTAACGAGATATCAGATTTTTTTTAATCACGAGCACGCAGGAAAAATTCGTGTTAACATTGATATGCATATGAAAAATTGGGATTATTCGGAAATAAAGAGGATTGAGGTTCATGCACAAATATCAAGTTGGCGAAAAATCCAGGTATTTTATTTCATGATCACAAATGGTGTTTACGGGAGAATTTTGACTAAGAATAGAAGGGACGTAACTGCTGGATGCTCCAGGGTCTTTTTGGCTCCTCTATTCGTCATCGAGATGTCGTTTCCATTTGCGACCTTTTTCCGTATCACGGATGTCTACCAGGTAATATGATCCATTCTTCATAGCCTTGCTAATGACGAATGGTCCTTCCCAAACTGGGGCTAGCTTGTGCTTCTTTTGCTGTACTAGCCTTAAAACTAAATCTCCTTCCCAAAAGGCTTGCGATTTTACTTTGCGGCTGTGGTATCTTCGCAGATTGCTGGTAAATGACAGATTTTTGTAGCACGATGTCTCTTTCTTCTTCCAAGAGATCTAGCGCATTTTGTCTTGCTTCTTCTGCATCTTCTTCCACGTAAGCTTGAACTTATGGAGAGTCATGCAGGATGCCGGTAGGTAATACTACTTCTGCCCCATAGACCAAGAAAAACGGCGTCTAGCCTGTTGATCTGTTTGGCGTTGTCCGTATGCTCCATAGGACAGATGAAAGTTCTTCTACCCATGCCCCAGTTTCTCTGTGGAGGGGTGCTTCTATCTTTGGCTTTATACCTTGGAGGATTGAGTTGTTCATTTGACTATGGATGTGCGAAAGAGGCTAGATCTAGCCGGATTCCGCCGCCTTCACAGTATTTGGCCAGTTCTCCCACGACAAATTTTGTCCCTTTGTCCATGATTATGCTGTGCGGGATGCCGAATCTCATGACTATGTTAATGAAAAAGTTTCTGGCTGTTATCCTGTCCATCTTTTTATGGGTTTGGCTTCGACCCACTTGGTGTATTTTTTCACCACTACTAGGAGGTGTGTTGGCGCTCCTCTTGCCGTCTTGAATGGATCCATCATATCCATCCCCCAGACCGCGAATGGCCAGGTTATGGGTAGGGTTTTTAAGGCTTGTGTCGGCAAATTCGTCTGTTTGACGAATAGTTGGCATCCCAGACAATGCTTTACTAAGTCTTCTGCATCTGCCTTTGCGGTGAGCCAGAAGTATCCTAAGCGAAGAGTTTTGTGTAAATCCAAAGTCGAATGAACAAGTACCTTACAAACACCAATTAAACCAAACATGGGATGCCAAATCTCGTGACTATGTCAATGACAAAGTTTCTAGCTGTTATCCCGTCCAGCCTTTTTATGAGTTTGGCTTCCACCCACTTGGTGTATTTTTTCCACCGCTACTAGGAGGTGTGTTAGCCCTCCTCTTGCCGTCTTGAATGGCCCCATCATATCCAGCCCCCAGACCGCGAATGGCCAGGTTATGAGTATGGTTTTTAAGGCATGTGTCGGCGAATTCTTCTATTTGGCGAATAGTTGGCATCCCAGACAACGCTTTACTAGTTCTTCAGCATCTGCCTTTGCGGTGAGCTAGAAGTATCCTAAGAGAATAGTTGGGCGCCAAATGATGTGTTCCATGATCAGGTTTCCCAGAAGAGGTATCCATCTCTCTAGGATGATACGTGGGGAAGGCTAACGTGGGGGGGCGCTTTGGGGCGAAGACACGGAGTTTACCCAGGTTTAGGTTAGCCGGAGAGGCTCCCTACTTCCTGCAAATCAATTATGACCTAGGGCAGATTAAGTGTATGGCTGAATCTGCCTTAGGGTTTCCACCGTCCGACTTTATATAGAGAGACGGATCGGGTCTTACAAGAACACGAACCGTACAATGGCTTACCCTAATGATCTACGGTCATATGGCCTTTAAGAGGTTCAAATGGGCTTCAAGGCCGCCATTTCGGACGCAGTCTTGCGCTCTGTCTCTTCTGGGCCTCCGTCTTTGGGCCTGCCGCTCAGGTCTGGCGTCTGGATGTCGGCAGATACCCCATTCCATATATCTCTGACAACAAGGCTCCTATCGATGAAAATGAATACCATGAGGATGACTTCGAGTCTGAAAATGATGAGGATGGTAAGGATGCGGAGGTCTCCGAGGAGGATGAGGAGGATTGATTCCCAGAGCTACGTGTAGCATCGCTTTTTTCCCTCCTTTTTGGTGTCTCGGTGCCAAACGGGGAGAAGTTGCTCTATTTAGGATTTATCTCGAGGAATTTGCATGGGTTGCTCGGAACACAAGCTTTTTGAACTTGATTTGCGTCTTATATACTTGTGTCTCCACTTATCTTATATTCAAACTTATCGAGTTCAACTGTTTTTATGTGTGCGGTAAGACGTGTGTGATACTATATATGTGCTATTGTGCTAATCCTTCCTTGTATTACTTATCTTACCTTTCTTGTGCAATTATATTCCTTGAATTATCTGTTATTGCACCTGTTATGAGTTTGAAAAATATAGGGGGAGTGTTGATCCTTGTTGATGTGTTCCATTGTTTTCAATTTATTTATTTCATTTGGTGCACACATCAAGGGGCATCCCGTCTATATTTTCTAAACTCATTTTGTATCTTTGATTTTATTGCAAATACTTATGTTTTCATCAAACAACAAAAAGGGGGAGATTTAAAGTGCATATCTCGCCTAACTGAGTTTCGTGTGTTTGATCACAACATTAGTATTATTTAACATTGTGTTGATGTTAATAGGTCTCTTGATACATTCTATTAATTGTGGTCATTTCCAAAAAAGGGAGAAAAGATCGAAGTATCTCTCCAGAGGTTGCTGCTGAAATCTCCATGTCGGAGTCTCCGAGGTGCTAGACCGTATTCTCTAGACTCAAAATTTCTCAGCGTGAAGGAAAAGTGGCATCACACACTGCATCAGTCCGGAGTGTTAGCGGAGACTTCCCGGAATCTCCAGCTAGGATGGAGTCTACGGTGTGCCAAGGACGGAATCTCCGGAGTCAGGATTATTTAGAGAAATCGACGAAAATGTGTCACCGACTCCATCCGTCCGGAGTTTTGGCGGAGACTTGGAGGACTCTCCATCAGGCCGGAGTCTCCGGTCTGCCATGTCTGGAATCTCCGGACTCAGGATTTTCGCAAAGCCCAAGTCAAAGTGGTGTCATCCATTGTCTCTGGCCGGAGAGTAGCCGGAGTCTCCAGGGTGTTGAAGAAATCTCCGGCCCCACGGAATCTTGCCGGAGTCTCTGAAAGACCGGAGTCTCCGGCCTTCAGACTGGAGTCTCCGGATGGACTTCAAACGGATACATTTTGGGGAGAGGATATAAATAGAGAGAATTTTTTATTTGGCCCTTCCTTAAAATCTTGTTCCCTATTTGGCCCTAAAAAAATTCTTCCCTATTTGACACCTTAACTTCATTTTCTTCCTAATATGGCCCTATAGTGCATTCTAAACACAAATGGGTACGAAAAAGACTCTTTTGCCCCTGATGATTTTTTGTACCAAAATTCATAATAGAAGTTGAAAATAAGTATAGTTAGATTATATGTCATGTTGATCCCGCATGATACAAATATTATTTTAAAAAATATACATATACATATATAGGATATTATCTCCGGACTACGATGGTAGCTAATCAAATTTTTGACGGCGTTAATGTGAGATCGTGGCGCAGGGCTCAACAGGTTTAATAGGATACTCATATCAACAAGTTGCAACTTCTTTTCCGGAAGCTCATCTTGAAAGAACTCCAGTGTTAAGCGTGCTTGGCCTGGAGCAAATTGAGGATGGGTGACCGACCGGGAAGTCCTTCCCGGGTGCGCGCGCATGAGTGAGGACAAAGTGCGCAGGAAAGACAAGTGTTGGTCTGTGGGGCCAGTCTAGAGATCATAGAGAGCTACCAGGGGGTGACAGTCGCCGGCTACGAGGTGGCCGGGGTGTTACATTTGGTATCAGAGCCGATCCTCGCGGTTACACGGGCGCGTGCGAGTCAGTGGGTGGACATGTGGGACATGTGCCGACACTGGGCGCACAGACGAGTGCCAAGAGGGGAAGTTCCTGGACTGTAGGTTGACCGACGATGGCGTCAGGGGAAGTTCCTGGACTGTAGGTTGACCGACGATGGCGTCGGTCTTCTAAGGGGGGAAGGATGTGAGATCCTGGCGCAGGGCTCAATAGGATTAATAGGATACTCATATCAACAAGTTGCAACTTCTTTTCCGGAAGCTCATCTTGAAAGAACTCCAGTGTTAAGCGTGCTTGGCCTGGAGCAAATTGAGGATGGGTGACCGACCGGGAAGTCCTTCCCGGGTGCGCATGAGTGAGGACAAAGTGCGCAGGAAAGACAAGTGTTGGTCTGTGGGGTCAGTCTAGAGATTCTAGAGAGCTACCAGGGGTGACAGCCGCCGGCTACGAGGTGGCCGGGGTGTTACAGTTAAGGCGGGAATGACATAAACGACCATATCATGGTTCAGAAAAAGTATCACGTCATAGGTTTCGAAAAAGTTGTAACATGTTGTCGCGTAGCTGATATAAAAATGGGCTTATGTAAATTACACCATCCGCGCCACACACAATTTTATAGCCTGGCGCTTGTACGCATTCACTTTTGCTGTGCACGCATGGCCCCACTAGGCCTTGTGCCTTTGTATGGCCAAGTAGACTATTTGTATTGATCGTGCATGCACCGTGCTTTCCTAGCCTGAAATTGGACACGCATGCATGGTCCCAAGCAGGAATTAATTAAGAGACATGAGATGCTAGTAGATTAGTAGGAGAAGAGAAAAACAAGCTGATATTATTTATTAGAATGGTGCCAACAAGTGAATAGAAGACCATGTACACGACTAATCACTTCTCTATTAATCACGCTAGCCGACACGACTCTTTGCTGTCGTTTATGGCCGCACCAGGTAACATCAAAGTCTCTCCTGCTCATGGATTCAATTAAAGGAACTGACATCAAATATTCTCTCACAAGGGATGTCCCGTGTGCGACAGGAGGTGGGAAACCATGTACACGATAGAACCATCTAAGGCATCAGGCAGTGTGGAGAACACACCAAACAGATGCAGACAAAACTGTTTTTATAATGTACACCTTTGCAACCATTGAGTGCATACCGCATACACCATTCCCCTTAATTTATTTAGTAGTATGGATGGGAAATAAAGTTAGTATGATGGAGAAGAATTTGTACAGCATGTATGTCAAGGGACCAAAGGTGGATGGCGGGATCGTGTGGGACCAACATGGCATAAAATCTAACTATGCTTATTTTCAATTTCTATTATGAATTTTGGACCAAAAATTCATCAAGGGCAAAAGAGTCTTTTTACATCCCCATTTGTGTTTAGAATGCACTATAGGAGTTAAGGTGTCAAATAGGGAAGAATTTTTTTTTAGGGCCAAATAGGGAACAAGATTTTAAGAAAGGGCGAAAAAAGAAATTCTCTCATATAAATACCCCTCCCCTTCTTCCACCTCTAGTTAGCTCGTACATTGAAGTCCTCCATTGCTCACCTACTCAAGAGATATCACAATCCTCCACACAAACTTGTTGATCATCGGAGGATTGAAGGATAAGGCCCTGATCAACATCTTCACCAAGTCGTTCTTCATTTACCCCCACATTTAATTGAGGGATTTGTGTCTATGGTTTCCTTGTGCAAAACCTAGTCTTTATTGCTAGTCACTTGTTGTTTGTGACAGATTCTTGGTGTTCTTGTGAGCCCCTGATACATATCCAACGTATCTATAATTTCTGATGCTCCATGATGATATTATGCCAATTGCTACATGTTTTTTCCCTTCTTTATAGCATTTTACACGTTTTCCGGGACTAACCTATTAACAAGATGCAAAGTGCCAGTTCCCTATTTTCTGATGTTTTCAGTTTCTGAAAAGTTGTTCTAGAAATATTCTCCGAATTGGATGATTCAAAAGCCAGAAGTCTTAGAAGTTCCAGAAGCATCCAGGCGGCCCGAAGAGACCCAGAGGGGGGCCCTAGGGCCCCCACACCATAGGCTCGCGCGGGCTCCCCCTGACCGCGCCGGCTAGTGGTGTGGGCCCCTCGGGCGCCCACCGACGTTGCCCTTTCGCCTATTTATACTCCCCCGAGGGAAAACCCTAAGGGAATGGACCTTTTCCGCAAAATACATCTGTAGCTCCGCCACCGCCATCGACAAGTTTCGGGGGACAGATCTCTGTTCTGGCACCCTGCCAGGACGGGGAAGTGCCCCCGGAAGCCATCTCCATCGACTCCACCGCCATCTCCATCACTGTTGCTGTCTCCTATGATGAGGAGGGAGTAGTTCTCCCCTGGGGCTGAGGGCTCTACCGGTAGCTATGTGGTTCATCTCTCTCTCCCATGGCGTGATCTATATGTGATCATGAGATTTGTATCTATTTAAATTTGTAGATGTTACTCTTCATCTTTTGCTACTCAAGTGCTTTATTAATATGAACTTTGGAGTCACCTTGTATCGCGGCGTGAAGGTGACAGTGTGCACGTCGTGTGTGTCTCCTCTATGAAATTGTGGAGTTTTCTTAGTACCTTCTAGGGCGCTCATAGTGACAGCATGGGGTTAACTAGACATGGGAATACAAACTTGAGGAGTGTTGTTACAGTCCTATGCAATGATTAGTGTTCGTTATCCAACAGGAAAGTGTTAAGAGTAGCATAGTGAGAGAAGCTATCTAGTTATTCATTTATGTGATCATTGTTGAGAGTGTCCACTAGTGAAAGTAGGATCCCTAGGCCTTGTTCCAAGCATTGAAACACCATTTTCCACCTGTTCTGCTACATGTTTGCTTGCTGCCATATTTATTTCAGATTACTATTATTACTTATAACCATCCATATTACTCCCATTTCACTATCTCTTCGCCGAATTAGTGCACCTATATACCTGACAAGTATATTGGGTGTGTTGGGGACACAAGAGACTTCTTGTATCTTAATTGCAGGGTTGCTTGAGAGGGATATCTTTGACCTCTACCTCCCTGAGTTCGATAAACCTTGGGTGATCCACTTAAGCGAAACTTGCTGCTGTTCTACAAACCTCTGCACTTGGAGGCCCAACATTGTCTACAAGAATTGAAGTGTGCGTAGACATCAAGCTCTTTTTTGGCGCCGTTGCCGAGGAGGTAAGGTAAAAGGTTCTCACATCCTCGGGTGTGAGTGCTCGAAGTTATTTCCTTTAGATTCTGCAATTATATCTTTTTGTTTCTTGTTTTTATTTTCACTAGTTAGGCTTATTTTTACTTGTTACTTGTTTTTATCTTTATGCTTAAATGGAAAACAACGAAAATATGAGAGAGATTTATAATATTTATCTTGAGTTAGGACATGAAGTGTTTGAAGAGAAAATTTAAAAACCTATGGAACTTTTTTTGCATGCTAGTGGCAATGTTATTAGTATGAAATCTTTAAACACCATTATTGCTGCTATGGAAAAGTCTAAGCTTGGGGATGCTAGTTTATATGAAAATGATCTTTTTAGTCCCCCAAGCACAGAGGAGAAACCTTGCTTTGATGATGAGCCTATGCCTATTATATATAGTAGTGATCATGATTGGGAAAAGCACACTACTTTTGATATTGAAAATGATGATATATAAAGCTCTAAACTTGTGGATGATGTGTTTGAAAATCCTTTTGCTACTGATGATTATATGATTGATACATATCCTCCTAGTAAAAATGATGATATGTTTACAAATGAACACATTTTGGAGGATAACTATTCTATTGCTTATGATGATATTATTCTTCCTATATATGATGATTACAATTATGAATATGATATTTTTAGTCCACCTACTATTGAGGAGAAAATTTATTCTGATGATACTATGCCTCCTATATTTGATGATTATGGTGATGAGAATAATAATGATAGCTATTTTGTTGAATTTGCTCCCACTACTATTAATAAGAATGACTATGCTTATGTGGAAAGTATTAATTCTTTTATGCATTTGGGTCATGATAAGAATGTTTTATGTGATAGTTATATTGTTAATTTTATTCATGATGCTACTGAAAGTTATTATGAGAGAGGGAAACATGGTTTTATGCATCTCAACAATATTAAGTTTTCCATCTTTATGTTGAAATTTTTGAAGCTGCACTTATTTTGTCTTCCTATGCTAGTCAGTTTGTGCTTCGTTGACTTGTTTTTCTACAAGATTCTTTTTCATAGGAAGTGGGTTAGACTTAAATGTGTTTTATATTTTCTTCTTGATGCTCTCTTATTGTGCTTCAACTCTTCTACTTATGTGAGCATCTGTTAAAAATCATTGTGCCTAGCTAAAAGGCTTTAAAGAAAAGCGCTATCGGGAGACAACCTGTTTTATTTCTCCGTTTTCAAACAGTTTTCTTTGATGTGCTTTGCACCTGGGTGTTATCTATTTCCTTAGAAACCCCACTGTATCTTTTCTTTTGAGTGTTTGTTGAGCCAAGTAAAGCCTCTAGTGGAAAGTTGAGCCTGTATTTCGGATTTCTGCGCAGGAAACAGATTTCTGCTGTCCACTGTTAATTCCGTTAAAAATCACAGAAAATTAAAAATGACCTGAGCTTTTTTTTGCTTCATCCTGAGTTATATACGCAAAGTTTTTTAGAAAACCACTTTTTGATTTGAGCAACAAAAGATATTTGAAAAAATTGATCTTTGCCTGCTGTTCTGTTTTGACAGATTTCTGCCATTTATTGTATTTGCATCTTAATCTCTTTCTTTTGGTGTTCTTTTGAGAAAAAGAGTTTTAAAAGAAGTTGTGACAGTAGCTAATGTGTTTTTGAGTGTTAGACTTGTGTTGAAACTAAACCATGTGAATCTATTATTTCAATTGCACTAACGTTGCTAATGAAGATTGTGAGAATTTTGATGTGAAGGAAGTTTTCAAGGGTCAAGAGAAGAGGATGATATGATGTGATCAAGAAGAGTGAAAATCCTAAGCTTGGGATGCCCCGGTGGTACATCCCAGCAAATTACAAGAGGACTCAAGCGTCTAAGCTTGGGGGTGCCCAAGGCACCCCCTTCTTCATCAACAAATTATCAGGTCACTTCTAGTGAAACTATATTTTTATTCGGTCACATCTTATGTGCTTTACTTGGAGCGTCTTTTATTTTTGCTTTAAGTTTGTTTAGTTTTATTTGCTGTAGTAAATGGTTGGATCTTATCATACTTGTGTGGGAGAGACACATACTCCGTTTTCATTGCTTAGAACACTCTAGTTTTCATTCTTATTGTGCTGTGAGTGTTCACTTTCTGCTAGTACTGTGTTTAGCCTTTGTTTTCATGCATCTCTTATTCAGAGCTGTTAGCTTTTGTAGTTAGGTGGTTCTCATATGTGTGTTTTCTTGGAAATAGGAATGCTATGTGGTATTTGGTATAGTGGAAAATTTTGCATGGTCTTGTAGATCACAGCAGTGATTCACTTGAATCACTGCTGTTGTTTTGAGATATTAATTTTTTTAATGGATAAACGGGAAGGACTAGTAAGTATAAACTTTTAATGGTTGGTCTAAGAAACTTGAAACTGTGCCACACTTAAATTACCAGCTGATAGAAACAATGGTATATGATTGCTACGAGTGATACATTTCTGATCGGCCGTTTGTTACGCGCTACGGTCGGGGTAGCTAACAGTGACTTGTCACTGCCACGGACCCTGTTGGGGGAAAGATAACCTGGTACCCCTAAGGACGAAGAAAATATGACCAGCCAGAAGCGAGACCCGGCCAGGAGGCAAAGCCTGGTCTGGGGGTAACTCAGCTTTGGAAGATGCTATAGAAGGAAGATTCTGGAAGACCCGGAAACCTTGTACAAGTTGGAGACTCAAGACTTGGAGGTCACGCAGGGGACCTAGATTAGGACTCTTAATATGGTATGACCCAGTTTTTACCTTGTACGACCAGGAGACCAGCCGCCCATATAAGCAGGCTCCTAGGTCATAGAGAGAGAGAGAGATTTCGGGTAGAAACCCTAGATTCCAGGTCTCGGCGAGAGTCAGCACGAGCCAAATTCCAGGTCTCGGCGAGAGTCGGCCAAATTCCAGTTCTCGGCGAGAGTCAGCACGAGCCAAATTCCAGGTCTCGGCGAGAGTCGGCCAAATTCCAGGTCTCGGCGAGAGTCAGCACGAGCCAAATTCCAGGTCTCGGCGAGAGTCAGCACGAGCCAAATTCCAGGTCTCGGCGAGAGTCGGCCAAATTCCAGGTCTCGGCGAGAGTCAGCACGAGCCAAATTCCAGGTCTCGGCGAGAGTCAGCACGAGCCAAATTCCAGGTCTCGGCGAGAGTCGGCCAAATTCCAGGTCTCGGCGAGAGTCAGCCCGAGCTAAATTCCAGGTCTCGGCGACATTGCAGTCCGAACCTCTAGATCGATTGCTAATAAGATCCCAGCTGGAAGTAAGCTATTATCTCCCATGGAGAGGTCGAACCAGGATAATCCTTGTGTACAAGACAAAGAGATCCAAGAGCCCTAGCAACATCGCTTGATATCGAGCATCCAGTGTAACCCTAAAGTTGAGTTTTTATATCAAGATCGGAGACTCGGCGACTTTGATTGCCGGCTACCAGATCGAGTTGCATCATGTTTTTCTCTGAGCTAAACCCTCTCCCAAACACCTGTGTCGTCTTGCCCCAAGATAAGTTACCACTAGTAACGTCTGCCGTGATAATCCCACGACAGTTGGCGCCCACCGTGGGGCCCACGTCCAAGGGTGTTTACATCACGGGAGAAGCTCGGGAGAACATGAAGAACCTCATCATCGGCGAGATCTACATCAACCCCGAAGGAGAGAAGATGGTGGACGATTTTGGCTGGGGGCCAGAGTCGGATCTGCTCGAATCCGGATCTGTCATCACAATCGGCCGGGTCAACATCCTCATCGGCATGGTACGTACGTCCGGTTCAATCCCCGATGATTTTGAGTATGATTCTATATCAGCTTAGCCCAAGAGTGCTGCGCAACTTCGGTTAGCATGGCCCGGAGCGCTTCGCAAAAATTTATATCAGCTTAGCCCAAGAGTGCTGCGCAACTTCGGTTAGCATGGCCCGGAGCGCTTCGCAAAAATTTATATCAGCTTAGCCCAAGAGTGCTGCGCAACTTCGGTTAGCATGGCCCGGAGCGCTTCGCAAAAATTTATATCAGCTTAGCCCAAGAGTGCTGCGCAACTTCGGTTAGCATGGCTCGGAGCGCTTCGCAAAAATTTATATCAGCTTAGCCCAAGAGTGTTGCGCAACTTCGGTTAGCATGGCCCAGAGCGCTTCGCAAAAATTTATATCAGCTTAGCCCAAGAGTGATGCGCAACTTCGGTTAGCATGGCCCGGAGCGCTTCGCAAAAATTTATATTAGCTTAGCCCAAGAGTGCTGTGCAACTTCGGTTAGCATGGCCCGGAGCGCTTCGCAAAAATTTATATTAGCTTGGCCCGAGAGTGCTTCGCAATATTGTAAAATATTCTATTAATATTAGCTTAGCCCAAGAGTGCTGCGCAACTTCGGTTAGCATGGCCCGGAGCGCTTCGCAAAAATTTATATTAGCTTGGCCCGAGAGTGCTTCGCAATATTGAGAAATATCCTATTAGTATAAGCTTAGTCCAAGAGTGCTTCACAACTTCGGTTAGTGTTGCCCAAAGAGTTCTTGGCAACTGTCGAGACATCGTAGTAGTTTTCATAGACTGGGGTGCCATGAGACTACGGTAGAGACGTGGGGTAACGGGATAGCGTAGTAACACAGAACACGGGATTTTACCCAGGTTCGGTACGTCGCGACAGTACGGCGTACCTACTCCTGCACTTCTCACTAATTGGGACTAAAGCCCGTATAACAGGGTTACAATGTGAGGGAATAGATCTAGCTACTCGGCGAGGATGAACTTCTCGGCGAGTTGCGTAGAGCTTAAGCTTGAACCTAGAACCTTGGAACTTATGAAACTTATCTAATGTATCTCCCGTCCGGCTTTATATAATAGCCGGATTAGGGCTTACAGAACAAGAAACCTAGAAGACTACGTTTAACTTGTAACTTGGAAAGTAAGGAATCCGTCTTCTCCTCCAAGCCAGATCACGTGGGCCGTGATCCGGGTTCTTCTAGAATCCGGCTTCTGCGCGTCGGACTACTGGGCCGCCCAATGGACCTAAGCCCATTACCATGTAGGCCACCCTAGTAGTCCGGCTCTTTTGTCTACCATCTTCTATACCCCTATTCAGTATATATCCGACAGTAGCCCCCAGGAAGGATCAAAACTCTGAAACTCTGCCTTTCGTCAAATACATTTTGTCCGGGAAAACTTGATTCAGCAGTCTTGATTCTTTCTTCTTTCCTTTTTTGAAGGAGATGGTAAAACAAAACTCGGAACTATGAAAATCCGGCTTTTCTTCTCGCGATCCTTCGCGGAAAAGGAAATTATGACATCAGCGCCTTAATCATGCTGACGCAAGCGCCGCTTGGTTTCACGCGAGAAACCCTGCAACGTATCTCTGACAGATTCTCACGAGAAACGAGGAGATAGCCATCATTCCTCTGTCGTTCCGTTTCCCGGATTTTCCGGCGAACGACACGCGTCGAACATCCAACGGTCAAAAGAGCCGTTGGCACGTATCTAGAGGTTTTCAGGCTATAAATAGCCGTCCTCGTCCCCATCGGCAATCTTCTTCACTCCCTCACTGCCCTCACCATTGTTGCGAACGCGAGCTTGAGAGCGAGAACGAGACCTTGCCCCGACGAGCTCTTCGCACGCCGGAGCGCACACACATCACCAAGGAAGATGGCTTCTCCGTCGTCCTCACCGGCTCGCGCCTCCATCGACGAACTTTTGGGCGACCTAGATCCACAGCTAGGGTCGCCCAAGCACGCCGGCGGCGAGCCGGAAAAGACCACGGCATCCGCGGCGGGCGGAGGAAACGCTTCCGCCGCCGCGGACGTCGCGGGCCCAAGCGCCACAACAACTCCGCCGTTTGCTTCAGAACCGGCGGGGGTCAAGATTCACTCCCGTGGCACTGAGCGCTTCTCCACTGGAGCTGATGAAGAAGCAGAATTTGTCGGAAATTGGAATCAGAGTAATACTTCACTCGTCCTCCTTCGTCGGATGTCAAGGGATAAATTAATAGTTAAAGGCAAATGGCGGATCTCGAAGGATGAGCCAGTGCCCAAGCCAAAGGAAGGAGAACGCGTCCTCCTTACCTCTCATATCACGAGAGGTATGGGTTTTCCCCCTTCCGCCTTTTTCCTAGACGTCCTAAACTTTTATGGTGTTCAACCACATAATATCTCTCCAAATTCCATCCTTCAATTAGCTAGTTTCCAAGCTCTTTTCGAAGGGTATCTTGGAATAATTCCCAATTTAGACTTCTGGCATTATTGTTTTGAGGTAAAACATAACATCACAAACGGTGTTTCGCCCATCTGCGGGACCATATCTTTTACCCTCAGAAACTTTAGGGAAGAATGGTACCCAAAGATAAGAATGCCAAAACCTGACCAATCTTGGCTAGGTTCTTTCTTTTATCACCAAGACATTCCGTTCCCCAGCAAAGAAACCGGAATTCCTCCCTTTGTTAATTCTGCCGCTATTCCTCACGAGAATTGGACACTTGCAGTAACAGAGGATTTGCCTGAAAACCTGATGAAAATAAAGCGGCGCATTGCCAAACTTTCTTCTTCTCAACCACCTTTAGTTTGGAAGGATATCGTTTTATGCTGGTTTGGACGTCGCGTACAACCTTTATCCCTTCGTTCCCGACTTCTTTGCGAGTACACGGGACCGGAAGATAGCATGAGAGGCACCGATAGGTCCTTTAGCAAGAAGGATTTTATAGAACGCCTTCATCAGATAGTTGCCGCCGATAACCAGATTGAGGAAAGTCTAGCCATTTATCATGCGGAAAATCTGGTTCCTAAGGTACTTTCCTTCCCTTGTTTCTGAGTTTCCTCAGATTGTCTTCTCTCTTCATTTTTTAACATACTGTTAATTCTTTCCTAGTTTGACGAACTTGGAGAAAATGATCTTGCTTCTGATGCTGAAATCAGCAAATTACATGCCGAGTTTTACAACAACCAAAAGCGCAAGAGGCAAACTACTATCAAAGAATAATTTCCTTCTGCAGCTACGGGTAAAAGGGGGAAAACGAATATGCCAATGGGCGGAAATTTTCAATCACCTGTCAGAAACGAATTCATTCCTGCTCCAGATGATATCCGGGTGAAAGAAGAACCTTTCGACGACCTCGGATATATTCGTCCGGAAGCTAAGAAATTTTTTGCTCCTGCGCCTCTGGTTCGCCCTTGGCCACAAAATGGATTAGTTATCCGCAACAATATCGCATTCTCGCCCCGCCAGGTCATACACGATGGCCTTCACCACGTTGGAATTCTTTTCATGGAATATGCCAGAGAATTCAAGGAGACCTTAGCTGATTTGCGAGAAATGAGCCAGGTAATACCTCTAGCCCCCAAGCATTAAGTTGAAAATCTAAATTCTTCTTAATGCTTCTTTGTATGCTTGTTCAAACTTAAGCATCTGGCTTTCATTTCCATGTTTCAGCATTCCGCAGATGCCATAAACTTGGAAGTTTTGAAAAAACTTAGCCTCAAAAGCAGAGAAGTAAAAACACTTCAATCTGTTATTGAGTCAAAAAGCAACGAACTGGCGTCGTCTCAAAAGCAATTATCAAAAGCCACCGGTATTTTACTTCGTGTTTATTGATTTTTGCTGGAAAATCATTGCTAGATCTTGCCGTAATGTCGGATTATTTTGTCCCTGCTTTTCAGCTGCTTTAACCAAAGCCAAGAAGCTCACAGCAAACGCTGCTTATTTTTCTCAACTTCGTGAAGAAAACTCCAACCTTCAAAGAGAACTTTCAAAAGTTCGAGAAGAACTGGAAGCCAGTAATCTAGCCCTTGGGATTGCGCAATCCAAGGCTTCTTTGCAGGCAGCAGAGGATAAATCTATTATCAATGATTTAGAAAGTATGCTATTCCCTCGTATGAAAGAGGGCGATGAAATTGACGCGGTTCTTGGTAAGTTGACTTCTTTTACCAATTCTTTCATGTCATATTTCTTGTATTCTCTAATCTTTGCTTTTGTCAAAAAAGCAGGAAATTTTCCAGGAATTTCTCGGACTGAAAAGATCCGGGCCTTTGGGAAGATATGGAATTCAATCAGAAATGCAGGAATGCATTTAATTAATAAATTCCTGCCCACAAGTAGTATACAATCTTCAGAAGTTTACCGACTTCCGGAAGCCATCATGGAGGTAGCAAATTCGAAGGAATCTTTCCTTCGCTCTGCTGCACGGGGTGGTGCGCGAATGGCACTTGGCCTCATGCGCTTACACTACCCTGATGCAAAATCCTGGCGTGTAGCATCCGGTATTCCTCAAGAATGTACAGAAGCACAAATAAATGCGATCTTTAATGAAGTTGAAGGCCACGCCACTCAGATTGCCTCCATGGTGAATATCTCCATTACTTATCCGGAAGAAGAAGTGCCCGCAGCCCCCGAGAATGATAGCAGTGATGAAGACTCAGAAGTTTAAGGGGGCGCACTTGACCTGGATGATGGATGTGTATAGTAGCTTTTTTACAATGTAATTCATATTGTAATGCTTCTATGTCATTTGTCGGAACAAGAACTCCGCCTTTTGCAATTTCAAGCTTCTTGCAAAGTTTTTCCGGGTTTGGCTGTTCCTTTATCTTCTAAGTAATCTGGCATCTGTGTTTTAACTGCTCTAGTGTTTAAAAATGGCTCAATTAGCAATATGTATCGTCATGTTGAGTAACTGGGGACGAACCAAACAGTTTTAAAAACTCAGAAACATGGATTATGCTAGAAGCATTTTTACTGACTAGTTTCAGTAACCCAACACATACACAATCAGATAAAACTTAGAGAAAACAAGGAACTATTTTGAAACTTGGGCACGCAGGCACAATCCGAGTTTCCTTTAACCTTGAACAGGCCGAATCATTCAGCTTTTAAACACCGAGCACGCAGGCACAATTCAGGTTAACATTGAGTATTTGTAAGATCATTGGGAAATAGATGAGGCGGAAATATTTTGTACGTATAATGAATATGAATTCCGACAACTTTATTTCATGATCTCAAAGATGTTTACATAGAAATTGAACTAAGTATAGAAGGGACGTAATTGCTGGATACTCCAAGGCCTATTTGTCTCTCCTAGTTCATCATCTATTTTTCTCTTTCTTTTGCGATTCGGCTTCTCGGGGTCGTCCTCCGTATATCGAATGTCAACAAGATAGTATGGTCCATTCTTCATGGCTTTACTGATGACAAATGGTCCTTCCCATACTGGGGCTAATTTGTGCTTCCTTTTCTGCACCAATCTCAGCACTAAGTCACCTTCCTTAAAAGAACGATGCCTGATTTTCCGACTGTGATAACGCCGTAAACCTTGCTGGTAGATGGCGGATCTTTGAAGTACAAGTTCTCGTTCCTCTTCTAAGAGATCGACGGCATCCTGTCGTGCTTCCTCGGCATCCGAGTCTTCAAAATTCTGCACTCTTGGGCTATCATGGATCATATCCGTTGGAAGAATAGCTTCCGCACCGTAAACCAGGAAAAACGGGGTTTGCTCGGTTGACCTATTTGGCGTCGTTCGAATACTCCACAACACGGAAGGTAGCTCTTCTACCCATGCTCCAGCTGCTCTATGGAGAGGAGTTTCGAGTCTTGGGCGTATTCCTTGCAGGATTGAACTGTTCATTCTTTCAACCTGTCCATTAGATTGCGGGTGTGCCACAGATGCAAGATCTAAGCGAATTCCCGTTTGTTGGCAGTATTTTGCCAACTCTCCAATGGAGAAATTTGTCCCGTTATCAGTTATTATGCTGTGGGGGACGCCATACCTCATTACTAAATCAATAATGAAATTTTTGGCAGTTGCGCCGTCCAGCTTTTTGATGGGTTTAGCCTCCACCCATTTTGTGTACTTATCTACCGCTACGAGTAGATGTGTAAGTCCACCTCTTGCAGTTTTGAACGGTCCCATCATATCTAGCCCCCAGACCGCAAACGGCCATGTGATAGGGATAGTTTTAAGTGCTTGGGCCGGCAAATTGGTCTGCTTGGCGTAATATTGGCATCCTTCGCACGTATTCACTATGCGTTCGGCGTCTGTCTTGGCTGTTAGCCAGAAAAACCCCGCCCGGAATGCTTTTTTGACTATGCTTTTTGATTGAGCATGATGTCCGCAATCGCCGGCATGGATTTCTTCCAGTATTTCTCTTCCTTCTTCTGGTGAAATACACCGTTGAAAAATTCCGGAAGTACTGCGCTTATACAAGTGGTCGTTGATCACCACGTATCCTTTGCATCGACGCTGTATTTGCCTTTGCAAGACCTCGTCTGCTCCTTCCGGATACTTCTGATTGACTAAGAAGTTTAAGTACGGGATTGTCCAATCCGGTTTAACGAGCATGACTTCAATTGTTTCAGATGCTAGAGGGTAATCAACGTCTCCACCTTTTATGGACGGTTCATGCAAATGCTGGACGAATACCCCTGGTGGTAAAGTTTTTACTCTCTCTGATCCCATGCGGGCTAACGCATCCGCGTTCCAATTTTCCTCCCTTTTTATGTGAAGGACTTCGAACCCGAAGAAGCAGATGGCAAACTCATCCACCGTTCTCCGATATTCGGCCATTATAGGGCTTTTCGCGTCCCAGGTTTGGTTGAGCTGATGCTGTACCAAATCCGAGTCTCCATAGCACAAGATGCGTTTTACCCCTATTTCTTTTGCAATATGCAAGCCATGAAGCAAAGCTTCGTATTCTGCCACATTATTACTGGCGTTGAAGTGTATTTGCAATACATACTCCATTGTGTCTCCCTTGGGGGATTTTAGAACTACGCCGGCTCCAGCTCCTTCGTTCATCTTGGATCCGTCAAAGTGCATGATCCAGTACTCGGATTCTGGCAACGGTGTATTTTCCATTGCTTCTGTCCAGTCGGCGACGAAATCTGCCAAAACCTGGGATTTTATTGCCGTCCTTGGCTGGTACTTAATGTCGAAAGCTGCCAGCTCGATGCCCCATTTAGCTACTCGGCCGGTTGCCTCCGCATTGTTTATAATATCCCCTAGTGGTGCTTTACATACCACTGTTATAGAATGTCCTTGGAAGTAATGGCGCAGCTTTCTGGATGCAAAAAATACGCCATATGCCAGTTTCTGATAGTGCGGGTATCTTTGTTTGGATTCGGAGAAAACTTCGCTTATGTAGTATACCGGATGTTGATCTGGTATGCTTTGCTCTTCTTTTGTCCGTTCCACAACGATTACCGCGCTAATAACCCGATTAGTAGCCGTAAGGTATAGTAACATGGGTTCTTCGTCTTTGGGAGATGCCAAGATGGGAGCGTTCATCAAGGTTTCTTTTAACTGGGCCAACGCTGCATCGGCCTCTTCTGTCCATTCGAACTTGTCGGATTTCTTTAACAGTTTGTAGAGTGGTAAGGCTTTATCCCCCAGCCGACTAATAAATCTGCTGACGGCTGCAGCGGAACCCGTCAATCTTTGGACATCTTTTACACATGTAGGCTTTGAGATGTTCAAGATTGCCTTGATCTTTTCCGGGTTAACTTCTATTCCTCTGTGGGAAACGATGAAACCCAGAAGTTTTCCTGAGGGGACCCCGAATACGCACTTAGATGGATTCAACTTCATCTTGTAAGTGCGCAAATTCTCGAAGGTTTCTCGCAAATCCTCAAGGAGTGTATCTTTTTCCTTGGTTACGACAGCAATATCGTCCACATAAACATGGACATTTTTTCCAATCTGATTATGCAAACAACGTTGCATGCAACGCTGGTAGGTTGCACCTGCGTTCTTCAGGCCAAAAGGCATGGTTACGTAATAGTACGTCCCATACGGGGTTATAAAAGAAGTCTTGATTTGATCTTCCTTTTTCATGCGTATTTGGTGGTACCCGGAGTATGCATCCAAAAAGCATAAAAGCTCGGAGCCTGCAGTGGCATCTATTATTTGATCGATTCGCGGCAGTGCGAACCTATCTTTCGGACATAACTTGTTCAATCCTGTGTAATCTATACACATTCTGAGGGCAGTTGTGTCTTTCTTCGGTACTAATACCGGATTTGCGGACCAGTCAGTATGGATTACCTCCTTGATGAAATCCGCTGCTAAAAGCCGGATGATTTCCTTGCCAATAGCCTTCCGTCTTCTTCCGTCAAATCGACGGAGACCTTGTTTGACGGGTTTTGATCCAGGAATAACCTTGAGTTGGTGCTCAGCAAGCTCCCTGGGTACGCCTGGCATGTCAGCTGGACACCAGGCGAAAATATCCCAGTTCTCACGGAGGAACTTGGTGAGCTCGCCTTCCTATTTGTCGGTCATCCCAGTCCCTACTACGACAAATTTTGTCGGATCTTTGGGATCTAGGATTACCTGTCTTGTATTCTCGGACGCCTTGAAGCTATCTGTTGGCTTCCGAGTTTCTTTTCCTGCCGGCATTTCTTTCGGCGATACCTCCTTGGCTAACTCCTTCAGTTCTTCCTGAGCTATAACTCTTTGAGCGCAAAGGGCGTTTTGCTTCTCCAACTCGTTTGCCAGCTTGAAATCACCGGCAATGGTGATTACTCCTCCTTTGGGTCCTGGCATCTTCAGCTTGTTGTAGATATAGCAAGATCTTGCCATAAATTTGGCGAAAGCCGGACGTCCGAGTATTGCGTGATACACGCTCTCGAACGGCACAACTTCGAAGGATACTTTTTCCTGCCGGAAGTGATCTTTATCTCCGAAGGTGACATCTAGGGAAATTTCTCCTAGGGATCGTGCTTGCCTGCCAGGAACAATGCCATGGAAGCGTATATTGCTGTAGTTGAGCTGGGACTCGGATATCTTCAAGTGTTTCAGTGTATCCAGGTACATTATGTTGATGCTGGATCCTCCGTCCATCAGCACTCTTCTTAGCCTAGTGTTTTGAACAATAGGGCTTACAACAAGAGCTTGTGTGCCGGGTTCCGGGATATTTCCGGGATGATCTGACTGATCCCAGATTATCGGTGTGTTGGAGTACTTCAAGAATTTTGGGGTTGCAGGAACAACCGCGTTTATTTCTCGAAGTGTCCTTTTGGCCACCTTTGCTCACGGGGTTGCTAAGAAAGTTAACATTGCTTCTCCGTCAACTCTCGGAAATTTGGGTTCGCCTTTTCGCTGTTGTTCCTGGATTTTGTCATCAGTGTCCGATTCACTGTCTTCTTTTTCAGCTTCTGGCTTTTGTTTGGCAGGTTTCCTCTTGGAACCCTTCCCTTTATTTCCGGATCCTGCATTGCCTTTCATATGCTTGTTTAGCCGGCATTGCGCATTTGTATGGGTAGGTTTCCCAAACTGAGAGTGGTGGACGCAGGGTTCCGACTTAATTCTCTCCCATTCTTCGGGAGTGTAATTGATTGGGTCTGGACTGCGGCCTTTCCACTTGTTCCCCTTTTCTCCTCCAAAGGCTATGTTAACCTCCTTGGGCTTTGTTGTTGACTCCGGAGTTCCTTTTTTATCAGAACGAGGTGTTTTCTTGGCCAGTATCAGTGACTCAATATTGCCTCCTCTTGCTCTGATATCGTCTTCGGCTGCAGCATGCTCATTAGCGGTTGTAAGCATAGATCCGAGATCTTTGTGCTTTTTAGAACCAACCATGAACGGTACCAGTCCGGGTTTTAGGCCATTGACGAAAGCAGTCATTGCTTGTACGTCAGTTACTCCAGAGCAACTATTCTTCATTGCAGTCCATCTGGAGATGAAATCCACGTATGGTTCGTCTTCAAATTGGGTGCAACGGTTCAGCTGGTTGATGCTATTTGGGCGTTTGTATGTTCCCCGAAAATGCTGAGTAAATACTCTCGCCATATCATCCCAACTGTCGACAGTTCTTGATGGTAAACCATTGATCCAATCTCTGGCTCCGTCTAGCAACATTAGGGGAAGAAACTTGACAGCTTCCAGGTCTGTCCCGTTGTTGATTTGGACGGCTGTGTAATAATCTGAAAGCCAGGTATCCGGGTTTGTACTGCCGGTATATTTTTGGTAGGTTGGACCAACTTTGGCGAAGCTAGAATGCAGGGTTATCCTTCGGATCCTGTCAGTAAAACACTTAGGACCAAAGTATAGATCATCCTTTTCTGCTCTATCAATATGTGCAGAATATCTCCCGGCTGAATGGACAGAAGGGGATCTGCTCCTTTCTTTTCCATTGTTGCGCGGACGCGCTTTTCCGGGGTTATCTCTATCTCTTCCGTTGTCACGCCCCCTGGGATTAGGTGGAGTCCTGCTCCTGTACCTTTCCTTATCCTTAGGCGGTGTCCGAGATCTTTCACGTCTGTGAGGTGTATCGTATCTTCCAGCTTTTTCAGCTGGGTTTCTCGGAGGTGGCATTATTTTACCGTCATTCCGGTGTTTGTCTTCCCGATCGTGTGGTTTATATCCATCTTTCGGGAGATGAGGTCCGGTTCTAGACGCTGCGTCCCGGTTGTCGGGGTTTTTCTTGTCTTTTCTCGGATCCTCTTTTTTATCCGAATCTCCGGGTTCTTCCGGTCCAGGTGCTCCAGCAGCGCAAGTAACCGTTTTGCAGAGGGCGGAATTATCATGCAGCCTCCCTGATCGCTCTTGGCCTCGCTGTTGCTGCTGTAATGCTTTTCCTAGGAAAGCATACACCCCTTGGAGTTTTTCCCCGTTGGAGTACAGATCGTTGTTTAAGATGGCGAACGCTGCTTCCGCGTTTTCCGCTGCGATTTTGTATATTGGTTCGCCCTTAGCGTCTTTGCCGTTTAACTGCTTTTGCCAAGATGGGTTATAGAACCTTTCTTTCGGCGACAGTTCTTCCGGTTTTGCAATTCCGGGTAACCTAGTAGGTTTTAAGGCAGATCTATGCTTTCTCTCGTACTCCTCTATTTCTTCCTTCATGACTTTGATGTCATTATGGGTTTGTTGGAGATGTTGCCGAGATCTAAGCAGATGTTGCTGTTGCCGTTGGAAAGCTTGTCTCCTGGCTTCCAGCATCTCAGGGGGTTCATTGGGTCCCACTGGAGTTTGTAATAGTTCTTGCTCTTCCAGTTCTGTCATTGGCGGAGCAGTGATTTCCTTAGATTTCTTTTCCGCGGGCTTTGTGCCACTAATATCTCCAACTTCCAGGTTTTCATCAGCGAGATCAGCTGACTTTTTCTTCCGGAGTTTGTACTGGAGTTTTTTAGAAGCACGGTGCTTTTTCTTGGAAGAAGGAGGTTTTTTGACAGGTTCATCTTCTGTCATCTCCTTGACATTAGGGAATATCGGGGAAGTTTCTCCGTCTTCTCTCTCTTCCACTGGCGGAGGGGTTTTAGGGCTTTCCTGGCTGTCGGCACCCGTTGTATCGGCTGGTTTTGCCATTAGCACTTCATGGAATCCCTCTTGAAAGGACTTAACTTTTCTTACGAAGGCATCATCGTCTTCGTCTTCGGAGTCGAAGTTATCCGATCCGGTTTCCGACTCCAATCTCGCCTCTATGGCGGCAAGCACGGACTCTGTTTTCGAGTTCATCGTTTGGTTGACGGATGTCGGATCTTCCGTCTCTGTGACGGGTATTGGTTCTTCCGTCTCTATGACGGGTAGGTTGTTATCTGCCTCTTGCACGGGATTTCCGTCATCCGTGTTTTCAGCGATCTCGGATTGCACCATGCCGATGAAGTGCGTATCACTGTTTTGTCGGCGATCTGAGCAAAATCCGGCATCATAGTCGTCTTTGACTGGGTATAGGGCGGGTGGGAAATACTTGCTTCCACCGCAAAACCCCATTGCCTCCGCGGTTAATCCGATAAAGATGTTAGCAGATCCAATCGGTAAAACGCAGGCACTTACCAGGTGGTTTTGCGCCGGTATATAGGATCCGTTGTCGAGGAAGCGCCCGACGTCGTTGTCGAATTCCAAGCTTCCGACAGTGATCGATCTTCCAATTCCGCCGAGTATCCCAGATCGGAATTTCACGCCTGACGTCGTTTGCCCCACGGTGGGCGCCAACTGTCGAGACATCGTAGTAGTTTTCATAGACTGGGGTGCCATGAGACTACGGTAGAGACGTGGGGTAACGGGATAGCGTAGTAACACAGAACACGGGATTTTACCCAGGTTCGGTACGTCGCGACAGTACGGCGTACCTACTCCTGCACTTCTCACTAATTGGGACTAAAGCCCGTATAACAGGGTTACAATGTGAGGGAATAGATCTAGCTACTCGGCGAGGATGAACTTCTCGGCGAGTTGCGTAGAGCTTAATCTTGAACCTAGAACCTTGGAACTTATGAAACTTATCTAATCTATCTCCCGTCCGGCTTTATATAAAAGCCGGATTAGGGCTTACAGAACAAGAAACCTAGAAGACTACGTTTAACTTGTAACTTGGAAAGTAAGGAATCCGTCTTCTCCTCCAAGCCAGATCACGTGGGCCGTGATCCGGGTTCTTCTAGAATCCGGCTTCTGCGCGTCGGACTACTGGGCCGCCCAATGGACCTAAGCCCATTACCATGTAGGCCACCCTAGTAGTCCGGCTCTTTTGTCTACCATCTTCTATACCCCTATTCAGTATATATCCGACAGCAACAGTATGTGGATCAATGTGGTAATGTTGCACAATTAAGCCTTTACTTTATAAACATTGATCCGGGTCTTGGGGGCTCTTACTTGAATAGTTTGTAGCTGCAATCCTAAGACCTGGCTTTTATGCCGCCAGTATAATCCTTGCCTATCTTGCTTAAGCTCGATGTGACTCGCACTTATATGGCCTGTTTGCTCTCCTGTAATCTCAATCAGTTATGATGCCCATGGGGACTTAACTGACCCTGTTTTTCAGAGTGAGTTCAGCAGTGATAATCCATGCGAAAGCCGGCTTACAGTTAAAGGTTTGCAAAAGAGTCATCTAAACCATCGACATATTGAGAGGACCCACCTCGGTAACCTGGAGGCATAAGAACCCAGGAAGAAACATGATTTATGGGATGTTATTGAGATAAACCTAGAGGCGTATGAACCCAGGAAGAATAACCGGGTTTTATCCTTTTATATATTATTTGTCTTATTTCGGGAGTTTAACCTGGATGATCGAGCTTGCTGCTTCACCTGAAACATGACGCCTAAAATCAAGATCATGAAGGAGAACAAGACCAGCTCGAATCCAGCTTAAACTTGGGGGCTACTGTTGGGGGAAAGATAACCTGGTACCCCTAAGGACGAAGAAAATATGACCAGCCAGAAGCGAGACCCAGCCAGGAGGCAAAGCCTGGTCTGGGGGTAACTCAGCTTTGGAAGATGCTATAGAAGGAAGATTCTGGAAGACCCGGAAACCTTGTACAAGTTGGAGACTCAAGACTTGGAGGTCACGCAGGGGACCTAGATTAGGACTCTTAATATGGTATGACCCAGTTTTTACCATGTACGACCAGGAGACCAGCCGCCCATATAAGCAGGCTCCTAGGTCATAGAGAGAGAGAGATTTCGGGTAGAAACCCTAGATTCCAGGTCTCGCCGAGAGTCAGCACGAGCCAAATTCCAGGTCTCGGCGAGAGTCGGCCAAATTCCAGGTCTCGGCCAGAGTCAGCACGAGCCAAATTCTAGGTCTCGGCGAGAGTCGGCCAAATTCCAGGTCTCGGCGAGAGTCAGCACGAGCCAAATTCCAGGTCTCGGCGAGAGTCGGCCAAATTCCAGCTCTCGGCGAGAGTCAGCACGAGCCAAATTCCAGGTCTCGGCGAGAGTCAGCACGAGCCAAATTCCAGGTCTCGGCGAGAGTCGGCCAAATTCCAGGTCTCGGCGAGAGTCAGCACGAGCCAAATTCCAGGTCTCGGCGAGAGTCAGCACGAGCCAAATTCCAGGTCTCGGCGAGAGTCGGCCAAATTCCAGGTCTCGGCGAGAGTCAGCCCGAGCTAAATTCCAGGTCTCGGCGACATTGTAGTCCGAGCCTCTAGATCGATTGCTAATAAGATCCCAGCTGGAAGTAAGCTATTATCTCCCATGGAGAGGTCGAACCAGGATAATCCTTGTGTACAAGACAAAGAGATCCAAGAGCCCTAGCAACATCGCTTGATATCGAGCATCCAGTGTAACCCTAAAGTTGAGTTTTTATATCAAGATCGGAGACTCGGCGACTTTGATTGCCGGCTACCAGATCGAGTTGCATCATGTTTTTCTCTGAGCTAAACTCTCTTCCAAACACCTGTGTCGTCTTGCCCCAAGATAAGTTACCACCGGTAACGTCTGCCGTGATTGCTACGAGTGATACATTTCTGATCGGCCGTTTGTTACGCGCTACGGTCGGGGTAGCTAACAGTGACTTGTCACTGCCACGGACCCTCTGGGAGTGATTTGCACTTTGCCTTGTAAGATGATTTTCTTATTTTAATCTTTTAACTTGTGAGTTCTATGTTGCGGTTTCCTGGCACTTCCACCATCCATATTTTCTAGCCTCTTCGGTACTGTGCATTGCCCTTTCTCACATTGAGAGTTGGTGCAAACTTCGCCAGTGCATCCAATCTCGTGGGAGGACTTTGTTCTCCTGCACATAATCCCATATATTCTTCCTCAAAACAGCCACCATACCTACCTATCATGGCATCTCCATAGCCATTCCGAGATATATTGGTGCACAACATCCACCTCCATTATGTTACTTGATGATGAGCTTCATGGTTATTTATGCATACTGCTACACTGGCAGGAGCATGTAGTTAGAGACATCAGAGATATTTCTTTATGAGTTATGAGTACTAAGAGTGTGATGATTCATTGTAATATAGGATGTTTCCCCTACCGGTGAGGATATAATATATAAAAAATAAATATAAAATGAAAAGGCCCAAAAATAAAAAATAAAAATGGCCAAAGAGAGAATAAAGAGAGAGGGGGCGCATCACTATCCTTTATATACCACACTTGTGCTTCATGTTTAGCACCAATACTTCAGTTTGGAGAGATTTTTCATATTATCATTCATTCATAACTATGTGGGGAGTTTTACATTATAGAACTTGGCTTGTATATTTCAATGATGAGCCTCCTCAAATGAGCTCTAGGTCTTCATGAGCAAGCAAGTTGGATGCACCCCCCACTAGTTCCATTGGAGAGCTTTCATACACTTATAGCTCTATGTGCATCCGTTGTGTGGAAATCTCTACTCCTTGCATAGCTTCGGTTGTAATACTTTCTCTTGTCTAATGACCACTTTCAGCTTTGTGAGCCTTTCTTCCATTGACCTTCCAAACCCCCCATAATGTTCTCTTAGCCATAACATCCCGGTGCCAGGGACCAACACAAAACACTTGCTTGTTTTTAGTGCGCAAATAGTTTAAGATTCAAGCATTGCATCGTGTGGAAAGCTTGACTTGATCCTAACAGGGGTTGTGAAGATCGTTTTACATGCATGATATTGTTGTTCTTGAAAGCTTAAATAATCTCTAATAAACTTTGCACGGTTGATAGTATTTTAGTATTGATTCATTAAAAGTTTTACTTCTTTCTTCTTTGTTTATGCATTACTTGTTGATATCAAATCTATACTTCTTATAAAGCAAAACCCCACTAACATGCATTAATGATTTTTCTATCTCAACATGCAAGCCATCCACATCATCCATTCTCCTAGCCAATAAATTGTCCATGTCATCTCCACTAATATTTATTAACCACTACATACAAACTACACATCATCAATTTCTTAAACCACCCAATTATTCTTATTAATAATTTAAAATATATATAATATGATCAATTGAATTTTGCATATTCACTTAGAAAATATAATATATCACATCTCTTATAATTTTTTATTACAATATACAATAGTTTCTAAAGTGACCCCGCAGCAACGCACGGGGGTATTCTTCTAGTATAGATCACAACTCTAGTTCATTTGATCCTAGTTTACATGCTCTACTTTACATATTATGATCAAGATTGTGTGGTAGCATGTCACCTCAGAAATTATTTTGTTTTATCATTTACCTACTCGAGGACGAGTAGGAACTAAGCTTGGGGATGCTTGATACGTCTCCAACGTATCTATAATTTCTGATGCTCCATGATGATATTATGCCAATTGCTACATGTTTTCTCCCTTCTTTATAGCATTTTTACACGTTTTCCGGGACTAACCTATTAACAAGATGCCAAGTTCCAGTTCCTTGTTTTCTGCTGTTTTTAGTTTCACAAAAGTTGTTCTAGAAATATTCTCGGAATTGGATGATTCAAAAGCCAGAAGTCTTAGAAGTTCCGGAAGCATCCAGGAGTCCCAAAGAGACCTAGAGGGGGGGCCCTAGGGCCCCCACACCATAGGCTCACGCGGGCTCCCCCTGTCCGCGCCGGCTAGTGGTGTGGGCCCCTCGGGCGCCCACCGACGTTGCCCTTTCGCCTATTTATACTCCCCCGAGCGAAAACCCTAAGGGAATGGACCTTTTCCGCGAAATACATCCGTAGCTCCGCCGCCGCCACCGACAAGTTTCG
The DNA here is from genome assembly GCA_028641055.1 of Alopecurus myosuroides. NCBI lineage: Eukaryota > Viridiplantae > Streptophyta > Magnoliopsida > Poales > Poaceae > Alopecurus > Alopecurus myosuroides. The sequence goes on along the minus strand of CM054059.1, from coordinate 212,287,120 downwards.
GGGGACAAATCTCTGTTCTGGCACCCTGCCGGGACGAGGAAGTGCCCCCGAAAGCCATCTCCATCGACTCCACCACCATCTCCATCGCCGTTGCTGTCTCCTATGATGAGGAGGGAGTAGTTCTCCCCCTGGGCTGAGGGATCTACCGGTAGATATGTGGTTCATCTCTCTCCCATGGTGTGATCTATATCTGATCATGGGCTTTGTAATCTATTTGAATTCGTAGATGTTACTCTTCATGTTTTGCTACTCAAGTGCTTTATTAATATGAACTTTGGAGTCACCTTTTATCACGACGTGAAGGTGACAGTGTGCACGCCGTGTGTGTGTCCTCTATGAAATTGTGGAGTTTGCTTAGTACCTTCTAGGGCGCTCATAGTGACAGCGTGGGGTTAACTAGACATGGGAATACAAACTTGAGGAGTGTTGTTACAGTCATATGCAATGATTAGTGTTCGTTATCGAACCGGAGAAGGTTAAGAGTAGCATAGTGAGAGAAGCTATCTAGTTATTCATTTATGTGATCATTGTTGAGATTGTCCACTAGTGAAAGTAGGATCCCTAGGCCTTGTTTCCAAGCATTGAAACACCGTTTTCCGCCTGTTCAGCTACATGTTTTCTTGTTGCCATATTTATTTCAGATTGCTATTACTACTTATAACCATCCATATTACTCGCTTTTCACTATCTCTTCGCTGAACTAGTGCACCTATATACCTGACAAGTATATTGGGTGTGTTGGGGAAACAAGAGACTTCTTGTATCTTAATTGCAGGGTTGCTTGAGAGGGATATCTTTGACCTCTACCTCCCTGAGTTCGATAAACCTTGGGTGATCCACTTAAGGGAAACTTGCTGCTGTACTACAAACCTCTGCACTTGGAGGCTCAACACTGTCGACAAGAATAGAAGCGTGCGTAGACCTCAGCCCCCAATTCAGTTGTGGGTTTCTATGCCTCAAGCTTGTTGTTAAAGTTTCGTTTTCCACCTCAAAGGATTCCGTAGTGGAAGGTGAACTCGGCCTTTGTGGCAAAGTTCGTCGAGAATAGGGTGAGTCCTTTGTGGCGGTGAGTAGTCCTTCGTGGCGAAACTTAGACTCCTCCAATGAGACATACTCCCTCCATTCCTTTTTACTCTACATCCTGGGTCCATATTAAGTTCCAAAATAGTCTACATTTTGGCTGGGACCCACCTAGTTAATTAAAGAGAGAGAAAGCATAGTACTCATCCCAACATTGTGAATTAATACAAGAGAGAGAAAAGCTAGGCATGTTGGTTCCTCATTGGGTACAAATTGCATGCCTACCATTAATTTATCACGGGTAGTCGAGATAATGCTTTGTATCCCGTGTAGAGTTATTCCAATGCATGCATATGTGTGTCAAACTAGTACTAATAAATGCTTGCTTATTTTGTCTGAATTTTTCCAGGATGTAGAGTAAAAAGGAATGGAGGGAGTACTCCCCTAAAATGGAGGAACTCGGCCGCTTGCTTCCACTTTGGTTACATCTATCATATAGCTTTTACATTGTGCTTGTATCTTATTTAGTGTAGCTTGCCATATAAGTAAATTCACTACAGTTGCATATCTAGATAATCTACCTCTTGTCAAGCCTTAAATCGAAAAAGTATTAAAATTTGGAGGTAGAACCTATTCACCCCCCTCTAGGTGCCCATACGATACATTCGACTTCTCCTGCTTCGCCACCTGTCACCCCGGGTGACCTCTCCCAGGCTTCCGACCGCACGGAGAGTGAGGGGGATTTGTTCTCCAACACAGCGCATGAGACAAATGATCCAGGATCTTCTGCGCATGTTTTAGACTCTGTACCACTCCATGCTGCTGAACCAAAAATCTGGCTAAAAAAGGTATTCGAAATCCGGAAAAAAATTATCGATGGTACAGTTCCATACAAAAAGAATTTTGTGTTGTTAACATCTACAGTTGAACCACAAAACCTATGTGAGGATCTCATGGATAGCAATTGTAAACATGCTATGCAAGATGAATACAATGCACTTCTTGCAAATAACACATGGCGTCTTGTGCCACCTAGTTCAAACAAAAATGTCGTTGACTGCAAATGGGTTTATCGTATCAAAAAGCATGCTGATGGCACTATTGATGGATACAAAACTAGGTTGGTGGTCAAAGGATTCAAACATATATATGGAATTGATTATGAGGACATGTTTAGCCCTGTTGTCAAGGCATACACCATTAGGCTTGTTCTTTCCATTGCAGTGTCAAAAGGATGGAGACTTAGCCAGCCATACATCAAGAACACGTTCTTACATGGTGTTCTGGAAGAGGAAGTTTATATGAAACAACCACCAGGTTTTGAGTCTTTCAATAATCCTCATTACATTTGCAAACTTGACAAGGCCATATAGGGGTTGAAACAAGCACCTCGAGCATGGTACTCTAGACTCAGTTCCAAGTTGCACACTCTTGGTTTTGTACCTTCCAAGGTCGATACGTCCTTGTTTTTGTTTGACAGATCAGGTATCACTATGTTTCTTTTGACCTATGTTGAGGATATAATTATGACAAGTTCATCAGATGCAGCAGTTTCAACTCTTCTACAGAATTTAAGCAATGATTTTGCTCTCAAAGATCTAGGTGATCTCCACTTTTTCTTGGAACTTGAGGTTCACAAATACCTTGATAGTTTGCTTCCCAATCAGGAAAAATATGCTAATGACTTGTTGAGCCGTGTTAGTATGAACAACTGTGCACCATGTCCTACACCCTCTTCCAGCTGGATAGTTTGTCTCTCAGTGATGGTTCACTTCTTGGTCCCGAGGATAGTTCTCATTACAGAAGTATTGTTGGTGCACTTCAGCACTTAACATTGACAAGACATGATCTCTCGTTCCCAGTTAACAAGGTTTGTCAATTTCTTCATGCTCCTACCTCTGCACATTGGACAGATGTGAAAAGAATATTGAGGTACATTCAGGGCACACGATCAATAGGGTTGACGTTCCAGAAATCCTCTTCATCAACAATAGGGTTGAGGAAAAATAGGGTTTCCTTTTCAGGCGTAGACTGGGCAGGTGATTTAGATGACAGACGTTCTACAAGAGGTTTTGCTATTTTTTTTGGTCCAAATCTTATATCCTAGAGTGCTCGAAAGCAATCAATTGTGTCACATTCTAGCACTGAGGCTAAGTACAAAGCATTAGCAAATGCTTCTGCTGAATTAATATGGGTTGAGGCTCTTATACGAGAACTTGATGTGACACTTTAGGAGAGGCCATGTCTGTGCTGTGATAATCTTGGTGCTACTTTTCTGTCTGTCAACCCAGTGTTTCATGCTCGTACTAAACACATTGAGATTGATTTTTATTTTGTACGTGAATGAGTTGCTAATAAATAGTTTGATGTAAGTTTTGTCTCTAGCAAGGATCAGATAGCTAATGGTTTTACAAAAACTTTGTGTATTAAGAAACTTGATGAGTTTGGGAATAATCTAAACCATAGTAAGGTTTAGATTAGGGAAACGCTTCCTTGCCCCCGGGAGAAACACGTCGCGCGCGTCCTCTGGTTTGTGCTGGCTACATACGTCCCCTCGCGGGAGACATAGCGATGCGCGCGTATGGCCCATGGCCCACCATGACGCTGCTGGCCTTTTCTCCTCCACTCGTCCTCCGTGGATTGCACCAAAGGGGATTTTTTGCACCGACCACGTGACATGGAGGCCACGGCAGGATGTGGGAGGCGCTCACCAGTCAGTCCCGTCCAGTCCCCTAGACTTTTTGCTAAAATAGCACAACTTTTTTTATGTAGGTGCTATTAATTTTTGCTATGGTAGTATAAATTGTTTGCTAAAAAATATTTTTGGCGAGAGTCTCTGGCAATGTCTCCGATGAAGTGAGCTCGTTTGCTACAATAGAAAACTTTTTTTTGCTATAATTGTTTTTCAATTTTGCTATCGTAGTATAAAGTTTTTGCTACAATGTCTCCAGCGAAGTCAAATATTTTGCTACAATAGCACATTTTTTTGCTGCAATTATTCTTTGTGTTTACTATAGTAGTACAAAATGTTTGCTGCCACGTTTTCGACAAGGGCAGTCTTTTTTCTGTTATATTTTGTCCATAAAATATTTTTTGCTACGCTGCAGCAAAAGCGGGAAGTTATGCAACAAAAGCGGGAGTTATGCAGCAAAAACGGGAAGTTGTGCAGCAAAAGCGGGTTTTGGGACTTTTTTGGGGACACGTGTCAGCTAGGGGAGGAGGAGGATTATAATTTCCTCCCCTTGGAGGGCTCTCAACAGGGGCCTTTAGATTAAGGGGGTGTTGGATGTAAATACATACTCGTTATAGTATAGGGTATAGTGTAGTACTCTACCCCTGTACCGAGTACTCTTTGTACCAGGACTTTGGGACCTCTTTTTCCGTATTATAACACGCAGACAGATCGCCCGAGAAGGGGATCTACTATCGTTTTTCTTCTACGTTTAACAACCCTGTTGAGGGCTGGTGTACGTGTTTATATGGATCGGAACCCGAGCGACATGAGCACGTATTACATTGCTTGGATTAGGTTCGTGGTTTATTTGCATACACGTAGAATGGCGAGGAGCAGGAGGGGCGAAGGGGGACGGGAGGAGGACGGGGCTAGGGATCCGCCGCCTCGCCCACGGGGACGAGAGGGGCGGACGAGGGGGGAGGCACTATGTCAGATCTTCTCATAGGAGGCACGGAAAAGTGCCTCCAATTAACTCTAAACTGCTTCCAAATCTTTTCTATGGCACAAAAAAAGTGTTTGAACAGTTGTGTTGAGAAATGTATTTGTAGGCACTTTTTTAAAATGCCTTTGAAAGTTTTTTTAGTCAGTTTCGAAACCGCCTCCTATATGCATTGGTGGCACTTTTCAAGCCGCCTCTAAAAGTCATTTGGGGCATTTCAAAAACTGCCTACAATACACATTTGCTGCAGTTTTCAAAATCCTCAAATAGTATTTCAAAGGCAGTTTCAAAAGTGCCTCTAATAGACATTTGTGGCAGTTTGAAAACTGCCTCCAATATCCATTTGATTCAACTAGGAGTACAACCACCAGTAGCTCGCAGTAGAGATGCATTAAGCTTTTCAAGATCACTTGTCGTGGGATAATCACGGCAGACGTTACCTGGGGTAACTGATCTTGGGGCAAGTCGACACAGGTATTTGGGAGAGGGTTTAGCTCGAAGGAGGACATGGCGAAAGCAATCTAAGAACCGGAAAGTAACTCGCCGGATCTCGATATGATTATACTGGATACTCGATAACGGGTGTTACAACTATGACTCGAATCTCTCTGAGGCTAAGCCTAGGGGTTGGTTTATATAGCACTCATACCCCCCTTGACTTGCCTTTACAAAGCGCTTCCTGAGTCCTACTCGGACTCTATACACAAACCCTAACTTTCCTTACCGCAACCCACAATTCGGGTCACGAACGTTACATGCCCTGGGCCTTCCAGAAGTTTCTTTGTCTTTAGCCGGATTTGGTCCAGCCGCCGTTTGGGCCGGATCACACCCGGGAGTTAGTCTACCGGGTTACTATCCCCTCATCAGTAGTCCCCAGGATAGCGCGGGCTTCACGGATTCATCCTCGGAGCGCTCGCTATTCCCTGAAAAAGATGTGAAATGCCCAAGCCTATGGGAACCGGGTTAAGTTGCTTTAACAGATGACCAGGCACAGCTCCATGTTTGTCATGTGATAGCTCGATCCTTCCTTGAATGCTTAACTGGCCTTTCCAATTTTAAACCCTAAACTGTCAGGGCCCTATTCGATAAAGATCCCTGATATCTCGGGGCAAGCTGCACTTCCCCCATCAACGGGATATTTTGCCTAATTCCGAATGCATATGCCGCCAGATCCGCACGGATAATTACTGTTCCGTAATTTCCGGCTTTCGAGCCGTAGGTGAGCTCACCACCTCCCTTATAAATATCAACCGATGGTAACCCTAAGCCATTCATCTCGTTTCATCATCCCTTTCCTCCACGCTCCCTCGCAATTTCTGCCACCGGGCTCGCACGCTCCAAGAAAGATAAGGCCACCACCGGCCGCACTCATCCTCGAGCTATCCAGCACCGCCATTAAGCATCGCTGTCACACCCGCGCTCCCTCATCGAGGGCCGTGACGTGACACTCAAGCCGCGCCACGCACCACCCTCACTTCGGACCTCAACTCCTTTGGTAAGCCTTTCTCAACCATTCAATCGAAACTCACAACCTTTTCAATCTGACCAAGATTGGATCTGGGTCAACCCGTAAGCTAATTTTCTGATATCATCAAATTGAACCGCTTCGATAGGCCTTAGTTCCTTTAATCACCTGATGCGTAGTCGCAGCTCGTCCCCGCGCCTTTATTGGCCATCCAACTTTGCATAAGATCGCTTGCAAGCTTTTCGATCTAGATCCATTCCACCTTGTTCTTTCCGCCTGTCGCATTAACACCCGGAAAATCCTCTTTTTCCAGCTAATCCCTCCACAATAAAGGTATGGGCAACCATCCATGTTCACCCAATTCACCTCAACGCGTAAGTAATTAACAATTTACTCAACCTCATCTGACACCCGGAAAATCTTCCGCATTTAACATCGTAGTGCATTATCCGGGTCTCATTTTAGCCTTCAACGTCTTGATGTCTCCGGACTCGAATGATTTGATGTTCCGAATCTTACTCCATACATTTCCTGTCCCTTGCAGGTCAACTCCATGGCTCCTAAAAGACAAGGAAAACACCCGGCTTCTGCAAAGGCCTCTCAAACCACTTCTGCCAACTGGGGTCGGTCTTCAACGACAAAGGCCAAGCTAGATGGGATGGCCGAGTTAGGAATCCTTCCTTCTCAAAAGGAAATACACTGGAGGGCTCCTGGCGATGAGACCCGTCCCACTCCCATCGAGAACGAGGTAATTTGTTTTACCGAGCATGTGACCCGGGGATTCCGTCCTCCGGGTCACCCTTTTTTTCGGGAAGTCTTGAGCCACTACGGCCTCCGGGTGTTCGACATAGGGCCTAACTCTATGCTGAACATCACCCACTTCATAGTTTTGTCCGAGTCGTACTTATGCACTCCACCAAACCTTGCTCTTTTTACCGAATTATTCCAATGCGAACCATGTTATGAGAGCGGTGACGGAACGCTTCTTACCTGCGGCGGGGTATCCATCCAGCGCCGCAAACACTCATTGATGCCACCTCTTAACCTGAACTCCAACGCCAAAAACTGGCAATTATCCTTCTTTTATTGCCACGACACTTCTCCGGGTGGTGAGAGGAAACTACCGGGTTATTCGGAGAGCCTTCTCGAGCCCTCCGAGTCTTTCAGTGCTTTTGCATCTGACCTTGATAGGGAAGCGATTCAGCCCCTTCTGGCCAAACTAGCAGCTCTCTCAGCCCACGGCCTTCTTGGGCTCAATCTAATAAAGACTTGGGTAGACTTCCGGGTTCAGCCCAACTCGATTCGCCCGAAGCTGTTACACGAATATTCGGGTCACGTCACAGATTCCCTCCGCTACTCCACCAAGAACTTCCCTGCCGGTAACACCAACAAGACCATCAAGGGCTTCCTGATGGAGAGACTAGATGTTATAAAGAACACTGCCGGGTTACCCCCGTTTACTCGGGAAAATCCCGCCCCAGCGGTAAGACCTGACTCCTTTTTCTTATTTCAGTACTTTCGTCCGTTATAGTCTCTAACCACCACTTGTGTTTATTTGTTCACAGGCTGACGATCCCTTCTGGAAAGTCGAAAACCCTCCTCCTTCTCAAGACCCCGAAGAGGAAACCGAATCTGTTGATGATGATGAGGGTACTCTCCCATACCCTTTACACCTGCCCTTCATCTGTGTTATTTCTCTTATCTGATACTTACTCGGCTTTCAGGGTCGGGAGATGAAGAGGAGGAAGAAGAAAATGACCCGGAAGCCACCGAGTCTGACCAGGAGCCCCCAGTTGGAAACAAAAGGAAGGCTAGAGGGGTAGTTGAAAAGGTTCCCTTCTCTTCTATGTCTCGTGCGCCTTACTCCTTTGCTGCTATGCATGAACTTAACGAGCGATTATCACATTCACCCTTCTTGAAGGACCCTCTCCCGACTAAACGTAGGGTGACCCGGAATTCTCCGGGGGATGATCCCCTTAACCCGGGTATCTCCACTTCACCCACTCATCGAGCCAGTACCCCTCCAGCTCAACCTTCCCAATCTCCTCAACGTCATCCGTCTCCTAATCATCCACTTGCCGGGCAATTTCGCGTACCGCAGCCAGTGCTCTTACCAACGTCATCCGCCTCCAGCGGCGAGCTTCCCCCGGATTATGCCGTGAACACCGGGTAAACTACCTTTACTTGCATTTTCTCGTACCGGTTACCTTTCTTTTTTCCGTATATTCCATTGATCAATGTCCCCCTTCTTTTCTTCAGCGCCACAGTTACGCTGAGCGACCCGGATATCCCTGAATCAGAAGAGCAGGGAGAAGAAAAGCCGAGTGATGACATGGATGTTGAGGTTGAGGACGAGGCCGAGGACGGAAATGGAGAAGATCCTTTTAAGGACCCAATTCCACCAAAGACTGCATCACCCCAGCCCTCTGAAGAAGTGAACGAAGACATCATTGTGGAGACCAAGTCGGGCTCTCCTATCCCGGACGTTCAAACAATCCGGGTTTCGACCCCCAAACCCGGAACAACTCCTCCACAAGAGGGCCAATCCTCCGGCCCTTCTCAACTTCGCCCTGAAGACATGACCTTTGCTCAAATGCTAGATGCCCTCCATACCTTGAAGGGCGACGAAGAAAACATACTAGATGCCTTAATAACCAAGCACGAGGTAATCCCGACTAATCATCAATTGTTTCCATACATAGTCCCCAAGTTCCGAGTAAATTACTAGGTAACTTGCTTGGAACTTTGTATAATGTTTCTGGCTGATCATTCTTCATGCTTCTTTACAGGACTATGTTTCACAGTTGGAGAAGAAGCTGGCCAAGTCCACCAAGCGTATTGAAAAAGAAACGGCCCTTCGTGAAGCTGCTGAGACTGAGGCTCGCAGGTGCCAAAAGATGACGAAAAAGTACAGGAAGAGAGCTCACAGGGCTAAGGACAAACTTACAACTCTTTCTGCTCAAATTGCTGATGTTCACCGTACTGCGACTGGTAAGATTTTTAAATTTCACCTTTTTATGACTCGGATTGAACAACTGCACTTGCTTGCCTACTATCTTTGCTCCTTTTGCCTTTTTTAGCAGGCCCACGTGATGCTGCCCCCGAAGAAGATGATGCTGCCAAGCTTAAAACCATCAAGAATACTCTTCGCCAACTTTGCAGCGGAGTCAGTTGGATACTTGACGAGTTGCGACTGCCGGGTGTCAGGCCAGATAACATGAAGAGATTACTGGAATGCTGCTCTACAATCCCCGAGTGGATTTGGCACTGGAAACGGTCCTCCTGCCGATTTGGGGTAACCCGGGGACTCGCGTTGGCTAAGGCCTACGCTCCCAAGCTAGAGCTGGCCAAACTTATGAGCGGATTCCCAGAGTTCAACTTGGATGGGTCCAAGTTTTTGCCAAAGGACTTCAAGGCTATTCAGAAAGAAGTCCGTCATCCGGCTAGTGTTATCGCTGATGCCCTAGAAATTGATGTGATTCTCCCGGCTTATGATGCTAATGACAAGGTTGTCAAGGCGAACCGCCCCCAGACGTTCGATATGCTTGCCCGTTGGAGGGAGGAGGCGATCAAGATGAAGGAAGAAGCCGCCAAGAAGACCGAGGCCGACTCTGCTCCTGCAACTTCTGCTGCACAACCCGGGACTGCTGCTGACCCGAGTGGCGCCGCAACTACCGGTGGCGACAAGGGCAAGGCCAAGATGGACCCTGCAGCTTGAAGTAATACCTATCATTCCACATACGTCAGCCGGCAAAGCATCGTTAAAACAGCTTTACTATTCGTTTAAGCAGAGCGCCTGTGCTCTTTTGATACTTTATGGTTTTTGTAATACTTTTATTTAAACTCCCGATGCACTTTGCGCCCCTTTGGGCTTTTGATGAATGTGTCTTTGCATTTGCTTGTTCTTGATATCCACTTGCTTTATTCTCGATACCTTATACTTTTTTTTTTATACTTTCCTTAGCAAGACCCGTCCTCCGGGTGTCGTTGGCGTCTAGGGAACGGTTTTACACCTGAATCCCTAAGCTCCTGAGACCCGGATGCGTGGCTCGTTGTAATTTTATCGGCTGGATGATGTTGTTTCTTTCTTAGAGCTCATAAGTCCCCAGTCCGGGTTTCCGCATCTAGGAAACGAATCGCCTGTCGCTGAATGCCCAAGACTTCAGGACAGCTTTTTATGAGGTTTGAAGTTATGCTTGATAATCGTTGAGTTTCCGGCTGTCGGCCTTATACTCTGCACAACTTGTGGTTTAGATGACCCTTTCGACTATCTTGTACTATAAGCCGGCTTTCGCGTGGATACCATGTTGTTACATCAATACGAAAACGGGGTCAAGCAAGTCCCGTTTGGGTCTCATGACCGACATTAATCGTAAGCGAACGAATCATGCCACTTCGTTGCGAGTCACATCGAGCTTAAGTAAGAATAGCCGAGAAATTTGGACTTCTTTGTCCGGTTATAAGATTGTAGCCGCACTCGTTTTTTCGAATGACGGCCCCTATAACTCATTGGCATCAAGGCCGGGTCTTTTTTGAGTTTGCAGCTGTGCTTATAGGAGCAACCAGCCCTCAAGACCTAAAATATGCACACCGTATAAATGATAATTGCTTCTTTTCCTGATAACCTCCTTTTTATTTGATATGAGAAAACTGAGTCAGCAAGCCGCCTCATTAAAAACCCATCCAGTCCCCAAGGGTGCCCCGGATAGGAAAAGAGTGCGTCTGAAACCTGCTGCCTGTTACATCGTTTTCTGCTAAGTGTAGTACGGACGTAGCTGAGCCACGTTCCATGGTCTATCTCTCTCTTGCATAGGTGCAGTAGTGTGAGCAGTGTCGTTGATTGTGGCCGATTCTTCTCTTGCATCTATCAAGTAATATGACCCATTATGCAGACTCCGGCTTACGATGAAAGGTCCTTCCCATGGTGGCGATAGTTTGTGCTTTCCCTCGTTTGTCTGAACCAAGCGCAGGACCAAGTCTCCCTCCTGGAAGACCCGGCTTTTCACCCGCCGGCTATGATATCTTCGCAAGTCCTGCTGATATATGGCTGATCTTTCCAAGGCTTGCTCCCTTTGTTCTTCTAACATATCCACGGCGTCTTGCCGGGTTTTCTCGTTCTCTACTTCCACATAAGCTGTCACTCTTGGTGAATCATGAATGATGTCGCTTGGTAATACCGCTTCTGCGCCGTAGACCATGAAGAAAGGTGTCATCTGGGTGGATCGGTTGGGTGTAGTGTTAATACCCTAGACCACGGAAGGAAGTTCTTCAACCCATGCCCCAGCGGCCCTGACACAGGGAACCCTCAGTCTTGGCTTTAATCCACGAAGTAGTTCTTGGTTCGCCCTCTCCACTTGCCCGTTGGCTTGCGGATGTGCTACTGATGCTACATCGAGCCTGATTCCATTGCTGCCACAAAATTTTTCCATCTCTCCAAGGGACATGTTGGTTCCATTGTCGGTAATTATGCTGTGGGGGTACCCGAACCGGTATATAATTCTTTTCAGGAACTTGACTGCTGTGGCCGCTTCGCAATTGGTGACCGGCATAACCTCCACCCATTTGGTAAACTTATCAACAGCAACTAAGAGGTGCGTCTTCTTGCAAGGTGACATATGGAAGGGGCCAACCATGTCCATACCCCAAACAGCGAATGGCCAAGTTAATGGAATGGTCCGTAACTCCATAGCCGGCACATGAGTTTGGCGAGCGTACCTTTGACATCCGTCGCACCTTGCCACTATCCGTTCCGCGTCTGCTAGAGCTGTGAGCCAGAAGAACCCATGTCGATAGGCCTTGGCCACAAGAGACCTTGTGGACGCATGATGCCCGCAATCACCTTCATGGATCTCCTTAAGAATCTGTCGGCCTTCTTCTGGTGTCACACAGCGCAAAAAGACTCCTGCCGCACTTCTCTTGTACAACTCTCCATTGATAATAGCGTATCCTTTTGCCCGCCTCACGATTTGTCTTGCTAGTACCTCCTGTTCCGGCAGTTCGCCCCGTGATAAATATGCCAGATATGGCTCCGTCCACTCGGGAACGCCGTGTATTGTAGCCACGAGCTCCACGTCCGGGTCTTGATTTGCTAATTCTTCTTCAGACTCGGATTTAACTGACGGTCGCCATAGCTCGTCCACGAAAACATTAGGTGGAACTGGCTCCCTGCGTGAGCCGAGTCTGGCGAGTGCGTCCGCCGCCTCGTTCCTTCTTCTGTCTATGTGCTCCACTTCATACCCGGAGAAACACCCGGCAACCCTATCAACCTCCCTGCGGTACGCTGCCATAGTGGCGTCCTTCCTGTCCCAGGTTCCTGATACCTGCTGCACCACGAGATCCGAGTCTCCAAAGCATCGTATCCTTCTAATGTTCATCTCCTTGGCTACCTTCAAGCCATGCAACAGAGCCTCATACTCGGCCACGTTGTTTGAGCAATCAAAATGAATCTGTAGCACGTAACTTAGTTTATCCCCCTTTGGCGATGTCAGCACCACTCCGGCTCCTGACCCCTCGTACTGCTTTGATCCATCGAAGTGCATGGTCCATGACTCGGAACTTGGAACTGCGGTAACCATTCCAGTGTGCGTCCAGTCGTTAACGAAATCAACCAAGGCCTGGGACTTGATTGCCGATCTGGGCTCGTAGCTGATATGATAATCTCCCATTTCTATTGCCCATTTGGCTATTCTGCCCGTCGCATCCGAGTTTCTGATGATATCCGACATTGGTATTGAACTAACCACTGTTATGGGATGTTCTTGGAAATATGGCTTCAACTTCCGGCTGGCCATAAAGACCCCGAACACCAATTTTTGCCAATGCGGGTAACGCTGCTTCGCTTCCGATAACACCTCACTGACATAGTAAACCGGCCTCTGGACCGGGTGACCTTTCCCATCTTCTTTGCGTTCCACGACAACTACTGCGCTGACGGCTCGGGGACCGGCTGCCACGTATAATAACATAGGCTCTTTAGGACCCGGCGCCGCTAGTACTGGCGCTTCAGATAACTGCTTCTTTAGTGCTTCAAACGCCTCATCTGCCTCCTGATCCCATACGAACTTATCTGATTTCCGCAAAAGCCGGTACAAGGGTATTGCCTTTTCTCCAAGCCTGGATATGAATCGGCTCAGGGCTGCCACACAGCCCGTGAGTTTTTGAACGTGCTTCAAATTTTCCGGTTTCTTCAAATTCTGGATGGCCTTGATTTTATCCGGGTTTGCCTCAATTCCTCTCTCGGAGACTATAAAGCCAAGTAACTTCCAGGCCGGGACTCCGAATACACACTTCGTTGGGTTAAGCTTCATCTGATACCTCCTCAAGTTTTTAAACGTTTCTTTTAAGTCATCAATAAATGTTTCTGCCTTCCGGGTCTTAATAACCACATCATCCACATACGCGTGCACGTTACGCCCAATTTGATCCTCGAAGCACTTCTGAATACACCGCTGATACGTTGCGCCCGCATTTTTCAATCCAAACGTCATGGTTTTGTAGCAGAAGGCCCCAAAAGGGGTTATAAATGAGGTTTTTTCCCAATCCTCCCTTTTGAGTTTAATCTGGTGGTATCCCGAATATGCGTCCAAGAAACATAGCAAGTCGCTTCCGGCTACCGCATCTATGATTTGGTCTATCCTTGGCAGCGCGAACGGATCCTTTGGGCAGTGCATGTTGAGGCTCGTGAAATCGATGCACATCCTCCATTCATTTGTCTTTTTCATCACTAGAACCGGATTCGCTAACCAGTCCGGGTGAAATACTTCCATGATAAAGCCTGCGGTTAATAGTCGTGCGATTTCCTCACCTATTGCTCTTCTCCTTTCCTCGTTCATTTTTCTCAAACCTTGCTTCACAGGCCTGGCCCTGGGATCCACATGCAAACTGTGCTCTGCCAACTCGGTGGGGATACCCGGCATGTCGCTGGGTGTCCAGGCGAACACATCCGCATTTGAGCGTATAAATTCCACTAGGGCCTTTTCTTGCGCGTCTTCCAGATTGGACCCTATAGTGAACTGCTTGGTGGGGTCTCCTTCCACAAAATCTACTTTCTTGGTGTCTTGAGCCGCCTTAAATTTTACTCTTTCGTCTTCAGAGTCTGGTCTTCTCAATGCCGTGCCATCTTCCGGATCCACCTGAGACCGGTAATATTTAAGCTCTTCCTTTCTGCAGGCTTGCTCGGCCATCACCGAATCTCCCTCATCACACTCTGCTGCTATATCCCGGTTTCCATGGATAGTGATGGTCTGCTTGGGGCCTGGAATCTTTAACTGCAAATATACATAGCACGGCCTAGCCATGAATCTAGCATAAGCTGGTCTCCCGAACAATGCGTGGTAAGGACTGTGCAACCGGACCACCTCAAACGTGAGCCATTCTACCCGATAGTTATCTACCGACTCTCCGAAGGCTACTTCCAATGTAATTTTTCCTTCGGGGCGCGCCGAATGACCCGGCACGATTCCATGAAAAACCGTCGAACTTTTCTGTAGCTGAGACTCTTTGAGGTTCATGCGCAAGAAGGTTTCCCAATATAGGATGTTGATGCTGCTCCCTCCGTCCATCAATACCTTTCTCAATTCATAACCGTTGACCTGTGACGAGACTACTAACGCCAGGGTTCCAGGGTGCTCTATTCCTTCCGGATGATCCCTTCTGCTCCATGTTACCTCTTGCTCTGCCCATCTCAAGTATCCCGGGGTGGCCGAGGAAACTGAATTCTCTGTCTGTTTTAACGCCTTTTTGTCCCTGTTGGAAGTCCCTGTAACATGCACATGATATTGTCCTTTTAAATTGAGCGTACGTACCATACCGATGAAGATACTGATTTGGCCAATCGATACCGCGGACCCGGATTCAAGACGCTCCGGCTCCAACTCCCACCCGGAATTGTCCACTATCCTTGTTCCTTCGTCATCAGAGTAGATCTCGCCGACAACAAAGTTCTTCATGATCTTCCGAGCTTCTCCCGCGATGTAAACACCTTTGGACGCAGGCCCCACGGTGGGCGCCAACTGTCGTGGGATAATCACGGCAGACGTTACCTGGGGTAACTGATCTTGGGGCAAGTCGACACAGGTATTTGGGAGAGGGTTTAGCTCGAAGGAGGACATGGCGAAAGCAATCTAAGAACCGGAAAGTAACTCGCCGGATCTCGATATGATTATACTGGATACTCGATAACGGGTGTTACAACTATGACTCGAATCTCTCTGAGGCTAAGCCTAGGGGTTGGTTTATATAGCACTCATACCCCCCTTGACTTGCCTTTACAAAGCGCTTCCTGAGTCCTACTCGGACTCTATACACAAACCCTAACTTTCCTTACCGCAACCCACAATTCGGGTCACGAACGTTACATGCCCTGGGCCTTCCAGAAGTTTCTTTGTCTTTAGCCGGATTTGGTCCAGCCGCCGTTTGGGCCGGATCACACCCGGGAGTTAGTCTACCGGGTTACTATCCCCTCATCATCACTGAAATATGCTCCATGTACAACAAGTAACAAATCAAATGTGAGTAGACTTAAATCTGCAAACTAATGTATCGCTGTACTAATGAGTTACTACTTTGAATTTGCAGAAAGGCACAACTTACATAGTGCAAGAAGAGGAAGAATATGAAGGGAATGAAGATGACACATATTTGGAAGAAGATGAAGGGAGTGAAGAGGATGAAGAACCACAGGAAGAAGCTGGGATTGTGTATGAAACTATTGTATGAGTCTACAATGAAGAAGGAACCGAAGGATTTGATGTTGGAGACTTAGAAGGTACTAGCAATCTATACTTGTCCACTGCATTTAGTTAACACTGCAGAATTCAGTGCATTTATTTGACTTCATTGAATTCTGATGTTGCAGGCACAAGGAAAAAAAGAAATGGAAGAGGACCAACTAAGATGAAGGGATTTTGGAAAGCATTTGATCCAAACTGCAAGATAAGGTTGGAGTTCAGCCATCTAGGACAGCCATGTGGCTTGAGAACAAGTGACTTGACAAATTTCATCAAAACATTGCTAAAAGGGAAAGAAGTGTCCCTAGCTGCTACAAACTCGAGCAAGGTACCAAAGCGTGAGAAGGAGAAGTTATGGGAAACTGTGCTGGTATTTCGTAAAGCCTTTTTGTACTCCTTTCAATGTTGTCAAAATGTACAAACTTTCTGAACTGAACTATAACTGCACTGCAGGGTTTTTTCGAAATTGATGATATGTATACGCCTTGGGTTCTAAAATCTGCTAGCAAGAAGTGGAAGGATTTTAAATGCATTTTGAAGAGGAAGTATTACAAGCCTAAATAATCAACAGTAGCCAACATTCTAAAGGGATTTAAGGATAGAATTCCAAATGCATAGTGGGAATGGTTGGTGAGACACTGGAAAACAAGTAGAGCCAAGGTACTATGAAGCATGACCTAAAAACAGTAGTTGAATGTGAAATTGATTTCAATGTGTTCATGTAAAACATTGATGAATGCAGGATTTGAGTGAACTCAATCATTCAGCTAGAACAGGGAAGCTAAATGCACTTCATAGTGTAGGATCTAGGAGTTTTGCTGTGGTCCAAGATCAGTTGGTACAAACCTGATAATCTTTCTTTGAATATGTGAATTCACGTAACAAACTGAAATGGTACATTCGATAATTTCTTTTTAAACTTTATTTTCACTGGAGATTAAAGAAGCTAGAAAAATTGGAAGGGATGAGTTGTATAAAATAACACACACAACCAGAAAAGGGGTTCCAGTCAATCCTTTTGCAGGAACTAAGATTGTAAGTATGAGTTTCAGACTATATGGTAGATTTTGTCATATTGTTTTAGATTATATGGCACTGAGTTATGATTTCTATTTTGTAGAAAGAAATAAATGACAAATTTAAAGAAAACCCACAATTTATAGGTGAAGTAGCACATGAGAATGATGTGTACTCTTCAGTTTTTCCGAAAGCGAAAATCACAAGACATGGTCAGGGCCTGTAGTTGGTGGAAAAGGATCAGAGCAACTATACAAGTCTTTAGTGGTACTCAATGAAAGTAGATTGGAGAATAGAGAGTTGAAGCAGAGTCTCGATAACCTGTCTGCAAGACATGAAAGCTTGGAAGAGAGACTAAGCCAGGCTCTAGTTTGTTTTGAAGCAGGGAAGAGTGACAAAGGAGTCACAAGTATGGATGAAGAAGGACATGGTTTTGAAGACAAGGTACACTAAAAAAGTACATTTGTCATTTTCATATTTACTGGAAAATAGTTTGCTAATTGTGTTGCACATTATGTGCTCTGCATGGTAACTGAAGGTCATGAAACCTAGGAATTCTAAAGAAGTGGACAGTGGAGTTCAACAAAATCATGAACAAGAGGTATTTTCCTTGCTCTAAATTCATTGTTAATGTCCTTGAAGTGAGAACAGTGCGTGCTAACTTAATGAAACCTGCTCAGACAACTGAAGATTCCATTTGAACTGAACAACATAACCATATGTAGAATTTGGTAGAGCCTGTACGAAAGAAATCATTCAAACAATTGCTAGAAAAGGTTTGGAACAAAGCTAAATTTGAATAAAAATAGCTATGTAATTTGCTTATATACCAATTGTACTAACTTATATTGCTAAATGTTGAATGTAGCATAAGAACACAAGCTTTCTTCCCAACATTGTAAAGGAAGAGTAAGATGTGAATTGGCAGAAGTTCAATAAGGAGAAGAATGAAAAGAATGAAGAGGTGATCATAATAAAACATGGGATGAGTGTTCAGCTTAATTCCCCAACAAGTAATGCTATTTTAGCAATTGGGATAGTGCAGTGTGACAGAGGTCAGTACTTTGAAGTCACGGTGGACCTTGTTGTGAATTGTACAACAAAGTTTCTTCATCCACAAGGAAAAGTTAAAGTGTTGGGACATGCTGAAGCACACACTATCCCATGGCCAAAACTATATGTAAGTAAATTTTTTGAAGGCCACATTGTTATCTAGAAATATGGTCAACACAATGTACTAAATGAAAACTGTTGTGTGCAGGTGAAAACTGAACAACATCCAAGATCTGTCAAAGAGATGCTAGCTAAACACTTGAGCATAGCCAAGAAAAGGGTTGATGGGCTAGTCTTGACACCTGAGTAACGGGCAGCAAATAGATTTGAATGTCTAGCGAAAAAAGGTTACAAAGTCAGTAAACAAGGGAGACAACAAATAGATATGATGAGACTTTTGCTTGACAGTAGCAGAAAGATACATCAGCAGGAAGGAAGATCAGCAAGGGAAGCTATTTATGAAGAGAAAAAAGCAGCAACACACAACAACAAAGCAGCACACAGTGCAGAAAACAGCAATAGAAAGCGTCAAAAAGCCTCCAGCAATGCAGCAATATAGAAAATAGAGCCTCCAGCAATACAGATAAAGAAGAGAGGATTCATAGCACCCAGAAAATTCCAAGTAGAGGATCAGGAAGACGAGGAATTAGATCACCACGTAGATGTGCATCTTGTAGTTACAAATACTAGCAGTTTCAAATACTGGCAAGTACTGGGATCTGTGCATTTGAAACTGCTAGTATTTGTAACTACAAGATGCACAGATCCCAGTACTTGCCAATATTTGAAACTGCTAGTATTTGTAACTACAAGATGCACATCTACGTGGTGATCTAATTCCTCG